>OY288249.1:955000-2380000 GCA_958450325.1 Agrostemma githago
GTGTAATTGCATAGAAATTACGACATTTCTAATAATAGGTGCCCTTCCGATACTCTCTTATCACCTTTTTTTTACGGATGATTTCTTTCTGTCATTCTGATTGCAATCTTTTACTGCTTTTTTATTACAAGATGGTTTCGAATTTAGTTTCGAAACTTCAATAATTATGAGAACTCGTACATAGGAGATAATGCTCGATCCTACGCCTAGCTAGTTCAGTCGAAAATAATAGGACTGTATAAACCTAATGAAAAAAAATGACATACATAACGATTTTATTATGAATAAAACTCAACGAAATCCTAAAAAATAAAGCGTAAAGATGATTAATTATTGTGGTTACGCGAGGTTAATTAGATCGATATTTAAAATTATTGTCGTATACATATGAAAATGCAACATATATACAAAGCATTCTCTTCGTCTCATTCAATAGTTACTACTTGTATATTACGGTACTAAGTACCTAGCTTCTTTCACGTTACTTCTTCCTTCTCGTTCATTTATTATTTGTCTTAGTTTTGATTAAAATGTTTCTCACGATGAATATATAAAAGACAAACAGATAATGAACGAGTCGACAGAGTAATTATTTACGAGTAGTATTTAACTATTGAGAAAGACAGAGATAGTAGTATTGTTACTTCTTCTTCTTCTTTCTCGTTCATTTATTTGTCTTACTTTTGATTAAAATACTGATCACGATGAATATATAAAAAACAAACAGATGAACGAGACGAAGATAATACTCCCTCCGTTCCAATCAATTCCATGTGTTTGCTTTTTCACACTTGCCGATGCACGTTTTCTTTTGTCTATATCTTTAGCTACGTATTTCTAAAAATTATACTCCCTCCGGACATAATTTTTCGCCCCATAGCCTTTTGCACGTAAAATAAGAAGACCAATATAAAATGTAAACAAATTAATGGTGGGCCTAAATTATTGACACATGCCCAAATATTATAGATTAAGTATAAGATGGATGTTTAATTGAATGACTAATCTTGTAATAAATGATAGAAAGAAGGGTAATAAGGTAATTTAGGTATGATATAAAAGGAAAGTGGAGAAGTGGGGCAAAAAATAAAAACCTTCCAAATAAGGAAAGCGGGGCGATAAATTGTGTCCGGAGGGAGTAAAAATTTGATATTCATGATGCATTCGATCAGACAATTTAAACCAGATCTCACATGACTATATTTTATCGTATATATTAAAAGTTATATCGATAATTCTTTTCATCTATGAATAGTGCATAATATCCAAATGCATGGAAATGATTGGAACGGAGGGAGTAATTATTTAGATGCTAAATAATTTGGTTGTGGAGAATGGACCACCAAAGCATTTTTTTTTTTTTGGGGTACACTAACATTTTTAAGGACCACAATAGCATTTTTTTGCCAATAAATTAGCCTTTTTCTAACAATTTTTTTAAGGACCACAACCCCACTCATCAAGGGTATGTACCATATACATACACTACATCATGCATGATACATCACACCTTCACACACACACATACCTTTAAAATTAGGGTCCCCTACATACCCAAATTCCCATTAACTAAACCCTAATTAGTCGGATTCAAGTCGGATAGGAGTTAAGACCTTAATAAATCGTCCCTTTTGAGTGTTAGATGAACATGCCCTCCGCCGGCCTCCTTTAGCATGTGTCGAAATTTCATTTGAAAGATTTTTCGAAGCTGTCGGGATTCAAGCATGCGATCATTTTTGCTGACACATCAGCTAGTTATGATATTTGTTGCATAATTTATTTATTCAATAGGCGATGTGTCATCTAGTTAAGACCTTAATAAATCGTCCCTTTTGAGTGTTAGATGAACATCCCCTCCACCCCTCCTTTAGCATATGCTGAAATTTCATTTGCAAGATTTTTTTGAGACTGTCGGGATCCAAGCATGTGATCATTTTTGTTGACACGTTAGCTAGTTATGATATTTGTTGCATATTTTATTTATTCAATAGGCGAAGTGTCATCTAGTGTATGGTGTGACACACGGAGTAGGACACAAAAATGGGACAGGAGATCCACACGGTTGATCAGTGGTCATGTTGACTCTGATACCATGTTAGATGAAACATCTCAATCAAAATCTCAAGGTTTGATGATTGATGATTGATGATTGATGTCCAACTATTATATTCGATCATATCTTTATTCTGAAATCTCGAACATACACCAGACCTCTGATTAAACTAAAACAACCGTTACTAAATACTCTTGGCCTGTATAATAAGTTCATTTCGATTTGAGCCAGTTAGATGAACCTTATTAGTAAATCATCCTTTCCGAGAACTCGAACACAAGACCTCTGATTAAACTAAAACAATCGTTAGTAGCTAGCTGATGTAAACAGAGTACTATAATAAGTTCATCTGGATTCGAGCCAGTTAGGACCTCAATAACTTATATTTCATGAGTTTTAACACTGTTGCATTCTAATCGAGAGCTCGAACACCAAACCTCTATAATTTGGATCCTTACATATTAAGACTATTCAAAAGAGATTGGAGTTATTATTATGTAAGTGAAAAGACAACTATATATGAAAGTATGATAATAAGAGCAAAGGCAAGAAAATAGAGGACAATGCAATGGCATCAAATTAATTTAGAGAAAATAGAGTGTAACAAGGTACAAAAAAAAAAATTGGGTGGTGGATAATATTTTATACAGAATAATATTTTGTCTTTTTTTATATAAACAGATCGTATTTGACCCGTTACAAAAAGATGACAGGATAATTTCATCACAGACGAGAATTTGTGGAAATAAAAATGTAGGCTATGTACATGTTTATTTCATGTATCTATCTACTTTATGTGATGTCACATTGAATTTTTTTCTTTTTTTCTTCAAGTGGGACTATGGTAGGAATTAATGAATTATTGCCAATTTATGGCATATCTAATTATGCCTCGAAAACGGGTCAACTGAGTAGGGTTTGGATCAAGTCAGCTTCGATTCAAGTTACTTTCGGGTATAAGAAATGGGTTGGCTTCAGATCCGCCCAGATCATTTCATGTTTGCTATTTTCAACTTTTGTAGAGATATAAATTCGTTTTCTATAATAACATCTGGTCAATTCTGGTCAAACTCAAGTTTTCAGTTCGGGTGTCGGGTAGGGTTCGGGTTGGTTTATTCTAGTCAGATCGGGTCAGTTTTGTCAGATCAACTTATGTGGGTGGCTCGATGAGATAGTTGACACGTCACGACTCACAAACGAAAATTTGTCCTTCTTTTCTAGTGATAATTTCCTGTATAATAGGTATTGCAATCGTCTCATTGGAGAATTAGTGGTGTTGGGTTATTGTACTTGACATTGACAAGAATCTATTGCATGATTTGATGTTACATTACTATTGCATTTATCACATTATAGCCCTATTTTGTAATGTAAGTCCAAATTGTGGTCCAACACTTCATGATGGGCCATGACTCCAAAGGTCTCCAAGTCCATAAATATGGTCATGTCTCACTCCAGTCGGTAAAGTTACGAGATGTGGTATTCATAATCTAGAGTGACTTCGAATCCCGTGTCTCACTCCAGTTGGTAAACTTACGAGATGTGATATTCAGTTCGAATTCCGTGTCTCACTCCAGTCGGTAAGATTACGAGATGGATGTGATTCATAATCTAGAGTTCGAATCTCGTGTCTCACTCCAGTCAATAAAGTTACGAGATGTGATACTCATAATCTAGAGTGAGTTTGAATCTCGTGTCGATCTCACTCCAGTCGATAAGTTACGAGATGTGATATTCATAATCTAGAGTGAGTTCGAATCTCGTGTCTCATTCCAGTCCGTAAGATTACAAGATGTGATATTCATAATCTAGAGTGAATTCGAATCTCGTGTCTCACTCCACTCGGTAAAGTTACGAGACGTGATAATCATAATCTAGAGTTCGAATCCCGTCAATATTCTAATTAACAATCTCTAATCACTCTATTAGTTCTTAAACCAAAACAATCAGATTGATTCATGTAATTATTAAATATGAAATTTATCATTAAAGCGTCTGTAGTCCAACGGTTAGGATAATTGCCTTCCAAGCAATAGACCCGGGTTTGACTCCCGGCAGACACATTTTTTTTAATTTATTTTGAGGTTATTATTATTATTATTATTATCATTATTAATTTTATTTTATTTTTAGTTTTTAGGATGAGTTTCTGTGAAGTCGAAAATGCTGATTTCTACTTGGGTTCTAACGCTAGCACACGTCGATTATGAACGAAAATCAATCAATCAATCAATCAATAAACCATCCCTTTCGGGTTCATGCTTCATATTTGATACTCGTAAATTATACAATACCGGTTTGCTCAAGGTATGGACCGACCAATAAACTGACTCATACATTACAAAAAAAAAAAAAAAAACACGGAATTTTATAATTTTTAATTAAAAAAACCCCGAAATTTTAAGGATGCTGGCCAAAAAAAAAAAAAAAAAAAAAAAAAAGTGGAAGAAGAAAGAACTCAATGTGAGTTTGTATTATTTTACATATAAAAAATCACTGGCTAAGTTCACACGGCCCCACAAACACGGACATGAACGGGCGGCCCACGACAAAATATAGGCTCGGTGGGTGAATCGCTTCGAGCACGAGCTCTAAGGATGTCGTTAGCATCGTTGATCACCGAGGCTGCCATTAATGTGTACTCTCCTGGTACTCGGAAATATAATGAAAATGAATGTTTGATTTCCTGCAGCGGCGGCACCTCTAATGTAATCCCGTTAAGAACACCTGAGACACCAGTCGAGAGAGTCGAAAACATATTAGGTCATCGAGATTTGGTAACTAATCGTCTTTGTGCCAGAAATAGACCCGTCAAAACTCGACCTGCAAACCCGACCCGTTTTTTTACCCGGGACCCGTTTGACCCGTTAATTTAGGGTTGAACGAAAATTTGTTAAAATTAATAAAATATTAAAATTTAGATTTATAAAAAATTACAAAGTATAAATTAATACTTTTGGAGTATATAAATTATAAAAAAAATTATAAATTAAAATTAATAACTTAATATTAATAAAATTAATATATATTTAGATTTATAATTAAAAAATTAATACTTTTGGAGTAATATTTTAAATTAAAAAAATAAATAAATCTTCGATTTAATACATATTTCATCATTTAATAATAAAATGATTTTAAATTTTGATTTACGGAGCACATTTTTTTAGATATAAGCATTATAATTAAAGATTATAATAATAATACTATTAAAATAAATAAATAAATATATAATATAAAAAATATTTTTTCGGCTTAAAAAGCGGTAAAAAAATTAGGCGTTCGAAACTATTTGTAACACGTATTTGACCCGACCCATATTCTGACCCGACCCATTTGACAGGTCTAATAAGATAAAGAGTCAGGATCGATACTTACCAGACCATAGGACGGTAGCGTTGGGACCCTCAAGACAGTTTTCAGCTGCAACATCTCGACACGTAATGCTGAGATTCATCTTGATCGTCTCCTTGGTATTATTCCGAACCAATACTTCTATCGGAGTCAAATCATGAGCCAACACGGAACTTTCTGACTTCACGTCCTGGACGTCACCACCCTGCGACAGCGACAGCGACACATCCCGGTCAAGACGGAACCCGAACGTTAAGGGATCCGGGAGCAGCACGTCCATGACCGACGTCTGCAGGGCGGCCAGCATGGCGTCCTTGATGTTCAGTTCACCCGAGTTGTTCCGTCCTGACTCCCACCGGACTTTGATGCGTGAAATCAGGTTTTTTATGCATGCGTTTAGCTCGGCTTTGGCAGTCTTGTCGGAGAAGCTGGAGTTTCCGACAGTTGAGTGTTCGTTGTTGAGTGAGGGTTGGTGGTTGGTCAGTAAAGAGCCGTCGAGGACGGGGAGTTTGAAATGCTCTAACGGGATCACTACTCTCGCTGAGGAATCCCTGTCGATGGTGGTTTTCGGGTAGCTGTACTCGGCTGAGTCGTGGGTCTCGTCGGGGGTTGGGTTTTCTAGCTGGACTGAGACGCTGATGACGAATACCACGTCTGTTGGGTTGGATAGCTCGAGTTCTAGAAATCGGAGACCCCATGTACCTTCATACAACAATAACAACATTAGTGGCTTAGTCGCAAAAAGATTTGATGTCGGCTAACATGAATCAATATCTAAAGTCGTCATCCAAAAAACCCAATTTTTTTTTTTTTCGATTTTTAACATGTACCTCGGTAGGGATCGATTTTGACATATGGGCCGGAGGGTGAGTCGGTGCCATCGTTGTCTCCGTGAGATGGTTTGGGAAGGTTTTCGCTGATATGAGTCGGGATTTCCATTGATAACATACGGGCCTTGACGAATGATAATCCTTGGGAAACGCAGACATTCAATGGCACGACGAGACGTCTTCCAGGAGGTATTGATGTTGATGATTCCGCGTTATCTCCTATCGGACCTGGCAAAGAAGAATCCGACCAGGTTACATACAACTAAACCAGTAAACTAGTTGGATGGGTCAGAATACGGGTAGGGTCGGATACGGGTCAGAACTAATTTTTTACGCCTAGCTAAGTAGTTTACCTGCATAATGAATCATCAGCATCGGGCTGGTCCCGTCTTTCAATTGCCTTCCGTAAACTCCAGGCCTCCCGGGACCAGAATCAGCGTCAACACCCGTATGCTGCCAAGCTTTAATGGTGACGGGCAAAGTCACCTCAGCCCCCGGTTTCAGCGGGAGGGCCGACTTCAAGCTGTCATCTGAAATCGACACAACAGCGTCTTGGTTTTTCCCGGACAACGACACGTGCGCTTGCTCCACGGCCACTGTTCCTGCATTGGCCAAACTTATCCACACGTCACGAATCTCACCCTCGTACAGAATCACCGCCCCATCGCCGCCCACAACCCGTGACACAAGAAGGGGCAGCGAAGACACGACTGAAATCCCAGGAACCATCACGTTTCTCAAAGTCGGAGACCCGCAGCTGCGAAATGGGTCGGATAACACCAACCCTTGCGCCGCACCCAATAGCAGGTTTTCGACGTCTTTGAAGAGGTGTTCCGTGATGACTCCGAAACAGTGTGCAATGCATCCAGGGATCGTTATGGGACCCACGGATGTAGGAATCCCGGATAAAGGGATGACTTTGGATGAATTCGGAGGAAGAGTGACGCTGATAGGGAAAGCGTTGAAGTTTCCTGAAGGGACGGAGAGGTATATGCTGTCGACAGTTAAGTCGAAACCACAAGGGTTTGCTAATTCGACTAAAACCTGAACGGGTTCACCGACAACCCAAATCAACTCGGCTTTAGCATTGGTGTTAGCGTCTCCTTTGCTGAATGGGGTGTAGATGAACGGCCCGGTAGGAGCAGCACCGGCCCACCAATCATCTCTGTCGGGATTGCGTTTCACAATGTCCATTTGAGATGGACTGACGGGAAAAGAATGTAACCTGGACCCACAATGAAATCAGTTTGTCGTCAATACCAATGAATTTCGGAGTTTGTCGTGCTTGAGTTTTACAAAAATACAGTAACGAGCAAGTTAGTTACCTAATGAAAGGCAAAGCGGGATCAGCGCATCGAGTACCAGAAGGAAGCCTCGCAGCAGTGTTATTAAGTGCGGTCACGAGGCTGTTTTGGCCAGGCGGTGTGATAAGAGGATAGTAGTTTCTCAGGAGACGTGCTGCTGCACTCCATGCGGCAAGAGGATCTCCTGCTCTCACAGCTGACTGAAGAATCTCTCGTAGAACAACCATCTGCAGGGTGCTCCACTGCGACTCAAACTGCGAAATTATTGAACTCGGATGCATTTTCCCGGCGTCCACGTGACTCGATCCATTTTCCTGTTGTGAGGAGAGAAGTTCGAGCAAAGAAGTCAAAATACAACAAATTTGGACGCTTAACAGTGTAGTTACGACACTGTTCTTTTGAACTGAAGTAGGCTCAACTGAGGTGAGCTGAACGAGTCTAAGCAACATAGCTTACAGCGGGAGTATCTCTGGCAATCGATGCTTTACTTTCAACGCGATAAGCCTTTGTTGAAATTGCTAGAACTTGTAAAGCACTAATGGCAGCAAATCGATTTTCTTGTTGAAGATACAGCTGAGCTACCTGCCTAGAGAAGAAAGCGGCTTTTCTCTCATACCCAAGCCTAGAATAAAGTCGAGCTATCTCAACATACAGTACTAATCGATCAGTTGCATCGATCAAAGATTTGGACCCATCTGCGGCATTTGTCAATAGTTCCACCACTTCTTTAGCATGTTCTCTTCTGTAAAATCGTAACTTTTAGAAAGGCTAGTCATGAAAAATCGCAGGACAACAAAGAATAATTGCAGCGTCAATAATCATTACCTGCAAAGGAACCGAGCCAGTTTCAAAGTGGATTCCAGTTCGAAGCTCACGGGTGAAACCCTGAAAACATAAGTAGTATAAGCATCTTCGATAAGGAATATCGAAGATTATGAAAGGAACAAGCTTTGTGCATACATCAGTACATCGGTATACAGTTAGCTCACCTTTGTGCATTATCCTGAATGAATGACTTCCGGTAATGAAGAATGACGCTGTTATAACGATACCTCACCTCATCCTCTAAGGCTGCATCTCTCTGTTCCATCCGGTCCATCTGTTCATAGCGCATTTCTCCAAATACGTCACATTTACAATCCAAATGAAAAAAAAAATTAAAAAAAAAAAAAAAAATCCCCCCCGTAATAATGGAGTATAGCTAGAGCATTTCTCCAAATACGTCACATTTACAATACAAACGAGGCTCATCGACAGAAATAGGGAAAGTACGACATGAAGATAGATCAACTGGCTGACAAAACGTCTAACAAAATAGTGGTTGAAAGTTTACAAACACGGAATTACCAGTAATGCACAGACACTTCCTTCGAGAGCCCCAGCATACCAGAACAAATCCCCAGTCAATCTGGCAAGTTCTAACGCGGTGTTGTAGTGGGCATTGGCATCGACGGGTGAACCAGCTAACAAACAATAATCCCCAATGGTTTTCTGAGCGCGTCCGAGTCTCCGCTTTTTGGCCTTAATTACCTAAGAATCCATTAAATACGTGTCAAATGCAATCACATTTTTAATAAGGCCTCGGAGGGCTCCAAAGCAAGACGGAAAATATCTAAATCCATGTAACACCTAAACAATAAACCTCCTCTGAGCTGAGACTAGTTTGAGAATCCAAGGGCGTCTTGACTATAGTTCCGACAGATTCGGCCTTGAGGACCCAGTTTTCGAATTCCATCAACAATGATGCGGCAATGTCTTGCATCATTGTGTGCATGTGCATCTCCAACGTCCGTCGATCAGCTGGGGGGAATAAGTTTAAGTCACCCTCCCTTTTACTACCATCCTTGAGCTGCAACGAAACAGTATAACTTGATGAACTGAAATGTATATCCCAACAAAACTGATAAACTCAACTCGTTAAAATCCAATATGAGATAAAAACCCGCCAAGGAGATTAGTATTATTATCAATGCCAATGAGAATATTCACCATCATTCCAAACATACACAACGATCGCGTATAACAAGCATCTATAGTCCAATAGAAGTATGATCAAGCAACTAAGCATGAACGGTTAACAATATAACAAAAAGCTCAAAACTTTCATATACTATATGAACCCGAACAAAGGCCAAATCTTTTTTCATGTAATCCTCGGAATCACAATGCCTAGGGAATAGTAAACGGGTTCATCTTTATCTATACACACAAACGGGTCTTACAAGTTCGTGACAGGTTGATTACCTACCTCTACAAACAAAGGCCAAATCTTTTTCATAGAATCCACATAATCACGATCCCTAGGGAATGCTAAACATATTTTTATCTACACACGGGTTTTACAAGTTTGTGACGAATATGCTCGATCACGTACCTCTACATACAAAGGCCAAATCTTTTTCATAGAATCCTCATAATCACAGTCCCTAGGTACTAGTAAACAGATTTTTACACACGGGTTTTTACAATTTGTGACGGATATGCTCGATTCAATACCTCTACAAACAAAGGCCAAATCTTTTTCATAGAATCCTCAAAATTTTCATAGAATCCTCAAAATCACAATGCCTAGGGAATAGTAAACAGGTTCATCTCTACACACACACACACCTTCCTACCACGGTTTTACAAGTTTATGACGGATATGCTCGATTACCTACCTCTACAAACAAAGGCCAAATCTTTTTCATAGAATCCTCATAATCACAAATTCACAATCACTAGGGAATAGCAAACAGATTTTTACAAGTTTGTGACGGATATACTCGATAATGTACCTCTACAAACAAAGGCCAAATCTTTTTCATAGAATCACAATACCTAGGGAATAGTAAATATGTTTTTCACGGATTTTACAAGTTTATGACAGATATGCTCGATTACGTGCCTCTACAAACAAATGCCAAATCTTTTTCATAGAATCCACATAATCACAATCCCTAGGTAACAGTAAACATATTTTTATCTAAACACGGGTTTTTACAAGTTTATGACGGATATACTCGGAATGAATGACGTACCTGAGCATCACCAGGACAAAACCCAAAGCACTTCTGAGCAAGAGCAGAATTATAACTCTTACAAACAAGAGAAAAATGATCAGAAACAAAGTCAAGATCAGGTGAACTAGGACAATGAAAGATACCAATAACAGAAAGAATCTTCCGATTCGATTGGAAATCTTCCCATGGGCTAGGAGGTGAACCACCAAGTATGAACTTGAATCGAAGAGACCCAGAATCCCATGGTTGATGACTGAAAGGTGATTTCTGATGTTCAATGTAGAATGAACTGATTGATGAGAGATCAACTTTGGAATGTAGGGTTAGAAGTGATGCGTATTCTCGGAATAATGATGGTGTGATTTGACCTATTGGTACTACTGCGATTCGAATTGTGCACATTGATTCTATGCTTACGTCTGGTTCCATTTTTTTTCGATTGGGGTTTCTGGGTTTGATTGGATTGATTGAATTGATTTGGGGATTTGGGGATGGAGATCCCAGGTGAAATGATGATGAACTGATGAAATGATGGGAGTTAGAGATCAATTTCTATAGAGGAGAAATGACCCGACTCGAAAAACCGCTTTGAAACCCGTTTGTAGGGCTGCGCACCGGTCCAGGACCGCACCAGACCGGAATCTTCAAAAAAAAAAACGAGCGGAATCAAGGAAATATGGATCGGGACTGGACCGGAAAAAATTCCGGTCCAACACTGGACTAGTTAGACCGGAATTCGTTTTTTGAAAATTTCGGTCCAAAATTCTGGTCTTTTGGACCGGTTAGGAGTTAGGACTGGTTAGACCGGACTTTTTTATCAAACGAACCACGAAAAAACCGGGTTAGGACCGGACCGGAACCCGGAATCTCCCAAGTTGGTGGACCGGAGACCAGACCGGTAGATTCCGGTCCATTTTTCCGACCCGGACCGGATTTTGCATACTCCTACTCGTTTGAGATGACCGGTCGAAAAATACAGTTTCTTGAAAAAAGGAAAAATCGTGTTTTGGTGTCTCGGGAGAAACAAATGCTTAATGAGTACGAGTCGAGCAAGGCGAAGCTCGTGCTCGGCTCGTCATCAAGTTATCACCCCTGTCGACAACAAAATATTCAGATTACAAATCATGTTCGAGTATTCAGTCAGAGTCGAAGAGTAAACGATCAAAGCCGGCTCATAAAACTCTCGAGATTGGTTCGCCCAAAGTTTGGTTCGAGTTTCGGTCAAAACAAGCTCGAACCCAAACTCAGAAGGCTCGGCTCACAAGCTCGTCTGAACTCGCAATTTTATTTTATTTTATTAATAATAAAAAGAAAATAACACCTCAGCATTTCAAGGAAAAAAACCCAACACTTTTCTTTCTCTCTCTACATTACCGCTGGACCGCCACTCGCCGGACTACCACCGCAACACCGCCGTCAACCGTCGTCGCCTCCCGCCGTCCGCCGTCCGTCGTCCGCCATTGTCTGCCGCTCTGTACTGCCGCATCGCGTCCTTCTTTCTTTCTTTCTCTCTTACATCCTCTTCTACTCTCGAAATCCCCAATTTGATTTAGGTATTATTTTGATTTTAACTTGATCTTCATGCTTTTTCAAAATTGGTTATGTTACTGTTATTCGCATGCAGATTTGAGTAGTTATCGTATTCGATTAGTTTCGTTCAATCCAATGAAACCAGTTTGTAGTAGATTTGTTGAATTTCTGGAGTTTAATCTGATGATGATGATGATGATGATGTTGAACTACAATGTACTTAGGTTAGGATCATGGTTTCCGAATTCGCTCTTGGCGAGTTGGCGATCCGTGAATCGCACTTATTGAGTACTTGTTAGGTGTATTTTTGGTAAAGAACATGATAGAATTCGCTCTTCATTGGAGTAACCATGGTTAGGGTTTGTAAATTTGTATGTTGAATTCCGCTGCATTGTAGTATTATCATGGTAGTGGTAGATTATGTGAATTTTCGAGGTAGTTGACTTTCCTAATCAATACTGTAATCTTCATGACATGATTTTCTGGATTGGGTTTTGAGCGAATTGTGAATCGCGACATGTTCTTTCCTAAGAATACACATAACAAGTACCGTATAAAAGGAAATCACGGATCTCTAAGAGCGAATTCGGTAACCATGATTGGGATTCTCTGGATTGGGTTTTGAGCGAATTGTGAATCGCTACATGTTATTACTAAGAATACACATAACAAGTACCCTATAAAAGCGGATCACGAATCTCTAAGAGCGAATTCATAGCGAATTCGGTAACCATTTTTGGATCTGTATGTTGAGTTCCTTTGCATTGTTGTATTATCATGGTAGAATATGTGAAATTCCGAGCTAGTCGACCTTCCTAGTCAATAATCTTCATCACATGATTTTCTGGATTGGGTTTTGAGCGAATCGTGAATCACGACATGTTCTTTACTAAGAATACCCTATAAAAGGGAATCATGAATCTCTAAGAGCGAATTCGGTAACCATGATTAGGATTTGTATGTTGAACTCCTTTGTATTGTTGTATTATTATCATGGTAGAATATGTGAATTTTCGAGGTAGTTGACCTTCCTAATCAATAATCTTCATCTCATGATTTTCTGGATTGGGTTTTGAGCGAATTGTGAATCGCGACATGTTCTTTCCTAAGAATACACATAACAAGTACAAGTAGTACAGTAGTACAAGTTCTACGTTGCTGAACTTGTGAGAGAGCAGTACTACAAGTCTTAAGACCCTTGTTATGTGACGTGAACTGAAATGATGTTCAATTCGTAATCTTTGATTTCCGCTGATTAATTTCAGAAATAATTCTTATGACGGATTAATAGTGATATTTGCTGATTAATTTCTTCATCACAGGTGCAAGATTAAAGATGGAGATAGTAACATTGGGGACATTGGCCCTTGCTGTTTTATTAGCCTTCCTCTTCATCATCCCAAAATTTACGAAATCCAGTAATTGATCTCCCTCTCCCCTTCTCTAATCTACAACATTTGTTAGTATATTATATGATATGATGTGTTGATAATTGATTGATTCCGGGTCATTTTTTTATTTTATTTTTTCCCCTCGTGTTTGCTTGATTCCTTGCCGTTCATTGCAGATCTATCGAAAACCGCACATTCTAATCATACACCAAAAACTGCTGTTAAGGTATTACTGCGTATAATTTCGGGAATTCTGTAAAAATCTCGTACAGAATAAATTAAGAAAAGAAAGTTTCACATGAATATTGGGATTAATGGAATATTTTGATGTTTACGTCTAAGAAATTACCTAATTTTACCAATTCAACTCGTCAAAAAAATGTGAGGTTATGTGATGGAATGCTATATTTCTCATCTTCTTTTCGTCTTACTTCAAGGCGTCCCAAAAATACTCAAAAACGGAAGTGTCCTTGCACGACAAAAGAACTGATTGCTGGGTCATCATTAAAGATAAGGTTACTTCCGATTCTTCTCCCCCTTGCACAAGTAAAATCTTTTTGATTCTTACTGAATCGTCACTCGTCTTCCTTTATCGTTTTGATGTTTCATAGGTATATGATGTAACTTCATACGTCGAGGAACATCCAGGCGGCGACGCTATCTTAACAAATGCAGGGGGTGATGCAACCGAAGGGTTTTTTGGGTATGTTCCTTCCGTGTGTTACGTCTATTTGAACTTCAGAAACTCCCGATATATTGACCCGTTTTTTAGAAATGTAGCAAGTAAATGTAAAATCGCGGTAACATACTAACATTTTCTTGGTCTTGACTCTTGACTGAACATGGTATTTTGTGCATAACAGGCCGCAACATGGAACCCGAGTCTTTGACATAATTGATGATTTCTGCATCGGGGATCTGGAGCAGTAATCGAACCACGACTTGCAACAGTTTTCACTCTACTCGTGTTGTGAATGACGCACTTTGTCGTCATTATTGTTTTGCCTGTGCTTAATGTGTCTTGTCGTAACATTGCACCAGTTGATCGACGCCTTGACGGGGGGATAGAAAACCGTCCCAATATCGGAGGGAATGCTCGCTAAAAGGAAAATCGTCCCAATACTAGCTCGTCAATGATCTTCGTTTCAAGTTTGTTTCGAGCTCCATTGATGGATAGTTTATTTCGATGAACATGAACACGAACATTTGTCGAAACTGTCACGTACGAAAATGCTAACCGAAACTATATAGGAGTATTTCTTACGATAAGTGAGATCGAAGCGCAGAAATGGCCTCCGTTTTTCTCAATAGTTACCTATGCTTGAAATCCGTCTCACATAAAAAATAATACTCCTAATTTGTCCAATTCTTAAAGTAAATTAATACTCGTAAAATTCATTTTTTTCTCACGTAAAAAAATACTCTATCTGTTTCATCGATATCTTCCGCATTTTTTTTTACTACTTCTGTGCTAATAAATACGGAGTATGGAACATTATTTTGAGCTATTTGCGAGCTTTTTGAATCGAGCCAATGATGGTTCGGTTGGACACGTTAAATTATCGCCAAACCCAAACCTAAACCCAAGCCAGACTCGCACAAACCGAGCCAGACTCACACAAACCAAGCTTTGACCAAACCGACCTCGAATTCCATAAATTAAATTTGGGGAAGAACACTTCCCGCGAAATCCCTAAAACGTCTCGTAAAAATGGCGAAACAAACATCTTCTTCACAAATCACCATTGTTCTTCAAAATTCTCTTGATTCCTGCTCCAAGGTTTGATTTTGATCTCTACCCATCTGTTTACTCGCCATTTCAATGCTAAAGCTCGAAACTTTCTTCATAATTTGCAGAGTTTGAGTGATAACGGTCACATTTAGTTACTTACATCCGCCATTGTTGTTGTTTTTGTGTGCAGGCAGTTGAAATCAGTGATTTCAGTCAATCAGAAGCATCAATTTCTGAGCTTGTTGATTCGATTTCTTCCTTTCATGATGTCGTTGTTTCAACTCCGGATGATGAGGAAACCCTAATTAATTCAATCGCAATTCTTTCTCACATTCATTCTTATCTCTCGAATCCGTCTCTCGATCAGGTTTCGTGGTTTTATTCGTTAATTTTGCAGTTAGTTTGCTGAAATAAGTATCTTTGACCTGTTTGATTTGAAGTTATTTGTGTTTATTGGATACGATTTGACGATTTTTCGGACAATGATTCATGTTTGCCGACCCTAAATCTTCTTGGGACTAAGGCTTGTGATGTTGTCGTCTTCATCGTCGCAACAAATTATTAGAAAGACTTGCATTTTAATACTGGTATTTGGTATTCAATTGATATTTCGATTTCAGTTTTCACAGGAACAAGATTTTCTCATTTTTTTTAGAAAAAAAATATCGATATTTCATTAGAAATTAAGAAAGAAAAACCCGGTATTTAGTTTGGAGCCTCAAATTGACATCTCGAATTGGCCCTCTCAAATTCATTCTCGCAATAGAATTATCGTGAGACCGTCTGCAGAATACCCACTCGAGTTTTAGTTCTAGTTAATGCTTCAATGGTGATTTTTTTTATTTATTTTTAATTTTTTGTAGGCTGTCGTTGATGCACTCTCATTTGAGCTCCCCAAAGCCATAGGCAAGTTTGCAGGGGTGTCGAAGAGGTGTTCAGAGCTTGTTGAAAGTATTATCGATGTATTTACCACAAAATGCAGTCCTCGCGACATGATTTCAGTGTTCTCCGAGGTACAAAATCGTAGACTCTGACATATTTACTGACAGTCAGATAATTAGTTACTGCATTTTTACTCTTATATTGCTTCTGACAGCATTATATTGTCGGAGCAGGCGCTGGACTCCTACGGCAAAACAACAGATGCTCCTGGATATGTTGCTACGTTTCTACACGGAGTTTCCAAAGGTAGTGTAGTTAACTGCGATTTGACCATATTTTATTCCGTGTTTTTCTCCAGTAGCATATACATCGAGAGTTTGAGTAGTCTCCATCTGATCTGCTGTTTTTTCTTACTGTTGGTTTTCAGTATTCCTGTCCATACAAAGACGTCATTTTGAGCAAATGAAAGTTGCGGTTCCTATTCTCCTTAATGCTTTAAAAGCAGCATCTTTCGATTTGGATGATTGTGATGTGGGCTTTGAGGATTTGTTCGATGGAGCTGTTGCCATTGCCGGTTCTATTCAAGCAACTTCCAAAAAGTTGGTCCGTTGGTCTTCATTCTTGAACATTAGCTACTCCGTCATTCTATAAATTGCGTTGTTAAGTTAATTCTTTATTGCTGCAATGTCTTTTGGTTTACAGGAGGGTGAAGCAAGCGCAAAGCTTCAGAGTCTACTGGCTCTGTATGTTTTACAAGTCATTGTAAGCACTTAATTCCTTAAACGAATACTCTGTACTGCGACGATTTGGGTGTCAAGTATTGAATTTGAGCTCGTTTTCAGCCTGTTGGTCTCGTATGCAGTTTTTTTTTTTTTACGTTGTAATAGACACGAGTATGTTGATTCTCCTGTTCTGCAGGCTGTTGTTTCAATGAGTATGGGGGATAGCGAATCGACGTGTCTTTCTTTTGTGCAACAACTGTCAATCTTCTTTCCACACTGTGGTTTATTATATGCGAATCTCATAACTGGCCGTGGAATCGATCAACTCGTCAGTCGTGTTTGTGATGGTGAGTTTATCTGTCTTCGCTGAACCTTTTCCATCCGAACTGTTGACAAAATTACATAGTGCCGTTGTCATACCGATTTTCTCTTTTGTAAAATTCAGGTGACAGCGACGCTGATTATATGGACTGTTTTTCTTATGTCAAACACGGTGCAGTGCTTTCAGGCGAGCGTTTCACCGTGATGTTCCACTATCATCTGCTATCCTTTTGCATTGTTGTCTATGTTCCTATATTCGTTTCTTTCCTCTACTTTTGTCATTCAAACCTCTCTTTTGACCTTAAAAGTGAAGAATCAAAGCGACATAGATCGTCATACACCTTTTACTTATTTTTTGTCTTGTATTGATTCAGTGGTTTGGGGTCATATATCTGATGAAGTCGTCCAGGCCGCTAGGCAGGATGTTAACATTCTCAAAGACGAACTTAGGAGTACTCGAAGTAGTCGGTGGTCAGCTGTAGGTTCGTTGAAGTGTGTATTCAATCTTGGCGAAATACCTTGGATCTTAAAGAAACATGCTTTAGACTTCTTACTTAGCATCACAGAAAATGTCGACCAACAAGAGACGAGCGAAGAAGACATGCTATGTTCACTCCACACACTTAACCTTGTTTCAACTTTGCAGGTATTTTTTGTCTACCCTTTTATTTATTCTTAATTCTTCTATTTTATTTTTCAAAAAAATATTTTCAATTTTTTTTTGAACTTGGGTTTGTAATCCTTTAAAAATTTATTATTAACGCTTTCTAACTTAATTTTGCGTTTCAAACTGTATTTTTACTCATTATTTTTTTTATTGTATTGTCCCCCTTCCATTTTTTTTTTATTTTTTTTTTATTTGGATGACGACTTCAGATATTGATTCATGTTAGTCAACCCCAAATCTTTTTGAGACTAAGGCTCTGAAGTTGTCGTTGTTATCCCACGCCTAACCAATTTCTCAGTTATATCACTTATATATGCGTTTTGGAAACGACTTGATGATTTCGGATAATGATTCATGTTAGCCGACCCCGACAGACTCTGATGTCGTCGTTGTTGTTGTATCACTTATATGTGCTTTGTTTGTTCTGATGCCTTTTGACCTTGGACATCATTCAGGCTATTACGTCACTTATCATGTACGCTCCTAGTGCCGAGCAAAGGAAGACGGCTTTTGCTGCCTTGAAAAGTGTGAGACTCCTATAATCCTCCAAGTTTTTCGTCATATTTCAGATCCGAAGTTTCTTATACTTTTCGTCTTTTCTGTATTTTCATCTGTCACTGGTAACAGGTACTAGCTGATAATCCCGCGTCCTTGAGACTCGACATATTGCAAGTCTTGGTCAAAACTAGCACCTCACCCTCCATGGTTCGTGTTTTTACTCTGTTAAAGATCACTCGACTGTAGGTATGCATCTGCGTTACTGGTTTAAATTTGTGCAGACGGCAATACTCTTAGATTTTGTCAGAGAGAACCTTCGAAACGACTATCCTAAACTGAAAGAAGCAAAAATCTGCACCACTAACTCGTTTTGGAATGCTGCCATACTTAATTTGGTCGAGTTTGTCTTGCGACCACCCTGTGGAGGACCTCCTCCCGTCCCTGACCAAAGTGACGCGGTACAAACCTACATATTCTTTCTCCCTTTCACGTATGCCTGGTTATTGGTTTTTGTCATACGACACCACGTGTGTTTGGGTGCGCTCTTTGACATTGGGTATTAAAATCCGATGCAGGTCCTTTCTGCACTTAACCTGTACCGATATGTCCTGATAACAGAATCAACAGGTGACCTTCTTTTCTTTGCTTCGACGACATTTGATGTCTTAGTCGACAGACGTTTTTAAGGACAATACGTCTAAGGTTTGAATGATCGAATCCCTCCCCCCTTATCGTAATGCACGAAAATGGAACAAAAAAAAAACATTATGATACGAGACGAAAACAATCAATCTCTTGAAATACAGTCTCATGTCGAGAGTTCGAGACCGACCCATCAAATTTTACTATTTACCCATTAAATCTTGTAACTTTGAAAAGTAGTGATCACGATAAATTATCGTGTGGGTTTGTTTCGTGATGATATAATCACATTCTTATTCGGTTGAAGTTAATTTCCGATAATACAGGGAAAACAAACCACACTGGGGTGCTGTCGAGAAGCAACTTACAGACGGTCTACAAGGAACTGCTATTACCCCTGCGAACTGTCATCACGGCCGTGATGTCAGATACTAAGAAGGAAGGCGAACAACACAGGTTCGACATAATGTGTGGTTTAAACCCAGTTGAGTTTGTTCTATACCGCTGTATAGAACTCGTGGAAGACAGTATCTAGCAGTTGTGACTTCTGCCTTTGACAAAAGCCAAGGAAAACGATCCTTCTAAGGTACGCAACTGAACTAAACTGAACTTAATTCTCACGTAGCGACCCTAAATGGGGCCGTGGTGACGTGTTTTGGTTGTTGTTGAACCGCGCTTCTATTGAAATTAGATGGAAACGACTCTCACGACTCACGAGGTAGGGTTACTTTGCAAGAAAAAGGTCAATAGGTAAAAAAAAATCTTTATTAATAAGTGCACAATGTTTAAAAGAAGTCGATAGGTATTATACACTTCAGTTCGAGCTGTTCGTGAGTTCGTATCGGACACAATATAAAAAGAAGTATAAAATTTGTTTCGTCTGATTTCGACACCTCTCAAAACATAATATTATAGTCATAGTACACCGGGACATTGTACTTGATGTAAATTTTGTTTAGGGCAAATATGGACCCAAATTATTTCAGGACCTAAAAAATTGAAAAAATATAGTAATATAGAACATGTTTCGACAGATTTCGACACTTATCAAAAAGCAATCTTATGGCTTTAAAAAGTGTCGATTTAAATCCAAATGACTCTTTATATTACACCGGGACATTGTATTTGGGTTGGACTTTGTTCAGCGCGATTATGGATTCATTTTATTTCGGGAGTCAAAACGTTGAAAAACGTGGATAATAACCTTCAAAATTGATCGTTTTTGGCAATTTTTCGGAAGAATTGAAAATGTTTGAAAACACAATTTTTTTTGACGAAAACTTGTTAATAGAGATAAAATGTCTAATAATGTTTATTAGGACTCTTTGACACGATATAAAATGAAGTGTAAAACTTGTTTTTTTTCTAATTCAAACACGTCTCAAAACGCATTATTGTGGCTTTTAAAAGCCTCCATTGGACTCGAAATGACCCTCGTAATACACTTGTCATTTTATTTGGTGTGGATTTCGTTCAGCATGAATATTAAATCATAGTATTTCGGTCCCAAAATACCGAAAAAATGTAGATAATAACCTTTTAGTAATTACTGCTCGTAATTAATAGTACTTCCTTCGTTCAAATCCACCTATTTAATTATTTTTTCGGAGACTATTTATACCTAAAAATCTTCAATATTATCGACAATAGATATGAGATTGAATTCATTCTCGACAATCTATACGAGCAAATTGAGAGTAGGTTCGCTGATGGTGTAAAATACGTCCCGAGTCTCGACAATTGTACCAAAAAAAATAAAAAAAAATGAAGAACGCCGGCAATGGCAGTTCGTTCGGCGCCGGCGACGTCACGCACCCCGACCCGACCCTTTGTTAGCCATAAAAAATAACCGAAGTTGTTACATTTTTGGACCGTTATTGTAAACCGTCTCACACAATAATAATCGATCTAATTGAAAATCACAAATTCTTGTTCGTGACGCAGATATCCGTCATATTATCGCGTCATTTTATCTACGAACACGTAAATTCTAATATTCCTCCTTTGTTAGCCATAAAAAAACGAAGTTTTTATATTTTTGGACCGTTATTATACATTGTAAAACCGTCTCACGCAATAATAATCTGTTCAGTTACTATCATCTATAGTACATACATAGGCCTGCAAGCCTGCAGTAGGCATGTGTTTCTCATTAACTATCTTACCCAATTATTACAACAAATCCAAACCTACGTACATCGATCGACCTACTACCATCCTCATCCCCATTTCATGCATTCCTTGCCCTCCAAGGCTACAAAAATAATACATTATTTACTCTACCTCGAGAAAACGAATCATTTAATCCAAACTTACACGATAATTAATCAACGATAACGATGATGATGAACGTGCCAACAATGTTGAACTCGAACGAGATCTTCATGCAATTCACGTCGTTCATAGCGACACTAGTATTCTTCAAGGCGGTCTACGAGCAGTACATCCCGTACCACTGGCGAGAACAAATAAGCTTGTTTCTATGGCGACACACGACGAGAATCATGACATTCTTCTCGAACTATCATACCATCTTGGTCGACGAGTACGTTGGAGAATGCTTTGGTCGAAGCGAGGCGTACACAATGATCGAGAGTTACTTAAGCGAGAAGGCGTCGATGAAGGCTAGGAAACTTAAGGCTAAGTTCGTTGATGACAGGAAGGCGTTGGTGCTCGGGTTAGGGTATAATCAAGAGGTTGTCGACGTGGTTGAAGGTGTTACGGTTTGGTGGACTTCGTGCTTGTACGCTTCGAATTGTCAGACTATTACGTTTTATCCTGGGGACAACGAGCTCAGGTCGGTCCATTTTTGTTTTAATTAGCATATTAACGTGTAGAAAAAACTGTATTGTTAGATGTTGTTCGTGTAATTGAATGGTTCGATCAACAGGCATTATCGACTTAGTTTTCATAGTCGACACAAGAAATTTGTGACGAAAACGTATCTGAATCACGTCCTGAATGAAGGTGAGGCAATCGGAATCAGTCGAAGGCAGAGGAAGCTGTTCACTAATGTAAGCGATGGAGGATCGTATCAACGAGGGAGTTTGTGGAGCGCTGTCGAGTTCAAACACCCGTCCAATTTCACCACTTTAGGTATATATATCCATGTTCAAGTGTCTGACACGACTAATTTTATGAAATTTTACGAAAATTCTGCATATTTTGGGTTAAAAATCGTTAATGTTGGTGTAGGAATGGCTAAGGAGAAGAAACAAGCGATTGTCGACGACCTGAGACGATTCAGTAAGGCGAAGGAGTACTATAGCAAGATCGGTAAGGCGTGGAAGCGAGGCTATCTTCTGTATGGGCCTCCTGGGACTGGCAAGTCGACAATGATCGCGGCTATGGCTAATTTGTTGGAGTACGACGTGTATGACCTTGAGCTAACCGCGGTTAAGGATAATACTCAATTGAGGCGGTTATTGACGCAGACGCTGAGCAAGTCGATTATTGTCATCGAGGACATCGACTGCTCCCTCGAGCTCACCGGCCAAAGAACGCCTGTCGCTGTGAAAAATGTTGCTGTCAATGTCGATGCCAATGTCAAGGCTAATGGTAATGGTAATGGTAATGGTAATGAAGGGGACGAGGATGCGAAGGAGGCTGTCGAGTGTAAGTTGAGGAAGTTAGAAGACGAGAAGAAGAAGAAGAAAAGCGAGGTGACATTATCGGGTTTGTTGAATTTTATAGACGGGATTTGGTCAGCGTGTGGCGAGGAGAGGTTGATCGTCTTCACCACTAACCATGTCGAGAAGCTTGATCCTGCGCTGATTCGTAGTGGAAGAATGGATGTTCATATCGAGCTGTCGTACTGTTGTTTTGAGTCGTTTTTGGTGTTGGCTAAGAACTATTTGGATGTCGATGAGCATCCTTTGTTCGACGAGATTAGGGGTTTGTTGGGTGAGACTAATGCTTGTCCTGCTGATGTTGCTGAGAGTCTGATGCCGAAGTTGAGTCAGTTGGATGATGATGAGAGTATGACTGAATCGTGTTTGAGGAATTTGATTCGGTTTCTGAAGAAAACTAGGGAGGATGCTCATGCTAAGCTGAAACTGATGAAAGTTGCTGAAGAGGATCGATCAGATCATAGCTTAGATGATTAAGGTAGTAATCGATGCTGTTCCGATCATTTTCCTGCCCCAAAAGGGTTATGAATGTTTAGTTAAATCGTTCGAGTTTAAGGTAGTTTAATGCTTAATTAATGCGTAGTGTTGTCGAAAACAGTATGCTGTATGACTGTATGTAGTAATCGATGCTGTATGGAGCATTTGCCTGCGTGAAAGGGGTTATGAATGTTTAGTTAAATCGTTCTAGTTTTACTTAATTGTATCGAGTTTGCATTGCCTTGCTGAAATTTTTAACTCTCAAAATCGCTTGGTGCGTCTGTGATGCTATAAGTGCAGCCTGTGATACTGTAACAGTCGATGCTTGATGATGCGACGAGGAATATTATCCTGTGGAGAGACCACGACTGCCAAAGTGTCGAGATGTAATTTTAATACTGCGTTCGCTGCTAAGCAAATTTTGAACTCGACTGTCCGGTCTGTTCTCTATTGCAGTTGCATTGATATGATGCATACTACTCTTCCTGCAATGCTACTAGCAGTAGTGCCTGGTTCAGAATACAGAGAATGCAACTATTGCAGTAGCAGCGTTACTATTTTCAGTAGCGATGTCCAGTTGATGCTTGATGATGCGACGAGGTATATTATCCTGTGGAGAGACGATGACTGTCGAGATCTTATTTCCATCGAGCAATCCTGAGTTCGCTACTAAACAATTTTTGAACTCGACTGTCCGCTCTGTTCTCTATTGCAGTAGCATTGATATGATGCATTTCATGCATACTACTCTTCCTGTAATGCTACTAACACTACTGCCTGGTTCAGAATTCAGAGAATGCAACTGTCTATTACGTTTACAACTGTCTAGATGTTACTTTTTTTCATACGATCCAGATTGAGCCGTGTTGATGTCGATTCCTGCGTCCAGCCGTCCACTACTAACCAATTTTTTGAACTCGACTGTCCGGTCTGTTCTCTATTGCAGTAGCATTGATACGATGCATACTACTCTTCCTGTAATGCTACAAGCAGTCTAGCACTACTGCCTGGTTCAGAATTCACAGAATGCAACTGTCGAGATGTTATCGTAATACGATCAAGATTGAAGCGTACTGTTGCAGTCGATTCCTGCGTTCGCTACTAAACCGTTTCTGTGCTCATCCTGCAACAATGCTACTAGCAGTAGACAGTAGTGCAGTAGTGGCTAGTTCAGGATACAGAGAATGCAACTGTATTGAACTGCAGCAGCAAGTACAATTGCATTACCATGTGACAGACTGTCAGTCTTCCAGGCCAGCTCATCAGTAAAAACGAATCTCACTAGTACAATCTCAAATTTCACCACTGGTTATGAATTTAATCCCGACTGGAATCCAGATAAAATCAGAGATTAGTACCGTTTTTAACCACACAAAAAAATGTTCGATTTTCCTAACATGATTGGTTAGACGACTTGCTTACTCGCTAGTAACAATAAAACGAATCTAGTAACAATAACCTCTTTACCTAAAACGATTACTCATTTCTTAATAATAAATTAATCATTTTTTTTGTACAGATTTGGACTGTCTCAGGTATAATACCGTCTGAATTAAAACCATTACTCCATACGAATATTTCTTATAAATTAAATAAAAAAAGAAAGAAAACCGAATCAGTTGTTGACGAATCTAGTAACAATAACGACCTCTTTACATAAAACAATTACTCATTTCTTAATAATAAATTAATCATTTTTTATTTTTTTTACGGATTTGCACCGTCTGGTCCGTCTCACGTATAATACTATCTGAATTAAAACTGTTACTCTACAGTATTTCTTATAATAAATTAACTAAAAAGGAAAGAAAATCGAATTAGTTAGACGATTATAGTAACAATAATCTCTTCGCATAAAATCATTACTCATTTCTTAATAAAAAATTAATCATTTTTTTTATTTTTTTACGGATTTGCACCGTCTGGTCCGTCTCACGTATAATACTGACAAAATTAAAATCGTTACTCTATACCGTATTTCTTATAATATTAACTAAAAAAATAAAGAAAACCGAATTAGTTAAACGATTATAGTAACAATAATCTCTTCACATAAAACAATTACTCATTGCTCAACAATAAATTAATCATTTTTTAATTTTATTTTACAGGATTTGCACCGATAATACTGTCTGAATTAAAACCGTTACTCTATACAGTATTTCTAAAAAGAAATAAAACCGAATTAGTTAAACGATTCCAGTAACAATAATCTCTTTACATAAAACGATTACTCATTTCTCAACAATAAATTAATCATTTTTTCTTCAGATTTAATTAATTTATACGGAGTAATTTACACTGTCTCACATGTAAAACCGTTTTTTTTTTTTTTTTTTTTTTTTCTCTTATAATAAATTAACTAAAAAAAAGAAATAAAACCGAATTAGTTAGACGATTCTAGTAACAATAATCTCTTCACATAAAACAATTATTACTCATTTCTTAATAATAAATTAATCATTTTTTTCTTCGGATTTAATTTATAATTTACACGGTCTCACACGTAAAACCGTCTTTTTCCACTTTTCGATATTCCCTAACATCCCTACCTGGTCCTCTCTATATTTCCGCATAAATAATAATAATAATCTCCATTAGTCAAACCTTAGCTTCCCTGAACCCACAACAATGGCGACGATAATCAATTCACTAAAATCCATCTTCACCACACTTTCAATCTCTCAAACCGGTTCAACTCTAGCCGGTCTAATGTTCATCTTAGCAACCCTCCAACAATTCTGCCCAACCATCATCACCGACTTCCTCCACCGTCTCCTCCACCGTCTCACCGCCATTTTCCGACCCAAAATCCACATAACCTTCTACGAATACACAGCTTACTCCTACAAAACCAGCGACGCGTACCGTGCTGTCGAAGCGTACGTGGGTACGCTTTCCATGGATGTTACGAACAATGCGACGAGATTGAAAGGCGATAAAGCTGATAAGAGGTCGTCGACTCAATCGTTGGTGTTTTCGCTCGAAGATTTCGAGGAAATTGGGGATTGTTTTGATGGGGTTTCGTTTACTTGGCTTCTTGGGAAGATTCATCCTAAGGGTAAGAACATGTCGCACTCCCCTTGGGCCGATGAGAAGCGGTTTTTCAGGCTTGCTTTCAAGAAGAAGTATCGTCGATTCGCTACTGAGAGGTATATATATTGTTCGATCTGATCGATGAATCGATGATGATTATGCATAATAATTTTCCCGTGATTTTATTTTCTCGTGATTTTCTGATAATTGTTGCGATAATGTTACGATAATGACTATGTAGTAATGTAGTATTCCGATGATGATTATAATTATCTCGTTATTTTCTGATAATTGTTGTGTTTTTGAAAATTTTGCGATAATGATTTTTATGTACAGACAGTAATAATTATCTCGGGATTATAATATGGAGTAGTATTCTGAGAAATTTACGATGATGATTACGTATAATAATTTTCCCGTGATTTTCTGATAATTGTTGCGATAATGAATATATATAATAATAATTCCCGCGATTTAATTTTCTCGTGATTTTCTGATAATTGTTGCGATATTGATTATGTATAATAACTTTCTCGTGATTGTCTGATAATTGTTGCGATAATGATTGTGTAGTATTCCGAAAAATGTTACAATGATGATGATTATGTATGTTTATGATTATAATTATCTCGTGTTTTTCTGATAATTGTTGTGATTTATTAATTTTCTCGTGATTTTTTGAAAATTTTGCGATAATGATTTTTATGTATATAATACAGTAATAATCTCGGGAATATAATATGGAGTAGTATTCTGAGAAATTTATGATGATGATTATGTATAACAATTTTCTCGTGATTTTTTGGAAATTTTGTCGATAATGATTTTTATGTATAATAACCATCTCGTGATTATATATATAGTTTTTTTTGATAAATGTTACAAAGATGATTAGGGTATTTATAATTATAATTATAATTATAATTATAATTATAATTATAATTATAATTATAATTATAATTATCCCGTGCGATTTTAACTTTCTCATGATTTTCTGATAAATGTTACTCCTACGATAAATGATTTATGTATAATGAGTAATAATAACCCTCCCGTATTTTAATTTTCTCGTGATTTTCTGATAATTGTTGCGATAATAATAATTGAAATATACGGCCGATAAATTAATTACTTTTTAAGTTACTCCCTCTGTTTCATTCATCTGTTTACATCAGGTACCTGAGTCACGTGATGGAGACGGGGGAGACGATCATAAAAAAGAGAAGAACCCGTATGCTCTACACGAACAACCCGAGCAAAGAATGGGAGGATTACAAGCGAGGAATGTGGCGTAAATGTGTGTTCGAGCATTCAGCCACGTTCGAGAATCTAGCCATGGACGAATCCAAGAAGTCCGAAATCATCCAAGATCTCATCAGTTTCACCGAATCCAAGAACTACTACTCCAAAATCGGAAAAGCCTGGAAACGAGGGTACCTCCTTTACGGTCCACCAGGAACAGGAAAAACGACTATGATCGCCTGTATGGCTAATTTGTTGAGGTACGACGTTTACGACCTTGAACTGACTGCTATCAAGAACAACAGCGAGCTGCGACATTTGCTGATCACCACGTCTGGAAAATCGATCATTTTGATTGAAGACATCGACTGCACGCTTCCTACTGTCACTACCAAACGACAAAACCCTGTCGCGAAGAAAAAACACAGTTCTGATTCTGATTCTGAGTCTGATAAGTCTGAGAGCAGCAAGGTGACGTTGTCGGGAATACTGAATGTAATAGACGGGTTATGGTCGCCAAGTTCGTCAGAGAGGATAATAGTGTTCACGACGAATCATATCAGTAAGCTTGATCCGGCATTGATCAGGACAGGGAGAATGGACAAGCATATCGAGATGTCGTACTGTACATTCGAGGCGTTCAGGATTTTTGCCAGGAATTACTTGAACATTGAGGAAAACCCGTTGTTCGACAGGATCGAGAGGTTGTTGTGTGAGGTTGAGATCGGTCCATCGGACGTTGCAGAGACTTTGCTGCCCAAGAGTCGTGATGAGAAGCCCGAGAAGCGGTTGGAGGCTTTGATTGCTGCCATTGAAGCGAAGCGAAGCAAAGAGAAGAATTAACGTGAGATGATCTCACAGGAGACTTACTGGTTGCTTGGATGTTTTTTTTTTTTTTTTTTTTTTTTTGCGAACGTTTTGAACAGAGTTTTTGGAAGGCGATGTGTTATGGAATTAAGTGATCTAGTGTATATATACGTAAAAGAAATACAATGAAAGTAAGAACATTCTAGATCAATTTTGTTAAAATCAGTTAAAAAAAAAGTTTCGGAAAAAAAATGATGCGAAATTTAGGTAATTGTGGGCTAAAAGTAAAAAAAACGGGGAGATGTAAGGGAGTTATTCTGATGACGTAATTTACATAAAACGATTACTCATTTCTTAATACTAATAAATTAATCATTTTTTTTTACAGATTTACATTGTCTCACGTATAATACTGTCTAAATTGAAACCGTAACTCCATATTTCTGAGTATAAATTTAAGTAAAAAAAAAAAGAAAACCGAATTAAACCTTCCCTAAACCCACAACAATGGCGACGACAATAATAATTAATTCACTAAAATCAATCGCACCGACGTCCACCACCGTCTCCTCCACCGTCTCAACCGCCATTTTCCGACACCAAAATCCGCATAACCTTCTACGAATTCACCGCCTACGTACTCATACAAAACCAGCGACGCGTATCGTGCTGTCGAAGCGTACGTAGGTACGCTTTCCATGGATGTTACGGGTATCTCAAGGTTTTATGTTGGTTCAACAAGTGTGAATCAATTGAATCGTCAATTGCAGGTGTTTTCCAACCCTAATTTCATTGATTTGTAAAATTAGGGTTTGTTGTTTTTTGAAAATTTGGACGTCTATTCATGAATTTGGTCGAATTTATTGGTTGATTAGCACTTTTTATTGTTTTACCACCCTAATTTCATTGATTTGTAAAATTAGGGTTTGTTGATTTTTGTAAATTTCTTGGAATCGATTTATGAATTTGGTCGAATTTTATTGGTTGATTAGCACTTTTTATTGTTTTACAACCCTAATTTCATTGATCTGTGAAATTAGGGTTTGTTGATTATTGAAAATTCTGGACGTCTGTTCATGAATTTGGTCGAATTTATCGGTTGATTAGCACCTTTTTTTGTTTTACAACCCTAATTTCATTGATTTATAAAATTAGGGTTTGTTGATTTTTGTAAATTTCTGGAAATCTATTCACGAATTTGTTGGTTGATTAGCACTTTTTATTGTTTTACAACCCTAATTTCATTGATTTGTAAAATTAGGGTTTGTTGATTTTTTTGAAAATTCTGGACGTCTATTCATGAATTTGGTCGAATTTATTGGTTGATTAGCACGTTATTGTTGTTTTTTGATCTGTTAAGTGCACCAATTTAGTGATTTCTGGAATTGTGCCTTTAGGGTTCACCTTTGTGAACTAATTTGGGGAAAATTGATGTTTTTGTGTGCTGTAAATTTGGACGTGATTAATCATCTGTTATGTCTAATCGAATTTGTATTATTCGGCTTCTGCTAGTGTTTTGCTGATCAAATGTATCGTTTTGATGCTTTTGTGGGCCGTAAATTAGGACGTGATTATTCATTTGTTATGTCGATTTTGTGTTATTTGGCTTCTGCTACTGTTTTTGCTGATCAAATGTATTGTTTTGACGCGACAAAAAAGTCATTTGAGTCGGACCATTTCAAGCCGGATCTGGTTTGATCTTCTTACGCGACAAAAAAGTCATTTGATCTGCTAGTGAGTTATCTTATTATAGGAGAAACCATCATTTTACAGTCGGACAAAGTCTGAATCCTGCTTTTGATCTTGGACGTGTTAGTTTTTGTTATGTGTCAACCAGAAACCGTGTTTTTCGCTATTGTTTCCGGTGTTCTCTAATACTACTACGTCACATTTTGACAGATAGGAGGGGCCTTTGTTCAAAGAATCGGGGTTTTCATGCTGAAAGAGTACTTAACCAATCCTGATGGACTAGTGATTGCATACAGAAACAATTCAATGTCGAGGTTATGAACAACGGGCATCACCAAAAGCGTGTTCTCTTGTCTAAAGGTAAAGGTCATGTCAGTTTTGCGAAGTCTAACAATATTACTCGGTTCACATCAGTCGCATTCATAAACAAAGCCCCTTTTTTCAAAACCGTATGTTATTTACTTAAATACTCGTATTCATAGAAAGCTGTGTTGCATCCAATTCTGAAATGTGAATCTCCATTCTTTGTTTTGTTAACCATTATGAATTTGGATTCTTTCGCAGGGCTATAAAGATGCACGCCATGTTAAAACTTATGAGGTTTCATCGAAAGATAGATTTTGTTGAGGGGAGCCATGGTCTCAGAATAATCTTGAAATGGGGTTGATCTGCTGATTCCCGTTTTGAGACGAGAATTGAGTGTGTCAAGGGAGAAGTATGTAGTTGGCCTGTACTGTTCCGTGTTTTGATGGTTTGTTCTCTCTTCAACTTCTGTTCCTTTCTTTCTAATTTAATGTCACGTCGTTTACAAATCCATATATTTTTTTTTATCTAAATTTAAAAAAAAATCGAGTTTGAGGCGGAGTAGGATTTTTTTTTTCTTTTCATATACAACGTTCAAAAGCGATCATTGAACGTTCCGTAGAGTTTATAATAATCATTCATCAAAAGTTTTGTCAATAGACAATCGTGCTTTAGTGCAATTTCACTGCATTCGAAAATAGTAAAAAATGAACGATTTTGAAGGTTATTATCCACGTTTTTTCGGTGTTTTGGGACCCGAAATACAATGGTTCAATATTCGTGCTGAACGAAGTCCACCCCAAATACAATGGTACAGTGTAATAGGAGGGTCATTTTGAGTCCAATGGAGACTTTAAAAAGCCATAATAATGCGTTTTGAAACGTGTTGGAATTAGAAATACACAAGTTTTACACTTCATTTTATCTCTATTAACAAGTTTTACACTTCATTTTATCTCTATTAACAAGTTTTCTTCAAAAAAAATTTGCATTTTGAAACATATTCAATTCTTCTGAAAAATTGCCAAAAACGATCGATTTTGAAGGTTATTATCCACGTATTTTTGACGTTTTGGGTCCCGAAATAAAATGAATCCATATTCGCGCTGTACAAAGTCCACGTCAAGTACAATGTCCCTATGTAATATAAAGGGTCATTCGGATTTAAATAGACACATTTTAAAGCCATAAGATTGTGTTTTGATACGTGTCGAAATCTGTCTAAACATGTATTATACTACATTTTTTTTATCGCGTCAGAAAGTTCTAATATTCATCAATAAGTTTTTTATTCCTATCGACAAATTTTCGTTAAAAAAAATTCGCGTTTTGAAACATTTTCAATTCTTCCAAAAAATTGGCAAAAACGATCGATTTTGAAGATTATTATCCACGTTTTTTCGACGTTTTGGGTCTCAAAAAAAATGAATCTATATTCGCGTTGAACAAAGTCCACGCCACGTACAATATCCCGGTGTAATATAAAGGGTCATTTGGATTTAAATGTACACTTTTTAAAGCCATAAGATTGCGTTTTGATACGTGTCGAAATCTGTCGAAACATGTTCTATACTACATTTTTTATCGCGTCGGAGAGTTTTAATAATCATCATTAAGCTTTTTATTCCTATAGACAAGCTTTCGTCAAAAAAATATTCAGGTTTTAAAACATTTTCAATTCTTCCAAAAAATTGCCAAAAACGATCGATTTTGAAGGTTATTATCCACGTTTTTTCGACGTTTTGGGTCCCGAAATAAAATAGATCGATATTTGCGCTGAATAAATACCACGCCAAGTATAATGTACCGGTATAATATAAAGGGTCATTTGGATGTAAATGGATACTTTTTAAAGCCATAAATTGCGTTTTGAGGCGTGTCGAAATCTCTCGAAACATGTTCTATACTACATTTTATATCGCGTCAACGGGTTCTAATAATCATCATTGAGCTTTTTATTCATATCGAAAAGTTTTCGTCAAAAAAAATACGCGTTTCGAACAACTTTAAATTCTTTCGAAAAATTGTCAAAAATGATTGTTTTTGAAGGTTATTATTCACGTTTTTTCCACTTGAATACTCGTATTCATAGAAAGCTGTGTTGCATCCAATTCTGAAATGTGAATCTCCATTCTTTGTTTTGTTAACCTTTATGAATTTGGATTCTTTCGCAGGGCAATAAAGATGCACGCCATGTTAAAACTTATTAGGTTTCATCGAAAGAGAGATTTTGTTGATGTTGATCTGCTGATTCCCATTTTGAGACGAGAATTGACTGTTTCGAGGGACAAGTAGTTGGCCTGTACTGTTCCGTGTTTTTGATGGTTTGTTCTCTCTTCAACTTCTGTTCCTTTCTTTCTAATTTAATGTCATGTTTCTACCAGTCCTCGATTTCTACTTGCTGGCTCGCATGATTGCTTGTGTTATGAGCTTCCAATTTGAGTGTCTTAGGAACTTGGGGCTTTGAAAATTAGTATAAAATAAATTTATAGTAATTATTCTTGATCGGCTATCATTACTTTGAAGTGTCGCAATAGAGACGGCTAAGGTGCCCTTATTTCTCAGTGGGCATGCCGTCTTCAAGTTTTTCCATTAATGGCTCGCTCAAGTACCATGCTTTCATTTTTTGGGTTATATTCACAATACTTTTATGTCGCGTCTATAGTTATACATACCAGTTGTGTGTTATAAATACAACACCTAATAGTCATCGAACACGACAAAACTAGAATGAATTATTGGATTTTCTTACAAACAAAACATGATTAGATGGTTAACTGTTACGTGATTTACACCATCATATTGCCAATCCATGTTAATTTGTTGATCTTGAATACTTTGTAGATGAAAGCTGAGATGAATGGCAAAATAGATGAGCTTCATATAGTTGTCATTGTACGTGAAGTAGACTAGTTGATTCTTACTTGTATAAATATTGTGTAGGTCGATTGGAATAGATAATGGAAGACATTTTTAATTGTATAAATTTATTTATTTTTCTATTTCATTTTCTTATATAATATGCCTAAAATGTACATATTATTTGAGGCGGTATTTAGAAAAATCGCCGCAAATATACATATTATTTGAGGCGTTGTTTTAAAAAACGCCGCAAATATACATATTATTGAGGCATTATTCCAAATAAAAAGCCGCGACATATTATTTGAGGCGTTATTATTATAAGTTGCCGCAAATATATGTACTATTTGAGGCGTTTTATAAAAAAACGCTGCAAATATACATATTATTTGAGGCGTTATTTTAAAAAACGCTGCAAATATACATATTATTTGAGGCGTTATTTTTAAAAACCGCCGCAAATATACATATTATTGAGACATTATTTCAATAAACCACCAGGTGTTATTCCCAAAAAAATGCCTGAGATATACATATTATTGAGACGTTATTTTAAAAAACCGCCACAAATATACATATTATTGAGGCATTATTTCAAAAGATACGCCAAAAAAAATATACAAATTATTTGAGGCGTTATTTTAAAAAACTCCCCAAATATACGTATCATTTGAGACATTATTTTAAATAAACCGCCGCTAATATACATATTATTGAGCCGTTTTTTTTAAATGTCGCAGATATACATATTATTGAGGCATTATTAATAAAAAACGCCACAAACATAAATATTATTTGAGGCGTTATTTTAAAAAATGAGATATAAAATTTAGTATAAAACTTATTTCGAATGATATAAAATTTTGTTCGAAACACGTTTTTTTTTTGACGAAACTTGTCAATAGATATAAAAAGCTTAATGATGATTAATAGAACCGGCTGACGCGATTTAAAATGCAATATAAAACATGTTTCGTCAGATTTCGACACATCTCGAAACGCAATCTTATGGCTTTAAAAAAAGTCCATTTAAATCCAAATGATTGTTTATATCACACCGGTATATTGTACTTGACGTGGACTTTATTCAGCGCGAATATGGATCCATTTTATTTCGGGACCCAAAACGTCGAAAAACGTGGATAATAACCTTCAAAATCGATCGTTTTTGACAATTTTTCGAAAGAATTTAAAGTTATTCGAAACGCAAATTTTTTTTTTCACAAAAACTTTTCGATAGATATAAAAAGCTTAATGATGATTATTAAAACCAGCTGACGCGATTTAAAATGTAGTATAGAACATGTTTCGACAAGTCTCAAAACGCAATTTTATGACTTCAAAACGTTTCCATTTAAATCCAAATGACCTTTTATATTACACCGGAACATTGTACTTGCGTGGACTTTATTTAGTTCGAATATGGATCCATTTTATTTCGGGACCCAAAACGTCGAAAAAACGTGGATAATAACCTTCAAAATCGATCATTTTTGGCAGTTTTTCGAAAGAATTGAAAGTTGTTCGAAACGCATATTTTTTTGACAAAAACTTGTCGATATGAATAAAAAGCTCAATGATGATTATTAGAACCCGCTGACGCGATATAAAATGTAGTATTAAACATGTTTCGACAGATTTCAACAAGTCTCAAAACGCAATCTTTTGGCTTTATAAAGTGTCCATTTAAAATCAAATGACCCTTTATACTACACCGGTACATTGTACTTGACGTGGACTTTATTCAGCACGAATATGGATCTGTTTTATTTCGGGACCCAAAACGTCGAAAAAACGTGGATAATAGCCTTCAAAATCGATCGTTTTTGGCAATTTTTCGAAAGAATTTAAAGTTATTCGAAACGCAATTTTTTTTGACAAAAACTTTTCTATAGATATAAAAAGCTTAATGGTGATTATTACAACCCGCTGACGCGATTTAAAATAAAGTATAGAACATGTTTCGACAGAATTCGACAAGTCTCATAACGCAATTTTATTACTTTAAAAAGTGTCCATTAAAATCCAAATGATCTTTATATTACGCCGTGACATTGTACTGGCGTTGACTTTATTTAGTGTGAATATGGATCTATTTTAATTCTAGACCCAAAAGGTCGAAAAAACGTGGATAATAACCTTTAAATTCGATCATTTTTGGCAATTTTTCGAAAGAATTGAAAGTTGTTCGAAACGCGAATGTTTTTTGACGAAAACTTGTTGATAGGAATAAAAAGCTTAATGATGATTATTACAACCTTTAGACGCGATATAAAATGTAGTATAGAACATGTTTCGACTGATTTCGACACGTCTCGAAACGCAAATTTATGGCATTTAAAAGTGTCTATTTAAATCCAAATGACCCTTTATTTTACACCGGGACATTTTACTTGGCGTGGACATTGTTCAACGCAAATATGAATCCATTTTATTTCGAGACCCAAAAAGTCAAAAAAACGTGGATTATTATATTACCTTCAAAATCGATCGTTTTTGGCAATTTTTCGAAAGAATTGAAAATGTTTTAAAACGCGAATATATTTTGACGAAAACTTGTCGATAGGAATAAAAAACTAAATGATGATTATTATATATCTCTGACGCAATAAAAAAAACGTATCATACAACATGTTTCGACACGTTTCAAAATGCAATCTTATGGATTTAAAAAATGTCCATTTAAATCCAAATGACCGTTTATATTACACCGGGACATTTTACTTGGCGTGGACATTGTTCAGCGCAAATATGGATCCATTTTATTTCGGGACCGAAAAAGTCAAAAAAACGTGGATAATAACCTTCAAAATCGATCGTTTTTCGCAATTCTTTGAAAGAATTTAAAGTTATTCGAAACGCGATTTTTTTTTGACAAAGACATTTCTATAGATATAAAAGCTTAATGATGATTATTAGAACCCGCTGACGTGATTTAAAACGTAGTATAGAACATGTTTCGACAGATTTTGACAAGTCTCAGAACACAATTTTATGACTTTAAAAGTGTCCATTTAAATCTAAATGATCCTTTATATTACACCGGGTCATTGTACTTGGAGTGGAATTTATTTAGAACGAATATGGATTCATTTTATTTCGGGACCCAAAACGTCGAAAAAACGAGGATAATAACCTTCAAAATCGATCGTTTTTGGCAATTTTTCGAAAGAATTGAAAGTTGTTCGAAACGCGTATTTTTTTTGACGAAAACTTGTCGATATGAATAAAAAGCTCGACGATGATTATTAGAACCCGTTGACGCGAAATAAAATGTAGTATAGAACATGTTTCGACAGCTTTCAACACGTCTCGAAACGTAATTTTATGGCTTTAAAAAGTGTCTATTTAAATCTAAATGACCCTTTATATTACACCGAAACATTGTACTTGGCGTGGACATTGTTTAGCGCGAATATGGATTCATTTTATTTCGGGACCCAAAAGGTCGAAAAAACGTGGATAATAACCTTCAAAATCGATCGTTTTTGGCAATTTTTTGAAAGAATTTAAAATTGTTCCAAACGCGAATATTTTTTGACGAAAACTTGTCAATAGAAATAAAAAGCTTAATGATGATTATTATTACCCTCAGACGCGATACAAAATGTAGTATAGAACTTGTTTCCACTGATTTTGACACGTCTCGAAACATAAATTTATGTCTTTAAAAAGTGTCCATTTAAATCCAAATGACCCTTTATATTATACCGGGACATTTTACTTGGCGTGGACATTGTTCAGCGCAAATATGGATCCATTTTATTTCGGGACCGAAAAAGTCAAAAAAACGTGGATAATAACCTTCAAAATCGATCGTTTTTGGCAATTTTTCGAAAGAATTGAAAATGTTTTAAAACGCGAATATATTTTGACTAAAACTTGTCGATAGGAATAAAAAACTAAATGATGATTATTAGATACCTCTGACGCGATAAAAAACGTATCATACAACATGTTTCGACAGATTTCGACACGTTTCCAAACGCAATCTTATGGCTTTAAAAAGTATCCATTTAAATCCAAATGACCGTTTATATTACACCGGGACATTGTACTTGGCGTGGACTTTGTTCAGCGCGAGTATGAGTCCATTTTATTTTGGGACCCAAAAGGTCGAAAAACGTGGATAATAACCTTCAAAATCGATCGTTTTTGGCAATTTTTCGAAAAAAATTGAAAGTTATTCGAAACGTGAATTTTTTTTGACGAAAACTTGTTGATAGATATAAAATGTCTAATAATGTTTATTAGGACTATCCGACAGTATATAAAATGAAGTATAAAGTTTGTTTTTTCTAATTCCGACGTGTCTCAAAACGCATTATTATTGCTTTTAAAAGCCCCTAATTAAATCTAAATGATCCTTATATTAAACCGGACCATTGTATTTGGTGTGAACTTCGTTCAGCGCGAATATGAACCCATATTATTTCGAGTCTCAAACAGCCAAAAAAACCGTGGATAATAACCTTCAGAATCGTTCGTTTTTGACTATTTTCGAAAGCGGTGAAATTGCGCTAAAACGCGAATGTTTATTGAAAAAAAATTGTGACGAATGATTATTAGAAACTTTACGGAACTTGTTTCGAATGATTTCGACACGTATCAAAACGCACTAGTATACGGATAAAAGCCTGGCGATTGTCGATATTTCTCCATTGTGACGAATATATCCGATTAAATTTCTACGGATTAAATTATGTTTAATAACTACTCGTAATTAATACGAATTACTTCCTTCGTTCAAATCCACCTATTTAATTATTTTTTCGAAGACTATTTATACCTAAAAATCTTCAATATTATCGACAATAGATATGAAATTGAATTCATTCACGACAATCTATACGAGCAAAATGAGAGGTTCGATGATGGTGTAAAATAAGTCTCGAGTCTCGACAACTGTACCAAAAGTCCAAAAGCAGGTTCCGTCAACAAATCTTCAGCACACGGCGAAGATCAATTGCGATCTTATCCGTGTCGTTATTGCTCCTGAAGAACGCCGGCAACGGCAGTTCGCTCGGAGCCGGTGACGTCACGCACCCCGACCCGGCGTAAAACCGCTCCATAATCGGGTTGATTGCCGGGTTCTTTGCCGGTTCGCCCCGGTTAAGGATCCGGATTTGAGAATTCCTAGGGTTAGGGTTTCGGCGAGGTTTGTTTGGGGGAATGAGACGACGGTGGCGGTGGTGGTGCGGGTTGTGGTGGAGGCAATCGTGTGGTGGTAGAATAACGACCTCCATAGAATCGATTAATTAATTTAATTTAGGGTTTTTGACTGTTGAGTGTTGAAGATGTGGGAAATGAAGGGATGAAGTTGGGGAATATAAAGAGAACGCGGATTATCGTCTTTAACAAATATATCCGTCACAAATTTGTACTAATGGTTAAGTACGAGTATATTTTATCGATCACAAAAGCTAATAATAAACTGATCTCAATAACGTTAATGAGAGACGTATAACAATGGACTTTATTAATTTATTTAATTTTTTTGTTACTTTAACTTAGCGAAAGACGGTATCACATTCGACCTAGAAACAAGACATAGGTTGAAAGAGAGCAAAGATTGTCGTCTTTGATAAATATATTCGTCACAAACTTATAATACTTGCTGCTCGCTGTAAATCCTAATGATTGTACGAGTATGATATTTGAACCGTCAAGAGTGAGACGTAGCAACAAAAGAAGGGGTTGAACTAGGAAATTGCTTCGCATTTGGCTTTCCTTATTATTCTTTGGTTTTTTTCGAATGCCATTATAGAGACTATTAGACTCAATAATTGATGTCACAATTCGCAAACAAGTTGTCTTTAACGTTTAATATCGGAGTACTTGACCTAAAAACATGTGTGATGTAGTACTTCGTGTATATACAGTGTTTGGTAAATGACGGATAAAGATAGCTTGCTCGCATCCTTCCCTATGTAACTATGTTGGAGTAGTATTGTTGGGTTGTCTAAGCGAGGGGACCTTGGTTGTGTTTTCTAGCCGGGTTTCGTGTGTTATGTCATTTTGGTACCGATTTTGCTCAGGGGAGAATCAGAGATGTTCCATCATCCCCATCTTTCCGCTATCTCCCAATGGATGTTTCTACTCCTCTGTCCCGAGATGGGTCATCGTTTGTTGACATCAGAGTCGGATATAGCATATTTAGGATATGCTCGTCAAAAGATGTACATACATGTTGACAACACGGCTAGCAACTGGCTGACAATCCAATGTCGCTATGCTATTGTTATTCCGAGGGCAGAATATAAAAGTCGGTGAGGTAAGTAAACATGAGAAAGTTGATTTCTGGAAACACCGGAACCAACTACATCCGATCATTCACCATCTGCCCCCACTCGGCTACCAAACCGATTCCAAACTTGCAAGCATATGGCACCAATCTAATCCAAAAACACGAGTCTAGCATGCAACAGATAGTGAGCTCGGAACAAAAACTCACAAATTCGAACCTTGTGCCAGGAAAACAAGTTAACACATACAGAATAACTGTAGTCGACTATAGAAGGATAGTTAATGTAAAAGAAACAGAGACTAGCGAAGATCTGAGGTGCTCGAGAGATCACACATCATGGCTGGTCGGCTACTATTATGTAAGACATCGGCCTAGCCTAGCCCACAAGTGACTTTCGCCGAATGGGTCAACCCTTCAGTTTTCAAACTAATGAACCACTCACTCAAAGCTAGAGCAAAGGAATGTAAATAACAACCATACAGGCTACAGGTTTCAATCTAATGAACCACTCGAGCTAGAGCAAACGACATAACGACACATGAACATAAATAACAGCCCTTCAGTTTCCAAACTAATGAAACACTCACGCGAGCTAGAGCAAACGATATACAGTTTTCGAACTAATGAACCACTCACACGAGCTAGAGCAAACGATATAACGACATGAATGTAAATACCAGCCTTAGTTTCAAACTAATGAAACACTCACTCGAGAATCGAGATAGAGCAACCGATATGACAAAAACATAGGAATGTAAATAACAACCATTCAGTTTTCAAACTAATGGAACACTCGAGATAGAGCAAACGATATACTCCATAACAAAAACATATAAACGTATTAACAGGCCTACAGGCTACAGTTCTCAATCTAATGAACTACTCGAGCTAGAACAAACGATATAACAAAAACATATGAACATAATAACAGGCCTACATGCTACAGTTCTCAATCTAATGAACTACTCGAGCTAGATCAAACGACATAACAAAAACATATGAACATATAGACCTACAGACAACAGTTTTCAATATAATAAACCACGCGAGCTAAATCAAACGATATAACAAACACATATGAACGTGTCCTACAGTTTTCGAACTAATGAACCACTTGGGCTAGAGCAAACAAAACATACGAATGTAAACTACGAAGCAAAATCCAAAAAACGCATTGATTGACAATCAACATAAACTCATAACAAACATAGCAACACCATAAAAAAGACATCGCTACCCAGAAAACACAGTCGTGAGTGCATAATTTGCTCGTAAATAGCATCCAATTACAAGAGTTTCGACAACAATTTAACTAAAACTGAAGCATTATCCATCAAAAACAACTAAAAATGAGACTAGACAACAATTAAAAAAAGTGACGAACTCATCAGAAACCGCTTAGAACCCAAGCTTGGTACGGCGCCAGTGTCTACGCTTCGCATTATACCTATTTAAATTTAACCGAAAAAACCACATCAACATCACAACATCCTAAATCAAAAGACAATACATCGCAAATCACAATGACTATGAAATACTCCGAAGTGAATGTTCTGATTCGTAAATTTGCAACGGATATGCTCATCACAAACGATAATTTAAGCGATAAATTTCAATAATATGTTCAAATTTGATTAAAATATTCCCCAAAAATAATATAAATCGTAAACAAATCATCGAAACGAAACGAGTACAAACATCAAACCCTAGGATTAGTAACTGATATCAAAATCGAAATCTGATGACACACGATTTCAGAATACGATTACAGTGAGACCGGAATCTATGTGCCAGAAAGATCGTAATAATCGTATTGCGAGACCGTCTCATATCAAAATTACGATGAAATAAGAGTAGAAAAGAGAGAGAACCTGATGGTGTTATCAGTACGCATACGAATCCAGTAAGGAATAGGACGATTCTGCCTCATCTTCTTAGCGAGCTTCTTCTTAATCATGAACGATTTGTGCGACGGCTGTTAAATTAATCAATTCACCATAGATTAGATCGATTCAACTTTGTTAATTTCATACGATTAGCTTAGATTAGAGCAACAATGGCGAAGTAACTGAATTGAGAGAGTAAGAGAGAGAGCGATTACCATTTTTGCAGGTTAGAGATGAGCTGCGAGTCGACTAGGGTTTGGGGAAGAAGATGAGATTTTGAGGTATTTGGGGGAAAAACTGAACCCTAGAAATGTGGATATATTTTTGGGTATTTGGTAGGGAGGCCCAATGTTGATGGATGATGATAGGCCCAAATGTAATTTGGATATTTTAGTCTATTTTTCCGATCTAGTCCAAACCCAAAGAAATCGTGTTTTTCTAAGGGGGTTGGTCTGAGTCCCTTTCTAATTAATCTGGTCTCTAGGTTTGGGTCTAGTTCGATCAGGTTGGGATTTGGACTGATGAACCCACCTAGACAGCTCACTAGTTCAAGAAGAGTAATGAGTAATACAAATCAGCTTGATGTCGCATATTCGGGTTGGGTCGGGTTCAGCAAAGGTCCCTGGCTCATCTTGGGTTAAAAAAAATAAAACTATAGTGTAAATTATGCTCATTGACCAGGTTTGGGTCGACCATCACTTAGCCTGACCACTGTACGAATGTACACGATTTCTAGACTGCATTTCGTTAGGTGGGTGCTTTCAAGTTAGGTCAAAAATAGAGCATTTGCCACTTGGTTATTCTTATTCAAGTTCATCTAACAACAAGTTCAAATCGTTTCAAAAATAAGGGCTCAGTTATATCTTATTTATACATATTTTACGGTTGGATGTATTTCCAAACGATAATTTTATTTTGTATTCCGTACTGTTTTTACGGCATGCGTACCCTTTTTATGTGTGTATACTCTTTATGTTAAGCGAACTTATTCGTATGGTTTATTAAACTTATATACTTGATCTCTCAATGAATTTAATAAGAGAACATTTTCCAGTTCTCATATGGTTTATATCACTTCTACAGTTGTGCCTAAAAACAAGTGTGATGTTCGTAACATAAATGGATGTTTAGTAAATGACGGATTGACGGACTTGGTTCGGCACTGACTTTCGTGATTGGGTTAATTGCTTGCACCCTTCCCTATATTAGGGTGGTGTGTTGATTCTCTAAGCTAGGAAACCTTCGTTGTTTTGCTTTTTTAGCCGGGTCATATTGGTACCGACATGGTCGGATGTACGTGCAGTAAAGGAACCACAAAATCAACCCCAAATCCAACAAGACGATAACGCATTGCCAAAGGTAACAAGACACAAGTCATAGAGTCATAGCTCATCAGGCAAGTATATAACTGCATTGAGCTTCTAAATCTTCAACACGGAATAATATCGAGTGCAGGCTGTATTAGTAGAGGAAACCACTGGAGCTCGAGCATACGACATAACAAAAACATATGAATGACAATAACAGCTATACAGTTTTCAAACTGATGAAACAGTCGAGCTAGAGCAAATGTATAATAAAGACATAACAACCCATTCTTGCAAAGAAAAGAGTCGAGAACTAGAGCAAACGATGTAACAAAAAGATAGTATGAAGGTATGTAACAGCCCTACAGTTTTCAGACTAATGAACCACTCGCTCGAGCTATAGAGCAAAGATTATAACAAAAACATACTCCCTCCGAGTTCCTATTATTGTCCCATAAGGTTTTGGGGTGAAAAATAAGGAAAGGGAAATGAGTGGTTGAAAAAAGAAGGGGGAAGAGAGAGAAATGAGAGAGAAATTGTGAACCTTGATGGCCTAAAAAAGAAAGTGGGCCAAAAATCAAACTCAGCCCAAAAAGGAAAGTGAGACAATAATAGGAACTCGGAGGGAGTACAAATGTATGTAAATAACAGCACCACAGCAGTACAGTTTTCAAATTAATGAAACACTCGAGCTAGAGCAAACGACATAACAAAAACACGTGAATGGTAAACTAGTGAACCACTCGAGCTGGAGCCAACGATATACGTAGTACCAAAGAGACAAACGTAAATAACACCCCTACAGTATTCAAACTAAAAAATGACTCGAGTGACATCAAACAATATAGCAAAAACATCATCCAGTTGCAAGAGTTAATGAACCACTCGAGCTAGAGCAAATAATTTCACAAAGACATACAAACAAAAATCACGAAGAAAAATCTAAACGCACACTGATCAAAATATCATCCGGTCATTACCCAGAAAACACAGTCGTGAATGCATAATTTGCTCAAAATATCATCCGGTTACAAGAGTTACAGAACCACTCGAGCTAGAGCAAACATTTCACAAAGACATACGAATGTAAATTACAAAGCAAAATCCAAACACACTGATCAACAATCAATACAAAATCATAGCAATACGATAAGAAAGAAGTCGTTACCCAGAAAAGACAGTAGAAAAGACAGTTGTGAATGCATAATTTGCTCGAAATAGCATCCGGTTACAAGAGTTTTCCACAACAATTGAACTAAAACTTAAGCATCATCCATCAAAAACAACTAAAAATGAGACTAGACAACAATTAAAAAAAGTGACAGAACTCATCAGAAACCGCTTAGAATCCAAGCTTGGTACGGCGCCAGTGTCTACGCTTCGCATTATACCTAATTTAATTTATCCAAAAAAATCATCATCAATATCGATATCATAACATATCTACCTTGTTACGGATACATCACAAATCACAATGACTATGAATCGTCAAATTAGGCGTCAAACTCGATAATTTGTACTCTCAATGTCTATCCAACAAATGATGGACAAATCAACAAGACGGAAAGAGTATAACATAGAATCCTACGAATATCAACTGATATTCGCCAAATTTGTACATAAAATCGAAATCAAAATCTATGTGAGACGATTTCACAATACGATTATTGTAAGACCGGAGTCTAAGCGAGAGATATCGTAACAATCGTATTATCATGAGACCGTCTCATACGAGAATTACGATAAAATAACAGCAGAAACGAACGAAAAGAGAGGGCGATAGAGAGACCTGATAGTGTTATCAGTACGCATACGGATCCAGTAAGGAATCGGACGGTTCTGCCTCATCTTCTTAGCGAGCTTCTTCTTAATCATGAACGATTTGTGTGACGGCTGTTAAATTCAACAATTAATCAATTCACCATAGATTAGATCAAATCACCTTTCCTAATTTCATTAGTTTAGCTCCGATTAGAACTACAATGGCGACGTAATTGAATCATCATCATCAATTAATCAATTCACCATAGATTAGATCAAATCAACTTTCTTAATTTCATTATATTAGCTCCGATTAGAGCAACAATGGCGATGTAATTGAAATGAGAGAGTACGAGAGAGAGTGATTACCATTTTTGCAGGTTGGAGATGAGCTGCGACTCGACTAGGGTTTGGGGAAGAAGGAAGATGACGGGATTTTGAGGTATTTGGGGAAAACTGAACCCTAGAAATGTGAATGTATTGTATTTTTGGGTATTTGCTTGGGAGGCCCAATGTTGATGGATACTATAGGCCCAATGATGTGTATGGTCATATTTGACCGGTCCGATTTCCGAGTCTCCAAACATCTGGTGACCTTCGGTCCGGTCTAGTTCACACTCAAAAAATCAAATCTAGTTTATTTTTTCGGATCGATCCGGTCCAAACTTGGAAAACCCGGTCCTAATGGGGTCTGGTACGGGTCCCTTTCTAGCTAGTTTGGTCTTCGAGTTTAGGTTTTTGGATAACCAATCTTTGGATCTATTCGATGTGGTATGAGTTTGGACCAATGAACTCCTGGGACAGCTCACACTAGTTCAAGACGAGCAACGACTAACTCAAGTTGGCTCGATGTACAACGTAAGTACACATCACACGTGCCGACTCGAATGCGTTCCACCTAACCTTGCGTCATCCCACTCACTCGAGGTTACTAGGTTGGTTAGCATCGAGAGCAGTTCGAAAGGAGTTCATGAATATATATGAAGAATATTTTATTGAAATATCATATTCCGTACTCGGTAAAAACCAGAAGGGGGTAATATAGAGTATTGGAGTACATCGTAAAAGTAATAACTATTTATATTTTCGTATAGTATGGAGTTTAGTTCGTGAAGCAATTACTATATCCGAACAGAGCTACCCTAACATTTTCGGATAACCGTATCATTGTATAGAATACTACACGGTATTGTTTTTCCACAACAAACAACGTAATTAGTCGCATCATAAGTTTACAACATAAAAAACGGATATTTGCTAGAAGGTACCACATCCTTCTACTAGGTGTTCATAAAATGATAATGCCACTACTAGTTTCCCTTTCTCCAAGCTTCATCCACATTCCAACTTCCACCTCCAACTCGAGAAGAATTCAAAAAAAACTCCGATGACCGTCGCAAGAGCCGCCACTACAGCCACCAGGCGACTAGCACGATCAGTCTACGCCACCTCCGCCACCACCGCCTTCACTACCACCGTCAGGCCGCCACACTTCACTCCTCAATTTCGATTTTCTGCCGTTAATCGGCTTTTACAGACGCCTGTCAATGGCGTCGGACTTTCTTCGTCGTTAGGTTACCGCCGCTTCTTCTCTGCTCACACTTCATCTCCTTCTTCTGGCCAGGTGAGCTGACATTTATTGATATCTCCAATTGAATGTGAAATGTGATGATCATTGATCACAGTGTTGATGAAATGATGATGATGTTGCGACGCGACTTTGAATTTTGGAAAACCCTAAGTAGAATCGAAAAAGGTTTGAGCTTTCCGAAAGTAATTGAGCTGTATGTGAAGTATTTGCGATATGATCATGATTTTCGTTCTTTTTTGGTTGAATTATGTTTGGATTGGAGTGCTTCATATCGGCATTATGTCGGAGATGTCAACTAGATTAGTTAGTAAGTTCGGTCACTCATGGCCGTGGTAATTCATGAATGATGATGTTGCGACTTTGAATTTTGGAAAAACCTGAGTAAAATCGATAAAGGTTCGAGCTTTCCGAAATCAATTGAGCTAACTGTGAAGTATTTGCGATAGGATCATGATTTTCGTTCTTGTTTTGGTTGAATTATGCGTGGAATGGAGTGCTCCATATAGGCATTAGGTCGGAGATGTCAACTAGTTTAGTTAGTAAGTTCGGTCACTCATGGCCGTCAGTATTGTAATTGACCTAGTAGCTTAGTGGGTAAGGTCAGTCACGACTCACGAGAGGTTATTATGATGAATGAACTCGTAGCTTAGTTGGTAAGGTCGATCACGAGAGCATTCTTTTTTGGTTGAATTATGTTTGGATTGGAGTGCTCCATATAGGCATTATGTCGGAGATGTCAACTAGCTTAGTTAGTAAGTTCGGTCACTCATGGCCGTCAGTATTGTAATTGACCTAGTAGCTTAGTGGGCAAGGTCGGTCAGGACTCACGAGAGGTTACTGTGATGAATGAACTCGTAGCTTAGTTGGTAAGGTCGATCATGAGAGGTGATACACATGACCGTCATCATCATAATTCACTTCGTGGCTTGTCTTTTTGGGTTGCATTATGTTTTGATTGGAGTGCTCCATATATGCATTCATGCCAACTAGCTTAGTTGCTAAGGTCGGTTATGAGGGTGTTAGTTTTGCCCTCGTGGTTCTTCTTAAGCCAAAAAAATAAAAATAATATCGGGATTATGCTGATATGCAAAATCCGTAGTAGTAGAGCAGGGTAGGATTTTTTAAAGATGTTGCTTGGTAGTAGGATAGGATTTTTTTCTCGTAAGTGGCACTTAGCTCATAATCTAGTTCAGAGACACTGATAGTATCTGCCCGTTGTTCGGTGATGTTTTGACTATAAAGCTCTTGTTCGAAAATATGAATTTATCAGAACATTTGCAACATTTGAGCATATGGAAGCGGTACTCATGAGTCATGACCGTCACTATCACAATTGCCCTCATGAGTCATGACCGTCACTATCTTTTGTTCAGTATGTGTGACTATTTTTTTGTAGTTTGTTGTTTCAAATATTATTTATTTTTCCAGATTAATCCAACGGAATATACTGAGATGGCATGGGAAGGTATTGTCGGGGCTTTAGAAGCTGCCCGTGAGAACAAACAACAGATTGTTGAGACCGAACATCTGATGAAGGCCCTTTTGGAGCAGAAGGATGGTTTGGCTCGAAGAATTCTAACAAAGGCTGGACTTGACAATTCATCGGTCTTGCAATCCGTCGATGATTTTATATCCAATCAGCCCAAGGTATGGAACTGCTATACCCGGCAAATGCTATTATCTTAATGTTCTATATTGGTGTTACTCTAACCTCCAAAATTGAGAGAACAAGCTAACTTTGGATATTGTAGGTGAGTGACACTAGTGCACCTGTCCTCGGCTCAAACTTGAGCTCCCTCCTCGATAGAGCTCGAAAGCATAAAAAAGAGATGGGGGATGATTTTTTATCAGTGGAACATTTGGTGTTAGCATTCCATTCAGATCAAAGGTTTGGGGGACAGTTGTTCCAAAAATTCAACCTTACTGAGAAGGATCTTAAGGATGCCATTAAAGATGTTCGTGGAAGCCAGAGAGTAACTGATCAAAGTATGTTTTCCGGTGTACTTTTATTCCTATTCTTCCGAGTCATAATTTGTTTACGAACATGTTCATAACTAGCTCTTCTTTCTGGCTTGTAGACCCGGAAGGAAAATATCAAGCTCTGGAGAAGTATGGTAGTGACCTAACTGAGTTAGCTAGACGTGGTAAACTTGATCCTGTCATTGGGCGAGATGATGAAATACGGCGTTGTATTCAAATTTTATCAAGACGAACCAAGAACAATCCTGTTATTATTGGTGAGCCTGGAGTCGGCAAAACAGCTATAGCTGAAGGGTAAGGTTGCTGAGGTTTGGTTGTATGGAATATAAGACTCCGTAGTATATAGCCTCCTTGTTCATAGATGTATTCATGTTTTCCAATTTTAACGACGGGGGATATTTATGTTAATTTTTTGGTCTGTAGATTAGCACAACGTATTGTGCGTGGGGATGTCCCCGAGCCCTTGATGAATCGAAAGGTGTGCTCTACTGCCTTCTTCAAGTGGCATTAGTTTCTTCTTTGCCTGGACTTTCCCATGAAGATCTGAGTTGTAGTATTGTTTTGTTTAGATGCTAATTGGTTTTCGGTTTTCCTATTGAGTTCAGTTGATTTCTTTGGACATGGGCGCACTATTAGCTGGGGCTAAATTTCGTGGTGATTTTGAGGAAAGGCTTAAAGCTGTACTTAAGGAAGTCAGTGCTTCTAACGGGCAAATCATTCTGTTTATAGATGAACTTCACACTGTTGTGGGAGCAGGTTTGTTTTCTTGCTCGATAACATTATATTTGAGGCTTTTAGTTCTGATACTCAGCAAAAAAAATCTGCATACTGCTTCGTGTCTACATTTATTTACTTTTAATTACTTCTCTGTACTCCGTATCTTTTGTTTTCGACTTTCATTTCTATTTCAATCTTGTTTGAAGAAGTGGTGATATTCACTGACTTTTGTAATATCTATGAATAAGAGAATACTGTGCCTTCACGCTGTATGTTACTGCTAATGTAAAATACATCTTATTCTTCCTACAACTACATCTGCAGGAGCTACTGGTGGTGCAATGGATGCTGGTAACTTGTTGAAACCGATGCTTGGTAGAGGAGAGCTCCGTTGTATAGGAGCAACCACTTTAAACGAGTACAGGAAATATATAGAAAAGGATCCTGCTCTTGAACGTAGGTTTCAACAGGTATTTTGTGGCCAACCTTCTGTAGAAGACACCGTTTCAATTCTTCGTGGGTTGCGTGAGCGCTATGAACTGCACCATGGTGTTAAGATTTCGGACGGTGCACTTGTCTCAGCCGCTGTGCTTTCAGATCGTTACATAACCGAGAGGTTCTTACCTGATAAAGGTTCATTTCATTCCATTTTTTTTCTTTCAGAAGTCTACTACTGACAGTTTTCTATTGCAAATACAAGTACAGAGACGTACATTTATAAGCTGTACATAGAATGCAACTAGTTAAGACTCGCTTTTGAGGATTTGTGTGTTAAGCATTATCTCAATTTTTTTTCCGCTACATGCCAGCCATTGATCTTATCGACGAAGCTGCTGCAAAGTTGAAGATGGAGATCACTTCTAAGCCTACAGAGCTGGATGAGGTTGATAGAGCAGTGATAAAGTTAGAGATGGAAAAATTATCTCTGAGAAACGACACTGACAAAGCATCTAAAGAGCGGCTCCATAAGCTGGAAAGTGATCTAAATTCGCTCAAGGAGAAACAGAAAGAGCTGAATGACCAATGGGAAAGCGAGAAGGTTTTCATGAATCGAATCCGATCAATCAAAGAAGAGGTATCTATTTGTCTTTAAGCTTATCGTATCATAGTGTGTCTAGAATGTGTTACTGTTGGGGCACAAATACTATTGTCGGGGCCTTGAATCGGTGATGTATCTTACAATCGGTGCCGTTACTTTTCAGATTGACAGAGTGAATCTCGAAATGGAAGCTGCCGAACGTGAGTATAACCTCAGTCGTGCTGCCGAGCTTAAATATGGAACACTGATGTCCCTCCAACGGCAATTGGAAGAAGCTGAAAAGAACCTTTCTGAATACCGTGAGTCTGGTAAATCGTTACTTCGAGAAGAAGTTACTGACGTAGACATTGCTGAAGTTGTGAGCAAGTGGACTGGCATACCCTTATCGAACCTACAGCAGTCAGAGCGAGAAAAGCTGGTCTTTTTAGAAGAGGTCCTCCACAAAAGGGTCATCGGACAGGACATGGCTGTCAAGTCTGTGGCTGATGCCATTCGCCGTTCACGGGCCGGACTATCAGACCCAAACCGGCCCATTGCAAGCTTCATGTTCATGGGCCCAACAGGTGTCGGAAAGACCGAGCTTGGGAAAGCTTTGGCTGGTTACCTCTTTAATACCGAAAATGCTGTCGTCCGAATAGATATGAGCGAGTACATGGAGAAGCACGCCGTGTCTCGACTAGTTGGTGCACCACCTGGCTATGTCGGGTACGAGGAAGGCGGACAGCTGACCGAGGTGGTCAGACGGAGACCTTACTCAGTCGTCTTATTTGACGAGATTGAGAAAGCGCACCATGACGTATTTAACATCTTGTTACAACTATTGGACGATGGGCGCATCACCGATGCTCAAGGGAGGACCGTTAGCTTTACCAACTGTGTCGTGATTATGACCTCTAATATCGGGTCCCACTATATCTTGGAAACGTTAAGGGATACACAAGATTCCAAGGACGCGGTTTACGACATGATGAAGCGGCAGGTTATAGAGTTGGCTAGACAGACATTTCGACCAGAGTTCATGAATCGTGTTGATGAATACATCGTTTTCCAGCCTCTCGACTCCAAAGAAATCAGCAGAATTGTTGAGTTACAGGTAAAACTTCTAACATTATCGTCTAATGGTTTATGTTCATCATCTACTCCACGCCGTATGAATCTTTGTTACTGCACAAAGTGACCCTTTTGACCCGACATGTAACCACCGACCCAAATTAAAAATTCCGGTCCGGTCTCCGGTCCAACAATTTTGGCAATTCCGGTTTCTGGTCCGGTCCATACCCGGTTTTTTTCCGGTCCGGACCGGTTGAACCGGAATTATAGTTATTGAGAGGGTGAAGGGTACTTTGACCCAAATTTCCGGTCCGGAATATTGAAGTAGGATACTTTGACCCAAATTGTGTCATCTTACATGCAGATGGAGAGGGTGAAGAGTAGGCTGCAGCAAAAGAAAATCAACCTCGAGTACACGAGAGAAGCGGTTGAACTCCTTGCAACATTAGGGTTCGACCCTAACTACGGGGCCCGGCCAGTGAAGCGAGTGATACAACAGATGGTCGAGAACGAAGTTGCCATGGGAGTTTTGAAGGGAGACTACAAGGAAGATGACTCCATAATTGTCGATGTTGGTAGATCACCCTCACCCTCGGGTAAAGATCTTCCGTCACAAAACAAGTTGGTCATCAAAAGACTCGACTCTAGCCATGTCGAAGAGGAAATGGTCGCTAATAACTAGTACGTGTTCCCTCGACCTCGGTACATAGTAGATTTGTCGAATGGTATCCATCGACACCTTCGTGTGGTTATGTTTTTCACGTAGCGTTTCGACAATTTTCCGTAGGCGATCTAAGAGAATGACTTTCTTTTTCTAAAGATAAGAAAATACCGATAAATATTCGTATGTTTTTCTTTTTCTAAACTTTCATACTAGGAAGTCGGGAGTTCGATTTTCACCTGCAATTTCCTGCACGCTATTCAAATATCAAGAAAAAAGAACTTTCATCCCACGAAGCGAGGGTAAAAACCGTATAATCCAAATCGAGAAGCTAAACACCTTTTCATTAAAACGAACCAAAGACGATGTTCAAACTTCAAATTCATACACGATTAGTACATGCACAAATCGCGAGTTCAACACAAGTTAGCGCACACGAAGAGCAAAAACCGACTTCAAACCGACTTCAATCCAACCTTCTTAGCAAATACGCGACTTGGACCTTCTTGGTTAAAGGCATAATCCAGTCGCCATAGAGATCAGCGACTAAGCTTGGTGTTATTTTGTAAACCGGCTCTGACTCTTCGATTGCATCTGGGTTCACCGGTACCTGAAGTCCGAACATTTTTGCTTTTGTTTCAACTCTTCTTTTCACAGCATTTTCAACTGCCTCGTATGTCAGCAGTTCCATCAGTTTCCCCTCGTCCTGCAAAACCGAGTTTTGAAAGAAAAAACGGTATCATTCCTCGATCGTCTATTTTTTTTTTCAAAATTTTGAGCATATTGTGGACGTTAGCTAAACTAGCCCGTAAAATCGAGCATACTTCAATCAATCCTCTACGAATTTAGACCCGTCGAAACTGACCCAACCCAACACCCGAACCAAAAACCCAAATTGACATGGCTTAACCAGGAACTGACCCGAATGTTATTATAGCAAACGAGTCGATATCCTTAACAACATGAAAATAGCAACCCGTTTTTATAACCTGAAAGTGACATGAGTCACATGACCGAAGATGGCCCGACCTTACCCCGACATGATTGACCCATTTAAAAGGTCTACTAATAATTAATGTATTGCCTTACTTATTTCTCATTCCAAAACATAATTTTTTTTAAATATATACAATTCACAAAAAAAAAAAAAATACATTATTCCCGTCTTCCTACGAATTAATTCTTCTACAGTTCTACTATATTATCTATAAAAATACTCGTACTTCAGAGCAAGTGCAATAGTGGTTAAACAAATTCTTCTATTGCAAAATAAAGTTTGTTCTTAAATTGAAAACTCGGTTCCAAAATACGATTTTTAAATACCATTTAATCTTTACTATTTTCCAAAATAAAAAAAAAATGTTGCAACAATGGAAGACCATTCAAAAATACTCCGTAATAAATACAGTAATAAATAAATAAATAACACTAATTAATGAGAATTATTTAATGAAAATAGAATGGTGGAAAATAAACCTTACTCAATTTAAGAACTTTATCCAAAGTTTTTTTTTCTATTGTAGTCAAAAGTTCTTAAATACCGTATCTAAGATTTGCGAAATATGAATGACAATAGAAGAACTTTATATATTACTCGATACTTTTCAATTCAAAATGTCGGGTCTTCCTATCTCAAGTCCCGGACCCCGTCAAGACCATCTAGCCACTTCGACCCCCCGTCACCAACTCAGGTAATTGAAAGTGTAATAATGGACTTCCAGATTATAAATTTATAAGCTTTAAGAAGTAGAGTCGATAATTCAATATAAATGCCAATTGAAATACTTACGCGATTTTATATTAATAATCTCCGCCAATCAAATCAAATGCTTTTTAATTGGGTTGATGAAGTATTGATTTTGTGGTAAATCTGTCGATATTGATTCGATTTGGTGGTATGGGTAGTTCATAGAAATTAATTAATGAATCCTAATTTTGACTAATTATTACGGAGTATTATATTTTTCTCGAAGAAAGCACACAAATCAAATGGAGAATCAAGCACACAATTTTTTTTCTACGTAATTTGACATTTTTTTTTTGAAAAATATTGTTATTAATAATATGCGAGTAATTTGCTACACCGAATAAAAAATCATGGGTTTACGTGACAGAAAATGGGATTTAAATTTGTAAGTAAAGGTACTTACTTGAGTTGCGATAGCAGCTGTGTAGATGTCAGGTGAAGCTCGGAACTTCGCCTCTGCAACATACTTCCCATAATGTATTCTTTTCGACAGCGTCTGCAACGTACAGTAAGCATATCAAAACCTACAACGACCCGACACTCAAATTGAAGACCCAAGATTGACCCGTAACCCTAATTGACCCGGCCTACCCCAAAAGTGGCCTGACTCGACCATGTTGACCCGAAACTTCACTTGGGTGCCATGTCGCGTGACCAACACAACAGTTAGATATTTCAACTTAGACAAAAAAAAACAAAATTTTGCCCAAAAATAGTCGTGTCAGACTGTGAGACACCGTGTAGGACACGACAAGTCGTAGAAGAGTCTGTGTAACACATGCGTGAACTATTTTCCCGGTCAAATAGAGTCGTGAGTAGTTGGCATACACGAGTACCTGTAAGCAGATTGTGTCACAGACGGCAGCAGATCCACAATTCCCGTCATCACCACGCTTCACAAGTCTTGGCAGAATATCATTGAAGTACAAGTCCCATATTTGTTTGTTAATATTTATGGAATTAGCAGCGGGATGGAGAACCTACAAACAACACGGACATTAGGCAACCGTAGAAATTACGAGTACTTCAAACACGGGTGAAGAATCACGACAATCAAGCATTCGACTGAAGAATTATGGTCTGAAGCATTTGATTATGGTCTGAGAATTAAACACGACTGAAGAATCAAGCATTCGACATCAAATAGCATCAATGATCAAACTTCAGGTAACTTAGATATAAGACGACAAATTCAACCTATGTTGCTCAAGCTCGTTTAAAAGTATCTGACATGGCTAATTCTATGAAAGATTTGAGGTCGACTAACATGAATCAGCATCTGAGGTTGCCAAGTCGTCATTCATAAAAAAAATGAAAATAAATAAATAATAAACCGACAAAGAATGAATCTGAAAATTGATTTGAGACATCACCTGCGGGTACTGCAGGGGTGGCAACAACGGTTCAGGTAAATCGCCAGGGTAGAAAGGATGTTCATCTGGACTCTCGTATCGTCCCACCTATTTCAAAAGATTATAATTTATTTATTAAAAAAAAAAAAACACTCTCGACGGTCGACAAAACAAAATTTACAATACCCGTGCATGAAGATTTTCAGTTTCTTTGAGAATGTACTCGATCAAGGATCCATGAAATCCGTCCAAAGGAAACGCATCAGGGTTATACGTGTCCTCGTTGTAGCAAAACTGTGATCTCTCAAGAAGGCCGAATATGATACTGTCTTCCTGTCGTATTAGAGAGTTTCTGATACCGTCTAATGTCAGAGTTCTGCTCTCATCGGTTCTTGTCCTTGCTGAAAGACTGCGCATTAAAAAAAAATCTAAGTTTGAATCGCCAAATTTACAGTTCTTTATCAACATGCATGGTATAATTCGTGCCATTAAATGTGATTTTTTAACAATGCAAATAAAAACACAAAACAGCGTACGATGTGAAAATCCAGAAACTTTCAGATCATCAGGAACTTCTGTGTTTGGCTGATTCAAAAGCGTACGATGAGAAAATCCAAACGATTCAAAAGAAAAGGGTAGGAAATGAAAATGCAAACTTTACGATACAATCAAAATAGCACAAATCAAGCACTTCATCGATGAATTGATAAGATTTGTACCCAAAAGCTTCATCTGATAAAACTTTAGGAGACTGAATGCCTTTCATCGATGATCCTTCTCCGGCTAAACCAAAGCAGACGTTTTTCAATGTTTGGCTCCTTGGAAAAGAATCCATGGGTGTCCGTAACTTCGGGGTGAAGGTCACGGAAAGGGCTGAAACGGGAAAACTAACTAGCAGCATTGCCTCCATTGACAGACACAGAGAATGCTCGAATTAACAAAAGAGTGAAACTTTTACAAGATTGACAAGGAGACACACACACATAATCATGTATACATGCATATATATATATGCTGAAGGCTCAGTAGACGTTACACTAATTGACAAAATGGAAGCGGAACTGAGGAAGTGAAACGGAAAAGTCAGGTGTCAATTTGAAAGTAGATGTAAACGCGCAAGATAAAGAGGAAACGGCAGAGAAGGCGACAATTTAGGTAAGTAATACATGAGTGTTTTCAGGTATATCGTGTTCCAAAAAAAGTAGATACGTTCATAGTTACAGCATTAATTATTTTCCAGCTCTATCGAAGACGGTCTGTCATTAAACTTATTGAGAGACACGTTTAATATAAAAGATTATACAAATAACGATGATCACAATCTCCAATAAAAGGGGTACGCTTGTTATAAAAACAATTACTCCGTACAAAATAAAATGGCCATTTTCATAGACATCTAATAATAAAATATTTACGAATAACACATATAAAGAGGTACAGAAAAATAATCTCTCGATAACTTAATGAGAGACCGTTTTTCCGTAGTTTTTTGTGTAACTATTTTGCTTCATTGCCTTGCTTTCCCCCTCACAAAAGCGGGTTAACGGGGCTAAATGAATGAAATAAAGGGAGTATGAATTAACATTACTACAACACCAGATTACGACCAAGTTATCAAGGTTTTCGTTATCGCAGTGATCACATTTTAAGGCAGTAACGCTTGCATTTACAACGCAACATCATATTCCACGATCAAATCTCATATTGGGTTTTTTTATAAATAGTAAGATTATAAGAATTAATCAAGTTTCAATGATTTTAATTTATCTTAGTCCTGGCTTAGTTCATTTCAATTTACTTTAGCATCATTAAATTAAATTAAGTTAAGTTACATTAAACTCTTTGCCATTAAATTCAATTCAGCTCCTTTCAACCAGAAAAAACAGACGAGCCTAGAGAGCGCGTCCCTAACCATCGCCTAGCTCCAAGAAGATTCTCATACCGTCATATTTACAATGGTCACCTTATATTATTGTACTATTATGCTTATTAAGGGCAAAAGTGTACTCCCCCAAAGCCATCCAATTTCAAGAGCGAGGGAATGGATTCAGCAAAACTCGATAACTTTTTTTTCAGTTAGCTATCTCAGGGTAACTTGCCTACGTGTGTCCGACATTGCTTCTGTCTTAGAGTCAGACACGAGCATTTTAGAAAGGCGAACTATGTTTTCGGACTAGAACGAGGAGCGTCTGAATTTTGTTTCGGAAGGAGCATATTGTCGACGACAACAGGCATACAGAAGTACAAAGTCGGAGCTATATATACTTATGTTACTCAGACTCTCCTACAAGGCGTAGTAGTATCCCACACACTGTCAGAGTATCGGACACGACTATCTTGGGCAAAGTTTTCACTTTCCTAGTCTTTTTTTTTTTTTTTTTTTTGGGTTCAACGAAGAGCGCATTAGTCGCATTACAATATAGGAAAGTGGGATTTGAACATCGTCCAAGTTTTCCTAGTCCAAATTGAATACTACTCGTATCAAGGTTTCGTATCAGTGTTGGACAAGCGACACGGCACCCAAGTCCTCCAAAGTCTAAACCTTTACAAAGGTTTTGCTTTCACCACACACAACAAATTCTTGTTTGCGACGAAAATATCCGTTGTACTATTGCAACGGGTCAAATATTGACCCACTTTAATTTTAATTTTTACTTTTAAAAAAAAAACAATGTTATTCACCCACTAAACCGTATGATTATCGGTTTTTCTAATCGATCAAATTCCCATGAGAAATTGAAAGGTTAACTTATATATTATATATATCGGTTTTTCTAACTTGTGCCCACTCGGCAGACATTAACGGTTTAATTACGGAAACATTAACCTAAATGAATTAATACGAACTTATAATTATCATACTTAAATAATACCGTATATCATTAATAATCGTAATTACCAAACTTAAAGAATAGTACTATTAATAATCCTACCTTAATTAAGCTATTAATTATTCTCTTCCATTGATGAACAAAACAATAATCAAAACAAATTCTTACAATAATAATCACAATTAAAAAAAAAAAAAAAAAAACCTCAAAATAATCAATATAATCAAAATCATACAGTTTCAATATCGCAAAAAACAAATCAATTAAATCCAATTAGAAAAAACGAAAAAAGAAAAATTAATTGTAAATTGAAGGGTACCTGGAAGTAACAGAAGGAGAAGCAGCGGCATTGCAATTGATTGAAGGGTATTGATTGATTTGACGAAAAGTGAAGACTTTCGATGTTTGAAAAGGAATTAAATTAATGGGTCGCCATGATTTTGAGGAGAATGTGCAGAGATTTGATTGAATTGCAGAATTCAATAGCTTTGCCTCCATTTTTACGCAGCAAGAAAAAAAAAACAATTAAAAAAAAAAGTGTTGGGGGAAACATATACGCCAACGAAACGACAGTTGGGTGATTGTGGTGGTGGTACCAAATTTGTTGCTACCAAATAAATTTTGTGACGGTGTGACGGATATATATCTATTACAGACCGGTTATAGATTGACGGTCGTGATTAAAGGCGTTCAAAAAGTGGTTCGGATTGACGAGTTGGATCGGACTGGGGCACGTACCAGTTCGGTCTCCGAGTCGCAAAAAAATTGGTGACCGGTCCGCGGTCTGATTCGATCGGTCCAAATAAATTAAAAAAAAAAAAATTTAAATTTAGTGTATTTTTGCAGTCTGGTCCGGTATGGTTTCTTTGTTAATCGGTGCGGTCCGCGGGTTTGGATTTTTTTGGGATTGGCGGTCCGTGGGTCAACCCGGTCTGGTCCGGGTTTGGACCTGTGAACACCCCTAGTCATGACGAGGTTAAGTGATATCGTATGGTTAGAGGAGAGAAATCGAGGGAGAAGTTAATTGTTTGTTTTTATCGATTTAATGTTTTTTTTTTTTATTTGATCTGTTATCATTTTGTGACGGATATGTTCGTGAATTGTTAGACGATGGGATCCAACATGAGTTGAGGTGGTAGGTATGAGAATATGAGATGAAGGGATCTCATTGACTTGGAGGTCAAGGTTTTGGGTGGTTTGGTAGGTGAAAAGAAAACAACTTAAAGTTGGGTCAGTTTTGAATTAATAGAACTGGTTCATGAGCTCGCGCGTGCAATAAAAAAAAATTTAAAAAAAAAGTTGGCGATTTGTGCTTGTGGCGCGACAAGCGGTGTGATCGGTGATCCGACTTGATATTGAGCATGGCTCTGGCACGGGCATGATAGGCTGACACAACGGGCTTGGTCACGGGTTACGACTCATGTCACATTGATCCTAAGTCATAATCATAACCAACTCAACTTACCAACAAACAAACCTAACCCTTCCTACCTGACATTGACAACCCTGACTCATCGGAACTCAGTCCCCTAACCTCTCCGTTGGTGGTTGTTACAGACTTACAGTGGTGTTAATGACGCGTCAATCCCTATCTATTGTCCTCCACTCACCAGTCACCACTGTCGCCTTGACCACCGTCACAGCCACTGCATTTCCATCATAATCGATGATGTATTGATGACATCGCTGAAGTCGGGATTTTTCTCGACAATTTTAACAAATCAAAGAAAACTTATTGATCCCTTGTTCGAAGATTTCTGCCTTATTACACCGATTGAAATCAAATACTCCGTAGTCCATACTACACTGCAGAGTATTACGAAATATATTCCTTAACATCTGCATACAGGTATGAAAACTCTCACAAAACATCGACCAAACAAAACGAGTACGAACGCAACAACTATGAATTCCAATTCGATAATCGAGTATGAGACCACGGGCACTTACGCATCAATGAACACAACATTACGTGACAGATACACTATTCGAGTATACTTTTACAAATACGAGAACTCTTACAAAACATCGACCAAACAACACAAGCACGAACACGAACGCAACAACTATGAATTCCCAAATCGAGTACGAACACAACAACTATGAATTCCCAAATCGAGTACTGACGCAACAATTATGAATTCCCAAATCGAGTACGAACCCAACAACCATGAATTCCAAATTGAATACAAACTCAACAATGAATTCCCAAATCGAGTATGAACCCTACAACTATGAATTCCAAATCGAATATTGAACTCAACAACTATGAATTCCCAAATCGAATACGAACTCAACAACTATGAATTCCCAATTCGATAATCGAGTCTTAGACAGCAATGATCACACCACTTCGAGCACCAACATGGGTTTCAGCAAGACGAAATTTGGAGCAAAAAATGTCAGAACTTCACAAATTCACCAATTTATCACAAATCAATCAAGTTCACGCTCAAATTTACAGGTCAAACCTCCATGAACACCCTTCAATGGCTTCCAAACTCATCTCTGCTCTCTCCTTATGCCGTCAAATAGGGTTAGCTTCCTCTGTTTTCGATCAAATTCATTACCCAGATGTTCAATTGTATAATTCTTTGATTAGAGCTTACACCCAGAACTCAATGTACTCTCATGGCTTCGTTTCCTTTGTTAATTTGCTCAAAGATGGAAACTTTCCCGATATTTTCACTTACCCTTTTGTTCTCAAGGCTTGTAATGGGTTGTTTTGCTTGAGATTGGTTGAAATGGTGCATAATCATGTTGAAAAATCTGGGTTTTTGGGTGGTGGGTTTGTGTGTAATGCATTGATTGATAGTTATTGTAAATGTGGGGGTGTTGTGTATGGCAGGAGGTTGTTTATGTTGATGGAGTATCGAGATGTCGTGTCGTGGAATTCAATGATTAGCGGGTTGGTGAGGGTAGGGTTGTTGAGTGATGCGCGCCGGGTGTTCGATGAAATGGCTGAGAGAGATGGTGTGAGTTGGAATATTTTGTTGGATGGGTATGTGAAGGGTGGGGATATTAGTTATGCTGTTGGGTTGTTTGAGAGGATGCCTGAGAGGAATGTGGTGTCGTGGTCGATTATGGTTTCGGGTTATGTTAAAGTAGGTGATATTGTAATGGCTAGAAGATTGTTTGATAGGATGCCTGTGAAGAATTTGGTGTCGTGGACGATTATTATTTCGGGTTATGCTGAGAAGGGGTTGGTAGAGGAAGCGGTTTCTTTGTATGATGAAATGGAGAGAGTGGGATTCAAGCCTGATGACGGGAGTGTGATAAGCATTTTATCTGCTTGCGCAGAGTCTGGCGTGCTTGGACTTGGGAAACGAGTTCATTCCTCTATGGAGGCAACGGGATTTAGATTTAGTGTCGCGGTGAGTAATGCCTTAGTTGATATGTATGCAAAGTGCGGCGATGTGGAACAAGCGTTAGTTATATTCGAGAGGATGAGCAAACGAGATTTGGTTTCTTGGAATGCTATTATTCAAGGTTTAGCAATGCATGGACACGGTGAGACGGCACTCAAGCTATTCCATCAGATGGGACGAGAAGGAAGCCGTCCTGATAGATTCACTTTTATCGCAATCTTATGTGCTTGTACTCATATGGGGTTGGTCGATAAAGGCCGTGATTATTTTTACACCATGGAAAGGGATTACGGTCTCGTCCCTCAAATTGAACACTACGGCTGTCTGATTGATCTTTTAGGCCGTGGCGGGTGCCTGGAAGAAGCTTTAAAGGTTGTGCGAAATATGCCAATGGAACCAAACACCGTTATTTGGGGCACTCTTCTAGGAGCGTGCCGCGTGCATAACGCTGTGGAACTTGGCGGGGAGGTTCTGAAGCACTTGGTAAAGGTTAATCCCGATGATAGCGGGAATTTGTCTATGTTGTCTAACATATACGCTTCTGCAGGGGATTGGACCAATGTTGCATCCGTAAGACGTGCTATGAAAAGCATAGGAGTCCAAAAACCGTCTGGTGCTAGCTCTATTGAGTTGAATGGCGTGGTCCATGAATTTACTGCATTTGATAAATCACACCCTAAATCAAAGAGTATATATAATATGATCAACTTATTACGCCCACAACTTAAAAGAGCCGGTTATATTACGAATTTAGCATACGGCTGATCGACCATTAGATTTTTATACATGAAATTTTGGTCGCTGTAGCATATGCTGCAATGAATCGACATGCCATAGCTGGTTGTAGACTTGTAGCTCATGGTATCAATGAATCGACATGTCATGAGGTTGGGGCGTTTTCGGCCCATAAGAGCTCGTCTTCAGATGCATACCCTGGTTTTAAAGTATGTTTATTTTTGTTTGATACGATCTCTCGGAATTAGATATGATTACACTTGTTTTTGGTATTTTTTGCAGCTTTAATGATTCTGATTTCAATTTCGTTTTATGAACAGTTTTTGGATGGATTGGAATACTCGCTTTTACGGATCTGTTTCTCAGGGAGACTTGAATTCCAGCATTTGTGGATCAATCAGTATACAAAAAGAGGTAAAAAAGATGAATATGATCTATAGTAGAACTTCAAGTTTGAAATTTCGCAAATTGAAACTTTTATTCTCGCTTCACTGATATTCTGACTGATGTTCAAGTGGTACGAGAATCCTTACAGTTAGAACCTCTGCAGACATGAGAATCGAACCAACTGCAATACATCATTAGGCTTTTGTCTTTCTAATAGACATGTCGATTATGGTGTTAAACCTTTGACTTGAACTGCCATTAACGTCCCAAGCTTTCCTCGCCTCTTCCCCAACTCTCTTTGCACTGTCCCTCAAGCTGTCGCTCGACATGAGCTCCTTAATCTTCTCTTCGACCTCACTACTCGTCACCAACCTCTGTCCAACCCACCCCCAATTCCGTTCCCAAATCCCTAATCCAGCTTCTTTCACCACTCCGGCATTAATCCTTTGATCTCCGTGTAATGGCCATGCGAGCAAAGGTAACCCTCTTTGAGCAGCTTCCATGACCGAGTTCCATCCACAGTGAGTCACGAACCCTCCAATCGCAGGGTGAGATAAGATCTCTTCTTGGTTGACCCATTCCTTTACCGTCAATCCTCTGTCCTTGGTTCCCGTGAAGAAGTCTTCACCTAGCAACTCGACTAGCTCCTCGTTATCGTCTTTGTCGACCACAGTCGTCTTGATAACCCACAAGAACCTCATCCCACTTTTCTTGAGACCGTCACCTATTTCTTTGATTTGCTCTTTGCTCATTGCTGTTCTACTTCCGAAGGAGACAAAGACCACAGATTTGGAAGGCTGTTCATCTAACCACGACACGCTGCTGGATCCTGCAAACACAAACGTGCCAAAAATACGTGTTTACACTTTACAGTTTACACTACTTTCCATTTAGACCAATGGTAACATTTGACTTTTCACAGTCTTGACTACTTTCCATTTAAATCTAGCCTTGACGAAAATGTTGGTTAAATGCTTAGATTTGATTTGGTTACCTGCTCACATGCAGGAACATCCGAGGCTTTGAGACGTTTTCCTTACTGAAAACTCGGCCTCAAGAGATCGTAAACTGGTGTAAAAGAAAATTGCAGGTCTAAGACTACATGGAGTAGTATAGCATACCTTTGTCTGATTCCAGTGGATGCAGAGGTCCAATAGGGAAGATTGGTGGGAGCTCACTAAAGACCTTACCACTCTGAAGAGCTGAAACGGTTTCTGCCTCGAAGAAATCAAAGCTGTTTAAGATCACACCCTTAGCTTCTGGCAGATGCCGACAGTTAGTCCCCGTCAGTCGAGCCATAATATGATCTGCATTATACATGAGCGGCGGGATCTCATCTGCTGGTATACCCGACAACCCGGGGATCATAACCTCTTCACCTCTCGTAAAACTGACCAGAACACTACTAACCATAAGCGAGAAGAATCTGGCAGAAGTCGTAATGACATTGTAATTATCAATTCCCCGTTGAGACAGCGGCTTATTAATCCCTGCAGCAAACATAAGGTCAGAAACGACTGCACACGGCTGAGGGGTAAGTGAAACCAAGTGGTCGACAAGGAGGTGGGACGAGCGAGATACAGCATCGTATTGCAGGAAGAAAGGGTCAGTAGTTTTGGCTTCAGATGGGTCTGCAGGAAGAACGTGGAATTCAGACGAGGATATACGAGGGTGGGAGGACAGGAAGGAGTCGATTTGGGTGGATTCAGCTTGGGAAAGCGTGGGACGGATAATGACGAGGGTGACAGTGGTGCAGTTACTGGAAGATAGCATTGCAGCTAAGCGGAGGAACGGGGTTAGGTGTCCGATTCCTGCGCTCGGACACACGGCTACATGGCTGGCAGAAGTAGCATTAGCATCCATGGCTAGTAAAGTGAGTTGACAGTAGAGAGAGGACTTGCTGTGTGCTGTGTTTTTTGGGTTGGTGTATTTATTGGACAGTTAGTTAGGTGGAGTGACTGGTGGAAGATCATCCGGGTGTGCCTTGTGACTTTGTGGGGTATTTGTTCAGGCTCTGAAAAAGTCAATGCTGAGTACTCTTTTTTTTTTTACTATTTGTTTGCGGTCTTCGGTTTTGGGTTTTCTGTGTATTATAATATGATGCGTCACAACAAGATTTTATATGAGACGGTTTCACGAGATATCGACTTATCAGTACTGAGTAGTACACTAGTACTCATTATACTGCTGTAACAAAATACTACTGTCATATTTACTGTACTGTACTCATTAATGATTGCATTGCTACGAGTACAGATACAGTACAGGTTATGGTTTTTTTTACTACTGTATTTGTTTTCGGTTTTGGGTTTTCGGTGTATTATAAAATGTGTCTTTACGACAAGATGATTTTATATGAGATGGTTTCACGAGATATCGACTTATCAGTATTGCGTAGTACTCGTACTCATTAAGTCATTATACTGCTGTAACAAAATACTACTGTCATATTTACTGTACTGTACTCATTAATGATTGCATTGCTGAGCACAGGTTATATCCCCACTGTTCACATATCTGTCTTGAGATTTTAACTGTCGAAAATCGATTACTCGTGCAACAAGGGACATGTATGTGACTGAAATCGGATGAGTTACTTCGTGAATATCAGGGAAAGTGAAACGTTGTTGTGTCCGACAGCCCGACCTCCCAAACGATTCAATTGAAATGTGGAGTACTGTATGTAACAATGTCGACCGATAATCAATAAGTTGTGCCAAAAACATGTAGTCAATGTTTGAGATTGAAATCAAACGGAATACCTCGTGAAACGACCTAGAAAAAAAGACGTGAAAATATGTACAGTACTGAGTATGTAATGTAATAAAGAACGTGTGAAACCGTCTTACAGTAACACTTCCGCTTGAGCTCCCCAAACCCAGAAAAATGAAGCTCGGGACCGCCATAGCTCGCACCTCCGCCATCCCCCTCCTCTCTCCTCCTCCTCCTCCATTCAATCTCCGCCGCAAGCGCCACCACTCGACCGCCGTCTCAGTCGCGGTTGCATCAATCTCGGCGGCGGCTCCTATCACACTACCAGAAGAAGAAGAAGACTCCACAAACGACACCGTCGAACAACTCCTCGCTCCTCAAAACCGACAAAACCTCTCCACCTCCATGAAAATGCTCAGAAAACCTTCAAATTCCTCCTACAATGGCCGCTGGTTCCCTTACCTTGACGCTTTTCGAACTCGCGATGGAGCTGTGTTGAGTAGCGCTCAAGTTGTTCAGGCGATTCAACCGTATATGCTTGATTCCAGGATTGACCGCCTTCGCAGCGTCGTCAACAACCGTAGCTACGGTGTTTGTCTGGTGGTTGAGGGTTTGACTGATTTCGGTAATGTTTCCGCCGCGTTTCGCTCCGCTGATGCTTTCGGAATTCAGTCTGTTCATGTTGTTTCTTGTGATTGCTCCAAAAGGTTGTGGAAATCTGAGGTGAAATTGTGCCTTCTCTCTCTTTTTCAATCGCCTCGTAATTATGCCTAATTTGTTAGCAAGAATTGTTCATATGAAATCGGATTTGCTGCGTTTAATTTGATGAACCTGTATCGTAGATGTCTTAGTGTAATGGTTAAGACGGAGGTGCCATGGATGTGTTAGTGCAGTGCTTCAGACGAAGTTATCGTAGATGTCTTAGTGAAGTGGTTAAGACAGAGGTAGCATAGATGTCTTACTGTAGTGTTTAAGACGCTGTATCGTAGATGTCTTACTGTAGTGTTTAAGACGGAGGTAGTGCAGTAGTTAAGACGGAGGTGCCATAGATGGGTTAGTGCAGTACTGCAGTGCTTAAGACGAAGTTATCGTAGATGTCTTAGTGAAGTGGTTAACACGGAGGTAGCATCTTAGTATAGTGGTTAAAATGGAGGTAGCGTAGATGTTTTAATGCAGTGGTTAAGACGGAGGGGCCATAGTTGTGTTTAGTGTAGTGTAATGGTTAAGACAAGGTAATCTCGACAATAGTTCTGAAGTTCGTCCCCTTCCCTGTTATTGTAATGCGACTAAGTGAAACTTCTTTTTTTTGATGAACGGCTGGTTGAAGCGTAAGATAGTGAGCTTGAGAGCTTTGTTGCTTTGTTGATTCGCTGGAGAAACAGTCTGCGTAGTTGTTTTCGGTTTTGGTGCAAAGGGAGAGTCATAAGGTCAGTTCAGTTGATGCAGATGGGTTTCGAGTCCCAACTCCCAAGTCATTAGTAGTGAATCACTATCGAACGCCTGCTCGAGAAAATATCATGTCTACTTGGTGATTCTATGCTTGGCTATGTATTTATGGAATGGACTTGGTTAGCGTTTTGTCGGAGCTTTGGTTAGGTGTGTGCTAAGAGTTCAGTGAATAGCTAAAATAATATAGAGTAGGTCGAGTTGGTTCCCCTGTGAGTTGTGACGGGTAATTGGAAAACTTTCGATTTAAGCATCATCGGTTGCATTATTATGTGTCAACTTTGAGTTTTTTCAGTCCTTCCTAAGTCTTTTTCCCCTTGTAATTTCTTCTAACGGGTTTCTTATGTGCACAGATTTAAACAAAATAGGCACGTTAGCATGGGCTCAGAAAAGTGGCTAGATATTGAAGCCTGGAATTACACTCGGGAATGCTTTGATGCTCTGAAATCCCGTGGTTACAGGATTGCCACTACTCATCTGGGAAAGGATACAGTAAGCACCGATGATATCTTGTCATACCACAGCACCTTTATGTTATGTTATGTAGTGTCTCTATTGTCTTAATTTTTGTTTGTGTGTTTTTATCTTGTCATGTGCCGAACCCACAGGTTTCTATATATGATATGGACTGGTCATGCCCTACTGCCATTGTCGTCGGGAATGAGAATAGGTAATCTCTAATTCTCTATTTGTTCGATTATTTTAGTTCTTCAAATCTCACCTGGTAGTCTGATCACTCTGATGTATATTTCTCTCTGCTTCGTACTTGTAACTGTCGACTGGTGGCTTCAAATGGTCTTTAGTAAAGATACTTTTGATTGGTTTTAACCTGACTCCGATTGCGACACTGCTTGCTCCATGTGATTGTTTCAAATAGTCGCTATGAGTACCTTTTCTGATCGAATGACATGTTCTCTCTTTTTAGGTAATGATGTACAAACATGTTTTTTCTAGTTCTTTTTGTGTACGTACTACCACAAAATCATGTACGAGTATAAATATAATACTCGCTCCGTATCTATATGTTCGTCCACTTTCAGTATAATACTCCACCCATATATTAAACAAAGTGGACGAATATATAGATACGGAGGGAGTATTGTGTAAGTTTATGTTTCATGTTAAAATGTTCCCAATGGTATGACGACCGGGCAGCTAAATTAGGCTTTTATTGAAACTGTGAAATACCTGAACCCGTTTCTGCAAATGGTGTGCTAATCGTATATTCATTTCACAGTGGTATTAGCAAAGAAGCATTAGAGTTGTCAGACTTGCACTGTAGCATCCCCATGAATGGCATGGTCGATTCTCTCAATGTTTCCGTAGCTGCCGGGATAGCCATGCATCATGCTGTTTGTGACAGAAGATTACGCCTGGTGAGAAACTAATGCTCTGCCTATTGCTGTAACATGTCTGTCTGGTTTCGGCATCCTCCAAAAATACTTCTATCATCCCATTTATAGTGCTCGAAAAATTATTCCAGGGCTCACATGGCGATTTGACTCCAGAAGAAAGCGAAATCCTACTTGCAGAATTTTACTTGCGTCACAGCCGAGATGCTGTCACCATTGCAGGCGAATATGCTAGAAGGAAATTGTCATTCTCACCACCCAAGCTTTGATTCACAGTTTTTCTTTTCCCGACAATGGGAGGAAGAGGAACTTATGTCAGCATCGCAGGTGAATTTGCATAAAGGAAATTGTCATCCTCACCACCTGAGCTTTGATCGACAATTCTTCGGACGACAAGAGGAACCTCTGTCGGCTACCTTTGGTGCGCAATGGGTAAACTCCCTGACACGTGATACTTACGGTATTTTATTTTTGAATGTTCTTTTGTATAAACACTGGAATATCCTTGTTATATGTAAAACTAATTTAAGGAAGGGTTCTAAAGTATTTTGAAGGAATTCGTCTTTAAATGACATTAAATTTTATTTGAATTACCGGTTATGCAAGGGAAGAAGGAAGCGATCATCGGGTGGTATGCCATTATACACCCCAAAAAATACAATAATATAAAAATAAAAATAATACTGTAATATTTTATCTCTTGTGAGTATGGTGGTACGAAATTCCCGTACTTGGCAACACTCATTTATGACTTGAATAAAAAAAAATACTCCGTATAATATTATACTCCATCCGTTCATCATTTTTCATTATTTTCCGTCCAATTCCACGAATATATGTGAGAAGTATTTTATTGAAATTGGGTAAAAAAAATAGTGAATGGAGGGAGTACGATGCCTGTTTTTTTTGGTCGGTAGTCTTGGACTCGAATTGAAAGATGTTGAAGAATCGGAAAACATGGAGCGACTCCTATTATTTGTAGTATATATATATATGGTTGTAGGCTCGGAGCATATCGGATGTGAAGAGCATCTAGTCGAGATGATCGTGAGGCCTGAATGACATGAACATAGCAGCAAACTGAAGTAACCGTTTCTGCGACGTTGCATTTCCCACCAGACCTTGACTCCTCTTCCTGTACCGCCGCCAAGCAAACTGTATGTTAACAGCCGCCCACGTCCTCCAGTTTGACGAATGGTACCTCAATGTTCTCTTCAATGTTTCATTAGCAAATTTGTACCGGAAGTGTTCGGTTATGTAGTGCAGGTCGTAGGCGTCCAGGCCGAAAGCTTCTGTTGACTCTAGACAAATGAATGTTGCTGAGGACGCTGGAAGGCGGTGGACGAACGGTCTTCGAAGGCACCACGACAGAAGCTCGTCCCCTAGAAACGAGCCTGGTTCCAGTATGTCTGTCGCAACCAGCCCTTTGCTTAGGTTTTGGTTGCTTTTGATTCGGCCACCAACGATGAACACCATCCTTTGTACCGGGTCTCCTTCCCTCAGGATCTGTTTTCAGAAATCAACGCGTCATCATAATTTCTAACCAGTAATGCTGTAATGTGATCGAGCGATGGTATTAGTGAAGGTACCTTCTCGTCTTTGCAGTAAATCAGTGGTTTGACTCTGTCGCAGATGTTGTCGAGAATCAGATCATCCAAGCAGTGAAATACAGGAACCTGCAGACGATGCATATGCACACGCATCAGTAAGGTGAGTTCTCAGTTTCTCACCATTGTTCCGAGATTAAGTACCCAAAAATCATTGCATCTATCCATCTTAGGTGCGTTGAGCACGAATTCTTGTATCTGACAGAGTTATCCGTCACTTTATTATAACGGGTCAAATATCACCCATTTGCACAAAAAAAAAAGACGAAACACTACAAAACCAAAGTTTTGTCTTTTCTATACAAATGGGTAGTATTTGACCCGTTATAACAAAGTGACGGATAACTCCGGTCGGTCACCTTTTTGATAAGATCAAGGCAAAGGTAGCGTTTGATGTCTCGTCGAAGTCCTTCAGGAAGGTCTTTGATTAACTCCATCTCTTGAACACCGCCAGTAGTAAACCAGTTCTGACGTTCATAATGACGAACTCTGTGTCTCAGACGAGATGGCAGTTGTCTCCGCTTCATCCACCATTCCATATCCCTACATCTCAACTGCATTCTCCGTTTCTTCGCCATTACTGTGTGCAGGAACACCTGCGTGACAGCAGCAGCGCTTTCAGATCTCATGCCATTGCAGAGATGCCGTTAGATTTAAACGAAGAACAAAAAACAAATTGCAGCTGACCTGAATGTTTCCGATGAGCAAGGTGAAAAGCATTAGACCACCGAGCACGAGGCACATGCAGAACAACACTTCCGCCCATTGAACTGTCGGAGTAAGATTATTTCCGAACGTGCTGCAACAGCGTCACGAAAATACATTCGTTACAGCGTCAAGAAAGTACTGCAGTAAGATTACGGCGATATGCATTACCTGAGCTGGAAGAGGCCCCAGGAGATCGGATACAGTATCTTCATGATAATAGCATTACTGGAAATAACAGGAAGAGCCGAACTGTAAATTCCGTAACTGTAAGGACCGTTATCATCCAAGCAGAACGAGTTCCTCGGGACTGTCGAGTTCGACGCACATCTTTCCAAAGAGTCGGCTTTCTGGAAAAACTGGTAACACTGACCCTTCGAGCACGACAACGACACATTACAGTTCCTGTTTTTGCATTGCTCCGTCAGGCACGCTGCAACCCGTTGTATCGCCAACACGTACCAACACCCCCCAACCACCTGCACCCACAAAACACGGTTTCATAAAAAAAAATAGAATATAAACGGGTTTCAATCATCGTCTTAAGGTTTTGGGTGAATTGGTTTCGTTAACATGATATCGGAGCCAGAGGTCACGAGTTCGAACACTGGCAGCCCCCAACTCAGCCCACGGTACGAAGGTTTTGGTTGAATTTGTTTCGTTAACAAAAACCGTCATCAATGGCAGAATCTTGGGTAATTGTCGAAAAGGGTTCCGACTTACGTGAGATGCAATGAAGTACGCGATGAGATTGAGTCCGAACCCCCACCATATCGTGCCAAAGATATAACCCGTCACCTTCTGCATTCGTCTCATTAAGGCGATGCTGTGATACACTTTCGGCAGGAATTGGAATAAGAATATTAACAAGAGAATCGTCATTAGGAACCGTATTTGATCTTGTCTCAGCAACATCGGCACAAGCGACCAGAACACGACCTGTTCATCACCGTCAACCAAAACAAAACAAAAACCGTTCATTCATGCTCGTACCCCCGACCACCATATTTCTTTCTCGGTTGATAACTCGCCTCAAAATGTCGTAAATTGCATTCATATATTCAAAACTACAACAAATCAATTATGCCTATAAATTGAGAAAAATTACGAAATAAAATCGTATTTTACATCGAATAATAATAATAATAATAATAATAATAATACCAAATAAAATAATTTCGTCATTAATTCAAATAAAATGTCGTAAATTACATTCATATTCAAAACTACAACAAATCAATTATGCGTATAAACAGAGAAAAATTACGAAATATACTTTGTATTTAACATCGAATAATAAAAATACCAAAATAAAATAATTTTGTCATTAATTCAATATTTGTTTTTTTTTTTGGACCACTTGTTTTTTTTTTTTTTTTTCCGGTCTAGTAAGGAAACGATTTCAAAACGGTCGTGTCAACATTACTGTCTTTCCGAGTTAAAATCTATTATGCGTATAAACATAGAAAAATTACGAAATTTATTCCGTATTTAACATCAAATAATAATAAAAATAATAAAATAATTTTGTAATTAATTCAATAATTTTTTTATTTTTTTTTTGGACCACTTGGGTTTTTTTGCCGGTCCAGTAAGGAAACGTTTTCAGGACTCTTTTGCTAATTTCGTCATTAGGTTTTTACGTCAGAGACAAATTACACAAAAATTGTACCTACATTATTATTATTATTATTATTATTATTATTATTATTATTATTACTCCCTCCGTTCCATTGAATAGTATACATTTGTTTTTTTGACACTATTTGTAAGTATTATGAATTGTCGATATAACTTCTAATATATAAGATAAAATATATTCATGTGGGATCTTGTTTAAATCGTCTAATCGAATACATTTCGAATATCAAATTTTTATAACTTTTAGTAATACGTAACTAAAAATATTGACAAAAGAAAACGAGTATCGACATACGTACATAAAGCAAATGGATACAAATGGTTGGAACGGAGGGTGGATTATTTTGTTAAAAAACAAACAAAATCAGATTTGGGGAAATATCACAATCAAACAAGCCGTGCTGATTTCGGCTATCCCTAATTTATTTTACTCTTTCCGTGTTCGTCATTTGTTCAAAAAAAACCTCTTGTACGCAATTAACAGGAAAAGTTTCACAGTAAAATTATCGTAAAACTGTGTAATTAGAATTTTTGTGAATATTTTATTCTCAAATACTCGTACCGTCACCTTCCTTTTCCTCCGTTTCGACCAAGAACTCCATAAAATCAACATCAAAGAGAGTACGGAGTACTATTTCTGAAATAATTTACGTGTTCATTTTACGAAATGAGTCTTTAAATTTAATCTATAAAAATAAATTGATAAAAAAAATATAAATTACATGAAAGAATAAATAATAAACGTGTTTATTTTACGAGACGAGTCTTTGGATTCAATTTCTATAAAAAATTACTCTACATTTATTGAAAAAAATTATGAAAATTACATTTTTACTCTATAAAATTGATTTTTTTTTTTACGAAATAGAACTTATTAATATCATAATTAATTTCAATATACGGAGTAACAAAATACTACTTCGTATTTAGTGATATTATTATACTCTATATTTGAAGGATATCGTATTTTGAAAAATGAGAATGACAATCAAAAACGAATCTAAGGAATCTGAAGAATGACGTATAGATTTGACTTCGAGGCATATAATGTTTCGAAAAGTGAGATCGACAATCAAAACCGAACCTAAGGTATGGGTAAACGAACCGAGGAATGGGAAATGTGAGAACGATAATTAAAACCGAACCTAAGGGAAGGGAAAAACCGAACCTGAGGGATGGGAAGAATGACATAGAGATCGAACCAAAACCCAGTGAGCGACCGAACGTAATGCACAGCAATGGCGCGAGGGTCCCACACCAGCTTCCCACACCCAACCACCAGCGACTCCCTCGACACGTAAGCCAACCTGAACTGCAACCACACGTGCCACAAGTGCACCGCGTCGACGCACGTGCGCACCACCGTCACCGCCGCCGCAACCACCCCGTCCATGTACAAGCACGACCCGCCCCGCCCGATCGACAGCGCGTAGAAGAACACCGGGTCCACCGCCAGCGCCACCCCTCGCGCCACCAGTATGATCCTGTTCCACCGCTTCACCCTGTCGCTCCTCGGGTCCACCAGCGGCCCCACCCGCCCCGACCGGGCCGCCGCCCGGCCCGGTCGGGCCGGGTGGATGGGCCCGGCGGCTTGGGCGCAGCTGATTGAGTGGAAGACGGGCACGCCGACTTGCGTGCACTCGTAGCATTCGAGTGGGAGGCTGCCGCCGCTTCCACCACCTCCGCCGCCTCCGCCGCCTCGACTGGCGGCGCTGCTGGTGCTGATGCTCTCCTCGGCCGCCGTGTCTCGGCTGCTGTCGCCGCCATTTCTAATGCTCGAATTCCGTCCTCCTATTGTTTCATCGGAATTTCCGAAGAGGGATTCAAATGCAACCCTGAAACCACGACTAAAATATTTCTCACAAATAATATAATATAAAAATTAAAATAAATGACTTAGAGTCCGACTTTCGACAACACGTTGTCTAGTTTGAGCAATTTCGTCTATCTCTGAGGTTAGTCGGACTTCAGAGAATGCATAGACAACGTGTTGTCGAACTAAATCAATTAAAATATTTTTTTTAAAAAAAAGATAAAATTTCGAAGAATTAATAAACTGGGTTCGACAGTACTCGACTACTCGTACTATGTAGCCAGTAATAGTACAATATCGAGTAACGTACTAACGTTCAAATTCTCAGAACCCATGGAATTTAGCCTTTGTCACGAAAACCTCATAATTCAAAAAAACACGGGAAAAAATGGAGGAAGTTGTTCACCTGAGAAAACGAAGAGGATGAGGGATGGAAATGGAGGACATAGTCGGAAACACGAGTAACCATGGAGATGATGAAAAGAAGAAGAAGAAAAACGACACGAAAAAAAGCTCGAAAATGGTTGTTGTTGTTGTAATAGTGGAAGCGGAAATGGAGGATTGTAGAGGAAGCGATAAGTGTCCGAGTGTCGAGTGTCGAGTGTCGAGTAGTGAAGAATGGGAGAAGGGGAGAGTATACAATAATGGAGTACAACCAAAAAAATGAAGAAGGAAAGGGAGAAGAAGTAGAGAATAATGTTACGTTACGGTATGTAAGGTCACAAGAGTTCACGACTGTCATATCTGTCACAAATGTAAGACTGTCTGACGGGTCAAGTAATAAATACTCCCTCCGATTTTTATCTATCTTTCCCTTTGGTTTTGGGGAAGAAAATAAGGGGGTAGAAATATGTGGTTCAAAATAAAAGAAGGAAGAGAGAGAAATGTAAGGGTGTTTCTAGACCACATGTTGATGGCCCAAAATAGAAATAGGAAAGAAAGGGTGTTTCAGCCCAATAAAGAAATAGGGAAAATAGATAAAAATCGGAGGGAGTAATATATATACAGGACGAAAAAACGTAATGTATAGGGAGTAATTTGTCTATGAAGTAGTGGTATTTAATTTGTTATAAATTTGTGACGGATATATATGTCAGAAGGGAGACAGAATGGGGTAAAGGTAAGGTAAAGGGGAGTAGGGAGAGTGGGACATTCCTTTGTCTTTGTTTTTACATGTATTTTCACTACCATTTATTCCCCCTACAAGATGTGTTTGATTGATTGATTCGACTGATGTTCTCTCTTGTGACGGATATATATCTGTTATAAAATTATGACGGGTCAAGTATCAAAACAATCAGAATGATTGGGGAATAGACGAATAGTAAATGTTTTGTCTTCGTCGACGCATGTAGGGAATATTTGACGTGTCGGCAACTTTGTGGCGGATATGCTGTCAGAGAGAGAGAGAGAGAGGGCCGAATATATCTGTCAGAGAGTTATAACTGGTAAAGTATCGAAAATCAGAATGACTCGAGAATGGCTAATGTTTTGTCTTCGTCGACCCATGTAGGGAATATTTGACGACTGACGTGTTGCAAGTTTGTGACGGATATGCTGGTCATAGAAGGAAGACGGGTTTGACAATGGTCCCTACTTGTTGCATACAATAACAACAAACAATGTATGAGTAGTATCTGGCTACAAATATTCGCCTACTCTTTTCTCCAATCTCAAATTATTGTTTACTTGTTGTACTTTATCTCTTTACCGGATTCTGGATAATGATTCATGTCAGTCGATCTCAAAATCTGTCTAAGGACTAAGGCTCGAAAGACCGACTCATGGGTCGGGCCCACATAGCATTTTTTTAATAAAAAATCATTTTGTACGGGCTCACTGGCCCAAGCCCTACACGGGTCGTGAGCTAAAGCTCGTGTAGAGCTAATAGTTGCAGACTTGCAGTAGCATCAGCATCGACAAAATTTTCTTACCACTTCGAAACAACAGAAGTACAGTCGACGATCTGATAGTTCAACTAATACTGTACAATACATCAACATACACCGTCCAATCATGCAACTACGTCTCCTTTGTGAAAACCGTAAAGGACAAGAAAGGCGATCAACATGGAAGTTTGGGGAGAGACCTAAAAACGAAGGGGGATAGCAGACAAGAATGAAAGTGTAAATGGAGAGGTAGACTTCCCGAACAAGGAACACCATGAAGGAAGCTTCTTCAAAACTCGTTCGACTTGAGGGGTTACTCTGTCGATATCAGTTCGCAGTCTTACCAAATATTTCTTCATATTATTATTATTATTATCGTCAAGTGCTTGTCCTGAAGAAGGATGCGTGACGTTTTTGAGCCAAACGAGGGTTAGGTCGAACATTCTTGGGGCGTTTCTTCCTCCGGAGAACTGGATCACGTGCCAACCGGCTATACTGCTTTTTTCGCTGGCTGGAACTAGCTTTTCCTTGTCACCAGAAACTGACAGTCACGAAATATTGAAAGCATTATGACCCAATTTCCGCCAAAAGTGGAAATAATAGCGAGACTGTTTCGGTTAAAGATACAAAAAAAATCGTATTTTAAGGTATATAGGTCAAATATCACGTGGCTCATTGGCCGATGAAATAATCGGGTATTTAGAACTGGGAAATGGGTCAACCGGGTCGGTTCAGAAAAATCGGGTTGAGTTCGGGTCGGGCTGGGCCATTTCGGGTTCAGAAGCATTATGAGTTATGACCCGTGACGCCAAAAGTGGAAATAATAGTGAGACAGTTTCGGTAATACTTTTAATTAGAAAAAATATTGAACATGAAATATTTGAATTTATGATTAAAAAATTAATACTTTTAATATTTTAAATTACATATATATACAAAATATTCAATTTAATACAACTTTTTTTATCATTTAATACTAGTAATTATTAAAATAATTTTAATATTTTAAAAATACTTAAATTTATGATTAAAAAATTAATACTTTTGATATTTTAAATTACAAATATATATACAAAATAGTATTCAATTTAATACAACTTTTTTTTGATACTATTAATTATTAAAATAATTTTAATATTTTAAAAATATTTGAATTTATGATTGAAAATTAATACTTTTAATATTTTAAATTTCTATATATATATACAAAATATTCAATTTAATACTCGTACAACTTTTTTTTTTATCATTTAATACTACTGGTAATTATTAAAATAATTTTAATATTTTTTAAAATATAAACATTATAATTAAAGAGTATAATAATAATAATACTATTTAAAATAAATAGAAATTTAATATTAAAAATATTTTTTTGAATTGAAAAAGGGTAAAAGATTAGGCTTCTTCTGACCCGTATATGACCCGACCATAACCCGCCCCGTCCGACCCGTTTGAGAGGTCTAGCCCTAGTCATGGTTTAAGGCCGTTCAATTGTGTTTGGCTAGTCGCTAAAGTCGGCCTCCAACGAATAAACAGACGAGGTCGTTGGCTCTCACTAAACACGTACGAGAATTTGTAAAAAATATATATTTTAAAAAATTAGATCGATATCTCGTACCTCTGAACTCGAAATCTGAAATAAAATCGGTATTGATGGCTAGAGACCATCTAGTCGAGACCTTCGTGTCAATCGAAACCTCGGTCACCCTCTCATCCGTCGTCTGGCTATCATGCTCAATTTTCAAACCCGGAATCTCGGATGGGTCCCACCCACTCTCGGAATCATTACTAGTCCAACAACCATATTTCACCGAGAAGGTAACGAAATCAACGGCTTTTTGCCTTCCGCATTCAAAGCCTTCTCCGATCTGTTCTACCTCCGTGTCTAAGTTTCCTGGCGTATGAGAAAACATCGAGACGTATGAGGTGTAGTCTTTCGCTTTGTCGTGGCTTTCTGTTGTGTCCACGACGTGAACGACCTGAGAAAACAAAAAATCACGATCATCCCACGAATAAATACAACTATTTTAAGTATAATAGAAAAATAATTTTGATTTGCGATAATTTATGGACACGGGTTCTAAAAATGACGATTTAAAAATCTTCAATTTGATGATTTTTACTATTTTGCAATTTCGAAACGTGTACTAAAGAGTTATGCTCAGTCAAACGTTTTTAACCGAATAAATTTATAAATTCTGACCGACCATAACCTTTTTATTATCCCGAGTTCTGAAAGTGATGATTTTTTTGTCCAAACTATCGTTTGTAAAAGATCTTCGGTTTGAAATTAAAATCTTCTCTTTTTTGAAATTCATAGCTAAGAGTTATCGTAAATCAAAGATATTTCGACCAAAATGAGGGGTACCATGTAGAATATTCCAAAATAAATTCATCGTTGACTTACGTTCATGGCTCGAGCAGTATCGTCAGTATAGCTTGGGATGGTATTCGACTGTATTGCTACCAACGACAGGACGAATAGAATACAACTCGCCCAAATGATCGGTTTTTTTGCTCCTAAAATGACAAAACAAATCAATGAAGACTCGACCGTATAAAAGGCGCCTACGTGTCAACACCACGATTTTTTTGGAATTTAAATATTAAAGAATCGTCGACAAATTTTGCAGGATAGATGACGATGCGAAAGAAGCAGCATAGCGTACCTGAAAGATGTAGGTACGAAAGTAAATACACCATTGTCAAGCACACGACAGCAGCTACAAGTACAGACACGATAACATTCACCAGCCATTCGGGAGTTGCACCAGGATCTCTGCAGACCAAACACGTAAAAAAATCAGCTCGCTACACCACAAAAAGGTATCGACAGTGAATTAAAATTATTCGACATGGAATAAAATGATTCACTTGAGAAATTTTACTTGTCAAAGCGGACAGCAGTTCCGATAAGCACGCCAATTACACGGACTATCACCCCCGCAGAAACCACCATCGGCACTGAGAAAGCTACCAACAAGGTTGCGATTTTAAGCGGCTTTGGCAACCGGAGTGGGGATAGAGTCGCTTCCAGTAATCCATCTACACAAAACATTCCATTACAATGTGTCGAATGCTGAAAAACGGCATACATTCAAAAAATCAAGTCCATGCATGCATAATATTTCTCGCTTATACTTCCATTTGTCAACGCTTTCCAAACTTAATTTTGCGTTTGAAACTGTACTTTATTATTATTTTATTGAACTGAAGTGAAGTGAAGTGAGCTGAATAAGGTCTTACATGCGAAGGAAGGTGTAACAAGCCACACGAGGGGTATGTACGACGAACCAACTTTATAATAGTGTGATACCGTCAAAACTATCAGCCATTGTATCGTTCCCGCTTTGAAATGCCACCTTTCAGCTTCTAACACGGCCAAATGCGCTACGCCAGACGCGGACAAAACTCTCTTTTCCTTGGCGTAAGTGCGAGACAGGTATTTACGTAGAAGAACAGCGCCGAGGTGTTGTCCAGTTAACGCCCCGAGAAGAGAGGGAGCCCCAAACAAACCGACCACCAACCACGGACTTGCAATATAAGGCACTGCAGCCGATGACAGAATCGTAAGTGTAAAGGCGACAGCGACTGAGAAACCAATCGAGAGTGCCCACATGAGGATGACGCTCAAACACGACAGAGCCAGTGACAGTGTTGCTGAGTATCCGCCCATCACGAGGGACATGATCCATATTAGTAAAGATTGCATCAAAACTGAGTTGTGTAGCATGTTTGCGAGATGCTGTCGGTACACAACCATATACGTTCCCTGGCAAAAGTAAATGAATAAACACTCGTCAGCACGTGCATAATAGGCATTTTGAACATAATAAGTGAAGCTGGGTTCGAGACTTGATCACATGATCAATTGTCAAACGGGTCGGGTCTTTGGTCGAGTTATACGGGTCACGGGTCAGAAATTATTTCGAACGCCTACTTTTTTTACCGATTTTTAAGAAGAAAAAAAATATTTTTGATATTAAATTTTTATTTATTTTAATAGTATTACTATTATACTCTTTAATTATAATGTTTATATTTTAAAAAATATTAAAATCAATTTTTAAAATTATTTTAAACAATTATTTTATTATTAAAAGATAGTAAAAAAAGTTATACTCGTATTAAACTGAATATTTGTTTATATTTGTAATTTAAAATATATTAAAAGTATTAATTTTTTAATCATAAATCCAAATATAATGAGTATATAAATATGAATATTTTATTAATTTTAATAAATTCTCATTAACCCAACAGATCGGATTGGGTTTAGACCCTAAATTAACGGATCAAAAAACAAGTGCAAACAAAATAAGTAACCAACCCACGGTTGAAAACTACCAAAATGTCGAAATATATGGCAGAATCGTGGCCTGTAAGTTCCGCAGATTCATGAGCATTGTCCTTTGCAAGAGAAGGTGTTGATGCGGCCTCAAGCAGAAACGCCAGCATGTTGTCTCCGAGATGCTGAAGAGAACCGGGCTTTAGGAGCTCCAGTTTGTCATTCTGGTAAATGAATGATCCACGCTCAAAAGTAAGCCAACAAATCTACTTAAACGGGCATATTTGTTCGACAAAGAAGACGTAGATTAAGAGAACCTTCGTGTGGTACACTGCAGCGTTGTCCGTATACGCAAAATCCAGTCCAGAAAGACCTGCAGCTTCCTTATAAACTTGAAAGTCCGTGGCAGATTTGATAAGACCGGAAGAAAATAAATCCTGCAGCACTAGGTATTGAATGTCGTCAATAATTTAGAATCGACAACAACATCAAAGCCTTAACATTAATCAATATCTGAAGTCGTCATCCAAAAAAAAAGGAAATTGTTTCAATAAACAGACCTGCCCCATGATATTACCAGACGGATGCTTGGCCACTGATGCAAATTTTTCGATAGCCCAAGGATGAGGGCCCGCCTGAAAAACAAAAAAATCACGTATAAACAATCGAACATGAAAAAAAGATGAATCTTTCTACGTCGTAACCTTGACATAGTATCATTATTGTGACCTGAAATACGACGGATCTGCCACCAACTCCCATAGCTTCCAAATCAACAGCAACACGGACGGTATCACTCCATGGATGCTACATATATTTCGATACAGCTTACCGTTATATAATATGGAAAGGAGATAGTATACGACTGCAAGGACAGGTAAGTATGAAATTTACTTGAGTGATGAAGCTATGCGCCCCGTTCAAACCCTCCTCCTCTCCGGTGTTGAGCAAGAAAATGACGGAGTTCTTGAAACTATGAGCCCAATGTGATACTCCTCTTGCAAGCTCTAGAATAACCGCAACACATGAACTGCAGTCACCGGCTCCTCCCCTAAAATCCAAACCGTAACAAGAGTGATCAAGAATTCAAAACGACGAAAATAAATTTTACCTTGAAAAAGTATAAAAATTTACGTTGAGAAGACGCTGTCAATGTGGGAGGAAACCAGGATAGAATTATCCTTTGCCTCGGGTGCAAATTTGGGTGTAATCCTCAAGAGGATATGGTTTAGATCAGCGTAAACAAGTGTCTTTCCTGTAAATAAACCGCCTTTTAGAAGATTTGCACCGTCAGTAACATGAAACTCCTCCACTTCGACATCGACCTCCCAGTGAGACGTGTTTTTTATCTTTTCTGCAGCAACAAGCACATACTGCCCAGTAAACAGAAAAAGAACGGAAATGAAAGACAGTCGAAGAATCTCTACAGATAGAACTGGCAAATCGTCAACAAAGTCATTCAATCGTAGTATCACGTCTACAATCTATGTTACTCTAACACGTCTGTCAACAATGCAACTATCGAACATGATATGTGTTGGAGTATTTGATACGCCTATTTTGTTCGCAAATTTCGATACTTTGGTCCAAAATGAAGTATCTAGGTGTCGTATTGTATTTCACAAGATGCATATCAGAGTCTGACAGTTCACTTGGTCGTGTCGTGTGTAGACAGACACTTCAATACTTCAATTTAGACTAAAAAAAATCGAAACTTTTGCCCAAAATAACAGTGTTCGACACTTCAATACTTCAATTTAGATCAAAAAATCGAAAACTTAGCCCAAATTAAACCATGTCCGACACATCAATACTTCATTTAAAATCAAAAAATCGAAAACTTTGCCAAAAATCACCATGCCCGACACTTCAATACTTCAATTTAGACTAAAAAGTCGAAAACTTTGACCAAATTAAACCATGTCCACACTTCAATACTTCAGTTTAGATCATGAAAATTGGAAACTTTGCCCAGAATAACTGTGTCTGACACTTCAAATACTTCAATTTAGATCAAAAAATCAAAAACTTTGCCCAAATTAAACCATCTCCGACACTTCAATACTTCAATTTAGATCAAAAAATCGAAAACTTTGTCCAAATTAAACCATATCCATACTTCAATACTACAATTTAGATCATAAAAATCGAAAACTTTGCCCAATATAACTGTGTCTGACACTTCAATACTTCAATTTAATCAAAATAATCGAAACTTTGCCCAAAATACCCAATTTCCGACACGACAGCTCGTAAAAGAGCAAGAGATAGAGAAGGTAAGAGGGGGCAACCTGCAATGCGCGATCAAGAGCAGCAGAACCGACCGGATGCGGACCGAACCCGGCCAACGACTTGACATGCTCCATAGCCAAAACCTCGGAAAACCCTCGTTTTCCGGCTTGATCAGCGGTCAATGGTCGAGGCAAAACCTCGTACTCGTAGTAGTACACAGTCCACGCTGTATACATTACTAATCCGACCAACACCAGCATCACGTATCCCGACCTCTTCGGCGCCGGCGATGGCGGCGGCGGACCGGGTTCGGCAACCGGTGGAGAATCCGGTTCGCCGCCGGTTTGTTGCTTGTTTCTGTGCCGCATCGTTCGATTATGGGGTGAAATTAATTGGATTTAGTTGATTTTGATGGGAATTTTGATTGGATTTACGTTTGACTGAGAGTGGCTGAATTGTTTTTCAATTTCTAAAAGATCGGTTCAGTCTACTTTAGTTCCGTTCAATTTCGTCTATCTTGCTACATTCAATTTAGGGTTTTTTTTGTCAAAAGGCACCTAACAGCATTCTGTAAAAAAGGCACCTATAGTTTTATTTTTTTGTCCAAAAGCACCTTAAATTTACATTTTTTTGTTGAAAGGCACCAAACCTCAATTTCCGTCAAAAAAACCGTTAATATTGACGATCCTCCTCTTTTAATCATCTTCCTTCATCTCTTAATCAACCATTCTCTCTTAATCAACCCTTCTTTCTTAATCAAATTCAATTTTTCCTTAATCAAACCCAATCAACCATTTTCCTTAATTCAACACTCATTTTTTAATCAAACCCTCGGTCCTAGCTACTCTTCATTTGCATACATCTCAATCAATCTCCATTATTTAAGTCATAACCACCAAGTTTTTGCTCAATCGATTAGTTTTCGATCATAACTTTTCATTTAAGTAATCATTAAGTTATCAATAACAAATTAAATTTTTTTATTCAATTTTTATTTTTATGTTATTTACCCTTAATTTCGGGTATAATTTTGGAGTATGTGTATTAGAGGTTATTAGACGAATTTTTGAGCTATTATTGAATTGAAATTTCTGTTGTAAGAAACTAGGAACACTAGTTTGTGTTCAAATTTGTGATTTATGAGTAACCATTTGTTATTTTTTTTCGTCAATTCATTTTTGGTTTTAATAACCATTTGTATTTCATTCTTTATGTGTATAGTACTTAAAGATGTCATTTTAATTGAGAATATGCAAAAGTGAAGAAAAAAAAAAGTGTGGTTCAATTAAGGGGAAAATAAAAGAGGTTTTGGATGGAATTAAGGTTTTTGGGAAGGAAAAATGAAATATTTTGGCATTGTGATAAATAAAGGGGATGAGAAAGTGAGATAATAAAGGTAATGTAAAGAAAGAGAGTAAGAAGATGTTAATTGAGTTTGATTAAGGGATGAATGTTGATTAAGAGTTGAGAAAAAAAGATTAAAGGATGAGAACCGTCAATATTGACGGTTTTTTGACGGAATTTGGTGTTTGGTGCCTTTTAACAAAGAAATGTAAATTTAATGTGCTTTTGGGCAAAAAAAAAAAATTATAGGTGCCTTTTTTGCAAAAGGCCTAAATGTTAGGTGCCTTTTGACAAAAAACTCTTCAATTTAATCCGTTCAGCCATGGAGTTTCATTTTGGTCCGGTTCTTTTGGACTGAAATTAACTTAACTGACCTTATTTTAACTGAAATTGACTGAAATATAGAGACAAAATATGTCTTCTAGCCCATAAGGGTGTTGCCTAGTGGTTAAAACTTCTAAACTTCGAGCATGTCACCCACGGGCGGTTTACCTTGGTGTGCGTGGTTTGCAGGCTATGCGTACACCCGAGAGTTTACCCAGAGCGCACCAAAATGGTAGCGGATGCGAGTTACCTCGTTCATCAAAAAAAAATATGCCTCCTAGAGCTGAACTAAACTGAAACTGACTGAATATAAGTCCAAATACTTTCAACCCAGTCTAAAAGAACGTAACCAAAAATGAAAACTGAAGTTGAACTGGACCGAAGACTCCGTAGATACTTATGAGACTGAACGTCTGAACTGATGGGACTAAAGTGAAGTGTTAATCAAAAAAGAAGTCCAAAAGAAAAACTAGGTTTACATTATCAATAGGGCTTGTATTGTCCGGAGTTGTCTAATGGTTAAAACTTATGGTTGGTTAGAGACTACTCACTCTCATCCATTCAATTCTTTACAGTTACTATAAATGGACAATTCAATCACTTCTTTATATTTCTCTTTTGACAAAAGACTTTCCCTTATAGTCCACATATTTTTCCTCTATTTACACAAAATGTCACTCCTTTTTCCTCACTTTAAAGTTTGATGGCCCGTACACCACTTGATTTACCAATAATACCCTTATTTTTACCACTTTTCTTAAAAGTTGTGAAACCGTAGAGGATTGAATGGATGGGAGGGAGTACTCCATTCCATCCATTCAATTCTTTACACTTACTATAAATGGACAATCCAATCAATTCTTTACCTTCCTCTTTTGGTAAAAGACTTTACCATATAACCCTCATATATTTCCTCTATTTACAAAAAATACCACAATTTTTTCCTTACTTTAAATTTGGTGGACCCATAAAACCATTTGATTTACCAATAATACTCTTACTCTTACCACTTTTCTTAAAAGTTGTGAAACGTAAAGCATTGAATGGATGGGAGGGAGTATATCTTTTAGACTTCTAGTCATCAAGTCTGTCGTTCACGAGTGTGCGTGGTTTACAGGCTATGCGTCCACTCGAGTGAGGTTTACTCACCATTTTGTGTCGAAATTTGGGATCATACAAACTTAGGTTAAACCGTTAAATATCCTTAAATTGAAGTGAACCGAAAAGGAGTCGTAGAAACAATTGGGAGGTAGGAGAGTAATCCAGGATCCCAGGTGGCAGAAAAACGAGCCCAGAAATCTGAAAAGACTTCAGCTTTTCCCTCAAACCACAACATACAAAAATGGTGGCAACCATTTACTCAAAACCACCATTTCTGCAGCATCAGCATCAGCAGCAGCAGCAGCAGCAACACCCAAATTGCTTAAAATCGCCATTGTTGCCTTGTTTTCTGCTGAAATCCAGTAAAATCAGTACCAATTCAATTACAAAGAGGAAGAATGGGCATATGGGTATGGTGGTGGCTTCAGTTTCCAACACTAGCGGCGGCGGCGACGGCGGTGGTGGTGGGAGGTTTTATGTGAATATTACAGGATTTCCATTTCCATTGGGACCTTTTCTCAACAGGCGCACTCTTAAAACTCAGGTTTCCGTATTTCCGTTCCATTTGATTCTATACGTTTGATTAAAATATAATAATACTCGTATTTGTAATCTTTTTAGGAATTATGAATATTTTATTTATATTTATATATACTCTAACGCGCCCCCCAACACGAATGCCCATGAATGTCCTCCTTTTTTTGGTTCATCAAAGAGCGCAGTTAGTCGCATTACAATATAGGGGATTCGAACCTGAGACCTACTGTCCCTGAACACTTAATCTTAACCACTAGGCTAAGACATCTTCGGTTATGAATGTCCCTTTGAACTTGAAGAGTGGATGTAACTGAGGCTGTTGCCAAATATTTGGCTTAGAAAGGAGGGGGTCGAGATTCGAACCCATGACCTTTGATCATGCTTTTTTTTTTTTAGTTTTGAGCTAGAAACCGGCTTCAAGTGTGGACGCGACTCAAGCTTGTGCCAAATATTTCACTTAGAAATGGGTTCAGTTAATGCTGAACTGCAATTCAATGTGACCGAGTTTTACGCTGGTTTTTGTCACTGATCTCCTGTGTGTGAGCTTGGTACCGCTAGTGAATGTCGTAACCCTCCTCCTTTGTTGTTGTTGTTGTTCTTAGATTCTAAAGGCGACGTTTTTGAGGGAAGATTGTGTTTAAATTTGATCGAAATTGCATTCTACACTGTAGTAAATTTTCGACTGTTAATTCGAGGTTCTGCATCGTTCAGATTGTAAAAGATTGCATATGGTCATTTGAGCAAGAACAAGCTCTTGGCTTTAGTAGTGTTTCGACAAACATCCGTATGACAGTCATTAAGCTCAAAACAGGCGGATTATGGGTTCACGCACCCATCGCCCCGACTAAAGAATGCATTCAGGTTCGTAAACTAAGTATATTCTGACATTCTGTTGATTTCGATTGTGAGTTTTTCCGTTGATTATCGACAGTTTGGTTTTTGTCTTGACAGCTATTGAAAGAATTAGACGCTCCGGTTGAGTACATTGTTCTTCCCACGTTTGCTTACGAGCATAAAATATTTGTTGGACCGTTTTCTAGAAAATTTCCACGTGCGCAAATATGGGTTGCCCCTAGGCAATGGAGTTGGCCTTTGAATCTACCACTCGAGTTCTTCGGCATATTTCGGTCCAAGACTTTGCAGGACGAGGATCTATCGACTCCATGGTCGAATGAAATCGAACAGAAAGTTCTGAGCTCGCCCGAAGTTGGTAAACTCGACCCGACCCGAACCCATTTGTTTACCCGCGACCCATTTGACCCAAACCCGAAACGACCCGTTAATTTAGGGTTGAAACCTAACCCGAAATGACCCTTTAATTTAGGGTCGAAACCCAACCCGACATATTGAGTCAATGAGAATTTATGACCCTAACCCGACCCGTACCCCAAAAAGTCAGGCCGACCCGTTTGACAGGTCTAGGTGCATTGTGATTGACGGAGCCTGATGTTGTTTTCGTCTCCTTTTTCACACGCTCAAAGGTATCGGCCCGTATGTGGAAGTCGCATTCTACCACAAGCCTTCAAGATCGCTTCTGGTTACCGATGCTGTAATCTTTGTCCCGAGGCAACCCCCTCAGTGTATCAGTAAAGATTCGTTAATTGCAGCTGCGAAAAACGGTTTGGCAGTAAAGATTCTGAGTAAAGGAAAAGACGTTCCAGATGGACCAGTCATCGACAATCCAACCAGTCGTCAGAAAGGTAGTTTTTTTTTTGTTTTTTCGTAAAAAGTTTTGCTGATGTAAAATGAAGGATATCGACGTTGGTTTTTTGGCAGGATGGGAAAGAATGGTTCTTCAAATCCTCTTCCTCGGACCATCGAATTTGCTAGAACCAAACGCCACCTTTGCTCAGATGTCGCAGAAGTTGATCGTCTCTCCTATCGTAAAGACTTTGGTCTTCAGCAAAGTTCCCGAAAAGGTCCGAGCAATACCCATTAATCTTCATCTTCACTTATTCAACCCGGTTTCCAACTTATTTGACGCTCTAATATGATTATATGATCGGGTCTGTAACACCCCGGCTCAATCCTAGGACCGGAAATAGGCTTTGTACTGGTCCCACAGACCAACGCGAGTCCTTTCCAATGTATTTTGACCTCACTCATGCGCATCCCGAAAAACTTCCAGGAGGTCACTCATCCTTTTACTACTCCCATCCAAGCACGCTTAACTGCGGAGTTTTTTTGCATGGATGACCAGAAAAGAAAGTGCATTTTGTTGATGTGAATAGTACTTTCAAATCTCTATAAGCAAAACTGATAAATAGGACATCTTCAATCAATATGGGGTGTTTCAGGGTCGGGCTAGACCCACTTTCGGGTCGCCCGGTCATTTCGGGTTATTTTCACCTTTTTTTCGGAATATTGACTCGTTTTCTATAATTACATTCACGTCTATTTTGGGTGAGTGAGATCAATTCGGGTTGTTGGGCGAATTTTCAGGTACGAGACTGGACAGATCGAATAGTGAAAGACTGGAAATTCAAGAGGATAATCCCGGCACATTTTGAAGCGCCGGTGAAAGCAGGAAGATCAGAGTTTTTAGCAGCATTTGGGTTTTTAGACGAGTTGTTAGGTGAACGCTACGTGACTCGACCATCACTGTCGCTCCTCTTCGCTTCGTTCATGGGAAAAGCGGCCTCGTACTTCCCTCCAGACGATATGAAGACGTTGTCTTCTCTCGATGAGTTCTTAGTCTCCATAGGAGCCGTTAAGAAGACGGTTTCAGGAAAGAAGAGATGAAGCATACATACAAGGAAAATTTACGGTGTATATTTACTTATTTACTGACCTGTTGTTCAGGTTACCTAGTCCTTGGATTCCCTAAACTCGGAACTTGTAACAAACAATATACGGAGAAAAAAAAAAAAAAAAAACTTTTGGTCGAAATAAATCTGACTTACGAGTTACGATAACTCATGGAAAACCAAATCCGAAACAACGAATTTCCCCAGAAATTCATCGTCCATTTACGAGATTTTCGATCTGGGAAAAAAAATATATATACTCACTTTCGAAACTTGTATATTAACCTCGATCAATTTTTTTTTTAAAACCAAATATACTTCGACCGAGGATAATCCTTTGCCCGAGTTTCGAAAGTAACGATTTTTTTTACCTAAATTAATTTCCGTTAAAGATCTTCAGTTTTAAAATTAAAATCGCGGCTTTCGAAATTCGTACTTGACTGTGATCGTCAAAAATAAAATAAAAATCGACCAAAAAAACAGGGTAAAACAGTAAAACACGGTTTTTTTTGTGGGATAATATAGCATCAAAAGTCGTAGATGAAAATCGAACCCTGAAGTCTGGACACCGTGACAAGAGATAATTCTCTTATCTGGAAGTTGGGGTTTGTAATGGCAACCGCGATATGTCTGCTGAAAGTCTGAAACCGCCATAATCATACTGCAAATCTTCGATTCTGTAACGGTTAGTTCTCTTCAATGATTATCATGGCGGAATCATTAGCAAATACAGCTTCATCATTTAATTTTCAATCTGGGTTTGGATGTTCAAACAATAAAAAATGTAAAGTTAATTGCTTTCCTGAAATCAGTACTATAGCTGTAAATAGAAAAGGGGGTTGCCAAATTCAATTGTTTTCTGGGTGTGTAAAACCTAGAAAAGTTATTCAATTTGATCTAATGTTTGCTAGTTTTCATCATGGGTTGTTGAAGGATCGGAATTTAGGTGGAGATGTTGAATGTGGTAGTGTGGTTTCGCAGAATTCGACAATTGTTTCGAGAGGGGGAGAGAAGTTGAGGAATCGGAATTCGGGTAGAAATGTTGAATGTGGTAGTGTAATTTCAGTGAATTTGTCTATGGTTTCGAGTGGGGTAGAGAAGTTGAAGAATCGGAATTCGGGTAGAAATGTTGAATGTGGTAGTGTAGTTTCGCTGAATTCGTCTGTGGTTTCGAAAGGGGGAAATAAGTTGAAGAATCGGAATTTAGGTAGAGATGTTGAATGTGGAAATTCGTATGTGGTTTCGAGAGGGAGAGAGAAGTTGAAGAATCGGAATTTAGGTAGAGATGTTGAATGTGGAAATTCGTATGTGGTTTCGAGAGGGAGAGAGAAGTTGAAGAATCGGAATTTAGGTAGAGATGTTGAATGTGGATATTCATCTATGGTTTGTAGAGGGGGAGAGAAGTTTGGGAATCGGAATTCGGGTAGAGATGTTGAATGTGGTAGTGTAAGTTCACAGAATTCGTTCATGGTTTCGAGAGGAGGAGAGAATGGGGTGGTGAATTATTCGGAGGAAAGGGATGAGGAGGTGTCGTCTAAGCGAACTTTGAATTCGTCCATGGTTTCGAGAGAGGGAGAGAATAGGGTGAACTACTTGGAGGAAAGGGACGAGGAGGTGTTGTCTAAGCGAATTTTGAATCTTAGCCGAACCAATAGAACAACAAGTGCATTAGTGTTGTTTAGGTCCATGCAGATTTCCGGATTAAAACCCGATTTACACGCTTGCAATTCCCTATTAGCTTGTTTTTCGAGGAATAATATGGTTGACGATATGTTGAGAGTCTTTGAATTCATGAAAACCAGCAACAACACTCTTTCGGGCCATTCGTGTAGCTTGGTGTTGAAAGCGGTGGCAAAACATTGTGGTAGTGACACAGCCTTTCAAATGTTCTCGAAATGGGTAGGTGAAAGTGAGACGATTCCACATCTCGATTCAGTCGTGTATAATACTATGATATCGATTTGTGGGAAGGAGAACGATTGGGTTCGTATGAAGAAGATATGGGAGCTTATGAAGGAGAACGGGATTGTTGGAACAACGGTTACCTATCGTGTATTAGTTTGTACATTTGTTCGATGTAGTCGTTATGAAAACGCTATCGATGCTTATTCCGAGCTACTTCAGAATGAACTTGAACCGTGTTTTGATGCAATGCAAGCCGTTATAGGCGCTTGTTCGAAAGAGGAGAAGTGGAGTATGGCTTTGAGTGTTTTTCACAGTATGTCGAAACGTGGGTTGAAGCCGAATCTGGTTACGTGTAACGCCTTGATAAACCTGCTTGGGAAAGCGGGGAAGATCAAAGAAGCGTATAATGTTTATAAGCATGTACGCTCGCTAGGGCATGTCCCCGATTCATACACATGGAACGCCTTGATTTCTGCGTTTTATCGTGCCAAACAGTATACAGCTGCGCTTCAGCTCTTCGATGGGATTCAGAAAGACTTGAACTTTCGACCGAGTTTGTATTTGTACAACACGGCTTTGATGTGTTGTCAGAGGGTCGGATACTGGGAGAAAGCGCTTCAGTATCTTTGGAAAATGGAAGAGTCTGGAATCACGGTTGGGACTGAATCGTATAATATTGTTATGAGTGTTTGTGAGACTGCTAAGAAGCCGAAAGTTGCTCTCGAGGTGTACGAACACATGGCTGTAACGAAATGTGTTCCGGACACGTTCACTCATTTGTCGCTGATACGAAGCTGCATTTGGGGAGACTTGTGGGATGAAGTCGACAAAATCCTGGATGTAAGTTCTATTCTCTCGGACCCATCTAGAAATATCTGACACGTCTATTTTTATGAAAATTCAGATATTGATTTATGTTAGCCGACCCCAAATCTTTTTGGGACTAAGGCTATGATGTTGTTTGATCCTCATTAATCCATGGTATTCCTTTTTGACAGAACTCCACACCGAATGTGTCTCTCTATAATGCTGCGATTCATGGAATGTGTCTGAAAAGAAAGTTTGAGTCAGCAAAGAAGCTTTACGTAAAAATGCGAGACCTAGGCCTCGTACCTGATGGAAAAACACGAGCATTGATGCTGCAGTATATGCGAAGAGGAACCTGATAAATAGAGGATCTAAGGTAAACTTTCAAATATCGATGACATTGATCAGGCAAACTCGGTGAGTCCCACCTGTTATGGAGGGTAACGGACTAACGGCATAAGGGGGGGTGGATATATGATGTCCGGCACTGGAAACTACGTGGAGAATTGCGTACAGGTTTTGTTCTAGATTGCTGCTTTGTATCGGGGAATGACCCGATTTAGAGGCAACTTCACTTGCGATCTTATGCACCAACATGGAAGGCAAGAAACCGACTTGATGATTTTGGATAATGATTCAGGTTAGACGACCCCAATTTTTTTTGGGAAGCATGCAGGTTCAGGACGGTGTATTGGATCTAGCCTATGTGAAATCGCTTCTTTGTGGACCGAGTTGTCTCGCAGTTGTACTACCATCTACAGGCCGCTGCAAAATCGAGAGAGCAGGAATGCAGGAATATAATACTTTCATCTGACTGGTACTGTAATTTGACCGGAAGAAGCGATTTTGGAATGATACAGAGTAATATTTAGTTATACATTGGCACATTCATCATATTTAGGCACCTGATAAACGACAACGTTCAGCAGTACAGTTACGGAGTATTTTTTTTGTAGCGTGAAGCATGTAGGTAACTTTGGCTGGGGTGTTTGATGCAACTTTAGTTAACAAAGACAATAATGATCCGAGTTTCCAACAGTTCTTCGCTTGGGTGAAAAGCGCCTCAAGCAGTTAATGATCCGCGGAAATAGACCTGTAAAATGATTTCGAACGAGATCTTGTTTAATAGATGACCATTATAGATTGTATGAGATCAGTTGTACAACTGCTAATTTCTCTGCTAATTTACTTGTAAACTTGCATTCATTTTCGAGCATCTAGCTGTGTACAGATTCTTATATAGAAAGTCGAGAATATAACATATGTTCACTAATTAATCACTGTGACGAAGAGAGCTCGGAGCACCAACAGGAACATGCGGCCATCTTCCGTCTCTAGAAGGGTGAAACGGCTTCCTGTGCTTGTGAAGACGAAGACCCTGGCTCCGCCTCAAGTTTCCTGAAAACCAGCTTCTGTTGAGGAAGTTGGCCATTTGAGAAGGCGGTGAGGTCGGTATCAATCACAATGGTGTCCTCTTCCTTGAATTCTCCTTTCAAGATACCTTTCGCAATCTCGTTCTCAACGTGCTGCTGAATCACTCGTTTCACGGGCCTGGCTCCGTAGTTGGGATCATATCCCAGGTTCCCAAGAAGCTCCACTGCAGCATCCGTCACCTGGATCTTCATCTTACGGTCTGCAATCCTCGACTGTACTCTTTGTAGCTGCAGACGATAAACAATACGGAGTATATGTTAGGGTTAACTACATGAACTTTGCAATGTCCAACATTGGTCTCAAACACTTCATTTACGACAAAGATACCTGTAGCGCGACAATGCTACTGATCTGTTCACGATCAAGAGGCTGGAAGACGATGTATTCATCTACCCTGTTCATGAACTCAGGGCGAAAGATTGACCTCGCAGCATCCATCACTCTTCTCTTAATAACTTCGTAGTTAGCCTCCTTTGAAGATGTTTCGTCGTCAGTATTCAGGATGTACTGAGATCCCACGTTTGACGTCATAATGATGACCGAATTTGTGAAGCTCACTGTCCGTCCTTGTGAGTCTGTCACCCTACCATCATCAAGGATTTGAAGGAATACATTGAAAACATCGGCGTGGGCTTTCTCAATCTCATCGAATAGGATCACTGCATACGGCCGTCTTCTTACTATCTCAGTCAATTGTCCTCCTTCCTCGTACCCCACGTAACCAGGCGGGGCACCTATCAGTCTCGAGACAGCGTGCTTTTCCATGTACTCACTCATGTCTATCCGAACAAGGGCTTCTTCGGTGTTGAACATGTAATTAGCAAGAGCCTTTGCTAGCTCCGTCTTCCCTACCCCCGTGGGACCCATAAACATAAAACTAGCAATGGGTCGGTGTGGGTCTGAAAGCCCGGCCCTAGAGCGCTGGATAGCCTCGGCTACAGCTTTCACGGCTGGATTTTGGCCAACGACACGTTTATGCAACTCTTCTTCCAAATGCAAAAGCTTCTCTCTCTCCGACTGTTGTAGCTTGGAGACCGGGATTCCAGTCCACTTGCTGACTATTTCGGCAATGTCACTTCCAGTCACTTCTTCACGAAGCATCGACTTACCAGACTTCATGTATTCGTCTAACTCTTTCTCCGCGCCTTCTAATTGCCTCTGTAGAGAGTTGAGGCTTCCGTACTTGAGTTCAGCTGCCCGATTCAGATCGTACTCTCTCTCCGCTTGCTGGATCTCAATATTGACCCTGTCAATCTGAAAAACACATCGCAAGTTCAGTCAAGTCAACCATTTTTTATAGCTGCTCGAGCTCCTCGTCTAAACACAAAGTTCAAATGGAAAGACGATTTCTATGTAGAAGAAAATAAAGTATACCTCTTCTTTTATTGATTGGATACGTGTCATTACGGTTTTCTCATGCTCCCACTGCTCCGTTAACTCAGCTTGCTTTTCCTTCAACGTAGAAAGCTCGGCATCCAAACGATTAAACCTTTCTCTGGAGGCTTTATCAGTATCGTTCTTGAGTGAAAGTTTTTCCATCTCAAGCTTTATCACCGAGCGATTTATTTCATCAAGAGCGGTAGGTTTTGACGTTATCTCCATTTTCAGTTTGGCAGCAGCTTCATCAACTAAGTCAATAGCTGCAGCCCAAATCCACATTATTAGATGTGTGTATCGTTTAGTGATCAGTTTCGCATCACAGAAAATTTAAAAAAATACTCTGTATATTGTTGTGTTCTGCTGTTACCTTTATCAGGCAGAAAACGTCCGCTAATGTATCTATCTGAAAGCATAGCAGCCTCGACGAGGGCGCTGTCTGAAATCCTAACTCCGTGATGCAACTCATATCTCTCACGAAGTCCACGCAATATGGAAATCGTATCTTCTACGCTAGGCTGATCAACGTAAACCTGCTGAAAACGCCGTTCTAATGCTGGATCTTTCTCAATATACTTACGATACTCATCCAATGTAGTTGCACCAATGCAACGTAATTCTCCGCGGCCTAGCATAGGCTTCAAAAGATTCCCAGCATCCATTGCACCATTAGTAGCTCCTGAAGTACAGAAGATACAAATTTGTCTTTAATTTTGGACTAAAAAGAAATGCCGGAGTGATGCAACACAATGCCTAACTGAACGAACTGGTTTAACATAGTTGAGGTCGCTGAACATCGGGCATCGAACTCAGTTGCACAAAAGATGAAAGAAACAACGCACCTGCGCCTACGACTGTGTGGATCTCATCGATGAAAAGAACAGTCTGACCCTCCGCTTCTGTAACTTCCTTCAAAACAGCTTTAAGACGATCCTCGAATTCTCCACGATATTTAGCTCCAGCAATGAGAGCTCCCATGTCAAGAGAAATCAACTGAGGTAAAAAAAACTCGTCATTATATTAAATTATTAAATTAAATTTCTGCCGACTTCTTGATGGGATTCAAAACTGAGTATTGGTGGGGGCAAGATAGGGTAAAAATAGATTAAAGCATGTGACAGAAAATTGAAGAAAACAAAAAAGCACGGACGCATGGTAGTACCTTACGGTTCATTAAGGCTTGGGGGACATCGCCTTCAACAATTCTCTGAGCAAGCCTACACAAATGAAAACAACCGGTTTAAATTTGAAAACCAAATTGATGTGACGGGTAAACATGCCAATCAAGTTAATACGGAGTAATAATTACAAGAAAGCTAGATAGATAGGTATTTTATGAATGTCAACATTTCATGAATTATCGAGAGTGACAGAGTAAAACTCCTAAATACGAGTTCCAAAATTAGTGATTTTTCTCACTGAAAATCTCGTAAAAAAAGATAATCCAGTTGGGATAAAGAACCAAAATAGAGAGAGTAAGTTTGTTCATTGCATATAAAGACTATACATTACGAGCCAGCATCAATTACTTACCCCTCAGCAATCGCAGTTTTACCCACACCAGGTTCACCGATCAAAACAGGATTGTTTTTGGTCCTCCTAGAAAGAATCTGGATACATCTTCGTATCTCATCATCCCTCCCTATAACAGGGTCGAGTTTACCTTCCCTTGCCATAGCAGTCAAATCCTTCCCGTACTTTTCCAACGCTTCGTATTTTCCTTCAGGGTCTGTCACAAATTCACCATGCAAGCAGAAAGTAATGTGTTTTTCAGGATAGTTAACCGCCATATATTCTCATTACCCTTTCCAAATATGAATGATCAAGTAGCCAAGTATTACCTTGATCAATGACGGATTGACGTCCCCTTACAGCCTGTATTGCTGAACTTAGTGCTTTCTCAGTAATTCGAAAATCACCGAACAACTGTTTTCCAAATCTCTTGTCTTGAGCAAAACCAAGAACTAAATGCTCCACTGACACAAATGAGTCCTTGTATTCTTTCATGTAATCCCTAGCCCGTTGAATCAGGGCTTCTAGATCCCGTCCCAACATGGAACCAGCAGATTCGCCAAGAACCTGGTGTAATTTACAATAACCTCAGGTCAGGTGGTGAGTGGTGACAGTGCAAATGCGATGAAAGAAGCAGAAACCTAAGCAAAACTCCCAACTCGAGGAAACAGCACAGAAGTACAGATCACAGTAGTTATACAAGACATTATAGCGACCCACGAACCTTGGGTTGTCGTTGTATGAACTTGTCAGTTGCCTCAAGCAAGCGGGTGTTGTCCACGCCAGCTTTGGAGAAAATACGACGTGCCAATCCATTCTTTTGCTCTAGTAAGGCCTTCATCAAATGCTCGGTCTCCACAATCTGGTGTTTATTCTCTCTTGCCACTTCTGGAGACGAAACAATGGATTGCCATGCCATCTCCGTGAATTCTTGTTGCGTAATCTACAAGAGTATATTTATCAGGAGAGCTAAAAAGGGATACATCTACTCGTAAAATGCGACCTACTAGACTACATCACCATCTACTTCTTTAAACTCGTAACATGAGTAAGAAGTCAATAGAAACAAGTACTCCCTCCGTCTCAGTCACTCTTCACCAAGACAAAGGGAAAACACAAAATAAGGCTACGCAATCTTAGCCGTTTTTTAGTCACCACAATGCAACTCGATTACCATCAATACAAGATATGCACGCTGTTTTACTTCAATCAAATCCAAAGTTACCCATTCACAAGATCGAATTACCATCTAAATACCCAAAAAAAAACGATCAAAAGTACAACTCAGCAAGAGCGCGTTCTTTTGGACTAGTGAGCTGAGCTAAACTAGACGCAAACAGTGAGCTCAGCTGAACTAAAGTCAACACTCAACAGTGAGGTGACACAAAATGAACCTCGTGGAACTCAACTCGAGGAAAAGAAGTCCAAAAGAACACGGCCTAGCTCCCCAAGATTTAGAACTCGATATAGTCGCCAGAGTGATCACCTAAATACCAATGAACTTCGAAATTGCAAGATTGAATCACCATCTCTTCAAAAGAACTAGCTCAAACACATCAAAATATTGAGCACTACGTCAACTCAAACCTAACCACCTTCACTCTCCACATTCATCACTATCCTCGAACCACTTATACTATCATCATAAACTATACTCCTCCGTCTCTGTCATTTGTTTACTTCGATAAAATACTCACAACAAATATCATAAAAGGTAAACAAATGACGAAGACGGAAAAAGTAATCAAATACAGTACAAGATGCCACAATTAGCAATTCTGAATGAAACCCATTTGCTCAACCCACAAAAAACACTAACCCATGATGAAAACATTCAAATCCAATACACAATTCTACCAAAATCGAAACTAATTGAGAACCAAATTGAACTATAATATGGTGATAAAAGTAAACAAATGACGGAAACGGAAAAAGTAATCAACTACAAGATGCCACAATTAGCAATTTCGAATGAAACCCATGATGAAAACATTCAATCCAATTATCCAATACACAATTCTACCAAAATCGAAACCAATTGAAAAATCAAATTGAACAATAAAAATGGTGAAATAAGGTTAAAATTGAACAATACCCTTCCACCAGATGCATCACATTTGACGACAAAAGACTTGGACCTCGAATTCCTGCTACTGTTACCGTAATTTCTATACAAACAAACATTCCCAGAACAATTCCGACTCAATTTAATTGATTTGCGAGAGTTTAATGAGTTGGGTCCAGAGCTAAACCCTAGGGAAACAATCGGGTGAGAAAATAACCCATTTCTGACGCCAGATTTTGGTGGGAAACTGAGAAATGCACCTGCAAACGACGTCGTTGCAGTTGCCGTCGCCATTGCAGTAGCTATAGTGTGAAGTTTCAGCAGTCAATTAGAGTAAGGGTTTGGTGATAATTTGATTGGAATTGCAGAATTTGGGGGGAAATTATTGAATTTGTAGTGTCGATTTTGGGATTTGGATTGGGATTATGGGGATGGTGTAGACTGTATCCTGTATGTTCAAGGTTGTTCCAGCAGCTTCTAGGTGAGCCTGGCTCGTTCCCGAGCTTGCATTTTGCACCAACATAACCGGTACCAGACGTGGAAGTGGGTCGTGTCATGCCGTGTCTGGAGAAAAAATGGTACGGTCCAAGCATTGGGAAGTAGGGCTCGTGTTAGTGTTAAGAAATGAAGACTCAGGCACGATCCATCATCCATAACGTGTCGTTCCCGAGCTTGCATTTTGCACCAACATAACAGGTACCAGACGTGGAGGTGGGTCGTGTCGTGTCATGTCTCGTGTCTGGAGAAAAATGGTACGGTCCAAGCATTGGGAAGTAGGCCCCGTGTTAGTGTTAAGAAATGGAGACTCAGGCACGACCCATGATCCATAATGTGTCGTTCTCGAGCTTGCATTTTGCCCCAACATAACAGGTACCGGACATGGAAGTGGGTCGTGTCGTGCTGTGTCTCGTGCTGATCTACCGTGTCTGGAGAAAAAATGGTACAGTCAAAGCATTGGGAAGTAGGGCTCGCATCAGTGTTAAGAAATGGAGACTCAGGCACGACCCATGATCCATAGCGTGTCATGTCGTGCTGTGTTTGGGCGCATTTAAACAATTCCTCAAATTTAAGCTTATTTCATTGCATTTGGCCGTTCGGGCGTGTCAACGGTCAATAACATTCGTCTCCTCAAATTGCGGTTTAGGCACAAGCCATAGCAGATCGTGTCGTGTTGAGTTGTGCCGAAGTAGACTCGTGCCTTAATCGGTTGTGGATCGTGGTGGACAGTGACCCACGTGTCAGCTTCCATCTTTAACTGGTAAGTTGTACGACTTAATTTGACAAAAAAATGAGCTAGATGTCGACTGAAAGTAGGACACAACACAAGCTAGTCGAAAATTAGTGGCGTATAGAGGGAGAGTCAGTTTATGTCATTTTATCAAGTTAGTTTTTCAAATATTTTACCTTTCACCCGACTTTCGAATAATGTTCCAACTTTAAGTGATCTTATTACTCGTACTTTGTTTCATCAAACATAATCAAAATAGGATCTGAGTTCCGCTGCCATCTACTCCGTATCTACCAACCCCAAACTCCCGAAGCTACAACGGCATAGCCAATTAAGGCTATATAAGGACAAATTCTTGTTTGTGACGACGCTTTCCGTCATAATTCCTAAGACGGGTCAAATAAATACTCCAAAATCACATGTCAAGTTGTCTAGAGAATATCAAATGTTTTGTCTTTATTAACACCACGTGCTTCTATTTAACCCGTTTTTGGAAGAGATAGTTTTTCCATAGTTATTGAGATACCACTTGTCTGTACCACTTTTAAGTCTTATTCATACCTATTTTATGTCTAGATGTATCTCTAAATGACACCTTTGTTTGTACTACTTTTTAGGTTCAACGAAGAGCGCACTTAGTCGCATTACAATATAGGGGGAGGGGGGATTCAAACCTGAGACCTACTGTCCCAGAACACCTAGTCCTAACCACTGGGCCAAGACATCTTCGATGTAATTAGTCTATCAGTAAAGTTAACAAAAAAAACGTCTTTCAGTAGATCTACTCTTTAAGATTTACAACGGATACTCTGTCTTAAGCAACGTTAACGGATATAGATAATGATTAACCTCCTCAATCTCAAGGTCAAACTTTACAGTTTTCCTCCATCTATGCATCTTTTCCTCCTTCTACAGTGAAGTATTTCTCCACACGCCTTGACTTTTCTTCCCCCATTTTTCACACTAATTAATTATTCACTTACCCTACCAACAACAATAATAATAATCTCAATTAAATTAATGACTAATGACTATAGTCACTATACGTGTGATGGACATTATTGTTATTTTTAACAAAAAAAAAAAAAACATGGATTTTATCACCTTGTAACTAGAACCGACAATTCGTGTTTCAGGTGACGACGTACGACAAGCCCTAAGAGCATCCTCATCCATGAATGAAAATTTCATTCTTGGATGGGACCCAACTCATCCACCTCATCACTTTTATCATACTTTTTCCATCATAAAAAATTGCTTCATCCAAGAATGAAATTTTTATTTTTCCGTGGGTCCCAACACATTTCATTACTCCATTCATTTACGCATCACTTTAATTTATTTTAATATTAATATTTTTATCATGGGGATCCACGATTTTCATTTTCCACTAGAATGAATATCTTCTATTCTTCGTGAAGAATGATTTCTCTATGGATAAAGGAAGCATTTTTTCTATATTCTCCTCCAAGAATGGAGAATGGAGGATGGATGGGGATGCTCTAAACCAAGCCACGACATACAGAGTAGTTTTCTTGGGGGGAAAAGCGTGCCAGACACGACAAAAAGATGACGATGATAGAAAATGACTAAAGAACAATAGAAATATAATTAGGCACGACGAGCCCAGTGCCATGGACCCGTGCCTCGACGTGGGTGCAAGGTGGGAACTGGAAGTGGGTTGGGCACGAGCATGACACGACGAGCCCCATGACAATGCCAGAGGCGTGCCAAATGTGAGTATCGTTACAACGTGTCAACACGAAGCAAAACCCAACCCGTCGAAATGTCAGCTCAACTATTGTTTAAATCATTTGATTTTCTCGCTTGGATGGTTGCATGTCCCGTACGGAGTACTCGTATCTCTTTTTCTTGAAAGAATACTTTGAATCAGCCATAACTCTAAACACCGACTTCCAAAAAAGATAATTTTTTTTTTAACTTTGACAATTCAAAATTCCCGACTACAAATGTCATTTTTTTTAATTTTTTTTTTACAATTTCTGAAGTCGAAGTTAAGAGTTACAAAATCAAATACTAATAATACTCTACCATCCGTTTTTTCTCCGTTCAAGAGAAAGACACACACAACGTCGCACAGACTCGGAGTTAGGGATGTTCACCGATCCAAACCGTAAAAATACACTAAATTTGATAATATATATTTTTTTTAAAGTGTGGACCGGACCGCGGACCGGTCACCAAGTTTTTTTGCGACTTGGAGACCGGACCAATACATACCCCGGTCGACCCGGGCCACACTTTGAACACCCCTGCTCAGTGCTCACGGGTGAGAATCGAATCCCTAACTTCTCGATCAGGGTAGCCCGTACGGGTATGTAATAGTAGAGTGTTAAGAAATGAGATAAAAAGCGAAAGCTAAAATTAAATAATAACCCTCTTTGGCCCAAAACAATCAAAGCAATTAATTCAATCTCCTCTCTCTTTCTCTTTCTTTCTTTCTTTCTTTCTCCCTTCCTTCGATCCCATGGGAGACGACTAATCCAACAACACAAAGCTTCTTCATCCTTCAAATCTTCAATGCCGCCATTGTTATTCCTTCTCTAATTCTCCATTCCACATCATCCTCTATCCATCCATCCATCCATCATTCAATCAATTAATCAATTAATCAGTGATTCAATCAATCAATTAATCAATCTGTATACGGATCAAATTCGATACATTAATCGCGAAAAGCAGAATCGGAATCGGAGACGGAACCAAATCGAATCGAATCGAATTGAAGAGAAGAGAAGAGAAGAGAAGAGAAGAGGAGGAATTGGTCGAGGAAAGTGAGATCGAGTTGTGGCCATCGGATGGTGGAGAGATCGTCGGCGAAATGCGGAGGCGATCGTTGTAATAGGAGTACAACGAGGAGGAGGACGGAGAAAAGCGGCGGCGGAGGAGGAGGAGGAGGCGGCGGAGGCGGAGGAGGAGGAGAAGGAGGCGGCGGCGGAGGAGGAGGAAAAGGAGAGGTAACAAGAGTCGTAGAGGATGCAGCTGAAGTTATCACCGAGCATGAGAAGTATAACCATATCTAGCATGAGTAGTAGCTGCAACAACAACAACAGCAACAACAATGGCGGAGTATCAGGTGGTGGTGTCGGCGGCGGCGGCGGTGGTAGTGGTAATGGTATCGGTATGGTTGATTTGATGAAGGTCAAAGTAGCAGCTCGTCATATCTCATATCGCACGCTTTTTCACACCATTTTAATCCTTGCTTTTCTTCTTCCTTTCGTCTTCATTCTTACTGCTCTCGTCACCCTTGAAGGTTTCAACAATTGTTCCTCTCTCGGTACCTTCTTTTTTCTTTTTACTTTTTTGATTTGATTTGATTTGATTTGATTAATTATTTCGATTCGATTTCGATTTCGATTGGATTGGATCTCTCTTGTTACCGTGATTTGTGTGTGTGTTGCTGTTCTTAGATTTGTTTAATCCCTAATTTTCTGAAAACTGTCGGTGCCATGGGGTTTCCGTAATTTTAGGATCTTCTTCTCTTTTTTAATCGGATTGATGTCATGTGAGACGGTTTTACGATGTTTTTTAATCGGATTGTTGTCCTATGAGACGGTTTTTACGATGTTTTATAATCGGATTGATGTCCTGTGAGACGGTTTTACGATGTTTTATAATCGGATTGATGTCCTGTGAGACGGTTTTACGATAATATTAGGAAATGGTGATCCGTTTTATGGTATTCTCGATTGAGGCTGCTTTACACCAGAATTAGGTTTGTCGGCATAATAATGATTTAAGGGGATTTGATATGAATGACTATCTGTTTTACAATATTCTTGTTTTTTGAGGCCACCTTACACACGAATTAGATTTGTCGGCCGAGTAATAATGTTAGAGGATTTGATTGATGTGAATGACGGACGATCTGTTTTGCAATATTGAGGCTGCCTTAGACATGAATTAGGTTTGTCGGCATAATAATAATCTAAGAGGGATTTGATGTGAGTGACGATCCATTTTACAATATTCTTGTTTTTTGAGGCTGCCTTACACAAGAATTAGATTTGTCGGCCGAGTAATAATGTTAGAGGATTTGATTGATGTGAATGACAATCTGTTTTGCAATATGAATGACGGTCCGTTTTATGTTTTTTGAGCCCGCCTTACGCTCTTACACAAGAATTAGATTTGTCGGGAGAGTAGTAACGTAAGAGGATTTGATTGATGTGAATGACGATCCGTTTTGCAATGTTGAGGCTGCCTTACGCAAGAATTAGGTTTTCCGGCAGAGTAATAGTTTAAGAGGATTTCATGTGAATGACTCGTTTTACAATATTTTTGTATGAGGTCGTCTTACACAAGAATTGGGTTTGTCAGCATAGTAATAATTGAAGAGGATTTGATGTGAATGACAATTCGTTTTACAAGTCTTACACAAGATTTGAGTTTGTCGGCACAGTAATAATTTAAGAGGATTTGATGTGAATGAGGATCGAGGCCACCTTAGAGAAGAATTAGGTTTGTTGCCACAGTAATAATTTAAGAGGATTTGATGTGAATGACGATCTGTTTATTTGAATTAGATTTGTGGGCACAATAGTAATATAAGATTTGATTGATAATTTGATATGTTGAGAGGTCTTTAGCAATGCTTATATGTGAAAAAAAGGTTTACCGACGAATTTATGGACCTATTATTATGGTGTTTGGTGGCTTTGGCGACTTCTGAAACATGGTTCAGAATATCATCGATTATAGTAGTGAAGGCGGTATAGTTGGCACTTAATCGTTGTCGTGGATGGACCACGGTTATTTCTCGGGAGATATGAGATATGTGTAGAGCTAAAAATCAACACAACTTGAGAGAGATTTTAAGCCATGTTTGTGATGCCGCCATTTCACAGTCACTTTCAAGTGCTGCATATGAATTTGTAGGATTGGATTATGGTTATGTTATTTGCTCTTAACATTCCTGCCATCACCTATATAGAAAAGTGATACGTTGGCTATTGTTTATAAACATTTAAGTGATGTTATGCTCTGCGGCTCTCCTTTGCTATCTGTAGTCGCTGTTCTTTGAAATAAATACCTACTAAGGAGTTTTTTTTTTTTAAAACTTTACATACACTGCCCTAAAATATGTCTTATTTCCGATTAATCCGTCATTTTTGCATGTTATGCTTTGTTATTTTTATGCTTTGTTTTTAACAACCATTCCCCCTTTGAATGTTACAGATTGTTTAGGTAGGCGTTTTGGTCCCCGGCTTCTTGGTGGAGATGATACAGGGGTAATTTCCATTCTGTCGTTGTTGAAACTTTGCACTTACTTCTGTAATATCACTTCAAAACTGCTGTGAAACTCTGCAGCTATGATTCTGAAAACCTTCACAAAATGGCTGTGGTGCGGTGTCATGGCCTTGATTTTAATACTGTACTAGTACCTTTTTGGATAACAACTGATCAGTTCAATTTTTATGCTCACAGAGGCTAGTTCGAGATTTTTACAAAATTCTTAATCAAGTAAATGCAGAAGAGATACCACACGGCTTAAAGCTTCCAGGATCATTCAATCAACTTGTATCTGATATGAAGAATAACCGATATAGTCCGAAAACCTTTGGCTTCATATTGAAAGGAACAGTATGTTTCTCTAAATATCCCGACACTTTTTTCTGTTATTCGTATTTTTCTTGCTGTAGATGGTTGCATGGATGTACGATCTAGGGTTACGGTCTACGGGCCTATGGTGCGTACTGTGATAATTATAGTTCATGGAATGTCTATTTGTACTCCCCTAAAGCTCAAGTCTTACTCTAAAGAAGTTTGATTGGATGGAATGATGTGATGGGAACAGGTGTGGAGGGAAAAGGAAAGGGTCAATTTCCTTTATTTTTATTTTGGAAGGAAAGGGAGCTGAGGGATTCATTTCTGTTCCATCTCATTAAAATCTTTCCAACTACTTACTTCCCTCCCTTCCTTTTCTCCCTCACCTTTTACTTACAAAAACGGTTGATGTTGTTGATGTGTTATATTCTGTGGGTGCTAGCACAAGTTATGGAGTTGTAAGCTAATGAATTCACCTTCACTACTAGGTTTTCGGTGTTGTAAGTTATGGAGGAGTTCCCTTAATGCCTACTGTATATTGTGTGACTATAAATTTCTGTAGTAATTGTTTTGATTACTCTCTGTATCATCTCCAGTCTACCAATTCTCTAGAACTTATAATCAAATTTGTAAAGCCAGGACAGCTGTAGGTATGTGTGACAAAATACTCGAACGAATTCCAGAGATCATAGATGAAGTTCACAGTTTCACTTTCCACGGTCCCACACTTATTGCTGTAACATGATAGTTTGTGGCTGTCAGTTATTTGGTGGGTAATAGTGTGGTACTTCAACCTTGAATTAGCTCCGAATTAGCTCCTCTCTAATTCCGTTTTTAAAAATAAATCTCTATTCTCAGTGTCTTGTTAGTTCTTTCCCTTTTTGATTTTTTTGTAAGATCGGACATATGCTTGTAACATGAGAATTTTGCAACTTGACAGATGGAGAAACTTGAAAAAGAGGTCAGGGAAGCAAAATTTGCGGAGTTGATGAACAAACATTTTGCTGCAAGTTCAATTCCCAAAGGCATCCATTGTTTGTCTTTGCGTTTAACGGATGAGTACTCTTCTAATGCTCATGCTCGAAAACAATTGCCTCCACCCGAGCTGCTTCCGTTACTTTCTGACAACTCGATGTACCATTTTGTCGTCTCCACGGATAATATTCTAGCTGCGTCTGTCGTCGTTTCTTCTGCTGTGCAATCGTCCTTAACACCTGAAAAGATAGTCTTTCATGTCATTACTGATAAGAAAACATATGCTGGCATGCATTCATGGTTTGCACTAAACCCTGTCTCACCTGCGATCGTTGAAGTAAAAGGTGTTCACCAATTTGATTGGTTAACAAGAGAAAATGTCCCTGTTCTGGAAGCTATAGAAAGTCATAATGGGATACGGAATTACTACCATGGTAACCATGTAGCTGGAGCTAATTTAAGTGAAACTACTCCACGAGGTTTTGCTTCAAAATTACAAGCTAGAAGCCCAAAGTACATCTCCTTACTGAATCACATCCGGATTTACTTGCCAGAGGTAAATCTTTTGTACTTTGTATATCTAATGTGTTCAATGAGTGCCTTTTCTGCTTTTTGGTTATTGCTATTAGATCTTACAAATCTTTCATAGATAGGTTGAACGTCTCGAACTGACATGAGAAGTAGGACATGGGTAAAATTAGTACAGGAGGAGGACATCCCCCTCCTCCTCCATTAACATGTAGTTATTGACCTCATTCAACTTTAATATCCGTGACTTACCTTTTGTGTCAATGTGTATTAATACATGGAAAATAACATTAATTTTGTGGCGAGTATTATCGTACAACAACAGTAGCATTATAACATCAGTGCCAAAAATTATTTGAATTATTTGTGGGAAACTGTCGATATAAGTATTAGAAAATCATCTGGACCAAGGCCTTAAGGTTATGGTTGAGACTCAATGAATGGTTCTCATACCTCAGTACATCCCATCACTCGATTGCCCTTTGGGAATGAAGAGCGGATAGTGTGCAGATTCCTCGATACTATGTGTCAAACGTGAGATTTTGAAGGCTCGTAAGTTATATCTGTTGTTGCAGAGATTGTCTCACAACACTAGCCAGTCTACCTCATCCTCCCAGACCTCCTTTTACCGACTTCTGACCTTCTCACACTCTCCCTCTCCGACAGTCATTACCAATTCCTTCACCTCCTTCCTCCACCCTTGGATTTGTGTTCTCCAATGCCATTATTGACATTCTTATCTACCCACCCAATCCCCTCTCCTCTCTACCCACCTTCCCTTCCAACCTGGCAGATCTGATCATTTACCCTTCATGGGTTAAGGGTCGGGAGTTGGGTGGTTGTTTCATGGGTTAGGTAGTGGATTTCGTGTGTTAGGTGGTTGTTTTTGTGAGCTTGTTGGTAAGTTGGTAACTGATGTGGGTTGAATGGTGGTTTTCATGAGTTGGTGATGGTTTCAGCATCGAGTGTTGTGGCTGTGGATCATGGGGCCGCGGGTCTGGTGTTGTGTAGCTTTTTATAATAACTTGACTTGGTTACGGGTTTCTGACACGTGTCCATTTTTAAGTGTAAAACTCATAAGACTCAAATTTTATGACACGTAGAAATTACATGGACACCTTTTAAAACAAATACTCGTATTTAATTAAAATATGAAATATGTAGTTCATCCAATACGAATAATAATATGCTTCATATATGTTTCATGCAAGAGTAGATTCTGTTAGTTTGCCTCTATTTTATCTCTGCTAGGAGAAGCGTCAGATGTTAAGTGTCAGTGTCAAGTAATTCCATGCCCATATCCTTGAGTGCCGTGTCGGACACTCGTATGGCTCCAAACGCGAAGTGTGGATGTTCCCTAATCCCTACAATATGAACATCTTTTGTCCAAACCGAGTTTCTTGAGCCAACTTTGCCGATTTCTTTCTTTCTTCGAGTTCATTTCTCTGATGATGCTTCTGCGTCTATTTTATTTTAGTTTTGTCGACTATTTCATCACAGATTTGAGTACATCTTAGCTTCTGATTTGTGTAGGTTACTGTTTCTTTTGTTTATCCCTCTAATTTTTACATGTTAGGTGTAGTTCACGGTTTTCAATTTCTATTACTTGGTTTCTTAACGGTTCAGAGAGACACGTAAATCTCGTTTCTTTGGTATCAAAGTTTTATTCGTTGTATCCTTGAAAAGTTGGCAAACGTTAGACATGAAAATCATTCACGGTTTTTCTTTTCTTTTTTCTCAACTTGAGCAGTTGTTTCCGAGCCTCGACAAGGTTGTTTTCTTAGACGATGACGTGGTAATTCAGCGTGATCTAGCCCCTCTTTGGGATATTGACCTTCAAGGCAAGGTAAATGGAGCTGTAGAGACATGTAAAGGCGAGGACGAATGGGTGATGTCCAAACACTTCAAGAACTATTTCAACTTTTCGCACCCTCTCATAGCACAAAATTTGAATTCCGACGAATGTGCTTGGGCTTACGGGATGAACATATTTGATCTACGTGCATGGCGAAAGACAAGTATACGCAATACTTACCATTCTTGGCTAAAGGAGGTAAATTATTACTCATATTTTTTTACCTTTAATAAGATGATTCGGTACAAATATTGGAAACTCCTTCGCCTTTTATTTCCATTCCTTTTTACTTGCTCCGTAATTTTTAGAAACACATATTCTTGTTTGTGACGGAGTTATCTGTCACTTTATTACTCCATCCCTTCACGACCAAACACACCATATCTAATTTTGACACTATTCACGTGTCAAGAGAATCTTCGATATTCTCGGCAATCTATAAGAGAAAATATAGTTACGTGAGATCTTGTTTGATCCGTCTCTATGAGTGCATTAAAAAGATCAAATTTTTATGATTTTTACTAATGCAAAATAAAAGATATCGATGAAAAAACAAGTGGTGTGTTTGGTTATGAAGGGAGGGAGTATAACGGGTCAAATATTACCCGTTTGCATAGAATAAGATAAAACACGAAAACCCAATATTTTGTCTTTTCTATACAAATGGATAGTATTTGACCCGTCACTTTATTATAACGCGTCAATTACCCGTTTGCATAGAAAAAGATAAAACAAGACAAACCCAATATTTTGTTTTTTTTTTATACAATGGATAATATTTGACCCGTTATAACGAACAGAAGAGAGACTATGGCGGTTTTAGAAATACACAGGTTTATTAGCAAAAATAGGATTGTTAATGTTGGTCAAAATATCGATATTGTCGTCCAATATATAATTTCTTAATACTTGCGATTTTTCTCATTGTACTTCTTGCAGAATCTAAAGTCAAACCTTACAATGTGGAAACTCGGAACTCTCCCACCGGCATTAATCGCATTCAAGGGTCACGTTCACTCAATCGACCCATCATGGCACATGCTCGGTTTAGGCTACCAGAATAACACAAGTATCGACATGGTGAAAAGAGCAGCCGTGATTCACTACAACGGTCAATCAAAACCATGGCTACCCATCGGTTTTGACCATCTACGACCATTTTGGACCAAGTATGTCAATTACACAAACGATTTTATCCGAAATTGCCATATATTGGAGTCATAGTTTATTATCTCTTCCGCTACTCAAAAACTCCTTTTAAGAAGTAAAAAAGCAGGTGACGGGTAAGATCGTGCCCTAATGCTATAACCACTTGTGTCGAGAATTGTAGAACGAGGGGCAACGATGATCCATGACATTTTTACCAGTTTGGCGAACGCACACTATTTCCGAGGGGTTGGGTCCGGGGACTTTGCGCATGGCACGCGATTCATTTTTTCAATCTGTAAAATAATGCATACCGTAATTTTTTTTTTTTTACTTTTTTTTTTTTTACTTTTTTTTTTTTTACTTTTTGGTAGACAAAAAAAAGGACAGTTTTATCGCTTTATGTGAGGCTCGAACGGTCTTACGTGATTTATTATAACAATAATAGAAGACACATACGGTACTACTACTTCGACTACTCCGACTACTACGACCGCTACTACCAAACACTTAGCACTATTCCGAAGCCTCAGAAAGTGGAACGAAGCAAAAAGCAGAAGACTGATTCGGGTTTACCCGTGATTCAGATTTCCCCCAAAACGGGTCGGGTTCTTAAGTCATTTTTGGTACTACTACTACCTCTTTGTTCTCTATTTTTAAGTAGTGTCCCAAATATTTTGGGTAGGCTGTGTGAAGTGATCCTAGATCATTTCTTTTTCTTTTTTTTTTTTTTATTTATTTTTTTTTTTTAAAGTTGTGTACCTTTATTTTTTGGGAGATGACTTAATGTGCTGAAATTCTTTCTTTCTCAATTATCATAATCTATTGATTAAGTTATTCTCCTGTCTTTTTGTTCTGTCGGTGAGATTCTTCCTGCTTTTTCTTCACTATATATAGCCAATTAGGTGCACCTTAGTGATATCATTCACATGTCACATCTCACGTGGATACATGAAGATAAACCCGGTCTGAATAATCCGATCTGAATACCCGATCGACTTTGACATGTATTCTGAACTGACCCGGTTTAACTTAGACTGATCCAAATGTGTTGTAGCAGAGGAGTCGACCTGACCCAAAAAAGACTCGAAACCAAAGTTGTTCCGATCCGAACCTGGTTCGATTGACCTGTTTATCAAGTCTATTATGAAGTGATAATTAATCATGTGAGTAAATAGTCCTTCGAATAGTCCGATCTCAAGATTCGATCGACTTTAAACTATATTCTGAATTGATCCGGTTTAATTTAGACCGATCCAAATGTGTTGTAGCAAATCAGAGGAGTCGACCTGACCCAAAAAAGACTCGAAACCAAAGTTGTTCCGATCCGAACCTGGTTCGATTGACCTGTTTATCAGGTCTACTATGAAGTGAAAAATAATCCGTGGAATAAATATGTGATCTGGTATACGAATTTGACGATAAATATGCTCGTTACAAACAAGAAACCGTGTTTTTTTTTTGTTCCTCAGTCATAGTGATGGTGGACGTCGCTCAAGAATGAACATGCATACCGAAGATGTCTTGGCCTAGTGGTTAAGACTAGGTGCTCTGGGACAGTAGGTTTCAGGTTCGAATCCCCCTACCCTATATTATAATGCGACTAAGTACGCTCTACGATGAACCAAAAAAAAAAAAAAAAATGAACATGCATGTGTGATGTGTGGAAAAAGAGGCATGAAAACGTCTCATTTCAGCTTTGATCATATGTGGTGTCAATTTGTTTTACGTGGTTATATCAAATCAAATCAATTAAAGAAAGGAAGAGACTGTCTTTTCATCTCTACTTTACCCTCCAATTTTAACCCTACTCACATGCCCACTTTACTTGTTTTGATTACGAGAGAAATCCTACTATATTCGGGGTAAATTCTTGTTTCTGATTATCATCACGATAAATCTTAAAATGAATCAAATATGTATTAAATCTTGATCCGAAAAGGCGAAAACCATCAAAATTGGCGATGATGAGATTGATTCAGTATAACCCGATTTATCGATGATAATCTGTAGGCAATGACTGAGGTCCTGGAACTAGAGCTGATCATAGGTAATATCGTCCACTAGGCATGTACGTCGAGTACTACGATTTAACGGGTTTGAGAAATGAAAATATTAAAGAATGGCCCATAAGTTGGATAGGCCCAATCCAAATCACTACATGGGTTTGGGCTTACACAAATGGATTCCAAAATGTGCTATCTTGCCTACCAAAATGGTCATAAATTGTACAGAGTTTTCAACGGATATGTGCGTGAAATCAGTAGGGTATATCCTGGACAGAGTCCAAGACACTTGGTATGAAACTCAGGTTAAATTGAATCGTGACCCGGTTCGACCTCTCAAACACTTGAATTGAAATGTATAATACACGGTTATTTAGAGATTCGGGGTCCAGAATAAATGCTGAAAGATGGTTTCTCATTAATTTTACTGAGAGACAAAAGTACAAATGGAAGTAATAGTTTGTACCAAACCTAATAGAAGTAGGTACAATTAACCTAATAGAGTATACAAATATAAAGAGGTACGCTTCTTATAAAAACAGGTACAAAACAAAGTTGTCATTTAAGGGTACGAATAGAACCTAGAGTGGTACTTATTGAGAGACCGTCTCTTCTAAGATTTTGTGAGAATAAAAATGATCAGAAATTACAGATTTTTCATCGGGTATGTTTAAACTACCTCACAAAATATGAGAGGAACCGAGAAAATATGAGGATGTTGGTATGTGTTAGATCACAGTCGACCAAAAATCAATTTATCGTATAAAAGATATATATATATATATATATATATATATATATATATATATATATATATATATATATATATATATATATATATATATATATATATATATATATATATATACTCGACAACTTTACCCTCAACCCCAAAAAATACTCGACAACTTTACCCTCAACCCCAAAAAATTTAGAACAAAACTCGAATACTCTATAATACTCCCTCCGATTTTTTATTATCTTTCACTTTGGTTTTGGGAAAGAAAATAAGGGTGTAGGAATGTGTGGTTCAAAATAAAAGAAGGAAGAGAGAGAAATGTAAGGTGATTCTAGACCACATATTGATGACCTAAAATAGAAATAGGGAAGAAAGGGTGTTTCAGCCCAATAAAGAAATAGAGAAGATAGATAAAAATCGGAGGGAGTAACACTCAAAATCGTACAACGGTCAATTTCGATCCCCAAAACTGAAACACTCTACGGCCATTGCAAACCCTAGATCAATCCAGCGCACATCGTCGCTCTTAATTTTCGCCATTGATGTAGTTGCTCCTGTCGCAGGTAGTTCATCCTTCGCCTCAATTCACCCTAGTTTCAATTCACGCTTGTTGCTTTACTCGTTCCATTCGAATTTCTTCCTTATGTTATTAATTATTGAGGTTTAATTACCAGTTTTTGTCAGTAATTTAGGGTTTTTGTTACTAATTTTGGGTTTTTAATTTGTTCCAATGAATTGTAACTTAGGGTTTAAGATAAATTTTGGGTTTTAAATTTGTTCCAGGTTGAAGAAGGAATTGTAAATTAGGGTTTACGATAATTTGATAGCGATTGTTACTAATTACTTTGAAAAGATCGAAACTTTGATGTGTAAAGTACTTGAGAAAGATTGAAACTTTACTCGTTCCATTTGAATTTCTTCCTTAATTGTTTGATAGACTTGAGGTTTGCCAGTTTTTGTGAGTAATTTAGGGTTTTTGTTACTAATTTTCGGTTTTTAATTTGTTCCAATGAATTGTAAATCAGGGTTTACGATAATTTGATACCATTTTTTGTTACTAATTACTTTGAAAAGATTCGAAACTTTGATGTGTAAAGTACTTGAGAAAGATTGAAACTTAACTCGTTCCATTTGAATTTCTTCCTTAATTACTTGATTGACTTGAGGTTTGCCAGTTTTTGTCAGTAATTTAGGGTTTTTGCTACTAATTTAGGATTTGTTACAACGAATTGTAACTTAGGGTTTACGATAATTTGATACCGTTTTTGTTACTAATTACTATTTTGAAAAGATTGAAACTTTGAGAAAGATTGATAGACTTGAAATTTGCCAGTTTTTGTCAGTAATTTAGGGTTTTTGTTACTAATTTTGGGTTTTTAATTTGTTCAAACTGAAGAACGAATTGTAACTTAGGGTTTATGATAATTTGATAGCGTTTTTTGTTACTACTCGTAATTACTTTGAAAAGATCGAAACTTTAGTCCTTGTCAATGTTTCCCTGTAACAAGGACGGAGCAGTACGTTGTATATCCATTTAAGATGAAAACGGGTTGAATATTATCCTGTTGAGATAAATGGTACTCCGACATGTCTATGTCAGTTTGTAGGCATTCTGTGTACTGTCTTCTAAGTTTCTGTAAAGTCCGGAGATCCCCAAAAAGACGAAAAATGTGGTGGAAATAGCGGAGTTGATGGCTAGATTAACAGTGGATCGGATTGAATTCGGGTGTAACCATGAGAAAGGGAAGAACTGAGTCCGACATTTAGGTCCGGACTCAGATTTTATAACATGGCGCTTTTAATAGAAATACGAAGTGATTGGTGTGCGCTTGGATGACGGTTTTTTTTTTTTTGGTTCATCGAAGAGCGCACTTAGTCGCATTACAATATAGGGAGGGGGATTCGAACCTGGAACTACTGTCCCGGAGCAACTAGTCTTAACCACTAGGCCAAGACATCTTCGGTAGGGATGACGGATTTTGAAGGAAGGGGAAGTGAGGAATTGGAGAATAATGCTTAAAATTCATGGTTCCAGTCAGATTAGGAACACATTACAGGAAATGGACCAGAAGGTTATCGTCCATGTTTTTTCGATCTTTTGGATCCCGAAATAATATGGATTAATAATCGTGCTAAATAAAGTTCACGCCAAGTACAATGTCCCGCTGTAATATAAAGGGTAATTTAGATTTAAATGGACACTTTTTAAAGCCATAAATTTACGTTTCGAGACGTGTCAAAATCAGTCGAAACATGTTCTATACTACATTTTATATCACAGCGGCGGGTTCTAATAATCATCATTAAGCTTTTTATATCTCTCGACAAGTTTTCGCCGAAAAAAATTCACGTTTCGAACAACTTTCAATTCTTTCGAAAATTTGCCAAAATCTACGATTTTGAAGGTTTTTTTTTTTTTTTTTGGTGAATGGTAAGTATATATTAAAAAATGATGTTCAATGTACAAATGAAAGGCTACATCAAATTATGTAGCCATCTCGCATCTCTAGTCCGTAATGGGTATTTAATCATGGCATAAATCCTACTCCGAACTTCCAATTTAATCATTTTAACAACATGCTGGGGGCATTGCACAAAAACATTCGCGTTTTGAAACATTTTCAATTCTTCCAAGAAAAATGGCAAAAACGATCGATTTTGAAGGTTATTATCCACGTTTTTTTGACGTTTTGGGTCCCGAAATAAAATAGATCGATATTCGCGCTGAATAAATACCACGCCAAGTATAATGTACCGGTGTAATATAAAGAGTCCTTTGGATTATATGGACACTTTTTAAAGCCAAAAGATTGCGTTTTGAGACTTGTCGAAATCTGTCGAAACATGTTCTATACTACATTTTATATCGCGTCAGCGGGTTCTAATAATCATCATTAAGCTTTTTATTCATATCGAAAAGTTTTCGTCAAAAAAAATACGCGTTTCGAACAACTTTAAATTCTTTCGAAAAATTGCCAAAAATGATTGATTTTGAAGGTTATTATCCACGCTTTTTCGACGTTTTGGGTCCCGAAATAAAATAGATCCATATTTGCAATGAATAAATTCCACGCCAAGTATAATGTACTGGTATAATATAAAGGGTCATTTGGATTTAAATGGACACTTTTTATAGCCATAAGATTGCGTTTTGAGGCGTATCGAAATCTGACGAAACATGTTCTATACTACATTTTAAATCGCGTCAGCCGGTTCTAATAATCATCATTAAGCTTTTTATATCCATCGACAAGTTTCGTAAAAAAAAAAGCGCGTTTCGAACAACTTTAAATTTTTTCAAAAAATTGCTGAAAATGATCGATTTTGAAGGTTATTATCCACGTTTTTTTTGACATTTTGGGTCCCGAAATAAAATGGATCCATATTCGCGCTGAATAAATTCCACGCCAAGTATAATGTACTGGTATAATATAAAGGATCATTTGGATTTAAATGTACACTTTTTATAGCCATAAGATTGCGTTTTGAGGTGTATCGAAATCTGTCGAAACATGTTCTATACTACATTTTAAATCGCGTAAACCGGTTCTAATAATCATCATTAAGTTTTTTACATCTATCGACAAGTTTCTTAAAAAAAAAAGCGTGTTTCGAACAACTTTAATTTTTTTTCGAAAAATTTCCGAAAATGATCGATTTTGAAGGTTATTATCCACGTTTTTTTTGACATTTTGGGTCCCGAAATAAAATGGATCCATATTCGCGCTGAATAAAATTCACGCCAAGTACAATGTCCCGTTGTAATATAAAAGGCATTTGGATTTAAATGAACACTTTTTAAAGCCATAAGATTGCGTTTTGAGGCGTGTTTAAATCAGTCGAAACATGTTCTATACTACATTTTATATTGCGTCAGCGAGTTCACCATTAAGTTTTTTATTCCTATCGACAAGCTTTCGTAAAAAAACATTCGTGTTTTGAAACATTTTCAATTCTTCCAAAAAATTGGCAAAAACGACCGATTTTGAAGGTTATTATCCACGTTTTTTCAACATTTTGGGTCCCGAAATAAAATGGAATCATATTCGCCATGAACAATGTCCACGGCAAGTACAATGTCCCGGTGTAATATAAAAGGTTATTTCAATTTAAATGGACACTTTTTAAAATCATAAAATTACGTTCGAGACATGTCGGAATCATTCGAATCATAAAATTATATCTCGTTTTTTAAAATAACGCCTCAAATAATATTTATGTTTGTGGCCTTTTTTTTTAATAATGCCTCAATAATATTTATATTTGCGACATTTAAAAAAAAGCCTCAATAATATGTATATTTGCATCGGTTTATTTAAAATAACGCCTAATGATATGTATATTTGGGGCGTTTTTTTAAAATAATGCCTCAAATAATATGTATATTTTGTGGCTTGATTTAAAATAACGCCTCAAATAATTTGTATATTTTTTTGCGTATTTTTGGAATAATTCCTAAATAATATGTATATTTGTGGCGGTTTTTTAAAAATAACACCTCAATCATATGTATATCTTTGGCGTTTTTGGGGAATAACGCCAGGTGGTTTATTGAAATATTGTCTCAATAATATGTATATTTGCGGCGGTTTTTTAAAATAACGCCTCAAATAATATGTATATTTGCAGCACGCCTCAAATAGTACGCATATTTGCGGTGTTTTTTTTGGTATAATGCCTCAATAATATGTACAATCGCAGCTTTTTATTTGGAATAATTCCTCAATAATATGTATATTTGCGGCGTTTATTTAAAATAACGCCTCAAATGATATGTACATTCGCGTTTGGAACAACTTTCAATTCTTTCGAAAAATTGTCAAAAACGATCGATTTTGAAGATTATTATCCACATTTTTTCGACCTTTTGGGTCCCGAAATAAAATGGACTCATACTCGCATTAATCAAAATCCACGCCAAGTATAATGTCCCGGTGTAATATAAAGGGTCATTTGGGTTTAAATTGATACTTTTTACAGCCATAAATTTAGATTTCGAGACTTGTCAAAATTTGTCGAAACATGTTCTATACTACATTTTTATCGTGTCAGAGGGTTCTAATAATCATCATTAAGTTATATATTTCTATCGACAAGTTTTTGTCAAAAAACATTCGCGTTTGGAATAACTTTCAATTCTTTCGAAAAATTGTCAAAAACAATTGATTTTAAAGGTTATTATCCACGTTTTTTCGACCTTTTGGGTCCAAAAATAAAATGGATCCATATTAGCGCTGAACAATGTCCACACCAAGTACAATGTCCCGGTATAATATAAAGGGTCATTTGGATTTTAATGGACACTTTTTAAAGCTATAAATTTACGTTTCAAGACGTGTCAAAATCGGTCGAAACATGTTCTATACTACATTTTATATCGCGTCTGAGGGTTATAATAATCATCATTAAGCTTTTTATTCCTATCAAAAAGTTTTCGTCAAAAAACATTTGCGTTTGGAACAACTTTCAATTCTTTCGAAAAATGTCAAAAACGATCAATTTTAAAGGTTATTATCCACGTTTTTTCAACCTTTTCGGTCCAAAAATAAAATGGACTCATACTCGCGTTGAACAAAGTCCACGCCAAGTATAATGTCCCGGTGTAATATAAAGGGTCATTTGGATTTAAATGGACACTTTTTAAAGCCATAAATTTACGTTTCGAGACGTGTCAAAATCTGTCGAAACATGTTCTATACTACATTTTATATCCCGTCTGAGGGTTCTAATAATAATCATTAAGATTTTTATTCCTATCGAAAAGTTTCCGTCAAAAAACATTCGCGTTTGGAACAACTTTCAATTTTTTCGAAAAATTGTCAAAAATGATCGATTTTAAAGGTTATTATCCACGTTTTTTCGATCTTTTGGGTCCCGAAATAAAATGGACTCATACTCGTGTTGAACAAAGTCCACGCCAAGTATAATGTCCCGGTGTAATATAAAGGGTCATTTGGATTTAAATGGACACTTATTAAAGTCATAAATTTACGTTTCGAGACGTGTCAAAATCTGTCGAAAGATGTTCTGTACTACATTTTATATCGCGTCTAAGGGTTATAATAATCATCATTAAGCTTTTTATTCCTATCAAAAAGTTTTCGTCAAAAAACATTTGCGTTTGGAACAACTTTCAATTCTTTCGAAAAATGTCAAAAACGATCAATTTTAAAGGTTATTATCCACGTTTTTTCGACCTTTTCGGTCCAAAAATAAAATGGACTCATACTCGCGTTGAACAAAGTCCACGCCAAGTATAATTTCCCGGTGTAATATAAAGGGTCATTTGGATTTAAATGGACACTTTTTAAAGCCATAAATTTACGTTTCGAGACGTGTCAAAATCTGTCGAAACATGTTCTATACAACATTTTATATCGCGTCTGAGGGTTCTAATATTCATCATTAATATTTTTATTCCTATCGAAAAGTTTCCGTCGAAAAACATTCGCGTTTGGAACAACTTTCAATTTTTTTGAAAAATTGTCAAAAACGATCGATTTTAAGGTTATTATCCACGTTTTTTCGATCTTTTGGGTCCCGAAATAAAATGGATTCATATTCGCGCTGAACAAAGTCCACGCCAAGTACAATGTCTCGGTGTTATATAAAGGTTCATTTGGATTTAAATGGACAATTTTTAAAGCCATAAAATTATGTTTTGAGACGTGTCGGAATCATTCGAAACAAGTTTTATACTAAATTTTATATCGGGTTTTATAAAGTAACGCTTCATATAATAATATTTATATTTGTGGCATTTTTTTGAATATTGCCTCAATAAAATGTATATTTGCGGCGGATTTTTAAAAAAACACCTCAATAATATGTATATTTGCGTCGTTTTTTTTTTTGGAATAACGCCTCAATATGTATATTTGTGGTTGTTTTTAAAATAATGCCTCAAATAATATGCATATGTGCGGCGTTTTTTTAAAAAAATGCCTCAAAAATATATGTATTTTTTTTGGCCTTTTTTTGGAATAATGCCTCGATAATATGTATATTTGTGGCGGTTTTTTAAAATATTGCCTCAATAATATGTATATTTCTGGCGTTTTTTGGAATAACGTCGGGTGGTTTATTGAAGTAATGCCTCAATAATATGTATATTTTCGGCGGTTTTTTAAAATAACACCTCAAATAATATCTATATTTGCAGCGTTTTTTTAAAAACGCCTCAAATAGTATGCATATTTGCGGCGTTTTTTTGGAATAACGCCTCAATAATTTGTATATCTGCAGCGTTTTTTAAAAAAACGCCTCAAATAGTATGTATATTTGCAGTGATTTTTCAGAATAACGCCTCAAATAGTATGTATACCTGTGGCGGTTTTTTAGAATAACGCCTCAAATAATATGTACAATCGCAGCTTTTTAGTTGGAATAATGCCTCAATAATATATATATTTGCGACGTATTTTTAATAATAACGCCTCAAATAATATGTATATTTGAGGCAAATTATATCAGAAATCGAAATAGAAAAATTAATAAATTTATACAATTAAACTAAATGTCTTACATTATCTATTCCAATCGACCTACACAATATTTAAATAAGAATCAACTAGTCTACTTCACGTACAATGACGACTATATGAAGCTCATCTATTTTGCCATTCATCTCATCTTTCATCTACAAAGTATTCAAAGATCAACAAATTAACATGGATTAGCAAATTGATGGTGTAATCACGAAACAATTAACCATCTCATCATATGTTTTGTTTGTAAAAAAAATCCAATAATTCATTCTGGTTTTGTTGTGATAAACCTACAGGCCACCGTCTCAAAGGATGGTTAACGAGAAAAGAGAGAAAATATAGAGTGATAAACAAGTTACATTGCCTTAATACACGCTTACCGTCTCAGATTGGAAGCTCATAGCAGAAGCAATCATGTGAGCCAGCATGTGGAAATCGAGGACTGGTAGAACATCAATTACATTGATAGATAAAGCATTAGAAACATGACGTTAAATTAGATAGACAGGAGCGGAAGTTGAAGAGAGAACAAACCATCAAAATCACGGAACAGTACAGGCCAACTACTTCTCCCTCGACACTCAATTCTCATCTCAAAACGGGAATCAGCAGATCAACATCAACAAAATCTCTCTTTCCATGAAACCTCATAAGTTTTAACATGGCGTGCATCTTTATTGCCCTGCGAAAGAATCCAAATTCATAAAGGTTAACAAAACAAAGAATGGAGATTCACATTTCAGAATTGGATGCAACACAGCTTTCTATGAATACGAGTATTTAAGTGGAAAAAACGTGAATTAACCTTCAAAAACGATCATTTTCGACAATTTTTCGAAAGAATTTAAAGTTGTTCGAAACGCGTATTTTTTTTGACGAAAACTTTTCGATATGAATAAAAAGCTCAATGATGATTATTAGAACCCGTTGACGCGATATAAAATGTAGTATAGAACATGTTTCGACAGATTTCGACACGTATCAAAACGCAATCTTATGGCTTTAAAAAGTGTACATTTAAATCCAAATGACCCTTTATATTACACCGGGATATTGTACTTGGCGTGGACTTTGTTCAACGCGAATATAGATTCATTTTATTTCGGGACCCAAAACGTCGAAAAAACGTGGATAATAACCTTCAAAATCGATCGTTTTTGCCAATTTTTTGGAAGAATTGAAAATGTTTCAAAACGCGAATGTTTTTTTAACGAAAATTTGTCGATAGGAATAAAAAACTTATTGATGAATATTAGAACTTTCTGACGCGATAAAAAAAATGTAGTATAATACATGTTTCAACATATTTCGACACGTATCAAAACACAATCTTATGGCTTTAAAATGTGTCCATTTAAATCCGAATGACCCTTTATATTACATCGGGACATTGTACTTGACATGGACTTTGTACAGCGCGAATATAGATTCATTTTATTTCGGGACCCAAAACGTCAAAAATACGTGGATAATAACCTTCAAAATCGATCGTTTTTGGCAATTTTTTTTTGAAGAAAACTTGTTAATAGAGATAAAATGAAGTGTAAAACTTGTGTATTTCTAATTCCAACACGTTTCAAAACGCATTATTATGGCTTTTTAAAGTCTCCATTGGACTCAAAATGACCCTCCTATTACACTGTACCATTGTATTTGATGTGGACTTCGTTCAGCACGAATATTGATGTGGTCCCAAAACACCGAAAAAACGTGGATAATAACCTTCAAAATCGTTCATTTTTTACTATTTTCGAAAGCAGCGAAATTGCACTAAAGCGCGATTGTTTATTGACAAAACTTTTGATGAATGATTATTATAGACTCTACGGAACGTTCAATGATCACTTTTGAACGTTGTATATGAAAAGAAAAAAAAAATTCCTACTCCGCCTCAAACTCGATTTTTTTGAAATTTAGATAAAAAAATATATATGAATTTGTAAACGACGTGACATTAAATTAGAAAGAAAGGAACAGAAGTTGAAGAGAGAACAAACCATCAAAACACGGAACAGTACAGGCCAACTACATACTTCTCCCTTGACACACTCAATTCTCGTCTCAAAACGGGAATCAGCAGATCAACCCCATACTTCTCCCTTGACACACTCAATTCTCGTCTCAAAACGGGAATCAGCAGATCAACCCCATTTCAAGATTATTCTGAGACCATGGCTCCCCTCAACAAAATCTATCTTTCGATGAAACCTCATAAGTTTTAACATGGCGTGCATCTTTATAGCCCTGCGAAAGAATCCAAATTCATAATGGTTAACAAAACAAAGAATGGAGATTCACATTTCAGAATTGGATGCAACACAGCTTTCTATGAATACGAGTATTTAAAGTAAATAACATACGGTTTTGAAAAAAAAGGCTTTGTATATGAATGCAACATACGAGTATTTAAGTAAATAACCTGCACCTTTAGATGAGAGAACACGCTTTTGGTGATGCCCGTTGTTCATAACCTCAACATTGAATTGTTTCCGTATGGTATCAGCTAGTCCATCAATATTGGTTAAGTACTCTTTCAGCATGAAAAACCCGATTCCTTGAACAAACGCCCCATCTATCTGTCAAAATGTCACGTAGTAGTATTATAGAACACCGGAAACAATAGCGAAAAAGACGGTTTCTGGTTGACACATAACAAAAACTAACATGTCCAAGATCAGCAGCGGGATTCAGACTTTGTCCGACTGTAAAATGATGGTTTCTCCGGTAAGAAGATGACTTTTTTGTCGCGTCAAAACGATACATTTGATCAGCAAAACACTAGCAGAAGCCGAATAACACAAATTCGACTTAACAGATGATTAATCACGTCCTAATTTACAGCACACAAAAGCGTCAATTTTCCCCCAAATTAGTTCACAAAGGTGAACCCTAAAGGCACAATTCCAAAAATCACTAAATTGGTGTACTTAACAGGTCAAAAAACAACAATAAAGTGCTAATCAAACAATAAATTCGACCAAATCCATGAATAGATTCCCAGATTTTTCAAAAAAAATCAACAAACCCTAATTTTACAAATCAATGAAATTAGGGTGGTAAAACAATAAAGTGCTAATCAACCAATAAATTCGACCAAATTCATGAATAGATTCCCAGAATTTTCAAAAAAAATCAACAAACCCTAATTTTACAAATCAATGAAATTAGGGTTGTAAAACAATAAAAAATGCTAATCAACCAATAAATTCGACCTAATTCATGAATAGATTCCCAGAATTTTCAAAAAAATCAAAAAACCCTAATTTTACAAATCAATGAAATTAGGGTGGGAAAACACCTGCAAATTGATGGTTCAATTGATTCGCACTTGCTGAACCAACATAAAACCTTGAGATACCCGTAACATCCATGGAAACAGCACGATACGCGTCGCTGGTTTTGTAGGCGGTGAATTCGTAGAAGGTTATGTGGATTTTGGTGTCGGAAAATGGCGGTTGAGACGGTGGAGGAGACGGTGGTGGAAGTCGGTGATCGAGAGTTCTAATGATTACTACTCCATTAGTCATTTTATTCTTACCGATAAGTTTTTGTCAAAAAAAAAAAAATAATTCATCTTTCGAACCATTTTCACCGTTTTCTAAAATAACCAAAAAAAAAAAAAATCGATTGTGAAGATTATTATCCATGTAAAACGGGTCTATATTTGCGCAGATCAAAGTCAACGTCAAATACAATATCCCGATGTAATACGAGGGTTATTTGGATTTCATTCGAGGCTTTTAAAAGCTGCACCGATGCGTTTTGAGACGTGTTGAAATCAGCCAAAATAAGTTCTATATTATACGAAGTACAATTCATATCGTGTTAGAGAGTTCTAATAATCATTTACTAGGCATTCTATTTTGATCGAAAAAATTATTTTCAAAGAAAACATTCGCGCTTTTGAATAACTTTCACTGCTTTCAAAAACAGACAAAAACGAACGATTTTGAAGATTATTATCCACGTTTTCTTTGTCTAATAATTATTATTAGGCATTTTATTTCTCATCGACAAGTTTTCGTCAAAAAATATTCGTGCTTTCGAACAAATTTCACTTCTTTCGAAAATAGCCAAAAAAATATCGATTTTGAAGATTATTATCAACGTTTTTTTTTCAGCATTTTGAGTACCGAAATAAAATGGGCTCATATTCGCGTTGATCAAAGTCGCCACAAAATACAATGCCCCGATGTAATAAAAGGGTCATTTGGATTTCAACGAAGATTTTTTTTTTTTGATGAATGAGGAACCCGCAGCCGCTACCTTTTTGGTGCGCACTGGTAAACCCGATAGTCTCAAGCCATACAACTCCCACAAGTTTGCGCTTGCAGGGGCTCGAACCTGAGACCCTTGGGCCGATGACCACAAGTTTTAACCCTTATAGGCTTCAACGAAGATTGTCAAAGCCATAATAGTGTATTTTGAGACGTGTCGGTATTAGAATAAACAATTTCAATATTATACTAGTACCATTTTATATCGTGTCAAAATGGTTTATTAGCGCAAAAGTTACGTGTACAGTGTACCTGTTGTTTACTTGTTTGGGCTTGAAATAACCCGACCATGAAGTCGACCCGTTTTTCTAACCCAAAAGTAACCCGACCCAAAAGAGATCCAACTCGATTGACCCGTTTAGGATTTATCATAAAATCCATCCAACAACAACAACAACTTCCACCACCTCAAATCCCAAATGGCCTTCCACCACCACCCCAACCACCACTCCCACCACCAGTCAACCACCGCATCCTGCTGCTGCAACACCTTCAACCACCACCCTCCGCTGCAACAACCACCACCTTCTTCTTCTTCATGCGACCCCTTCCTCATCGCCACCACTGTAACCCAACTCCTTCATCGAATCAATCATCTCGAATCTTCCTTTCTTCTCCTATCTTCGTCATCGAATTCGAATTTGAATTCGAATTTGAATTCGGATTCGAAGACGAAGAAGAAGAAGCTTTCATGGTACCTGAGAGATGCAGCTGCGAGAGTGATTCAATCGCATTTCAGAATCTTTCTTGTTCGTCGATCTGTAACACTTAGGCAGCTCAAGGATCTAGCTAATGTTAAATCGACTCTTACTCGTCTTCAATCTTCGTTTTCTCCTCATGTTTTCGCTGATTATGATTCTCTTTCTCGAACCGCCATTGATTTGCTTCTCCTCCTCGATTCTATCCAGGTAAAAAAATCCTATTTTAATCGAAGGTAAACAAATGATTGACACCATAGCTCGTTAGGAAATTGGAAAAACCCATTAATTTAATTGCACTTTTGTCAAATTCATCCGAATTGGGGAAAAATCTTAAGTTTAGGGTTTAACCAAACGACTCATTGAAATGCCTATGAATCACATTTTTCTGGGAATTTTGATTGCACATGAATTAAAGATAAAGAAACTTGTTTGGTGAAATCGAAGAATTGGAATTCATGTGAAGTTGATTTCGAATGATTTTTCGCAACCATATTAGGGTTTGTTCGTCGTATGAACTGTAATTTATGAGATTTTTGGTGGGTAACTCGTAACTCGTAATGTAGGGAAAACCCCATTGTTTTTATTCGATTATTTGTTGTTGAGGTCGAAATTTCGTGACTTCAATTAGTCGATGAGAAGATTGGATTCAATGGAGTGAAAATATTTTAATCAAATGTAAACGAATAATTGATATGATAGAATAATTCGTAATGTAGGGGAAAACTCGATAATTGGAGTTTTGGTGTGCTATATCGTGTGTTTTTTGTTCTGATTGAAGTCGTGGGTATGTTGTGTAGGGCGAAGATAAAATGATTAGGGATAGTAAGAAATCGATTACCCGGGAGATTGTTCAGTTTTTGGAGTTGATTGACGGTGTTTGTGTGAAAAAGCATCAAGTGATGATAAGGAAAATCAAAAGTACGAGGTTTGTAAGGAATGAGAAAGCCGGTAGAAGTGTTCATGACCGTAATGGGGGGTCGAAGGGACGAAATGTGGATAGGGAAAAGAAATTATTCGTGAATTTGAGGGAGAGGGTTGAGAGAATCGGGAAGATGTCGAGGGCACTTGAGGCGGATGAGGATGAGGATGAGGAAGAGGAAGAAGATGACGAAAGCGAGGAATTTGAGCAAGTTGGTGGTCGTGCTAGAACAAAATACGGTCATAATAACCGGGTGGATTGTAATAAGAGCGGACGATTCTCGGATGTGAAGAAACGTGTTTGCTTTGTTGAGGATGGGAAGACTATTAGGGTTTATAATGCTCCTCGAGAGATGGAGGAAATCGAAGACGGTACCAAGGTTAGGGAGGAAGACGAGGATGCTCCGAGTGATGATGGGGAAGAATCGACGCAAAGTAATGAAGATGTGAGGAGTGGGGGATTGAAGGGACGAAATGTGGATAGTGAAAAGAAACTAATCGCGAATTTGAGGGAAAGGGTTGAGAGAATTGGTAAGATGTCGAGGGCACTTGAGGCGGACGAGGAAGAAGAAGAAGAGGATGATGAGACCGAGGAATTTGATCGTGTTAGAAACAAACACGGTCTTAATAACAATAAGAGCGCGTCATTCGTGGGTGGGAAAAAACGTGTTTGCTTTGTCGAGGATGGGAACACTATTAGGGTTCGTAATGCTGCCCGAGAGATGGAGGAAATGGAAGACGGTACCAAGGTTAGGGAGGAAGAAGAGGATGCTCAAAGTGACGATGGGGAACAATCGACACAAAGTAGTGAAGACGAGAGGAGGAGTAGGACCTATGATGTCGATGGTAAGGAGTTCACTTTTCCTACACACGAACCTCTGAAGTCGGAACACAAAGCTGAATTCTCGACAAGGAAACCCGGCGTGAAAATTGCTGGATAGCAAGTGAGCTTGACGACGACGACAACAACAACAACAACAACATCGAGCCTTTGTCATTGTTAGTGTTTGTGCGGTTTGAACAATGGTTATTGTATGTGTCTCCGTATTAGATCGAATTGTAGTTTTGTGGTAGTGTAGTATGAGCATTAGATTGAATTGAATGGATTCGCCGTGCTTGTAATGTCGTGATTGAGGCCTGAAGGGTACGCATTCAAACCGTTTGCTTGTAAGTTGTAGCTCGACTTTTGCTATCTAATTTAGTTTTACTATGCCCTACGCTTTGTCGATCATCTAACGTGTTCCCATACTCGAGCTTCCCGATTATTTTTGAATTCGCCCAATATTGTAATCATCATCATCAACATCATCGTTTCTTTCGACAATTCAGGAACTTTGCTGTCGGATCTTACATTTGTGTGGTATGCCATCCAATTCTAGGCGAGTTATGTAAGTTTTTTTTCGAGTCTTGAGGAGAGTACTATCTCAAAATCTCGATAAAGATCCCTAGAGTAAGATTAACTATCGACTTCCCTCGATATTAGGACCGTGCGACATCACTTTTGATGAGAATGTTATCTCAAACTCAAGACAAAAACCTTAGAATGTGAGCAAAGTTTTAGGTGTAAAGTCCAAAAATGGGAAAGAGTAATAGAGACTGGAGTGAGATTTGGAAAATTGAGATTGATAGATGTAAAGTCACAGATGTACGACGTGTCAAATAACATCTACCTGAATAGATAAAGACAAATCCATGTGTCATTTCCAAATATATAAACACTTGGCCTACAAACTGTCGAACCCACTTGTTCGTGGACCAAATCCTCACACTTGATATGATCCGCGTCTTTAGTCTTAAGACAGATATATATATATACCCGTTTTAAGAGAACCGAATGTGGAAGGAGGAGGAGGGACCCACAAAAGTGTGATGTGTGATCTCCCACTAAGAACCAACCAAGCAAGAAAGAACAAAGAACAAGGTGTGTGGTAGGACCCTACACAACTCCATGTTACTCCCATCAATGTCCCACCCATCTTACCATCTTTATTCTCCCACACTATCAAAAATCGAAGATGTCCTAACCTATTAGTTAAAACTAGCTACCCCGTGTGACAATAAGTTACAGGTTCGAATCTCTTTTCCGTTCATATTGTAATACGATTAATTGCGTTTTAGTGAACAAAAAAAATAGAAAAAAATTCCCTCTTATTCTTGTCCATTTTCTAATCAAAGAAATGCTTGAAAAAGGAAATGTGGAAGATATCAAAGAAACCGAGGGAGTATTAATTAATATTATCTATTTATCTCATCAATTCATCATCACTAATATCTTTGGTACATTTCATAATAAAATTCGGACCATTAAAAGGAATAATAAAGAGAAGAAGAAACGAGGAGGATACAAATCCCTCCGACACGACACCACCAACGTTCTCGCCTCTAAATTCCGATTGTTGACGAGTATATTCGTTTTAAACTCATATCGAGGTATTAAAAAAACACGATATCTATCCTAATAAAGACTTACAGAGTATTTATTAAGACAGATACGTCCGACACCAAAAAAACCAACCAAACTACATTCTCACATACTCTTCTTTACAAATCCTACATGCTTGTTTACTTGTCCTCCTCAATTCTTCCATTATTCATTCATCCATTTCTTTACTTCATTTTTACACCCAGAAGTATATAATACTCCCTCCGATTTTTTATTATCTTCCCCTTTGATTTTGGGAAGAAAATAAGGGATAAGAATGTGTGGTTCAAAATAAAAGAAGGAAGAGAGAGAAATGTAAGAGTGATTCTAGACCACATGTTGATGAATCAAAATAGAAATAGGGAAGAAAGGGTGTTTCAGCCAAATAAAGAAACATGGAAGATAGATAAAAATCGGAGGGAGTATAATAGTAACTCTCATGTGACACCGTCTCACGATAATTTTATCGTGAGACTTTTCACATGGGCACATAGGGGGTGGTTACAAATTTAGTAACTACTCCCTCCGATTCTTTAGATTCGCAACATATTCCATATTTGGCAAATTCATTAGGTTTGCCACGTTTCTATAATAGGTAGTTTTTTGTTTGTGTAAGCTTTTTACTTTATTGGTGAGACCCACCATCTCCACCCACAACCTTATTATTTGTGCAAATAGTAGTACCTCTTATATGACCGTCTCACGATAAATTATCGTGAGACGGTCTAATACAAGTTTTTGTGATAATATAAATACCACTTTCCTCTTCCCCCTCCATTTTTCTTCCATCTTCTTCCTTCCTTCCTTTCTCTCTCTACTCTGCTCACTACTTCTTCTACAATTCTGCAATACCCAGGTACATACATACTCACTCTTACTATCCTCTGCATTTCTCTGTTACTTCATTCACTTAGGTTGACTTTTTTTTTTTTTTTTTTTTTGTTGGATCTTGTATTGTTTCGATTCATACATAAATGATCGTCCCATTTCATGAATATACGCGACTACGTGAGTAAGGAGTATTTTATCGAAATTGGGTAATCAAATGTTTAAAGCTGTCGGTTGATAGTTGATACACTGTCAAATGATCTGCATTCATTTGTTCCATATGTTAGTGGGGACGAATCTAGAACTAAAACTCAAATTTTGAGGTAGCGAGTTTTCTCGGGTTTTGTTTTTATATTTATGTTAAAAATTAAAAGATCTCGTATTTACGATTTTTTTTTTTTTTTTTTTTTTTTTTTTTGTAGTAAAAGTCATAATTTTAACAATTTTTTTTTTAAAATTTGGGGAACGAATGTTACCATTTGCTACTAGCTGTGAAAAATCGTGATCTGCTCATCTGTTGCTTGAATTAGCAACCACATGAACAATTGTATAGTACAAAATTTATGTTAAAAGGGATCTCATATTTACGAATTTTGATAGTAAAAGTCGATAATTTTTAACAATTTTTTAAAATTTGGATGAACAAATAAAATGCTGTTACTCCTTGCTACTGGCTAGATTTCCCGGTAACCACATGAACAATTGTACAAAAAAAATTGGGTTTATGATCTGCATAAATTCGGATCGAATGAATATATGATCCATTTATATGATTGTTTTTCTGGAAATGACCTGACAATTTCAGATAATGATTCATGTCAGCCGATCCCAATTTTTTTTTTTTTATAATTGGTGAACATGTGAAGTCATTTGATCCTTGATAGGATTGTTTTTTTGGAAACGACTTCACGATTTCAGATAATGATTTCATGTCAGCCGATACCAAATCTTTTTGGAACTAAGGCTCTGTTGTTGTTGTTGTTGTTGTTGACGATGATGTTATTGGTTATGTAGGAAGTGAAAATGGTGAAGATATGTTGTATTGGAGCCGGATATGTCGGAGGTCCGACAATGGCGGTGATAGCACTGAAATGCCCAGCAGTCGAAGTGGTTGTTGTCGACATTTCCGTGTCTCGGATCAACGCTTGGAACAGCGATCAGCTCCCGATCTACGAGCCTGGTTTGGACGACGTGGTCAAGCAATGTCGCGGCAGGAACCTGTTTTTCAGCACGGAGGTCGAGAAACACGTGGCCGAGGCTGATATCGTCTTTGTCTCTGTCAACACTCCTACGAAAACCCAGGTAATTTTAGGCGATGGTTGAAGTCCAACTATTATGAGTAAGGAGTATTTATTTTCTATTACACCCAGTTAGGAATGTGCAAAATCCGGTCTGGACCAGAATAAAAAATTCCGGTCCGGTCCGGTCTTTGGTCCATTAATTTGGGAGATTCCGGATTCCGGTCCGGATCGGTCATAATCGGAAAAACCGGAATTATATTTATTTGATAAAAAATCCGGTCTAACCGGTCCGAAAGACCGGAATTTTGGACTGGAATTCAAGAAAAATTGCAAATTCGGGTCCAACCGGTCCGGTCCGGTCCACGGTCCATCAATTTGGGAGATTCCGGGTTCCGGTCGGTCCGGTCCTAACCAAGTTTTTCCCGGTCCGGACCGGAAAAACCGGAATTATATTTATTTGATAAAAATTCCGGTCTAAAAGACCGGAATTTTAAAAAAAAATTGCAAATTCCGGTCCAACCGGTCCGGTCCGGTCTTGGACCGATTTTTTTCTGGTCCGGTTCCGGTCCATATTTTCTAGATTCTGCCATTCCGGTCTGGTTCGGTCCTAACTCGGTTTTTTCCGGTCTGGACCTGAAAAACCGGAATTATATTTATTTGATAAAAATTCCGGTCAAACCGGTCCAAAAGACCGGAATTTAAAAAAAAAATGCAAATTCCGGTCCGGTCCCGGGCCATATTTTCTAGATTCCGGTCCGGTCAGTCCGGGTTTTTTTTGAAGATTCCGGTCTGGTCTTGGACTGGTGCGCAGCCCTACTTGCGCCCAGTATTTGAAACCTTTGGTCACGTTGACTCCGATACCATGTTAGTTGAACCATCTGATATATTTATATCCTATTATTACCAGGGTCTTGGAGCTGGGAAAGCCGCGGATCTGACCTACTGGGAGAGCGCGGCGCGTATGATCGCTGACGTGTCAAAATCGGACAAAATTGTCGTCGAGAAGTCAACGGTCCCGGTCAAAACGGCCGAAGCAATCGAAAAGATCCTAACCCACAACACCAAAGGGATCAACTACCAGATCCTGTCGAACCCCGAGTTCCTGGCCGAGGGTACGGCCATCGAAGACCTCTTCAAGCCCGACAGGGTCCTGATCGGGGGCCGAGAGACCCCCGAAGGTCAGAAGGCGGTCCAGACGTTGAAGAACATTTACGCACAATGGGTACCCGAGGACCAGATCCTGACCACAAACCTCTGGTCGGCCGAGCTGTCGAAGCTCGCTGCAAACGCGTTCCTGGCGCAGCGGATTTCCTCGGTCAATGCCATGTCAGCGCTCTGCGAGGCGACAGGCGCTGACGTGACCCAAGTCTCGTATGCTGTCGGTAAGGACACGAGGATTGGGTCGAAGTTTTTGAATGCGAGTGTCGGGTTTGGCGGGTCGTGTTTTCAGAAGGATATTCTGAACCTGGTTTACATCTGCGAATGTAACGGGTTACCCGAGGTGGCCGAGTACTGGAAACAGGTTATAAAGATCAACGATTACCAGAAAACCCGGTTTGTGAACCGGGTTGTCGCGTCAATGTTCAACAGCGTGTCGAATAAGAAGATCGCGGTGCTTGGGTTCGCGTTCAAGAAGGACACGGGCGACACACGTGAGACACCGGCTATAGACGTGTGCAAGGGTTTACTCGAGGATAAAGCGAGGTTGAGCGTGTACGATCCTCAAGTGACCGAGGACCAAATCCAACGTGACTTGACGATGAAGAAGTTCGACTGGGACCACCCGATCCATCTGCAGCCGTCAAGCCCCACGACCACGACAGTGAAGCAAGTGAGCGTGGTTTGGGATGCGTACGAGGCCACAAAGGACGCACACGCCGTGTGTATTTTGACTGAGTGGGACGAGTTCAAGAAACTCGATTACAAGAGGGTGTTTGACAACATGCAGAAACCGGCGTTTTTGTTTGATGGGAGGAACGTCGTGAATGCTGATCAACTTAGGGAAATCGGGTTCATTGTTTACTCTATCGGTAAGCCACTCGACCCGTGGCTCAAGGACATGCCCGCCGTGGCCTAATAGACTTCCTCCTCCTTCGGGTTTGGCTTGGAGAACGAATTTTACGTCTTTATTCATTAAAATTTGTACTGTTTTTTTTTTTTTTTTTTCGACATTTTCGTCTCGGCCATATACAAACTCATTGATCAAGAACATGAGTACATGATATCTCCCTTTTTTGAATCAATTTATTGTACCAAGTTTCTAAGAACAAAAAACCCAAATGTTTTTTTTGATGATTTATTGATCTATTTTTTATTTATTTTTCAATTATATCAAATTTAGGGTTTAGGGTTCGTTAATTCAACGTGCGATAGTTTTACGAGAGACCTGTTTTAAAGTATATCGGTAGATGAGAAATAAGTTCCCGTTTTTCTCATTTCAGTTCACTTCAACCAACATTCGTTCATTTAGGTGCAGAAGATTCATTTTGTCTCAACTGCTTCGGTCAACTTATTATGAAAAAAAGAAAATAAAATCCGCTCAAAAATATAAATAAATCTCTCATTTAATTACTAAATACTTTCCTTAATACTCTACAAGTTTTCTAATTTATAAACTTTTTATTTATGATTCAACACTAAATAATCATTTAAGAATAATCAAACAATGAACTCAATAAGTTCGGGTTCAAACTCGGAAAAATCATCGAAAATAATAGGATCGTTGGCAACCGAGGAGACGAAGAAGACGATGAATGAATGGACGAAAGAAGAGAACAAGAAATTCGAGAAAATATTAGCGGAGTTGGGTGTCGAGGGTGAGGACTTAATAGAACGGATTGCGTCGAGGATGCCTTCGAAAACCCGAGAAGATATAAAAGAGCATTACGAAGCGTTGTTGAAAGATGTCGATGCGATAGAATCGGGCAAGTTTGATCATCTAACAATGTAATGTAATTTTAGTTCTAAGTTCATGAATTCCGATCCGAATGTTAAATTCTAAGGATATTCGACCGTGTATCTCGTGTTAAAATTTGACTGTTGATAACTCTTGGTCATGAATTGCAGTTGATTTCGTTATTAAAATGAAGATTTGGTAAAAGATACTCGTATCAAATTGAAAATAGGATAATCACTTTCGAAACTCGTTATAATAAAGAGTTACAGATATAATAAAGAGTTACAGATAACCATAACTTTCACAACAATAAAAGTTGTTAAATTGTTTAGTTAATTATTATTATTATTATTATTATAAACTTTTCAAATTTTATTTCAATCAAATTAAAATTGTGTCGCATGACTCAACATGACCTGACATTGAACCGCTCCAAACCAACTCAACATGACTCGATATTATGTACTCTATATTCCTTTGTGTTATTCATAACCCTTTTATTATAGGATGTGCCTAAATATGTTTTTTTTTTATGAACGAGGGAACCCGCAGCCACTACCTTTTTGGTGCGCTCTGGATAAATCTCGGGTGTACGCATAGCCTGCAAACCACGCACACCAAGATAAACCGTCCGTGGGCGACAGACTCGAAGTCTAGAGGCATAGTCTCAAGTCATACAATTCTCACAAGACAAGTTCGCGCTTGCAGGGGCTTAAACCTGAGAACCTTGGGCATCAACTAAATATGCCCTTTTACTTTATACAGAATATACAGAATGTGTGCTTGGGAATGTTTCTTGGTGTGGATTGTTGTTCATTGTTGTGGTTTGATCGGGGTTGGAGATAGGTTGATCGTTTGGGTTTGGGTGGATGGTTGTGATGGTGGATTCTGTTTAATGATAATGACGCTTCTTTTTTATTTGAGGTCGTGTTTGTTTTTCACAATAATCTCCTTTAGGAGTCCGATGAATTTGGTGTTCGGGGATCTTGGATGTGTTGGTTCTACTCTAGAATCTGATTCTAGAGTGGTCAATAGAATGATTGAGAAGTGGCGCAGTCTCCTTATCGTCATCTCGGTTTGCTCGTTGATTTGATGGCCTTGTTCTAGGTGTGTTCGATCACCAAAATGCAGGAGTTTCTACTCCATTGATGACAGGTCACCTGTTATTCACCCTTTCTCTCTACGTCTATATGGCGTAAGTGCATTTTGTTTGTGTCAATCGTCCCATCAGCGGTCTTGTGGAGTCTACACTTTGGATGATGATGCGGTGGATGCTAATGCTCGTGATCTCTCTATTGCTCCCTGTCAACAAGATTTGGCCCTTGGACAACGTAGTTTCATCATGTTTAGACTTTATTTAAGTTTTATTATGTTCGTATTGTATTATGTAATTATCCGATCCCTTAACAAAAGAGCACACTTTATAGGTGTGTCTCTAAACTTGTTGTAGGGTGGTTTGACTTCGTTGGCAAAAAAAAAAAAAAAAAGAATATACTTGTTTTTATGATAAAACGTAATACTCGTATCATTTTTATCGTAATTGTAACCATTTTAATTAGCATGTACCTATACTCCCTTATATACTGTACCTGCATGACGCACGCCTCAGCGATTTTTCTTGACGACGATGACAAAACACGCCAAAACCTATTCCGATAAACAAGAAACAAATGATGCTTAGCATATACATACATACGGTTGATCCGGCATACCACAACAAAGCTAGCTAGCTAGCTACCTCTAAACATTTCGAGTCAGCATACATACAATGTTAATGTTTTCAACCTGTCAACGACCGACCACAAGACGGACACATATTCCGGCTACCTTTCACATCCCGGCCTAAAGTAATGGAACACGGAACACCCCATCGAGATCAACCCAAAAACAGAGGTACTAACCCCAACACTTTTAATTAACTCTAAAAGAATAACACCACAAAGTAAACCCCGGCGGCATATTAGCTAGAGCGATTTTAACTAAAATAATAAAAATAAAAATCAGCCGTTACTTCGACACTTTCCCCTTCAAACCCGTCTCGATTAGGGCTTTTCACCGGTCCAAACCCATACCGGACCGGACCAGACCGGCTTGACCCAAACCCGGAGACCAGACCGGACAAGACTCGACATATCCCTGCTCCTTCGAGGATTTTTTTTACCTATATAGATTCTGTGCTAAACAATGTACAAGTTAGCCTGAACGGTTATGTACAAGCTATCTATAATAACCGCCTAAATCTCACGCCGTTGCTCTGGCGACTCCTTCGACCACCGGAACAGTCCTCTTCAAAATCAGAGTCGTTGTCGTCGTTATCCCTGCCTGTTGTAGCTCGGCTGGGCCTACCGACTCTTTTGGTGGGTGTCCTTTCGGTGTCAGAGTCGTCGTCCAACCTTCCTGATGCTCGGCTCGGCCTACCGACTCTTCTGCCGGGTGTGGTTTTGGAGGGTATACGCTTCCGCTTGATGTTTGCTGAGTAGGCTGAGTAGTCGACGGTATCTTCCCTTAACGCGTTTTTTAACTCCTGTTGTAGATTTGTTAGGAAGACAGTAAGCAAAAGTGTCCCTCTATATGTTTTGCATCAATTTTATTGTCATCGTTGATTAATTTGACTACTCGGTAATAAATTTAAACTTCTACGTAAACGGTATAGTTGGAATCCGAGGCTGATTTATTTAACTAGGGGTAAATTTGGGAGAATATTTTTACTAAGTTTTTCGAAAATGTGCCCAAGGGGCAGATGTTAAGATGTATATTAGGGAAAGATTAACCAGCGTATCTCATGAGAAATTGAAATTTCAACTCATAATTTAACGGTTTTTTAACGGAAGTTGGGGTTTGGTGTCTTATTTACAACATCCTTCCGATAAAAACCCTTTTACTAATTATATTAATTATATTTAGTAAATATTTTTAAAAAAATTATATTCAGTAAAGGAGACAAATAATTTGGGATGTTCGATTAAGGAAAATGGTACAATAAAATATGGGATGGAGGGAACGATTCCAAACTCTTCTTGGCAGAGAAAAGAACGACATTTTTTTAAGCGAAAGATAATTTTCATTTATAATACGAGTACTACAACAATGAAAAGCGATGATTAGTACCTGGTATCGCTGGGTCAACTCTTCAGGATTAGAAGGTAAATCAGTCCAAATGTTACCAACGTCAAACGGGATACTCTGTCTAGAGAAGACGTCGCCAGGTTTGGGAGGATCAGTAGGAGAAAATGCCTGATGAAAAGGTAATGCATACGCAAGTTAAAGCCTGGGCTACACAAGCTTGGCATCTAACCAGGAAAAAGGGACGATTTAATTCATAATCTTACTTGGCATCGAACGTCGTCTAAACTGTACACGAGCTTCAGATGCCTCTTTAATTTCAAGAGGAGCTGAAGAGCAGTTGCTGCTAGACAGACAGCCTGCAGTAACGCCAAAAAAACGTGATGTCAATGAAATGCATAACATAACGGAAATTATATCCCTTCTATTTTTCCTTCACGAGTGTTAGGGGAAGAGAGTTCCACCAACATTACGTGGAGACCTTGCAAAACTGGCCTGACCCAAATAAGACAACCTGGCACATGAATTGAAGATCCGAGTTTGATCCGTAACCCGAATTGACCCGGCCAAACCCAAAACACACCCGGATATTATAGATATTATAATAGAAAACGAGTCGATATCCCTAAAAAAGTTGAAAATAGCAAACCCGAAAATGACAAATGATCCACCCAAAGTTTAACACCCGAAAGTGGCCCGACTCGAACCAGACCCGGTTAACCTGTTTGCTAGGTCTAATTATGTGGAAAATGAAGAGCATTTTTTTTTTCCCACAAACCTACATACAAATAACTAATAAGGCATATTTGTAGAACAATTTGTAAGGCAAAATGTGTCAAACACGTAAGATTGAGTAATAGGTTTTCTAATCAATAGCTCATCATACCAAAGGTTAATTATTGGAGTAGTAGAAATTTACACGATTACCTGTATTCTACGAAGATCATCTTCCGTAAATCTGATGTTTCTGCAGTGCAAATTTTCATCTGTCTCCACCGAGTGGGAAGCAAAATGACTTTCCCCCGGGAGTTGAAAAAGACTATTCAACTCCAAAGATATTGACTGAGCAAAGGGTTGATCAGCACCTAACTGATGCCCATTTCCGTTTTCAGTCGGAACCTTCATGGTATTTCGGTTAGAGAAATGAGAGCTAAAAGCTTTAAGACTCGCTTCCAATGTCCCAGATCTGACTTGTATAACTCGATTTATAGTGTAAACTAAGTAGAGAGGCTCATCAGGGGTGGTGAATGGAAGCAAAGCGAGAATCTCCGTGCAGTACCTAAAAAACCGACAACTGAGATTATAACCATGAAAAAAGGTAACGGATGTAGTAGAAAAGATAGAGCAACATACATTAAGAAATGGACGACTGTTGCACTCCAGCTGGGATTATCGAACTTGCGAATGATCGAGGACATAAACTTATTTCTAGCGACACGATTTGAACGAATTAGCTTGTAAATTCTAGAAACCCCGAGCCTTGCATTTACAAATGATGCATCCTCAGATTTTCCCTTCGCATTTTCAGCTACCTTAGATTGTACTTTCGAGTTTGAATTCACAGAATTCATGCTCATTGATCGAATAAAATTAAATGACAGTTGGAGGCCATCACCTAGACGACTCTCAAAAAAGGCTGGATACCTGAAATAACTCTTAAACATTCAGGGGAAAACATTTAAAGTACTCATCACTAACAATGACAATTAGGGGTGTTCAAAAAGTGGTCCGGACCGGTAAACCGGACCGTACGGTCCGGTTCGGGGCACATAACGGCCCGGTCTCCGAGTCTCCTAAAACTTGGTGACCAGTTTGCGGTCCGGTCCATACTAAAAAAAAAACAAATTTAGTGTATTTTTACAGTCCAGTCCAAGAGGATCTGGTGTGGTCTGGGTTTCTTTGTTAACCGGTTCGGTTTCCGGGTTTGGATTTTTTGGGTTGCCGGTCCTCAGGTCAATCCGGTCCGGGTTTGGACCGGTGAACACCCTATTGACAATGATGGACTAACCAAGAGTTTCGGAATCATACTTCTCATGCATGCTCATCAGCAGATGATGTGCCAGCTTCGAGTTCACCTCCAAGGGATCTGTTTCAAGTGCAATTAAGGATGGGACGCATGTAATTGGATGAACAAGGCCTTGGCGTAAAGCAACTTCCACAATCTGCATATAACATAATAATAAAATATAAGAACAGTGTGTTTCAGTATGTATTAGGTGTGATATAACGTTGTCGACGTTGTAAAAAAAAGAATATAAGCTATGTATGTAATAGTTAACAAATGAGGGCTTAAATTTCGAATCATGAATTTCAGTGATCTATGAGGGCTTGAAATAGGAGCAAAGACGTAACATGCAAAAAAAAACTCCACTTACCTTCAGACCGGATTGCCGAACTTCTTCATTTGTATCCAGGCATCTCTCTAAGATACGATCCCAGTATAATTGTACTATTCCCCCACAAATGTTAGTATCACCAGCACCTGCAGCATCCGGCACAACATCTCTTCCATCTTGGCCGCTATCAACCACATTATCTCCTACTACTGTATCTGACCCCAACTGAGTTTCCGCCTCCACGAGATACTCATACATATTTTGAAGAACTTGTAACTGGAAAGTGATGAAATTAGTTTTTTTTTTTAAAACATGAAACATGCCATAGCGAGGTGAAGATATATACAGATGAAAGGAGTAAACCCTACCTTAAGGCGAGTATCAGAGCTGGAAGACAATGTAGCCTCTAAAATTTTTCCAACCTCCTTTTCCAACATAAATTCAGGTCTAGCAATCAAAATGAATCCCAACGCCTGCAATTTGAACTTTCTGTATAAGCATTATTGTCAAACAACAAGTTTTAGGAAACAACGTGACAGTGAAGGCTCACCTGCAAAGCTCTGACCTTTACACCAAAATCATCCGCAAGAAGATACTTCTTGAATAAATTGAGTTTGCCAGAAACATCAACATCTCCATCGGATGCAATTAATAGCGAGTTACCATAACGGATAAGAAGCCCAAGGCAAAACAATGAGCGGCAAATTTGCTAGTTTTGCAAAAGAAGTAAAAGTTATGTCAGCTACAATCTCTAACCTACATGAACAAACAAAAAAATAAACGAAATAAAAAGCATCACAGCAGCTAGAAAAGTAAAACAGCAAACTAGCAAGCAGGGTGAATATCTACAAAATTAGAAAAAAAAAAAGTTAAAAGACCCTGGAAAATCATTTACAACATCAATCAAACAATCCAACTGAAATCGAACTAGATTGTAAAGAAACCACTATCACCAGCGCCATGGCACCTATATCATTATTGCCTGGTAGTAGTTGACAGGATAAAGAAATAAGACCATTTTTCAAAGCCAAATAGAAAAGGCCTCGGAATGAAACTATATTGCCAAACAAACGAATTGTCCAATTTAATATCCAAAGTCAAAAAGTTCTGTCGGTCAAGACTCAAGACCACACCACCATAAAAACAAATTTACTGTACTTGCAATGAGAATGGGGAAATAAAATAAAATAAAAAACTCAGTCGAAGATTTCAGCAATAAACCTGCTTGTTCTCAACACTAATAGTTCGAACACCATCCAAACGTTTTACAAAAACGTGAAAAAGAAACTGGATCAACCTTCCACCGTTCCCAGCAATTTTACTCAAACTGCAAAGGCACCTACAGCAAAAAGAGAGTTACAGAGCAAATACTTTACCAAACTACTCATGTTTGCAGGGGAGAGAGAGTATTCAGCTCGAAAGTACTGAACTTTCCAAGTACGATTTTAGAAGCCTTCGTCTTGATGCCTAATATTATATCTTTATTCTTAATCAGAAAGAAGCTACAGGATATCATGTCGGACTATGTTGGTCTTATCTAGTACGGAGTATATGAGTACATTAGTTAATTCATAAGAGTATAAAATAGCAGAAAAAAGAAAAGTAACCAAAGGTGTATTATTATATGCCAACTGTGGAAAAATAGATGCTGCATTTAGAACAAGTAAGCTGTTAACAGAATTCCAGCATCAGACTTTCATGATAATTCGTATATCCATCAACTTGCACAAATATAAGTCAATCCTTAACAACAATTAACATTTCCATTGTTATAGTAACTGCTTGGAGAGCAAATAAAGTTTCAAAAGAACTTCCCTATATGAAATGCCCGTTCAACATCTCGGTTTACAATGTCCATTGAACCTAAAATTAGCATAACTTACGAAAGAACAGAAAGTTCATATTCCAGGAGCATAACATTATCAGCTATCAAGGCAAGTGATTGCAGTCAGGCCAGTCACATTGCAAGACTGATAAGAAAACAAAAGAAAAGATTTATCAGGGGGTAGTATGTTTACTTGATGCAAGCAAGTACAACTGTTAGGAAGTGATGTTGAACAATCATCCGTTTCAAATCCTGCTCGAGCTCGTCAACAACACTTGGAGGCAGCTTCCGGAGTAAAGGAAGAACAGCATCAATTACAAAGACGATACACTCCACTAAACAGGCCGCAGCTCGACCATCAACCTTTAAAAAGAAACAAATCACTCAATATGGTAGTCTGGCTCCAAAACTCTTTAACCCACAAAAGACAAGAACACAATAAAATAATGAATACGTACTTCATTGTAATAGTTACCGACAAAAACTTTTTTGTTTTATTTTTCACCCATATCACACTGTTTTTACTTTTGGTATTAGATTTTTTTTATCAATATCATATCTACCAATGTTTTGAATTTCTTTTTTCTTATTTTATCTTTAAACGTGTTTTGAGAAGTTGAACATTCAACGGCGTGTTGCGTGCACGTATCAGTATCAAGGCTAAGAAGAGTTGCGTGCTCTTGAAAAGAACCAAGAGCATTGTGGGCTGTGGCAAATAGTTTATTGACTTCCTAATCAAATTCCAGGTGAACAAGCTTAGTAGAACCAAATTTTTTTCTTCATATACTTTCCTGCTTTCATTTTTATAGTCATAGAGCCATACAGAGACTCGACTTAGCACATCTGGAATCCGCACAAATCAAGTTAAGTTAAAATGAGAAAACATAAAAGCCCAAATTACCTGGTTCTTAAGATATGGCTGCAGTGTGACCACAAACTGAGAAGGGTTGGAAGAAGGAGCACAGAGTGATGGGTCAACAAGACAAAAGGCATGTAAAACTTTAATGTAAGGTAGGATCCGAATCTCTCCTTCCTCTACGTTCATTTCCTCTACCTATTCAAAAAGCAAAGTAAGAAACAGATAAGAGGGTCAAAGTTTCAATTTTATGATCATTATTTAAACACCAATATACCTGCAAAACTCGTTCCAGTAAATACTTGCACATTAGTTCACAACGCTTCCGCACTGTTGCCAAGGCTAAAGGATTTATCCCTGTTCCTTTGGCCTGGGGTAAAAAATCAAGAGCCAAGTTTCGTTTAATAACAGTGACAAGAGATTGATGATTAGACATCTTCTTCGACATATCAACTATCTGTTCAGTCTTCCTCTTCATCTCCAGTGGCACCGAACTATCATCTCCAAAATACTGTCTCCCAGATGGTTCTTCAAACCAAAACTCATAAAATGTCCGACAAACAAGGTCCTGTCCTCAAAGATCAGTACACTTGTGAGAAAACAGTCAACCAAAATAACAAAATAACAAAATATCAAAATTCAGCAATTTGCATCTAATAAGAGAAAAAGGGACAGAGAGCAAAAGAGAAACATGTACACAACTATTAACCATGATATACTAACATTAGCAGTCCAACGCAGGGCTAGAGCATAAACCAACGACATAAAAAACACATCCAAGTGCAAAGCATAACAGGCGTAATTAACTGAAATAGGTGTCAAATATTCTACGCCAAGAGCATGGTCAGCAACGTATACATGAATAAGCACTTGATTATAGTTGAACACTTTAAAGCTTCAACATCAGTGCACCTTTAGATCACCCCAGCAAATAAACATTCCAAAGATAACACAAGAAAGCAGGAACGGGATGTGATGAAAAGATAGTGAATAAGTCACAGTAGAGACTCGCCTGAATACTTGACTCTTCATCATTGATACGAGAAATGATCTCAATGCAGGCACCTGTTGTTTCTACAAAATCAGCATTTGATGTACACATGTCTCTGATAATCTTGATAGCTCGTTTTCGAACACTCACACCAGTATCTATAATCCTCTCAGCAAGTTTTTCAAAGTACTACAAGAGAACCCACGTGTAAAGAAGCAGTTAGATACTTCATACACACAACCAGTATTACCTACTTTCACAACCATACAACCAAAAGTCCATGATGAAACCTAGTATTCGGTAATCCAGATCTCAAGTAAATTTTCAGTTGATTTGACAAATTAACCGCTAAAATCATCTTCATGCTCTACCAAGAAAGGTTATTACATCTCTAATATGACCTATTCAAATTCGTAACACGAATATATGATTCGCTCAAAATAGAACACAGTATATAAATAAATAAACACTACGGAGTATAATTTGATGTAATTTGAATACGGAATTTGCAAATCCAATACCCTAGCTTCCAAGTACGGACATTTATCAATTGTTAGAGTTGTAAGACTGCAACACAAGATAAACAAGGACTTGGTAGATCATTCAAACATACCTGCACACCAACATCTGGATGTGACGCAATATGCCTTCCAACTAGTTCAAGAGCAGCTTCTCTGACAGATATTGCAGAATCGCAGAACCTTCCTTCAACTGCTACTTGGACACGTTTATCACGCAAAACATCAGGATCAGCTTCTACAATTATACTGACCTGTCAGTGGGAAGAATGAGATTCAGATAGCAGGGAAAAGGACAAACCAGGCTAAACAGTAGACAAAAAGTGGATAGGAGGATTGATTAACCACAAAAATTCTAGATAGATAAAAACATCATAGCCACTTACTGCTCGTAATGCCTTAGCCCTAATTACAGGTGAGTTCTCTCGTAAACTAGCCTGAAATTGCCAAGTCGAACAAGAATTATCACTTAAAACTGAAAACAAGCAGGAACAAGAACTGAGTTATGCATTTATACTCACGAGAAGCATGGTAAGTATTGTGTCAAATCCTCTGGAGAATGAATTATGCTGCCCTAAACACAAACTAATCCTTTTGATGAAATCTCTGGACAGCACTGATGACAAGGCCCCTGAATCTCGGATAACTGCTTTCGACTTTAACCTGGCAAGGCGGTAGCTGAACTCTTGTTGCAATTGCGAATCATCTTTATACCACAGGCAGAGGTAAAACCTGTGAGCAGTTAACAGTTGTGAGGCAGATGACAACACAGAAACAAAAGGAAAACAACACAGGGATACAGCCTTGAATTGACCTCCAAGACCTGTATGTTCAGCCCTCTTCTCAAAGGCCAATAAAGTAGCTGTGGCCTTAACAGAAAGATTACATAATCAGAACCAAACATTTTGACACCTACCAGCGAGCAAACAAATGGAGATCATCGGAAGAACCATTATCCTCCAAGTAATTTAGAAGCATCTGTTGAACGATCTCCATATTTGTATCTGACTTGGTAGGTTCAGGCGAGCTATGAGAATGATTGTGATTAGTCTTGTAATCATCCTTGCACTGTGATTTACAATACGAACGTAATACTAAAAGTTGTTTTTTACACAGACAGACAGGGCAATGCCAACCACGTGTTGAAAGGTCATGTTCTCTGACGCCCATACAATCAGGATGAAATAACCTCTGACATCCTTGACATATCAACAAAGCTTTTTCCGTTACACCATCCAAACAAACCGAACATGTGTCTGCCTGTTCACCCTCATTTACGTTTTCCCTACCTAATATCTCCTGCACTATCCACATATTCCCCTTTCGACAATGAGCAGAGTCATGCTTTAGTCGTGCTGCAATTGTACCAAGTATATCAATTGCCATAGAACGTACTGAAATATCTTTAGACTTTGGGCCTGCATTTTGAAGCAGTAAGACACAGAGAACCTGCAAGCAAGCAACCAACTTGTTGAACATCAGTTGCCTACAAAAACTGTAGTTAAGAAAAGCATAACCGCAAAATGTGGGTGGGGGATGGGTAGGGAGGGTGGGCTAGCAAAGACAACAGATAATAGAATTCTTACTTCTAAAATGACAGATGAAGCAGGGTACTCTGGCAGATTCAAGGTAGTCAAAAGATCCAGAACAAGATTCTCCATTATCACCTTCACCTCTGATGCATCTTGATTTTTAACAGTTGTAAGCCGCTGAAGAACATGTGTCCAAAATGAAACACATGTCTCTGTTGCTGCCTCATTACATTTAGTGAAGTAGCCTGATTCAATTGTCATTTCGAATATGGCATGATTACTTGATGGTTGTCTCAAAGTTTCAGGAAGGTTAGAACTGTGGGATACCAGCTGAAGCAACAAAGCAGTGATCATTTGGATCTGCTTCTGATCTTCATCAGGTAAATGGAAAGCTCTAGCAGCTCGTTTAGAGAAAGGTAGATTCCAAAGAAGTTGAACTACTTCCTCGACAATATGACTCCTATGCTGCATGTATGAATAGAAGATCTGTAATTCAAGAGACAAATAATCATTTATGAGCACAAACATCACTAAAAGAGAAAAGAAGAAGCTTTGAAAAACAGTAAACCCGAAAAAATCCAATACCCCACTTATGAGGCTCATAGCCTGCATCTGCAAGAGCTGGATATTATCAACAAGTAATGTTGACAAGCACGTCTTCACTAGCTGCAAGATGCAGCTGTCTGACAAGCGTTCTACAAACAAAAGGTCTTTTACAAGACCAAGCACGGTGCAAAGCTTCTGAAATACTGTGTTCACAGCAGTCGATATCCTGAGAAATCAGCAAGTATAGACATGTTATCTTCTTCACTGGAAAACAAAGTCAATAAGAAGCCTATACTAAAACATAACAAAAGGAGAGATAGACTTCACTAATTCCATGATAACTGGACTGAAACTCCCATTAAAAACATTATGTTCGCATAAAACAAAGAAAGCACATATACCTGTTTGTTGATGTCCTTTTGCTTTTTAAACTCTTAGTTGTACGCCGCCTTTTGCTAGCTGAACCATACTCAGGACTAACATCAGGATCATCTTCCCCTGGAAAATTTGGCATCTTAATATGGCTTTCAGAAATGAAAAAACTAGTTAAGGTGGCTTTAAAATTAGGTATATGGAACCAATCAAGTCAAAGGACACTGGCAGTGGTTGGCAAAGGTCAGTAGAGCTAACGGCCACTACTACACCTTAACCAAAAGTCTAACTGAAGTCACATTCTAAACCACCCACCTTCAGCAATTCCATTGTCACCAGGACGATGCAAAGCACGATAAGAAGGATCACAAGCAAACATTATGTCCATGATCTGACGTCTAGTGAACTCCAGAATTCGTTCAATGATCTAACAGGTAGAAGATCACAGATTAAGTATTAGATAATCTCACACCATCAGAAAAACATATACAGCCATAGGATAGAGAGTAGCAAGAAAGTACAGTTACAAATAAAGCAGAAGTACCTCCTCTTTGTACAGTTGTTTTGGCATGTCATCGTAAATCATCACAGCAAGAGCAGCATGGATAGACTCCAAAGCACAAAAAATCAAGGAAACCTCTGAATCTGACTGGCAAAAAAATAAAGGTTAATAGCTAATTTCTCCCATGAGTGGATGTAGGTTAGGAGGGGCAACTTACATTTTCACATTCATCAATAGATAGTCCTTCAGCTCGATGAATTTGATTATCTAGAACCTTCAGTAGTCTCACAAGTATATTTACAGGAACCAGATGAAGCATCTTTTGCGCCCGGATTGACAGCACTTCCTTCAATACTATCCGAATATCAGAAGTGGGTAACTGTAGCCACTCCGCTTCCTCCAGCTCTTCACCAGGAAGTTCAGCCCTGCTAACCAAATCCTCCAAAACATCACAGAATCGCCCAACAACAGAATCTGCAAGATGACAATTTATTAAATTGTCAACAAAGAGAAAAAGAAACTATTATCAATACACTGTATATACACTAGTCTTACCTTGATGCTCACCAGGATCCATTGCCACACCAGTCGACACCCCCTGACTTCCTTTTTTCTTGGCACGGGTTTTTTTAGATGGTAAAGGTACATCCTGTAATTTTATCTGCTACTATGAATACAGAATTGTTGAGAAAAAAATGAATAAAGTAAGAAAAAAAGGTTACATACATCTATAGCTTCAGATTTTTGATGATGGGGAATTTCTATATGGTCTCTCAGCACTCGGTTGGAACTATGTTCAACTTTTTTATTAATGTTCGTATCAGATACTGAAATAGAAGTATGCTCTTCCAGAGGACCTGTGAAACTTATACAAGATGATAAACAATCAAGCACTACATAGCCAACTTTCTCATACAAGCAATGGGCTTCAATGGCAATGAAGACAAAATGCAATCAAACAGAATAGTTGTAGAGAAGAAAGCACGTGTGAGGAGATGGGAACTCTAATATTACAAGTTCTCAAGTCTAGCAAACAAGTTGCAACCCCAAGCACCCATGGATTATATAACAGAAACAAACAAAATATGAGGTTAAAAGATTTCATGCTGGCGAAAACCAAAAGTGCAAGGCTTGATGTGTTCCTTCCCAGCTCTATGTCTTATAATGGGCATCAGTCTCTAAGTGTCTTGTTAGTAAATTCTATATTAATCAAATAATCATCATATATAATACGAAGTATAAGCATAATCTGAGAAAAAATGTGAAGCTAAATACAGGTAGTTAGCATGAAGGTTTTCTTCTAACCTAGCTTCTTTAATGTAGATTGCTCACTTGGTGTCTCGTTAAGATACTCCACACCGACTACTCCATATTAACCATTATATGTAGTAAGCATAATCTGAGGAAAAATATGAAGCTACATGTGGTGCATTAAAACAATTCTATTGAGGGGCATACAACTATATCAAACCCTTCATATCGGGTTTTAATTCAAATCCAAAACCCAATTTGTAACCAAATCATTATCTTACTGTAAAAGCCAACAAATACATAAAAGTTGCGTCATAGAATTTAAACGAATTAGTTCATGGTATTAAATTGTTGCCCGTTTGTGATCGGGGTAAAGATTGTGAAATGCATCGTGTACTACAATGTGGTGGTGCATTTAATGAGATGACATGTCACGTATTTGTTTTTGTATAAATCATATTAAATGTATCCATCTTGTACCGATTGTATTACCGGTCACATATCCGCTATTTTCGGAAGTCTGTTCCAAAGAATATAATATCGCCACAGCACGCGAAAATGACATCAAAGAACAGTCGAGATACACTGTGTAGCGGCTAATATTAACAAAAGGTGTAATCAGCAGTTCACTAAATATAGATCTCGAGAATCGGAGAGCAATTGGGGTCAAAAAAATTGAATCTCACAAGCTGCCACAAATATGGGGTCATAATGTGGGCTAGGTATCAATATACTTGACCGGATTTATCCTTTTAATCATTGGTATTCTTTTGGGTCAAGGGCAAATGAGGCGTGGGTTCATATTGGAATTGGGACCCATAGGAAACTTTAACATTTATGACTTGGATAATTGGATTGTGTTGAAAATTTATTTACATATTAAAACAAATCAATAAAATCCAGGGTTTTGCAATTGTAGCTTATATAGGCTTTCTTATAATTTGGCTATGGTATTTTGGAGTCAATTCAAGGAATAGAGCTACTCATTTCGTTCTGTATTACTTTTTGGATAGTTAGATATCCAACCTCTGAGATCGACATTGTGGTTTAGAAAAAAAATTTAAGGGACCGTCACCTTTTAAAAAGATTACCAAATTAACATTCAAAGGTAATATTTCTAATTGCTATCTATTTAAAATGTGAGAAGTACCATCAAATTTGCAAAACTTATCTTGAATAAAATTTCTAACAGCGCAGAATCCTTGATTTAACGATCCAAAGTTATACTCCGGCGACGTATGCATAGCAACATAAGATACGTTTGATCCTTTGTAACTGCTTTGGTTCGCCGAATCTTCCCATTTATTAGCAAGTAATTTTAAATCATTCATGACATGTTAATATGTTATACGTCCTCAAACTCTAGATATGTCATCGTCAAAATTAACCGGCTACGAACAATATAGTTAAGCACAAAAGGCCAATATCTATTGAGATGATGGAAAAGAGATTTTGTATACTAAATGCAGAAATAAAGATCAAAATTCATCTATAAGCATATCATGCATGCTAACCGAAGAAATATACTCGTATTAAATCCGCCAATAATCAAAAATTTCAAAACTAATAGCAAAGTTGAGTTGTTGTATAACGTACACCTACATAATATATGCGGCATCAGAGTCACAAAATTCATAAATCAAAAGATAATAATTACAAAGTATAAAAAAACGTAAAGCTATAACACTCTACGTTATGTTTACCTGGACGTGAACACTCGAAAGCATCACGATCGTAGCGAAGCACCTCCTCGCAGAGCTCCAACGACTCAATAGCCGAAATCTCACCCGAAGTCACATTATTCTTGAGGTTCCTGTTGCATCACATTTAATTCAAATTAAAACCAAATCATCAACCGAAATCAAAGCGAAGACCAATACACGCAAGTAGCGACACCCATATTTAGCAAAACCTACAGCAGCTAAGACGAAAATCATCGACGCAATTAATAATTCAACTTCAAGCAAAAACCTCAATTACACAAAATCTAACATAAAGTGAGAAAACCTAAGTGGATAACTAATCCTAGAATTTCAATGGCAAACAAAATTCAAATTTAAACCAAATCATCAACCGAAATCAACGCGAAGACCAATGTGAGCAAGTAGCAACACTAGCAAACTCTCTCAATACGCATATTCAGCATAACTTACGGCAACTAAGACGAAATCATCAACTCAATTAATAATTCAACTTCAAGCAAAAACCTCAATTACACAAAATCTAACGGAAAACCTAAGCGAATTACTAATCCTAGAATTTCAGCAGCAAACATCAACAGAAGACCAATGCGAGCAACTAGCGACACTAGTATACTCTCTCAATAAGAACATTCAGCTAAACTCGCGAAAAACACCAACTCAATTATTAATTCAACTTCAAGCGAAAACCTCAATTACACAAAATCTAACCGAAAACCAAATCATCGACCGAAATCAAAGCGAAGACCAATGCGAGCAAGTAACGACACTAGTATACTCTCTCTTAAGCAAATTTAGCTAAACTCGCGAAAATCATCAACTTCAAGCAAAAACCTCAATTACACAAAATTCAAATTAAAACCAAATCATCAACCGAAATCAAAGCGAAGACCAATGTGAGCAAGTAGCGACACTAGTATACTCTCTCTTTAGCAAATTTAGCTAAACTTGCGAAAATCATCAACTCAATTGCTGATTCAACTTCAATCAAAAACCTCAATTACACAAAATCTAACAGAAAACCTAAGCAAATTACTAATCCTAGAATTTCAGCAGCAAACAAAATTCAAATTAAAACCAAATCATCAACCGAAATCGAAGCGAAGACCAATGCGAGCAAGTAGCAACACTAGCAAACTCTCTCAATACGCATATTCAGCAGAACTTACAGAAAATCATCAACTCAATTGCTGATTCAACTTCAATCAAAAACCTAAATTACACAAAAAAATCAAAGAATCAAGAGCAAAACATACAAGTAAGAGACATCAGTATGACGAAGAAGATCAGCAATCTTGCTAGCTTGAGCAAGAACTTCACGGCGATTAAGCGAGCGAGAAACATGATCATCGAAGAGACGAAGTTCTTCTTCAGCAGCACCAGCGAACGGCGGAAGTGACGGAAGAGGTAAACATGGTGCGACTTCAGAGTGAAGTGTGTTCGACAGTGTGATTCCTCGTTGACTCCATTCAATTGGATTGTTGCTCATGTTATACCTGCAGATTCAACTCAGAAATTGCAGGAATTCGATCATAAATTTCTTCAATTTGGTTGAATTTAGTTGAATTTTGTTGAATTTGGGAGGAGAAATGAGGAAATTAGGGCTTGAGAGGGGAAGAGAGAGAAAGCGGAATTTGGGGGAAAATTTCAAAGGAAGTGAGTGAAAGCCCTAGAGAGAGAAAGTGAGTTAGTGAGTGGGGGCGAATGGCGGGGAAAATGTGTGAGGAAATTTAGGAGGAAGCGATTCTGGTATGAGACGAACTTACGATAATGATAATCTTTCACTTACGATATAAATAGACCTGGTAAAATGGGTCAACGGGTTGGGTATGGACCGGGTCAGTTTCGGGTCGGGTCATCTTCGACTTATTAAAATAGGGTCGACTTCGGGTCGGGTTTGGACCATGTCAGCTTCAGGTCGGGTTAGATTCGACTTATTAAAATAGGGTTGACTTCGGGTCAGGCATGGTAGTTTCGGGTTCGGATCATTTTCGGGTTTGCTATTTTCAATATTTTTTAGGAATCTCGACTCGTGACTAGTTTTCTATAATAATATCCGGGTCAGTTTTAAGGTCTATTCAGGTTATGGGTAAACTTGGGTCGGGTTCGTGTTGGCTTAGTTGAGTCGGGTCAGTTTTGTGACTTTGTCAGGTATGTTATTTTATTTTTATTAACAGGTTTCACGGTATGTTATCGTAAGACAGTCTCACAGAAGAATAACGGTTTACGAAGTACTCGTGGTACAACGGTTAAATCGAAGTCGGCAGTAAAAGTAAAAAAAAAAAGGTGGTACCAGAGACACTATGATAGTGTGATGTACTGAACCACTGGCTTTGGTCAGTTGGCTTTTTACTCATTTGAGGTTCGTGTTGTACGATGAGAGGTTCGAGTACAAATAAGTACAATGCATCCTGGACCGGACCGGTCATACGGGTCACATGGATTAGGTTACGGGTCACGTCATAATCTGGATCGAGTTATACTCCGTACTGGTTATGGATCGGATTGATGTTGGAATATGGATTGATGAGTCGATGATGGGTCAACAAAAATATTACAGTATTACTCGTAATGTTAACACAAAAACTTTACTTATGTGAGACGTGTCACGGTAACAGGGAATCAGGGATGTCAATAGATCGAGTCCAGACTGAGTACACCTTCATCAGCGGCGTCCAGTCGTTTTTTCTTTGCCAGTCGAAAAGAGCGCTCTATGAACGGATAGCGTCTCTGCCACTAAGTGTTGAGCTACTGAAGAGACAGCAGTACGTTCATCCGTCATTGACGACGGTCACTGATTTCAATACCGTCGTCCAACCCATCCATCACCGTGAAAAGTAACTCATAAAATGTTGTAGGGACGAAGAACCATCGTGAATTTCAGGGCGTTACTCGTCTCCTGAACCCAAGAATGAAAAAATTATTACGAGTTTTTCGGCCATTGCAAATCGTCGATGCTACCCTTTTGCAGTTCCCAGGCGCCTGCAGTAATCTCATTATAAAGTTGATCCCAAAGCCAACTCGAGTAACCCCAAAAGAACCAGTAATCGGAAGCAGACTGATTTCCCGCTCTAATTTCCTCGATTCTGTCGATTGTTGCTGATTGATCGAGTAAATAAACACCGGGTATAACTTCAGGATACTGATTATTCCATGAAGATTTTCTCGTCAATGAAACAAGAGGCCTTCCTTCCTGTATGACAGGCCCACCAAAAGAAATCGGAGATTCTTTAAATGATTCAGCATCTTCGGATGCCAGTACGTGATTCCAGCTGATAGGTTTATTAACGATCAGGCCTTGAAATCCCAAGTCGGGATTAGCAGTTACTATCAGAACCTTAGATTGACTGAACGGGTTTGCTCCAGCTAGGCGTTCAGTGGCCAGCAGAAATGAACCGACAACCAATTTCTGTGAACTTTCTTTTTTTTCGTCAAGCATAAAGGTTGCTTGTGTATGTGAGTCTATGTCGGTTATAGTGAGTTCTTGAAAAGGGATGTTTTCTTCGGATGACGCTTTCGAGAATACGTTTTGAGGAATGTTAGCTTCAGTCCATAGGGTTCCTGCACAAGCAGAATCAGTAATTGTTACAAGAAATTTAATGCATAAATTAAGCGATAGACTGGCACGTCGTTCTTTGACTCAAGAGCTACCAGCAATCTTAATTCGAAACCATCGAAACATCATAAAGAGGTAAAAATAATGATAAAAGGAAAACAAAAACACGAGAAAAATAAAACTAAATAATCAAAACGAACATAAAACCAAGAAATTCATCAAAAAAAACGTGGTGAGTATATTTTTGGACCATAAATGAGATTAAACTATTACGATGGTTCAGCAAGAAGATAACCGGAAAAAAAAAAAAAGGAAAACAACATAAGTTAGAACATAAAACCAAGAAATTCATTAAAAAAAAAAAAAACGTGGTGAATATATATTTGGACCATAAATGAGATCAAACTATTACGATGGTTCAGCAAGAAGATAACCGGAAAAAAGGGAAAACAACATAAGTTAGCAAATACAAGGGGATATCGAATTATAATTAGAAACGTGATGCACAATTATTACCTTTTTGCCTGGCAAGATGCTCCGAGCTTACACCATGGTCAGCCAAAAATTTTATTATGTCAGTCACAATCATATTTCCGTTGAAAGGGATAACGGTCTTCTTCTTAGCTGGAAATAGAAGCAGAGTCGGATATACTTCTCTCTGAGAGACACATCAGAGAAAGTTTTGTTAGTAAGATTTCTCGACATAATGATTATAATGATCATAATATTGGTACGCCAATCCAGTTCCATTTGGAGACAAAACGACAGACTATCTCGACATGTTAAAGTATGATGCATGGGCCAATCATCATGAATTGTTCTTTCTATCTATCTAAACTACGAGTAGTAACCGTCGTTGCATCCAGGATTCAAACCAGGCAACAACCCAAAGGAATGATAGTCTGTGTTATATTCCCTCCGTCATCTAATAAGGTTCACACCTATTACAGGAAAAAAAGCGAACTGTGGAACCTTATTCAAAGACGGCCTAAAAAGGAAAGTGTGGATCTTATTCTGAGACAGAGGGAGTATATTGCCGAGAAAGTAACGAACTAAGGAATATAATAGAGTATATTTGCTGGAGGGGAGACTTACTTGACCTCGTGATTTCAGTATCCATCCACAGTCATTTAAAGTGCAGTCAATTGAATATATTGCAGGCAGCTTTGAAATAACATCATTGAAGTTATCTGTCACAAGATTCAAATTCGTAAGGCCTAAGCACAACTCGTATAAAGTAATATATAAAACGCAAAAAAAGTAGTCGCCCTCCAATCCATTCTCCACGAAAAATTACCCTTCCCATTAAAGTGATTATTATGTGATTTATAGCGAAATGCCGGAATGTAATTTTCCGCCACTAGATCCCCGCGAGAATACTTCCCATTAAGTTGGCAAACAAGGTAACTCATCTACTATAAGCAAACAAAGTCTCAAAAGGAAAGAAACGAGTTTACGCATATTCATAATACCTTCAGAACACAGATCCTTGCTCTTGGAATCACAATTGACCAAGTTCGTATACCCTTTCAGGGCTCGATATACTTCTCGGACAACTAATTCCATTCTCTGACAAAACCCACACCAACTACTGCTAAACAGCACTAACACGTCCTTATGCCAAGCGTTTGTTAAATTATGAATATCCGATTGGTCATTGCCAATTACTAACTCAGAAAACGCATTTGTCGTAACAGAAGGAATGGAGTCCTTTTCCTGAAAATCAAGATTGACAAACGGAGGATGGGACATTTCAATAGACTTCCGCAAAGTCCCAGAGCGTTGATAAGGAGTAAGACTTCCATTAAGAAAACGATCTACGAAAGTAGCCAAGGAAGATGAATTACAAGTTGCTTCGCCGGAGAAAATATAGTGCTGCTCTGAGACGGGATCAAGGATCACAATGCTAGGGACTTTTACGTCATTAGTAAGAGACCTAAGAAACTTATCGTCGCCATCTGAGAAAAAAAATGAGCCAGTAAACCAATTATAGTGATGCTCTGAACTTTCAGTTTTGTCTGCCTCCAGAGATGCTTGAATTTTGGAATCTAAAATAACAGAGGAGGTAGCATCGTGATCCTTGAAAGATTGATGACTGTCCACCGAACTAGCAAGCTCATCAGCTAGATCCGCCGATGGTTTCTGTTCATTTTCATCAAATGAAAACTCGGCATTGGCAGGTTGCAGATTTTCCAAATCTTCCCCTACGGAATTATGAACAGTTGCGTCAGCAATTTCGTCTGAACTACTTGTCGGAGATGACAATACATCTTTTATTTTAATATCTATATCGTCAGATAGCAGTTGAAAGCCCGCTTCCTTGGCGACTGAGCTTAACTTAGAGGGCTGGTTCTTTCCAAGCAAATGTGTCAAAATCTCATGTAAGGAACCACCTTGTAATTCTGCTGCTTTATCATCTAACTTGACATATTTCCCGTCTTTTAAGATCACAACTGACATTTTATCCTTTTTCTTATTAGATGCAGATGATAGCACTATTCTACTACTTTTATAAGTCTTAGCTGACCCTTTATCCATACGGAGTAATTTTCTTGGTCGGACCCTACCTTGCCCATCTGTATGTAAATTCCAGTGCTGTTGTGCAAATTCTTTATATGCAATAAGAGCTTCCTGACTCTTTTTTGCAGTTTCTACAGAGTCTGATCTTCTGTCCACAAACAGAATTATTGATGGTTTATCTAAAGGAAGAGAAGGACCGTGCCGGTTCTCATCCTCCAACAACTGCATGAGAAAGATTCAATGGATCAACAGCGATGCAGGAAGAGTACAAACACTAAAAATGAACGGTTGTGCACAACGTCCTTACGTATAAGAGCATGTTTGTCTAGAAAAAGTTAAGAGATAAGGGCAAAGTACTCAATCATTTATAGCTCGAAAAGAGGCTGCCTAGTTCAGTAGCTAAAACATAGTACTGTACGCCTCATATGAATATGTGATTCTCCCACAATAGAGAATCTTTAGTTCTACAAAAGCTCCCTCACTTTCAATATCTTGCATACACCGGCATGACTATGTAGCAATAGGAAATTGTATACACAGATAAATCCACTATGGGAACCGAGTAGCCACAAACGTTTAGTTAAGAGTGTAGCTAGCAGAAGATTCTGACACCGTTTCTACCACTGCCGAATTTTGAAGGTTACTAAGATAGGCAGATAGCGATTTTGAGTTGGTATCAGCCACATTAAATCTGCAATAACCAAGATTAGGCCGTGATGAACTGATGACTAAATCTGAGGTCAAACTAATACCCATAATCAAAACTATAGACATACGCTTAGCGGAGTCTTTAAAAACCGGTCTAGTTGACAGATGCATTAGATAAAGAGATGAACAAGCTATCAATTCCTTAAAGAAGATAGGAATAAAAAAAAAGTAATGAAATACCTCTATAACAGGTAGATAACGCATCTCTAAAGCATCTTGAAGAGGAATTTCTTCTTTTAATTTAGTTACACAGCCAGGACATCCCGCATGAGATATAATTAATGACCAGACATCAGAAACCTCAACGCTAAGAGGTGAAAGCAATGATTTATCAGACAGAAGGGCATATCTTTGCCTTTGAGGAGGAAGGTAAGCATCTTTTGCTGCTGCGATGAACTTAGAGAAAAAGGACTCAAATTTCTTGTACTCTTTAAAACTGCAGGATTCCCCAAAAGTAGACGGCATATTCTCGATTGTTGAAAAAGGCGTCACATTTTTAGCACCGAATTCTCCAAGCCAAGGGATTCCACCACACCCATCTTCGATCTGACTGATCATCATTTCACTCCCCACAACACGCTGAGAGACAAAGATATGCATCAAAATTAGACTGTAAAATTCTTCAAAATCGATGTTATTACAATAAGCTAACGCAGACAACAAGGCACCTTCGAGTATTTATTCCCACCAGCTGCCTGAGTTTTATTTGTTTCTTTCTGAAGGTCTCTCAATACCTGCAAAGCTAAACCACCAGAATTATATGAGAATCACAGTCTACGAAGCCACAACTCCTTTTGAAGCTGACTCTGCAGTTGTATTCATGAAATCACAAGCAAATTCAGAGAAAATGAGAAGGATATTGCACATAGCCGAACAACAAGGAACAATAAAAAGAATCATACACCCAAAAAAAGGAATGACCGTAGGAGGACGAACTACAGAAAAGAACGCATACAAGCTTAAAACAACATGTGGACCGGAACCGTAAAATAGTTCAGTATAATTGCTAAAAGCAAATATCAGTAGAGTGAGCATGCAAAAAACACTCATGCCAACCCACACAAGAGAATCAAATAAGTATCACAAGCAGAAGGTCGAGATGAGATTTATATTTATGTGCCAATGGTTACAGAGTAGGGATCTGACTGGAATGACAAACATAACACGATCAACAAAAGCAGGACACATTTGTAACTGTTTGACATACCTTGCAATGTCTTATTGTCAGTGAGCTGTGCCAGCAAACTAGAGGCCCATCCACAAGTTTCCAGGAGCAGTACAGCCCTATCGGTTGATGCAAGAAACATTTCCATATCTTCCGAATTGCTAATTTTCTTAAGAGGGAGGTCTTCAGGTACAAGCGATACCAGATGATGTACAGAAGACAATATATCTGCAACTCGGAGCCTACCCTGATACTTATAAGACACAGCGTGATGATAACAGAGGACTGTTATTTCCTCCACGGCACCAAGAGAATCAGCCAGTACCTTATCAACATTACGGTACACAAGCATCAATTTTATGGCACTATACTTCTCTTGCTCTTTAGCCAATTTAAGAGATATTTCCCTCATCAGGGAACGAGACTCCCCACACCCTGTCCACGAAACCGTAAATTATTTTAAGAGATCGTCAGCAGAAACATACCCAAATCATTAATCTTGTGCCAAGTATCATACACGCATGATGCACGTTTGCATTAGATTTAATCATATTACTAGAGTCGTGTGGCCTCTAAATCCTCTATTAAGTAGTACTCCGTACTCCATATCAATTAAGTGTGGCATTTTACACCGTCACATTGTAGCATCATCACCTAACCTCAACTGAATACATCGATAGGATCAAACACAAAATTCAGGCGTTGAGCTAAGTTATTCCACCATCATGCATAAAGACTTTACTTGGGCTGCGGATAATACATTTGCACCCCATCCCATTTCTCATTACTCCTCACTACAGGTGGCAATCAAGTCAGTCGGGTCGGGTCATATCGGGGGGTAGAACTGTAGAAGGGAGGCGAGGTACGAGTCGGGTCCAGGTCGAATCATTTCAATTCAATTGATGTTTTGGGCCAAATCGGGATTGAGTCACGTCATTATCGAGTCTACTTTATCACATTACTTCAATGCGCCTACTTCCCAAATAAACCTAGTTGTTGATCATTAATTGGTTTAATTACTTTGTTATTTTCATTTGTATCTATCTTTAAGCTACACTTTCATTTGTATCGATCTTTAAGCTTAATAATTGTCCCGTTCATCAATTTTATCAGGTCAGGTTCAAATCAAGTCAGATTCGGGTCCCTGGCTATTGGGTTCAAAGGTCAGTTTCAGGTTGCTAGATTTTTGGGTTCTATCGAGTCGAGTCATCTTTTGCCAGCTCTAAGCCCTCGCCCACACCGCCACCCCGTTCCTCCTACAGTCCTACTCCCTCATTGCACTTACTCCAAACCCCTGTAACCTCTCAATCTCTCATTACATCACCTTCCTCCCTCAATCAAACCAACCCCGTGATTACGAACACAATAATAAACGATATCGGGATTATTGACCGAATAACAGTCCCTAATTCGATCAATTGCAATAACAACACACTCAATCCCTCAGTCACACAAATCATCAAATCCAAAATTGAAATTGAAATTGAACTCAAACTACAATCAATCAATCAATCAACAGTTGAATAATGAAGAACAAGAAAGAGTTACAAAGAGAGAAAGAGAGAGAGGCATACAAGGAACAGTGACAAGGAGGAGAATGTGAGGATGAAGATGAATCTGTGAAGAGAAGTTGTTGGTGGAGAGTAATCGCCATTCGAACTGCAATTGATTGCTGTACATTGAAGATGAAGATGCATCGGCGTCGATTATCAAAGAGATGAACGCCGCCACCGCAAACACGGCGGAAGCTACGGCGGTTATTGGTCGGAACCTCATTTCTTACTCACTGCTGCTCGGTTTTCATACACATCGGACTTATTTCGAGTTTTTATTATTCTTTTCATTTTATTTTAATTTAAAGGGCTTGGGCTAGAATTCGAAGTCGTGACCTCGTGGGTCGTGTTTCGTGGCAGTCCATCGTGGTCAATCCGTCAAATGGCATGAGTTACTATACTTCCCTATAACAATGATATAAGAACCGTTAGATCGTTCTGAAATAAAATATGGTTCATTGATAGATAAGTGTCGTGATTGGGCGCCATTTACATGTCGTGGTACGACCCGTATTCCAGTCTAGATCTTGTCGTGTCGTGGCCTCATATTTTTAATACTCCGTAGTATTTTTTTTGTTGCTTTTTCTCATCTTTTACCGTGTTGTCGTGCCAGGTTGAGTTGAGGCGCGTGTTTTTTTTTTCGAATTTTTGAGTCGTGGCGTGTTTCTCATCGGGTTTTGTTGTGCCTATGTATAGTTTCAAGTCAAAATATTATATGGTTTCTCTGAGTATTACGAGTATTTACGAAATAATATTTCGATAGATAAATGTCACTATATTCATAATACAATACCGGTACAATGACATTGTAACATACTCGAGATATTTTATGAAAATATTAGGATACTAAGTACTATATATATTCATTATTTGAAAGGAATGAAATAGACTGGGAAGACCTCAGAAAGATTGAACTTAAAAAGTCCAAAGACTTCTGGTGCATCAGTGGTCAAGGTACATGTGAAGATGATGATTTTGTTTCCTTTGAAGTGGATGCAAGCTGGAAATCTATTGACAATGCAGGCATGGGATGGATTTGTTTCGATGAGAACAACATTTTGTTGGGTAAATTTCAGTCCAGGTTTCTGGCTGAATCTCCCCTTCAAGCTGAAGCTCAGGCAATCTTAAGAACGATCCGGGATGCAAGGTCTAAGGGTCTACTCCATATAAAGGTTAAAACAGACTGCCTGAACCTGATTTGGCAACTGGCACGGAGCTGCGAGGATCCATTTCGAAGTAGCTACTATTATTAAGGATATTTATTATGAGGCTACTGCATTTCATTGTTTAGCTTTCAGGTTTATTCCTACAACCCATGAGAAACTCATACTAGAAAACACACCTAATTCAGTACATTTTCCTGACTAGAAGTCCAAGGCAGATAATGGTGTGCATTCATTCACACCTACATGTCAAAAGAGCTTGCTGCAGCAGATGGTGTTCTTTGATGCTTTGTCTTTCCTCCTCTCAGAGACCCTTCACTACTCCCGGTTTTCCGATGGCCTGCAGACGCAAGCAACAATGCTACCGCCACACTGAACATAAGTAACATACTTACGAGGTACACGTATGTTCTCTTGGATGATCTCCGGTACTCTCCGAAGAAGATTACGCCCCAGAACGTGCTCACGAGTGGAAGTGCCTATAACCCCAAAGCCAAACGAAGCCAAGTCACATTCCTTATTCATAATAGAGATTATTAGATATTGTGTCGGTTTGGCGTGGTTTGATCCCCAAATCAAATAAATCATGCTGGCACGAGCGAATCTATAGTGATTAGTCATGGATCATTGTATCGGACGTGGTATGAAATGCTTGCAGTGTCCGATACATGACTAATTACTATAGATTCGCTCGTGCCAACATGATTTATTTGATTTGGGGATCAAACGACGTTAAAGTGACACTATATCTCTAGAATGAATCGAATGAGACGACATCATATTTCATTGCGTATAAATGGATATTTTTTTTAAAAAAAAAATAACAGCTCATCTTAAAAGTTAACTTTGGCTCTGTATGTCGCGTGTTTTCAGCTAGTTTATTTGACCAAAATTTTAGCTAGCTTGGCTCATTGTTGTGAAGATGTTCAACAGGTAGATTATTTCGCAAATAAGCTAGCTCAAATAGAAAACTACTCGGAGTAGCGCGTGAAAATAAGCTAACTGATAAACTTTGCAATTTCCTTTTTTTACCTCTTCAATTATTACAACAATATTTTACGTCACTTTATCAAATACCGGCTATCTTTTAGCTATTTCAGTTAGCTTATCAGTTTCTAATTTCCCGTCAGCTTTTTACCTAGCTTATCAGTTAGTTTTGGTAAAACGGAGCATTAGATCACTGAAGGATGTGTCAAAAGAGACGTCGAAATTTACTCAATGAATCGGGTAGAAAGAAGAAGAGAATAACCTGAACAGCATCAGCAGCGGCATAACCAGCAGCCTGACCTCCAATAAACTGAAGCCCATTTCCAAAGCCACACAGCAAACCTGCTAACACAGCCCACGCTCTGCCATTTCCGTCTTTAAGGTAAGCTTTGAATGATGATTTAGGCAAGTCCAGAAGAGGACGGTACAAGAACATCACGTTCAAAGCAACGGCTATTACAACAAAGGAGAGTGAGAAGTAGAAGAACGCGGTGTAGATAACCAAATGAGGGACTCCTTCCTTGAGAAAATGCCATTGGTCATTTGTCGACAGGTTGAATACTGGTGAAAAGAGTGCAAAACATATTCCAGCGAAAAATGTTATGCTTAAGCCAACCAATCTGCTCTTCCCAACAACCTGTTGTTCAGGAAGTTATTGATACAGTACTGTATAACATACAAAATATGGACAGTTGATAACAACTTACCATTACATGATGTAAGAATTAGGTTGAGTAGAAGCAGCAATTGCATACGGTTTCACGATTATTGGGTAAAATGGTTTAACGCTCGGTCTGCAATATGCATGGAGTCGTGACTCGTGGCTATTATGACAGTAATTTTTCGGCGTAATTTCAAATAACTCATCTCGCGTAGCTGCAGATCATTTAGTTAGGTCATTTTAGACTGAGTAATCTCGGATTAGGTATAGTTCGTGAGAATTTGTTCGAGCCTAATTAGGTAGGTTGTAGGGAAGGTTCCGTTTCAGAAGGTTTAATTTTTCGCTGTAAGTTTTCAATATTTAATATATAATCGAATTTGATATACCTTAATTGCCCGTTTGTTTTCAACTGCAATTATAGATTCGGCAGTTCCAGCCTTTTTAGTTTCCTCAGCGTCCAAATCTCCAACCTCGATATCCTCCAAGATATCTGCACATATCTCTATATCAGCCAACTATGGAGTACAGTACAATTTATTGCAGTCTATTACTGAATCATAGTAACTGAAACCGAGTTACCTTTTTCAGATTTGGTTCTCTTATCGTCTGACTCCTCCGGCACACTGCAAAGGGCTGATTTAACCAAAATGAAGGATAAAATTTAACTATTGATGCACATTATAAAACCTGTCGTTCAGAGTGGTTGACGAATCAAAGTGGCATACTCTGGTGCATTGTTCATGTTTTCATGGAAGCTTCGAAGCTTTGCCACATTATCAGCTGCATTAGAGGAGTGAACAGTCGCTCCGAGTAACACAGCAATGAGAAAGCACGCTACTCCAGGAAACAAAATGCTCGCTTTATTTATCTTATCGTCCAAGAAGTAGTTCAAAGATGTACCTGAAATAACAGAATTCTTATAACTTAAACCTATGGAGCCGATACTTCTCTTGATAGCTATTGTTAGACCTGAGAAAACCCGATACTACATTACTAGTTTACTACCCGCTATTTAAACGAGGAGGATAAAACCTGACCCACCCGACTCAGTAAACAGTTTAATTCAAAGATGTGCCTGGAATAATAACAGAATTCTTATAACTTAACCTATGGAGCGACTGAATCGATATAACATCTCTTGATAGTTAATGTCAGACCTGAAACGTGAAAAAACCCGATAGAACCCGCTATTTAAAAGAGGAGGACAAAACCTGACCCACCCGACTACCCTGAACGGTTTAATTCAAAGATGTGCCTGGAATAACAGAATTCTTATAGCTTAACATACGGAGCGATTAAATCGATACTATATCTCTTGATAGTTAATGTCAGACCTGACACGTGAAAAAACCAGATAGAACCCGTTATTTAAACGAGGAGGATAAAACCTGACCAACCTGACCAACCCGACTCAGTAAACGGTTTAGTTGATTTTCACAATTGACTTCTTTTACCTATAACAACAGCAATGCTTGAAGTAATCACTTGTGCAACTGAAAGCCCAACAAACGCCCACGCATACTGAATCGACACATTGCCAAGGCTCAAGAACAACCCTCCTAGCATCGCCATCAAAACACATGGCCAAGTGTCCTGCATACAGTCACGATCCAATGTTCTAATGAATCAAAACAACAAAAGGACTTGCTAAGTAAACGGGTTTTTCCATGTATCGGACATAAAACATCAAGGGAATGACCTGAGAAAGCTGAGTGATGAAATTTGGCATATTGGGTTTGCTATCGCCAATTTGACCAAACGTAAGAGCAATAACAACAGCGGCCAGGAAATTCGTAACGGAGTAATCAAGGTAGGTGTGTTGGGGAAGCCTCCCTCTTCTTTCGAGAAGAGTAAGAATCGCAGGCCATGTCCCCAACAGAAGCAGGGATAATAGCATGCAAGCTACGGCTCCCGCTTTGCTCTCTACCAAAAACATCTTTCACCTTATTTCCTCTGCAAAATTTATAACCACCCCATTTTTAACATCTTACTATCAATCCTTGTTTCAAAGAATCGAACATATCGTAACTACAAAGCAATTCATGAATCAGGCCAGCCATCTCATTACTGATGTAGTGATCGGGCTGGTCTATTATTGTCCGAAAGGTCGCCTATTCACGCTCCTTCTACCCGCTACAAGTATGGAAGATTTTTTTAAACATATTACGGAGTAATTAAAATGAATCCACGTCAACACGAAGCTGGCTCAGCTCGTATTCAAGCCACTAAGCGACTAGCCAACTACCACCATTTGTACAAAGATAGACACTCATAGCTAAAATGGATGACAGACGACTAGTGGCTAGCCTAAGTTGACCCGATAACTGAGATTCAGAAAACTGAAGAACGAGCTCAGCTCGAGCTCGTACCAAGCTCGGTTACCCATTATAATTTTTTCCATCTCTTTATAAATACTCTATATAACTAAAAATACTCCGTATATATTTAGAATTATTAGAATTCAAAATCATAAAACGAGGTAAAAGAAACTAAAAAGAAAAGCACACATGAGCTTCCTACTGAGCTCGAATGGGCTCGGATTCGAACAAGCTTTAGCTCGAACTCGTCTTGACCGAACTTTGACCGAGCCGATTCTAAGGACTCTAGAAGAACCGCTTCTTATCATTTACGCCCTCAAATTAGTATGGAGTAATTAGGTTCAACTGGAATTGTTCTAAGAATCAATAATACTAACAAGCTTCCGAACTGAGCTTTACTGAGCTCGGGAACGACTCGGATTCAAACAGGCTCAGCTGGCGCTCGACTTGACCAATTGATCGAGCCAATTCTGAGGACTATACGAGCACATTCGACTGGAATTGTTCTAAGAATCAATAATACTAACAGTAAGATTATTAAAGGTAAAAAAACCAAAAAGCGCCCAAACAAGCTTCCGAACTGAGCTTTACTGAGCTCGGATTCAAACAAGCTCAGCTCGAGCTCGTTTTGACCGATTAATCGAGCTGATTCCGAGGGCTCTACGACGACGTTCAACTGTAATTGTTCTAAGAATCAATAGCAACAGCAAAACACGCAGAAATGAAACAAAAATCAATCAATAAGGAATTAAACCAGGAGATCAGAGCTTAGAGGTAGCATACCAATGGAAGAAACCTCAAAAATGGATGATAAGAACACGGCACATAAACAGCAAGCACATTCCCATACACCTGAACAACAACGCCACCTGAAACACAATCAGTAAACTTTCGAAGAAGGTGATCCGAAGCTTTAATGGCGGAAAACGATTCAATTGAAGTACGTAGTAAAATTACGACTCTAATTTGGGAAAACAGGAGATAATAACAGAGTTATCGGTCAGTTTTGGAAGAAGGTGATCCGAAGCTTTAATGGCGGAAACTACTACCGATTCAATTGAAGTATGTAGTAAAATTACTACTCTAATTTGAGACAACAGAGATAACTAACAGAGAATCGGTCAATTTTGGAAGAAGGTGATCCGAAGCTTTAATGGCGGAAACTACTACACTCTAATTTGAGAAAACAGGAGATAATAACAGAGAATCGGACAGTTTTTGAAGAAGACGAACTTACGTTTTAATGGCGGAAACTGATTCAATTGAAGTACATAGAAAAAGTACTATTCAAATTTGAGAAAACATGAGATAATAACAGTAGTTATCGGTCAATTTTGGAAGAAGGTGACCCGAAGCTTTAATGGCGGACACAACTACCGATTCAATTGAAGTACCGTAGTACTACAGCGCAATAATTGCGCAAAACGACATTGAACTTTTGGTGCGTGCTGTCACTTTGTCGTGACAAGTGTATCCTCTCAATTGCTTCCGTCTCCATGTTTTTCTTATGCTTTCTTCTGATAAGGTTAACAATGGTGGCCGATTTTTATTCGCAGACAAGATGACGACGACTCGACGAGTAAACTGGACATAGTAATAAAATAAGTAACAAATATCATACACTTGTTGATGTGTCATCCAGTGTATGGTGTGGCACACAGAGTGAGACACAAAAATGGGACGGGTGATCCGCTCTGGGCTAAACATGGCTAACTAAATCGACTCGGACCCGATCCAAATAACATGAATCGTATCCGACCAAACCAAACACTTAAATTAATGGTCCGGTTTGCCCGGTCTATACGGGTGTTCAAAAAGTGATTCGGACTGGTAAATGAGACCGGGGTACAAACCAGTCCGGTCTCCGGGTCCCCAAAAACTTGGTAATCGGTCACGATCTGGTCCAGTCCACACTTCAAAAAAAAAAAAAAAAAAAAAAAACAAATTTGGTGTATTTTTACGGTCTAGCCCAGTCTTAAGACAGTCCGGTCTAGTCTGGATTTGGACCGGTGAACACTCCTCACAAGCGCACCAGAACCGGAACCGGAATGATAAAATTTATTAGATGGGGATAGGTTTTGACTCAAAAAATTTACGCTATTAAATTAGTTTTAAACCATGGTGTATCGGATTCGCTATGAATACCCTTTTACGAGTATATGTCTACATGTATTTTTTCAGTAAGTTTATGGTTCGTGATTCACTAGGTACCCGAAGAAATCCGGTAACCATGGTCAAACATGGACCATAGAATCTGAGTAGCCAAAATAAAGGCACCCGAATTGATCAGATTGACTTTAGATTATCTAAGTAAACCAGACGAAAGTTAGAAACCGATACCATGTATTCTCCATGCATTGTCATGACCTGATTCAGGTTAGCCGACCCCAAATCATTACGGAACTAAGGTACTGTCGACTGTTGTACACAAATGATGGCCGAATCATTGGCAACGAAGCCCTCAGCATCAAAGATACACGAGTTTCTTTTACAGCGATCTAAAAGGAAAACTAAAGATGGAACGCGCACAATATACTTAGTACATCGACTGCTTGCTACAGAGTAGTATACAGTATACACCTTACATCACGGAGTTGCCTCTGATTGCCGGGAACATAAGCCCTCTTCATTCATTCGGACTTGCACACGGTACAACACTCGCATCTGTCGCTAAAGAAAACGAACGAGGAGCTCGGTTTGTACAGTTAACATTACCTCAATGAGAATTCCGGTATCATTTCACGCTGCCCAGAAGGGTTTCACAGCATCTGCTCGATTTGGATTGGTGGTAACGACGCTATCCTCCTCATCATCATCGGTCTCATCATCGTCATCGTCATCCCCATATTCCAATAGTTTGACCAAAGTATCTGCAACACTTAATAGCTTCAGTATTTTGATCATTCTTCTCAAAAACAACCTCAATAATACAACTTGACTATATCGGCCCAAAAATATACTCCGTAACAGACTACATACTGAAATTCACAAGAGTTTAAAGCGATAACCATCACCTGGAACTGAGGGAAGATTAGGCACATTTGACATATTGTCCTTCTTACTCACTCCATTAACAGAGATTGGTGACGTCGACTTTGGTGGAAGCATACTTCTTGACGTTGATGAAGATGTTGAGGAAGGGAACTTTGGAGGCGGTAGTAGTATAGGCTTGCTTCTTGACGGTGGGGAACTAGTCGAGGCATGAGATGGAGTCGGAGGTTGTAGATTCTTTAATACGGTGCCTGGAAGTGATGTATCAACTTTCTTCTCTACACTGGATAACGACTTCTGAGTATGCGGACCTGTACCCTGCAACAATTTTCCCAAACATATACAAGTTCATATACGTAATAGATAATAACCGTAGGATAACGTCTACCACGAAACATGATAACAGAGTAATAGTCTCATTTTCAGAATCCATATATGTTCGACTTTATGGTTTTAACCAAATGTCATCCAAAGGTGACGAGCCTGAAAAAAAAATCCCTTTTTTTTCAAAAGTAACAGGCATTACAGGAAACGAGTGTAAATATGAACCCCCGGACACACCCCCACCAGACACGATATTTATAAGACCCTTTGAGGTGGCAATGCTGGTGACTAATCTTGCAAGCAAAAAAAGCGGGAAGTAGAAGAAACTGACACGCTAGAAGGCCAACACAACTTGAGACTTCAAGAGTAAAATTGTTGAAAACAATTTTTAAGGCCATCAGTAAGGAAATTCTAAAACATTAGAAACTTTGGAGGGACAAGTTTTTCAGAGTTTTGGAAATGCAATCAAACAATTGACCAGAAATGTGGGTAAGAGAGGGACTGAACAAATCACTATATGAAAAACATCAAGCACAATGAGGATCAGCACGCCAGTATCTGCACCAAAACCAACCACCGCAAGGCTAATCCAAATAAATACTCGTACAAAGTGACAATGAAGTCCACAGTCATATGTGCTGGAACCAAATTTGTAAACCCTGTGAAAACAAATTGTCCAATAGAGAGGTCCACTATCAGCATGTTAGCTTCAAATAAGTCAGAAATACCTGGAATAATAAGTGAAAAAGGTTAGAACAAAATGATAACAGAAAATCGTATCGACAAGAAAGTAGAAAATAACAGAGATGGTTATTTAAAACAGCTAAATGAAAAAATTGTGCAAAATAACAAATACGAGTATAATGCACACGGAACTAAGGTATAATTACCAACCATCATGTATACACTATACAGACTACTTTCATAATCAAGTCAGAGAGGATTGAATATAACAGAATTTGTTCCACTCGTAAACCAGTAGCAGTTGCCATCTGCGGTCTGCAGATTCTTAAAGGACTCTATTCACTACTACAGAGAAAAGAATGAAAAAGATCTGGAATCAATTAACCAACCATGTTGATTAAGTAATTAAGCAACTGGTATTTGGTGAAAGCTCAATATATGGCTTCCAATCGTTCAAGCATAACCGACTTAATATATGTCAGCACTCCCCTTATCCCTAGAAAGAAGTACAAGAAAATGTGCTTCCAACAAAGGAAACATCATCCAAGTCGGTGATGGTTCAAAGGAATTGATAAACAACCAATCCAAAGACAGCCAAATCTCTAGATTGCAGAACTGGAACTATATTTTGTATTCAAATGCTAAGAATGAAGGCATCGCTACCTGTTGGGATCTTCCGATTGATGCAGTTGGGGACTCTTGGAACTTCCGCTTGTTCGGAACCCTCCTTTCCGTATTTAAAGAGCTTTTATGTGGCATACCAGTAGCTAATGCTGCAGGAGACACTGTAGAAGTTGCTGATGTGGACTGTTTAAGAGCCGCTGAAACTTGCTCAAGCGGTGAGGCTTGTGGATATAATCCAGCATACGCACTGAAGCTAATACAAGGAGTTGGCAACGGCTGGCAATAAAGAAGTCTATTTGTTTGGGAGCAACTAGAGGGAAATGGCCCTCCAGTTTGTGCTCCCTGCTGAAACGGGAAAGGAGGTGTGACTACTGGACTCATGGCCAAGGAATTTGAGAGCCCTATCACAGGAGCTGCAGCTGTGCAAGGCAAATCATCAGTACTCAAATTTGAATGCATTTCTGATCCAGAACTCTGCACCACAGCTACCAGTTGTTGTGGAGGCGGAACAGCACCATAAAGTTTGCCTGATGAAACCCTGTAGCAGAACACTGAGCTTTTAAGCAATCTGATCCTCCTATCCCCCATGATAAGCAGGAGTCTTTGAGACAATCGAATAAAAGGTGGCAAGAGACATGAAGCCAAACATACCTGGTCGCCCCACACTCTCGACTGATTGTATCCATTAGGTTTTCAGCCAATAGCCTCGCATCTTCAAGACTCTTTTGGTTGTTACTTGACAAGAACAAATGCAAAGGTTGTGGTACTTCTAAGAAATTGGTGAGAAAAACAAGGGGAAATCGGAAAGATTACAAACTAAGCATTAAGGAAAGTACGTGGCTGTCTATAGACATATTGAAAACTAATAAATACAACAATCTATTGAAATGAGGAAAAGAGAAAACATAATACCTTTACACTCGGAGCTACGCAGATTCTCTGAGCCAAGTCCACGTAATACAACTGTTGCTCCAGTTTCATTTATAATGTGATTAATATACTGATCCTGAAAGTTTCAAAACCAGCCACCAACAGAAAAACAATTTCTCCCATTGTTTGGAGACATCATGGAAGCTCAAACATTAGAATCTCTCATTATAACACATTCAGTTAATGCATCTACGAATTTAGAATGGACGAGTACAAGATTTGTAAGATATGAATGTCACTCAAAAAGTATCCAAGAACACAAAAGATGTCAGCCATAACAATGAGACTCAATTGGTGAAGCGACGGTGGCCAATTACAAAAAAATCTAAAATGAATTCAATGGTTTTGAAACCCTGATCTACACATGCAAATACCCGATTCACATACTTTCTTATCATAGGGTGAACTTTGGGACAGTTTAAGATATCATGATAAGGTTGCCAAAGGACTCACATTTGGACCGCGAATTCGGGCTGCAATGTTCAGCGATGGATCTGCATCAAAGCCAACATAGACGCATGTGCTCAGTAGCTGAGTAACCTGAAGTCAGGACGTATAAATCAAACTTAGAAGTTAGAACACAGACCGCATGGACGTAACAAAAATAGTCAAACACAAAAGCTGAAACTCCAAACTGTACCTCATTGAGTTTAAAGCATGTTGACAAACTTATCAAGTAAATAAATAGATTAGAATTAGTTGATAAGTAAACCTGTTTCAGCATATCTTCAACCATAGCAGCAGCACGATCTACTGCAAGAACACGCTCTGCAGTTTCTTTTAACTGCAGAAAAATCATGATTGTAAGAGAGAACAAAAGCTTGTCTCAGAGGTGGCTCCATGTCTCAATTTTACTGCGTCAATTACCATATCAAATTCTCAAAAGAGAAGCAGATAAATTGTGATATATGGTCTATAAAATGTAGCAGAAGAGTGTCGCAGACATGAAGACATGAAGTGAAATATAACACTGCACGAATAACCACGACTGTAGAAACACAATATATCAGCTCTAAATCAGTGTACCATACAAACTCATACGAATGACACTTATTTGAATACGTGAATTATTGAATGATATGATAAATAACCAGCAAAAGCAGGGCCAAAGAACAAGTTAGTAAATGCAACTGTACTGTAACACCCATATGCGACTAAAGAATACACATACAGCTATCCCAGTAATCCCACTATGGATGTCACACTTTGTCTGAAGGAATCGTGTAGCATAGAAACTTAAAAATTTCTTCTTCACCCCGTGAAAATATCTAGATTTATGAACTCAGCGATGATCATAGGAAAGAGAAAGAATGAACAGCAAAAAAGTAATGAAGACTTAACCCACATGGGCTCCAGATGATATGTGAAGATAAAGTGGTTTATCACCATCAGGTACTGCATTGGGTGGTCGATACTTCCCCCTGTGACAATACAATTTTATGTATAATAGAGAAGAAATGGAGTCCATAGAACAAGGCAAAATAAAAGGGAGTATGAAATTGTAACTAACCTAGTAATGACGACTGCACCAGTCCACTTCTGGATCTGCCAGTGGAAATCAAACAATGAATCAATCTACTTATTATAGTATATAGAGCACACAGTGGTTACTAATACATGTGTCTTTTCCTGTCACCCCCTCCCCCAGCACAATAGCAACGTCAAAGCCTTCTTCCTAAAATGTGGGGTCAATCAGCAATTCAGCACGAATCACTGAATCAATGTATGGAACCACCAATGTAATACAGTAAAACAATTAAACAGAGGAGAAAGAGAGTCACGAGTGCAGAAAAATTTTGAAGTGAACAAATGGAAGACATGGTGACTAGAATAGAAAAATAATTGAATGGTAAGAGGAAAAAGTAATATCCTTACAAAAGAAATGGGGAAAAAATATCAAATGAAAAAGGGTATGACAGGTAAACTAAAAGTGAAAAACATCCCCAACCCTCCTCCCAAAATATGTCTTTCCAGGTTCCGTTTTGAAGTTCAGGTCCTCGAGAAATTAAAATCCTTGATCGACAATATGTTGCTCAAGCTCTTAAATCAAGAAAAATATAGATCTATCAAAACACACCTCTTCCTGTGTTTGACGTTTTGTGAGCTTGTACCGCATAGCAGGATCTGCATCATTTATAACAATTTCTCTTGCAATTACCAAATCTTCCTGTATTCTTGGCTATGATATCAAAAGAAGCCTCAATAAAATAAGTATGTATATTGGTCATCATGATGAAAACACAGAAAAAAAATGTCTGAACAGTTGCAAACTATATGGTATGCCCAAAAGAATTCTTCTCGCAGTCAATGCGGCACAAGTATAGCTAGTGATCTAGTTGATGGGAAATGAATTAGTAAAGGGATTATGAGAGATTTATTAGTAGAAACTGCATAAACATCAGCCTTACACACTCTAGAGGTCAAAACATAAGTGTATCATCAAACAAAATATACAGGAAAAACTGGAAGGGGGTCAAAAAATGGATTGCATCATCAACTGATCACGAATTCACGACTAACTAACCACTAACATAAACAGAGGACAATAATGTGGCTTCGGGATGTCCATGTTTATAAGCATGGAGTGCTTGCACGTCCACACATTTGACATTTGCGCACATTAACAAGAGTCGGGAGAACATGTGCACATCATCTACAATGAATCTGAAAACAAAAATCGCCAATAGAAGTCGTGATGACAGAAGACCTGATTTAGTTTTTGGACCATGGCAGCAGCTTGGAGCTGCATAAATGGTGCCTGAGTAAGAACAGCAGTTGGCATGATTCCTGGATGACCAACATTGGGCGTAGTAGATAGCATTCCAGATGTAACAACTCCTGAAGAAATCAAGGACTCGTCAGGCTGATCCCACCTCCTCTTCTTTCTGAAATAGCAGCTATCATTATACGTAAAAATAACAACAAAAGTCTTAAACATAATAGAATTGTCAAGTATCCCCGATCCAAATAGTTACAAACTTACAACTCATAACTAATTACCCCGTAAAGAAATATTGATAATCGTGCACGTCTTAGTCAAGTGCTTAACACAAAGGTACTCCCCTCCCGCTCGTTATTGTGATGTAACTAAGGGCGCTCTTCTTTAGACAAAAAAAGGAAAAACAGTTACCCAACCTCCCCTACAATAAAGGCTCTGTTACTCTCGTCCCAAGCGAGAGCCCTGGTCAACCTCTCCCTCCCCTATGGTAAAAGCTCCATTACTCACATCCCAAGTGAGCCCTATGTCATGATCAGGGCACGGTATCGCATAGAATTGTCAAACTAGGTATCCTTAGCCCAGAAAGAAACAGTGATAACCATAGACGTCCCAATCCCCTCCCGCTATTGTAATGCAACTAAGAACCTCTCCTACTCATCCCAAACGAGCCATGGTCAATCTCCCTACGATAAAATCTCCATTATTCTCATCCCAAGCAAGCTCTATACCGATAACTCGTAACTAATTATCCCATAGACGAAAAGTGATAACCGTATACATCTTAGTCCAGTGCTTAAGACTCGAGAATACGTACAATAGTTGCCAACATCCCCTACAACAAAAACTCCATTACTCTAATCCCAAGCGAGCCCTATGCCGTGACAGTATACACTATCGCATTACATTTATCAACAGAAAGAACTTACGGAGAACACAATCTGGACATCGTCATCTTTCATTGCGGAATTTGAGTTCGTAATTGACATTTTAATGGCGGAAATCAAAATTACTATAATCAAATTACGGAAAAAAAAAAAAAAAAAAAAACTGCATAAACTTACCGAATACTTCCATCCAATGGAATTAGTCCTGTTTTGTCGCTCATTGTGATTATGATCAGTATGAATTTGAATCTTGATTAAGTTTGCAAACCCTAACAATCGAGAACCAAAATCCCCAAATCGCGCGGTGAAGGGAAGATATTACGTGTACGGTGTACCTCGTGTTTTTCTAGTGTCGATAACTGATGATCACGAGCTCAAAATACGATTATTATTATATATATATATATATATATATTTTCGTATTCATTATATTTATTTACGAAAATTTCAATTTTAAAAAAATAATGATAAATTCAAAATGTGTGACGGAAATTACGTCGGTCCAACATTTTTTTATCGAATAAACTTTGAAAACGTCTGCACCTCTTTTGAACGAGTTTCGAAAGTGATTTGTTTTGTTGATTTCTTTTACGAAATCTTTTCTTTGAAAAACAGAATCGGCGCTTTTTGAATTCGTGGTTGAGACTTGAGAGTTATTGGTGTTCACTGGTCCAAATATGGACCGGACCGGACTGGATTGACCCGTGGACCGACAACCCAAAAAATCCAAACCCGCGGACTGGACCGTTTACCAAAGAAACCCGGACGGGAAAATACACTAAATTTGATTAATTTTTTTAGTGTGGACCGGACCGGCAACCAAGTTTTGGGAGGCTCGCGGACCGAACCGGTATGTGGTCCGGGTCAGTCGGGTTTGCCGGTCCGGGTCACTTTTTGAACACCCTTACCTCCAATGTAATACAATACTCCGTACTGTATTATCAAGCAAGCGTAAAAAATCAAATGGAACAGACAGATGAAATACAACACAGGGACAAGGTAATTCAATTTTATTTTTATTCAACCACAATAAAGGAAAAGACGGTTTGATCTTTCGCAAAAAAGACGAAGATAAAATATAAAGACATTGTATTATTAAAAAATGTAGTGACTTCTGAATACATTCGACATTATATCAGAACTGTCCTCTTCTTTTTTTAGAGTTGCGCTTCCATCAATTGACAGTTTTTTTTACGCAAACATGCATCTATGTTTCAAAAAAACACTAGTGGCGCAACGTACAGGCTTGCAACACCGGTCATTCTCAGGATGACATTTATGCATAAACGGAATACAACGATCATTGGCCGTTGTATTGCCGTTTTTGAAATAATGATAAGCGTCAAAATGGCGAACTGCCTGGACCGGTTCAGGCAGCTGGGTGATCGTCATTACCATTACCATTACCATTACCATTATCACTAGAGTCACCGATGCTCTTACTACATTTACCATTGTCTTCATCGTCGCTTGATTAATTTAATACAAGTATATGTTTTAGATCGTTTCTTATACTCTGTATATGATTGTATGTATTTATATTATTTTAGATATATAATATATCGTGTTTCATTTCTTTTATATATACTCGATTTTTTTTCTTTATTTATACGTTATTTAATTTATTTATTGTTTATATTTATTAGCAATATTAATTGATCATTTATTAATATCGGTTTTTTAAAATAAGTTATCAACATGTGTGCTAAGAATCTAAGATTATACGTTTGAAAAAACTGATTACTCCAATATCGAAGTTACTTTTCACAATACCAAATTTACTTGACGCAGTAATTTTTCACGTATTTGAAGTGTTAAATAATTTTATACTACTCTCTATCTCTCTATATTGTAACCCTAAAAATAATCCATGTTTCGTATTTCATCAAATAAATATACGAAGTAATATGTTTGTAAGATTTTATACAAATTCATTAAAAAATTTTAAGAATAGTATCGTGATTAAAACCTAGTATTATCTCAAAAGATAATAAATATTACCATCAAGGTTGTCTTCTCAAAAGTTTAATAGAAACGAAATTATATTTCTGTAAAAGAATCGAGCAATACATAGCACGAAAATACTACTCCCTCCCATCCATTCAATTCTTTACACTTACTATAAATGGACAATCCAATCAATTCTTTACATTCTTTTTTTGGCAAAAGACTTTACCATATAACCCTCATATCTTTCCTCTATTTACACAAAATACCACAACTTTTTCCTTACTTTAAATTTGGTGGACCCATAAAATCATTTGATTTACCAATAATACCCTTACTTTTACCACTTTAAAATCATTTAAAGGATTGTTTGGATGGGAGGGAGTACTCCCTCCGATTTTTTATTATCTTCCCTATTTCCTTATTGGGCTGAAACATCCTTTCTTCCCTATTTCCATTTTGAGGCATCAACATGTGGTCTAGAATCATCCTTACATTTCTCTCTCTTCCTTCTTTTATTTTGAACCACACATTCCTACACCCTTATTTTCTTCCTCAAAACCAAAGGGGAAGATAATAAAAAATCGGAGGGAGTACTAAATTAACACTCAAATTCATAACAAATTTGTTTTAATTGAAATATTAAATACTCCTACTAGATTTCATCATATATAGAGATACAATAATTCATGTTATTTGGGGGTAAAAATCTATAATGGGGAGATTAAATTATGAGAATCATTTATGGGTTAATAAAAAAAATCACTAGGTATAAACTACCAAAAAAATTAATATAAAAGGCTTCATGCTATTGCTAAAATTTCCATAACAATTTGATTAAAAGGATTCCAATATGAGGTCATTTTATGTTTTTTGTCTCCTACTTGTGATTTTCCTGGCTACTGGTAAGTAAGGTCGAATCTACAACTGGTAAAAAATTTCAAATTGTTTTATGTTTATGTTTAGTCAATGTTAGGATCGAGTTATTCTTATAATCAAAATATTGGGCATGACTGAATCGATTGAATAACGAACTAAAGGTTTTTATTTTGTGTGTAGGGTCGGATCATATTATAATTTTCCCAGTAAATTTTTTCAAATAAATAGGATCGTAATATTATACAAAACATGGGTTGGATCATAAAATTAAGATCAATAAACATTTTTAAACCGTAAGATCGAATCAATATTCTCGTAACCATGTACTCCCTCCGTTTTATCCATTTATTTTCTTTGTGGTAATTCTGGTAAATATTTTAATAAAAAATAAACAAATAATTGAAACGAATGAAGTATCAAAGTTCCATATATACAAAATTTTGCCCTGTTGATTTTCTTTGTGATAAATATTTTAATCAAAAGTAAAACAAATGACTGAAACGACTAAAAGAATTAAAGTTTCATATTTACAAAAAGTTTGTCCCGATATTAAAGTTTCTATTTACGAATGAAGTATCAAACCACTTTTTAGTTTTTACAACTCGATAATCTAAACAAAGTTATTTTTCACTCTCGTGCACACAGGATGTCGGGATGAAAAGTTCGGGGTGTTGGGAGCAAGGCCAACACAAATGGGAGGAGGAGACGACGAGGACTACGGCCCAGAGCCGGGCTCCCCACCAGCACGCCCAAGCCCGGGTTTACCAGGTCCAATTGGCGGCGGCAAACCACCAGCATTCCCAAGCCCGGGTTTACCGGGTCCAATAGGCGGCGGCAGTCCACCGGCATTCCCAAGTCCAATTGGCGGCGGTGGTGGTCGTAATATGTGTGTTACTAATAGTCAGAGACATACCGGTCTTTGTTTTAGTAGCCAAAATTGTGCTTCACTTTGTCAAATTGAAGGGTTCGAAAGTGGACATTGCTCTACCCTTCATGTAAATTGTCGTTGCACTAAGCCTTGTTAGACTGAGATTATCGGACAGACTCTGCTCGATCAGTCGTGTCTGGTTAAGTTATATCATACTTATATATGAAGTTATGAACAATGTAATAAATCAATAAAATATTTTATAGATATAGAAATTGCATCATGTGAGTCCTCACATCTTAAATGAGTCCGTCCCGCAAATCAGGACCGTTCGATTTGATCAGATCAACGATCTGAAAAGCACGCGGAGTACCTGTGCACATATAGAAACTTCTTCTCCCTCGCGAAACTCCCTCTCTACGCTCACTTCTTCTCCCCCTCTGTTTCTTACATTTTTCTCTGTTTTTCTACGTTCTCTCCAACTTTTCTCAATCAAATTCATCAACACGTTCAATCAAAATACGCAACACGTTCAATCAAATTCATCAATTTACGCAACACGTTCAATCAAAATCATCGTTTGATTAGCGTTATTTTGCAGGTGATTCTCATAGGTGATTCTCTGTTAGTTTTCCTGTTATTTTGCAGAAATCAATCAACATTTATTCAATTAGCATTTATTCAATTTGATTTGAGTTCTTTTAAACGTACGTGTATAATGTCACAGTAATATGGAATTACAGTAGCAGTGTCACAGTAATAATGTCACAGTAATATGAAATCAATGAATGTCATAGCAATAAGGAATTACAGTAACAGTAGCAGTGTTACAGTAACAGTAGCAGTAGCAGTGTTACAGTAATAGAAATATCACAGTAACAGTAGCAGTGTTACAGTAACAGAAATATCTTGCTGTGACACTGTCACCGTAATAAAGAATTACAGTAGCAGTGTCACAGTAAGTTAACAGTAAAAGTGGCAAACGAAAAGTGATTTACCTTAATGACGTGGTGCAATCTCAGCCATTCAATCTTGTTTGATTGTGTGGTCCAGATTGAAAGGACAGACTCATTTAAGGAGGGAGACTCACCGGATCCTCACTATATATATATATATATATATATATATATATATATATATATATATATATATATATATATATATATATATATATATACTCCGTATATTTTATCAGAATGTAACATTTCTATTAGAATAACAAATACGAAAGTGGCCCGTAAGGGTAGAGCCTAGTGGTTAAAACATGTGGTCACAACCCCATGGATCTCAGGTTCAAGCCCCTGCTAGAACGGTTTGCATGCTAAAGTAGCAGCAACTCCTCGTCACCAAAAAAAAAAACTGAAAGTGGTGATTAACCCTCTTAATTTGCATCAGTTGTGAGATTAACCTCCCTAGTTTTCAATGGTACTAATAATTAAGCTCCATAACTTTGGTTAGAAGTGAAATTCAATCCAAATTTTTTATTTTTCAATTAAAATTGCACCTTAAAAACAAAAGCTTCATTTATTTAAACATTTTCTCAATATATGATAAAAAAAAGTATATATTTATAAAATGTATGCAATTTTTACGTATTTTGGAAAAAAAAATCTGAATGAATTACATAAAATTGAAAGTTTGTAAAATTAATCTCATAGATTATATGAATTACAGAGTATATTAAAATTATTAAAAAAATCTAAATATTATTTTAATAAATTATTTAATTGCTCTTAAAATATTAATAATTATTCGGAACAGAATTAGTTTATACTCCTATATAAGTATATAACATGATTTAATGATATAATTTATGTTGAAAATAAAAATTGGATTGAATTTGACGTCAATTCAAAGTTATGGGGTCTAATTACAACATTTGAAACGTATGAGTTTTAATCTCACAATTGTCCAAATTGAAGGGGGTTAATTATCACTTTCGCGGAATAACAAATGAAATGATTGAGAGAGCGACTGAGCGAGGGAAATAGATAGGAAGATTTACAAGGTAATTATGAATCTATAAGATATCACCTGAATATATTTTCTCTCATAGATTGTCTTAAATATTAACGATTTTATTGAGTTATCAATAACGTCCAAAAAGGAAGTGTATCCTTTGGATTTAAACGGGGAGAGTATTTTAATTGTTGAAGCTAAATTACAATTACAATAAATCCGTAATTACCTTGTTCGTGGATTTAGAATAACATTTCATTTTATAGTACGAGTATTTATTTATGGATTTATTATATGTTTCATAAAAAAAAATCATAATTACCTTCTAAATCTTCCTATTTAGTGTTACCTCAAAAGATAAGAAATGTTATCATCAAAGTTGTCTTCTCAAAAATTTAATAGAGACGAAATTATATTTCTGTAACATAATCGAGTAATGCATAGCAAGAAAATACTCTCCCCGTTCGTATCCAAATGGTACGTATTCCTTTTTGAGCCATTCAATTTGACCCCTTTTCTTTTTAGGACATTTTTTTTTACCAAACTATCCATAACTTACTAACATATTTACATCATATGTCATTGTAATACTACACTTTGAATAATTAAATATTAATTTGTCCTAAATTATTGTACCTTTAATACCGTAGTATTTTAAGTTTTTCCTTAATCCTTGTGGAAAAGTAAAACGTACTATTTGGATACGAACGGAATGATACTAAATTAACTCTTATTCAAATTCATTAAAAAAAAATGTTTTAATTGAAATATTAAATACTAGATTTCATCATATAGAGATATAATAATTCATGTTATTTGGGGTAAATCTATAATGGGGAGATTGAATTATGAGTATCATTTATGGGTTAATAAAAAAATAAAAATTTAGGTATAAACTACCAAAAAAAATGAATATAAAAGGCTTCATGCTATACTAAAATTTCCATAACAATTTGATTAAAAGGATTCCACTCACAATATGAGGTCATTTTATGTTTTTTGTTTCGTACTTGTGATTCTCCTAACTACAGGTAAGTAAGGTCGAATCTACAACTGATAAATATTTTCGAATCGTTTTATATTTATGTTGAGGTCATATTTGGTAAACGGTATATTGAGTTACTGCTTAAATAAGGAGTAGTTTGATTATCAAGCTACTAATTTCCTGTGTTTGGTAAACAACATACTATATTTAGATAGCATATTGACCGGAATCTACTGTTTTTGAATATGCTGCTATTATGAGCATATTGAAACAACGTATTGACTTTATACATGAAAACAACTCGATTCTCTTATAATCTGTTACTTACCAAACACTCTAATATTCTGCTATTGTTACGGAGTATTTGCTATTATGAATCTGCTACTGCTATTTGACAAACATTGCCTAAGTCAATGTTAAGGTTGAGTTATTCTTAAAATTAAAATATTGGGCATGACTTAATCGATAAAATACCAAACTAAAGGTTTTTATTTTATTTTGTATGTAAGATCATATTATAATTTTCCCGAGCATAAATGTTCAAATGAGTAGGATCGTAATATTCTACAAAAACATGAGTATGATCATAAACTTAAGATCAATAAAACTTTTTTAAACCGTAAGATCGAATCACTGTTCTCATCACAAAGTTATTAGTTTTTACAACTCGATAATCTAAACAAAGTTGTTTTCCATTCTGGTGCCCACAGAATGTCAGGATGAAAAGTTCAGGGTGTTGGGAGCGAGGCCAGCACAATTGAGAGAAGGAGACGACGAGGACGGCCCAAAGCCGGGCTCCCCACCGGCAGTCCCAAGCCCCGTTATACCAGGTCCAATTGGCGGCGGCGGTGGCAGCGGTGGTGGTGGCGGTGGAGTAGCTCATAATATGTGTACCGCTAATAGTCAGAGACACGGCGGGCTTTGTTTTAGTAGCCAAAATTGTGCTTCAATGTGTCAAACTGAAGGGTTTGAAAGCGGGCATTGCTCTATGTTTTGGATACATTGTCGTTGCACTAAGCCTTGTTAGACTGGAGATTATCAGACAGATTCTGCTTAGTCAGTCATGTTTGGTTAAGTTATATATGAACAATGTAATAAATCAATAAAGTATTTTATACATATACATTGACGTAAAAATAATCCATTATTACGATAAGATTGGTAGACAGACTCTTTGTAAAGTGGTTATATATAATCCATTATTACGAATCTACTACTATTATTTGCCAAACATGGTCAAAGCAAAAACATTCGTTTCATACACGAATAAGTCTCCCTTGTGACGGATATCCGTCACAAATTAATGACGAGTCAAATAACACCAATTGACTAAAAAATACTCCGTACTACTCCGTAGAAAGGAGCCCATGGATTTGTCTTATCTATCCAAGTGAATATTATTTTACCCGTCACACATTTATAACATATATTTCCGTTACAGACACGAATTTGTCATCAAAGTGATCCCGCCTTAAATTATGTCAGATTGGTGGCTACAATCTATCAAGTTAGACGAAATCAATTCTTTTCAAAACGTTGGAAGATCCGAAGATCCTATTGTATAAATTTGTATCATTAAACAGCGATACGTTGAAAGAGGATGTGCAGAAGCGGAGATCAAAATCATAGTTAGAGATCTTTGTTTTAACGAGAATTTATTTTACTCAAATTTAATACTCTCTCTATTTTTTAATACGAGTCATTCTCACTTTTCGAGACAACCCCTTCTCTCTTCAATATCTCTCACAACATAACAAAAAATATTATGAAATGTATACTCATTTGAAAGCTCTTTTTGTAAGGAATTTTATGGTACAATTCTTAAAATTTTGGAAATAATATATTTACATGAAAATTAAAGTCAAAGGCTCACCTCAAAAAGTCAAAATGTCATATATTCCGAGGAGTAGTATTGTATCCGTTCAATTTCGATATAATTTGTAGATGTTGTACTCCCTCCGATTTTTTATTATCTTCTCTATTTCCTTATTGGGCTAAAACACTTTTTCTTCCCTATTTCCATTTTGAGTCATCAACATGTGGTCTAGAATCACCCTTACATTTCTCCCTCTTCCTTCTTTTATTTTGAACCACGCATTCCTACACCATTATTTTCTTCCCAAAAAACCAAAGGGGGAAGATAATAAAAAATCGGAGGGAGTATGACTTTTTATTAATGAAATAATCTTCTCGTTAAAATAAAAATAAAAAATCTACCCAAGTGAATATTCCATTATTTGACCCATCGCACATTTATAACGGATATTTCCGTCACAAACCCGAATTTGTAATCAAAGTGATCCCGCCTTGTACCCCTATTTATTGCCCACTAACCGAATTCCCCCTTCCTTCCTTCCCCCTCCATTAACTCTCCCTCTCCGATCCCCTGCTTCACCTCACCTCACCTCACAACACAATCATGGCGAAAAACAACAACAACAACAACAACAACAACAACCCAATTATCTTCCTCCTCGTCCTCGTTCTCGTTCTCGTTCTCGTCCAAGTCGACGTTGGACAGAGTACGACCAACAACAGCAACAACAACAACAACAATGGCGGAATATTAATGACGGAAGAAGGTGAACAGGATCGGATAGTGTTGTTGCCGGGTCAACCGGAAGTCGGGTTTGAGCAGTTTTCGGGGTATGTGACTGTTGATAGAGTTGCTGGTAGAGCACTGTTTTATTGGCTTACTGAATCTGTTTCTAGTCCTATGGATAAACCTTTGGTTATTTGGCTTAATGGAGGTCAGATCATTTCTCTTTCTTTCTCGTCTTTGTTTATTTTATCGTTCAGGTCGGTCAATATAATTTTTTTTTTTTCGGTTCAACGAAGAGCGCAGTTAGTCGCATTACAATATAGGGGAGGGGGATTCGAACCTGAGACCTACTGTCCCAGAGCACCTAACCTTAACCACTAGGCTAAGACATCTTCGGTAGATCGGTCAATATAATTGAGAGGCCATGTTCTAGCTTATTTTTAAAAGGAAATTGATAAATACAGCCCAAAAGTAAGACAATAAAAGAGGGAAGAAAGTTTTGATATATGCATTAATTACATCAATAACGTTTGTGCAATTTGGTTTTTAATTTCTAGGTTTATACCAATTTTGGAAGGTTTTAATTTCTTAGTTTTGTATTTAACAAAACCGTTTTTAAAAATGTGAAACTTTTTTTTGGTTCAACGACGAACCCACTTAACTGCATTACAATAACGGGGAAGTGGATCGAACTAGAAAATTAGGATTATACACCTGGTTGAACAATAGTTTTTGTGTATATTTACTGAGCTTATTGTACAAATTTCTGAGATGAATTATAAATCTTCGAGCTTAAATATTTATGTGATTTAACTTGACATTTCTCAGAAATTTTATAGCAAAACTCGAAACCTTTGTGATAAAGTTCAAAATCATAAAACAGCAAAGTACAACAACATTGTACATGACAAAGTTGTTGAACTTTTTGTATATATTTACTGATTTTATACAAGTTTTTGAGCTGAGTTGTAAGTTTTTGTGCATATAAACATTTATGTGATTTAACTCGAAAACTTTACAATAAAGTTCAGAAAGTTTACAGCAAAACTCGAAACCTTTGTGATAAAGCTCAAAATTATAAAATCAATTGTACATAGAACTATGTACAACTGGCTGTATAATCTTCGAAGATTGAAAAAAAATCATAGGGAGTTGTCGAATTTAGTTAGGGTGCATGGTCACCTTTATTAGTCTTGACTCTTGATCCTTGTACAAAATTTTTGGGTACGAGTTCCGTCTCGCTCATTTATTTAATTTTGATTGTTAATAAAAAATAAACAAATGATCGATACAGATTAAATAATATGTAACTATAAAACTATAAAATAAAACTGTTACGAGTAAAATAAAATTATCATAATTAAGATCGATATGAACTTCTTTTATGGATTAGTAACACGCAATAGATAGTGCATTTTTAGTCGTGTTATGGAGGGAGTATCGTATTCATGATTTATTTATCTAGGATGTTTTTTTTTTTTTGAAACCGTTAAATTAAGACATCTACAGGTTAAGCGTAGGTCCGCTTGAATTAATTATTTTGAGGCCAACTAAAATTTCAGGCTCAATAGTAGGAGTGTAGGGACTGTTGGAGTAGCACAGACATAAGTACATTTTTTAATGTAATAAACTCAAATTCAAAATTGATATTGGCCCGCAAGGGTGGAGCTAGTGGTTAAAACATGTGGTCACAATCCCATGGGTCTCAGGTTCAAGCCCCTGCAAGAGCGTTCTAGCGGCTGCGGGTTCTCTCGTCACCAAAAAAAAAAAAAAAAAAAAATTGATATTGACATTAAAAAAATTAAAAAAATAAATAAATACATGGATTATACGGTATAATAATAAATATATGGATTATACGGTATAATAACTGTTGTACTGGTTGACAAAGTTAAAAATTAGTGAGTACGGAGTAGTAATTTTTGGTAAAAGTAACCATTTTGATCAGTGTATGTAGTACTAAAAAATTGTGATTAAGAGTACTTATCTAAGAGTAATTTTTAGTTCGATTGCACGGTACATTAAAAGTTTACTTAGTAGCTAAGACTAGGACGGTAACTTTGTAGGTCTACTAAGAGACGGTTTCCCATTAACTTTAATAGAAGTAGGTACGATTAACATAAAAGAGTATACAAATATAAAAATGGTACGCTTGTTATAAAAACAGGTACAAAACAAAGTTGTCATTTAATAATACGAATAATACATAGAATGGTGGAGTACTGAAGATTGGTCTCTTAATAAGTTATTGAGAGACGGTATGTTCCAAGATTTTGTGAACTCTGTAAGCTTGTAACCAAGCTGAACCCTTTTTGACTCTTGATAAATTTTCGAGCTGATATTATTCGATTCAAGCTTGATTTGGACCGAATATTAAATGACGCCTGGCTCACTTGTAACTTCATACAGAGTAATACTCCCTCCGTTCAATTCCAACATTCATCTTCCTTGTCTTGACACTATTTGCAACCATAGATAACTTTCGATATTCACGACAATCTATTAGAGAAAATATATCCATGTGGGATCTTGTTTGATTCGTCTTTAAAAGTAGATTATTAATATCCAATTTCCATAATTTTTACTAATATGTTACGAAAGATATTAACGATGCAAAATGCGCGTTGGCAAACGTGAAAAAGCAAAAGGGAAGCTTGGACTTAAACGGATGGAGTAATTCACAACCTACCTGAAATCGGATTGTTTTTAAAAAAAAAAAATGAATTAATTTGATATTACCCCGTATTATATTTAACATATTAACGTGTATGCACTGGACACACGATAGAAAACCCGATTAAACAATTTTCAAAATTGTTGTCAGTATGGGAGATGGTCTTCCACAGTTATGGCTCTTTTAGTCGTTGTTCTTACGTAGAGTAGCAATATAAATTCCTCTTTTGGGGGGAATTAAATTGCATGTGTTGTTGACCACTGCTGTATTAAATTTTTTCAAAAAAAAATATGATAAAAATAAATAAAGAGTAGTTCGTAATAAAATATATCGGGTATTATATTTTCTGAATTAGTTTTGTAATAAAATGAAAATACAAATTTTATGGTAATATTGTCCATGGTCAAAAATCGCTCAATAAATAAATAATAATAATAATAATAATAATAATAATAATAATAATAATAAATTTTATTTAAAAACTTGTTTTGTTTCATCAATAAAATTCATCTATTTATAATAAATAATAATAATATACATTAAAATAAGAATATTTTAGGTTTATGTGATAAGTAATAATCATGCTATTTTTTGAGGAGCTAGAAAAAAGTATTTTATTATAGTCTTAGACGAAATACAATTGCAATGTAAATGACGTCTAATGTCATCGATACAAAATACGGAGTACACTATAATAAGATTGTTTTTACGTTCTGGTAAAAAAAAAAATAGCGTAATACAAAGATGACTTATTTATATTTTTAACAAACCATAACGAGTATATTTTTAATTTAATGTCAAATGCATCACAATTCACAAACCATTCATACTCGAAATTATTTTTATAAAATTAAAATAAAATAAGAGTATAAATTTGAAATGACAAGTGATAAAATTTATATAAAAATCTATAAAAATTATTTATACCAATGACAAAATTTATACAAATGTGCAAGTGATGTCATATAAAAATCTACATAGATACCGAAGATGTCTTAACCCAGTGGTTAGGACTAGGTGCTTTGGGACAGTAGGTCTCAGGTTCGAATCCCGGTTTAGTGATAAAACTGACAAAACGAGTCAAATACATACCAAATCATACAACAAAATGTTGAAAAATACTCGTATCAAATACTCCCTCTGTTCTTTTTTATAAATCATTCTCACTTTTCGAGACATCTACTTCTCTCTTCAATATCTCTCTGAATAAAATATTATGAAATGTATATCCATTTAAAAGCTCGTTTCTTAAAAAAAATTATGGTGTAATTTTTTAAAAAAATTGAACTAATATATTTACATAAAAATTAAAATCAAAAATTCATCTTAAAAAAACAAAATGTCATACTCCGTACTATATTGTTTTTATTAGCGCAATGGTTGAATCATTTTAAGACTTCGTCTTAAATAAATCTCGAGTATTTATCCATATTTAGTTGTTTTTATTTATCCAACGAAATACGTAATTAGTTCGAAATACTACATGATAAGGAAATTTGAACCTGATATTGACCACTAGACTAAGACATTTTCGATTATAATCCTCCGCACGTATTAGCAATGAAAGAATCGAGTACAAAAAATACAAGTATTAATATATTATCGTATTTACCATATATGGACGAGAATATACTTCAATTGAGTCGGTTGATATCAGGATGTACCACGTCATTGTACTCGAGTGGGTGCATGGTGCATGTGTGGAATTAATTGAGTTGAGTTGAGTCATAGGAAATGAAATGAAATGACTAGTGACCTAACGAGAGAACGAGCAGCTACTCCAGAAAATCATGACTAGTCTCTCACCTACAGTATACACTACGGTACTCCCTCCGGACATAATTTTTCGCCCTGTTAACTTTTGCACATAAAATAAGGTTTGCATATTATATGGTAAAAGAAATTATGGTGGACCTTAATATGTAGTAAAAAAATGAATATAAAATGATAAAGAAATAAATGATTGGACTTAAAGTGTAAAAATTAATGGCATATATTGTAAATAAAAGATAGAAATAAGGATAATTTGGTAATTTGGATATGATATAAAAGAAAAGTGGAGAAGTGGGGCAATAAAAAATAACCTACCAAATAAGAAAAGCGGGGCAATAAATTGTGTCCGGATGGAGTATTACGTAACAGAGTTATCTGTCATTTTATTATTATACAGAGTAATGGATAAAATATTATACCGTATCCATTTACATAGAACAAGACAAAATATAACACTACAAAATCAATGTTTCGTCTTATCTATACAAATGGGTAGTAATTTGGAGTATTTGGCAAAACTGACCTGACTCGAATAAGCCAACCTGAACCTGACCCCTGATTTGACCCAGTCTGACCCAAAACCAATTTAAACTGGATGTTATCATAGAGAACGGGTAACTCGATAATGACCTGAACACCGAAGTCAACTCGAATTTAATAACCTGAAAGTGACTGTTAGAACAAAGTGACAGATAACTTCATTACGAGGATGAAGTTATTATTATTATTATTATTATTTTTTATTTTTTTTTTGGAGCGAAAAGATCATTTCATTAATAAAAGGTCATACGACACCTACAGATTATATCGAAATTAAACGGGTACAATACTACAAAATTTGAATAAAATAAATTCTCATCAAAACAAAGATCTCTCACTAAGATTTTGATCTCCGCTTCTGCACATCCTCTTTCAACATATCGCTGTTTAATGATACAGTTTTTCACAAGAGGATCTTTGGATCTTCCAAGGTTTTGAAGAGAATCGATTTCATCTAACCTTATAGATTGTAAAGTTATTACACACACAAATTATACTATACAACCGTTGTACCGTACGATGAACTGAATTTATGGTAAAAAGTTACCATTTTAGGTTATTTAGTGACCACTTTAGGTTAAATAGTGACCATTTTTTTATACGAAAAAGTGGTTACTATCTATCTAAAAATGATAACTAGTTAACCTAAAATGGTCACTTTTTATTATAAATTACAAATTTTATTATTGTCGCACGGTACAACGGTTGTACACTATAATTACTTACAAATTATACTATACAACCGTTGTACCGTACGACGGACCTAATTTATGGTAAAAAGTTACCATTTTACGTTATTTAGTGATCACTCTAAGTTAAATAGTGACCACATTTTAGTATGAAAAAGTGGTAACTATTGATCTAAAAGTGGTACGGAGTAACTAACTAACTTAAAATGATCACTTTTTATCCTATGTTACAAACTTTTACTAATGTCGCATTGTACAACGGTTGTACACAATAATTACTGAAGTTATTATTATTAAGATGAGACATGAGACAGAAAATCAATGCCTGTTTTTTTTTGCTGATCAACCAGATATTACTCTTCTCATTAATTACCCCTTCCCTCATTTATTAACGCCTTGCCGTATGGTTTTCAATTCCTTGCTTCTCATCCATCATTCATCCTCACTGCGGATCTTCCATCCCATTTTGTGTCCCACTTTGTGTGTCACATCATACACTGATTGATACATCAACAAGTGTATGATATTTGTTACTTATTTTATTTGTTGAGTAAGCGAGGTGTTATCCAGTGTATGGTGTGGCACACGGAATGGGACACAAAAATGGAACGGGTGATCCGCTCTGATTCATCCTACCCCTAAGCTAAGCTAGCTAATTAATGAGTACCGATAAGAATTCTCTGTCTCATTTTTTTGTCTTATTATAACCATGTTTGGTAAACAGTAGATTAATATATATTGCGATAATAAGTAGGTCACGAAAGTGGATTATAATTAACAGATTTTATTAGTAGCGGGTTTGACTAACATATACTCCGTTGAGAATGACTCCTAAACCCAAGTAATCACATGTGTCCCACGTGGAAAGATGAGAGAAAGATGATCCACCTTATAAAGCAGGGGTTACTCCCTCTATTGCCAATTGGTTTTAGAGTGGAACCCTCTTGTCTTGTGAGTGGACTCTTCCCGTCTCGGGTGTGGCCCAGACCCGTTATGTAATTTCACATACTCCCTCCGTTCAAGTCCAAACTTCACGTTTGCCAACGCGCATTTTGTATCGTTAATATCTTTCGTAACATATTAGTAAAATTATGGAAATCGTTAATATCTTTCGTAACATATTAGTAAAATTATGGAAATTGGATATTAATAATGTACTTTTAAAGACGAATCAAATCAGATCCCACGTGAATATATTTTTTCTCTAATAGATTGTCGTGAATATCGAAAGTTCTCCTTAATTGTGAACTGTGTCGAAAAGAGAAAAGGAAAGTTTGGACTTGAACGGAGGTAGTATGATTAACAGATTTTGTTAGTAGTATGATACTATATATTAAAGGATAAGACAGTAATTTTTTTTATATATTCTCGATATGCTAATCGAATATGTTAACATATTGGTCATATTTGGTAAACAACAAAATGATATTAGCATAAGCAGATTTGAATAGCCGAATCAATTTACGGTTTTGACTGACGGATTTAATTAGCATATTTTTTTTTTTTTTTGTAAAAACAGCATGTTGCCCCTAAATCTACTACTGTATTTCAATATATCGTTTACCAAACATTCAAAACAGCATATTAATTGGTCAAACATATTAACTGTCCTCAATATGAGTATATGCTAAAAAAATGGCCGATCCAAATCTATAAATAATACTCCGTAATGCACTATAAAAATCACTAAATAAATGTTCATCTATCACGGGTTCCACACTCGTAAGTTTATTACTACTACTTCGTACAATAAATCTAGCATTATACGAAGTTCTCGATCATTTTTTTTTGTTTCATCGAAGAGCGCACTTAGTCGCATTACAATATAATAGGGGAGGGGGATTCGAACCTGAAACCTACTGTCCCAGAGCACCTAGTCTTAACCACTAGGTCAAGACATCTTCGGTATCCTTTCTAGTATTTTTTTAGGATTAAATTCAATAACCAATTTGATCAACTTGTCATCTTATAAATCGCACCTGCAATCACACCGATAACAATCACAATTACAATTAACACCAACTTTGCAAAGTGGTTTACAACCACATTTATTGTTAATACATCTACCACACCAATCTTTCCCAGCACCACAACCAATCGCTGTTCCGTCGCATTGCGCGTCGTTTTGGCATGCATCACCCATTTTGAGGTATTGGTATACCGCTTCCACCGTCAGATCTGCAATATGTATTTACTCGTAAATAATCTCTGTCTCAAAATACAGAGTATTAATATCTAATAGAATATAAACGAACCAACTCAATCAAAACCTTAAGGCGACTCGAATGCCCTTTGGGCTTGAAGAATTGGTTAGTGCGCACGAACTCGTGACCTCTGGCTCTGATACCAGGTTAACGAACCAACTCAACCAAAACCTTAAGGCGATGGTTGAGGTCCGTTTATATTCTATTAATATCAATTCAAGATGTCTCGGCAGTAAAGTGCACTTTCTTTTGTGGTTTGTCTAGGACAAGAACTCCACAGTTAAGTGTGGACGCTTGACTGAGAGTAATCTTAGGATACGTGACCTTCTGGGAAGGTTTTCGGGATGTGCATGAGTGAGGACAAAATGCGTTGGAAAGGATTCGTGTTGGTCTGTGGGACCAGTATAGAGCCTGACGAGTGATGAGCTACTGCGAATTAATAACATTTCCGGTTCTAGTTTGAGTCGGGTGTTACATTGGCCTAATGTTAAAACTAGGTACCATGAACTGTATGTGTTAGGTTCAAATCCTTTCTCCCCTGGAGTATATTGTAATGCGACTAAGTGTGCATTTCGTTGAACAAAAAAAAAATACGGAGTATTAATCATCTTATTCATCTATGTTAATTTTTCTACGTAAATGGTTAGTATTTGACTTGTTATAATTAAAAATGTCGGATAATTTCGTCACAATTATAAATTTGTAGGACTAAGCACCTTTAGGTCCGGACCAAAACCAGACCGAATTTTTTTTAGGAACGATACACTCAATTCATTAAATTATACTCGTACTGATTTGAACGGAGAAGGTATTAAGTATCTTATTTGAAATAAAAATGTATACTATTTATTATTGATAATTAATTATAAACGGTTCATTTATTAAAATAAAAGTAAGACTAAATTTATTAAAATGTATACTAACCAGATACAACAACCAGAATAATGAGAACGAAAACGACTTTTGAAGAAGTACCCGCCATTGTTCGATTATGTGAGAAAAGTAAACGTATATTTGAAATATGATTTACAACATCGCATGCATTATGCATATATATATATATATATATATATATATATATATATATATATATATATATATATATATATATATATATATATATATATATATATATATATATAGTTTCCTGAAAATCATAATTTTATTGAAATTATTCCTCCTATTTTTTTATAAGTATACTAAATGTTTTATGATAAAGAGAAACATTAGGAAAGTTTATGCTTAAATGTTAGAGAAATATTTTTGGTGGCTATAATTAGAAATGTCACATATTTATAAATAACGGTGAAAAAGCTTATTTTCAAAATAAATCACCTCAACGTAAAAAAATGTATTAATCTTCTATTATCTCGTCTAAGTAAAAAGTTTGCATTTATTTTATAAACAAAGATTAAGGTAACAAAGACATTGAGAGAATAATTATTACTGTATTTAATTTGTTTATTAGAAAATAAAAAGTAGATGATAAAAACTTAATACAAGTAAAAAAAATTGTAAACTACCCCGCATTTACTAAAACACCCAAAAAAAAACATTAAAAAAAATTGATGCATGTCGCAATCTCATTAAAAGTTTTCCCGCCTAAAAACAAAATTACAGATCGAACCATACTTGTGTTCAGAATAATTTATAAATAAGTCCATCATATGAAAATCATTCTAATAACCGATTTAACGAGCTTTTAAATAATAAAAAATTTATTAAAATATTACTTATTTGCGTATATCGGTATGCTATATTAAAATTTATTTACGTCGATAATATCTGATCACTTATATAAGCCGTGCATTTGCACGAAACTTAATCTAGTAAAGATATATCGGTATTGCTCACGTATTCATTTGATTTGATTTGATTTTATTTTATTTGATTCAACGGATCTTACACTGAGTTGCATTACAATACAAAGGAGGAATATTCGAAACCGCTAGTACCTATTGTCCACGGTACCTAGTCTTAACCACTGAGTTTAATTACTGTGAGATTATCTGACACGAGAATATTTGTGACGTTTATACAGGACCGGGATGCTCGTCTGTGGCATATGGTGCATCAGAGGAGATCGGACCGTTCAGGATAAACAAGTCCGGATCCGGATTATACCTTAACAAATTCTCATGGAATAACCCTGCTAACCTTCTCTTCCTCGAGTCCCCGGCCGGTGTCGGTTTCTCGTACTCTAATCACTCTGACGATCTCTTTCGTACCGGTGATCTCAGAACTGGTACAGTTCTCGCCCTGAACTTAACTTAACTGAATTTAACTGAACTCGACAGAGGGACAAACATAATGTTAACAATAATTAAGTCGTGGATACGTGATTACGTCTAACCCTACCCTAACGACCCGCACCAGACCCGACACATGAGCTGAGGACCCGGGTCTGACCCATAACTTGAATTGACTAGGTGAAACCCAGAACTGACCCAAATGTTTTTATAGAAAACAAGCTTGGAAATGATCCGAATCCGAAATAACCGATCCGAAGTTAACTGATTTATTTTTTTAGCTGAAAGTGACCCGACCCGAACCTGACTTGGTTGACCCGTTTCCAGGTGTAGTTGGACCTCAACCATCACCGTTTTGGTTGAGATGGTTTAACCCTACCCGAACCAGACCCGACACTTGAATTGAGGATCCGAGTTTGACCCGTAACCTGAATTTGACCGGGCCAAACCCGGAACTGACCCAAATGTTTTTTATAGAAAACAACTCGATATCGAAAGTTCAAGATAACCAGCCTCAAAATGACCCGAATCCGAAATAACCTGATCCGAATGAAGTCAACTTGATTTTTTTGACCTAAAAGTGACCCGACCTGACCCGGTTGACTTATTTTCCAGATGTAGTCGGACCTTAACCATCACCGTTTTGGTTGAGATGGTTTAATAGGGAGTATAATAGTCGCTGGGCTTTAACCATGACGACGTTAAGGTTTTGGTTGAGATGATTCATGTAGAAGTGATTACGTCTAAGTGTCTAACACGAATAATGTTTTGTCGAATCCAGCGAAGGATTCGTTACAATTCTTGATTAATTGGATGGAGCGATTCCCACAGTACAAGCAGCGCGAGATGTACATTACAGGCGAGAGTTATGCCGGACATTATGTTCCTCAGTTGGCCAGAGAAATCGTGGCGTACAATGCAATCTCCAAGCACCCTCTCAACCTCAAAGGAATTATGGTAACAACTACTAAATTCGTTTAGATGCGCGTATTTTCAGCTGAAAATCGTCGACTGAAACTGTGAAATGTAATTTGTTCAGGTAGGAAATGCAGTGACAGACAATTACTATGATAACTTGGGAACTGTAACATATTGGTGGAGTCATGCAATGATCTCGGATAAAACGTTTCATCGACTGGTGAACACTTGCGATTTTCATCATCAGAAGAACTCGGACCAGTGTGAATCGTTGTATAGTTATGCAATGGATCAGGAGTTCGGGAATATTGATCAGTATAACATCTATGCACCACCCTGCAATAACTCTGATGACGATACTGGTAGTAGTACTGTGTTAGGTCCTACTCATCGGAACATGAAGTTACCTCACTTTCCGACCAAGGTATGTTTGATTGTTTGCATTTTTAGGTCATACAACAACGGCGTCTACTGTCTATGTGATTAATTTTGGTTATGGTGTCAGATTTTCAGGAAGTTGTCAGGGTATGATCCGTGTACGGAGAAGCATGCTGAGAAGTACTATAATAGGCCTGATGTGCAGAAGGCACTTCATGCTAATGTCACTAAAATTCCATACAGATGGACTGCCTGCAGGTTAGTCGTCGATCAGACATTCATTTTCGCAGTCTGAAACTTGATTCTCCGTATAATACAGCAGTAAGGACAGAAAAGACGGGAGAAAAAGGTAATGTCGTCAAAAGTTCCCTACAGATGGACTGCCTGCAGGTTACTGTTCACTGATCCGACATTCATTTTCACAGTCTGAAATTTAGTTCTCCGTACAACACAGCAGTATAGACAGAAAACACGATAAAAAAAAAAAAGTAATGTCGCCCGAAATTCCCTGCAGGTTACTGTTTAAACATTCATTTCCGCAGTCTGAAATTTGATACTCCGTATAATACAGCAGTAAGTACAGAAAACACGATAAAAAATGTTATGTCGTCCAAAATTCCCTACAGATGGACTGCCTGCAGGCTGCAGGTTACTGATCCGAAATTCATAGTCTGAAATTCGCTACTCCGTATAATACAGCAGTAAGTACAGAAAACACGATAAAAATAAAGTAATGTCGACGAAAATTCCCTACAGATGGACTGCCTGCAGGTTACTGATCACTGATCAGACATTCATTTTTTGCTGTCTGAAATTTGATGCCCCGTGTCGTTTGTGTATGATTAAGATGCTAATTGGCTTGCTGTCATGAATGCAGTGAAGTTCTGAATCGAAACTGGAACGACAGCGAGGTGTCCATTCTTCCAATTTATCGTCAGCTGATGAAAGACGGTGTCAAAATTTGGGTTTTCAGGTAATAACAGCATTACTACTGTATTTTCCTGCCTTAAATCATAGCATTACTGTATTTTTCTTCCTTCCTGATGAATTTGTTGATGTTTCTGGTTATACGCAGTGGCGATGTGGACTCAGTCGTGCCAGTGACAGCTACTAGATTCGCTCTCGGACAACTGAAGTTACAAATCAAAATCCCATGGTATCCTTGGTACGTCAAGAAGCAGGTCGGAGGATGGACAGAAGTGTACGAGGGGCTAACGTTTGCGACAGTAAGGGGCGCAGGGCACGAGGTGCCATTGTTTAAGCCGAGGGCAGCGCTTGAGCTATTCACGTCGTTCTTAAGAGACAAACCTCTTCCTAAATCCTAAGTCGTCTTAGAAGTTAAAAACTTTTTTTTTTTTTCCGAATCTTTATTCATCTAGTGATTGGTTCCGTAGGAACAGAAAATGTCCACGACGAGATACACGCTTCTGCGCATAACAGTCTCATGATCGATTGATTGATTGATCGCCATCGAATTTTGGTGGAATTATTACTTGTTTTTTTTTTTTACCATTGATGTAATGTAACTTGAAAATGCATGAATTATAATGTCAATTTATAGTTCCTAAATTATTACTCTTTTCGTTTCAACCTTCTTCACCAATGATAAAACCTAAATTTCTACCATGGACCCTTTGCTCGAATTGACCTGATCTAACCCGAAACCAGTCCTGATGTCATTATTATAGAAATCGAGTCGACGTTCCTAAAAAAATTGGAAATATTCACACCCGAAAAATGACCTGAACTCGAAATGATCCAACCCAACCCGAAGCCAAACCGTATTTATAATCCGAAAGTGATCGGAACAAAATCTGATCCAGTTGACACATTTGCGAGGTCTAATTATCCACTTAGATCCCTTATTCATACAACTCGTAATGATCCGACCCAACCCGAAACCCAACCGTTTCAATAACCCGAACGTGATCAGACCCAAACCCGACCCAGTTGACCCATTTCCGAGGTCTAATTATGAATTATCCACTTAGGCCCATATCCATCCAACCGACCCGACCCGACCCGACAAAGACTTTCTTTAACCCGTCTAATAACGGTCGAACCCAATCCTATCACACCTTCATTTCTCCAACAACAATGGCGTTACTCGCTTCTCCTTCCTTCGTCACTTCTCCCTCTTTTCGGCGACTCCACCCGTTTTTCCTCTCTCAACGTCGTCGTTTTGTCGTCAGGGTTTCTCCTTCAACTTATCTTCACCTCTCCTCGATTAATTCTCGGGGTTTCTCAGGTAAACCCTAAATTAATCGAATTATTTGAATTAATTTGAGTTATTTCAATGGCTTCTCACTCTAATTTGATTGTTTTTTTGTTTCTTGAATTGCGCAGTTAAGGCGTCGCAGAATGATGTGTTTACTTCGCCACAGGTTGCTAAGTCATTCGATTTCGCCTCCGAAGAGCGGATTTATAGCTGGTAATTCCCCCCGTTTTTCGCCGAATAATTGAATTTTAGTTCATTCAGTGTTCATTTTCGAGTTCAGTTCAGTCGCATTTGTGAGGTTACATGCAATGCAGTATATAAGCAACACTTGATTGACTCAAATTACGGAGAAGGGTACCGAAGATGTCTTGGCCCTGTGGTTAAGACTAGTGCTCTGGGACAGTAGGTCTCAGGTTCGAATCCCCCTCACCCTATATTATAATGCGACTAAGTGCGTTCTCCCTCCGAGTTGCAGGGCTCTTCCGTGTTTCCCTTTTGAGCTGAAGTTATTTAGTAACTCACTTTCAGTAATTATTGTGTACAACTGTTGCAAGGGCAATAATAAAATTTGTAATTTACTATAAAAAGTGAACATTTTAGGCTAGATAGTTACCACTTTCAGATAAATAGTTACAATGTTTTCGTATCAAAAAAGGGTCACTATTTAACTTAAAGTGGTCACTAAATAACCTAAAGTGCTAACTTTTTACCATAAATTCCTAGTTTTAAGTTTTGTCGCACGATACAACGGTGGTATAGTATAATTTGTTCACTTTCAGATAAGTCGCTATTTATCTCTATTTTCCTCCGGAAGTGGTTACTAATTGACCTAAAAGTGAACAAAGTGGACACTATTTGTCCGTAAGTGGTCACTATGTAACTTGGAGTAGCCCACTTTGTAGTACTAGAAAGTGGTCACTAACTAACCTAATTCAGAATTTTACCCATAATTTGCGATTTTTTTACTTCTGTCGCACATCGGTGTGAGTAGTGTAGTAAGAATGTTTATTTTTATAGTGAACACAAGTGTAGTGAAGTAACTAGATAATCGCATAATTCTAATGTTTTTGGTCCATCGTTTGGTGTTCTTGTGTCTTTCTGTTCATGTCATGTGATTTTTGGCCATTAATCAACACTAGTGTAGTAAACTTGATGGACAAGAATGCCTACCTTATATTAACACAAGTGTACTGAACTTGGTAGTCGCATAATGCTCATGCCTTTTGGTCCATTGTATGTTGTTGTTTCTTTAAGGTAGTGTCCACTAATCAATGTTATTTAGTTTATGCCTTTTTGAGTTTTAGTTGTCGATATCTCGTGTATTGAGGGTATATGATTTTTCACAGTTCATGAAGACGCAACTAGTTACGAATGCACATATATTTCTCATGTTTTGTGCCTCAGGTCTTGTTGAGTCTCACATCACCATGATCTGGAATTGGTTGTTAGGTGGGAATCTCAGGGTTACTTCAAGCCAAATTTGGAGCGGGGTGGAGATCCTTTTGTCATATCTATGCCACCTCCTAATGTCACTGGATCATTGCATTTAGGACATGCTATGTTTGTTACTCTCGAGGTTGGTTCGAAATGATCTTTGATTCTAGCTAGATTCAGTTATCATTGAATTAATTGATTTAAGAACCCTTAATTTAAAGGATATTCTAATAAGTTTTACGCAAGAGACTTGGACTGATGTTGGCTAACAATCTAACACCGTCTCTATGAGAACTTTTCCTTAGATGTACCAACATTGTAAGTAACTAAATTAATTTTGGATGTGTCCGGATAATTTAGTTTTGTTGGGTTATGATGCTAGCAATACAATAATACATATATTTTGAAAAGTAGCATTATTGTGAAGTTTATCTCGCTAGGGAACTATGGGCTTGTTTGTATGCCAAAATAGGAGAGAAATGACGGGAAGGGATTGGGAGGGGGAATTAGGTGTGAGTGTTTGGAGACAATCACTCACCCCTTCCATTCCTCCACCCTATTTTCTATCCAAAGAAAGAATTTCAATTCTACCCTCCTTCCCCTTTCTTTCTCTCCAATTCCCACCATCCAAACAAGCCTGTAAGCTGATTTAATGAGCGAGTAGGGAATTGTGAACACAAGTGAGTAAGTGCATTGGGAGATGACGGCGTCCAGCTAGAGGCTAAATCCACCAAAGAAGGACTTACTACCCCTTTCATGAATTGTCGAAGTCTTTGTGTGTCTTGTTCTTGGGATAATATAAATATAACTCTCTCTCTCCCTCCATTCGTCTTCCCTTCCCTTTGCTTCCCTTCCTTCATTCCCATTCCATTCCCTCTTTCCTGCCCTCTATTTCTCTCCATTTTTGCAAACAAAGGGTTAGGGAGCATGTAGTGACACAGTTAGAAGATTTAACTGTGGGATTGTAGTTGCCAAATTTATAAACCATAATCAATTATCGGGGTCTTTTACATTGAACATACCATTTTTTTTGGAAGAATCACAATCACCTAAACTAGTGGGTTTGAAACCCAGCACGCTTCTTACTTCTTCTGCCATCATGCATGTCGCACTCTAGCTATTGTTATATTTTACTAACCTTGTTGTTAAGCATAACTGTTTCATTTTTGGTTACTCTGATTTCAGCTATTACTGTCTTCATTATAGTACGTTACTTTTCCAGATAAATATTCTAATCATAAGTATGTTATTCCGTATTTTTTTTCTTTATTTTTCATTTAAATATCTACATGTTTATTCATGACTGGTTGTAGGATATTATGGTCAGATACTACCGCATGAAAGGAAGACCAACACTTTGGATTCCTGGAACTGATCATGCTGGAATTGCTACTCAGGTTTGATTGCGAGATCACTCTTTAAAAACTTTTTTTAGCCGCTCTATGCATTGTACTTCCGGGTGTCACCCTCTTTGGTGTCTGTTAACTTGTATCATATTTTTCTTTTTGTTTCTTGCAGCTTGTTGTAGAAGCAATGCTCGCGTCCGAAGGAATAAAGAGAGTTGATTTAGGAAGAGATGAGTTTGTAAAACGTGTCTGGGAGTGGAAGGAAAAGTAAGTTTGATAGATAACATCTATTTGTTGATGCAGAGAGTGCGTTGAGTAGTTGATTCTGTCAGCACTAACATTCCTTTCAACACTGTTGGTTGCTAGACTTCCTTAATAGTAAACAAATTTTATACCCAAGAGAGGTAAACAATTCACTTTTATAGTTCCTGACAAGCAAATTTCGTGAATAGCCACTTTATACAAGATCTCTTTTAATTCAGACCGGGTATATTGCGTCTTACCATTATGAGTTCAGGTCCACCTTCTGAAGCTGCCATATAGTTAGAACCATTAAGGGTACTCTCAAGCTATCATGGGTGGAACCTGGGTTCAAAGGGAATGGTTGAGGCTGTTTAGAGTTTGATATTTAAGGGAACATTAAAATTATACGTACTGGTGGTGGTAATCTGGGTTATGAACTGTGCATCAGCATAAGTTTTCCAGCCGCACAATTAGGCAACTTTAAAATGAATAAGCTGTCCTGAGAGGTCAGTTTAATCCTTAGGATTCCCTTTGTAGATGCTTCCTCCTTCGTGTGCTTTCAATGGAACTATCATTTATAGGAAATGGAACTTATTTCCTTAATTGCATTCTTTGCTTTTCCATTTGCATAATTCAACTGTAGAAAAAAATGCTGATTTTTTCTTTGTTGTTTTTCTGGTGTAGATATGGCGGAACCATTACAAAGCAAATTATGAGGCTTGGGGCTTCCTGTGACTGGACTAGAGAACATTTCACTCTTGATGAGCAGCTAAGTCGTAAGGCAGTTTTTTTCATAGTTGAGTTTGATTGGTAGACTTTGTGAGTGTTATGTAAATGTAATTGCCTAAAAGGACATAGTATTTTCCCGGGTTTGGGTAGGAGAACATCCAAGCGATTACTTTTGGGGATCAAAACTTGCTCTCTTACAAGTTACAATTGATGAAGTCTTCGTTGAAAGCATGAAATACATCAACTAAATAATGATTCAAATCTTTTACAATTCTTAGCCCTGATATTTGCATCACTCTGTTGTGGTGAAAGACTTCAGTCTTGACCCCCATGTTAATTTTTGCAGAGTTTGGTTATTACGTGGGATGGGGGAGAAAGAGTAATGGAGAACCCTTCCTTTAAATCTTTTTCTATGTTAGAAGGATTTTAAGAGGGCGTGACCTTAACGGTCATGTAGGCTCTAGGCAAGTTGGTTTTGAAAGCAATCGTGGGTATTTTGGTGTTTGGATAGGGACATAGATTCAACCTGGAATATGATGGAGCACGGAAATTAAAGAATTAAGGAAGTAGTATACGAAATGCTAGGGAAATCGAGAGGATACGCACCACAAAACGAGGAGACAGTCGGAAAAGGAACTACGTCAAGTATTAAAGAAGACAAATGAGAGTTATATTTTATTATGAGAATTTAAAAGCATGGAGAATAATGTAGGTGTGCCGTGCCTAAAAGTTTTGCTTGAAGTGCAATTAATATTTTCTGCATTTGTGTTATCTAAAAAAAAACCACGTCACCATTTGGATCATTTAAATTTTGAATGTTTTTTGTTTATCATAATGCCGAGCATCTTATTTTATTTTTCTCGTTAATCATTTTGTTACTCATTACATGACCTTGTGATTGGAGATCTGACAATATGGAAATTATACAGGAGCTGTAGTTGAAGCCTTTGTAAGACTTCATGAGAAAGGCCTAATTTACAAAGGTAATGTTTCAATTTACGTTCTTTCCTGATAATGATTCAATTTACTTTCTTTCAACTACTTCCCTTAATCAGTCACCAAAAAAAAGAACTTCCCTTAATTTTATGTAATGTTTGATGTGTAGGTGACAGTAGTTTGTGCTTTGCTGATAATTTGTGTTTCTGTTGTTCTTCCCCCATGTTGAAAAATGCTTCTGATTCTTAGTTCTAATCTAGGATGTCTCAGTATCTCGAAATAGATTATTTCTTTACATAGTATTGTGATATAGAATGGCCTTGGATTGTGATACGAATAGATCATGGTATATTGTTATACTTAAGGGCAGTTTTAAATAGTATTTGACTATTACTTTCTCATATTTATTTTATGGCTATTAATAATTTAGCATTTGCCACCGGAAAATCTAATAATAAAGGTTTAATAATTGTAATCCAATGTGGTCAAAGTATTGCATGATGATATACAACTTCATTTTTGCAGTTTCAACATTTCATGCCCGCTCATGAGTCATGATAATGTTTTTTTTTTTCCAAACGTAATACTCGTATCTCTTAAGATGTCGTTTACAAGATTTGCGTGTTGGGGGACAGCATGCAGCTAAGTAGCTAACCAATGTATCTGTTTCAGGTTCGTATATGGTCAATTGGTCGCCTAATCTTCAGACGGCTGTTTCAGATTTGGTATGTTATTTTCCTGAGCCAAAAGAGTCGGTGATATCTTTATTTAGTCACCTTTTCTGGTTAAGCTTGCAATGCCCTCTATACTAGGAAGTAGAATATTCTGAAGAACCTGGTGCGCTCTATCATATCAAGTATCGTATTGCTGGTGGTTCAAGGTAATCATCATGCTGACTTTGTTGGTTGCATTTTTTACTTTTACCGCTGAAAGCATCTTCATGACACCTGACTCACTCCAGATTCAAGAGGAAAATGTGTCTAATTTATGTTTATTTCCCCCCATTTTTGCCCTCAAGGGATGAATTTTTGACAATCGCCACAACACGACCAGAGACCCTATTTGGTGACACAGCCATTGCAGTACATCCTGAGGTTATTGACGTTATCTGCTACTTTTCCCTTGTTTCAAGTTAGAACTTTTTCTATGTGAAATAATTGTGGCGGATGAGATTTGTTGCGGATTTGTTGTCTGCCAGATAAAACTAAGTCACATCCTATGTTAACCTCAGAGCACCATTTACTTGGCATGTTGTGTGTCATAAATGGCACTTATGCTATGTCCTTTGTAAAGTCAATAAAGGCCGGTATGCCTATATCCTTTGAAAAGTCTAATATTCTGGAACAAACTGTAATTGCCATTGCGTTAAAAAAATATTTTCTGTAGTGGTCTTACTTCGTTGGCTCTATCATTCTGATCTCTTGTTTATTTAGAGTATTTCAGCTGTTCCTGGTCTAGGTTTAGGATGTAATCTTGTTATCTATAGACTATAGTAGAAATCTATTGATCTAAAGGTGTTTTTTACTGGCCATATTTTGGGCCACATTGCCACATACAAGGGGTTATATGGGTACCCAGTACCTGAACGTGTACCCTGGGCTAGAGACTACTGGATTAAGGCAATGGAAGTTGTTGCAGTCAATGTCTAAGTACATTATGGCTCATGTTAGGATGTAAATTTTTTATGTCACCCATTCATTATCCTAACATTCATTATTGTGATATAAAGGACACACGTTATGCGAAATACATAGGCTGCCAGGCGATCGTTCCAATGACTTTCGGTCGTCAAGTGCCAATCATACCTGATAGGGTAAGAACATCAGTCACATTGTTGGGTAACTGTTTTCTTAATTACATTTTGCCTTCTACTTTCTGTTACTTTTGTTGAAATATGCGGAGTTTTTTGTTGTTGTTGTGGAGTATTTGCGTTCAGTGTCGAAATGATCATTTATGCTCCACCATACTTCCCATTTATTGAATCTTTTTCCAAAAGAACTTTCAGTTTTTTTTTTGCCTTTTTGTGTCAGAGAGAAACTTAATGTATCAAAATGGCGTCCATGTAGGATTTGGAAATCCCAAACCTAGGCTTCACTTTCACCAATCACCTGCGTTACATCCTCTGACTCCTCTCCCCTCGTCATCAGCCCCACCACCCTGCATTTCAATTGTTACCCACCATTACCATTTACCACCACCACACCACCACCATACCATCTCTCCATTCACCATCCCAGCCACTTCCACTACCACCACCACAATAGACCTGACACCACCAACCCACCCACAAGTAGAACATAAACTGAGAAATAACATTTATTACGAGTACTTTTTTTGACATTATTTTAATCTGAGATTTCCATTTATTACGGATTATGTTTTTCTTTGCTCCCTAGAATCAAGATATTTGGTTTATCTCAGATTATTAAATCCTGGTTGCTCTGCTGCTGAATGTTTAAAGTAAAAGAAACAGAAGTAATGGGTGATTCATATATACGACCTATCTTTCTTGCTTACTATGGTTCCTGACCTACCAAATTATTTTTCATTATGTGAAGCAAGTTGATCGGGAGTTTGGCACTGGTGTCCTTAAGATAAGTCCTGGACATGATCAGAATGACTATCTTCTGGCTAGAAAAATTGGTCTTCCCATACTGAATGTCATGAACAAGGATGGGACGCTGAATGAAGTTGCTGGACCACTTTACTCGTGAGTTTTTTCTTACCTATTCTGCTAAATAAACATTCATCCCTACCATGGTTACCGAATTCACTATGAATACGTCCTTACCAATTCGCAATTCACTCATATGGAATGTGTGATATATGTATTTTCAGTAAGCAACATGATAGAATTCGCTTTTAACATTTCGCAATTCGTAGGGCACCTAGCGAATTTGGTAACCATGATCCCTACGGCCCTACCACTGTAACTCATTATAATTCTGCTGTTTATAGTGGACTTGATCGTTTTGAGGCCAGAAAGAAACTTTGGGCGGAGCTTCAGGAGATGGGATTAGCTGTGAAAAAGGAACCCCACACCATGCGGGTCCCACGATCTCAAAGAGGTGGAGAAGTGAGTATAACTCGTAATACTTTCTCTGCATTGACCAAAAAGTTCTGTATTTGGAGCATTCTGTAATCCTATTTAATCTATGGTAAAACTTTACTGAACCAGATAATAGAGCCACTAGTAAGCAAGCAATGGTTTATTACCATGGAGCCGTTGGCAGAGAAGGCCCTTCATGCGGTTAAAACAGGAGATCTGACTATCATCCCTGACAGATTTGAGAAGGTAAACATTAACTCTGTTTTTAGTGCCGACTATTGTAAGCATCATCCCAATATTTGAGACCTGCTTGTATGTGCAAAGATGGTTAACCTTAATGCAGGGCTATATGAACTGTATTTGGACATTGGGTGTACATGTGCTTTAAAGACACTTGTTTTTAAAAGTAGGGCTATACCTCTGGTTCACTTCAGAATGTGAACATTTTTTACGTTTGAGCATTTCATTTCTCTCTTTCAGATCGTGATTGGTTATTGATTCCAAGGGCTATGATGGAGCTTTATTTGTCATTCATATTGGCACATGGCACACAATTAGTTGCTGCCTTATGATAGTTACTGTGTAGAAAAGTCCATTGGCTTTTCATCATACTTAGCTCAAACTCCTTGGGTATAGCTATCCTATGATACTTCGACTTCGGTTAGAAAACTTGACGTGCGTCAGTGCGTGTGTCTAAACTTTGTTATTGGCTTTCCTACGAAATGTCTCATGTTTTTACTTTAAATTAAGCGCCCAAGTATCATACCACATATGGTTTATAACTATGTGTTCGAAATTCCACTTTTGAGATTTATGGGGCTCCCATAATTCATACGGGAAACCTCAAGTTAGACTCATACAAGTAAAAAGACCATCTCAACCAAATCCATACAATAGATGTTAGTGTAGTATAGTATCAGAGCCCAAGGTATCGTCCCCGGTTTGATAAATCTAAGCTTGGCCTAAAAATGGAGAAGAGGGTCTCTGTGAGGATTTGTTAATTAACACTCTGCATTGCCATGGTTTCGCTAGTTGGTTCTAAGGAACCTCACATGTGAGGGGGAGTATTGAAGGTTTCTATGACGCGGATTCCCACGTGTGAGTTTCCTACATAGATCAGGAAGGAGAGCATTTCGTTTAAAATGAGGGGCTACCCTCCCTATTGCCCAATCGGTTGTGGGATGGAACCTATTGGGGCGTATGAAGTGGACACTTTCTCTACTTTGTGGGTGTGACCCAACTCCACCCAATTGCTCCCATTGTTCAAACTATCTCTCACCCATAAGACAAATGGGATTTATTTGGTGAATTCGTGGGGAATTCATGTCACATCAAGAAAGGAATTTGTGTTCAACATTTCTATTTTTCAAATTTGTTTTTCCAAGCTGAAGTCATGTTCGCAAGCAGAAAATATAGGTTGTCTTGATGTAGTAAGTCTGTGTACATTGTGTTTTAGGAAATGGGAACGTTTTTCTTCATAAACCACCTCCAAAATCTGTTTTTTAGTGGTGGAATGTATCTCTACTTTTTCTTTGCTTTTTGTCTCTAGAGCTTTATGGGGTGAGCCATATGTATGGTCAAATCGTTCTTTTGCCATTTAACATCGAATAATTTCTTCACTCCTTTTTTTTGGGCGTTTGGTATATTCATTTGTAGATTTACAATCACTGGCTATCAAATATCAAAGATTGGTGCATAAGTAGACAGCTATGGTGGGGACATCGCATACCAGTTTGGTATGTTGTAGGAAGAGACTCTGATGAAGAGTATATAGTTGCCAGGAATTCAGATGAAGCACTTCAAATAGCTCAGAAGAAGTTTGGCAAAGATGTTGAAGTATATCAGGATCCAGATGTACTGGACACTTGGTTTTCAAGGTTGCTATTCAATGTTAGGATTTCACATGAACTCTCACGCGCCTCTCTTTCCCTTGGCTTTATAATACAATGCCCTTATCTGATAAAATTTCTACATTTTAAATGTTGTGAAAACATTATTTGAGGTGATGTGTTTTACATCTATACCATAATTAGGTGTCTGAAACTGTGGTCGCTTTATTTTTCTTGAATGTGGAAAACATTGTTGAGAATAAATCTTGTAGACTAGAAAAAATTAAACCTAGAAGCTTCAACCACTGGATGAGGTCATTAGCGTGTTAGTGCTTCAACCGGGGTTCGAAATGGTCTCTTCATACTCTGTTTACGTCTTAATCTAGTGGCCTTCATTTAGTACTTGTATCTGCCTGTTCTCGGAAGAATATCACCGAGTTCAGGGGAATGACTTGACATGGTTAAGAGAAAATTAATGTAAAACATACATTCTCTCAGTTCATGCATTAAAATCCTCAAAGTTATTCTGCACAGCTTGATGGAAGTTATGCAACCTACGTTTATTAAATATCCATCTGTTTTGTGCCGAGTGCTGTGGATGCTTCCATGACGATGCTTTCTTTCAAATATTTTATGCAGTTCATTGTGGCCCTTCAGTACACTGGGATGGCCTGATATATCAGAAGAGGACTATAAAAGGTTCTATCCAACAACAATGCTTGAAACAGGGTAAGCGTGATGATTACTTGACTGTCTGATATAACATGTTAGATGCTGTCAGTTATGGTGTCATTAACTGCATGAACTTAAATGTGATGTGACGTTGGCGCCAGGTATTATCTGATGAAGGCTATATATTTCTGAACTATGCAGTGTAAACTCTAAAGAAGTGTTCCATATATAGCATTTCCTGTTTAATTTTTTCTTGTGTCCTTGTTCAATAACCATTACTGTACATCCTAAGGTATTCTTGGATCGTAGCCTATTTTTTTTACCTCTTTCCATCGCCTCAATGGAAATATAATTTAATCCGTCATAGTGTGATGGCCCTTAAGCTTGCTACTAAGGCAGGTATTCCCATCATCAGACCAACTTCTCCACATACTCGTTAAGTTTGAGGATTCTGTTAAGAGAATGAAAAGCTCCATCTTTGTGGGTGACTGTGTGGGTCTTGGTAGCTGACAGTACAGTATTACAGTCATAGTCTCACTGCCTATTGGCTACTTTCCAAATCATGATCGAGGGAGTCATGTTGTCTTTGTGTGAAAAGCTTCTGGCACTATGCAGGATAAGTTTTTGGTTGCCCAATTCCAAAGAAAAAAAGATTCACCGATACTGCTGTTAGAAAATGCCTTCCTTTCAAGTAAGGAAGCTTCAGGAAGGTGGGATTTTGAGCTGCAGCTTCCTCATCTTTCCCCCCTTTTCCTAGAGTGTATTCCAGTAGATCAGTAGATGCAGTGTATACGTGTCATTTTCCTGTAATTTTGATTTCTACTTATCGCAGTGATTCATAAGGTCACTGATGTTTTTTTGTTGAACAGGCATGATATACTTTTCTTCTGGGTAGCTAGAATGGTTATGATGGGAATAGAGTTCACTGGAAAGGTTCCGTTTAGCTATGTGTATATGCATGGCCTCATTCGTGACTCTCAAGTGAGCTCCTCCCTATCCTGTCGATTTCATAAACATACTACTCGTAGATTTTTGTCTTCCTAATTCTTTTAGAGGATTGCCCATATGACATAACGTTGATACAAATGGGATCCATATCTGGGAACTTGCGCATGCAAGTTGTAAAAAATACGATTAAGTCATTGTGTAGTAGAGACCTGAAACCATAGTTGGCCTCTACAACAACATTACCCTTTATTGCATGCTGTTTATGCATGTGAACATAACTATATGAGTAGCAAAGGGAACCCTTTGGGCTTCCACGGCCCTCTCTTCCTTAACATAAGCATGCACGTATAGTGAAAGTATCATGCAGGAATTGCAAATGTTTCTGAATCCATCTTGTTATTAAATGTGATCGCGTTCTTGCTGGAAAATATAGCATTGGACAGTTAATAATTGGGTGGCAAAGCGATGTGTTGAATTTTGAGTGTTGAAGTAGTCATATGTTTGGTCAGACCTGTTCCAATAAAATTGGATTTTGGGAACATGCACATTTGAAGAAGTACCAACGTCATGGACTGGATTTCATTTTAAAGCGTGTGCATAAACTGATGACAACATTTTTTTTGATCTGGAAAGTCCATCTATAACATGCTATTCTATTTGATGGCAGTCTTCATCTGGTCTTTGTTGTCTGATGATTTTTATTTACCTAAGCTACCGGTGTGATATCTATATCGATAAGAAGATACAATTCAGCCTATAGTATGTACAAATTACGAAGGCACCGTAAAAAAAATGGAAGTCATTTATTATTGCTTCATTTCTGTGGTTTCCAGGGGAGAAAAATGTCTAAAACATTAGGGAATGTCATTAATCCAGTTGATACGGTCAAGGAGTTTGGGACTGATGCTTTGCGGTTTGCACTTGCTCTGGGAACTGCTGGTCAGGTCTGTGTTTTATACAAGTACTTAATTTTCACCATCTTGTAGTGAGACACTACAGGGACTCACATATACAGTTATACTCCCCTCACAAGTCACTACTAGTTAATTTTCACCATCTCGTACTTTTAATACCTATGCTGTATGAATATCTATTATCTTATTCCTCTACCATGGTGGCAACATCATCCTTGTGTTGCTTCTACATGTTAGAGTATTACAATCAGTTTTTAGTGAATGACAAGTCATTGGGGGATTTTGGATATATTCTATACCAATTACAATATTTGTTTTGTGACCAGGACCTTAATTTGTCGACTGAAAGATTGACTTCAAACAAGGCTTTCACTAATAAGTTGTGGAATGCTGGCAAGTTTGTGCTGCACAGTTTACCTAATGAAAGTGACGATTCTGCTTGGAAGACCCTTTCTTCATACAAGGTTTATACACCTATGAATTATTTACTTTCGATGCTCTATAGGTCCCAAACTGACCATCTTATGTGCTATAAACTTCTCTTCTGCTGCTGTTAAAGACTGTCATTCATGTTGCTGATGCTTCATCATCTAGGCCAACGAGTCACTTGAGATCATGTTAATAGTTCCCATTGTTTCTGTGACGATTCATGAGGGTTTCCATTCTGGAACTCGTGAGTAGTTGACTTGACTATCCTGTGATTTTTTGTTCACACTATTTGTTTATTTTGATTATCATAGTCTTTGCTGTAGTTTCCTACTTTTCTTTTTCCTTTCAATTTTTCATTTTTTTCATTGCTGCTGCTGATCGTGTGGGTGTTATTCTTAAGTTTCTTAAAGTGTTCTCTTTTCTTGTTGTACGCTTCATCTATTCTCTTTACCCTGTTCGATGCTCTAGCTCTTTCTGACCTTGCTACTTCACATCTGCAACTACGTACTACTTATTATCTGGAATAATATAACCTTATCGTTGAAGGTACATGGCTTCATTTGTTATCATTCATTTTTTATTTCAGTTTGATAACGAAGAATCACTGCTCAGGCTGAGGCTACCAGAGTGTTGGGTGGTGAGATAATTATTTTTCAAGCTTCTTGCTGTATTTTTTTTTATCCGGAGTTATGTATCTTTACTGTATTCTTGGGTGAGCAGGTTTCAAAACTTCACCTTCTTATAGACCAAGTAACTTCAAGTTATGACAAATACTACTTTGGAGATGTTGCTAGAGAAACTTATGATTTCTTCTGGGGAGACTTCGCTGATTGGTACGCTTATTCTAACATCACTTTCCCTTAATTAAATCCTCTGTGAATTTGAGTATTACTGGAGAGAATACAAAGTGACATAAAAATGAATAACGAACTATTTCATGACTTTCACATCTACTTATAAGGGATGACAATAAGTTTTTAAATAAAGGCTCATCATGATCCCAAACCAATCCAAGTTCTTACCTCAAGATTGGTTCGTAATATCGTAGTGACCTTTCATCGTGGTTCTCATATAACCTTACTACAGAAATGTGTACATTATTGTTTCCACCAAGTCAAGTTAAATAGACTTGTCTAATACTTATTGTTAAGTGTTCATATTAACTGAATCCGGTGTTTGTTCGTCATTGTAGAAAGGTGAATGGTCGTGTTATGCATCTGTAGTTTATTTAAGATTATTATTCGAGAAGTTATATCTGTCACTCCTTACAATTAAACTTGTACAAAGTGGATTTATTTTGTCGTTTCAGGAATACTGACTTGATGTCTATTGGCTAAATGCTACTCTGTACTCTGTAATAATCATCTCTTAGTGAGAAATATGATATCTTTATCCTAAAAGCTTTCTTCATTTGTCGTGTAGGTACATCGAAGCTAGTAAAGCTCGTCTGTACCAATCTGGTGATGATCCTTTAACCTTAGCCGCACAAGCGGTGCTGTTGTATGTCTTTGAAAATATACTGAAATTATTACATCCATTCATGCCATTCGTCACAGAGGCTCTTTGGCAAGTAAGTTAATATCGAGTAGTGATCTAGTTTCCTCCGTTCTAAGTTATGATAGCCGTCATAGCACCATTTTTATTGACCTATGAGCTGGAAATGCATATGTAGGGTTTGGTCGATGTTCTGATTATGATATATATTCATGATTGACATGCAGGCACTTCCTAATAGGACAGATCCACTAATTATATCATCATGGCCCGAAACTTCACTTCCATCTAATGCGAATTTGATTAAAAGATTCGAGAATTTCCAAGCTCTGGTGAGCCTAATACTATTATTTACAGTATTAAATACTATCTAAGTTTCTCGATAAGTTCTTAACTTTTAATGTCTTTCAGCATGCACGCGGAAGAAAAAAAATAATTAATTTGTTTTTGATCTGCAGACTAGAGCTATTCGTAATGTCCGTGCTGAGTACTCAGTTGAGCCAGCTAAACGTATATCTGCAACTATAGTTGCCAATCCTGATGTTCTTCAATACATATCTGTAAGTATGAAGTTGGTTCTATCTCTTTATTATGTTCACTGGTCCCCATGCGTGTTTTCGAATATTATACTCAGTTCCTGCCAACTTTTTACTAAAAAAAAAATGGACGCTGCTTGGTGTGTATGTGCGTTTGAACTTTGAAGTTATACCGTGCTTCCGAGAATATTCTTGGGTGCTAAATTATTGCACTAGATGCATAATCTTGTGTTCGAGTTGTGAGATCAGACGAGATTTTGGTGCTGTGTACCCTTCTCTCTCGTAACTTAGTTTTTTCTCTTTCAATATAGGAAGAGAAAGAGGTTCTAGCTATCTTGTCGAGGCTGGATCTGAACGGTGTGCATTTCAAAGACTCACTCCCAGGTTCGTCATTTACAATCTGATGTCAAAATTTTTTACGCCTCAAACTCGAACCCATTGTCTGTGAGCATAATAACACCACACCATGTATCAAATTCAGAAAATGCAAATCAGTCGGTCCACCTCGTTGCCAGTGAAGGTTTGGAGGCTTATGTTCCTCTTGCGGATATGGTAGATATCTCTTCTGAAGTACAGCGGCTTCACAAGCGGCTTGTGAAGATGGAAGGGGAATATAAAGGACTCGAATCTCGCCTTAGTTCTTCCAAGGTAAGCAGCTAACTTTTGTTGTTTTTTTCATCCTACCTACCTTTCGGTGTTAAACGGTGAAAAAGAGGCGAATTGCGTGATGAAGTATGGAGGTAATTATTAGGACGAAAGGGGATGACTATCAATGCAATTTATCGAGTCGTGCTGATTCTAACTAATCAGTTTAAAAATTCATTGGCTTGAAAAATGTTAACAACACAACTGAATGGCGGATGTGAGTTACGAGATCTTAAAGTTATCGAGTGGAGTATGGTACTCAGTCAGCATCAAAATTAGACCCGGCATAATACGAATATCCCAACCGAACCTGACCCGTCCCCCGAACTGAAGACCCGAGTTTGACTCATTACCTGAATTGACCTGAATGTTATTATACCAGAAGGCTCGATATCCCTAAAAAAGGGGAAACAACAAACTTGAAGAACCCGAAATGACCGGTCCAACCTGAATTCAATCTAAAATTTCTGACCAGAAAGTGACCCGATCCGAAGCAAAGCCGACCCTGACCCGTTTGCTAGGTCTAATAAAAAGGCTCTTATTGCTGCACCCACACCGAAAATATAAACAAATCAACCGACGCCCACAGAGCAAGTGAAGATCAAGATCTTAATGTTACAGTAGGATTCGGAAATATTGCATCCCGAAGCACAAGTGTTGTGTTTGTTACTGAATTTTGTTTCACTTTTATAGTTTGTAGAGAAAGCAGCCGATAAAGTAGTCCGTGAGACTCGGGAGAAGGCGGACGAGTTACACGAGAAGATCAATTCAACAAGAAATCGTATCGCTTTCCTTGAATCAACAGCCGCAGTGGTGGCGGACAAAGCATAGATAAACCGTCACGTCTTATAACTTGGATGATTCTTTGCCTTTTGCACTCCCGATGAGTTTTGACACGGAAATTTCAAGGAGCAAACGATTAAAGCAATGAATTTAACATTGATGAGACGATGACTTCTGCCGAGTGTGGACTGTTGAACAGGCTTGAAGCAACCGCGGAAATTTTAATGGTGTTAATCGTGCATGGATTGTAATGGTGTTCGGAGAGGCCGACAGCGGAGGGAGGAGGTATCCAAAACCTCACATGGAGTTCAATTTTGATGGATAGGAAAAACGATGGTGACATTAGTTATTAACGATTGTTCAAAAATGACTGACGGTTGTTCAAAAACCTCTAAAATAGTTCAGTTTTGAGTATATATATCAAAGATTTCGTCCTAATCGAACATTATGCCGAGATGGTAAAATGGAGTTTTTAATGTGTGTATTTTAAACCATACGCACCTCCTACTATGCCGAGACATTTCTACAATGTACGGAGTAGTTACTATGCAAATTTGGAGTTATTAAATTTCGTGATCAAATCAGCTCGAAAAACGTGGATAATAACCTTCAAATTTGATCGTTTCAGGCGATTTTTCGAAAAATGTGAGATATTTTGCTGGTCATATAAATAGGATCCTTATGACATAAAATGACCGAAGGTTGTTCAAAAACCTCGAAAATAGTTCGTTTTCGAGTATATATATATTAAAGATTACGTCCTAATCGAACGTTATTCGAAAGATAGTAGAATGTCTTTTAAATGAGTTTATTTTAAACCATATGCACCTTCTACTATGCCGGGACATTTCTACAATGTTCCGAGTAAATACTATGCAATTTTGGAGACATTAAATTACGCGACCAAATCGGACCGAAAAACGTGGATAATAACCTTCAATTTCGAACGTTTAAGGCGATTTTTCGAAAAATGTGAGATATTTTGTTGGTTACATAAATAGGACCCCTATGACATAAAATGACCCATGGTTGTTCAAAAACCTCTAAAATAGTTCAGTTTCGAGACAATATATCAAAGATTTCGTCCTAATCGAACGTTATTCGAATAATAGTCGAATATCTTTTAAATGAGTTTATTTTAAACCGTACTCACCTTCTACTATGCTGAGACATTTCTACAATGTAAGGAGTAATTACTATGCAAATTTGGAGACATTAAATTTCGTGACCAAATCGGTCCGAAATACGTAGATAATAACCTTCAATTTCGACCATTTCAGACGATATTTCGAAAAATGTGAGATATTTTGGTGATAATATAAATAGGACCCCTATGACATAAAATGACTTACGGTTGTTCAAAAACCTCTAAAATAGTTCAGCTTCGAGTATAAATATATCAAAGACTTCGTCCTAATGAAACGTTATTAAAAAAGATATTCGATTGTCTTTTAAATGTGTTTATTTTATTACATATGCGCTTTCTACTATGCCGAGATATTTTTACAATGTACGGAGTAGTTACTACGCAAATTTGGAGACATTAAATTTCGTGACCAAATCGGCCCGTAAAACGTGGATAATAACCTTCAAATTCGACCGTTTCAGGCAATTTTTCGAAAAATGTGAGATATTTTGCTGACCATATAAATAGGACCCCTATGACCTAAAATGACCGACGGTTGTTCAAAAACCTAAAAAATAGTTCAGTTTCGAGTATATATGTCAAAGATTTCGTCCTAATCGAAGGTTATTTGAAAGATAGTCGAATGTATTTTAAATGTGTTTATTTAAACCATACGCACCATCTACTATGCCAAGACATTTCTACAATGTACGGATTAGTTACTATGCGAATTTGGAGACATTAAATTTCGGGACTAAATCGGTCCGAAAAACGTGGATAATAATCTTTAAATTCGACAGTTTCAGTTGATTTTTCGAAAAAAGTGAGATATTTTGCTGACCATGTAAATAGGACCCCTATGACATAAAATGACCGTTGGTTGTTCAAAAATCTCTAAAATAGTTCAGTTTCGAGGCTATATATCAAAGATTTCGTCCTAATCGAACGTTATTTGAATGATAGTCGAATGTATTTTAAATATGTTTATTTTAAACCATAAGTACCTACTACTATGCCGAAACATTTCTACAATGCACGGAGTAGTTACTATGCAAATACACCGACATTAAATTTCGTGACCAAATCGGTCCGAAAAATATGGATAATAGCCTTCAAATTCGACAATTTCAGGTGATTTTCGAAAAATGTGAGTTATTTTGCTAGCCATATATATAGGACTCCAATGACATAAAATGACTAACGGTTGTTTAAAAACCTCTAAAATAATTCAGTTTCGAGGCTATATATCAAAGATTTCGTCCTAATCGAATGTTGTGCGAAAGATAGTCGAATGTCTTTTAAATGTATTTATTTAATAACATAAGCACCTTCTACTATACCGAGACATTTCTACAATGTATAGAGTAGTTATTATGCGAATTTGGAGACATCAAATTTCGTGACCAAATCGGACCGAAAAACGTGGATAATAACCTTCAAATTCGTCCGTTTCAGGTGATTTTTCGAAAAATGTGATATATTTTGCTGGCCAAATAAATAGAACCCCTATGACATAAAATGACCAACGGTTGGAAAAAACCTCTAAAATATTTCTGTTTCGAGTATATATATCAAAGATTTCGTCCTAATCGATCGTTATTCCAAAGATAATCGAATATATTTTTTATGTGTTTTTTAAAACCGTACGCACCTTCTACTATACCGAGACATTTCCACAATATGCGCAGTAGTTACTTCTCAAATTTGGAGATATTAAATTTCGTGACCAATTCAGCTCGAAAAACGTGGATAATAACCTTCAAATTTGTCCATTTCAGGTGATTTTTCGAAAAAAGTGAGATATTTTCTTGGCCATATAAATAGGATCTCTATGACATAAAATGACCGACGGTTGTTCAAAAATCTCTAAAATAGTTCAGTTTCGAGGCTATATATCAAAAATTTCGTCCAAATCGATTGTTGTTCGAAATATTGTCGAATGTCTTTTAAATGTGTTTATTTTATAACATACACACCTTCTACTATGTCAAGACATTTCTACAATGACTTTAGTCGTTACTATGCGAATTTGGAGACATTAAATTTCGTGACCAAATCGGCCCGAAAAACGTGGATAATAACCTTCAAATTTGGCCGTTTCAGATGATTTTTCGAAAAATGTGAGATATTTTTATGACCACATAAATAGGACACCTATGACATAAAATGACTGACAGTTGTGCAAAAACCTCTAAAATAGTTCAGTTTCGAGTATATATATATCAAAGATTTCGTCCGAATAATATACTCCCTCCGATTACCTATGTTCTTCCCTATTTTCTTTTTGGGCTGAGTTTGATTTTCTTTCCTCTTTCCATTTAAGGAAAGTTTTACCTCTTTATTAATTAATATAATATTCATCTCTCCTACTTTTCCACCACACTTTTTCTCATTTAATTAATATAATATTCTTTCTCCTACTTTTTCATTCTACTTTTTCCCATTTAATTAATATAATATTTCTCTCTCTTACTTTTTCATTCCACCCCCATTATTCTACTAATATAATTACTCCCTCCTTATTTTCTTCCCCAAAAAGAAAGGGAAAGAACACAGGTAATCGGAGGGAGTATATTTTCAAGTATATATATATCAAAGATTTCGAATAATATATATATCAAGTATATATATATCAAAGTTTCGAGTACATTATTCGAATAATAGTCGAATGTCTTTTAAATGAGTTTATTTTAAAACCATACGCACCATCTACTATGCCGAGACATTTCTGAAATGTACGGAATAGTTACTATGCAAATTTGGAGATATTAAATTTCGTGACCAAATCGGTACGAAAAACGTGCATTAATAACCTTCAATTTCGACCGTTTCAGACGATTTTTCGAAAAATGTGAAATATTTTGCTGACCATATAAATAGGACCCCTATGACATAAAATGACTGGCGGTTGTTCTAAAATCTCTAAAATTGTTCAGTTTCGAGTATATATATATCAAAGATTTCGTCCTAATCGAACGTTATTCGAAATATAGTCGAATGTCTTTTAAATTTGTTTATTTAAATCATACGCACCTTCTACTATGCCGAGACATTTCTACAATGTATGGAGTAGTTACTATGCGAATTTTTAGAAATTTAATTTCGGGACCAAATTGGGCCGAAAGACGTGGATAATAACTTTCAAATTCGATAGTTTCAGGCGATTTTTCGAAAAATGTGAGATATTTTGTTGACCATATAAATAGGATCTCTATGACATAAAATGACCGACAGTTGTTCAAAAATCTCTAAAATAGTTCAGTTTCGAGTATATATATTAAAGGTTTTGTCCTAATCGAACGTTATTTGAAAGATAGTCGAATGTCTTTTAAATATGTTTATTTTAAACCATACGCACTACCTTCTACTATATCAAAACATTTCTACAATGTACGGAGTAGTTACTATGCGAATTTTGAGACATTAGAATTCGTGACCAAATCTGCCCGAAAAACGTGGATAATAACCTTCAAATTCGTCCGTTTTAGGTGATTTTTCGAAAAATGTGAGATATTTCGTTGGCCATATAAATAGAACCCCTATGATGTAAAATGATTGACGGTTGTGCGAAAACCTCTAAAATATTTAAGTTTCGAGTATATATATCAAAGATTTCGTCCTAATCGAATGTTATTCGAAAGATAGTCGAATGTCTTTAAAATATGTTTGTTTTAAACCATACGCACCTTCAACTATACCGAGACATTTCTGCAATGTACGGAGTAGTTACTATGCGAATTTGGAGACATTAAATTTCGTGACCAAATCGGACCGAAAAACGTGGATAATAACTTTCAAATTCGACCGTTTCAGCCTTTTAGGTGATTTTTCAAAAAAAATTGAGATATTTTGCTGACCATATAAATAGGACCCCTATGACGTAAAATGACCGACATTGTTCAGAAACCTCTAAAATTGCTCAGTTTCGAGTATACAGAGTATATATCAAAGATTTCGTCCTAATCGAACTATTCGAAAGATAGTCGAATGTGTTTTTTGATAACATACTCACCTTCTGCTATACCGAGACATATCTACAATGTACGGAATAATTACTATACAAATTTGGAGACATTAAATTTCGTGACGAAATTGGCCCAAAAACCGTGGATAATAATAAACCTTCAAATTCGTTCGTTTCAGGTGGTTTTTCGAAAAATATGAGATATTTTTCTGGCGGTATATATAGGACCCATATGACATAGAACATGAACCCATTTTATTTCAATACCCAAACAGTCGAAAAAACGTGTATAATAACTTTCAAAATCGTCATTTTTTCTGCTACCTACTTTTCGAAAGTGATGAAAGTATAGTTATATAAATACTTACTTTAATTGTGATAGTGTTTGAGTAGTGTATGGGCATTGATGTGTCCTAAAGTTAACTTATCAAGAAGGGAATCTATAACTTGTAGTAGTGAGTAATATTAATATATATAATTACGATTTTTCTAACGTGTGTCCAGTGGGCACACGTTAATAAGCTATTCACGGTAAGAATCACGTTGATGTTGTCTAAGTATGGTAATTATATATGGGTTAATATATCAATTTCTCGTGATATTATCAATGTGATTCTTGCCGCAAATAGTTTATAATTAACTTTGTGCCCACTGAACACACGTTATAAAAATCGAATTAATTATAACATAAAATTGGTGCATGGAATTTGAATGCAATCTGACAGAAATACCAAAATTGAATAAAACAGAGCTGACAAAGAGCATTCTATTCTGAATGGGGTTAACCTACTGTGTCTGTGTATCTTATATGAGTAATTTAACAGTGTAGCAGTAACAAGTTAATTTATTAATAATTAAATAAAAAAGTGCAATATAAATAAATAAATAAATAAATAAAAGTATTATCTTGTCACTTGAATTTATAGTAATAAAAGAGGTTTTATCACTCTTTTCCCTCTTTTTCATTTAATTCCAAAAATATGATAAACGATACTCGATGTATAGTACAGGATGTTTTCACGTGTGACACTGTCGAGTTCCGTAAAAAAAGACAATTCATTCATTTAACGTCTGATAATTCGCTCATTTAACGTTCAACATGTTACACTTTTTTTTATTGGATGTGTCAGTAAAATAAATATTATTTCACCCAATGTATAAAGTAAATGTAGATTATCTATTGAGAAAAAGAAAATACTTGTATCTTTTTATATACTATAATATAAAGGGGTCGTTTTACGATATGAGATCGTCTCATACAATCACTACTAAGAAAGGAAGAAAAAAAAAGGTGTATTGTAGTCATCTTATTATATAAGAGAAAGAAAGATCGATTGGACCGTCGTTTGAATCAGGTCCCGCATTGACCACATTGTATGGTCAAGCCACAATGCAAAAATCCGGTCCCACCCGACAGGACCTTTAAAAATGGTTATTTTTGTAAAAAAAATACGTTATTTGAGCTTGACTCCTCCTTAGGGCTAGCTAGGTCAGGGCTGAACCCACTTTGATCGAGCTACAGTCCAGCGGGGCCCCAACCCCAACCCCAACCCCAAACCGATCCTTTAGGGTTAGAGCTGAGCCCAATTTGATCGAGCCAGCCCTACCCCAACCCGAACCGACCCGGGTCAATCCAGTTATATATATAAACAAGTCTCCTTAGGGCTAGGGCCGAGCCCAATTTGACCGAGCCACAGAGCCAGCCCGACCCCAACCCCAAACCCAAACCCAAACCGACCCACACCGGTCCGACCGGGTATATAAACTAAGGGCTTGTTTGGTTCACCATGGGAAGATGAAGTTACCGGGAACTTTAAATTCACGTGAATTTGTATTTCATGGGAATTACAAAATATTGTTTGGTTGCCATGTGGGAAATGAATTCATGCGGGAAGTTGGTGAGTAACTTCCCCCATTGTGGAGGAAGTGGCAGTTCCCGGGAAGTGGGTAACCAAACAACTCCCTGAAAATGCACTTCCTGGGAAGTTTCACTTCCCGGTAATTGCATGAGTAACCAAACGATCCCTAAGTGTTGGGATCATTAATATGAAGGACATAGGGAGAAGAAACAAAAGAGTTAGTTTTGTCTACCAAAAAGTCAAAACGGATTAAGGACAGGAGTAGTAATAGTACTCCGAATAAGACGGCAGGAGCAAAGGCAAAGGCAAAGGCAAAGACGTAGACACAAGTAGTGCCTCAAAATCTATGAAGAAGAAGAAGAAAAAAAAGTAACGTGAATGGTTTAATTGCCTCTTTAAATACACATATCAGAGCGGATCCCCGTCCTATTTTTGTGTCCCACTCCGTGTGCCACACCATATACTGTATGACACTGTCACACAGAATGGGACACAAAATGGGACAGGAGATCCGCATTGCATATATATATATATATATATATATATATATATATATATAACAACACTCCAACTAGTAGTACTAGTTAATAAGTCTGCAGTAGAATCTTGTATTCTTGCTTCTTGTCTATGTTTTTTTGTTATTTTATGGACTGATCTCAGTGGGACCGATCGATACCGTCACAAATTCTCGTTTAAGACTGATCACATATAGGTATCTTACACTTGCGTGTTTTTTTGTTTCATGGACTGATCTTAGTGGCTGGGATCGATTCATTGTCACAAATTCTCGTTTAAGACTTGTATATACGTATCTATTTTAACGTTATAATGGATCAGAATGCATAGGAAACAACAAAGATCCTATTGTTGTCTAATCCATTATCTAAACTTGACCGGTTCGTTGTAATCCTAATAATATGAATATACGTTTTAAGAGAAACCAACTGATTGACTCGTAGTTTGCCAGTCAGTTAGGCAACTAGTGTGTTGATGATGTTGTTTGGGGATATCAAAATGGAGCTGGTACGGTATGTATATCCGTCTACAAAGTTATAACGTGTCAAGTATCGTCATCTACGTGGTTAGGTAATATTTGATCTTTCACAAACTTGTAACAGAGATTCCGATAAGAAGAAGAAGAAGAAGATGGGCAGTATCTAACTATCTACTGTAACGTGGCAATGATCAAATATCATCCACATAGTTAGATAAGACAAATTCAGAATGATTTATCGATTTTCAACAACCCATACAGGTAAATAATACTCCCTCTTTTTTTTTTCAGACTTTCACAAACTTGTGACGGACATACCGATAATATTTAAGTATAGAGAGAGCTAGCTGGGGACAAAGTGATAAAGACTAGAGTTGATTCTATACCATTTTTTTATGCTTTTGGTTATCACTACTCACTAGTAGTAGAACTAGTAGTAGTAGCTACTACTATGACTCCAATCCCCATGCATTACATTACTCCCTCCGTCCTTTACGTTTCTTCTCATTTCTTTTTACACGTGGAATAAGAAATTGAATAAAATGAAGTAAAGTAATGGATGGTGGGCCTTGAAAAGAATTTGTTTATAGATAAATATTGTTAGTGGGTGTGTGCAAAAGTGTACGAAGGTGGGTCCAATAAGGACAAAAGAGTAAAATTATGTACAAAAAAAGAAAGATAGAAACAGGAAGAAACTTAAAGAACGGCCTAAAAAGGAAAACAGGAAGAAACATAAAGGACGGAGCGATTACATTACATTGCATGCATGAATTAAATCCTCCTCCTCCTATAGTACTACTAATAGTACAGTACACCCCAGTGGGGCAGTCTGGGCAGTGGGCAGGGGCAGTGGGGCAGTGCTGTGCTGTCTGTGTCAGATGATCAGTTGGTCCTGCTGCTGCTGCTGCTGCCTGCTCTTCCGCCTCTGTGTATGCTTCCTTCCCATTGTCGCCATCACCAAGGGATACCTCTCTTCCTCTCTACTCATCCCTACCCTTGATGCCTCGGATAGGGTAGAGTAGGGTAGGGTAAGTCTCCCTTATAACGGATATATATATATATATATATATATGCCTCAAATTGGTGACCGGTCGAGTAATATACTCCCTCCATTCAACTCCACTTGTCACTATTCATTTTGGTACATTTGTCGAGGCACGTTTTACACTATCGATATCTTTCATTTTACACTAGCAAAAATTATAAAAATTTGATATTCTTAATGTACTCATACAGACGAATCAAACAAAATCTCACATAACTATATTCTCACTTATAGATTGTCGAGAATATCGAAAATTCTCCTCAAGTGTGAATAGTGTCAAAAAAAAAAATGTGGAGAGTGGAGTTGAATGGAGGGAGTAACTTGTTTTACTCTCTCACATTCATTCAATCCTTTGCATAGGACATTTCATCTAATAGAATATAAACGGGTCTCAACCATCGCCTTAATTAAGGTTTTGACTGAGATGGTTCGTTAACATAGTATCAGAGTCAGAGGTCACGAGTTCGAACCCTGGCAGCCCCCAATATCTCGAATTCTCAAGTGGAATATCAGCCCACGGTAAGGGGGAGTCGGTGCGCACTAACCACTCTTCAAGCCCAAAGGGCATTCGAATGAGGGGGCGTAATAGAATAACGGGTCTCAACCATCGCCTTAAGGTTTTGGTTAAGGCCCGTTTATATTCTATTATCATCTTGGTATATTTCATCACTTTTAAGAAAACTGGTAAAAATAAGGGTATTATTTGTAAATCAAATGGTTTTTATGGGTCCACCAAACCTAAAGTAAGAAAAAAATAGTGGCATTTTGTATAAATAGAGTAAAAATATAAAGATTATATGGTAAAGTGTTTTGGCAAAAGAGAAATGTAAAGAATTGATTGGATTGTTTATTTATAGTAAGTATAAAAAATTGAATGGATGAGAGGGAGTAGCTAGCAAATTTCTCATCCGATCCCTACTCTACCCTACATTGCCCTAAATGTATAAAGTAATAAGGCGCCCTTGTCACGGATATATCTGTCACAAATTGGTGACACGTGTCAAGTAATGTCGTTTGGTTAGATAAGACAATATCCCTACCCTAAATGCATAGGGGCATAGGGTAAGTTTATCTTATACCGGATATATCTTTCACAAAACAATTATTACGAGTCAAGTAATTACGCTTGGTTAGATAAGAGTCATAAAACTATCTCAAGGAGTATCAAAATTCCATCCCTATCCTACCCTAAATTTGTAGGGTAAGTCTCCTTGTCACGGAATATAGACATTACAACGGGTAAATTGATCACAAGTCAAGTAATTACGTTTGGTTACAATTGAATTAGTTTGGACCTAATGACGATAATGAATGAGATTTTTATGAATTCATTCTAGTTTAAATTGATTAATATGAATTATTGTATCGAATTTTTAAAAAAATATTTATTAGTATTACAATAATATATCATATATACGTTAATATACCCTAATAATACCGAATTAGTTCAACATTCCGTAGCTAATTAATCATTATTATTGTACAATGATGAATAATCAATTCAAGAGATTTAATTCAAAACTTTAATTTTGACAATTGTGTTAGTACTACTTCATTACATAATCACTACATATATGTACAAACATTTAGGGTCCAAGCTTTAAATTTTACCTATTTTACCTAATTGGTTTTTTTTATTATATAACAATAATTTTTAAAAATACTTATTGTATTACAATAATTTTCCTTATTAACTTGAATTCTCTAAACTTCTAAAAAAAATTATCATTAGTGCTTTCAAATTGATTTTGAAACCGTTATTTATTATTATTCATTTTCTTTGTTTGCTTTTATTTTATTTTATTCTATTTGTTTTGGAAATGACGACTTAACATCCTCAGATTCTTATTCATGTTAGCCGACCCCAATCTTTTGGGACTAAGGCTCTAACGTTATTATTATTATTTATTATTTTATTTTATTTTTTTTTTGCAAGAAATTATGCCTCATATATTAATGAAACTAGGATCTTACAAAAAGTCATATCCTCTAAGATGCTTCATCCAAAGAAAGAGCTACATCAACTTACGGGTAATATCTATGTGTCGTCCTCTAAGTCGAATAAAAACATCAAATTTAATCTGCTTAACAATACTAATAATAGATCTTCTATGCTCTACAAAAACCCGATTGTTCCTCTCTTGCCAAATACTATAGACTGCTGTTGCTATGCACACCTGGAACCACCAATTCTTCCAATGTCTTCTTTTTCTTCTGCTAGTACACCACTGCAACTCCCTCTTTAGATTACAGCTCCTACCGGTAATTTGCATCCAGTTGAGGAGATGCTGCCAAATTTGCCTCGAGAAATTACAACCAAAAAAAATGTGCTCTGTTGTTTCCGTATCATGGTAGCACAATTCGCACCTGCTCGCAATTAGCACAATTAGCATAATATTATTATTATTATTATTATTATTATTATTATTATTATTGAATCAAAAAGCAGTTTGCAAAAAGTTGGTGGGTAACCGAGATACAACAATAACATTAGAGCCTATATACGTTAATATACCCTAATAATTATAAAAGCGTAATATACATAATAATATACGTTAATATAAAAGCAGTTTATTATTATTATTATTATTATTATTATTATTATTACAATAATATATTGTACCGTATATACGTTAATATACCCTAATAATACCGAATTAGTTCAACATTCCATAGCTAATTAATCATTATTGTACAATGATGAACAATCAATTCAAGAGATTTAATTCAAAACTTTAATTTTGACAATTGTGTTAGTACTACTTCATTACATAATCACTACATATACACAAATTATATATATATATACAAACATTTAGGGTCCAATAAGCTTTAAATTTTACCTAATTAATTAAAGTTTGTTTTGGGGGATGAATAGTTTACCTAATTAATTAAAGTTTGTTTTTGGATGAATATATAATCATTTATGAGAGTTTAATCTGTTTTCTGTTGGATATTGAGTTAGCTAGGGCCACATATGGTAATAATTATAGTAAACCCCAAAAGTCTTGTCAATTTGCAACATAGTGGTACTTTTTTCCAAAAGTGTGAAATGCTGGACGACGTGGATGAGAATCGAACCTTTAATTATTTTTTTTCAAAGTGAACGAACGTATATATTATGAGCTGGATAATAAGAATAATCGAACCAACAATCTTACTGTATATAATTGGATTACAATAACGAGTAGGCTATACAACCTGTTGTATTTGTATATATATATATAGTTCTATATGTACAACTATTTTTTTTGTGTGTGGGATTTTGAGTGTTTTAACAGGGGTTTTGAGTTTTCTGGGAATTTTATGAGTTTTAATGTAAAGTTTTCGAGCTAAATCACGTAAATGTTTATTGCTCAAAAACTTATTATAACTCGGCTTAGGAACTTGTAGAAGCTCTGAAAGTATACATACAACTATACAAGCTCAAGTACATTCATAGGCACGATTGTATATACAATATACAAGTATAGAACTGGTGGTATAATAGGCTCTATTATTTGCAACTATACTCATTAAATTGTACTGAGTACTATCCTTTTTGGTATTTCGGAAGTTATTATAGGAACGCATGGAGTAATAAATAAGAAACAAATACCGTAATTATGCGGCGTTAAATTATTACTCCGTATTATTATTATTATTATTATTATTATTATTATTATTATTATTTTAAATGGAGAATTTTATTATTATTATTATTATTATTATTTTGTTATTGAAATTTTATTGATAAATCATAACGCAGTTTACAAAAATTAGTGGACAGCCGAGATACTAAATTATTATTATTATTATTATTATTATTATTATTATTATTATTATTTAGCGAAATTATTGTTATTATTAGGAGGCAATAATGTTAAATACAGTTGTATTTAAGCAATTAAAAAATCTTTCGAATTTGAGATTAATTTTGAAACAAATTATACAAATATCGATACAATTAATACATGTATTAAGACGTTATCGTCTCTTTTAATTTCTTATTGTTATTATTATTATTATTATTATTTTATTATTATTATTATTATTATTATTATTATTATTATTAATAATAATGAGATTGGATACCTTTGCTTGAAAATAAAAAAGCACAAAGTTCAAAGTAAAAATTTGCAAAAAATATGGAGTACTTAATTAGTACTACATAGGAGAGATGATAACGTAGGAGACAATCCGGAAGATAGGGGAACCCCACGAGTGGTATAGATAGTCGTGGGAGATGTTTGCGTCTTCATCTACCTTAGTGTACCTCACTTACTTATTTATTACATTACATTATTATTATTAATTAATTATTATTAATATTAATTAATTAAATAATTCATTACTAATAATTCATTATTTATTTATTTACCCATTTATTTATTTATTTATGACTCATATTAATAAATACCGTTCTTAGCTCTGTATTTAAAAAAAATGTTTTAAACGTATTATTAATAAAGGAATTGACAATAAAATTGTACAAAATTATCGATTTTTCTAACATATTCTAACTAAAACAATGTAATTCACAATGATATTATTACGAGAAACTGAAATATTAACTCATATTTATCATATTTAGACATTATCATTATGATTCTCTGTCTACTGAACACACGTTAGAAAAATTGTACAAAATCTGATGTAATGATGATAATCCTATGGGCAGTATTAATCGGTTTTTCTAACATGGGTCTCGTGACACATGTTAATATTCTAACTAAAACAAAAACCACAGATATTATCACGAGAAATTGAAATGTTCGTTCATAGTTATCCTATTTAGACATTATATATATATCATTGTGATTCTGAATTTAATTACTTTGTAACACACGTTAGAAAAATTGTACAAAATCTGATGTTATTGATGATGATCCTATGGGCAATATTTATCGGTTTTTCTAACATGGGTTCCGTGACAGACGTTATTATCCCAACTAAAACAAGAATCGCGATAATATTATCACGAGAAATTGAAATAATATTAACTCATATATTTATCATATTTAGACATTATATATCATTGTGATTCTAATTTTAATTACTCTGTAACATATTAACGTATATCTACTGAACACACGTTAGAAAAATCGTTTATTTATTTATTTATTAATTAATTAATTAGTAATGTTGACTTTGATGTAAAAAAGAGCAAAACAAGGATGGCACATCTAGTGCCTTATGACCCGCTTTAGTGATTCGCAACTCCCCTTCTTAGACCTAATCCCAATGCATTTTTTTAATTAATTTTAATTAATGTAGAGAGATCCCCTCTACTTAATTAATTAATTATAAATAAAGTCCTAAACACACTAATTTTTTTTATTATTAAGTCAAATGTATTATTACTAAGTATAATTGTTGTTGAAACATCCATCAATAATTTGATAAAATGAATCATGTAAAGAAGAACTAGCACCCAAAAAAATATAAGTTCACACTAATATATATAATCGTGTAATAAAGAACGTTAAATGAATATTTCAGCTAGCTTATTATTAACTCTGAAGTTATAAAGCTTTTTATCTAATTTTGTCGAACAGGGTCTAAGCCCAGTTTCAAGAATTACATAGTCACATTTTAGGAAATTTATTTCGTTATTAAGACACATTTCACTATTAGTGTGTAATATTTTTTTAATTTTTTTTTTGGACATCCGTGTACTCCGTAATTAGTAGTCAATGTAAGAGTAGTATTTTTACTTGGGTAAATATAATCAATTACATATCGAAAACACGATATTACAGTACAAAAACACACACATAAAATAACACTTTATATTCCCTCCGGTTTTAAATAATTGTTCGTTTCAATATAATACTCCTCACATATATTAGGAAAATGGGACAATCATTTAAAATCGAAAAAAATATTTATTATTATTATTATTATTACTTTTTATTTTATTTTATTATCATCAAACTCAAAACAATCTTAAAAAGTTAACAGGTAGCAGGTAGTCGAGATATTATTATTATTATTATTATTATTATTATTATTATTATTTATTTTTATTATCAACGCAACTTTTTAATTGACAGCCCAAATATTATTATTATTACTTTTATTTATTTTAATCAAACTCAAGACAATCATAAAAAATTAGCAGGTAGCAGGTAGTCGAGATATTATTATTAATTATTATTATTATTATTTATATATTTTTATTATCAACGCAACTTTTTAATGGACAGCCCAGATATTATTATTATTATTATTATTATTATTATTATTATTATTATTATTATTATTATTATTATTATTATTATTAGGACCAAATGAAAGATAGAAATGGTCGGCACAAAGTCATTAGTACCTCTTAATTAGGTCTCAAAACTTTTATAAATATATGATGTAAATGTGATGTATGTTGACTATTTGCCTTAACCAAATTTAATTTCCAAAACCCTTAAAATTAGAGTGTATGTACAACTCATGTCTTCACGTGTTCTAACTTGTAACTTGTACTACCTTGTTCTTTTTGGAAATACATGGCACTTTCAAACTCCATCTAATCCCGTTAATCTTTCTTGTGACGAAACTATCTGTTATATCATTATAACTGGTCAAATAACGATTATTTCGATAAATAAAGACAAACTATCTGTCGCATCATTAGTATCACACTATCACTCATGTGATCTGCCTTTGTTTTTTTCTTTTTAAATGAACATTATTTGATCTGTTACATTAATATAACTAACCAGTTAATCTTATTATTTGTGACGAAACTATCTGTCGCATTGTTATAACTGGTCAAATAATAATCATTTCGATAAATAAAGACAAACTATCTGTCGCATCATTAGTATCACACTATCACTCATGTGATCTGAGTTTGTTTTTTTTTCTTTCTAAATGAACATTATTTGATCTATTACATTAATATAACTAACCAGTTAATCTTGTTTGTGACTAAACTATCTGTCGCATCATTATAACTAGTCAAATAATAATCATTTAGACAAATAAAAACAAAACATTTGTATCACACTATCACTCGTGTGATTTGCCTTTGTTTTTTCTTTCTAAATGAACATTATTTGATCTGTTATATTAATATAACTAATCAGTTAATCTTATTTGTGACGAAACTATCTGTCGTATTGTTATAACAGGTCAAATAATAATCATTTAGACAAATAAAGACAAAACATTAGTATCACACTATCACTGATCATGTGATCTGCTTTTGTCTTCTTTCTAAATGAACATTATTTGATCTGTTACATTAATATAACTAACCAATTAATCTTATTATTTGTGACGAAACTATCTGTCACATTGTTATAACAGGTCAAATAATAATCATTTAGACAAATACAGACAAAACATTTGCATCACTCATGTAATTCACTTTTGTCATTTTTCTTCTAAATAAATATTATTTGACCCGTGACATTAATATGACGATGAATATGACAAAAATATACGAAATTTAGTCAAAGACAAAATCGTGGGTTTAACTAGAAAAATAAAATAAAACAAAAATAAATTATTTTTATATATAGATCCAAGATCGTGAAAATTTGACTTGGGATCGACAACCAAAGACCAACGTAAACCTTTTTTACTCCAATTTTTTTTTAATTTTTAATTTTAATTTTTATTTTGTTTTTGTTTTTGTTTATGTTTATGTTTAGTTTGACCAACAAATTGTTGAAGATCAAAAGATATATATCTGGCGTGTGAGGAATCCAATCAAATCTCCCAACACATATTCCTTAACCTACCATTTCTATAAATATAATTATCGACTTTTCAGCTCAGTTCAGATCGGTATATATAATTTCAGGACCCGCATTTTGTCTCAGTTCAGTTCAAAAAAACACTACCTTAAATAAATCTTTCTTTGGACAGATATACTCGTTTTAAGTTTATATCAGGTCAAATATCATCGCACGTGCTTAGTCGGGACAAATATATACTACGTTGTTAGTCGATACGCGTTCTTCTTCTCTTATTTTGTTCATATTATCTGACTCGTTATAAGGTTACGACAGATATTTGAATCTGAACGCAAACCCTTGACTTTGAAAAACCACATTCTATATGCTCTTCTCATCACCGTCACTATCTTTAGGTCATGACTCATGACTTAGCCCTATCACATCCATATATAATAATAATAATCCCTTGTTCAAATGAAAGGATTTCAACCCAAAGACAAAGTTGATAACATAGACTAAACCCGGCAAATAAACAGGTCAATTGTGTCGAGTCAAATCAACTTATTTTAGGTGAGTTCGTTCATATATAATGTAATAAACACGTACGAATAAATCGGATCAGAATGGAATTTATAAGACTCGGCATAATTTCTTGTTCAAATGAAGGGATTTAATTTCAACACAAAGCAAGATGACAAAGTCGATAACATAGACTAAACCCGGCAAATAAACAGGTCAATTGTGTCGAGTCAACTCGACTCATTTTAGGTCAGTTCGTTCATATGATGCAATAAACACAAGTCAATAATCAAATCGGAATGGAATTTATAAGACTCGAGTCCAACCAGTCGGCTCATTTTAGGTCAGTTTGTTCATTCGTATGCTACAATAAATAATAAATAAATAAATAAATAAATAAATAAACACGAGTCAATCAAATTAGAATGGAATTTATGAAACTCGAGTACTCAAATCAAGTCAAACTCGGATCTTTAGATCAGATTACGGTTTGAATTAGTAGTTGATGAACATACAATAGATGACAAGTTTTAACTTTTAATAAAAACAAACGTACGAAAAAGTTAACTTATTACAACAACATGCATGTTGCAATTGTCAGCCTTTTCATAAAAATAAAATAAAAAGTGGATTCATAAATTCGTTGACAATAATATCCAAAACATAGGCAACAAATTGTACAAAAAAAAAAAAAACATTTTAATTTTTTTTTTTTTTTTTTTTTAAATTTAAAGAGCACATTGCTCAGTTTCTCTGATATTATTAGTAACATTATTATTATTATTATTATTATTATTATTATTATTATTATTATTATTATTATTATTATTACCATGCCAAACATGTTGTTTAATCTTTTTATAAAACTCTTCATATGACCCAATAGCTGATAGGCTACGGCTTCGTCCGAATTCCTGACCGATTCCCAATGCCAACTTGGTTCCGTGGTGATCGTCTTGGCCGGGAAAAAACCCAACTTCGGATGATGTATCCGGCTTTTCTAGATTGCCCTCGGACAATGTGCTTCTTGTTGTTGAATCATCACCTGAGCTCTCGGACATTATTTGCTTCTCGGTTAGTATTGGTTTTCCGAATAGCATAAAGGGTGCTACTACTTTTGTTGTGGGGTTGTCGTCGTTGGAGGATAATGTTGCCATTGTCAGGAACTGCGACTGAGACTGAGACTGGTTTTTTCCGATGGTGAAGTGTCCGTGGTTGGGGTTGGGGTTGGGGTTGACGAGTTTGTTGAGGTGGAGATCGAACATGAAGTTTCCAAAATGAGAATGCCTGGCTCCCTGTATGATGCTTGCAGGACCAAACGCGGGGGGTGGGGGTCCGGGTCTGCAAGGGCCAAGGGTGCTATTTGGAAACGCGACTGGGTTAGGATGATGATGAAGAAAGTGGTCTTGGAACGGGAAATCCGGTGCTTGAGGCAACCTAATCTTTTTTCTCGGTGGTGAAAGTGGTGGCATGTACACCGCTTGCATGCTCGCCACCAATTCCACCAACCACGGGTTCACCCTCTTCACGTTTTGCAACAACTCCGGCTCGTCCCACGCCACCTGAAACATCACACGAACCCATGTAACCAAAGTTTAGAACGACCAGATAGTAATAGAATATAAATATAATAGAGGTCAATGAATCAGAGCTAAAGCGACCATCCATCACCCTAAGGGTTCTGGTCGGGTTGAGATGGTTCATTTAACATGGTATCAGAGCTAAAGCGACCGACCATCAACTAAGATTCTGATCGAGATAGTTCATTTAACATGGTATCAAAAGCTAAAGCGACCATCACCCTAAGATTCTGGTCGTTCTAGCTGGTTGAGATGGTTCATCGAACATGGTATCAGAGCCAAAACGACCGACCGGAACCTTGGTTCTGGTGGTTCTTGGTTAGGTTGAGATGGTTCATTTAACATGGTATCAGAGCAAAAGCAGGTAGGGTGGGTACCTGAAGAAGGCGCCAAGGAGAGTTAGGCCAGCGGATAGGATCGGTGACCTGAACAGAGGAAACAGTACCCATAAACCAACTAATCCTCGACGAATCCTCAGTCTCGAAAGGCATCTTAAACCGCATCCCAGCACACCACTGAACCTGCATCGCAGCCTTCACTACGGACGCCTTAACAAAGAACTCAGGCGTACTAGATCTCGGATAATACACAACCTCAAACGCCTTCCCCTTCGCAGCCAACCTAAACGCCTCCACCACCGTCTCCCCCTTCACCCTCATCCCCATCCCCATCCCCATCCCCCCACCGCCACAGCTCGCGTTATTCCACCCTGACAGACAATCAGAAGTGCCAATTCCAGCCCCAGAGCCAGTTCCAGTGCCAGTGCCAATGAACCCGCCCTTAGGCCGACGAATCCCAACATAAAGCTCACCATTATTCGCCCTAAGAAAAACAATCGAATCACCAGCAACGAGTTTCTTCTGATTAACAAAATTACTCCAACCCGTCGTAAGAAGGTGTCTCCTTGGTGTCCCTCTATAAATATGCCTAAACTTCCATGTCACCCCATGAACATCCTTAGCCAAAATCGTCTGCACCGGCGGATTCGCAGTGTAATCCAACCTTGGAAAAATCGTCTCTGCACAATACCTCGGGACCGAAAACCCTCCTCCATTATTCGCATCTGACTGCGTCAACGTCTTCGCAAACGACGCCGGCTTACCATTACCATTACCATTACCATTACCATTACCATTACCATTACCATTACCATTACCATTACCATTATTAATATCGCCCTCGACCAGGGCATGGTCGAGGGCGCTATCAAACCCGTGATTATTAGAAATACCAGTAGAACCACAGAATTCGGAATCATTGCCATGGAAGGGTAAAAGGGTAATTTTGGCATAGACATCATCAGTTTTGTGATCAGCAAGGAATTTAACAGAGGAGACAGTGGAAGGGATAAGAGGGGGTAAATTAGAAGGTAAATTATTAGGGTAATTAGTAAAATTAAGGAGTTGGGAATGTTCTAAGTGACCTTGAGGAAAGTAAAGTACTTTGGAATTTACTGTTGGCATTTGAACCATACCTCCTGCACAAGCATGCCATAGTTGAGGATCTAAGTAACTTTCCTCCATTATTACCTCTTCCACAACCATGGATTCTTTCTCCTTGCTCATCACATTAATCATTGTAATTATATTATTATTATTATTATTATTATTATTATTATTATTATTATGTTTTTTTTTTTTTTTTGCTCCTGCAAAAAGACGGAAAAAAAAAAATCAATGAATCAGTCTCTTGTAAGACCGTCTCACAAAATACGCTAACAATTAAAATATATGAATTTATATATTGGTTACATACCTTTTGAGAAATTGGGAGGAAGGGGAAAATGAGAGAGAGAGAGGGGTGAAAGTGAAAAGATTGTTGGAGGGAGAGAGAGAGAGGAAAAAGTGGGTGAAGAGTGAAGAGTGTGAGTATGGTTATATAGAATGTGAGGAATTAATAAGAAATTACTACAATAATAATTTTAAAAAAATTATTTAAAAAAAAAAAAAGAAAAAAAAAAGGGATGACTTGATTTTTGTTGTTGGTGTTGTTTTTTTCTTTATTTTAATTTTCTAGGGGATATGTCATTACATTGCTTTTGTCATGTTTTTTTTCCGGTTGAAAGCAGTAATTATTGTGTACAACCGTTGTATCATGCGACAGTAGTAAAAGTTTGCAACTTAGGATAAAAAGTGATCATTTTATGTTAGTTAGTTACCAATTTCAGATAAATAGTTACCACTTTTTCATATTAAAACGTGGTCACTATTTAACTTAAAATAGTCACTAAATAACGTAAAGTGGTAACTTTTTATCATAAATTAGCTCCGTCGTACGGTACAACGGTTGTATAGTATAATTTGTGAGTTGAAAGAGACTGAGCTGAAATGATATACTCCCTCCTTCTTCTTGAATAAGTCTCATATTATATTTTTTTGGATTAGCCTCATTTCTTTTTAAGGAAATATTTTTATCTCTATTTCTCTCTTATCACACTTTTTCACATTTTCTTAATATCCTGTCAAACCCCAATGGGACTAATTCAAGAAAATGGAGGGGTATTACTTCGTGTTGATGAAGTTAAATGAATTTTATGATCGAATTAAATTGAAATGAAATAAGAAAACAAAATATAATGAGAGTAAACTTAGTAGTATTAAATAGGGATGAATTTAATTGATTTGAACTGGAAAAACATGGTCTGAATTATGAGGAATAAATAAGAAATTACAATAATATTTTAAAGATTTTATTTATAAAAATGAAGGCTACTTGATTTTTGTTGTTGGTGTTGTTTTCTTCATTTTAAATTTGAAGGCAATATGTCATTACATTACTTTTGTTATGTTTTTTTTTTCTAGTTGAAAGGGAAAGAGTTGAAATGAAGTATTGATGAGTTGAATTAAATTGAAATAAACTAAGGAAAAATCAAAATTTAACAAAAGTAAACTTAAACTATATTGTAGTATTCTGTACTAAATAAAGATGAATTTACTTAGTCCGATCTGAAAATAAATTAGAAAAACGGGATTCTTATGAGATTATCTACTCCGTATTACGTACTCATACTCATTATAATATTAAAATGAGTTAAATATTACTTACTACTCATTTAGTTAGATAATAACAAAGCATTATCACAAGGAAATAACAACGATTTTATTTATTTATTTATTTAAATAAATAAATTATGACTCGTTATTATAATATGACGAATATTTCTGTCGTCATAGACTCCGACGTAAGGATGGGAATGGGTAGGGTAGGGCATGGGGGTATGGAATACGTAGAGCATTGGAGTGGAGTATTAATTGTTGAATGTCAAACAAATAAATGAAATAAATACGAAAACAAAAACAAAAAAAAAAGTTGAAAAATAAATCGTTACTATTTCTTCCTTATAACAGATATATCCGTCATTTTTCTTACTCTTTCTGTTTCATTTGATCGTTTGCATTTGCTTTTTGGACACTATTCATAGGAGTAAAATCGTGAATATAACTTCTAATATACTCCCTCCCATCTACTGGAATCCTACCGTTTGATTAAAATATACCTTACATATATTCAATCCTTGGTAGGTTTCCAGTGAAGGAGATATAATACTCGTCGTATAAGATAAAAATATAATCATGTGGGGGGGTTTGTTTGAATTGTCTAATCGAGTACGTTATAAATATCAAATTTTTATAATTTTTAGAAATACGTAACTAAAGATATACTCTCTCTCTCATTCACTGGAAAAGCACACTATTCCTTATTTGGTTCATTCACTGGAAAAACACACTTTCCTTAAATGAAAAGTTTCACCTAAGTAAAAGACATAAATACCCTTATTACTTACCCCACAACTATCTCTCCTGCAACTACCCCACAACTAAAAAGTGGAGGGATATTTTGGTAAAATGGTCCAACTTACCCACTTGCCTTAATATTTGTTCCAAAAGCAAAGTGGGCTTTTCCAGTGAATGGGAGGGAGTAGACAAAAGAAAACGTGCATTGACAAATGTGAAAAAATAAATGCAAACAATCAAATGGAACGGCGCGTATTTTTTCGATATTTTATCTTTTCTACGTAAATGGATCGTATTTGACATGTTACAAGTTTATGATGGATAATTCCGTCACAAGGGAGATTTACGGAAAATAAATATAGTTAGGACTTTATGGAGTAGGTAGTAGGGAAGGGAAAGGGGAAGGAGGGACATAGATCTGACTGAGACTTGTATGTTGTTCTCTGTCTAAGTATAGACGACGTAAAAGTCGTAACATTTGTCTGCTTCACTCTCTGTTATTCCGCCTGTCTTCTCACGCTTCCCCTCTTCTCTTTTCTCACTATCTTACTAATCTCACCTTTTACTTTTTCCCCCAAGGTCAATCGGGTCGGGTCATTTTCAACATTTTTTAATTAGGGATCTCGATTCGTTAGTTAGGTCTAGGGGTGTTCAAAAATTGACCCGGACCAGACCGGACCGTAAGGTCCGGGTCGGTCCAGACCGGGACACGTACCGGTCCGGTCTCCGGGTCCCAAAAAAGTTGGTAACCGGTCTCCGGTCCGGTCCACACTTTAAAAAAATATCAAATTTAGTGTATTTTTACGGTCCGGTCCGGTTCGGTCCGGTCTTAAGAGGGTCCCGTCCGGTCCGGGTTTCTTTGTTAACCGGTCCGGTCCGCGGGTTTGGGTTTTTTGGTTTTCCGGTCCGCGGGTCAAACCGGTCCGGTCCGGTCCGGGTTTGGACCAGTGAACACCCCTAGTTAGGTCGAGTCAATTTGGGGTACGTGTTAAATTCGGGTATTCAGTTTGGATGTCGGTTTGGATTATTTAGAGTAGAGCTGATGATCGTGGGTCGTACCGTCTGATTGGCCCGTCCTGTCCGGGTCGAATTTCTAGCGGGTTTGGACACAATATTTTTAAAAGGAAAATGATAAATACAGCCCTAAGGGCTGTATCTAAGAGACCATAAAGGGAAATAATCTTTTAAAATATGCATTAATTGTATTGATATTTGTGTAATTTTTGCTTCAATCTATAAGTTTATGCTAAATTTGGATGATTTTTAATGCTTAAATACAACCCTTAGGGCTTAGGGCTGTATTTAACATTACCGTTTTTAAAAATATCGTAGGATAGATAGAGTAATATTCATATTAACATCAACGATAATTTTAAGCTTTATAACCATAATCTTACAAAATGAAATGAATATTTATCACTTTTGAAAAATTCATGTCTTTATATCCCATTAAAAAATTGAAAATATTAGCACCAAAAAAAAAAAAAATTGAAAATATATATATATATATATATACTCCGTACTTTATAAAAATTTTATTTTTTCAGTATGTTACGGGAAACAAGCTTTTAAAACATCAATCACGTCATAAAGAACACTTTGAAACCATTGTGGTATTGTCGGGGGCAACACCCGAGTTTGAAACCTAATTTAATATAGATCTTCTGACATATCATCTTCCACAAAATTAGTGAAAAATATAACATAAAAAATATACTACAAATAAAATAATCATATTCTCTTATTATGTGATCTGATCAAATATTCAGATATCTCTCGATAATACGATTAAAAGACCGTCTCTTTAAAATTTTCGTGTCACGATTTATCCTAAAACTTTAACAACTTACAAGACCCAAAAGGAAAAGACTAGTAATATGCCCTAGTGAAGTAGGACATTCTTAAAGACAAACCCATCAAATCTATCCAATTTTTGAAGTAGGTGTTACTTGAAAAACGAGTATCCATCTTAAAACGGGTCAAATATCCACTCGAACCCAACCCGACACCTGAACTAAAGAACCGAGTTTGGCTCATAACTCGAATTGACATGAATGTTGTTATAGCTAGCAAATGAGTCGAAGACAGCCCAATTTCCCTAGCCCGAAAGTAGCTTGACCCGATCCGACCCGACCCGACCCAACTTGGTTGACCCGTAACTCAAATTGATCTTAATGTTATTATAGCAGACGATTCGACACTCTAAAAAGTTGAAAATAACGAATTTGGGAATGACCTGCGCACCCGACCCGAACCCGGTCCGAACCCAACTTGGTCGACCCATTTGCCAGCTTTACTTGTCAAGTTAACACGGGATATGAATATATGATACTTCTGTCGCAAACAAGAATCGGTGTAGGTATTAAGTATGAATATGAGTGGAAAGGACAAAGCATTGGCCATGCAAACAAATAATAATAGTAATAATAAAGATAAAAATTACTCCCTCTGTTTCTTTGATATCTTCCACATTTCTTTTTTCAACCATTTCTTTGATTTTTTCCACTTTTCTTTTTTCTATCACATTTCTCTCTTACCTAGGTGACCCACTTACTTTACTCCCTCTCCACTTTTACTTATTTTATTGTTTTTCTTAAGAAATGTGCCACTTTTAAGATGGAAGAAATCATAGAAACGGAGGGAGTATAAGTAAGTGAGTATTGATAAGTGGAAAGCTGTCGACTTTAATTAGAGTGAGTTGATCTTGATGTATGTTCTTTCTTTCTTCACTATCACTAGCATCGAAGGTGGGTCACATTAATAAACCTCACATGCATGGATCATTAACAACAACAACACCCTACATACACTCCCTCCTCCTCCTATCCTATGTTGCCCTGTTTTTTCGGATTCTTACTTGTGACGGTCATATTAGTCGTATCCAGTAAATAACTGGTCAAGTATTAGTGTACTGCCCATATGGGTACTGTATTTGACCAGTCATAAGTTTGTGACGGATATATCTGTTACAAGCAAGACTTGCTGTTTTTTCTATGTTATGAGATGATTAATAGTCACCCTACACTCACTCCTCCTCCTATCCTATGTTGCTTGTTTTTTTTCGGATTCTTACTTGTGACGGTCATATCAGTCGTATCCAGTAAACAACTGGTTAAGTACTAGTGTACTGCTCATATGGGTACTGTATTTGACCAGTCATAAGTTTGTGACGGATATATCTGTTACAAGCAAGACTTGCTGGTTTTTCTATGTTATGAGATGATTAATAATCACCCTATTGTAGACACCTTATAGATAGATAGATAGATAGATAGCTTGTCTTTGACATAGTACATTTTCAATTTAATTCACCATTTATATCACCAACAAGACTCGATATGGGCTACCCTCGACCCTCGTAATTCTAATCTCGACCACATGTTTTTGAAAATATAACCAGCTTTTTACATGTCAAAGATCTTTCGTGGGATGTTTGGTATAAGTTTGTTTGAGAAAGGTAAAGAACTAGCCTGAAATCAAGATTCAAACCAGGGTGATCGATATCCTGATACATAGTTGAAATTTGATTTGCTGATAGCCGATGTTTGGTTCACTTTAAGATGATTCTTGGCCACATGTTTCGAAAACACCACCAGCTTTTTACATGCCGAAGATCTTTCAAAGATAAGATTTTTACAATCGCATACCAGACAAGATCAGAAATTTTAATTACGAGAGGGATGACCTTAGACAAGATTTACTCGGTAACATATTATGTCTATTATATATGGGCAACCCCTGTGATTCTCAGGCGCATGTTTCGAAAATACCACTAGTTTTTTACACACCGAAGATTATCTTTCAAAGACGAGATTTACTCGGTAACATATTATGTCTATTATATACGGGCAACCCCTGTGATTCTCAGGCGCATGTTTCGAAAATACCACCAGCTTTTTACACACCGAAAATCTTTCAAAGACGAGATTTACAATCGCATACCAAACAAGATCATAAGTTTTAATTACAAAAGAGACGATCTTAGACGAGATTTACTCGGTAACATAATATTGTCTTTTATGTTAACACAAAAGCCAAACAAAATAAAAAAATAAAAAAAGACAGTAAAATGGTAATTAAATTAGAGTAATAAAGTGAGTAATTAGTATAGTCCCAAATCCCAAAACCTTCCAAACATCCTGAAACAGAGTGTCTCATCTTCGATTCAGCGATAAAAGTGGGTCAATTTCTGTGTATGTGTTTGTGTTTACCCAACTCAACTCTTTTCATTTAATTCCCTTAATTGCACTCACCCATTATTATTATTATTATTATAATTATAATTATAATTATTATTATTATTATTATCTTTTCTTTAATCTCCACCACAAACATAGCTGTTCATAATCAAAATTAATATTATTTATTAATATTAACATAAATTATACTATAACACGTTGAGATGTTCGACGTGTTCCATAATTTCATTTATTGTTGATAAATGAGTGAATTTTTTATACAAATTGATCGTTATACACTGTATAATAATAATAATAATAATAATAATAATAATAATAATAATAATAAAAAAAAATAATACTCCATCCGTTTCTATGATTTCTTCCACCTTAAAAGTGGCACATTTTTTAAGAAAAATAATAAAATAAGTAAAAGTAGAAAGTGAGTAAAGTAAGTGGGCCGCTAGGTAAGAGAGAAGTGTGATAGAAAAAAAGGAAAGTAGAAGAAATTAAAGAAATGGTTGAAAAAGGAAATGTGGAAGATATCAAAGAAATAGAGGGAGCAATTATTATTAAAAAAAAAAAATTAATAATAATAATAATAATAATAATATTTTAATTACCTATTAATTTCTTGTAAATTGTTTTGAACGGAATAAAAGTTGTGTTTTAGAATTCAAAAAAAAAGTTGTATTTTATAAAACAATGAATAATAATAAAAGGATAATGGTAATTACGCTCTTTAATACGGTATTTAATGAATTAAAACCTTCTAAATTTGATAATTAATAATAAAAAAAATTCTTAAAATTGATGACAAAATTGAATAAAAAAAGTTTTTTTTTTTTAACTCTTTAAATACCGTTGTTAGAACCGTATATTATTTCCATAATAATAATATAAAAAAATTTAGGATTAGTTTTTTCTATTACAAAAGGAGTGAACATCAAGATAATATCTCGACTACCCACTAACTCTTTATAATTTATTTCAATCTTAATAGAAGTTCTAAAAAAAATAAAAAAATCATGAGATAGTTTCACAAAAAATTGTATCTCGGACCGAAGATGTCTTAGCCTAGTGGTTAAGGCTAGGTGCTCTGGGACAGTAGGTCTCAGGTTCGAATCCCCCCTCCCCTATATTGTAATGCGACTAAGTGCGCTCTTCGATGAACCAAAAAAAAAATATTGTATCTCGGCTGCCCACTAATTTTTTTGTAAACTGCTTTTTGTTTCATTAATAATAATAATAATAATATCTCGACTACCAACAAGTTTCGAGCGAGCATTAGTGGGGTTTGTATCATCCCAATACCAAAGTTTTCACAATTGTTTGCGTAAATCTTTTAAGACCTTACTTATTACTTCCCTGAAATCAACGCAAACTGGGTTTGAATCCCAATTTCACTAATTAATTAATTCATTCATTCATTTTACTTCAACTTAATTACACTAATTATTTGTCTTCCCAACTTGTGTGTTGTCTCTCTATAATAATACTCCATCCGGTCATTATTTATCGTCCCGCTCACTTTTGCACATAAAATAAGGAATGAATATAAAAAGGTAAAGAAATGATGGTGGGGCAATGAAAAATGAATATAAAATGATAAAGAAATGAATGGTGGACCTTAAAGTGTAAACTTCAATGACATTTCAGGTAAATAAAACATAGAAAGAAGGATAATATGGAAAAAGGATAAGATATAAAAGAAAAGTGGAGAAGTGGGGCAAAAAATAAAACCTGCCAAATAAGGAAAGTGGGGCGAAAAATAGTGACCGGAGGGAGTAATAATTAATCCCGTCAAAGATACACTTGTCACTCAGCTTAGCTTAGTCGGTAAAGTTACGATGAATCACGATACTCGTAATCTCAACCCTTAGTTCGATTTCAATATTGAGTTACAACATCGGTCGATCAAAAGATCTAGTATTACCTTAGGTTGTCGACATTTCAGTCAGATCGTCGACACTTTATACATGATTTTACCCTTTTACCCTTCTTTAATTATGATTAATGATATTAATTATTTTACTTAATTAATCTAATTATTATTTCTCGACAACATAATGCCCTTTTTTTTTCTTCCCTTTGTTTCAAGGTCATTTATTGATCCGTCTTTTTTTAAGCAGAATGGATACGGAATAACAAAAAAATTGTCTCATCCTTACCCAAGTAGTTGATTTGACCCGTTTCAGTATATATATATATAATACCCGTCTCAAGAGAGAGCACCTGGAGGAATACCCGAGAGATGAAAGTACAGAAAATGAGAAGATTCGATTACGGAGATGTTGTTCCTATCATATGTACCAGGTTAATGTTACAGTACAGTACATTACAAACATAAAGGAAGAGTACTTCTGGAAACAATGTGTTGTTCAAAAACGCGACGAGTAAACCAGCAGCAGGTGAGGTACACAAATGTACAGACGGGAAGAGAGGTCGACAAACTTTTCCGAACCAAAAAATACACCCAACACCCATTTTTATGCTTTATATTGTGGATATTATTATTGACTCGTTATAAAATACAGTACATGAAACTGAGATTATGTGATATCGACACGTGACAGGAGAAAACATGAACATCAGAAACCCCCGTCTAGCAATCTCGGATCAACATCCGTGTGAGAACCTTAAAAATCTTCCCTGTCGAGCTTTACACTGGCGTCAAAAACAGTTCCTTTGACCCTGCTGCAACAGAAATCCATCCTCGTGTTAACATTAACATGTTTCGCTTTTGAAATGCACAAGCACTTCTTCCACACACAGAAAACTGGTATATGAAACAGAGACAGTCGTGAAGCTAGATGATTATTTTTGAAAAATGCTCAGAATCACGCAGGCAACCATAAAAGCATGTATACGATGAATTCAAGAACCAGCAGCAAGGGAGAGGCTTAACCAGTTAATCATCATTTGAAACGGTCAATGACTCGTTAAAGAATGAGGAAGAAATAAGAAAAACAGTGAAAAGAACAATGAATAGGAGAACACGATAAAATAATGATTCATACACATGTAAACAGAAGAGAAACTAATACGGAGTAGGTAAACATCTCATTTCTACATCACATGCCCTGAACGTTTTCCGAGTTGCTGTTTAGGGACTCTAACCTTGCATATATACACTGAAAGGACTCTTGAGATTAGTTCAAATCGACCATTTAAATCCCGTCTTCTCATACGACCACATTAAACCAGCCCTCTAAGTACTTCCCTCTCTATTCCGTTGTACCCATTTATCATTAGAAATGGTGTATTTTTCAGATTTTTATACAAAAAATATAGAGATTTTCTACGGTGTGCCCTCCAACTTTTTAGGTTTCTATGATGCACTCCTTAAAAAAAAAAAAAACCTTTGGCAATGCATAACTCTTGGTTACAAGTTACAACATGTCCAATCTCCTTTCAAAGTAAACTACTCCCTATATGCTGTCTTAAAAAATTATATGAACCCAGAGTGGTTGACACAAGCTAAATCACAAACACTTCAAAAAAATTCAATGGGTTATCAGATCTCTCGATTTGTTCTGAATATTGGGTTGAAAGTTTGAAACCAAATAGAGAGGAAAATTCACAGTTGTAGTTTTCCAAGTACTCAAAACTTCAAAGCGCCCTTATTCTGATCAATAACAGACGAAATATGAAGCTAATCTGTCAGAGCTGACGTAATAAACTGAAAATTTTGTTCATCTGAACAGTTAATCACGAAGTAATTCTCAAAACTCAATTGAAGTAATGTTCAAATTGGAAATTCAAAGGACTCAAGTTAGATAAAATGAGATGGAGGATACAGAAACTATATTGCCGCCATATTGGCGAGACTAAGAGGCGACAAGCGATAATGCCACTTTGACCAAAACTGAGATTTAATACTATGACTCAGACACTCACTCTAGGTCAACCACCATTTTTAAACACATCGACTTAAGAAGGTATAAACACGCAAGGCAGAATAACAGGCCAAACAACTGCCACAGATATTTAACAGTCAATCCCATGAGTTATTCAGTCATGTTTTAACCACTTGACGGAATCCATAGAAAGATATGCCTGCAAAACCTTAGAAAAATATACCACAAAATGGCAGACATCAGAATCACAAATTAAAAGCATCCACCATCTAACTATTTCAACTTTAACTTTTGCTTCCTCCTTCAGAATAGCTTTCCGAATCTTTTGCTTTCATTTACAGGGAAGGCAAACCCGCAAAACGAAAATGGTAAGAGAAAAAAAAAACAGAAAAGGTTATGGCAAAAAGGATTGAAGGAGAGACCCGCCCCATGCATATATGACTTATAGAAGAGGTCATGTGTAACCAATGAAAATAAATTTTACATGTGTCAATTTACGATAATTTTGTTAATAGTCATTTAAGAGAAATATATTATTACATTTTAAATGTGTATTAAAATTCAAATTCAGTACTCTATAAAAAATGGTTTGGTCTTGAAAACGTGTATCATAATACTACCATATACGGAGTAGTTCCTACTTTTGTTCCATCGAATTGTTTACGTTTGCTTTTTAGCACAACTATGCAGTAGATCCCAACTTTAGCTCGGTCATCCAGTAAAATGTCATTACCCCCCATTCTCCTCTCTTTTCTCACCTTCTCTCGTCTTACATCTTACCTACCTCCCGCACAACATCACCCACATCCAACACCCACCAACATCTTAGCACCGCTACCACCTCCACCGCACCGCCCTCATAACTTTCATACCTCCACCACATTGTTGTGCGGTGTCACCAGACCGTCTCTACACCACCTCTCTATCTCTATATTTGTCATTTTATAACAACCAACAACCACCTTTAGGAAGGAGTTCGGGCTATGGCACGGTCGCAAGTGGACCATTAATCAGCGATTCAGCGCACCCCTGCTCACTTAAAGGATGCTGCTTAATATAGGGTTAGGATGTTTTGCTTTTGCTTTAGCGCTCACAATTGACTTCGTGCATAGCTTATTTCGTTTATTATGCCAATAACGCTAAGAATCCACTGGGATACACCTTTCATGGTGAGATGTCAAGGTAGATGATGTGATAATGGTTAAGTTTATTTAGGTATTTCTTTGACACAGTCAAGGTTTTTTGGAAAGCCAGAACATCGTGTAAAAGAAAAGAACTGAGGAAGGAGCATCAGTAGAAATACCGACTTCATTACTTCTACATGCTATTCCAAAGCAAGCTGAATTTTCCCTTTTCCTCTCGGAGAAATGCGGGTTACAGTTGGAATTCTCCTTTCCAAGCTCTATGTATGTCAATATGTGTCTTTAAAATCATGATGAAATACTTAACTCTACAAGTTTATAATAACAATAAAGTCATTATCAAGATATTTTAAATAATAATCATCGGGTTCATATAACCACCAAATATAAGTAAATGTATAAATCAAATAATTCACAAAAATATCCGACATATGCACACAAACGGACACACATAGAGAAGTAGGAGTAAAAAAAATCTAACATTTTAAATTTGTAGTTTAGAATACTAGTTTGGTGCAGAATACTTGTCAAGGCGTTGAAGACGAAAGCAAAATCATCCCCACATAAATCTCACCAAAGAAAATCCAAGAAAGCAAGAACAAAAGCTCAAATTATAAGACTAAGAATGGACCGGGAGTCCCTATTCAATTTGAGATTTATTTCCTTAGACAAATCTCTCTTTTCAGTTTTTTTTCCTTAGTTCGTGAATGTCTAACCACAGCCCAGAATACTCTAAAAAATTCCAAAATTTAACCTATTTTGAAATATGTATAGACAAAACCGACAAATTTCCACAACAACTCGCATCAGTTTGGCCTTTAACTTGATCCCAATCTCCCATATCCAGTGCCAAACTCATGAAATGCTCAAAGATATTCGTAAAAATCAGAATCGTACAGCTCTAACAATAGAAAACCAAAGACGGCAAGAACAAAAGGATGAACATGAAAATACTCCGGTAGTGTGCGCTAGAAAAAGACCAACTATTCAATAACTTGGGACAGATACTATTCTTCATTTTGGTGAAATGTGAACTCTCATTAAAATTAGCCTGAAGCATTACAACACCATACAAACACACACAAGACTGCTTACCAGTCACTCAGAATTCGCCTAATACAAAATTAAAAACTACGGAGTAGCTCACTAAGGGCACGTTCTTTTCGGCTTATTTTCAGCTTCGTTCAATTAAGTTCATCCTTGTTCGGTTTAGTTAAGTTAAATTTAGCTTTCTTAACTTTAGTTCGTCTTAGTCAATACTGTCCACTTAACTCATGTCAATTTAATTAATCCCAATTAAGGTAAATTAAGTTATAGTCAGTTTGTCTTAGCCACACAAATTCTCTACCGCTAATTTTGCTCACATCATTAATCTGCAGCCTAATCCGTATATCTTCTTTGATATGCACAAATACAATTCTTCAACCTATTCAACTTTGACATGCCTGAAACAGGCATGTATCTAGGTCATTTCATAGTTTTGAAAGAATTTGAACTAGATCATTATTCATGAAACATGGATGTCAAAATACCACCTCAAATGTTCAATGACCATTCACTACGCATTTCAACCTGTTTCACATATTACTACCCCCTCCCCCATCGAGTATTTTACAGTACAGTTAGATTCTCGCGCTTACTCCATTACTATAGCCTCATTTCCAAACCCTCCCTCAGAAACGAACGAATCATTCCACGTTTAACGACAGTTGGCTATTTTTGTAATTCCCTTACAAGAATGCCACTGCCTAAACTATTCTTCAAGTCACTGAATCTTCGTCTATTTGATGTTTAAACATGCACACAACGCTGCCCAATTCAAATCACACGAAACACCAAGTAAAGCTATACAATGTCCAAGCAGAAACACGGAATCAACATCCTAAATTCTAACACAAACTTTTCACCTCAAAACGCAAACACGGAACAAACAAACATAAAGTTCTACCTGCGAATTCCGAGCAGACACAAGCTCACAGAACATACTGAGACGTCCGACCAGCCATAGTAGCAACACGAGCCTGCATCTGAACAGCTCTAACCTTAGCCGTCAAAGCGCGATGAAAGAACTGTTCCCTCGACAACAACCTCACACTCTTCAAATACTGATCAAACGGAACGACCCCTTCCTGAACCCCTTTATCCAATGCGTAAATCACGTCCTCAATCGCCAAATCAGACGCACTCGCCTCAATCATCTGTTTCGACAACACATCACACGGCTCAAAAACATCATCAACATCAACGCCATTAACGCCATTACCGAGTTTATCCTCGTTGTCCCTCAACCAACCTTCTAACACGTCGGCATTGGTTAAAACCATTTGAAGCTGATTCTCTAACCCTTCTTTCTCGTCAATCATCTCCCTTAAACCATTGTTAACCCTCTCCTCCCTCCCTCGAAGCGCGCCTTGGACCGTAAACAACCCGTCCATCTCCCCTTCCCTCGCCTTCCTCAACCCTCCTATGTCCCCGTGCACCATCTCCACCAGCTTATTAATCGCATTCCTCCTATACACCTCCGTCGGATCCTCCACCCGACCCGACCCGTACCCAATCCTCGCACTCGGACTCTGACTCGGACTCGGGTTAGAATTAGGGTTATGGTTATGGTTAGGGTTACTGATCGAATCCTCAATCCGACCCGACCCGTATCCCACGCCACCAATCCTCGCACTCAAGTTAGGGTTAGGGTTAGGGTTATTGATCGAATCCTCAATCCGACCCGACCCGAACCCAATCCTCGGATTAGGGTTAGGTTTCCGTTGAGAATAAAGAGGGGGATCCATAGCAAAACAAACCCCCAAATTACGAGCAAGATCAACAAGATTCGAACTAGGGTAAATCCAATTCTGAAGGTAAGGAACATTAACAATGCCGGAAGGGGTGACATGGGGATGAGGCCGTTTGATGATCATATCCCGGGTCGGGTTAAGAAAAACAAGAGGCGGGTGACGTGGGTAATGATCGAGAAGCCATACAATCACAGGGATGTTGTAAGTAACACCGAGGTACACCATGGGTACGGTGCCGTCCGCCTGTAGAAGGTGGCTGGTGCGGCCGTCGTTGTGGGTGAAGGTGGCGGTTTTGATGTGGAGTGACGGAACGGCGTCGGTTAAGGCGACGAGGTGTTGACGGATTAGCCATTTGACGTCCTCCGTGTACGGCAGTGATGATGGGCCGCGTTGTGAGAGGATGTTGCTTAGGAATTGTAGGGTTTGCGCCGCCGTTGATCCGTCGTGTGACGGTGGCGGTGACGGTGGTGGTGGTGGTGTCATTTTGGGTGGTTGAGAATGCGTGTTGGATGTGTGAAGGAAAGCCGTGTAACCGTGTTGATGTTTTATAATTCTTGTGTTGATGATAATGAGTAGGAAGCAACCCAAAGTATGAAACCGAGTATTTCTTAGCCTAGTGGTTAAAGCCGAGTTATCTGGAGGATAGATTTCACATTCGAATCTCGTTCTTTATACTCTTATAACGTGACTAAACGTGTGTTTCGTTAAAAAAAAAAAAAAAAAAAAAAAAAAAAAAAAAAAAAAAAAAAAAGTAGAAACCTTGGGTTGATGTGGACACTGTTTGATTTGGGTCAGGCGGGTCGAGTTACCTGAGGGTTTGTTCTCGCGCGTGATGGGGTCGTACTGTTTGTGAATCATGAGTCGCGTGGCCCACACACGGGGATTTGAGGTAGCGTGGAAGAACTGTGAGTCACGCCTGAACGGGCATTTGTTCAAATGTTATATCACTCGAAAGGAAATGCGGAGGTCGTGGGTGTTGGGTTAGATGTGGCACTTGGGTAGGTCGGGTTGGTTTGTAGGTCATGGTTACATATAAGTTAGATTCGAGCCAGTTCTAATTAATTAAGGGTCGGCTAGGTGGACCGGTTCTTCGCATGGGCTCGAGACGGGTCAGGTTTGAGTTATTGTCGAATTGGGTCATTTGGCTAAATTTTTGGGTAAGATTTGCATTGGTTTTGCTTATCGAGTTTGATCATTCATATAGATTTGTTGGGTCAGATTTGAGTTGGTTTGAAGGAATCACATGTTTCGAAAAAAGTGAAGTCTTAGTGTTGGACAAAGGTCGGCCGGTCTAGGTGTCCTTCTACAACAAGATAAAAAAGGGCTTAAGAAGGGGAGTATGAGGTCTAAAAGGTGTTTGACTCTCAACGTTGGAGGGCTAAGGTCTTTGACCGACCTCCACCGAGGCCTCAGACATTATAAAGTCTTACAGTATGAGTTTCCAAATTAAATCAGATAAAAAGTAACGATATTTGATGTAAATACTCCCTCCGTTCTAATGAATGGTTTGCCTATTCTATATTGGGGCGTCTCAATGAATTGTTTGCCTTTCTATTTTAGAAATGTTTTTTACATAGAATTTGACCCTTCTCATTAGTTTTGCTTCACATGTCATTTCCTCATTGGATCCCTTACCCTTAAATTGATGCAAAAAAGAAAGACAAACAATTCATTGGAACGGAGGGGTAGATGAAGACCGTAAAGATTATGAGTACTGTACTCCATACATGGTAAAGTACGTCTAATTTTTGGATCGGGCAAGATAGAGTACTTGCTCTATCTTACGGAACAGTCAATAATTTACGTTTTCTTTTTTGATAATATTGGTCAATAATTTATTTTTTTAGGGTATATATTTTGACATTCGGGTCATCCATTCAAAACCAAGTAGGGGGAAAGGGAAAAGGAGAATCAATAATGAATATTAATATAAAAATTAAAGATATTGAGAAAAGGGAGTCCAGCTGTTAGGCATTAGTACATGAAGAGCAGCTGCAAATTGTCCACAATAAAGAAAGTCAAAATGCAAGCAGGTTTTCTAGGACAATATATTATTTATGAGAAGTTCTCCTGAAAGACAGTCTTTCATTAAGGGTCGGGAACTTTAAATTCACGTGAATTTGTATTTCATGGGAATTATAAAATATTTTTTGGTTGCCATGTGGGAAATGAATTCATGCGGGAAGTTCTACCCACTAAGGGGGCTTGGTGAGTAACTTTCCCATTGTGGAGGAAATGGCAGTTCCCGGGAAGTGGCAGTTCCCGGGAAGTGGCAGTTTCCGGGAAGTGAGTAACCAAACAACTCCCTGAAAATGCACTTCCCGGTAATTGCATGAGTAACCAAACGACCCCTAAATTTACTGAGAGACCAAGTATAAATAGAAGTAACAATGGTACCAAACCTAATAGAAGTAGGTACGATTGACATAAAAGAGTATACAAATATAAAGATAGTACACTTGTTATAAAAACAGGTACAAAACAAAGTTGTCATTTAAGGGTACGAATAGTATATAAAGTGATACTAAAGAATGGTCTCTCAATAAGTTATTGAGAGACCGTCTCTCCCAAGATTTTGTGTTTATTTTTAATTATATTATTATTATAAAAATCATGAGGAAGTGGGATACTGAGATTTATAATTATTACCCCTTCGTTTCATTGATTTCTTCCCCCTTAAAAGTGACACATTTCTTAAGAAAAACAATAAAATAGTTAAAATTGAGAGGGGGTAAAGTAAGTGGGCCACTAGGTAAGAGATAAATTGATAGCAAAAAAAAAAGAAAATGGAATAAATCAAAGAAATAGTTGGAAAAAAAAAATGTGAAAAATATCAATGAAACAGATGGAGTATAATCATTTTTATAATTTGTATGAATTTGAAATAACGTTAATATATTAATTAAAATAAAAATCATCACGATATTATTCCGAGAATCTGATATATTAAAACATTAACTCATACGTATTGAGTATCTATTGATCTACAATACTTTTGTAGCACCGTTATGATTTTTATTTTAGTAAAATATTTATGTATGTTAATAAAAATATTTATGTATTTTATGTAAGATATTTATGTATTTTAGTAAAATATTTGTATATGAGACGGTTAATAAAAATAATTAATTGAGAGATCATTTTATATATTATTCGTACATCATTTACTATTATTAGATACTCGTATCTCTCAAAATACAATGTCTTCGGAGAGACCGTCTCTTCATGAGTTATTGAGATACCACCTCTTATTACCACTTTATATGTTGTTCGTACCTATTTTATTACTGGATATTCCTCCCAATACTCTATAATAATTTGATTTCGTACTTGATTTTATATCAATCGTACCCCCTTTTATATTTTCTATACTCTTTTTATGTTAAACGTATCTATTTTAATAAATTTAGTGAAACACCGACTTACATAACAATTTCGTTTAGTCCATGTAAAAATTTGGATTGGATGAGAGAGAAAATATAATTGTAAGGTATGAGATCAGGAGATAAATATGTTACACAAAATATTGGAAGAGACGATCTCTCAATAAGTTATTGAGATACCACTCTTCAGTACCACTCTCTATCTATTCGTACCGTTAAATGATAACTTTATTTTGTACTCCCTCCGTTCAAGTCCAAGCTTCCCTTTTGCTTTTTCACGTTTGCCAACGCGCATTTTGCATCGTTAATATCTTTCGTAACATATTAGTAAAAATTATAAAAATTGGATATTAATAATGTACTTTTAAAGGCGAATCAAACAAGATCTCACATGGATATATTTTTCCTAATAGATTGTCGTGAATATCGAAAGTTATCCTTGATTATGAATAGTGTCAAAACAAGGAAGGGGAAGCTTGGAGTTGAACGGAGGGAGTATATGTTTTTATAACAAGTGTACCCTCTTTATATTTATATATTTTTTAACGTTAATCGTACCTATTAGGTTTGGTACCACTGTTACTTCCATTTGTACTCAGTCTCTCAGTAAAGTTAATGAGAGACCGTCTCAAGAGACCTACTCAAACGTATTAATTTTGATATATCACTATTACATACGAGAAGGTTTCTCGTTAACTTTACTGAGAGACCAAATACAAATGGAAGTAACAATGGTACCAAACTTAATACAAGTAGGTACGATTAACATAAAAGAGTATACAAATATAAAGATGGTACACTTGTTATAAAAAGCGGTACAAAACAAAGCTATCATTCAAGGGTACGAATATTACATAAAGTGGTACTGAAGAATGGTCTCTCAATAAGTTATTGAGAGACCGTCTCTCCCAAGATTTTGTGATTACATTGTTACCTCCGTTGGTAAGAAACCGTATCTCAATAAATTACTCGTACTAATTTACCATATTTTTTTTAATTTTTATTCTAATATTCCGTATCAGGATAACCTGTGGTTAGTGGATACACATTAGAAAATCGATATTTATTACTCACTCCGATTACCTATTTTCTTTTCTCTTTTCTTTTTGGGCTGAGTTTGATTTTCTTCCCTCTTTCCATTTAAGGAAAGTTTTCCATAACTCATTAACTAATACTCCCTCCGTTCAATTCCAACCTTCCCCTTCCTTGTCTTGACAGTATTTGCAATCACGGATAACTTTCGATATTCACGACAATCTATTAGAGAAAATATATGCATGTGAGATTTTGTTTGATTCGTCTTTAAAAGAAGATTATTAATATCCAATTTCCATAATTTTTACTAATATGTTACGAAAGATATTAACAATGCAAAATGCGCGTTGCCAAACGTGAAAAAGCAAAAGGGAAGCTTGGACTTGAACGGAGGGAGTATAATATTATCTCCTACTTTTTCACCCCACTTTTTCTCATTTAATTAATATAATATTCATCTCTCCTACTTTTCCACCCACTTTTTTCTCTTTTAATTAATATACAACGAACTTGTATTAATATCAAAACCAAAAACAAAGAAGTTAGTGGATAGTCGATATATTATTTGGGCAAAAAAAAGAAAGCGAAAGAACACAAGTAATCGGAGGGAGTACTGTAATTATATAATTATAATAAAAACAGTCCACTAGTGCGACATTTATACTGCCTACTTTTCCTCCTCTCTACAACGCCACCATCTCCATTCAACTCCCCTTCCCCTTCATTCATTCTCTCTATCTAATCGCCGACTTCAAACTTCCATCTATCTCGTAGATGTCTTAATCTAGCGATTAAATCCGACTCATATCCCATCTTAGACGGATTATGCGACTAAATACGCTCTTCGTTCCTAAAAAGACGGCCGTTCCTTCAGCCGCCTCTTCAATAATCCCTCCACCTCCTTAAATAATCCCTCTACTTCCAATTTCCCTTATTTTTTTACTCCCCAGAATTTACCCAGTTTAAAAAAGGGGGTAAAAATGGCGGTGAGTAAATGGGAGAAGGTAAAAAGGGCAGTCGGATTACGCCTCTGTTACTATGAAATATCTGCTGACGGTAACGGTAACGGTAACGGTAACGGTAACGGTAATGGTAATGGTAATGGTAATGGTGGAAATGACTATTCTACCCTTCCGTCATCTGGTCCGCTTTCTCATTCGGCTTCATCTTCTGCGTTGTCGGGTCAGCCCGACCCGGTTGTCAAGGGTCGGCTTCGGCTTTCTAAGTCATGGAGCAAATCCCGCTCTTCTCAGGTATATATATATATCCGTCACAAATCTATAACGGGTCAAATATCTTATTATTATTATCTTTGTGTATTAAATGGGCGACTTGTTGGTATATATCCGTCATAAATCTATAACGGGTTAAATATCGAGTATTATTTTTATATAATTTGGGAGAATTTTTTTAATTGAAGGTAAATAAATTGCTTTTTTTTTTTTTTTTACTGGTAATTTGTGTATCTATAATTTGGGAGATTTTTTTTTAATTGAAGGTAAATAAATTGCTTTTTTTATTGATATATTTGTCACAAATTGATAACTAGTGAAATATCGAATAATTTATCTTTTTTTTTATATCATTTGGGAGAATTGTTTTAATCGAAGGTATATGGATAGCAAATTTATGACGGGTCAAATATCGTCTAATTTATTCATTTTTTACGGTATATTATGAAGGTAAATAAATGACTGAGACGACGGTTTTGTTGTTGGTGAATAGAGTAATTGTGAAGTTCAATAATTTGGGGGTTAATAATTGAAGGGTGAATAGTGAAACGACCTCACTTGAATAGGATTGATTCGATTTATTCTATAGGGATGGTACTTTTGGTGAGAGTAACAGTGAAGTGAGGTGGTAAAAAAGGTAAAATCAATCTGCTACCACAGTGATTTGATGTTCATACAGTAACTTTTTTTTGTTTGTGACGAGTATATTGTTCGTAAATCTGTGACGGTAATGGGAATATTGATAACAATCACCGTTTTGGGTTTTGGGTTTTGGGTTTTGGTTGAGATGATTCATCTGAGACACTAGTGTTAACCTAGTGAGCCTTTAGGTGAAGGTAGTAAAGGCAGTGAGGAAAGAATTATTGTTAGTTTATTAAAAAAAAAAGGTAAAGATACGGGTTAAAAATTTACTAAAAAGGTAAAGGGTAAAAAAAACTATAACACATTCAGAGAAAGGAAGCGTGAACCATTAACTGGGACGAGGGGAGTAAGAGTTAAGATCAACCATCACGGTTTTGGGTGTAATGGTTCATGTAATAGACGGGTCAAGTATTTCACGTGGTAGGTAGGTGTAACCACTCTTCAGGCGCAATGAACATTCAAGTGAGGGGGCATAATCGGAAGGTTTTAGGTAGTAAAGGCAGTGAGGGAAGAATTATGGTTAGTTTATTAAAAAAAAGGTAAAAGTACGGGTTAAAAATTTACTAAAAAGGTAAAGGGTAAAAAAACTAGAACACATTCAAAAGAAGAAAGTGTAAACCATTAACTGGGACGGAGGGGGTAAGAGTTAGGATCAACCATCACGGTTTGACCATATGGGTGATATTTGACCCAAGTCGGTTTTGCTTTTAGTAGCGAGTTGTCGTCAATACTTTGATCAAAAGATTCGCCATTCTTTGGCTTTGAAAAAAACGATTCTTTGGCAATTGACACAAGTTACACCATGGGGTGGTAAATGTAAAAAATTCGACACTAACTGCCCCGATCTCCCAATTATGCATTGCCCATTATTGCAACGTCTTTTTTTGTCAAATTTGTACAATTAGTTGCGAACATGATCAACTATTTCCGCTTCAAGATCAATCCGAGCTGTCTTGTTTCAACTACCAAGTGGGATTATTTGTCAAACTTTTCTTTATTGACATTTTCCATTTAAAACATGTACTCAATGCTGAATTTGCTGTATTGCGGGCTGCTACCCGTCGCTTTCTATGAATTCTGTGAGCTTTTCGACTTTACAAGTACCATTTACGACCACGTTCGAGTTTGGGGTAGCTTGGTATGATATCTACCATGGTAGCCTTTTTTCGCCTGCTCATCTTACTTTTTCTCGTAACTGAGACATCAACTATTAGAATTTGAAACGGCTTTTTTGGTGTTTGGACGATCTTATCTTGTTTATATATACATCGGTGACGTGATTTTGATTTAGTTTTGTCAATTAGGAATTTGTCAGCTTCTTAAACTTGATTGTTTTTATGAAAGCTTGATTGAGTTGACATCTCGCGCCTTTGTCAAAAGGTTGCGAAGAATTTTCTCCTCACCACCACATACTTATCATCATCTTGTATGAGGAATTCATTGACAGGTCCACAGTTGGTTAACAAACAGAACACATAGTCCCGTTTTTCGTCCTTGATTGTTTTTTAATGCTCGACATGTACTCGTTCCGCTGGCAGAATATTAATGGTTTGTCTAGGTGTTGATGTGACGGTTTCTGATAATGACTCGTGTTAGCCGACCCCAAATCTTGTTGTTGTTGTTGTTGTTGTTGTTGTTGCCGTTGCTGTTGCTGTACTCTTACGTGTAAATTACGTTGGATTTATTGGATTTTTGTATTAATCTGACGAAGAGTTTGATTGACGTATTTCAGCAACTTTGTTCGATATGCCTGACGGCCATGAAGCTAGGAGAAGGTCAGGCTATATTCACAGCCGAGTGCTCGCACTCGTTTCATTTCCAGTGCATCACTTCAAATGTGGATCACGGTAATCACGTATGCCCGGTTTGTCGAGCGAGTTGGAAGGAAATTCCTCTGAAAAGCCCAAATTTGGAATCTGTACCCGCAAAGTCGAGAATAGGCTCAAGCGTTAGGCCATCGGCCCATAACAATAACATCACGACTGTACTCCGAAGACTACCCTCCTCTCCTCGGAACTCCAGCCGACATGTCATGCCGCTGTTTCAGGAAACTGAACCTGCTATCTTTGACGACGACGAGGCTATTGGTCAAAGTCAAACCGATGTTGTTCCAAAAGCGGATTTAGGTCAAGCGGCGGGCGATGATGATAACCACACGAAAATCATTGATATCAGAAGCTACCCTGAATTCTCCTCGGTTGCAAAATCCGAATCCTGCAACAACTTTACCGTTTTGATCAATCTCAAAGCTGCGATGTCAAGCTCGACACCCCGTGCTCCTATCGACCTTGTCACGGTTTTGGACATCAGTGGGAGTATGGCCGGCACCAAACTCGCGCTTCTCAAACGTGCCATGGGGTTTGTCATACAGAATATGACGTCAAGTGACCGGCTTTCAGTCATCGCTTTCTCTTCCACAGCACGGCGTCTATTCTCACTCAGTCGAATGTCGGAATCAGGGAAACAACGGGCATTGCTCGCTGTCAACTCGTTGGTCGCAAACGGTGGGACCAACATTGCCGAGGGTCTTAGGAAGGGAGCGAAGTTGATGGAGGAGCGTCGAGAAAAGAATCCAGTTTCGAGCATCATCTTATTGTCGGATGGTCAGGATACGTATACTGTGAATGCTGTCGGCCTTAACGGGATCAAACCTCAACCGAACTACCAGTTACTTCTCCCGCTATCGATTCAGGGCAGTATCGGGTCTGGTTTCAGAATCCCGGTTCATACATTCGGGTTTGGTTCGGATCATGACGCGTCCTTGATGCACTCGATCTCCGAGATTTCGGGAGGTACGTTCTCCTTCATCGAGACCGAGGCAACCATTCAAGATGCGTTCGCTCAATGTATAGGAGGCCTTCTCAGCGTTGTCGTCCAAGAGCTACGTTTGGATATCGAATGTGTCGATTCCAACGTTCGTCTTCAGTCGGTCAAATCGGGCAGTTACTCGAACCTCATAACAAACGACGGGCGTTCGGGAAAAGTCAACGTCGGGGACATGTACGCTGACGAAGAGAGAAACTTCCTCGTCGTTCTAAATCTCTCGTCTGAGACCTTGCGCCACGAAACGACCGTCCTCAAAGTCAAATGTTCGGCCAAAGACCCTTTGACCAAGGAGTCGTTGACCTTAACCGGAGATCAACTCAAAATAAAAAGACCCGTGAAGCCAACCGTGGAAGAAGAGGCTCGGTCCATCGAGGTAGACCGACAACAGAACAGACTTCAAGCATCCGAGGCAATGTCACAGGCGAGATCAGAAGCCGAGGAAGGAAACCTAACCAACGCAATATCAATCCTCGAGAACTGTCGAAGAACGCTCTCAGAGACCGTATCAGCCAAACAGAAGGACACTCTTTGCATCTCCTTAGACTTGGAATTACGAGAAATGCAAGAGCGAATGAGGAGCAGACACGTCTACGAAGCATCAGGAAGAGCGTACGTGTTATCAGGCATGAGCTCACATTCCTGGCAGCGAGCAACCACACGAGGCGGGTCCTCTGACAGTTCAACCCACACTCAAGCCTACCAAACACCCTCAATGGTCGACATGCTCACCCGGTCTCAAGCGACAGTCGTGAGTAGCACCACACCTACTGGTCGAAGACTAGTTCGGCCTAATCTTCCCTTTAGCCCACCGAAACCAAGGTAAAACCGTAAAACTGTAAAACTGTAAAACTGTAAAACTGTGAAAACTGTGAATGTTGCAGAATATTTTTTTTCCGTTCTTTTTTCTTTTTCGGGTTCTGTATTGGCAACTTTTTGGTGGTGATCGTCGTCGAGATGCACAAATGAATAAAATTCTCAGCAAAGCAATGTTATTAGGTGTTTTTACTTTTTACTGCTGGTTTGCTCCTCCCCCTCCTTGTTCCTCCTATACTGTAAAAATTCATCTCAGGTGATTAACAGAGATTTTCTGCAATGCACATCTATGTATTCTCCCCTGCGACACGTAAATCCGTCACACTATACCATTTGTTCTATTTACACGTCACAAATTGATATGTCGCCACCCTAATTTTACGACTGATATTTTCGTCCTAGACGATTTTTTTTTTTTTTTTTGAAAAATCATAATTAGGGTTGTGGTGGGACAATTGGGTTGACTTTTTTTTTTTTTTTTGAAGAATAAGTATAATGGTCATTTCTAAGTACTGTTGACTTTGGTTAAGGACACTATCCATTATTATTAGGACATTTTGGTGAGTATATTATATATATACAGCATCAAGGATTTTAAATTTTAGGTCTCAAATTAAAGTACTCAATTGACTTTGTGTCACATACCTTTAACTTTTATGCTTTCAATTTATCTTTTAAAACCACATCTTGCATTCTTGCTCACATGCCACAATGACAAACATGTCAACTGGGTCGGGCCATTTTCGATTCAGGAAAATCCGGTCAATTTCAGGCCAAATCAGGTCCTTCTGGTTCGTGTCAGTTGGGTCAAGGGTCAATCTCGAATCTTTAATTCAGGTATCGAATAGGTGAATAAACACAGATTTATAACAGATATACTCGTCTCGGACATGTCGAAAAGTATAAGTGTGACTTTTTAAAAGAGTAAATAGTCTTTTGACTTTTGAGGAAGTGATGAATGCCACTTTATTAACCACACATGCACATGGAGATGATGGAGAGTTGAATTTGGTGTTTTGAGCATAAGATACCCTCTGCTACCGGTTCAGTAAGTCTATCTTGTGACGGGTATATTTGTTACAAGTTTATAACGAGTCAAATATAACCACGTAGATGGGAAAAGACATCTCTTCTGTTTAACCTGACACAAATTTATGATAGATATGACCGTCACAAACGAGAATATGTGATACTGCTATTGCTAATACTGAATCAATTATTATTTGCTTTCATGATTTTCAACTGTGATTTTTTATGGGGGAAAAAAGGAGGGTAGAAAAGTCATTTTTTTTTATAGTCAGAGCCAACTTTTGTAATGATGCCAGAGTATAAAGCTATTCCACTTTCATCACCCCCATTTATTCTCTCTTTTTTCCACATTATTATTCTTCCTATTTCAAGGGGTATATTCGTAATATATCCGCTTACTAAATTCTCGTTTAAGACAGTCTCACACTTTCACATTACGATTATTGCAAGATTCTCTCATATAAGACGACGTACCTTGGAAACGGGTCAACTTGATCAGGTTCAGGTTCTAGTCAGGTCAGGCCAGGTCATTTTAGGTTTGTTATTTTCAATTTTATAAGGGCATCGACCCGTTTCCTATAACAAAAGACTGGATCTTTCGGATTATGTCGGGTTTATGCGGGTTATGGGTCTGGACCGTCCGATTTGGAGGACTCTAAACTCTAGTATGAGATCTTATGATAATTTTTTTTTCCCAACGAAACGCGCAATTAGTCGCATTACAATACAGAAGAGTGAGAATTCGAATTTGAGGTCTATTGTTCACGGTAACCAAGTCTTAACTTAACCACTAGACTGAGACATCTACGATTCTACGATATTTGTTTTTCAAATGATGGGTGTGGAGGCAGCATCATTTGGGAAAACATTATTAGTTCTCCTTTATTACATCATCTTCTTCTTCTTCTTTGGAAAAGTAGAATGAGTGGATTGGTTGAAAAAAAATATTACAGACAACTTGAGTAGTGTAACCATCATCATCATGAAGCCATTGCACGAATTTGCAAGTCAATGACATGCGTGCATTCCTATACCTAGAGCCTAAAGCTGTCAAACGGGTCGGGTCGGGTTTGGATCAGATCGGGTCAATATCCTTTTTGGGTTGCGTAAGCCCATTTATGGCCAATTGATGTGGTGGGTCGGTTTTGGGGCGGGGTCAAGTTACTTGATCAAATTATGTCAATATTGTTTTATTGGGTCGGGGTTGGGTCACAAACGGGTCGGGTCGGGTTGGACTCGGGTTTGGATCAAACTGGGTCAACTTCCATTTTGGGTTGAGTAAGGTAAGCCCATTTATGGCCCAATTGATGTGGTGGGACTTTGGACAAGTCGGTTTTGGGTCGGGTTCTAGTTACTTGATCAAATAACGTCAATACTTTTCTAAAACGGAGTATGTTTTATTGGGTCAGGGTTGGGTCAATGGTTATCGGGTTATAACAGGTGTTGGGTCCAAAACGGGTCGGGTTTGGATCACGTTAGGTTAGGTCAGATCATTTCAGATCAAGATGGGTCATACTCGTATTATATTAGTAGCATCCTTTTCGGGTCAATTGATGTGATGGGTCAGGTCAGTTTTGGGTTGGGGTCGGGTCATGATTATCGGGTGTTGGGTCACAAACGGGTCGAGTCAAGTGGGTTTTGGGTTACTTTCAAGTCTGCCAGCTTATGGGCCTATGGTTATGGGCTTTGTATCTTGGGCCGCTTAGGCATTACTATCGCCATAGTTTCATTTTGTCACGATTTTTATCTCACGTGTCTTGAGCCGCTTCACGTGTTACCCAGTCCGATTTTAATCCCAAAGAATAACTACATGTCGCTTTTGCACGAATAACTGATTTTCAACCGATGTTGGTTTATCAAATACCGACACCCTCAATCATTTTATTTGACTCGGGAAAACTGTGAAATTTCCGACTTTTTTTTTCTCTCCGGAACCTTGATTCTTCGAAAACCGTGCATTAATGCATTGTATACTCCAATTTCAGTCGCTCGATAGATCGAACATAACAACCTTTCATTTTCTCTCGATATTCATACCACACGTAATAGAGACACTTCACCGAATCACGAGCAATGTTTCCGATTTCTTTCATTATGTAAATTTTTGTTCGTCTAACCGTTACAACCTTTCATTTTCTCTTACACGTACGTATAGGGACACTTCACGTCTTCACGAATCACGAGTAATACGTCCGATTTCTTTTGTTACGTGAATTTTTGTTCGTTTAACCGTTACAACCTTTCATTTTCTCTTACGCATACATATAGGGACACTTCACGAATCACGAGTAATACGTCCGATTTCTTTCATTACGTGAATTTTCTCGTTCATTTAACGTGTAAACTAAAAAAACAACTGAACGAGACAGAGAGTCGGAATTTGTACAAATAATTGTGGAAAAATACCCAAATGGGATGAACCAAGAACAAGTATCCGTCCAAGTACGATTGGCGGTTGGCGGGCGATTCCAGTCCAATCACAATCAATCAGTCAATCGCCATTAAACTACAAATACAAAGCTTTGATTCTTTCTTCACCTTTACGTAACTCAATCCAATTGAATCGGAATCATTCTTCAATTGTTCAATCGAATCCAATCAATCAATCAATCAATTTGAATTCCAGGAATTCCGAGAAAAAACAATGGGGAATCAATGGAATTCAATTCCAATGGAGATCACTTACGAAGTATTTGGATGGATTGCTTTCTTCTCTTGGTCAATCAGCTTTTACCCCCAAATCTTCCTAAATTTTCGCCGCAAAAGGTAGTACTGTATATTCTTAATTCTTTTAATTGGGTTTGTTTTACTTTTTTTCATGCTCGATTTAGGTTATCAATGGCGGAACTGGCAATTTTGAGCTTCATCGATACTCAAACGAAACCGTCTCGCAATAAATTTATCATGAATTTTTTTTTATTTGATTTTTTTAATGCTTCCTCGTAATTCTACGTTCTTCCCGTTTGAGTTTTTGTGTAGTAACACTTTGATCGTGTTTTTCTGATTATAAATCGATTTTTTTTTGTCGAAAATATATATTTGTGAAACATCTTTTCGTAACAAATCTAAATATTTTTGCTTTATTATTTTGTTAAATAGGTCAAAATTCGCGAACTTTGACCTAAAAATGGAATATATATCTGTGAAATATTTTTCGTAACAAATCTAAATATTTTTGTTTTATAACTCGATGTTTTATTATTTTGTTAAATAGGTCAAAATTCGCGAACTTTGACCTAAAAATGGAATATAAATTGGTGAAATATTTTTCGTAACAAATCTAAATATTTTTGCTTTATAACTCGATGTTTTATCATTTTGTTAAATAGGTCAAAATTCGCGAACTTTAACCTAAAAATGGAATATATATTTGTGAAACATCTTTTCGTAACAAATCTAAATATTTTTTCTTTATAACTCGATGTTTTATCATTTTGTTAAATAGGTCAAAATTCGCGAACTTTAACCTAAAAATGGAATATATATTTGTGAAACATCTTTTCGTAACAAATCTAAATATTTTTTCTTTATAACTCGATGTTTTAGTATTTATCTAGGAGTATTTATTTACGATCAAAACTTGCAAACTTTGACCAAAATTTGCGAACTTTGACCTAAAAATGGAATATATATTTGTGAAACATCTTTTCGTAACATATCTATATATTTTTGCTTTATAACTCGATGTTTTAGTATTTATCTATTTATTTACGATCAAAATTCGCAAACTTTGACCTAAAAAGACGAATATATATTTGTTTTCGTAACAAATCTAAATATTTTTGCTTTATAACTCGATGTTTAGTATTTATAAATCTAAATATATTTATTTACGATCAAACCTTGGCCAAAGTTTGCGAACTTTGACCTAAAAAGACATTTTTTTCGTAACAAATCTAAATATTTTTGCTTTATAACTCGATCTTTAGTATTTTACAACTTATTCTCGGTCAAAATTCGCGAACTTTGACCTAAAAAAGTCAAATGGGAAGAAAACAACATTGCATAGAGGAATCTAGCTCCCCAAGGTTAAAAAAAATACTCCTCATTATCGACTGTTCCTACCCCAAACTTCGTAAAGACGAGATCTTTTCATATATACTCAGCAAATATAATTGACTCGCCAGTCGCCACCCAAAAATTTTAAGTCTAGATTCGCTTTGACGGAAAGGGAGACTATGAGTTTGAGTTTGATGGTTGTTTTGATGTTTGGTGGTGCAGTGTGGTGGGATTGAATTTCGATTTTGCAGTGATGAATTTGACAAAACACAGCACTTACTTGATCTACAATGCCTCACTATACTTCAGTTCTGCTGTTCAGACACAGTACCGCGAAAAATACGGCCCTAATGAGGTTGCTTCCTCTTCTTCACTTTTCCCCTTGTTTGTTTTCGAGCTTTGGGTTTAGTCTTTTACGGCCAATGAGTGCTTTACACATCGATTTGATAAGAGTTATTAGGCTCTGTTCTTTTGGACTAACGTAGGTTACTAGGTTAGGCTAGGCTGAAGTGAGGTACGGGTTCAGTTGAAGCTTAAGAAGCTTTTTTTCACGTTAATGTTATTGAGAGATCGTCTCTTATAAGTTTATGTGTTTTGCTTTAGTCGTTGTAGTGTGGACTGTCGTCGATTCATTCTAGACCCACCTCTTGAGCCACTGTTCTACTCGACTGAGTTGTTCGTCTGATGATGACCTATTGCAGATGATACCTGTGGCTGCAAACGATGTTGCATTTTCTATTCACGCTGTAGTAATGACTATAATCACATTGTTCCAGATCTTCATTTACGAAGTAAGCAACCTTTTTCATTTCCATATCGATTCCTAATTTGTTTTTCGTAGTAGTTTTTAGCTATTGACGTCTCCTAATTATTTGGGTGTATCGTTCTGAAGCGTGGAAACCAGAAGATCTCGAGAGTTTCCTTCGGAATTGTTACTCTTGCATGGTCTGCTGCAGCAGTTTGTTTTTTTATCGCTTTACCAACTCATTCTTGGCTTTGGCTCGTCTCCGTCTTCAAGTCAGTTTTTCTCTTCTTCCTGCCGATACTTACTGTGATGACTTTTTTCCAAAAACTTAACCGTGAATTTTTTTGGTTCGGAATCTTGCAGCATTATTCAAGTCTCGATGACTGTCGTCAAATATATTCCTCAGGTTACAGCCGCCTCTATTTATGAACTCTTTGCGTTACATCACCAGGAAATTTTATTCATTACAGCATACTGTTACGGGTGCAGGCAGTCATGAACTTCTACAGGAAAAGTACAGAAGGGTTTAGCATCGGAAACATTCTACTCGATTTTCTTGGAGGAGTCACAAATTACGGACAAATGGCTGTTCAGTCAATCGATCAAGGTCAGTCAGTACTCAGTCTTCCGTCTTCTGCTATGTTTCCTTTACAAATACTCTTGAATTTGCACTGATGTTAACGTTTCGATTCTGTGTAGGTTCTTGGGTTAATTTCTATGGAAATATCGGAAAAACCTTGTTATCTCTCGTATGAAACTCTCGTCTCTTCGATTTCAGTAACGTAATGCAATGCATGTCGAACTGTTTTTGCCTGGTTTATGACATTGGTTTTCGATTTCTGATGCAGGTTTCGATATTTTTCGATCTCTTATTCATGATACAGCATTATATTTTATACCGTGGCAAGAAACCGAGTTTTCTCCCTACAAAACTCGACGAAGCAAGCAAGGAAGCGTTATTGCGAACCACTAATCAAACACCCGAAGAGTACGTCGCCTGACATTTTACAAGAATGAAATTCGACGACTGTCTTTTTCTTCTTGATTCTGTACATAGCATACAGATTTGTATATATGTCATATACAAATACGTCCTATGTACCACTCTTGTCTTCTACGATGTAATTAGTAGGAGACGGTTTCTCCGAAGATCTGTAAAATACTCACATTATCATCGATTATTCCATTTCTTCCGCATGTTAAACCTGGCAAACGGGTCAACTGGGGTTTGGGTCGGGTCATTCTCGGGTTAGCTTTGGTCGTGCTCAAGAAATATGTTAGCGTGAGAAGGGTATTATCGAAATAAAACTGAGACCGTCTTACATCAGACCTCGTAATATCAGCAAAATTGAGTCGGAAATACGACATTCACAGCTTCTCGGACATCTCAGTATACCTCACATTTGAATCAACCAGTTTCGAGTAAGACGACGGTCGTCTCTTGCTCTTATGATGCTTACCCTTGGACGACCTCCGTTTCTTCCCACCACAAAACACGACTTTCACCAATACGAAAAAACTCAGAAACGAAACCACCCATAACAAAACAACCCATATCCTAACCGACCCGTATGACTCCCGGGTCTCGTTCTCCTTCTCTATCATATTCCGGAACTTTCTGTGTACGTTTTCCTGGTCGAGAACCGTGTCGTTGTCAGGAGTATCCTGCTGGTTCGGGTCAATGCAGTTTCTGCTCTTGTGATGCAAGTAAAGAGCTTCATTCAACGTCTTGACGCATTCTACGCTGAGTGAATCCCTGAGGAATGCAATGTCATCGGTTTTTGGTAGAGTTGACGAGTCAGGCGGGTCAGGGAATTTGGCCCAGCATTTGTTGACTAAGTCGACGTCGCTCCATTTGGTCTTGTCGAAACTCCAGTTTCCGACCCTGAATTCTGAACCATAGTGAAGTACACGGTATTTCGCACCCGGTTGAGGGTGTTGTTTCCTGGATATATCATCAGTGAGCCATCTATATGATGCCGTAAATTTATCTGCACACCCAAAAAAAATGAAAAATAAATAAATAATATATAAAAATAAAATGGAAGGCGGAAAAAAATACAATAAGATAAGAGTAAATTAAAAATTACTTCCTTTTGAAAATTTTGTTATTTTTAACACCCAAAATCTATTAAAAGTTCAAAAATTGCTCCCAAATTTAATTTGAGGACGAAAATGCCCTTGCTGGAGAGTGGGGTGAAGAAATTTGGCATAAAAAAGTTAGGGGCATTTTCATCCACAAATTGTAATTTGGAGCAATTTTTGAACTTTTGATAGATTTGTAGAGTTATTTTTAACAAAATTTTCAAAAGGGAGTAATTTTAAAATAAAATGGAGTACTTTTTAATTTACTCAAAAATAATACAATAATAAAAATACATTTTCAAACGCAAAATTAAGTTTGAAAGCGTTAATAATAAGTTTTTAAAGGGTTACAAACTCTAAGTCCAAGAAAAAATATTCAGTAAGTGAAAATACAAGTAGGAAAAAAATAGTTATGAAAATAATTTTTGAAAAATAAAATTTAAAAAAATACTAAAATACCGACATGAAATCACGCGCGTTATATTATATGACAGTGCATACCTCGGCTGCACCAAAAGAGTATCCATACATCTCACTGATCGACCCTGATTGATAGACGTCGCCAGTAATATTTGTAGCGTAATGTTCTTTATCAGCTCGCACCTCCTCGCTTTTAAGCAACCAGTACATGGCAAATTTTCGGAGATCGTCTATGTGCATGATGACTACACCTCCAACCTTGTCACAGGCTTCAGGATTCCGCGTATGAAGTTTTGCAAGAACGTTGTCACAGCCAATAAGGTAACTGATCGACACCCAACAAATTACGGGTTAACCATTATTAAAATATTATTAAATATTCGTAATGTAGGATGATCCTATGATGAATCATGATGTTACCTATATGGAGCGGCGACTGGACGACCACGAGCTGCTTTGAATTCCCATGGTGTGATTGATCCCCTCATTATCATGTCAGCGTCTAAAATCACAACGTATTCTGCATCTATTTCAGCGTGATGAATCCAATGCAGTACTCCAGCTGGTTTATTGATTGCAGGATACCTGTAGGTTGTACATTCACATTCAATCTTGCATTTTATTTCCGTATATTTCAGCCACGCTACAATTTTTAACCTTACTTTCCAGTCAAAACGACATTAGAGCGTTATTCCCAAAAAGATTTGGGATCGGCTAACATGAATCCAAGTTTTCATTAAAAAAAAATAGAAAATTAAAAATTACTCCATTTTAAAATACCAATTTTAAAATTTACTCCCTTTTGAAATTTTTGTTACAAAATATCTCCCAAAATCTATCAAAAGTTCAAAAATTGTTCCCAAATTTATTTTTAGGACGAAAATCCCCTTGGCTAGAGGGTGAGGTGAAGTAACATGGCATGAAAAAGTTAGGGGCATTTTCGTCCAAAAATTATATTTTGGAGCAATTTTTGAACTTTTGATAGATTTTCGGAGTTATTTTTAACAAAATTTTCAAAAGGGAGTAAATTTTAAAATTGATATCTTAAAAGGGAGTAATTTTTAATTTACTCTAAAAAAGGATAACAATACAATAAAATAATAGAAGTAATAAAAAAATACAGTTTCAAACCCAAAATTAAGTTGAAAGCGTTAATAGCAAGTTTAAATGGGTTAAAAACTCCGAGTTCAAAAAAAAAAAAATTACCGGTCAAAACATATACAAAGTAACAAAAATGTACGGTCATCAAGCATTATTTATTACCAAAAGAAAAGACGGTGTAAAAAGTGAAAAATAGATTACCGGTCACCCGTCAATGGATGGATGCTCATAGAAGGAGCATAATGGGTAGGAGCCAAATCATGGCCCTCGTATAACTTCAACTCTTCATCGGTACAACTAAGAAGCCTAGTTATGTTTCCAGGTTGGCCACTCTGACGAAAACTGTGCATAAGACCTACAGTCTGCCAGTCAAAATACGGGGTACATTCAGCAGAAAAAACCGTGTGGACTTTTGGATATGGTTTGCCCGACTCAGAAACAGTCTCCGCCACCTTACCATTCCTATCTAACCATCTGAAATTGCCAGGGTTTTTTGGTCGGGTGAGTTCTGCGAATGTTCTGCTCTTCAGGAAACTTAAGTACCGATTCCACTTTAGCTTTGGGCAGCCTTTAGTTGAGTGGTGAATCAGTAATCCTTCGTTAAGTAGATTCATACATTCGATGCTCAGCATTAGGCCTCGTCTTTTCGCTGGATCACCCTCCATCGCTTTCACCTGTATGGACGTGTAAAATGATGAATAAGGTCCATATAACACCTTAATCCGAAAATTAAATGATAAAAATAAATAATACTCCGTAACAGAAAAGTTAACTATCCGAGTAGTAATTTGTGATCACTGACAGCTATGAAAGGAACTACTTGAGTTACTTCATGTCAGAAGTTCGGTACCTCTCTAGGATAGGGTGGTTCCGGAAAGAGCCGTCCACAGTCATAAACAATGTCATCTTCATGGTGATCAAGTTTCGAGAAAGACCAGTTCCCAACTGTGAATGGCAACCCGTAATGCATGAGAATTGGCTCGACACCATCTCGTGGAATATAGCCAGGGTAGATCATTAAGTCGTCAGTAATTTTATGCTGAAGTCCAACCTGAGAAAGCAAATATCACCCATTACGTAAATCTCAAGCATCGAAGAACAACAACATCAGAGCCTTAGTCCCAAAAATATTTGGGGTCGGCTAACATGAATCAATATCTGAAGTTGTCATCCAAAAAATGATAAGTTTCACTTACTTCTGCCGCGGCAAATGAGTAGCCGTACATTTCACTAATCCATCCCGTTCCATAAATATCACCGGTTATATTAGTGGCCCAATGCGCCTTATCTTCTCGCACTTCTTCACTTTTTGATAACCAAAAAGGGGCCATTGCTCTAAGATCGTCTATATGGAAAATCAGTAAGCCTCCTACTTTGTCGCACAACCCGGGATTCTTGGTGTGCAAATCAGCGAGGATATTGTCACATCCGATTAAATACCTGAAGTGTCATTTTCGTCGCATAACAAGCAGTTTTAAGAATGAATGAACGATAAAGAAGGGAAATTTCAACAAAAACGAGAGATCGTCCATACCCATAATATTGAGCAACGGGTCTGCCTTTCTCTGCACCTAATTCCCAAGGGAGAATCGGACCTCGAATGATCATGTCAGCGTCTAAAATTACAACCCAGTCAACATTCTTGGCATCCTCACTATGCTTGAGCCAGTGTAACACTCCAACTGGCTTGTTAATAGCCGGATACCTGTCGTTACATAGAAAAAATTATGACTTGGCAGACTATTAACATTTGCTAATCATTTGTCCAACAGGTCGAATACCATACCGCAATTGCACTTCTAAAATACACATTTAGACACAAAACATTGCCGAAAAAAATGTAGACTACCAACTCACGATCATGATGCTGATGAGATTCGAACTCACGATCATGACTACCAACTCTCAACCTTACCAACTAAGCTCGTCGGGACTTTTTTTTTTTTTGGTCAACGAAGCACGCACTTAGTCGCATTACAATATAAGGGGAGTGAGGATTCGAACCTGGGACCTATAGTCCACGGTACCTAGTCTTAACCACTAGGCCAAGACTGGTTAAGCTCGTCGGGACTTTAGAAAGCCATAAAAGAAGGAAACCATTGGAACTAATCACCTTCCAAATTGGTAAATGATCAAACTACTTACAAACTTACTCCTTTCATTCAATCCAAAGTGCATAATTCTCTTCTGCACATTACTCACAACTAAAGAGAATCTTCCACGTTCTCGACAATCTATAATCGAAAATATAATCATGTGAGCTATGGTTTGATTCATCTTTACCAGCAGACCAAGAATATCATTTTTTTTATAATTTTTTAATGCAAAATGAAAGATTAATGGTGCAAAACACGTCTCGACAAAAGATCGAAAAACTTGCCAAAAATGGAAATAAATAACTATCGAATAATAACATTGCATGCATAGGTAACTATTGAGAAAGACGGAATAGGTAACTATTGAGAAAGACGGAATAAAAAATCTAAACAAGATTACCAATCACCAGTTCTGGGATGCCTACTCATAGAAGGCACATCCATGGTAGGAGCCAAGTCAAACCCTTTATACCCTATCCTCTCATTATCCGTACAACTCAGTAACCGGGTTATCGGACCCGGGTGACCCGACTTCTTGTAACTGTGCATCAACCCAACTGTCTGCCAATCAAAGTAATTGTTACATTCTGTTGAAAACAGTGTGTGGATCCTCCCCGAACCCGAAATCGAACCCGAACCCGATTCGATTGATGAAAAACCCAGTATTATTAACCAGATTACCCTCCAAATTAGCTCCATTTTTTTTTCAGCTTGGTTTTAGAGGTTTCATGGGGTTTTTGGTATTGATTTTTGAAGAAAAAAACATGAGATTTTTTGGGGTTTCTGGATTGGGAAAAGAATGATTGGATTAAAAAATTGAAGGATGATGTTGGATTGAATATGGATTAGTTTGATGTAGATCGGAATTTGGTTGGAGGTTGACCTTTGATTAAGAAATGCAATGTAAATTGAAGAGTGTTGTTGTTACTTGTCACACTCTCCTGAATCTGGTGGCAACGTCTTCAAGGCAATAACAGATATACTCGATCGTTTCGTGTCGTGTCGTGTTCGTGTCTATCAAAGTAATTAGAGCCGGCAAATCGGACGTGCCGGGCCGTGCTTCGTGCTTATCCAGCCCGGCCCAGTCGTGCCTGGCAGACCCACCGTGTCGTGCCGTGCCGGACTCTGAAACCATGCACTGAGACACGGTTCCTAGCTCGGGCCCGGTCGTGCCTAAGTCTTGCTGCGCCGTCGTGCCCGACCAAATTTTCAGGATTTTTCATTTTTTTTTGGGATTTAGAGTCATGCCAGCCCAATCGTGCCTCGTGTCGGGCCGTGCCTAGGCACGACTTGGAACCGGTCGTGTCGTGCCCGTACTTTTCGTCACGTCATCACCGTGCCGGGCGGGGTCGTGCTTATTTTCGTGCCGGACCGGGCCACCGAGATGGGCCCGGCCCGGGTTGCCAGCTCTAAGAGCAATCCCTATACCTTCTTTAGTCATCTCGGGATCTTCGGCCCTCTCGATCTCGAATCAGTTAGGTATACCCAAGCACGACGCCACGCCACGTTATTGGTGAGACGTGACTGGATCGCTTTTCTTAACACTAGGACAACACAAGGCTCACTTCCCCGTGCCTTGCCCATGCCATTTTTTTTCTCCGAACATGGTAGAACGACACAACACGACCAGTTCCAAATTTACAGTGATGGATGAAGGTGTTCAACGGTCAAAACCCGAACCAGACCGGATTGACCCCAATACCAGTTACCAAAAAAATCCAAACCCAAACATCGAATCTGTTTCCAAAAAGTCCAAACTCTGAAGTCGAACCGGTTAGAAAGTGACCCAACCTAGACCCTCTCGGTCTCTCAGGATCGGTTTTTCCGGGTTTGGACTAAACCAATCCGAGAAAATAGACTAAATTTGTTTTTTTTAAGCGTTGAACAGACTGAAGACCGGTCACCAACTCTTTCGACGACCCAAAAATCATATCGATATATATATACCGGTCCGGACTACTTTCTGAACCCCTTTCCGAAAATTTGAAACTCCGGGGATTAGTCGCGCAAAAACAGTAACAATACAATGGACAACGCGAAACCGCCGCCGCCGCCACCACAGCAACCACCGCAGAAACCACTACCACCACAACCGCAACCGCAACAACCACCGCAACAACCACCGCAACAGCAGCAACAGCAACATCAACAGTACGTATTCCGACAGTTTCAGCAGCAACAACAACAAGCAGTAATGGCGCGCTTTCCTTCAAACATCGACGCACATTTATTCCCTCTTTCCGCCAATCGCCCTCACCTTAACCCTAACCCTAACCCTAATTTGACTATTCCGCCGGTTCCGCCACCGAAGCCCAATCCTCCTCCTCCGCCGTCTCATCCGCCTCCTCCTCCTCCGCCGCAGCAGCAGCCGTCGCAGCCTCCGCCGCAACCGCAGCTCGAGGTTTGGCGGCTTCAATCTAACCTCAAGCGGCCTTTCGATTCGCCTCTTACTCTTCCTCTTCCTCTTACTTTACCTCTCAGGTCTTCATTCTTCTGTTGATTCTCTTCCACAGTTGACACCATTGTTGCTCTCGTATTTCTCACTCCCGTTTTTTTCGGTTTTTTTTTGCAGTGATAAACTTGTTGATGATACGGTTTTCTCTGTCAGAGATCGAAAGGTAATACGGAGTACGGAGTATAATTCAATCTGTTGTTGGAGTGTCGGATACGGCTGTTTTTCGTGAATTTTTATCAGATTTTGGTCTGAAATTAGCATTCCAGTGTCGTGTCGTGACGATACAGGTTACGAATTAGAGTCATGATATGGCAAATATGTGTAGTATTGGAGTAATGTACTTAGTGATCAATCAATTAGACTAGTATTAGACACAAACTGTGAGAAATAGAAAGGTAATGCAATGCAATCTGTTGTTGGAGTGTTGATACGGCTGTTTTGCGTGATTTTTTTTTCTTCGGATTTTTGGTCTGAAATTAGCATTCCAGTGTCGTGTCATGACGATACAGGTTACGAATTGGATACATGATACGGCAAATATGTGTAGTATTGGAGTAATGTACTTAGTGATCAATCAATTAGACTAGTATTAGACGCAAACTGTGAGAAATAGGAAAGGTAATGCAATGCAATCTGTTGTTGGAGTGTTGATACGGCTGTTTTGCGTGATTTTTTTTTCTTCGGATTTTTGGTCCGAAATTAGCATTCCAGTGTCGTGTCATGACGATACAGGTTACGAATTGGATACATGATACGGCAAATATGTGTAGTATTGGAGTAATGTACTTAGTGATCAATCAATTAGACTAGTATTAGACGCAAACTGTGAGAAATAGGAAAGGTAATGCAATGCAATCTGTTGTTGGAGTGTTGATACGGCTGTTTTGCGTGATTTTTTTTTCTTCGGATTTTTGGTCCGAAATTAGCATTCCAGTGTCGTGTCATGACGATACAGGTTACGAATTGGATACATGATACGGCAAATATGTGTAGTATTGGAGTAATGTACTTAGTGATCAATCAATTAGACTAGTATTAGACGCAAACTGTGAGAAATAGGAAAGGTAATGCAATGCAATCTGTTGTTGGAGTGTTGATACGGCTGTTTTGCGTGATTTTTTTTTCTTCGGATTTTTGGTCCGAAATTAGCATTCCAGTGTCGTGTCATGACGATACAGGTTACGAATTGGATACATGATACGGCAAATATGTGTAGTATTGGAGTAATGTACTTAGTGATCAATCAATTAGACTAGTATTAGACGCAAACTGTGAGAAATAGGAAAGGTAATGCAATGCAATCTGTTGTTGGAGTGTTGATACGGCTGTTTTGCGTGATTTTTTTTTCTTCGGATTTTTGGTCCGAAATTAGCATTCCAGTGTCGTGTCATGACGATACAGGTTACGAATTGGATACATGATACGGCAAATATGTGTAGTATTGGAGTAATGTACTTAGTGATCAATCAATTAGACTAGTATTAGACGCAAACTGTGAGAAATAGGAAAGGTAATGCAATGCAATCTGTTGTTGGAGTGTTGATACGGCTGTTTTGCGTGATTTTTTTTTCTTCGGATTTTTGGTCCGAAATTAGCATTCCAGTGTCGTGTCATGACGATACAGGTTACGAATTGGATACATGATACGGCAAATATGTGTAGTATTGGAGTAATGTACTTAGTGATCAATCAATTAGACTAGTATTAGACGCAAACTGTGAGAAATAGGAAAGGTAATGCAATGCAATCTGTTGTTGGAGTGTTGATACGGCTGTTTTGCGTGATTTTTTTTTCTTCGGATTTTTGGTCCGAAATTAGCATTCCAGTGTCGTGTCGTAACGATACAGGTTACGAATTGGAGACATGATATGGCAAATATGTGTAGTATTGGAGTAATGTACTTAGTGAGCAATCAATTAGACTAGTATTAGACACAAACTGTGAGAAATAGAAAGGTAATGCAATGCAATCTGTTGTTGGAGTGTTGGATACGGCTGTTTTGCGTGATTTTTTTTGGATTTTTGGTCTGAAATTAGCATTCCAGTGTCGTGTTGTGACGATACAGGTTACGAATTGGAGTCATGATATGGTAAATATGTGTAGTATTGGAGTAATGTACTCAGTGAGCAATCAATTCGACTAGTATTAGACACAAACTGTCAGAGATAGAAGGGTAATGTAACACAATCTGTTGTTGGAGTGTCGGATACAGCTGTTGGTCTAAATTAGCATTCCAGTGTCGTGTCAGACGCGATACAGATCATGAATTGGAGTCATGATATGGCAAATATGTGTAGTATTGGAGTAATGTACTCAGTGAGCAATCAATTCGACTAGTATTAGACACAATGCAGGAGTTGGAGTATCGGATACAGCTGTTTTGTGTGAATTTTTTCGAATTTTAGGTCTATAATAAGCATCCCAGAGTTGTGTCATATCGGATTGGAAAGATACGGATTACGGATTGGATACATGATATGGCAAGTAGGTGAAGTATCGGAGTAACATACTAGTGAGCGATCAATTAGACTAGTATCAGACACAATACGGGGGTTGGAGTATTAGAGTAGTTACCTCTTCTTGTTGTACATGAGTTGAAATAAAAAAATGGAGTTTAGTGAGCTCTGTTACTCTGACTCTTGCTAAGTAATGACACAATACGGGGATTGGAGTGTCATATACGGCTGTTTTGCGTGAACTTTTCGAATTTTTGGTCTAAAATAAGCATCCCAGTGTTGTGTTATATCGAATTGGATACTCCTACATGACATGGCAACTGTGTGAAGTATCGGAGTAACATACTTAGTGAGCAATTAATCAGACTAGTATCAGGTGGTGATAAGTAGGCACCGAGTTTTGTTATATAGGTTGCGGATAAGCATGTTGGCAGTGTTGGTGGTAAGAAGAGAAATGTGAAAGCCTTCCTTGCAGTATTTGAGGCTATCACTTTGGTATCCCTTGTCATTGGTTTGGATGCGAATGTCTTGAATTGACGATGTCCCTCACGAGCCTTCTATCTGCGACCTTGCCAGGCTGATATTTTAGCAGATATAGACTTGAAAGAGTACATGCTGTCAAACTTTTCGTTACCCTTCAATTCCACCGACTAAGTTTAGTTTTCGGTATAGGATAATATGTTTTGATAATGGTATCAATATAGATACAGAGTATCTAGTGGGCACCTGTAACTATCTATGAACATGGCCTGCGCCATTGATATAGTCTCTAGTTCTCAGACCGCTCCCTCTGCGTACGAGTTTATGCATAATTCAAAACTCACATTTCACTGTTGTAGTGTCAGTTCTTATTTATTCAGGCTAATTTGAAACACAGTTATTTTTGTTGCTTTACTTCTACCCTAAATTTTGCTTATCTAGATTTCTTTGTGGTTTTTAGGTCAGAATATCCGAAAAGAATGCTCTTTATGCTCTTTGTCGATCTTGGTTAAGGAATGGTTTTCGTGAAGAAAGTCAGGTTTGAACGCTTGGTCATTTCTATATCCTTATTGTAAGACGATATAATTCCTACACAATATAATTTCTACATGTGTTGATAATTATTGGAGGTGCAAATAATTCACATTTATCGTATGTGAGTTAAGTTCGCATCATTGTGTCTTTGCATTTCTGATGCAATTACATTGTCTCTATTTACTCTTTGTTCTTTAACTTTCTTTTATCATCTCACTTCCAGCCGCATTATGGTGATGTTTCAAGGTCTCTTCCTAAACCACTGCAATTGCCTGAATCTTCTTCCCAGGAGAAAAAGGAAATAGATGACGAAACAAATGGCGAGGTTGGTTATTGCATACTCTGTAGTTTTTATTAGTGTAATTACGTTTTTGCCTTTATGTCAACTGCACAACCAATATCCCACAATGGTCGAGGTGGACTAGATTGAATATCTTGAAACTCTGTCACCGTTGGGCCGCGGCAAGCTTATTCCAACGAATAGTATTCTCAAAAGCCATCCCTCCAAGGGGCGAGAAATGGTTTCTATTAGTCGTAGTGATGTCTATTGTTTTAGCCTTGATTTCACATCGGTCGCTGCAGCTTAATCCCCATGATTTCACCACCTTAGTATGTGATCCTCGTAACATTTCAAAGTGGTAGCAGTATAGTTTTATCTTATGCCTTGTTTCGACGGGCTCTCATCTAGGGGTGTTCGCGAGTCCAAACCCGGACCGGACCGGATTGACCCATGGACCGGCAACCCCAAAAATCCAAACCTGCGGGCCGGTTAACAAAGAAACCCGGACCGAATCGGACCGGACCGTAAAAATACATTAAATTTGATTGCTTTATTTTTTAAGTGTGGACCGGACCGGACCGGACCGCAGACCGGTCACTAAGTTTTTGGAGACCCAAAGACCGGTATGTCCCTCAATCTGGGTCGTTCCGGTTTGCCGGTCCGGGCCAGTTTTTGAACACCCCTAGTCATCACTTTGTTGCGTCTCATATATTTTAAAGCAAGGGTGGGTAAGTGGGTCAGTTACGGTATGGTGCTCACTGCTCAGACAATGTTCACTGTTTAGATTATATGAACTTATGCTCCATATTCACTATTTCTCCTTCAATTGAGCCGGTTATTCGATTGTGTGGTTGTGGTGTTTGATACGGATGATTTAGTCGTTCGCTTGTTTTCAGGACGAGACTGCAGTTGGGACTTTAAGTTCAGAGGAGCTACTCCAGAGGCATATTAAACGAGCTAAGAGAGTTAGAGAAAGGTGAGTTTTAACAAATTGTTGTTGTGAATTTGTGTCCATCCAAACGCAAAATTAAGTTGAAACCGTTAATAATAAGTTTGTAAAGGGTTACAAACTCCAAGTTAAGTTTTCAAAATTATTTTCGTACAAGTATATTTTTTTAAACTTGGAGTTTGTAACCTTTTAAAAAGTTATTATTAACGTTTTTAACTTGATTTTGCGTTTAAAATTGTATCTCTATTACTTCCTCCGTATTTTTTTTATCTTCTCACTGTAATATAATACTCCGTATTATTTTATTGTATTATCCATTTTTTTGGATGACGACTTTCACGTCAGCCGACTTCAGATATTGATTCACGTCAGCCGACCCCAAATCTCTTTTGGGACTAAGATTCTGATGTTGTTGTCGTCGTCATTGCGAATTTGTGATTAATTTGCAGATTGAGAGAAGAACGGTCACGTCGTATTGAGAGGTATAAAAGCAGGCTTAATCTTCTTCTTCCCCATCCACTAGAGCTATGCAGGGACGACACCGGCCCTCCTTGACACACACATCACAGTATGTTTTCGAGAATAGAACGTTATCGTCTTATCAATTGGGCAAAAACATGGAATCGTTTGGTGACGGATTCTGTGCTGTTTGTTAATGATTCCGTATATTAAACACGAAGAATAACAAGATTCGGATATTTGCATGGAATGTAATTAACGGGACGCTCCTGCTGGATTCGTGACTGATTCTGGTATGACCGACTAAGATGTATATACCCATGAACCAAGTTCACGACTCGCATTAGTATGCCATTGTACGGGAGCCATTGTAGCTTGTGTCTGGTTATCGAATTTGCGTCATATTTCAAAATCTCCGATTTTTAGGATACAAGGTCGTCTGATTTTTGTGTTTTTCCGTCCTATATGGTTTTAGTTGTCCGATTTTCGTGTTCTTTCGGCTCTATATGGTTTCAATACCGAAATAACATTGAGTGGCATCATTTCGGACCTATCGAACTTACCTAGTTAACTAGACGGCATTTGTTAGCTCATGCACAACTCTATTACATCTTCGTTTAGTATGCGACCAAGAAATTGAATTAAACCCTAATCATAATTGGAAGATATCTCCAATCACTAGTTGAATGTCGTGACGCCCTTTTACTCTCATCTTAGCGATCTCTATCACTCCAAGACAATCACTCTCCACGATCAAGTCTTGTCTCGTTCCACGTGCTTTAAGGCCTCCTTCACTCCATAAAGTATCGCAAATGGTTCCGCCATGAACTCCTTAGAAATTCTAGTCAATCAATTTTTTTTTACGAAATAAACTTTGACTGATTCAAACTCTCGATCACAAGTTTGAAAAGCGGTGAATAATTTTTTAACGTGATTGTCTTTACAAGATGTTTACTCCTTAGTTTGGAAATCGGAGTTTAGAGTAATCTCGGTCAAATATTGTATTCAGAAAAACGAATGGATGGGTTATCATGGACAATAAGTTTTACTTTAAAATATCTCATGTATTGTAACGCGACTAAATTACACGTTTCGTTTAAAAAAGATTTTTTTTTACCGAAAATAGAAAGAAATCAGAATTCGACCGTTAAGAAAATTCGACCGTTGGGAGGGCAGATGAGTTTCTTCCCCAAAACGATTCAAACCATTCAAAATTCTCCAGTTTCCTGTCTGTATTTCTCTCTCCTCAAATTCAAGAAACCTCACCACCAATTCTACAGAATCCGGAAAATCGATCGAAAATCAGAAGATGATCATCAGTCCAGGTTTCAAATCAGTAGCCGCCATGGCTGGTTGGGATGAAGAAGCTCTCATGCTTGCTACTCTCATTGTCGAAGACACTCCTGAGCGAAACGCCAAGAAAAAACGCTCCGATTTGAACTTCAAATCTCCTCCTTCCACTTCTCGAAGGTTCGCTTTACTTCAATTCAATTCATTTCCGTTGTCGTTGTCGTTGTCGTTGTCGTTAGCGTTGTCGTTGTCGTTGTCGATTTGAACTTCGCGAAGGTTCGCTTTGATTCGATTCAGTTCAATTCAATTCATTTCCGCTCTCGTTCTTGTTGTCGTTGTCGATTTGAACTTCAAATCTCCTCCTTCCACTTCTCGAAGGTTCGCTTTACTTCAATTCAGTTCAATTCAATTCATTTCCGCTCTCGTTCTTCTTCTCGTTGTCGTTCTTCGTTAGCATTGTCGTTGTCGTTGTCGTTGTCGTTGTCGATCTGAACTTCACGAAGGTTCGCTTTGATTCGATTCAGTTCAATTCAATTCATTTCCGCTCTCGTTCTTGTTCTTGTTGTCGTTGTCGTTGTCGATTTGAACTTCAAATCTCCTCCTTTCACCTCGCGAAGGTTCGCTTTGATTCGATTCAGTTCATCTCCGCTCTCGTTCTCGTTCATGTTCTCGTTGTTGTCGTTGTCGTTGTCGTTGTCGTAGTTGTAGTTGTTTGAATCAATTTGAGGCGTTTGATGGTTGATCAGGAAGCGGAGGGCGCGTCGTAGGAGTCCTGTTTCGATGTCGATTACAGTTCTCAACCTCGACGAAGACGACGATGATTCTACTATCGTCATTGATAAAGGTAATTTTTTTTAATCAATTTTTTCTGATTTCATTCGCTGCTTTAATCGAATCAACAGTTGAGAATTCATAAATTTATTGTTTCAATTATGATTTGATTGTTCGATTTTCCCCAATTCTAATGTATGCCTCGTGTTTTTTCCCCAATTCTAATGTATGCCCTCGGATTTTAATAACATCTAATCGATTTATTTTGGATTGTTGGCGAGTGTATTAGGGTTAGGAATACCTCGTGTTTTCCCCAATTCTAATGTATGCTCTCGAGTTTTAAAAACATCTAATCTATTTATTTTGGATTGCTGGCGAGTGTATTAGGGTTAGGAATACCTCGTGTTTTCCCCAATTCTAATGTATGCTCTCGAGTTTTAAAAACATCTAATTGATTTATTTTGGATTGCTGGCGAGTGTATTAGGGTTAGGAATACCTCGTGTTTTCCCCAATTCTAATGTACGCCCTCGTGTTTTAGAACACCTAAAGGGTCGTTTGGTTCGTAAGAGGAATAGCAATTCTCATGATTATGCATTTCACGTGAATTCACGGGAATTCCAGCAAAGAAGCCACTAGTTTTGCAAATGCCATGAATTAAAATTCACGTGTTTTAGAGAGGACAACCAAACGACTGTTTTGATTGTTGGGGAGTGTAATAGGACTAGGAATACGTCGTGTTTTCCCTAACATATGCCCTCGTGTTTTAGAACACCTAAAGGGTCGTTTGGTTCGTAAGAGGAATAACAATTCTCATGATTATGCATTTCACGTGAATTCACGGGAATTCCAGCAAAGAAGCCACTAGTTTTGCAAATGCCATGAATTAAAATTCACGTGTTTTAGAGAGGACAACCAAACGACTTTTTTGATTATTGGGGAGTGTGATAGGATTAGGAATACGACGTGTTTTCCCTAACATATGCCCTCGTGTTTTAGAACACCTAAAGGGTCGTTTGGTTCGTAAGAGGAATACCAATTCTCATGATTATGCATTTCACGTGAATTCACGGGAATTCCAGCAAAGAAGCCACTAGTTTTGCAAATGCCATGAATTAAAATTCACGTGTTTTAGAGAGGACAACCAAACGACTTTTTTGATTATTGGGGAGTGTGATAGGATTAGGAATACGACGTGTTTTCCCTAACATATGCCCTCGTGTTTTAGAACACCTAAAGGGTCGTTTGGTTCGTAAGAGGAATACCAATTCTCATGATTATGCATTTCACGTGAATTCACGGGAATTCCAGCAAAGAAGCCACTAGTTTTGCAAATGCCATGAATTAAAATTCACGTGTTTTAGAGAGGACAACCAAACGACTTTTTTGATTATTGGGGAGTGTGATAGGATTAGGAATACGACGTGTTTTCCCTAACATATGCCCTCGTGTTTTAGAACACCTAAAGGGTCGTTTGGTTCGTAAGAGGAATACCAATTCTCATGATTATGCATTTCACGTGAATTGAGATGAAGTCGGTTTGGTTGGAAATATGGGAAGTAATTTCCTTGGTAATTCCAACAAAGAAGCCACTAGTTTTGCAAATGCCATGAATTAAATTCACGTGTTTTAGAGAGGACAACCAAACAACTGTTTTTGATTGTTGGGGAGTGTGATAGGATTAGGAATACGACGTGTTTTCCCTAACATATGCCCTCGTGTTTTAGAACACCTAAAGGGTCGTTTGGTTCGTAAGAGGAATACCAATTCTCATGATTATGCATTTCACGTGAATTGAGATGAAGTCGGTTTGGTTGGAAATATGGGAAGTAATTTCCTTGGTAATTCCAACAAAGAAGCCACTAGTTTTGCAAATGCCATGAATTAAATTCACGTGTTTTAGAAAGGGTAACCAAACGACTGTTTTTGATTGTTGGGGAGTGTAATAGGATTAGGAATGCGTCATGTTTTCCCAATTCTAACGTATGCACTCGGGTTTTGAAAACGTCTGATAAACCGCAATTGGGGGAGTGTTGATGTTTATGGTAAGATTTTTCAGTGTTCGCCAATGTGTCTGACTGGTGGTGGTTGTGCTGCTGTTTCGCAGGGGTAGAAAAGAAGAAGGCGGAATGCTCGAAAAGTAGTGATTTGCATTTGCAGGAAAAGGTTGAAACGAATAGAGGAAAAGCTGAACAACAGGGTAATTGTGAATTTCATCGACTATTCGACTGTAGTCCTCACAGAATGCAAATCTAGAAATTTCGGATGTCTGACTGGTGATTTTTGTGCTGCTGTTTCATAGGGAAGGAAAAGAAGAAGGCAGAATGCTCGAAAAGTGTTCCGCAGGAAAAGGTTGAAACAAATAAAGGAAATGCTGAACACGGTAATTGTGAATTCATCGACTGTGCAGTCCTCGCAGAATGTCAGTGTTTCAGCAAAATGTCTGACTGGTGTGATTTGTGCGCCGCTGTTTTGCAGGGAAAGAAAAGAAGACAGCAGAATGCTCGAAAAGTGGTTTGCATTTGCAGGAAAAGGTTAAAACAAATAAAGGAAAAGCTGAACAACAAGGTAATTATGAATTCATCGACTGTGCAGTCCTCGGAGAATGCAAATCTATAAATTTCAGATGTCTGACTGGTGATTTGTGTGTTTCTGTTTCGCAGGGAAAGAAAAGAAGACGGCAGAATGCTCGAAAACTGATTTGCATTTGCAGGAAAAGGTTGAAACAGTTAACGGAAAAGCTGAACAGAATAACTGCACTGCTGCTAGCTCAAGTTCTACGACACTTCCATGTGTAGATCGTCTGCGTGAAGAACTTTCATGTGCCGTAAGAACCATCCTTTTTCTGACGACCATCTACTTCCTCTATACCCAAACCAAACCCCGGATAACAGACGTAATTTATTAAACTATCCTGATATTGGGTTTCGATTTTCAGATTTGCTTGGACATTTGTTTCGAACCTAGCACCACTCCTTGTGGCCACAGGTAATCATCATAGATTTTCCAGTTTTCTAATTTGTCAATTTTTATGCCTATTGTCGACGATTGTTACCTTCTACCACTTATGTTGATATTTTATGAAAAATTGTCGAGTTTTGATATAAAAAGAAGTATCCGAATGAATTCCTAGTTTTCTAATTTGACCATTTTTATGCTTATTGTCGACGATTATGACCTCTACCACCTATGTTGATATTTATGAAAAATTATCGAGTTTTGATATAAAAAGAAGTATCATAAGTATCCGAATGAATTCTCAGTTTTCTAATTTGACCATTTTTATGCTTATTGTCGACGATTATGACCTCTACCACCTATGTTGATATTTATGAAAAATTATCGAGTTTTGATATAAAAAGAAGTATCAGAAGTATCCGAATGAATTCCCAGTTTTCTAATTTGACAATTTGTATGCTTATTGTCGACGATTATGACCTTCTAGTCTTCTACCACCTATGTTGATATTTTATGAAAAATTGTCGAGTTTTGATATAAAAAGAAGCGTCCGAGTTTGTCCTACAGAAGTGTCCGATTGAATTTCCAGTTTTCTAATTTGTCAATTTTATGCTTATTGTCGACGATTATGAATTTATGACATTGTACCACCTATGTTGATATTTTATGAAAAAAAGACGCGTTTTGATGTCCAAAGGTCGAGTCTCTAACTTGTTTGTGGCCGTTGTAGCTTCTGCAAGAAATGCCTGAAAAGCGCAGCTGATAAGTGCGGAAAACGATGTCCGAAATGCAGGCAACTGATCAGGTAACCCAGCTCTCACTATAAAATCACTCTTGTTACACGATGCGCGCGTGTGTATGTATATATATGTATAAATTCCTGAAAAATGATATCGATTTCAGCAATGGAAGATCATGCACGATAAACACAGTCCTGTGGAACACCATCCAACTCCTATTCCCTACAGAAGTCGAGGCAAGAAAAGCCACCGAAACACTCACGACTGTAACTCAAAACCCTGAAACGAGCAGACAGTACGTGAGTAGTTCACGTGTTACAAGACGACTAAGGCCAATCGGGTCTTCTTCTTCTTCTTCTTCTTCGAGAAGAGACGAGACTGTTTTGAGCAGCAGAAGAGATTACGATGCTGCAGCGAGAAATACAGGAAGACGAGGAGTTGCAGCAGCGGCACAGGACGAAGATGCAGCATTGGCACTGAGGTTACAAAGGGAAGAGTTCATGAATATATACAGAGGGTCGAGCTCGGCTGCCAGGGATAATCTGAGAGCGATGGCTCAACGGGCTATTAACCTTCGCGTTAGGCACCGTGCTGTGTAGTTTTGTCGACTGTCAGACGAGATCAATTCCGATCAATGTACTATCACAGAATCACAGTATTATTACATTACATTGCATTACATTTATATGCAAAATTTGTGAAATCTGCATTATGTTTTCTTCAGACATTCAAAGTTCACAGGATTTGAGACAGAATGCCAAAATATCCGTCCTAAGCTTATAACATGTCAGACGGGTCAACCGGGTCGGGCCAAATCATTTCAGGTTCAGACCATTTCCGGGTTTTGCTATATTCAACTTTTTAAGAGATATAGATATCGACTCATTTGCTATAATAATAATAATTAATTAATAACATCTGGGTCAGTTTCGGGTCAAACTCAGGTCTTCATTTTGAGTGTCGGGTCGGGTTCGTGTTGACTTATTTAGGTCGGGTCAGTGTTGCCGGACCGAGTCATTTCAAGTTCACGCCATTTCCGGGTTTGCTATTTTCAATTTTTTTAAGGGGTGTCGACTCGTTTATTATAATAACATCCGGGTCATCTTCGGGTCAAACCCAGTTCTTCATTTCGAGTGTCGGGTCGGGTTCAAGTTTACTTATTTAGGTCGAGTCATTTTTGCCGGGTCTAGTACTAATGACTCAGGATAAGACAAATCTCATGCGTCTGTATTGTACTCCATAGCAAAATATTATTATCGTATTTGGCATTTTCTTCGTAGTTGTGGTATATTTGACCCGTTTTAATCTCAAGACGGATACTTCCATCGCTGGTAAAACCAATCGAAATGAAGTAGTAATCCACTAATCCGTAAGTATTGAGTACTTCGTGTTTGACTTGTGAGTCTGTGCCAGATTTGTGACGGATATATCCGTAAAAAAAAATGGTATAAATAGAAGATCCTGAGAGCATCAAAACAGCAGAAAAGGAATCTTCTCTATGTAGAAAGAAAGCAATTGAATCCAATTTCAATTCGATTTCAATTCGATTCAAATCAAAATCAATTCGATTTCAATTCAATTCAATTCAAATCGATTCAATTTCAATTGAATTGAATTGAAATTTCTCATCGATTTCATCATCAATGCCGGAATCAACGACATCAATTGACTACGTAATGGAGAAGGCATCAGGTCCACACTTCTCCGGCCTCCGTATCGACGGCCATCTTTCATCACCAACCACCACTTCCGCCGCCACTCCGACTCCATTTTCGTCTTCTTCCGTTCGCGCTCCTCATCCTGATCCCGCTTTCCCCAAACACCCCTTCGTCATCGGTCCAACCTCATAAACCCTAATTTCATCACTTCAATTGATTGATTCAGTTGATTGATTAGTTCATTGATTGATGTTTGATTGATTTGATTTGATTGTGCAGGTGTTTCAGGTGGTACGGCGTCGGGGAAGACGACTGTATGTGATATGATCATTCAACAGCTTCATGATCATCGTGTTGTGCTTGTTAATCAGGTTATCACTTACCTTCTCTTTTAATTTTTACTATCGACAGTTGCAGCAGTACAAAGACGAGACGAGACGGATTCAGGAATTAACAATTTAGGGTAAAAAGTGACGATTTTGTGTTAAATGTAAAGTGATCAGTTTACTTGAATTAGTCACGATTTAACCTAAAGTGATCATTTTCAATGGTCGTCGACAATAATTAGTGTGCTTGACAATTTTGGGGGGTCAACAGTCAACTAGTAAAGCACTGTTACTCCGACTATGAAGTTGGGGGTTCGATTATGGCTTTTATTGTACTTGTGCAAAATGTGAGCCTAAGCACGGTTTTTTACTTAATTTTTGTTTATACAAAGAGTTTGGTTAAGTACTCTATTCCCTTTGTTCCATAATCATTTGTTTACAACTCAATCAACACAAAATTGTACTACGTGCGACAAAGGGAAAATTAGTTATTTATGATAAGAAGTGGCCATTTAGATTAGATAGTGACCACTTTTTAGTACTTCTACGAGAATCTTGAATCTTCAATATTCTCGACAATCTATAAGATAAAAGTTTGATTCATCTTTAGGTGTATATTAAGAATAACAAACAATTTTTATGATTTTTACTAATGCAAAATGAAAGATATTGATGGGGGTTAAATGTGCCTCGACAAATGTGTCAACATTTGAATGGAAGGAGTACTAAAAAGTGGTCTCGATTTAACCTAAATTTGACCTAAAGTGGTCTCTTCTTCTTCATTTGTAGTGAATAACGTTCATACACAATAATTACTACTCGTATTCAGTAAGTACCTCTCCCACTGGGAAAACAAAATATTTGAGACGAAAGGAGTACTTGTTGTCTAGTTAAAGAATTACCTTTAAAGTTGCGAGTACCAGAAATTTGGTTACTTTTGGATTCGATCAATTTTGGTCATTTAAATATATTAAGAGGATCAGTTGGTGATTTGCTTTGGTTGAACAGTCAACTTTACTTATAGTTGTTTCGTGAATTTTTGTGTGTTTTTTCTTTTTTCTTTTTTATGGGTAGGATTCCTTTTACCGTGGATTAACTGCTGAGGAATTGGAACGTGCTACCGAGTATAATTTTGATCACCCTGGTATGTGGCTAGTCTTGCTTAATTTTATATCGCTTTGGGGTTTTTGATAACGTGTTAATAATAGAGTGTGGTTGATTGTAGATGCTTTCGACACTGAACAACTGCTCGAGTGTGCTGGGAAGTTGCTTGGGGGACAATCTGTTCAAGTTCCCATCTATGATTTTAAGACACATCAAAGGCGAACAGATACATTTAGACAGGTACATTCATGAAGTGAATAGTTAGATTTAGAAAATATAATCTTATCAGGAGACTCTCTCATATGGTAATTTTGTGGTTTCATAAGTTGTTTATTACTCCGTAAGTTTCATTATGTTCATCTTTGTTGGAATCTTCAACTGTTTGCCAATATTATATGCAAGGGTCGAATAAAGTTGATCATCCTATCAGAGGTGTTGTCTTCCATTTTACATTTAAAAGAACAAGGAACGAGTATCATAGTTTGCTTGATTTAGATCATTATGTTCCCGTGCTAAAGCCTCAAGTCCAGCTCCTACTCTTTATTTGACTAAACTCTGTGTACATACTTTAGGTAAATGCATCTGATGTCATAATCTTGGAAGGGATTCTTGTCTTCCACGATTCACGTGTCCGTGACTTGATGAATATGAAGATATTTGTGGATACAGGTATAAACATTATGTTATTTTCTTATTTCTTAGTTCAAGCTTAATTTCCCTCCTATGCTTGGCCTTTTCCGTTCCCGTGCATTGAAGACTCATAATGGTTTATTCTTGTTAACAACATTTTATATTAGATGCTGATGTCAGGCTTGCACGTAGGATTACTCGTGACACTTTAGAAAGGGGTAGAGACCTGAACTCTGTTCTTGAGCAGGCAAGGCCTCTTCACATATCCTATTTTTGTTAACGCCTCTAATGTTTTTTTTGTTAAGTTAATTTCTCTAATATTCACTAGTAATCTAGTAATTTCTAGTTATATCAGGTTAGTGTTATCCTTTGCTAGATGTTTTTTTACGCCGACTCTTATGGTGACAATTAAATACCTCGATGGTGGATGTCTGTGGTAGTAATAATATCTGCTGTGATTGACAAAAGATTAACTATTGTTTCCAAATGCTGTACATTCTTGCAGTATGCAAAGTTTGTCAAGCCTGCTTTTGATGACTTTGTTCATCCCTCAAAGAAGTATGCCGATGTGATCATACCTAGGGGAGGTGATAATCATGTTGCCATTGATCTCATTGTTCAGCATATACGCACAAAGCTGGGTCAGCATGATCTTTGCCAAATATATCCTAATGTATATGTCATTCAGTCAACATTCCAGGTACGCAGCTACTGTGTCGGTTTAGTGTGCATTATCATCAATTACTATTACAGTTTCAGTATTGTTTTACTTGGTTTGTCGAGAATCTCCTTTTTTGAGTTAATACTTAAACAAAATGAAGTTGTCGTTTTGGGTTGGACTAGTGTTTAATTATCCAAATTAGGGACCACATAGGATTGACAAATCTGGAACACATGAGGTAAGACACACCGTCTCACATGAGGGTCGTTTGGAGGAGACGCAGAATGTTACGGAGTATGTCTTATTCCTTATCAAGTTCAAGTTTCCTCTTCCTACATGGACCCCAATTCAAAAAATAAGTTTTAAGTCCAACCTAAAGTGACAATAATTGTCGCTGTTTTTGAGCCTTATTTCAGAAAAACAGTTTGTATGTTGACAGAGATTTTTTTTTTTTTTTTTTTTTTTTTTTTTTTTATATATATATATATATATTTTTTTTTTATATATATATATATATATGAATGCCTGTACTTGTCCTTTTGATTGTTTGTTTGTTTTTCCCTTATTGTGATCAGATCACAAGGGATCAAAAGTGAAACACTCTGTGAGTTGAAAACTAGTATTTGCACCATTTAAAGCCACATTTTGTTTGTGAGATGATTTTTTTATGCCAATATCCTGATTCCCCATTCACGTCAGCGGATATATGTGTACTGCTTGGGTAGAGTATATGTACTGCCAAGGGATCTTTTGTTGGTTGTTTGGAAGGAACGTACCCTTTCAAGGATACGTGCGAATATTCTTCAATAAAAGTTCAATTATGATATATTGAGGAATAGGTAGGTTGATATTGAGCTGAGCTGGCCTGGGAAAAGACTTTAGATGGAGTTGGTTAAAGATCAGTCAAAGCTCAGCTTGTACCACAAATTCCGGCCTAGCTTGAGCTCAAGCTTCATTACTCGACCTAGCTTCAACTCAAGCGCAGGGTGTAACTTAGGGTGTAATCAATTACTCCGTAGAAGGTTAGGCAAGGCAGTTAGGCATTCGCTCATCAGTTTTATAAATTATAACAATAAGTGAAGAATAGTAATCGAACTGAAGGTACTTGTCAGGGTGTTCAACAATCTAATCATCCACTGTTCATTTTCTTGCGTTTATTGCTTTATTCTGCTCTTTCGGTGTTCAACAATCTGCTTGTGATCTTTTCAAAATTGTGTTGTTGATGACTTGATGTTGGTACGAGGAGATGACTGAACAGTAGTTTGTTTTAACTGATATGGTAGTTAAAAATGATTTCCTTCACAGTGCTTGTGATATACATGTCTCAGATCAGGGGCATGCATACACTGATTCGAGACCGGGACATATCCAAGCATGATTTTGTTTTTTATTCTGATCGACTTATTCGTTTGGTAAGTTACTTCTTTCTTCTGCTGAAACATGCTAGAAACAAGTCGTTCCTAGTTTGAATATATGTAGTCATGTATCATTTCTTTTCCAGGTTGTAGAGCATGGTCTTGGCCATTTGCCATTCACTGAGAAGCAAGTAGTGACTCCGACAGGTACTTCCTTCCATTTAAACTTACTGCCTACATATCTATTTTGTTAGTTTATGTTTGATCTAATCCATGATTGCGTCATGTACGAGCGTATCTAGCGCTGAATGATGCTGCAATATGTTTCATGGAGTCAACACTTAGATACAGGATATGCAGTTGTTTGTCGTGAGTTCTTTGTGTTCTTTTGTCTGGTAGCAAGGACATCGACAATGGAAAATTTTGAACACCAAATGGTGTATATCAAGAAGCTACAGGAAAAATCGAAAAATTCAATCATTGATGATGCCTAATATACATACATCAACAATGGAAGTTTTTGAACACCAAATCGTCTATGCCAAGAAGCTATAGAAAGAACTAAGCCGTTGATGACTCCTAATATCGGAGTAGCTTCTTTCTTAAGAAGTTGGGTATTGTGGGTCTATTTTTAGAAAAATGCAGAGGTTTTTTTTCACAGATGGTGGAAGTCTTAAGAGAATTGGTCTTTGAATTGGTAAAGGTAGGAGTTGATAAGGAGCTCCTACTATCGTGGCCTTGCAGGTGCCCTGATAAAGGGACGATGTGAAATTCCTCCAGGAGTTATGTTAACTCTTTAAACTGTAGGACCCTCGAGGATGTTGTAGGGGTACAACTTCTTGGAATGGTTTACCTGACAAACATCATCTGATTGGTTTCCGTAGCTTCTTAAGGGCTTACCTTTATATAGGAAGGGTATATCAATTATTGTCAGAGTGTAAGCAATCAAAATTTGATTTCAAAATATGCGTATTTGTCTGAAAAATGAGCGCGCCTCTTGTCCAAAACGCGTGCACCTTCACCTCATCACTCTAGGACCCTATCGCCTCTCTACGCCTCACGCCTTCTCAAACTAAGATCCTGGCTAATTTCTTTTATGTGTTTGTTGTCTGTCATCCTACAGGATCAGTATATACAGGGGTTGATTTCTGCAAAAAGTTGTGCGGTGTATCTATTGTTAGAAGGTAAGATCCTACAAAAAAATGGCAACTCTCTTTATTTTGTGCTTTCCTGATATACCGTTTGGATCTATGGTATGAAATCCGCAGTACGGGCCGTGATTCATCTAACGATTCTGAATTGCTATAGTATTTAATAGCAATATGGCATGTGCAGCATACCAGTTTATCAGGGCGTATTTTTTTTTACCAGTCATATAAGTTGTACTGGTCGTTTTGATTAAGTATCGGACATATCAGACAAATTGCAGAAAATATTGGCACTATATGTTAATCTTTTATGTAACGGTTTACATTAGATGTTACTGTTTCTTTTGTGGAGTTTGTTCATCCTCTCTAAATAAAATTGATGGATCCATGTATTAACTTGACTCGTAATTCCAGTGGTGAAAGCATGGAAAATGCTCTCCGTGCGTGTTGCAAAGGAATAAAGATCGGAAAGATTCTTATCCATCGGGATGGTGACAATGGGAAACAGGTGATTTTCGTACTCGTGAGCTGATCTTTAGTCATTTTTCTTTGTCATTGCTATCGTGATTCTTACAGCGGATTTAACTTCATATATATATACAGCTAATATATGAAAAACTTCCAAAGGATATCGCAGAACGACACGTTTTGCTTTTGGACCCTGTTCTTGCCACAGGTAATTCTATAATGCTCTTTTACGGCTGTATGCTCTCGTCTGACTTAAAGCACTGTAATTACCATGACTTCCCCTTTCAATAAAATACTCCTCACATATACTATTAGACAAAGGGGAAGAACATATACAGAGGATTACGTGATAAAATATTTATTTTTAGGTCAAATCATGACTTGGTTAATGAGTTGTTGATATAGTACTCCCTATTGTTTGCATTTGTTTTTTGGACACTATTCATTGGTGAGTGAAATCGTCGATACAACCTCTAATATATAAGATAAAATATAGTCAGGTGAGATCTTATTTTAATTGTCTAATCGAGTACGTTATGCGGAGTAAATATCAAATTATAATTTTTTTTATAATTTTTAGAAATACGTAACTAAAGATATAGACAAAAGAAAAAGTGCATTGACAAGTATGAAAAAGCAAATGCAAACAATCAAATGGAATGGAACAGAGGGTGTATATGATTTGTTTCTGGTACGTTTATATACGTAGATCTTATCAAATTAGATCACCATATTTAGTACTCCGTAGTAGGAAGTGATGACTGATGTGATAGTCTATAATCTATATAATCTGAAAAATATGCAAGGCCACTAAAGTAGGCTAACGTGAACAGAATTGGCTGAACTCTACTGAAATGGGTTGAAAAGAAGCTGAAAAGAATAGAGTCTTACTCGTACATCCTATACTCCGTAATCTCAGATAAAACCAAGCAGATGTGATGAGTGCGACTGCGAGTTGTAGGCTCGCATTGTTGGACCAATTTTATTTTTCATTCCAAACTTCTTTTTATCTCATCGTCTTTTCGTTTTGGTGAAGGTAACTCTGCGTGCCAGGCAATCGAATTGCTCATCCAAAAAGGAGTCCCTGAAGCCCACATTATTTTCCTGAACCTAATCTCAGTAAGTTCATCTTCACTTCACTAAGCAATATGCCAATACCGAGTACTAGACCTAGCAAAACTGACCCGACCCGAATAACCTAACCGAACCCGACCCGTGTTTGATCAGGAACCCAAATTGACTCGGTCTAACCCGAAACTGACCCGAATGTTACCGTAGAAAACGAGTCTATATCCATAGAAAAGGGTGAAAATAGCAAAACCCGAAATGATCTGGCGCAATCCAAAGGCAACCCGATTTTCATAACCGGAAAGTTGGCGCAATCCAAAGGCAACCCGATTTTCATAACCGGAAAGTGACCCGACCCGGATGACCCGTTTGCCCTGAATGTTAATGTAGAAAACGAGTCGATATCCATTAAAAAGTTCAAAATAGCAAAACCCGAAATGAACTGACCTAATCCGAAGGCAACCCGATTTTCATAACCCGAAAGTGACCTCACCCGGCTGACCCGTTTGCCTATGTCTGCCGTATTTTTCACAATGACCAATTTCGCCCTTATTTTTTCTTCCAGGCACCCGAAGGCGTGCACTGCGTGTGCCAACGATACCCAACTTTGAAGATCGTCACCTCTGAGATTGACGTTGCATTGAACGACGAGTATCGGGTCATACCGGGTTTAGGAGAGTTCGGTGACCGTTATTTTGGTACCGATGATGATTAGGAACACCGAACACCTTGGTGAGATACTCGTGTTCATTCATGAAAATGTTTTACGGAACATTATTAGTGTGATTAATCGATCAATTTAATAATACTTCCTCCGTTTTATTCATTTGTTTGCCTTTTATATATGTTCGTTGCGAGAAGTATTTTAATCGAATGAAGGCAAACAAATGAACGAGATGGACGGAATAATACTAGTAAAATTCGTACGAGTAATAAGCTGGGAATTTAATTCGAGCAAAAGCTTCAAGGATGTAAATCCTAAATGCTTGAGTTCGACTCTCGCCTCAGATGTAAATGTGTCGATCGGGAAAATTGTCGAGCAATAGTTACGAGTACGCCGTTCTTGAGCAATTGAAGGCCTAGTCAAAATCGTAAGCGAAATTTGGAATCCGATGTACACATGATTTGTTGTTTTTATTTTATTTTCCCGAATACTGCATCGAAAATGAAAAAAAAAAAAAAAAAAAAAAAACGGGTTTTCCTTTTGTGAATGAGAATCGCGGCGTAACTCACAGTACCACATTTCTTTTGTACTCCCTCCGTTCCAACCATTTGTATCCATTTGCTTTATGCACGTATGTTGATACTCGTTTTCTTTTGTCTATATCTTTAGTTACGTAATACTAAAAGTTATAAAAATTTGATATTCATAATTTATTCGATTAGACGATTTAAACAAGTTCTCACATGAATATATTTTATCTTATATATTAGAAGTTATATCGAAAATTCATCATATTTATAAATAGTGTCAAAAAAGCAAATGTATACAATTCGTTGGAACGGAGGGAGTATAAAACAACCTCGTTTTTTTTTCAAGGAAAAGCGCACTTTGTCGCATTATAATAACCGGGAGGGGATCGAACTTGAGACCTGTCGTCTAGAGAACTCTCTATACAACGTAAAACCGTCTCGCAAAATATTTACTCAAGAGACATGGATGTATCAACAGAAATTAGGGTAGTCAACTAGTCATCATGATGGTTGGGTGTAGAGCCAAATTGTTGTTGGAGATTATTACCAGTAAGTTTCACTTGACACGGGTATATCTATTTGTCAGAAGTTTATAATAGGTCAAATATAATCATATAGATGAGAAAAAGACAACTTATGCGCTATCCACCAAACATCGTATTTGACCTGTTAACCCGATACAAGTTTACGACAGATATGACCGTCACACACAAGAATTTATGATTACTAATAGTTGGCAAAATCATACAAACAAGCTTAACTTCTCTTTAAAGCTAAGCATTCTCCACCAAACTTAATACAATTTCTCCCCCTATTTATAGCAGTTTCACATGTTTGGATTTTAATTTGTAGTACAAAAGATAGTTTTTTTTTTTTGACACATGGGAATTATGAAAACGACGTCGTTTTGGTTTTGGTTTTGGGTGGTTGTCGTTACGGTGAGTCTGGTGGCGGAATTAGGTAATGGGACACAATATGAGGTGGGAGGAAGCCAGGGATGGGATGAGTCCACTGATTACTCTACTTGGGCCAAAACCCAAACTTTCAAAGTTGGTGATACACTATGTATGTCTATTAGTCTATTACTACTACTACTACTAATCTCGTCTTTCAATTTTGCAGACGGTTTCACGATATTTTTATTGAAAAATAACGTTACTAATTAAGAAACTTTCTCCTATATGAGAGATATCACAATGAAAATATTGTGAAACTGACCGGCGATCTCGACCCACCTCCTGGGTCAATTTTGGCCCGGCCCGGTGGGAGGCCTAAGGACGGTATTTGGGCTGTATTTAAGAGACCATAAAGGGAAATAATTTTTTAATATTTGTATTAATTGTATTGATGTTTGCGTAATTTTTGCTCCAATCCATAAGTTTATACTACTAAATTTAGATGATTTTTAAGGCTTAAATACAACACTTAGGGCTGTATTTGACATGACCCTATTACTCGATGATATAAAAAAAAATGGAATCGGGTGGAGGTGGATTAACCGAGTCAATTAATTAGTTAATTTTTTATTATTTTAACTCTCGATCTTGATTACAGTATTCAAGTACGTGTCTGGAATACACGACGTGGTGGAGTTAGGAACCGAAAGTGAATACAATAAGTGCGACGTTACAAGTCCTACCAATTCATTAACCGGAGGAAGTAACATTATCAAACTGAACAAAGTCGGCACCAAATATTTTGCATGTGGAACTTCCGGTCATTGTACCGCCGGAATGAAACTTAAAGTCAACGTCGTCGACGCCTCTGATTCCCCGTCCCCCTCCCCCTCCCCCTCCACGTCACCTTCCCCGTCCCCCTCCACGTCACCGTCTTCTTCTCCTCTTTCTTCGCCTTCGCCTTCTGATTCATCGTCTTCTCCTCCTGCGCCGCCTTCTACATCAAAATCGACCTCAACCTCGACCTCGACCTCGACCTCAAGTGGTTTTAGTAGTCATGTTTGCAATGTTGTCTATTTATCCTTGATCATGGGTGTGGTTTCACTTTTGTTATGATGCAATTTTTGAATCATGCATGCATTTCTGACTCGGTCATTTGTTTATCTTTGATTAAAATATTTCTTACAAATAATTTAAAAGATAAATAATTGACCGGTTAGACAGAAAGAGTATACTATATCCATCGTATTATTATGACGGACTGGGTTAGAAGAGAGAATATTGTTTTGTTTTTTTTCAGAATAATAATGTTTTAATCCGTTAAAATAATATGATGGATAATTTGTTAGAAGGGAGAATAGTTTGCATTTAATTTTTAGTGTTATTTGTGACTTTTGTAACAATTTTTTAATTTGATGTAATAATGGTTAGGTACTCTATTTTTTTTCCATTTAATGTTGTGTTGAATTATTTTGAATAAGTTTGCTTGATGTACTCATGCAAAGAATAATTATTTTATTTTATTTTTCAACAAAACGCGCATCTAATCATATTTTAATATAGCTAGGGAAGGAGATTTGAACGTGTGACCTATTTTATGTCACAAAGTTCACGGCATGATCCATGACTCTACGAGTATCATTTTACACTATACTGGTTCATGTAATTAAGAAGTTTGAATTAGGCCCAAAAAAAATAGTACCTCAATACCGACCCGCTTGTGACCCAATACCTGACATAAGCCGATAATTAGACCAGTAGAATAGTACCTCTATCTAACCATAATATAATATCATCGGACCTGTGATCGATTTGGAAGAATATATCCGTTATAAAGTAAACCTAACAAAACCGACCAGACCCGAATTAGTCAACCCGAACCCATCCCTAACACCCAAAACGAAGACCCGAGTTTAACCTATAACCCGAATCGACATGTCTAACCCGACACTGATCCATATATTATTATACAAAACGAATCGATATCCATTTAAAAAAGTTAAAATATAGCAAACCCGAACCTAAAATGATACTCCCTCCGGTCATTATTTATTGCCCCGCTCACTTTTGCACGTAAAATAAGGAAGGAATATAAAATGGTAAAAAATGATGGTGGAGTGGTGAAAAATGAATATAAAATGGTAAAAAAATGAATGGTGGGAGTGTAAAATTCAATGACATTTCTTGTAAATAAAGGATAGAAAGAGGGATAATATGGTAATATGGTAAAAGTGTAAGATAGAAAAGGAAAGTGGAGAAGTGGGGCAAAAAATAAAAACCTACCAAATAAGAAAAACGGGACGATAAATTATGTCCGGAGGGAGTATTATATGACTTGATCTGATCCAACCTGATCTAAAGCACAATCCAATTGACCCGTTTACCAGATCGAGCTTCATATTTTCATATTTCAAACAAGTGAAGGGGCGCTTAAAACACAAATTCTCATATGAGACGGTCTCACGATACGATTATTGTGAGACCTCTCACATGGGAGGAAGTTATTAAAATAATAAAATACGTGAGAGGTCTCACAATAATCGTATTGTGAGACTACGCTTAAAAAGACGGAGGCCACAAAAAATATAAAGTCAAACAAACCCCCACAAAACACGCGTGAACCACACACTCCAATCTCCCTCCCTTAAACCTCCCTCTCTCAATTCCCCCAATTCTCAATCGGCCGCCATGGCAGCACTCCTCCGTGCACCACCGCGCCTCCTCCTTCCCCGATCCTCCACCGCCGCCGCCGCCGCCGGCATCCTCTTCAATTCCTCCTTCTCCGCCGCCGCCGCCGCCCGCTACGACGACTACGAGTACGACGAGTACGACGGAGATCTGGATACTCAAGGATCGAAGCCGGTTAGAGGTGTTCATTGGATTGTTCTTGGTGCGAAGCGACATGTTTATGCTCGGAGGTTATCGGAGCTTCTTCACGTTCCTCATATTTCTATGCCGGAACTTCTGCTGCATCATCTTCGACCTCATTCTTATGTTTATAATCAGGTAGAGCTTTATCTTTGTTCTTCGTTTTGGTTCGATGAATTGTTATCGATTTCTGATTTTGTTAGGTGATTTTGTTCTTTGAGCACGAATTTTTTCTTGTGAGACGGTTTCATGGAAACTCTATATTGTGATTCCTCTCGCAAATCACTTTCGTTCTGATGAATTGTTATCTATTTGCGCTTTTTAGGTTATGCATTCTTTGAGCACGAATTTTCTCGTGAGACGGTTTCACGAAAACTCTATATTGTGAGAAGTTTTACTAATTAGTACTCACTTCTGTTCCGATGAATTGTTATCTATTTCCGTTTTTGTTAGGTGATAGTGTTCTTTGAGCACGAATTTTCTTGTGAGACTGTTTCACGAAAACTCTACATTGTGATTTCTCTTGGACAGAAGTTTTACTGATTAGTACTCACTTTCGTTCCGATGAATTGTTATCTATTTCCCGTTTTTTAGGCAATGTGTTCTCTGAGCACATACTTTCTCGTGAGACGGTTTCATGAAAACTTTATATTATGATACGGGTCATACAGAAGTTTTACTAATTAGTAGTAAAATTCAGTACTTTCGTTCCGATGAATTGTTATCTATTTCCTTTTTTTAGGTGATGTATTCTTTGAGCACAAATTATTGGTTGAGACAGTCTCACAGAAACTCCATAGGAGTTACTTCATGTATCTTGTTATTGGATTACATGTGGATTTAAGTTTAGATGAGCGATAAAATTACCCTTAAAGAGCATTACTAAAATAGAAAGTTAAACAATTGGGACGGAGAGTTACTAATTCCTAACTACCTCCCACGTAAGAGGTTTCACAATGTAGGGTTTTCTTATGTTCGACGGTCTCAAAGAAACTCTATAGTTTGAGACCTATGTTGACTTAGTTACTCTCTCCGTCCCAGTCATTTGTTTATCGGAGTGAGTAGGGGACCACTTGTGGGGTCTTGTTATTGGACGACACGTTGACCGAAGTTTAGATGATTGATGAAATTACTCGTAAAGAGCATTCCTAAAATAGAAAATTATACAAATGACTGAGCCATCCTAGGATAGAATATTAGAATATGTAAACAAACCTAAAATAGAAATTTATTCAAATGACGGAGACACCCTTAGATAGAACAGGTAACAAATGACCGGGATCGAGGAAGTATTAATTATTCGTAGTAACTATGGGAGACGTCTCACTATGTAGAGTTTCGTTGTGTTCGTCTTACAGGACTACAGGAGTAATGTGATTTACTCATCTTTGATGTATGTATGTGTGTGTGTAGATTGAGAATGCTGTGAGTCAAGGGAAGCTTGTTCCCGAGGATGTGATATTGGGTTTGTTGTCCAATAGACTGGACGAAGGGCGGCTGAGAGGGGAATCTGGTTTCATTCTTGATGGTATCCCCAGAACAATGACACAAGCTGTGAGTTTCTTGTGCTTCCTTTTTTAATATATTATACTCGTCTTTCTTTTGTCGTTCTAGTCATTGGAAATGGTTGCAGGGTTTCCTTGATAGCAAAATATAAGTAAATAATGAAGGTAGTATGGTAAGTAGGTGAAATATAAAATGGTTGTGTAAATGGGTTCGTAAATGTCATAAATATGAATAAATGGAGTGTAGTTCAATAAGTGGGCGAAATATAAAATGATTATTGTGTAAATAAGTTTCTAAGTATCATAAATATGAATAGATAGAGTGTAGTATGATAAGTGGCGCAAATGTAAAATGATTATTGTGTAAATGAGTTCGTAAATGTTCTAAATGTGAGGGTAATATTTTACGAGTAAAAAAGATGGAGCAAGATGAAAATAATTGGAATTGTAATGGGAAAAAGATAGCAGACGGAGGAAAATGGTTAAGTGAGAAGAAGATAGGAAGAAATTGACATAGTTTAACCTTCACAATCCACGATTTTCTAATTAGTTGATGAATTTTGACTTGCACTCGTTAATTATTGTGCGTGTTGTTTGTATGGCAGAAAATTCTTGACCAAATTGTCGACATTGATTTGGTATTGAACTTCAAGTGTGATGAACTGGAAAGGAAACCGGTAAATGGATTGAATATTCATCTACAAGGCAGTCATATGAAATCATTATCAGAAGCAGCTCAAAGAGAGAAGCTGCGCACATATGCAGAACAGGTATCTTCTGTCAACCATATTTCAATCGAAGTCATATGGATTGCAGAATTTCTTATTATTTGGCGTGTTTGTGTCAGCCAACCATATTTCAATCGAAGTCTGACATTCTCCTATATTGTCATTGTTTAGAGCAAACTACTCGAGAATTACTATAGGAGACAGAATAAGCTCCTGGATTTCAAGGTTGACGATAAACTCGGTAAAACCTGGCAGGACCTCTTGTCTGTTTTGCAGCTACAGCACATGAGTTCTTCTTTCCAGAAATTGACTGCCTGATGTGGTTAGCTTTCTTGTCACTATAAGATTTCGAAATTTGCGGCATTTTTGGTATGATTCAAACTGAAGTAGAGGGTTCGGGAGTTCAAATATAGCTCCGATTCTTAGGGTGGTTGCTACTTATGTTTAGTAGTGCCATTTCTAAAAGCATTTTTGTACTGTAAACTTGTGTATCTCAAACTTTTGACACTATGAGTGATATTCGATGAGTGATATTATAGGTGTATTAAAGTAGTAAGTGTTTTTGAGAGTGTGATAATATCGTGAACGAATACTCCACAATTTAATACTCCGTACTCTATCAGTTACGGACTCGAATATTCATATTTTTTTTCCTGGAGAAATTCAGTTCTTGGGTATACTCGGTGTATCACGTCAAATGACACTGTCATTAAGTCGAAATTTTGTTATGATATTGCTGGTATGACACTGACAGTGAAGATCCGTACGCTAGCAGCATTATGTCTCGCCGATTTTCATGGAAGGGATCTTCCATCCTGCCTGAATTTGTTGGCTGTGTTGTTTGTATTTACAATGAGAAGAGCTTTGTTCGATGTAAGATTTTACTGAGTCAAAAGTCGGTCACAAATTTAGAGAGTTTGCTTTTACAAGGAAAAGAACGTCTTTCTTTTCAGCCGACATACGCTTTTTTTTGCGACCGAACAAAATGATGCTGTATCTACTTGGATTTGAAATTGAATTGAACTCTTACCATTTTTGCTGTTATCTGGATCTGAAATTCTCATGTTTTGTGTGTTGTGTGTTCCTTGTTTCTAACATTCTGTTGTCCGATTGCTGTACCCGACAACTCGCTGTAAGAGTGTCAAAGGGTTCGACATGGCTACATAAGGTAATATGAAGTTTGCTGTATAACTAATTGTCTTTGCACAATGCTGTTTGTGCCTCCAACTGTGCATTTTCGGCATTTGTTCTTGAGAGGTTTGCTCTTAAACTCATACTTACAACACAAATAGATCAAAGTTTGATTAGTTTGGTGGGTTACTCTGCAGAGGAACCCAATCTGAGATGCTGGTACACAAATTCTTCAGAATTTTAGCACCAACCTTAAGGTATGATCGGTTTCCCAGTTTCCCGATTTGCTAATTTGTCGAGGCTGTATGCATTTTTGTACTGTTTTGCTTGCTGAATCGCTAAGATCAGAATGTGCATCCTCAAAAGCATCCGTCAAAAAAAAAGGTTCTACTATACTCAAATCTTCCGACATTGAAAGCACTTTTATTCCCATGCAAGGGGTCGGAAAAGCCGTGGAAATGTCTCGCTTTTCACATTATATTTACATACAATGATACAAGATTACAAGCCATTAACACTGATGAAATGAATAATGAAGACTTGCTGTCCTGAAGAAAAATGGGAAGCATACAGCATACGTACAGCACGGCTGCCCTTTGGATAAATGGGTGTCGTCGAGTTTTGATCAGAAACACCTGCACTGCATGTCTACACCAGAATATACATAACTATACATATTACTCACCCCATCAGATTCGGAACTATACATCTATTCACGACTCTGCGCATCATTCCACACTTGACGAAGGAGTTGATATCTGACAACATTATTCTGCTGATTATGCGCTGCTTTCTTCATCGATTTTAGTTGAGGGGATAATGCAGCGAAACTGTCGATATCTTTATGTTGAACAATATACTTCAAAGGCGACTCCAGTTCATCAAGCTCGTCATCACTAGTGTTTGACCGTCTGCGAGCTGACGCACTTCTCCGTAACTGAGACTCGCTCCCTGTTCCCAAATTTTTTCCCATTGTACTGGCCAAGGAAGCTGCCAATGGGGCAGAATAATTGACTGCAGGTGCCGAGCATGGGAAATGCGACATTGTGCCTTCCCCTTTGCCTTCGATTACCTGCGTTATAAGTATTATGACTATTATTATCAGAGTTAATTAACAATTATTCCCTTTTAAAATATACGGAGTTTTTTTTTTTAAAAAAAAATTACTCTTTTGAAATATTTGTTGAAAATTACACAAAAAACCCTCGGTTAGACGGGAGGTGCACCAAGAGTGGATAAAAAAGGTAAGGGCATTTCCGTCTAGTAATATAATTTGGAGTAATTTTTTAACCTGGATAGACTTTGGGAGTAACTTTTAACAAAAATTTCAAAAGGAGTAATTTAAAAAATGTGTATCTTAAAAGGGAGTAATTGTTAATTTTTTTTATTATTGCTTATTATACGGAGTAAAATGTCTTGATTTACCGAGTTCATCCCTTCATTTGGTTTCATGACATTTTAAATGGCTCACGGTTTTAAGAAAGCCATTTTTCCAGAGAATCATGGAAGTTTTATAAAAGTATTAACTTTGGTCTACTTACCTCAGCATCCAAGGCCTCAAACACGGAATCTGGAATTGGGTCCGGACAGAACTCATCAGGAACAAAATTCTCAAGGACCGTTAAAATAAGTGGTGCACCGAACGTTGGGCATACCTGCGGAAAAAAGGCATATAGTCGGATACTCGGATGGTGTTGGAAAATGAAAATTTGACGGAATTCTAAAGCTTAGGTGACAAACCTCTCGCCTGACTAACTCGCTCAGCAGCATGTCCTTGGGAAGCATCATAAGGTCACTCAATGACTTGAGGAGACGGAAAGATTTCAGGGATGATCCTTTTTTGTAAAGCACATCATCGTCAATCATTCCATCTTCAGGCGCGTCATCATCGTCAATGCCGAACAGATCAGCCAACAATCTAGACCAGTTTCCGATCTGTTACCCATATAATCAAAATCACAAATGAGATTCGGTTATTTCACCAGGGTGCTACTGCTATCTGATGCATGAACGCAATGTAAAGCTGAGATACACGTACTGCGTTTTTAAGCTGTGCACCAGCACCGAAGCTGGATTTTCCAGCTGGGATCGGCAGAACACGGGCATCACTGATTGGGTCGGAAACTGGATCAGTTGGGATGTCTTCGGAAGATTCCCGAAGGAGAGCATTCAGCATGGCTACATCCAGCCTCGCCACACATTGCTCCATTATCTGCATTTGCCAGCCATGTCAACACGGTAAGACTGAAAACTAAGTCGATGTAAAACAATTACTGTTTCAGGTAAACTCTCCGAAAACAAAACTGAGGTAAATGGACTAACCAGTTTAGCCAGCACTGGGAGACAGCCACACTCATGACCACCAGATCGGACCGGACACAATCGCTCACATGCATCCTTGAATGCCCTCTTCCAAAGTTCTAGCGACAAGTTCACCTGTTCTTGGTGGTGACCCGATGATGCTCTCCTATATTTCCGATCAATATTAGAATCCATCACTTTATCAACCATCTTAGCCGCCGAGGACTGCATGTGTGGCGTCAAAATCTGATGCATCATCAAATTAAATCAACAGGTCACGTACTTACACTTCTCTTCAGCCAGAATAACTATTTTCTCCATTTCCGAAAGCCTAGACATTTTTTATTTTATTTTAATGTTTTTTTCATAGTTATTGTGTCGATGTTGAAATGACGAGTCTTTCTGAATCAGAGGAGATACATGGTTACAACAGAAGCTAAAGAGAGGGAGGCGAACCTGCCACCAAACAGATTCGACAATACGTGAGAAGATCCAGGATTCGAGCTTTTCTAGAGCAGACATGAACTTATTTGGATTTCCCCAATCTTGAGAATTTCCATTCACAGTACTAATGGTTTGTTTCTCGAAAGAAGAGATCTTCCACTTCAGTGCCGGCTTATTTATTTCATTATCATCCCCATTTCTGTGCGGAAAAGGGTCTGCAGATACTGGCAACTCTGTCTTCTCAAAGGCCTCACTAACAATAGCTCGGAGTACGACACAGTTAGACAACCAGAAAGTCAGCCTGCAATCATCATAATGTCGGAAATCTTCAGGAAAATACTCCATGGTAGATTGAACAGAAGGTAAGCAAACACCATGAAAGTAATTGCACTAAAACAACATATCTCGACAGTGTAAGACAATTTCGTTTTGTGCCACAATGCTTTTGAAGCAAAAATCACGCATACCTTGGAACGTCGTTTCCACAAGCTTTTGCAACCACAACCAATCCAGAAACAGTGCTTTGTGCTGCACTTGATCTCTTCATTCCGTTTCCAGCTTGGAGATAAAGTCTACATAGCCGCCTAGCCGGAGCATGAACTTTATTGATGGAGCTTCCATGCTCCGCAGGAATCGAATACAAAGCAACTTCCATAGCAGCAACTTCTCTCAACTCCGTCTCCAAAACTTTTATTCTACGTTCAAGTTCCTGGGTTTTGCTGTTCGAACTCGCACTTCTCTTCTCGTAAACCTTAGTCTCCTGCTTCACTGTACTATTAGATTTGATGGGCTCGGCTGACGATCGAACAGATTTTACAAGTCGAGGTCTCTCCGGACTCTCCCCAATCATTGAATCATCACTTTCAGACAAAATTTGTTTTGGAAGAACGGCGTTTATTGGAGATTTCGGTCTTTCCTCATCCGAAATTTGCTTTACGTGTCCTGTCTCCACATGCTCGTCTCTAGTTATATCTACAACATCAGCATCGGTTATAGTTTCCACTTTCGTATGGGCTACACTTTGAGATAACTCAATCTTTTTCCCTTTCTCCTCAGACATTTGATACTCGGAATCGATTTCAGACTTTAGCTTCTCATTGGTAGCTTTCGGAACTACTTCATCGGCTAAAATGGTCGGACCTTCATCCATAATTCTTTTACTAATTCCATTGAGCTGGCATGATGCAGAGGATTCTACCCTCGCATCGATTATATAATTTGATGTGGAATCCGAGAGAGAATCCGAGGCCTCAGACAACTTGGGCGCGTTTTTTGGGCTGCTTTGATTAGAATCGAGTGAGCAGTCATTTACATTTTGCGCTTTCATCCTCCCTGACCCATTCTGCAAATACAACAACAAGAACATCAGAGCCTTAGTCTCAAAAAGATTTGGGGTCGGCTAACATGAATCATTATTTGAAATCGTCAAGTCGTCTGCACATGAATCATTTATACGTGTAAATGGCACAAAATTGATGTTAACATTGGAGGAAGTAAATCAAATTACCTCCTTATTTAGTAAGGGAGAAGTGCCATTGGACTCAGCCACGGACGATGCAGTCACTGAAGAGAGTGATGACGAATCGTCATCAGTCAAGGAACCGATTTCAGCTTCATCAGCATACTCCTCATTCATCAATGCAGAAACAGAATCACCGTCATTCTTGTCCAACGACCCTTCTTTGGCCAATTTACCCCTCAAAGACGAGCTAGATCGAGCCCTATCATACGCTTGAATTCTAATATGCAAAATCGGCTGAGCCGAGTTCCTGAAGCTTCGAGTACAATTCAACGGAACTCCTACACTAGTCACCTCTTTGACAATCCCGTAATCAGCCAAGTCTACAATGGCCGTCCCCAACAATTGCCCCTTCACCGTCTTATCCCTTCGAGGTTCGTACAAGTTGAACTCCAACAAGTTCTTGTGAAACACGTCAGTGTCCCCGTTTTTGACAGACATGTCCCTCGTCAACGTGACGGGAAGTCTAAACGACTCGTTGAACACGATTTTCAAATCGTCAAGGGAGGGAGTCACGGGAGTGGTAGTCCCCGTACGCTCCCCGTTTTCCCATTGGACTAGCACGGAGCGAACGGATTTCAACGACTGTGTCGGTGGCCAAGGCTTGATTTCTTGAACATGGACTGAGTACTCAACCTGTGTACTTGGCCCACCTCTCCTAGTCTTGTTCTTCATCCCTAAAACCATTGTCGGACCAAACCGACCTTTATCTTTAAGCACCATGGAGTTAGCTTAGGGTTCTAAGATTATCAATTACTACTACTACTAACACAATTTTCAACTTATTGCAGGAAAATACAAAAGACGATGATGGATTTCCCTTCAGGATAACTAGACAGCATTGTACCCAAGATTTCAGGTCTGAATCGTATCCATAAACTCAACATATTAGCACGGCTTATTATAACATGTCCAATATTACTCATTTAACTAGATAACGACATTTTGGGAATAAGAACTTAACCCGTTACAACATTATAACGGATATCAAAACCCCAATTCAAATTTGAAGTGACGGGTTATCCGCCAATATTACTCATTTAACTAGATAACAACATTTTGGGAATAAGAACTTCATCCATTGCAATATTATGACGGATATCTCCGTCACAGAATAGAATATGTGAAGAATCAAGAACTACCCACAAGTCTAGAAAACCTAAAACAAACACATTCACACAAAAAACCCAGAAAACAAAATGCAACTAACAATCATAAATTCATAACTAAAGAGCTAAAAAAACTTAGGAATTTATTGAAATCTAAGTGAAAAAAAATGTGTATATTAAGCAAATAATCTACCAAAAACACAAGTACACCCAACAGATCTAAATAAAACACAGATTATCTGCTTCAAAAACACTCAATCTTCCACTCAAAACCCAACAAAAAAAAAATACCAAACAAATGTGAGGTAGACAATGCAACAAACCCAAAAGGCCAAAACAGATACTTGGGATGGTAAATACTTGACCCGTTACGACATAAAGACGGATATATTCGTCACAAATGATAATTTGGGAGAAAATGAGGAGAGTATGAGTTGAAACATACCAGAGAGAAAGGGAAGTGAAGTGTTGACAGTCGGTAGCAGAGAGTAGAGAGTGGTCAGAGTATGTGTAACTGAACACAGCTGCTGAAATGGTGTACACCATTACATAGTATGTATCTAAACGTTAGATTCTCTTTTTTTTTTTTTTGTCGTATTTTTGTTCGTGACGGAGATATTTGTAGTATTGTTATAACGGGTCAGATAATGTTTATTTTAATCGGAGAAAGGGTGGAAATTTGGTGATGTTGGAAATGACGGTGCTTTGTCGGTATCTGGTTAGATGATTAATATTTGATTTGTTATAATAATATACGACAGATTGACTGAAATATCTGTAATATTAATATAATGGGTCGAATATTATTCATTTTGATTAGAGAAAGGGTGGAAATTGGTGATGTTGGAAATGATGGTGCTTTGTCGTATCTGGTTAGATGATAAATATTTAATCTGTTATAATAATATATGATAGATTGACAGAAATATCTGTAATATTATTATAATGGGTCGGATATTATTCATTTTGATCAGGGAAATGATGGAATTTGGTGATGTTGGAAATGATGGTGCTTTGTCGGTATCAGGTTAGATGATAAATATTTAATCTGTTATAATAATATATGATAGATTGACAGAAATATATGTAATATTATTATAATGGGTCGGATATTATTCATTTTGATAAGGGAAATGATGGAATTTGGTGATGTTGGAAATATTGGTGCTTTGTCGGTATCAGGTTAGATGATTAATATTTGATCTGTTGTAATAATATATGACAGATTGATGGAAATATCTGTAATATTATTATAATGGGTCGAATATTATTTATTTTGATAAGGGAAATGATGGAATTTGGTGATGTTGGAAATGAAGGTGCTTTGTCGGTATCTGGTTAAATGATTAATATTTGATCTGTTATAATAATATATGATAGATTGACGGATATATCTGTAATAAGGAAGGAAAACGATATTTTTAAATTGAGTAAATTATTTGGGGAAGTGGGGTTTTTGGTGCATAAAGTATAGGAGTAGATGTGAGGAGGGTTGGTAGAATTGTCACTTGTCGGTACCAATAGTTAGTAGACTAGAACTAGTATTAATATTCGACCATTTTATTTATTTTATTTTTTAATTTAAATTTTATTTTTTTATTCAACGAAGCGCGCACCTAGTCAGATTACAATATAGAGGAGAGTGATTCGAACCTGGGACCTAATACCTAGTCTTAATCACTGCGCCAGGACATATTCGAGTTTATTTAATCCGAGTTTGAGTCGATGTTCGATCATAATGGTGGACTGATGGTACCTTGTGTTTTTTTAGGGTTTGAACTCGAGACTTCTCGTTAAGTTAGATTCACGTATTACCCGTTGATCAAAGTGTTTATCAAATTGCTTAATGGCAGTTTATCAAATCCTTTATTTATTAAAGCAGCCACCACGGACAATGACGTGGCACTGTTCTTTGATGAGTATTTTGAAGTAGTCATGTATCCAACCTTTGTATGGCAACTCTTCCACAAAATAGTCTTCCTACATGTATTAATATTTTATATTTTATGTACTCCTTCCCCCCACTATGATGTTCCCACTTTCCTAATAAGGAAACACCACTATGATTTTCCCACTTCAAAAGTTTCCTTATTCATCCAATTTACTCTCTTTCTATTGGTTACTTTTTGTGATTTGACTTCTTAAACCCCACCAAACAATTTACCACCATTCATTATCAATTTCTTAATCAATGTGCCATATTGAAATGGGAACATCAATGTGGGGAGGAGGGAGTAAGTAACAAAATAAACGTAACAGCTCGTGAATTTTCACGGGCCATCAAACTAGTTGTAGACGATGTTGAGTGGTAATAGCGGTGGTTGTCTTCGTAATGATTTTTGTTATATCGTTTTTGGTCTTTTAACCGGTGGTTTCCTTCCTTTGTCGATGTTGGTAAGAGTAAAGCTTTATTTGACGAAATTGTGGTTGCTCAAAGTCCGATTTGGGTGGGCTTTTAGTCATGGATTGGTCTCCTATGATGATAATGGGCCGGGAATTGGTTGAGGGGATGTCCTTGTTTATTTTTCCATGATGTATTATCTCTCGGTTCATTGGTCTTATGCTCATAGGGATCGATCACCATAGGGACCGTTTCATATGAGTTTTTGTGTTTATTTTTATGATACCATATGAGTAAATCTCAACATTTGCTTGGGTTGATTTGATCGATGCTCGTTGTCATCGTCCATATTTCATGCGCGTGCTTGCGCGAGGATAAGCAAGGGTTTAGCTTTCCGTAGTTTAATGTGTCGTATATTACGTACTTGAGATCCTCCGATCCATATTAGCTTGATTTTACATGCTTTATCCATATTTCAAAGTGATTTATGAGTTAATATCTCTTTGTTTCTGTTTTGTGTGTTTTATCGTGTTCTTTAAGATTTTGGACGTTTCTAGAAGTTAGTTGGAACGAGCATTGACGGGGTAGGAGAGCATATTGAGGAGATTAGAGAATCCTGAAATCTCGAGTCAAGAATTTGCGGTCAACCTCGATAAGGGTTACTATCCCAGACCAGGGGGTACATTCTTCTATGCGACCCTTCATATTTGCCTTGTTTCTACTTGTACCAACTTGCATTACCTGCAAGAGCGTTCTTGTGGGAGTTGTATGGCCTGAGGTTATGCCATCTAGGCTTCGAGCCTGTCGTCCAAAGGGCGGCTTACATGGTGTGCGTGGTTTGCAGGCTATTGCGTACACCCGGGGTTTACCCAGAGCGCACCAAAGGTAGCGGCTGCGGGTTCCCTTGTTACCAAAAAAAAAAAAAAAAAAAAAGTCTTTCATTCGATTTTTTTGGGATCTTCCTTTTCATATTTCAAGTAATTTGTGGTTGATACTTTTCCTATTTCTCTATTCTCATTTTGTACTTTGATTTGTCCATTTGTGTATGGACGTCGAAACATTTCCGTGTTTTTTTTTGTTTTTTATTTTATTTTATTTTATTTTAGTGATTTTATACATGATACGAGTACTTCACTAATATATGTTTGCGATTTCTCACTTTTCAAAACATATACGGAGTAACCTTTTTTGGTAATTAAACAATGATCTGACAACTAATTTAACTTAGTTAACGTATAATCATGTAATTAACTTCTAATTATATTATCGTTTTTGCATAAAATTTCCACTTCAAATCAAGTTAAATTTTATTTTTTTATACGAGTGTTCTAGAAACGATTCCAAGTATTGACTCAACATAGACCCACTATACCATATATCCCCTCCCTAGTCCCTACCACTATATTTCTTTCAAAATCCACAACATCACATCTCTTTCAACTTCAACAACAACAACAACAACAAAAAAAAAGAGCTTATGGAATGACCAATGGGGTGCCATAAACTTGAGAAATGACATTATGACAAAGGAAGGATAAACTAGAAAATATGACCCTACAACCTTGAAATCATTCCCAAATTGAAGAGTAGTGTCCCATGGCAATTGGCAACCTTTATGGTTGATGGATGATGGATCCCATAAATGAAGACCCACCCAAGTGGTGGTCAAGAAACTACTATCCAAGTCTCGTCCATTTCTTTACGTTTTTTTTAGTATAACGAAGCGCGCATTTAGTCGCAGATGAGAATCGAACCCCTGACCTCTCGATCAGGGTAAGGTAGCTCTAACCACGTGAGCTAAACTTTCTTCTCACGTTTATTTATTTTACGGTTGTTAATATACATTTTGTTTTATTTATATAGTAAGTACTCCATATATATTTACGTATCACTATTTTATTTTATTTTTTTGTCAACGGTATTGATAATTATTATTCGTATAAATTATAAGAAATTCTTGTTTTTAGTATATATCGAGTACTCATTAAAATAATTCATTTATTTCATGACTATTCCGTATATTACACACAAAAAATTATACTTCCTATAAAGATCGTCTTTTATTAAGTTATTCAGAGATCAATTTTTCTGTATCTCTTTATGGATTATTCGTCTTCGTACCTCTTTTATTTCAGATAACGATCAAAATGACTATTTTATACTTATTAAACTTGTTTTTTTAAATAAAAAACATACCTTTTCAAGGTAGAATAATATTAGTATAGTCTCGTTACATCAATTTGTAACTTGTTTCTCAATAAACTTACCGATCAATTTGTAACTGGTCTCTCTATGAACTTAACGAGATGTCATTTCTGGGCAGATCTAGTCATTATTTTATCATCTACAAAGTACGATATATTACTAGAAATTATACTACTTAATATAAAATATTACCCCCGTATTTTTTTCTTGATAATAAGAAAACAAACGTAAAGAAATGGATAAGACAGGAAATAAATAAATAAATTAATGAAATACTCTTCACTTACTCCAAGGATCCGATCCAATTCATCCAACTTCCCACCAACTCTTCTTTCTTCCTCCACAGAATCGTCATGAGGGGACGGTCTCTCAATAACTTATTGAGAGACAATTCTTCAGTACCATTTCATTACTATTCGTATCCTTAAATGACAACTTTATTTTGTACTTATTTTTATAATAAGCATACCATCTTTATATTTGTATACGCTTTTATGTTAATCGTACCTATTAGGTTTGGTACCATTGTTACTTTCATTTGATCTCTCGATTAATGAGAGACCGTCTAATCGTACCTATTAGGTTTGGTACCATTGTTACTTTTATTTGATCTCTCGATTAATGAGACACCGTAGGAGACCTTCTCTTCTTCCTCCTATTAATACAAACTCACTTTCATACACTCTAACATAAACACAAACACTTCAAGAGTTTTAATTTTCTCCGTCAATTATCGGCAGCCCTCAATTCAATCAATCAATCAAATCGATCATCCATGGCTTCCCAGAAGATCAAAGTTGCAAACCCCATCGTTGAGATGGATGGTAATCTACTAATCTCCCCTTCTCCCCTTCTCTCTTCTCTCTTTTACGTACTGTTGGTTTTTAGATGAATTAGATGAATTGGATCTCTCTTCCGCCATTGATTCAGCTTCATCCTTTACTGATTTAGTATGATTATGCTGTTTGTGTGTGTGTGTTGGATGGATGGAGGGTTGTTGCTTTACTTGGTTTTAGTCATCTCTTCTGGTCTTGAATTCTGTACATCAATGGCGGATTCATTGATTGCTTGTTGTTTTGTTAACGGATCGTCGAAGCTGTCGAATGTACTCTACTTAGAAGAGTGAGCGCTCATTTTCGGACTAATTTTTTAAAAAAATTTCTAAATGATTACTGTTATTTTTGTTATTGAATTCCGTACATCAATGGCGGATTCACTGATTGATTGTTGTTGTTCGCTGGATCGTCGAAGCTGCCGAATGTACTCTGCTTAGGAGAGTGAGCGCTCATTTTCGGAGTATTTTTTTTTTTTAATTTCCTAAAAGATTACTGTTATTTCTGTTATTGAATTCTGCACATCAATGGCAGATCGATTGATTTATCGTTGTTTGTTGTTGGATCGTTGATTGCTGTTTTGTTATCGGATCATCGAGGGTGTTGAATGTACTACTAAGTACATAGGAGAGTGTGCGCTCATTTTGGAATAATATATATTGATTTTTTTTTTAAAAAATTTCAAAGGATTACTGGTTTTTTGTTATTGATTTCAGTAAATCAATGGCGGATTCATTGATTTATTGATTGATTGTTGTTTTTTGTTGGATCGTGGATTGCGGTTTTGTTATCAGATCGTTGAGGGTGCTGAATGTACTACTAAGTACTAGTCCCAAAAGATTACTGGTTTTTTGGTATTGAATTCCGTAAATCAATGGCGGATTCATTGATTCATTGTTGTTTTTTGTTGGATCGTTGATTGTTGTTTTGTTATTGGATCGTCGAGGGTGCCAAATGTACTACTTAGGAGAGCGATTGCTCATTTTGCGCTTCGATTATCCGATCACCAGTATTTTTGTAAAACTTCATTAACATTTGATGAACATTCTGGGGTCCAGCAAGGGGGTATTGGTCCGTACCCCAAACTTCCAAAAAAATGATTAAAATTGTCGGTTTTTCCTACCCAAAATTCTTATATATCTGCCCTTAACATACATGCTACCTAAAATTTTTAGTTCTAGACTAGATTCGCCCATTTCTGTCAAAGTATGATTGATTAGCTTGAATACAGTCAAGTGGAGTATGTAGGTTGGGTAATTTGTACTCCGTATATGTTATCATTTCCGAATGAAGATGAATAATTTTGTCAGTGGGGATGACGATCATAGGTCTTGTTTGCTATTGAACGACATGAGAATAATGAATTAACGTGTCTCGTCTATGTTGACCATCAATCATTTTCCGAGAAGGCAATCAGATATTCAGATCTTTATTCTGTGGATATTTTTTGTCGATTTTATGTACGTTCCTATATTCTTGTGTTAAAAGTTGGTGCATGACCGGTGAAAATTTGGTCCCACTATTTCATTGAATGTTTCCAAATTTTCCCTTTTCAGGTGACGAAATGACTCGTGTAATCTGGCAGATGATTAAGGACAAGGTCACCCTTTTCTTATTTATGTGTTTATTTGAATTTTAGTATCCTTACTCAACAAGTTCACGTCCTCAAACTCTGTAATGTTCACCACTCATGCAGCTAATCTTCCCATTTCTGGAATTAGACATCAAGTATTTCGATCTTGGTCTTCCTCATCGTGATGCCACTGACGACAAAGTTACTGTTGAAAGTGCCGAAGCAACTCTCAAGTAAGTTTCTGTGGTATCGTGTGGTTTCAGCCAAATCTATATTTTCAAATTTGGAGTTATTAAATGATACTCCGTACGATTTGTCATTGATCAACAATACAGTATTTTGTTCTTGCTCGAGCCTTTTATCTTTTCGGGAATGAGTATCTAAGTACCTTAACATCTTATTCTGTAGGTACAATGTTGCGATCAAGTGTGCAACTATTACACCAGGTTATTAGATGTTCACTACATTTCCTTTATCAAGTTAAGCTGTAAACCGTGCTACTCCTGCTGTATTTCCTGTTCATAATATCGTGTCTTTCTAACAGATGAAGCACGTATGGAAGAATTTAAATTGAAGAGTATGTGGAGAAGTCCAAACGGGACAATCAGGAATATTTTGAACGGTCGGTATACATCGCCCAAGACAATACATAATTCTTTGAATGGTTTCTCAGACGATTTAATTTGACGGTTTTTGTTTGTCAATATGCTACTACAGGTACTGTCTTCAGAGAACCCATTATGTGTAAAAATGTTCCTAGGCTTGTTCCAGGTTGGACAAAGCCCATATGTATCGGAAGACATGCCTTTGGAGATCAGTACAGAGCAACTGATCTCGTCGTTAAAGGAGCTGGAAAACTCAAACTAGTATTTGGTTAGTCTTCTTCATTAGTGTTTACTTCGCAGTTTCTTCTTGTCCTCTTTTACATTTTTAGCATTTTCTCTTATTGATTCATTTCATTTGTTAGTCGTAGAATTTTTGATCTTGAATCCTTTTTTTACCGCAGTTCCCGAAGGAAAGGATGAGGCAACCGATTTGGAGGTTTACAACTTCACTGGAAGTGGAGGTGTAGGTTTGGCCATGTACAACACTGATGAGGTTCAACCCCTAAGTCGTTTTCTCGACTTTCATTGGCCTATTGATTTGGTTATTTGTGTATCTATTTTTATTGATTTTCCTCTATATATGTTGCCTTGCAGTCAATTGCTTCATTTGCCGAAGCTTCAATGAATATGGCTTATGAGAAAAAGTGGCCTCTCTATCTCAGCACCAAAAATACTATTCTTAAGAAATACGACGGAAGGTATGAAGTCTTTCCTTCTTTTTATTAATAATTATGAGCTTAATTGATTAAAGGTCCCCGATTAAACGCCACTTTTTTCAAAACTTCTGGCTACTATAATTTTTTTGAAAACTTTTGTAAGCATTTTGTCCAAAGTTCTTACCGGAAATCACTTTTTAGTCAAAAAAAGCGACGTTTATCATCACATATCAAACTGTTATTAAGAGTTGTGCAGAAGTGGCATATAACAGAGGGAACTGCTTTATCAATTACGGAGTAAATCCTAATTATAATGAACATTCGGTATCTGATTCTCGTCTTTGCTTGTTTGTAAAGATTCAAGGATATCTTTCAAGAAGTCTACGAGAGCAAGTGGAGGACTAAATATGAAGAAGCTGGAATATGGTACGTGCTGGGATTCCTGTTACTAGAAAAATGTTCTTCAATTTCAGCTTCTGTTCTATTCCTTTTTTTTTTGACGAATTTGAATAAATTGTAGGTACGAGCACCGTCTCATTGATGACATGGTTGCTTACGCTCTCAAAAGTGAAGGAGGTTATGTCTGGGCGTGCAAGAACTATGATGGAGATGTGCAGAGTGATTTTCTAGCCCAAGGTTCGTCTCTTATTTTTCCCAACTTTGTGAACTAGTAGATGGGTTGATGCCTTTTGTCTCTAAAGTTCCTGTATTTTATGTCATTGTAGGATTTGGCTCTCTGGGATTGATGACTTCAGTATTGGTATGTGTTTGAAACCTCGTTTAAATTGAAATTCCTACAATATAATTTCTTTAAGTTCACGAGTTAGCTCAAGTGGTAAGACTGAAAGAGCATTCTTACTCCAACCTTGAGGTTGGACGATCGATTCTTACTCACGACATTTAATTTTGAACCAAATATGTTTACTTTTGTACCCCAAAACACATTTTAACGGATGCAGATTGAATAACATTGGACACTATTTGACTATTTCTTTTATTTTTTGAGGTAAATCCCTTGAATAACAAAAACTTTGCAACTTTGAACTAAATTAGTTTTTTTTCTTTTCTTTTTCTTAAAGCTATTTCTTGGGAAAAAAAAAACGTGTATAGGGTTTAACTTGAATGTTGCATTGTTACAATGTGTATGATTTTGTTTGGATTTATTCGATCATTAATTTTTTATCTTAAGATTTACGATGGGGAGATTAGGTGGTGAGGTATAAAAATTAATTGTTATCTAAGCAACGCTTACATTTGTATATCTGTCTACTTGTTCAGATTTGCCCTGATGGCAAGACAATCGAAGCTGAGGCTGCTCATGGCACAGTAACACGCCATTTCAGAGTTCACCAGAAGGGTGGTGAAACTAGCACCAACAGCATTGCCTCCATCTTTGCCTGGACCCGAGGCCTCGCTCACAGGCATGCCAGTTTTTTTTTTTTTTTTTAAAAAAAAAATTGTTACTCCAATTCCGCGTACTAAACCACTGTACATTCAGGATCGGGATTTTTTCATAATAATTTACCGAGTCAGAGACTCTTGAGTTACGTTACATAGGTCTATAACTTCTGTTACTTGGTCGACAGGGCTAAGTTGGACAACGATGAGAAACTTTTGGAGTTCACTGACAAATTGGAAGCAGCTTGTATCGGAGTCGTTGAATCTGGGAAGATGACCAAGGATCTTGCTATTATTATCCATGGATCAAAGTCGGTTACTTTTCCAATTAATATTCCCGGTCTTCTTCCCTAATGAATACAGGATGGACTACTAACCTAATGCATATCGTGTTCTTTGAATGATGTAGGGTTGCAAGAGACCAGTATCTGAACACCGAAGAGTTCATAGACGCTGTCGCCGCTGATCTTAAGACAAGGCTGTGAGTCAAATCTATGTCCTGTGAGTATAACCTTTTTTTCTTTTTAATGCAGTTATGCAATGGCGACTCTGTCCTTATTGCTTCCGTTTCTCCTAGTACTATCCACCATCTCGAGTTTTTTTTTATTTTTTTTTTTTATTTTCATATTATCACTTTTAAGAGTTTGTGGGTTTATCACATTTTTCGAAATCATCTGAAACAGACAAATTTAAAGGTTATTATCCACGTTTTTCAAGTCGAATTGACCACAAAATTTAATGTCTCTAAATTCGCATAGTAACTATTCCGTACATTGTAGAAATGTCTTGGCATAGTAGAAGGTGCGTATGGTTTAAAATAAACACATTTAAAAGGCATACTATTATCATTCGAATAATGTTCGATTAAAACGAAATCTTTGATATATTGTCTCGCAACTGAAACATTTTAGAGGTTTTTGAACAACTGTCGGTCATTTTATGTCATAGGGGTTCTATTTATATGGTCAGCAAAATATCTCACATTTTTCTAAAAATCGTCTAAAATAGTCGAAATTCAAGGTAATTATCCACGTTTTTCGGGCTAATTTGGTCACAAAATTTAATGTCTCTAAATTCGCATAGTAACTTCTCCGTATATTGTAGAAATGTCTCGGCATAGTAGAAGGTGCGTATGATTTGAAATAAATACATTTAAAAGACATTCGACTATCTTTCGAATAACGTTCGATTTGGACGGAATCTTTGATATATATATATATATATATATATATATATATATATATATATATATATATATATATATATATATATATATATATACTCAAAACTGAACTATTGTAGAAGTTTTTGAACAATCGTCGGTCATTTTATGTCATATGGGTCCTATTTATGTGGTTTGCAAAATATCTCACATTTTTCGAAAAATCATCTGAAACTGTCAAATTGGAAGGTTATTATCCACGTTTTTCGGGCCGATTTGGTCACAAAATTTAATGTCTCCAAATTTGCATAGTAACTACTCCGTACATCCTAGAAATGTCTAGGCACAGTAGAAGGTGCGTATGGTTTAATAATGTTCGATTAGGACGAAATCTTTGATATATATACTCGAAACTGAACTATTTCCATGGTATAAAGTCTCTAGAGTCATCTCGTGACACTAAGCTAGTCACGTGACCTTTGAAATCCGACTCCACAAATGGTGTTGGTAACTCGGTACGCCAGTGTCGTCATTCTCGCACTAGCTAGCGACAATCATGTTTCCCTATGATACTCGATTTTTTGCTATCTGTCTTTTTTAAGCGACTCTATCCAGTTAGGCCTTGTTCTTTTGGACTGAAATTGACTGAACTTAATTTAACTGAAGTAGACTGAAATATAGAGAACAGTATTTGTTAAACTCGTAATGCACTGTTTGAAATTACGATTACCCTACCCCGACCCATACGTTGATTATTTCCTGTTAGTCGAGATTCTATATACTGGAGCGATTTCATTGACACGGATTGTTGTCGTCACCGAATTGCAGGCATACAAAAAGCAAGCTCTGATGAGGCCGAGGGCGTAGTTTGATACTGGGTTCGGATTTTCAGTTGATTTATAATGTGGCTGGTTGGTTTCATTTGGCCTTCACAAAACTTGGATTTTTAAAATGTTTGCTACACCGTCTTTTTTCGTATTTATTTGTGGAGGGTTTGGCCTTCCCGAACTTGTTTCGAAGTTTATTTACTTTCAGAGTTACGTTTTCTGGCCGTCTTTCATCTGCAAACTGTTGGGCCGTGAGCCCGTGACCGGCTGTTGGTGGTGAAAATCCATCAAAACCCGGTTTTCCGAAACCCATAACTGATCCATTATACTCGTAACGAACCCATTTGGTTATTGACCGGAGTGTTCCCGAATCCATCATACGAAGTACTCCGTCGGGTCATGATAAACTTTTACGATGCCAAGTCGGGTTTCAGATCTTTTGCACCCGTAGACGGTACTTGTTTTATAAAGGGGTTTTACCCGATCATTCAATTTTTTTCTCTCTACACTTTAACTTACTCCGTAATTGGTCTCATGATTTTTACCGTGGGTGTTAATTTGTCAATCACGTGATCAGACGGTAAAAATTTCGACTACTTACAATTGATCAGACTTGTAGCAAAGCTACTCACTAAATTTCCCGTTCCATACCAGTCGTTACGTAATGTTATGGTAATAAGACGATTTCACACGAGAATTGCTCCTTTTTAAAAAACTTTTTACGTTCAAGGTTAGCCAAAAGGTAAAAACCCAACCGTAAAAACATAAATCATTTTTTAGGGTTGGTTAACCAAACCGGTTCAATTAAATAAAAATCGATTTGATTCCTATTTGCGACTTAAAAATGTTGTGAAAAACCAATAATTAGGTAACCCGTGCACTTAATAACCTGGGAGGGTTAATCAAGTCGAGTTCTAGTTGGGTTAGTTTAAGCCTTCAGGTAGAAAAAAAAGGGTCAATTTCGAGTCTGTTAAGCTCATTATCAACTTTCTTAGAGATATCGACTTATTTGATAAGATATACACATTCACGTCATCTATGGTTAGGTACTTAGGTCGCATCAACTGGAATTACGAGTCAAACTCGGTTTATCGAATTGTGTCATTCTGATCAAGTCATTTTCAACCTATCTACTTTTTACGGTCTTACCCCAATAAAAAAATCGAGATTCAATTCTTATTTACAGCGTACCAAATCCACGACAGAACCCTCTCATTTAAAAAAAAAAAAAAAAAAACTCGTAGATTTCATAATAAAAAATAAAATAAAAATAAAACAAAACCCGAAAAATCCTATACTAAATAATACTCCGTACTCTGTAGTTTCAACATTTTGGATCCGAGTTTGTTATTTTCAACAATTTTAGAAATTGTTTCATTTGCAGTAATAAAATAAAAAATCGGGTCATTACGAGTCAAACTCGAGTTAAATAGAATCAAAAAACCCTACCTTTATTTTATTTTATTTTTGAAGTGCAGATCAATTTCATTAATAATAAACCATACGACATCTACCTACGATATCAAATTGAACTGAATACATATTTACATTTATAAAACTAAATAAAGAACCTTTTTGAGACAGAGATCGCTATTTGAAAAACCCTACTAAATAATTGTTTCAACATTTTGGATCCATCCGACTTATGTCATTTTTAAGAATTGGTGTCATTTTTAAGAATTGGAATAACTCTACCTTTGGGTTTTGGAAGAGGTATGAAACCTCTTGTAAGGAATTACAGATTCACCTGAAAGACCAAAAGGAAAAGTTGCTTCCCAATGCCACTTTAAACAGTAGTACGAATGATACTACACTTGGTTCTGGTAATGCTCCCAGAGGGGAGGGTAGAGGTGGAGAGGATAGTGAGGATCGACTAGAGAGACTACGTCAGTCGAAGAAGGTTATGTTGATCAATTATTCTGGGCACATTAACGTCTGTCCGAGATATTGGTTACAGGTTGACGCGGGGTGGCTACCTAACTATAAGGCAGTTGGGGGATGGACTTGGAAGCACTCGGATTACAGGATTTGGGAGGAAGCGAGTATGTCTTTCTTTGTTGAATCAGCTACTCATGCTGAGGGGATTGCTATCCTTCAGGCTATAAGGAACATAAAGGACAAAGGAATCAGACATATCTGTATTATGTCTGATTGTCTTAGAATTCTATCGCAGATTGTCGCTGTCACTCCAAGACTCAATCAACTTACTCTATTTAGTATTTAGCTATGGTAGTAAGAGGAGATCCTCTGAGAAAAAACCTTTGATCAAACCAAATGCTATGATCCTAGAAAAAAGGAAGTAAGGCGACACAAACATCTAGCAATTCCCGGTAAGCAAGGAGGAAAACAAAGCATAGCTGGTCTCTAGCTTGGCTTGACCGATCAGAAGACGGAACAGATTAGTTTGCCTCAGACAAGACCAAAGGCTACTCAGGTATTATATCATAGCGCACTACTTCTAGAAGAATCGGCAATTTCTCTTTTCTTGATGGAATCTTCAAGGCAGCGAAGGATTTTGCATCCCTCATTGAAGACATCCTAGTAGAATGTTCTTCTTTCCAATATTGTGCCTTTAAATTTATTCCTAGAGCTAGAAATTCTAAAGTGCATAGATTAGCTTCTATTGCGCTTAAGGGTAGGTAAGATATTGATGACTCGTTGGCAAAAAAAAAAAAAAAAAAACATTTTGGATCCAAATTTCGTTATTTTCAATATTTTTTAGAGAAAGCGTTTCATTTGGTGTAATAAATAATCGGGTCATTACGAATCAAACTCGAGTCAAAAAAAAAAAACCCCCAAAACCCTAATAATTTCAGTTTTCAATTCCCAAACCCTAAAAGCTTCCCTCTTCTCTCTCACAACTTCAACAATGGCGAAATCAATTGAAGAGAAATCAGTCATGGACGCCATTAACAAGCTCAAATCAACTGACCCACCACAATTCCTCTCTCAAAACCCTGAACTCTCTCTCACTTCACGCCAAGTCTGTAAATACTTCTTCGCATCACTCAAACCACACACCCCAAAATCACCATTCGACGAGCTTCTAACTGATGGATTCGACGCCGAACAAATTTGGCAGCAGATTGATATTCAGTTTCATCCTTTGATTTCTTCACTTAAGAGGGAAATCAAGCGTTTCGAGCAAAACCCGCATCAAATTTCGAGTGTTTTTGAGGAGGATGAAAAATTAGGGTTTGAAAAGGGGGGTTTTGAGGAGGAATTGGATTTAGGGGAAGATGATGAGGGAATCGAAACCGAAACCGAAACTGAAAGCGGAAGCGAGAGGGTGGATGAGGAGGAGGAGGAGGACGAGGAGGAGGAGGAGGAAGAGGAAGAGGAAGAGATGGAGGATGATGGGGATGGTGTACCAGAGGTTGAAGATGAGTTCTTGAAGATGAAGGATTTGGAGAAGTTTTTGGTTAGAGAGGAGAAAAGAGAGTATGGTGGAGATGATAAATCGAAGAAGAAGAAGAAGAGTAAGAAGGGTTCGAAAGTCGACGACGAGGACGATGATGAAGAGAGTGAGAGTGATGAAGAATTGGAAAATGGTGGAATTAATGAGGTGCATAAATGTTTCAATTTTTTGTTAATTAAATTTTCAATTCCTTGCCCTTTTGAGTTGTTTAGATTTCGTCGCAACAGGATTTGGGATCGGCTAACATGAATCATTATCTGAAACCGTTATTTGATGATGTATAGGATGCTAGAATTGAGCCAGTAATGTAGAGAAATCATCTGTTTTGTTGATTTTTCGCTTGAAGGTAGTCTCATGAAAGACGGTGTTACAATGGGTATTGTGAGACAGACATATAACCACTCGTATTTGTGAGACCGTCTCATAGAAAAATTTGTGTTCCTCTGCTAGTCAATGTAGTTTAAAGTGTATACCATGGTTACCGATTTCACTATGAATTCGCTCTTAACGATTAACGATTCACTCATATAGAGTACTTGTGTATTTTTAGTAAAGAACTGATAGAATTCGCTCTTAGTGATTTGCAATTGAATGCGGTAACCATGCTTAGTGATTCACAATTCGCTGGATACATGAGTTTGGATGGGAGCCCTTGAGACACTATGTTGTTGTTGTTGTCGTCGTCGTTGGTAATGCTGCTGTCGTATGGTTGTTTTATACTCCGTAGGGTTTTGGTGTATGGCTGTTGTATAGGATTTTGGGGTATAGTGACCCTTGAAAAAATCTCTTTGGAGCTTTCCCGTGAAGTAGCACGTAGCCAATCTCCATTTCCGTAATGTTAAGAGTTGATCGGGAACAACTGAACAACCACTTGTATATAGAGTACCTAATTTTAGATCCTCCCCTTCTTCTGCTAGCCCCACTTGGAAGCCGGAAAACTGAAGTGAAATGTTTGTTTCGCTAATGTTGTCCTGTTTTTAATGTTTTTTTAGCTTCTCATGTATGGAGGAGGCGACGACGATGATGAAGACAGCTCAAAATACGTCAGGTACTTGTATGTTAAAGTATCTGTAGTTTTCTGTTCCCTTGTTTTCATTCATCCTTTGGATAGAGCAGGTTTTGGTACACGCAATGTTTAATTTTGTACACATATCAGGTATGAAGATTTCTATCTGCCAAACAAGAAGCCAAAAAGCAGAGTGAAACAAATGGATAAATCAAATGACTCAGAGATGGAAGATGAGGAAAAACCTATGCCAAAAAGAAGCCGAAAACAAGCTAGTGTATTGGATCAATCTGATGAACAAGAATCGGATGATGACGATGAACCAGAATCAGATGACGGAGATGAACCTCAGGTTATTCTTCCTCTTCGAGACGGCATACATTTGTATTTTATACCGTTATCTTTTTTTGCGTGTGTTATTATGAGTTGCTAATGTACTTGATATGGTGTCACTTTTTCAGAACAATAAAAAACTTTCTACTCATGAGAGGGAGCACAAGAAGCTTCAAGCCAAAATAAAACAGATGGAAGAAGCGAATTTAGCCGCCAAAGACTGGACCATGCAGGGGGAGGTAACTGTTTACGTTTCAGAAAGTTGTCTCGACAAATCGTTGTGATGAATTGTGCTCGGATCGTGCACAGTTTTGTCCATGCTATCATCTATGTTAATTGTCTCATTTTGGTTGCATCAACTAGGTGACAGCGTCTAAGAGGCCACGGGACAGTGCTTTGGAAGTTGATCTAGACTTTGAGCACAATCTAAGACCACCTCCTGTTATCACGGAGGAGGTTACGACAACTCTGGAAGAAATTATTAAGAAAAGAATAACCGAGGTATGTTTTCTCGTTATAATTTTAGATTTTTGGGTAGATTGGTTAGATGCTCATTAATCCCATTATTAATGTTTGAATTTTATTCTTTTCCTCAAAGCAGTTTCTTCCTCGTACGTTTTAGTAGAAAAATCATCTATCATGTTTTTACGATGGAATATTTATCAAAAGCCCATAGAGTACAAACTTTCAAAATTCTGCGTTAAAGGCAGTAATGACTAGATTATTCTAATTCATGCTTTGTAGATTGGGTGAATACATTGTTGTAATATTGTGACACTATGCCGTTTTATGCGTTTTTTTGGTACTGAGTCTGAAATACTTGATGCTCGCAGGGACATTTTTACTCATTTGAATAACATTCGATTAGGACGAAATCATATAGTATATATACTCGAAACTGGACTATTTTTGAGGTTTTTGAACATTCGTCGGTCATTTTATGTCATAGGGGTCCTATTTATATGGTCGGCAAAATATCTCACATTTTTTGAAAAATCGCTTGAAACGGTCGAATTTGAAGGTTATTATTCACGTTTCTCGGGCCGATTTGGTCATGAAATTTAATGTCTCCAAATTTGCATAGTGACTATTCCGTACATTGTAGAAATGTCTCGGCATAGTAGAAGGTGCGTATGGTTTAAAATAAACACATTCAAATGACATTTGAATAACGTTCGATAGGGACGAAATCTTTGATATATTGCCTCGAAACTGAACTATTTAAGAGGTTTTTGAACAACCGTCAGTCATTTTATGTCATAGGGGTCCTATTTATATGGTCAGCAAAATATCTCACATTTTTCGAAAAATCGTCTGAAACAGTTGAAATTGAAGGTTATTATCCACGTTTTTCGGGCCAATTTGGCCACGAAATTTAATGTCTCTAAATTTGCACAGTAACTATTCCGTACATTGTAGAAATGTCTCGGCATAGTAGAAGTTGCGTATGGTTTAAAGTAAACACATTTAAATGACATTCGAATAACGTTTGATAAGAACGAAATCTTTGATATATTGCCTCGAAACTGAACTATTTAAGATGTTTTTGAACAATCGTCGGTCATTTTATGTATAAGGGTCCTATTTATATGGTCAGCAAAATATCTCACATTTTTCGAAAAATCGTCTGAAACGGTCGAAATTAAAGGTTATTATCCACGTTTTTAGAGCCAATTTGGTCACGAAATTTAATGTCTCTAAATTTGCATAGTAACTATTTTGTACATTGTAGAAATGTCTCGGCATAGTAGAAGTTGCGTATGGTTTAAAGTCAACACATTTAAATGACATTCGAATAACGTTCGATGAGGACGAAATCTTTGATATATTGCCTCAAAACTGAACTATTTAAGAGGTTTTTGAACAATCGTCGGTCATTTTATGTCATAGGGGTCGTATTTATATGGTCAGCAAAATATCTCACATTTTTCGAAAAATTGTCTGAAACAGTCGAAATTGAAGGTTTTTTTTTTTTTGGTAAAAGGTAATTGTATAGATAAATCGTGTAGTCAATGTACAAGGGAGATGATTACATCAAATTATGTAACCATCTAGCATCTTTATCACTAATTGGATATTTAATTTTACACATAATTCTATTCCTCACATCCATCTTGATAAGCTTAACCGTACTCTGCGGCTGCTGCATAGCTCCTTCAATCCTGCATCTATTTCTCTGTCGCCAAGTATAATATATAGTCGCATTGATCAATGTTCTGATTATATTACACTGCAATTTCGATCCCCTCATCTTAGACACCCATAACAGCGCACCTCTGCTCGGCATTCTTTTCCTCACCCACGTTTTTCGGACTGATTTGGTCATGAAATTTAATGTCTCCAAATTGGCATAGTAACTATTCCGTACATTGTAGAATTGTCTCAGTATAGTAGAAGGTGCGTATGGTTTAAAATAAACACATTTAAATGACATTCGAATAACGTTCGATTAGGATGATATCATTGATTTATTGCCTCGAAACTGAACTATTTTAAAGATTTTTGAACAAACGTCGGTCATTTTATGTCATAGGGGTTATATTTATATGGTCAGCAAAATATTTCACATTTTTCAAAATATCGTCTGAAACGTTCGAAATTGAAGGTTATTATCCACGTTTTTCGGGCCGATTTGGTCACGAAATTTAATGTCTTCAAATTTGCATAGTAACTACTCCGTACATTGTAGAAATGTCTCGTCATAGTGGAAGGTGCGTATGATTTAAACTAAATACATTTAAAAGACATTCGACTATCATTCGAATAACGTTCGATTAGGACGAAATCTTTGATATATTGTGTTGAAACTGAACTATTTTAGAGGTTTTTGAACAACCGTCGGTAATTTTAATGTCATAGGGGGTCCTATTTATATAGTCAGCAAAACACTTCTTGTAATTTTATGTTGAATGTCTTACTCAAAACCGATGGAATTTTTGTGCGTATTTTTGGTACTGAGTCTGAAATACTTGATGCTCGCAGGGACATTTTGATGATGTGCAAAGGGCTCCTAAATTGCCATCTGCACCTAAAGAAAAGAAGGAACTGGTTAGTCGATTCTCATTCATACAGATGTTTCGTAATTTCATCACCCGTTGGTTTTTCTTCTACGCCTTTATCAACTTGTTTTTCCTTACGGTTTGCCTTTTATTTTCAGGATGACAACAAGAGCAAGAAGGGCCTTGCTGAAATTTACGAGGTTAGATCACTTTCAGATCAACTCGTGTTTGATTCGTTGTGAATATCTATGAAGTTCCAGTTTGATCGGCTGGCCTGAATGTTTACTGTAAAAATATTTAATTCTTGCAGGAAGAATATGCTCAAAAGACTGGCATTGCTGCTGCACCCTTATCGCACAATGATGAGTTGAGAAAAGAGGTGTGTGTTTAAATGTAACTTCCGTTTTTTTTTTCTTGAGGAAAAAACAGATGTTTTTCCATATCATCGCCTGTCACGTCAGTTACTTCACGTCTGAGTTTTACTGTTCTTTCATCCTGTGCTGCTTTTTCGACATTGGATCTCACGCATTGCCCTAATTTTGTACCAGGCAAGTGATCTCTTTAAAAGGCTGTGCTTGAAACTGGATGCACTTTCCCACTTCCATTTTGCTCCCAAGCCGGTATACTCATTTTATTCCCAGGCTTCATCTCTTTTTCATATACTATAAGTGAACCCACGTGTTTGCGGTTTGTGTGTCTAATCAACATTACCTTGACAGGTCATTGAGGACATGACTATTGCGACAAATGTGCCAGCTTTAGCCATGGAAGAGGTATGAATCTCGTCTAATGCTTAAGTGCCTTTATTGATTCTGTCTGCTCTTGCCGGTAGTTAAATACCGGAGTATGTTTCCTCCAACTCTTCTAATTACCTCGCGCACCCGTGTCCGACACTAGACACTTAGACATGGGTATGACACTAGGGCTCTTCATTTTAAGCCAAAATATGTAGATTTTTCATAAAATTAGCCGTGGCGTCGGACACTTCTAAATGAGCTCGAGCAATATAGGTTAAATAAAACATTGAAGCTATTATGGGAAGTACTCGTTAAAGATTATCGTTAAAGATTCCAAATGATAAGTTTTCCGGTTCATGTTCTCGTTTGTAGATCCGACAATGACGGTTCGTTTTATCTTTTTGATGGTGAGCAGGTAGCTCCAGTAGCTGTTTCGGACGCGGCTATGCTTGCACCAGAGGAGATCTTCGCTGGTAAAGGAGATATTAAAGAGGACACAGAGCTAACGAAGGAGGACAGGAAGAGAAAAAGAGCCAACAAAAAGCGAAAATTCAAAGGTGGAACTAATTCACTAATATATACTCTTTCCGTCTTGGATATTTGTTTATCTTTTATATTATTTGCGATGAGTGATTTAATCTAAGGTAGACTTGGAAAATGGGTGAACCGGATCGGGTCAAGGTCGTGTCAGCTTTGGGTCATGCCACTTTAGTGTCAGAAAATTAGGTTGCCTTTCAATCGGGTCTGGTCTTTTCGGGTTCGGGTCACTTTTTATGTTTATTATTTTCAACTTTTTTAAAACTTTTTTAGGGATATTGACTCATTTGCTATAATAACATTCGTGTCAGTTGCGGCCTAGGCTGGGTCGTTAGCAGTCATGGTTGAAAAACGGCTCTTCAGTTTAGGTGTCGGATCGGGTTTCTTGCCGGGTTGGGCTATTTGGATCGGGTCGTTCAGGTCGGGCCAGTTTTCATTCTAAACAGTTATTTGAGTGATCTGATGAAGATACTAAATTGGATGTTGCATGGTATTGTAGCAACAAATGCGGCCATAACAGCAGAACGAACAGCCGAGAAAAAACTCAAAAGTAAAGACGAAGGTAATGGATCGTGCATTAAGTCATATACCCTCTTCATCGGAGAGAATCATTTTTCCGTTGAGAATTCTGAGAGTGATGATGATTTTCTTTACTGTCACTTGCAAATATGCAGGTATCGAAGTGTAACATACCGTCAACAACTGTTAAGTAATTCAGTTCAGATTGCTCCTCTCGGTGTTCCATGTCCGGTCACCGGAGCTGCCATCTTTACAGCAATTCACTCAAGTAATGTTGATCATTGCTCGAGCTGTTTGCGCAAATTTTGTGGATCCTTTCTTTGTTTGCTGGAAATCGATCCAGGTATCCATTATCGATTATACATAGTTTTACGATATTAGCCCTTTTATTTGATGAGCTTCGTACTTTTGACAAATTAATTAAACTTTGCATGATTTTCATCTTCGCATTTCATTCGTATATCTGATGATTATTTTCTCATCTTCGCATTTTAAAAACACATTTAAAAGACATTAGACTATCTTTAGAATAATGTTCGATTAGGATGAAATCTTTGATATATATACTCGAAACTGAACTATTTTAGAGGTTTTTGAATAACCGTCAATAATTTTATGGCATAGGGGTCCTATTTATATGGTCAGCAAAATATCTCACATTTTTTGAAAAATCGTCTGAAATGGTCGAAATTGAAGGTTATTATCCACATTTTTCGGGCCGATTTGGACACGAAATTTAATGTCTCCAAATTTGCACAGTAACTAATCCGTACATTGTAGAAATGTCTCGGCATTGTAAAAGGTGCGTATGATTTAAAATAAATTCATTTAAAGCACATTCTATTATCATTCGAATAACGTTCGATTAGGACGAAATCTTTGATATATTGTCTCGAAATTAAATTATTTTAGAGGTTTTTGGACCACGGTCGGTCATTTTATGTCATAGAGGTCCTACTAATATTATCAGCAAAATATCTCACATTTTTCGAAAAATCGTCTGAAATGGTGAAAATTGAAGGTCTCCAAATTCGAAAATTGAAAATTGAAGGTCTCCAAATTTGAAGGTCTCCAAATCCACGTTTTTCGGGTCGATTTCATCACGAAATTTAATGTCTCCAAATTTGCATAGTAATTTCTCCGTACATTGTAGAAATGTCTCGGCATAGTAGAAGGTGCGTATGATTTAAAATAAACTAATTTAAAAGACATTCGATTATCATTCAAATAACGTTTGATTAGGTCAAAATCTTTGTTATATTGTCTATAAACTGAACTATTATAGAGGTTTTTGAACAAGTGTCAGGTCATTTTATTTCATGGGGTCCTATTTATTTAGTCAGCAAAATATCTCACATTTTTCGGAAAATCGTCTGAAACGATCGAAATTGAAGGTTATTATCCACGTTTTTCGACCAGATTTTGTCACGAAATTTAATTACTCCAAATTTGCATAGTAACTACTCCGTAAATTGCAGAAATGTCTTGGCATAGTAGAAGGTGCGCATGATTTAAAATAAACACATTTAAAAGACATTCGACTATCATTCGATAAACACGTTCGATTAGGTCGAAATCTTTGATATATTGTCTATAAATTGAACTATTTAAGAGGTTTTTGAACAATTGTCGGTCATTTTATGTCATAGGGGTCCTAAATATATGGTTAGCAAAATATCTCACATTTTTCGAAAAATCGTCTGAAATGGTGAAAATTGAAGGTTATTATCCACGTTTTTTGGGTCGATTTTGTCACGAAATTTAATATCTTCAAATTTGCATAGTAATTACTCCGTACATTCTAGAAATGTCTCTACATAGTAGAAGATGCGTATGGTTTAAAATAAACACATTTAAAAGACATTTGACTTATCATTCGAATAACGTTCGATAAGGTTGAAATCTTTGATATATTGCCTCGAAACTGAACTATTTAAGAGGTTTTTGAACAATCGTCGGTCATTTTATGTCGTAAGGGTCCTATTTATATGGTCAGCAAAATATCTCACATTTTTCGAAAAATCGTCTGAAATGGTCGAAATTGAAGGTTATTATCCACGTTTTTCGGGCCGATTTGGTCACGAAATTTAATGTCTCTAAATTTGCATAGTAACTACTCTGTACATTGTAGAAATGTCTCGACATAGTAGAAGTTGCGTATGGTTTAATTTAAACACATTTAAATGACATTCGAATAACATTTGATAAGGACGAAATCCTTGATATATTGCCTCGAAAATGAACTATTTAAGCGGTTTTTGAACAACCGTGGTCATCTAATGTCATAGGGGTCATATTTATATGGTCAGCAAAACATCTCACATTTTCGAAAAATCGCCTGAAACGGTGGAAATTGAAGGTTATTATCCACGTTTTTCTGGCCGATTTGGTCACAAAATTTAATGTTTCCAATTTTGCGTAGTAACTATTCCGTACATTGTAGAAATGTCTCGGCATAATAGAAAGTGCGTATGGTTTAAAATAGCACATTTAAAAGATATTCGACTATCATTCGAATAACGTTCAATTAAGACGAAATCTTTTATATATTGTCTCGAAACTGAACTGTTTTTGAGGTTTTGACCAATCGTTGGCCCTTTTAGTTCATTGGGGTCCTATTTATATGGTTAGCAAAATATATCACATCTTTTGAAAATTCGTCTGAAACGGGCGAAATTGAAGATTATTATCCACGTTTTTCGGGCCGATTTTGTCACGAAATTTAATGTCTTCAAATTTGCATAGTAACTATTCCGTATATTGTAGAAATATCTGGTCATAGTAGAAGATGTGTTTGGTTTAAAATAAACCTATTTAAAAGACATTCGACTATCATTCAAATAACGTTCGATGAGGACGAAATCATATATATATTGCCTCGAAACTGAACTTTTTTAGAGGTTTTTGAACAATTGTCGGTCATTTTATGTCATAGGGATCCTATTTATATGGTCAGCAAAATATCTCATATTTTTCGAAAAATCGTCTGAAATTGTCGAAAATAAAGGTTATTACCCACGTTTTTCGGGCCGATTTGGTCACGAAATTTAATATCTCCAAATTTGCATAGTAACTACTCCGTACGTTGTAGAAATGTCTTGGCATTGTAGAAGGTGCGTATGATTAAAATAAACACATTTAAAAGACATTCGACTATCATTCGAATAACGTTTGATTAGGTCGAAATCTTTCATATATTGTCTATAAACTGAACTATTTTAGAGGTTTTTGAACGATCGTAGGTCAATTTATGTCATAGGGATCCTATACTCCTATTTATTATATGACCAGCAAAATATCTCACATTTTTCGAAAAATCGTCTAAAACGGTTGAAATTGAATGTTATTATCCACGTTTTTCGGCCCGATTTGGTCACAAAATTTAATGTCTCCAAATTTGCATAGAAACTATTTCGTACATTGTAGAAATGTCTAGGCATAGTATAAGGTGTGTATGATTAAAATAAATACATTTAATAGGCATTCGACTATCATTCAAATAACGTTTGATTAGGTCGAAATCTTTGATATATTGTCTCGAAACTAAACTATTTTAAAGGTTTTTGAACAACCGTCGGTCATTTTATGTCATAGGGGTCCTATTTATATGGTCAGCAAAATATTTCACATTTTTCGAAAAATCGCCTGAAACGGTCGAAATTGAAGGTTATTATCCACGTTTTTCGGGCCGATTTTGTCATGAAATTTAATATCTTCAAATTTGCATAGTAACTATTGTGTACATTGTAAGAAAGTCTCGGCATAGTAGATGGAGCGTATGGTTTAAAATAAACACATTTAAAAGACATTCAATTATCATATGAATAACGTTCGATTATGACGAAATCTTTGATATATTGTGTTGAAACTGAACTATTTTAGAGGTTTTTGAACAACCGTCGGTCATTTTATGTTGTAGGGGTCCTATTTATATGACCAGCGAAATATCTCACATTTTTCGAAAAATCGTCTAAAATGGTCAAAATTGAAGGTTATTATCCATGTTTTTCGGACCGATTTGGTCACGAAATTTAATGTCTCCAAATTTGCATAGTAACTAATCCGTACATTGTAGAAAGGTCTTGGCATAGTAGAACGTGTGTATGGTTTGAAATAAATTTATTTAAAAGACATTCAACTATCATTCGAATAATGTTCGATTAGGTCAAAATTTTTGATATATTGTTTATAAACTGAACTATTTTAGAGTTTTTTGAACAACCCTCGGTCATTTTATGTCATAAGAGTCCTATTTATATGACCAGCAGAATATCTCACATTTTTTGAAAAATCGCATGAAACGGTCGAAATTGAAGGTTATTATCCACGTTTTTCGGGTCGATTTGATCACGAAATTTAATGTCTCAAAATTTGCATAGTAACTACTTCCTAGATTGTAGAAATGTCTTGGCATAGTAGAACGTGCTTATTATTTAAAATAAACACATTTAAAAGATATTCGAATAACGTTCGATTATGATGAAATATTGTGTCGAAATTGAATTATTATAGAAGTTTTTGAACAACCATCGGTCATTTTATATTATAGGGGTCCTATTTATATTATCGGCAAAATATCTCACATTTTTCGAAAAACTGCCTGAAACTGTCGAATTCGAAGGTTATTATCCACGTTTTTCGACCGATTTGGTCACGAAATTTAAAGTCTCCAGATTCTCTCATATTAACATTTTCGTACATTGTAGAAATTTCTCGGCACAGTAGAACGTGCTTATGATTTAAAATAAACACGTCTATAAGATATTCGACTATCTTTTGATGATTAACCCAAAGTAATTTATATACTCCCTCCGATTTTTATCTATCTTCCCTATTTCCTTATTGGGTTGAAACTTCCTTTCTTCCTTATTTTCATTTTGGACCATCAATATGTGGTCTAAAATCACCCTTACATTTCTCTCTCTTCCTTCTTTTATTTTGTACCACACATTCATACACCCTTATTTCCTTCCTCAAAACCAAAGGGGAAGATAGATAAAAAAAAATCGGAGGGAGTCCTTAATACTCAATACACTACAATCTAAATAAACCTAGATTAATAACTAAACTATGAAAAATTAAGAGATAAAAATGGAAGTTCTAGTCTACTGCTACTCTACTACCATGTCTCACATTAAGAGATGACGACGTCGTTCCGAAGGAGAATGAGCATCGTGTCAGTGTCGGAGAGGTCTTGTGTTGCGTCCTGCTCCGCAGTCGTCGCCGCCGCGGCGACGGCGGATACGGAGTCTAATCAGAACGGCGCGGTTTCGTCCTCGGTGGCGCAACATTCGCCGGCGAACACCACGGCGACGGTCGATCAGAAATCGGCGGAGGTTCGTTCGTGTGACCGGAATTCAGCTGCCGGCGGATGATGATCTAGAGTGCGATCTCAACACCCCCTCACATGTGAACCCACTTAACAAACCGACCCAGTTCATTTAACCGTGGGCCCTGATACCATGTGAAATTACATAACGGGTCTGGACCACACCGAGACGGGAAGAGTCCACTCCACAAGAAAAGAAGGTTCTACTCTGAAACCAATTGACAATAGAGGGAGTAACCCCTTGCTTTATAAGGTGGTTCTCTCATCCTTTCCATGTGGGACACATGTGATTACTTGGGTTTAGGAGCCATTCTCAACAAATTCAATGGTCGGAGATGAGTCGAAGCCAGAGGTCGAGGTGCGGAGATGCGCGAGGAGAATGGAGGATGAAGATGGTGATTGATTATGTGAAGTTGGAGGTAGTAAAATGGTGATAATGGAGGTTAATTAAAAATGGTGAGATTTTTTGATAAAAATGGTTAATAAATCTTTGATACTCCATTGTTTATAAACTGAACTATTTTAGATATTTTTGAATAACCGTCAATTGAAGGTTATTATCCATGTTTTTCGGACCAATTTGGACATAAAATTTAATGTCTCCAAATTTGCATAGTAACTATTCCGTACATTGTAGAATTGTTTCGATATAGTAGAAGGTGCGTTAAAATAACCACATTTAAAAGACATTAGAATAACATTCGATTAGGACGGAATCTTTGATACATTGCCTTGAACCGAACTATTTTTGAGGTTTTTGAACAACCGTTGGTCATTTTATGTCACAGAGATCCTATTTATATTGTCAGCAAAATATCTCACAATTTTTGAAAAATAGTCTGAAACGGTCGAAATTGAAGGTTATTATCCACGTTTTTCGAGCCGATTTGGTCACGAAATTTTTTGTCTCCAAATTTACATAATAACTATTCCGTACATTGTAGAAATGTCTCGGCATAGTAGATGGTGCGTATAGTTTAAAATAAACACATTTAAAAGACATTTGACTATGTTTCGAATAACGTTCGATTTGGACGAAATCTTTGATATATTGCCTCAACTGAAATATTTTAGAGATTTTTGAACAACCGTCAATTATTTTATGTCGTAGGGGTCCTATTTATGTGGTCAACAAAATATCTCACATTTTTTGAAAAATCGTCTGAAACGGTCAAAATTGAAGGTTATTATCCACGCTTTTCGGGTCGATTTGGTCACGAAATTTAATGTCTCCAAATTTGCATAGTAACTACTCCGTACATTATAGAAATGTCTCCGCATAGTAGAAGGTGCGTACGGTTTAAAATAAACACATTAAAAAGACATTCGACTATCTTTCGAATAACGTTCGATTAGAACGAAATCTTTGATATATTGCCTCAAAACTGAACTATTTTAGAAGTTTTTGAACAACCGTCGATCATTTTATGTCATAGGCGTCCTATTTATATGGTCAACAAAATATCTCATATTTTTCGAAACGATCGAAATTGAAGGTTATTATCCACATTTTTAGGGCCGACTTGGTCACGAAATTTAATGTCTCGAAATTTGCATAGTAACTATTCCGTACATTGTAGAAATGTCTCGGCATAGTAGAAGATGCATATGGATTAAAATAAATACATTTAAAAGACATTAAACCAACTTTCGAGTAACAATATTTTCCTAAAGAGACAGATTCATGGTTACAAGATTCCCTCGGGTACCCAATTAATCGTAAATCGTTAAGAGTGAATTCTATCACGTCGTTTACTTAAAAATGCACCTAACACATACTGTCCGTTATCGAATTGTGAATCTGTAAGGGCATATTCATAGCGAATCTGGTAACCTTAGGCCCGGGCCACGGCCCAATCTGGCAAACCAACTGTACTCAAGTCTCAAAATGAATAACTGCACAGCTATTTTCTACGTAACCGGTAAAAAGAACCCGGGCCACGGCCCAATCTAGCCATAAGAAAGCGTTGTTCGTACCTGGTCACGATTCTAACAAGTTCCGAAACCTCTTTCTATATAAATCTTTCACGTCGTTTATCCATGAAAGCAGTCCGAGAATGCCTGCAAGGTATATAATTACGCATATATCAAGTACCCGTTCTCTCACAGGTTTACGGGTTAATTTAACTTGTCGTCGTGGGAGTACATGGACTTACCAAGTAGGCATTTTAGTTGAAGATAACTAATCTTACTCCTGATACCCGAGATGAATCGACCCAACACGGAACCTGAAATTGAAACCGAAAATAAAAAAACAAAGACGTTGAGCAGAAAAGAAATCGTTCCGTTCCCTCGTCTGTAATTTACACACGGGTGTACAGGTATCGAGTGTCACCGTGACAATATTTTGAGGTGACACATAACTGACATGAGTTCACAAACACAAACTCAAATCGCATACAGCAGGCGGCCAAAATAAAGATTAGCAAACGCCAAAATCTTACCAGATTTGGCATCGTGTTTCACAGAAAGACCATGTACAGCATATTGAGCATAAGTCAGAAGCCGAACACTTGGAGACGTACCCAATTTGCTGAGAATAGATCTAAGTATTCCACTGACGACATAGTAAAAAAAGATGTCAACTAATCAACATTACGATATTATTGCGAGTTGCAACTAAGTATATATTAATCTGAAAGTAGAATTGTCTTAAGCTTACTCGGTACGCAGTATAGTTAGAAGATCAGGCGGCAGAGATTCCATGAACGAAGATATGTCCCCCATTGTCAGCGCCTTGAGCTCTTCCTTCACGTTTTTCCTCTCTTCTAAAGTCATTTCTTTTCCTAGAGTTGTTTTACTGCATTCGCTTAAACATAAATAAATAGTGTTCATTAATGAAGCTTCCCATCTTACGACACAGTTTATGAACTGTCGTATTGTTGATCCAAAGAAGTATAATGCTCTAAAATATTGAAATCGTGTATTTGTGCACAAGCGTTTGAAAACGGGGGAAAAAAAAGGGCTACCTGTTGATTAGTCTCCCAGTAAATATGAGTGGTAGATACCTAGCATAGCTGCTGATACCGAAATATTCTCCGACGTGCTGTATTTCAGTAACATTCTGAAGAATCATTGCCTTCCACAGCAAACAATATTTTTGTCTGAATCCTTCGTCCAATTCTTTGTACATTCCGTGATCCAAGAGTACTGTAAAAGTGTATCAATGGCTTGAGTTGAAATTAAGACGGGCATATCCGTCATGAACGTCTGACGGGTCAAATATGGTGGAAAAAAACAAAATTCATATACCTAGATATTAACAAAATGCTTGTCTTATCTAACTAAATGTGGTCTATTTGACCCGTTTCATTCATAAGATGGATAATTCTGTCACAAGGAAGACCAATTGGAGATAAAGAGTGAGCACATACCTAATGAAAAGCCTTTCGGGCCATCCAAAGAAACTAAAATATTTCCAGGATGTGGATCGCCGTGCACGAAGCCGTGGACAAAGATCATTTCCGCAAAAACTTCCATCAATGCTTTTGCAACCTAAACCCGCATCAAAGAGCAAAAGCACAACTACAATCAATACGATATGAAACCATCAAATTAATACGAAGTATCAAACTTTCATCCATAATGATTTTGTATAATCTTGCTTTGCCTAGTAATAAGACAGGACCTTAGTCTAAACGGTGAGAGCGAAAAGAAGGAAAAGACGTGAGACTACACCTTATTTGTATCAATTCCCGATTTCTTCAGAGATTCCAAGTCATCAACCTGAAATCTAAACCGTTGTGCTGAGTGCAACATGTTTAAATGGAATAGTACTAGCAAATAGCAACATACCATCTGAAGTATACATATTCATATTGATTGAGAAAAGTCAGAAAATATACGATGCTAAAATACAGGTTCCTGGTTTAACGTCTTTCAAAGGTAAAAAGACAATTATCATTAAAGACAAGCGCCCACATCTTCACCGGCATAAGCTAAAAGAGCTTTAAAATTCTCAGTTTTTCAATCTCAAAATGATGCACAGAGCAAAAACAGAAACCAATGACGACAATTGAAGTCATACTACACAACTCTAGTTCAGAAGGACAGGCATCAGCAGTGCTAAGTCTGAATTGCCTCGTGATTCTATATTAGGATTTCTAGCTGAAGCTGATAATACTATGCTTAAAGACTATGTACCTTATAACTTAAGCAAACAAAATCGACTTAAGCAAACAAAATTGAATTACTATATAAGAGCTAAACGAGCATTTACCTTATGACCGGAACAAAACTGCATGGTCAAAACCTGTGTTGTTGTCAAATCCTGAATACACAGAGTGATACCTAGGTTAGCTCACATACCATATGTTTTTAGCCAAGTACCGACAAAAGAACTTCCAAGATGCTCTAGAAAAATTAAATTATAAATTTGAACAGTTATGACATGATACAGTCAGATTCTTGCCCAAAAAACTTGAGGGATCTTAACGTTCTTGTTGCTCTTAAAATTGTTGGCGGTTCTCTCAGAATTTCTAGCTTCCTGTACGAAATCTTTAGATCTCCAAAGAAAAATGAAGATTAAAAATCGGAGGAAATAGTAGATTGTCCAACATAAAATCCATTTCAATAGCTTAAAACTAAAAAATATACTCCGTACAAGAGAAGGTATAGCTACATTCTACAAGACCATGACCCTCTATCTATCTGCCTATATATGAATGACAGCCGTGATTATAAAAATGATTTGCTAGCCATCATGCATGTTCAAGTTCAACGAAAACTCTTGATACGTATTTTCCGAGTGTGTTGCCAAACTAGGAAATCTCCCGGTCCCTTTTCCCGAGAACAAAAAAAAGAAAAGAAAGGGCTGAAGACATGCATTAGTTTAGGGGAATGGTAAGCATGTTGATATAAACTACAAACTGAAAAATTAAATATTGATGTCCTGTACGCACGGCAAAGAAGTACAGGTTACATACGTATAAAGTTGTACGCATGAGTATATGATACTAACCAAGTTCCGCAGAGATAGACTCCTTAAATCCCAATAGAATCCATCCAAATCTGTACTCAGGAAATAGCTGAAATTGAAATTAAATTACATAAATACACCCGTCTAAAATGGATATGTAGGATGACAGGTGTAACCGTGTAAGCAATCACGAAAAAAAAAAAAACAGCAACAACTTTATGCTAGAGCCTTAGATGCTCCTGTCAATGGCGGGGTAACTGAGTAACGGGGAAAAGGATTATTGATAAATAAAGAACTCATCGTCTGTAAGTTTTAACAAACTGTTTGCGTGATACTATGCTCTTCTATTTGTGAAAACATTCTAAAATACAGCGTAGTTCATACCCAAGCAACAAATTCCGAGACAAAAGACATGGTTGTCATGTCTATGCCCATCAGCCGCTCCAAGCCAGGGTACTGAACCTGCAAACATAACAGCAACTTGGTTTGAAAAACAATACTCCATAATCATGTAAATAAACCAAACATAACTATCATTAATCAAAGACTTGTAATGTTCAATTACACCATCAACAATATATTTCTCAATTTCTGTTACTCCACGTACTATAATGATATTCGATATGAACTGATAAAAGTTAAATATATTAAATAAATGTGAAGAAAAAAAAAATTACTTGTATTTTTGGTTTTTATTTTAATGTTTTCTATTTTTCATTTTTTCTAGAATTTTCGGAAATAATATTCTGTATACTTGTAAGAAAGGCAATTTTGGTTACATTTTTTCATGATGTAAACATGTCAAAAATTACTTGCCAAATTTTTAGTCTTGTACGAAATTGTAGCGTGACACATATACATAGCACGGAGAAATAAAACTATTTTAATAAAGAAAACGAACATTATCTATTGATAACATTGTCTCTATAAAATAACAAAAGGAAATGGAGTAACCAATGATTATTTTATTAACTATAGAACAATTAGCGATATCCCCCAAATCAATACTCATGGAGCATGAAACTAGTTTCACAAAGATAGATAACCGACCTTCACAGCAACTTCTTCGTGGTTTTTTAAGACAGCACGATGAACTTGAGCAATAGATGCTGCCGCAATTGGTTGTTCATCAAAATTCAGAAATCTGAATGTTACATAGGTTCCGTTCATCAGTGGATAAGTTAATAGAATTTGGATGAAGCAATAATTACATAGATCTCAACTCTGCGGATTTTGCTTGGTTCATGTTATTAGAGGATGTATTTTGAAGGAAAAATTCAGATCACAAGCGTCGCATCTTAAAAAAGAAAGAATAAACTCACATATCAGTGAAATCCATACCCAGGTTTCTACAGATCACTTCCTTTATTAATCTGAAATCGCATGGAACTGCCTGTATACCAACAATAAGTTAGCAATTAAAAGAATTTCATCAGCGATTAGAATATTAGATTACCCACGTCGCAGAAGCATTAAAAGCAAAACAAAATATCTATTAAATTAAATATATACCTGATCCTGTAAAACAGAAAGTGTCACCATGTATTCCTGCGGGATCTGCCTCAAAGAAGCTGCAAATTGCCCAGCTTTCACATAAAAACCTCCGTTGACTTCGCACAATTTCAACATTTTCCTAGCAGAACGAAGATGAACCTGCATTCGACGCATAAATGAACCACCACAAATTGTATGATAGGGAACTTCCTACTGAAGGTCGAAAAATTGTATGATATGCAAAAGAGAAGGTGAGTCTCGTATGAACATATCACAAAGATGCCCAATTCCGTTATCTAAACGTAATTGGGATGCCCTTGAAAGCGTCGAAGCATTAGCCCATACAGAATTTAAAATAGCTCCACCCCGAATTTAATCACAAGAATGTCTGATTCCTAAAAATATACTCGTACATGAATAACGCCTAACCCCAAAAATCTAATAACAACAAATGCAGCACATCTGCAGCGTTGCTTCCCATCTTTTGTAGTATGTACTACCCAAGCCATGAAATTTAGTGGTGAGGAATATAACTATTGAACATTTGAACCATACACCCACTGCTCTTCAGGAATGATAACCAGCCTCAGCCACAAATTATAAGCAACATCAAAATTGAGAAATAATCGCATTACCCGTCTCAGAATATTCCAACGCATAAATTAACTTTACAGTAGTATTCAGATCATCTTGTGCTAATCCTTCCAAACTTAAGAAGATGTATACTTGTCACGGATTCGCCCATGGTTGGAATCTATAATCTCGAACTTCAATTTATTCGCAACATCCCCAAAAGTAACTTCTCTAAACCTCAAGAGTGTGTCCAACACAGTGTCGGCAGTGTCACACAAGGCTTTTTTGGGCAAAAATTCAAATTTTTTGCTCTAAATTGAAGCATCGAAGACCCAAGTAAAGTGTCGGGATAACATAGATTCAAAGTTACAACTTTTGCAACAAACATTACAGTAGTATTCATATAACAGTCACCAAAAATCAACTTCTCTCTCAGTCATGAATCGTGTCAAAAAACAAACTTAAAAGAATCAAATGAATCGAAGAGAATACAATCTCGAGCTTCAATTGATTCACAACATCCCCAAAATTAACTTCTCCTACCTTCAAGAATCACTATTTGCCATCGGATCATCAACATTCACAGTTACTCCATACAATTTTTACAACAAATTTACAGTAGTATTCGGATACGATTCGACAGTCCGAGAAGCTAGAAAACAACAAATTGATGAAGAATAACACAACGAAATCGACAATTACCTCGGCAATAGTTCGGCGATAATCGTCGGAATCCTTAATTACACCGTTCAAAGAGTACTTGTAATCAACAACAGTCGAAGCAATCTACATGAACAACCATAAAATTGAGAAAAAAATCAATTAAAATCGGAAGCAAAGTAATTGGAGAAATTGAGTTAGGAGTAGATGAATGAAGAAAACTGACAGTGAAAACGGTGAAGGAAGAGCGTGCGACGACGGAGAAAGGTGCTCTAATGTCGTCGGCGGAGTATGCGACGGCGGCGGAGACGCCGGCGGCGGTGGCGGTGGCGAGGAGTAGAGATAGTTTGGAAGGCGAAAACCTCCTCATCGGAGAAAATGGTGGTTGTTTTGTCAACGGTCACAAGACAATCGGGCAGGTAATCAAATCCAAGTTCGCTCTATTGTAATTTGAACTCGGGCCGGATACGGGGCGGGTCGGGTTTAATTAACGGGCCTAAATTATGTGGCCTTTACATGTCCATTTATAGAAAATCGGACGGCCCGTAAGCCTAAATTAGAAAAAAAAAAAAAAAAAAAAAAAAAAAACATGCAAAAAAATATTAAAAAATAAATTACGAAACACCGAGTATAATTTTATTTATTTTTTAGAAAGAAAATCCCGAAGAGATTAATTCATTAATTCAAAATGTCACGATAGAATAAAAAAATGTTTTGGGAAGACGGGTTTTTAATATTTTTTCCGATTTTTTAGGTTTTAGTAGGATTTTGAGAACTTAAAAGCAAATCTTACGAGTGGACAATGTGTCACATGTGATTTTGTACGGGAAGCGCTAATGATTGGAACATTTTCTCGTTACATGTAAGAAATATTTTAACGAAACAGGATCGATCGACTTTTCTTATTTGAAAGTGATCTTCAAGCAGAGGCTATTGGTTTTCTCAAGGCTTTGTAACTACTCCGTACTTTTTTTTTATTCAACGGAGCGCGTACTTAGTCGCATTACTATATACATTCAGAATCCCGTCAACACATCAAAATTACCTTCGTCTTCCTTTACGCCAAGAATGCTAGTATGCATCAGATAACAAGTTACGAGTACGAAGTGTCGTACCTTCGACCAAGATCTACAACATAGACCGCTTTGAAACGGGTGAATTTACTAGTAAGTTGATATACAAGACGTAAATCCCGGACTACATTTCACAAAAAGATTCCGGTACTGCCAAGTACTCTCGATCATTCTTGAAACAAGCTAACAGCAAGTTATAGAGCCGCTTTGAGTCTTTGAAACGGGTGAATTTACGAGTATTAGTTGGTTGATATACGAGGTGTAAATTCCACGAGTACAGTTCGCAGAAAGATTCCGGTATGTACTAATGTGTGTCCACTGCCTAAGTCATCCCGTTAGTCTCGATCATTCTTGAAACACACTGGCAAATACTGCGTATCCTCATGAAACCGGATCTAACACCTTGAACAGAAGTCCGAATATCTGCTAACCGAGACTCAAAAATGTCGGGATTGTGAGGTGTAACTCCTTGCACTTCATATGGCAGGACTTGTGAAGGGTAGACGCCCCTGCTCGAGAAAAGACGAAATATAAGCCGCCAGTGCTAACCGTTAACAGCAAGTCAGCAACCTAGCTTTAACTAGTACTCGTATTTACTTACGTAGTACTCCGTATAATACGGGAAAAAAAAAAAAATTGTTCGTATTTCCTTATTTATCCATCCCAAATTAATTGTCATTTTTCCATATATAGTAAGTAAATATACTGACCTCATTATAGTACCCCAAGATAAACAACACCAACGAACTATTAATAAACACAAATTATACTATACAACCGTTGTACCATACGACAGACGTTAAAATTAGGAATTTATGGTAAAAAGTTACCACTTTAGGTTATTTAGTGACCAATTTAGGTTAAATAGTGACCACTCTTTTATACGAAAAAGCTGTAACTATTTATCTGAAAGTGGTAACTAGTTAACCTAATATGGTAACTTTTTATCATAAATTACAAATTTTTATTATTGTCGCACAGTGAAACGGTTGTACACAATAATTATTGGCATATCAATAAATATGTACTCCGTAGAGAGCAAGCATCTAAGAATATGTACTGAAATTTAATTAAATTCAAGACAACTGTGCCATAGAAAGCAAGGTTCAAATAATTTACCGATTCAAACAGGTGATATCAATAGTTAAAGTCACTCTTGCTCCGCTTCTGAAGTCGGTGAAGCACAATTGCAGATCGAGTTTTCCAGCTGAAAAATAAGAACCGGGAACTTCTGTAAACTACGACAGTTTAAAGAATGAGAATATAAACAACAAAGAGTAGGTTCTCGTAGTAGCCCGTGTTTAAGCCAAGAAGGAAAAGTTAACTTCATCGTAAAAATTATGGATGTTACTCGTACTATTCAAAAAAAAAAAAAAAAAAAAAAAGTTCGCCAGTTTTCTGTATTCATCGTGCTCCTTGGGAGCCTCTCTTATAAGCTTACACACAATACGTGCCTTGCCAGTTGCATCAATCCACTCCGACTGTTTTATTACTTGCAGTTTTGGCCTTTACTCACATTGTACATTTGTTTTAACTACACATTTGCACCACAATCCAAGAAACCTGTCGGATACAGCTTTCTGGCCGTTCATTTGCTAACCCTCGACAACACCCAAAGCAACAGGACCAAAACTCAAGACCTACCAAAGATCATATAAAGATGAATACCTGACGGCTGACAGAATCTTGCCCTTGTTAAAGTTTTAAGCTTTATCATTTCCAGCTGAACTTCTTCGATAACGTCCAGAAGTACATGCAAAAGTGAAACCGTTTTCTGCAGAATGAACAGCATAATGGCATCATCTATAAGATTTCTGGCATACGGATTCTATAATGTTTTTCATATTAGCAATACCACTAGCCACTAGCATGAAAGCAGTTTACAGTCAGTTGATATAAAAGACTAAAAAAAGATTAATGGCTAGTATTACTCCCTCCATATCTAAAAGGTGGGAGCCTATGGTGACGAAGTGTAAGGTACTGGCGCACACAGTTTTACATATCGACCAAGTTATCCAGGTTTTGGTACAGTGATTGCATTTACCGTATTTTGAGCTAATATTGACGCACCTAGCAAGATTAGGTCGAAATACATGACACCATTACAACGACTAGAAATCGCGATTTGATAACCACCCATCTCACACAATTACACAAGAGACGCACTATATATCTCTTATTCTCTCTTTTTCATAAATATACATTATAAGCACATTTTCCCCTATATTTTCCCTAAAAGAGTGGATGATGAATAGTACTCGTATACATTAAGAAGTGGAAATACTGACGAAATACTCACTATTTTCAAATACAGATTGATGTAACCAAAATATTGCCATATTAATGGGCGGCCATATAATGGTAAATGAAGTACAGGGGAATGAAATTTTATGCCTAGGCGCAATGAGACGCCAGTCAGATCGCATTAGGGGACCGAGGTGCTTGGAATATAAAAGGCACACCTAAAGCGCATGAGACGCACCCAAAGTGCACGAGACACAACTAGTGAGACACACCAAGGCGCACTCGAGGCGCAATACTACACAATTCCAGATCTGTTTTATCAAATTGTTCTATTTTACCCTTCTCTTTCCTCCTAATCCAATATCTTCTCTTAGAAATACACGATTAGCAACTTTAAAACAAAAAAAGGACATTTCTTGTAGAAAATTGGATTGCAAAATATGCATGTCCGTTTGAAAAATCACTGTACCACGAGCCAATGTGTGCCCTGTGCCGGTGCGCTTCACACCTCAAACTAAGAACGCAACTAGAAGATTTTAATACCATGTTCGTAAGAGGTCAGTGTACACACTTACTTGTGTTTGTTCAGCGATAGTCCTCAAGCCTTCATATGTGAGCCGTGTATCACCACTCAAAACAAAAGAAAAAGCAGTGTGCGCATCCATATCATTGATAAACATCTGTCACCCAAAAAAGGTACTCATGGGACCATCCAAAAAGCAGAAGAAACTAATGAGAGGCAATTACAGTTTAGAAGATACTCACCTTACATATTTCTTCTTTGTTCAATCTATTAACAAGTAATAATCCGGAGGTAGCAGTAGACTCCGTGGTAAAACTGTAACACATACAATAATGACAAAGGTTCGTAGAATAAGATGCTACCTTTAATAAACCTAACCAACCATCTCCAGATAATTTGAATTGAGAGAATCACACAAACCTCTGTAACATGAAACCACCGTGATTAAACGTAATGTTTGGTCGACCATTTATGGCGTGCAATCTCTCAACTTTGTACAACTACAAATGTGACATCATCAACTTTCCAGTGAGATTCTGTTCAGATCATTAATTTTTGTCACAAAGAAAGAAATAGGATTATGGAAACCTGGAATTCTGACTGCAATGATTGACAGGCAACCATCTTCTTGAGAACACCTTTCGCATATGAAGCTGTTTCTATACTGGTTAACTCTTGCTTGTCCTTGATACGAGAGTTGAAGGATTTGTTTATCGTCCTTATTTTACCTTCGGAAACTTCGAGCTCCTTTCTCAGAGAGCTTATTTCGGCAGAAGCCTAAACAGCAAAGACAAAAAGAATTAGAGTATTGAGCATTAAATTGTAGATCTAAACAGAAGTGCAAGACAGAAATGTACAGAGTACTTAACAACGAATGTAAATATTAAGACAGTTGTGCGAAGAACACCCCAAATGCAACCAGGCAGCATTTGTCAGAACTAGCAATAACTTTAGTTGCAGTTTCGTTATAGAACATTTAATCACTGTTATAACCCAGAACAAGGAAAGCATCCAGAATAAACCTAATTTAGATCAATCAAATGATCTTTGTTATGACCAGCCCCTAACAAAAGACTATCTTAAATGATAAAAAAAAAATCAATGGAGAGAACAGTATAGAATATTTACCGAACTTTGTTTGTCAGTATCAGCGCAATGGTGTTCCAATCGCAAGCAGCCAATTTGGTCTATTTCACCTCGTTTCCTTATAAGGCCACAACTTGACACTAATTTCTCTGATTCATCAACTCTAGACTTCATTTTACAAGCTTGGTCCTGCATACCAGGATTTCGTGAGGTTAAACAGGATAGTTACCTTAACCGAAAGGAATGACATGAAATGAGATAGCAGGAAAGAGAGAATAACAATTGTACCAATAATTTATCCCGCTTGAGACATAGTAACTGCAATCTGGCTTTTTGATACATGGTTTTATACAGTAGTATTTTTGTATCAGCCACTCTACAGACAAATTAAAAAACAGTTCATGTCAAAATCAGATGAGCAGAGAGCAGATATCTCGTCTCAATTGTTCGAACATTACTTTTTGTTATGACAGAGGTGAGCTGAGTCCATTGATTTCTGCAAAATTCAGTAAGATCAGGTGTTGTTAAATAGACATTCAAGTTCTAACCACATTTTACCACGTTATATACTTATATGCACCTGTTGACTGAACAATAAAAACAATGAAACAACAGGCATGCGACCTTACTTCATGTTGAAGAAGCTCGTAACTTTTCAGCTTGTCCAGGTGGACCAAAATATCCTCCAACTTTGCAATCTGGAAGAACATGAGATGAATGTTTCTTAGATGACTATACTTTTAAGTATTTTATGATCAGCAGTGGTCAAAAATTGCAAAGCATTAATAATAGCTGATTAAATGATAGATATCCCGAATTGCCTCAGAAGAGTACATGCCAGATCCACATTGAACTTGTCACTTGTTGGAATAAGCGGCTGCCTTATCGCTTCACAGAAACTTGTGAGTACCTACAAGGTGAACAGTGATTTAACAGTAAATACAATAACAAAACACTATTTTTCTACAGGTATCTGTTTCAGGTAGCTACTTAAGTTAAAACAAATTCAGAGCAATGCATTACATCTGCCCAATCTCTTGCTGCGAGATCACTTTTGGTATAATGAGACGCGTTGTGCCCTTCCTCACTGGTCTTCTGATATTTACTTAACTTTGCCTTTCGTGGTAACAGAAGGGCATGATCATTATGATCTTGTATCTCATCAGATAATTTCCTTTTATGACTCAAGGGCCCATCACTGGCGCTGGTATCAGATGATGCCTGTAAGTGTTGAACATCTTCATTATATTTGGTCATAAGCTTATCTAGAGTTGCATTATCTTGTCCTTCAGATAAGTTCACTTTTGCATCAGCTCTCGAGTCACATGTCTCCTTCAGCACCATGCTACAAACAGGCTCCTCTTTAGGTTTATCAAGTACCTGTTCCATCAATCATCAATGGGAAGTTGCACAAGACACTCAAGAGCTATCATCTATGACAGTGCTAAAACTTATACTGCAATAGCAAACAACTTACCCACTTTCTAAGGCAATCGGTAGAACTAACATCTACCCCCACCAATCCATCCCAAATGGCCAAACTACACATTCACTTTGTAAAAGGTCGAACTTGCAAAATATTAACCTTCACTATATTCAATTAAATAAAAAGAAATTTAATCATGAAACTTACATATTCACATTTGCATATAAAAAGAGATTTTGGAAAAAAAAAAATATATATATATACAAATGGAGAACAACATGGTCAAAGCATAGTCTTGTAGACCGTGAAAAGTCAAATGGGCAGTTTGGAACGAACTGGAGGTAGCAACATATTACCATTCAGAAAAAGCACGTCTATAGCACATTAACAACAAAGTTGTGGTTCGGCTACATGAACCATACGAGGGACTATTTAGGAAGTATAACAATATATAAGTAGGCAAGAAGATACAGAAACGGGGAGACTGAAAAGAAGAAAGCAACAAACTGAACAATGAGAATATAAGCCATATGGGGCCTTGGATGTACGCAACATTTTCCTTGTAACAACATGATAAGAAGAGAAAAGGGAGATTAAGAGTCAGTTGAGTTATTCCATATTACTCCTATGATATATATATATATATCCCAAAGCCAAGGGAATAATACAAGCATTTGAAAAGTGAGAGGAAACCAAAAGAAACATAAATAAATAAATAACAGTTATAACTGTCCAACTGATACAAAGAACGGAGAGTATGAAGAAATAAAACAAAATCAGAGAAAATATGACAAAGAAATCATAGATGCTTTCAGGCAGATATTTGAAATTAAGTTTGGCACGATCAGACAAATCAGAGTTACTAAAATATGACCTGGACTGGCGGCTCATTGGATCTAGCATCAGAACTTAGAGTAGAGACAGGAATAGATTGCATTCTCTGCACTGGAAGGTCCCTGGTTGATGAAGTCAATATCCTCCCGTTTTCAATATCATTATTCGAGATGATTGTAGTGCGTGATTTCAAGACCGTATCCTTCAAATCAGGCTTAGGAGAGTTACCAAACACATGATCAATGTCACTTGAAGACAGCTTTAATTTGAATTTTTCCGCAATAAGCAAACTAGTTTGGTTTTCAACAGCGGAAGCTAAACCATCTGTCTCCTTCTGAACCTGATGATCCACATTTAACACGGACGGGCTTTTTTTATATAGTGGAGAAGCTGGCACCTTGTTTACTACTCCACTTCCAGGCAAACAAGCAGAATCACCAAGCATCACAGTGTTCGTACGGTCTTTCAAATCACTGAATGTCATATCCAGCAAAGAGGACTCGTATCGCATAGATTGTGGAGTTTTTATAGCACGTGTTTCTAGTTCAGATTCATGGCTATTGTTAGGCTTGCAATTCACTAGCCCTGTGTCTAGAGAGGCAGGTGGAGAAGAAAAGATGAGATGTGTTGCAGAATTTTTTTGAGAGGGTGAGCTTTTACACTGCTTTGCGGATTTTTCATCTTTGTCAACTTTGATACAACTTTCACGCTTCAATATTCCAGTATTTTTCAAGTGATAGCTATCTCTCTCGCTTTCTCTTTCAAATTGTCCATCAGACTCTGCAAAACGCACATCCAAGCACGCAACAGGAGCATCTAAACGGGTAAATGAAATATCCTTATCTACATATGCCACATTATTATCCTTTTCCAAGAACGTGGGTGAAAATCTGTGAGCTCCTAATCTCGAAGTATTTCCCTGAACCTTTGACGCAGAAAGAAATGAAGTTTCAAGCCTTTTCAGTCTTGAAACACTTTTTGTAAAAACTGAAGTACTCCAAGCATGGCTTAGAGTTCCTTTAACACGAAATTCCTTATTAACCTGAGGTGAATTCAGTAGATTATTTTCTGAGGCATATGGATCCTTGAATATTTGTCTGCGTTTAGATTGTAACGAGGATATTGAGCCAGGAATTGGCGGCTCGTGATGTAATTTTGACCGAGTACTTGATTGGGGAGATTCAAGCATTCCAGCAACTTCTGAACCTATCCTACTATTGCTATCCTTCTCCAATGGAATGTCCTGCAATCCAAAGGAATTTGACGGTACGCTTACCAATCACAAGATGGTAGGCACAGAGAAATGCATGCTCAATTTTGTTAAAAATGGAAGAGAAAAAGGTAGACAATGAACTGAAAATGTCCCTACAGCTACAAGCACTAGTAAGATCAAGTCATCGAGAACATTAATGTATGACTTCAATGAATCGCATGTCATGCAGGGTAAGGAAGAATTAATATAGAACTGCTGAAGCAAAAAAACTGTCATTCATCATGCTGATTCCTTCAATATTAGGCAGTAGATCATACACGCACATACAAGCATAGATCATGCACATTCCTAAAAATCCATGATAAAGGTTCAAAACGCAGGGGAAAAAGCTCTTAGAGCATCAGAAGTACTCATAGTGAACTCTATGGTTGAAGTCACAGTGATGTTTTTTTGTGTACTTAAGAAGGCCAAGGTGAACAGTTAAGAGATTTCACTCTGTATTAATAAAATCACAAACGATCCTAATACTATTAACCTAGCAATGTACGAGAACGGTAACTTTATCCATCTCTCCGTCCTATGAACCATCACATGTAACCATGCCTACAAGAACAACCATGTTAAGCAATCTGCCTATTGAATCTACAACTTTAACAGTTTAACTAATGAAACATGGGTTAATCTTCTACTTGTTTTTGGAGAAATTCATCTAAGGAACTACAATTCAAGAGTCGACAATAGTTTTTATGGCTGATGAACTCTCCTAACTTGTAAATGTTCATTGATATGCTCATATGCATTCCCTTAGGCGACCATAATGAGATTCTTACCTGTATCTGAAGAAAAGAAGCTTTAATAGGATCACTAGATGGAGTTGAAGGACCTGGAACATGATCCACTTGATCTGAATGATATCCGTTTGTCTCACCAAGAGCAGCATCAGAAATACCATCACTTCCTTTCTCAGCATTCAGAAAATTTGCAGAAATGGGCTCACTGGATGAATTTCCAAAATCATTTTTATGGAAGGAACCTGCATCTCTAGTGTCAATAAGATCATAAGATTTACGTCCACTAAACTCTTGACCCTGCGTTGGCCACACGGCACTCCTGGTGTTTGAACATTCAATATCCCCAGGATCAGATGTAGCCACCGCATCGTTGTTGCCATCACCCAGTAAAACATTCAGTTCAGCAGGCAGCTGCCCGTAATCATATCTGTCAGGAAGCAGCTGCCCAAGCTCTGGCCTCATATCACTCTTGGAATTTGAACATTCAGTATCACGAGTAAAAGACATAGCCTCTGCATCATTTTTTCCCTCCACCAGAAGATTTACAGAGATGCCCTCGTCGGATGTTTTCACAAAACCATTTTTATGGCAGGAACCTGTATCTCTATTGTCAATAAGATCAGAAGATTTATGGCCACTTAACTCTTGCCCCTGCCCTGGGCTCACGGCACTCTTGGTGTTTGAACATTCAATATTCCCAGCATTAGACGTAGTCACCGCATCGTTGTCGCCATCACCCAGTAAAACATCAAATTCCGGAGGCAACTGCCCATAATCATATCTGTCAGGAGGCAGCTGCCCAAGCTCTGGACTCATATCACTCTTGGAATTTGAACATTCAGTATCATGAGTAAAAGACATAGCCTCTGCATCATTTTTTCCCTCACCCAGCAACACATCCAATTCAAGAGGCAGCTGCCCAAGCTCTGTACTCATATCACTCTTGGAATTTGAACATTCAGTGTCACGAGTATGAGACATAGCATCCACATCGTTTTTTCCCTCCCTCAGTAATACATCCAATTCAGGAGGCAGCTGCCCATAATCATATTTGAGGTGGGTATCCCCCACAAGACTCATATCATCAGAACCAGCACTGCTAATAACTTTAGTAATAGGGCAAGCAGAATCAGTAATATGCTTTCTGGCTTCGGTGAGTACCATCAAATCACCTACACTAGCTTCAGTGGAAGTTTGACCATGAGTTCTCACGCCAAAAGGCAATCGAACCCCTGTTGGTGTTCTACAGTCTCCTCCGGATTCAGATCTTGCTAGACTGCGGAAGTTCATAGAAAATGTAGTAGAATCCATAGTAACTTCGTGATATTCATCGGATACAGCAGAATCTGATAACCGTTCACGTCTAATGAAGTCCGCAGACACAGGCCCAAAAAAGTTATTCTCTGCAAACAGTAAACCACTCAAAAATAAACTTAACTAAACCAATCGGATAAAGAAATGAACCTTCACTATCTCGATCACATTTTCAAAACAACCCACATTTCCAATAATTTCTTCACAAAATGAAATCAAATACTATTTGAGTAAGTGAATCATTAACGACAACTATTATACAACCATTGTAGCGTGCAAAGGTAAGATTAGCAATTCATGGTAAACCGTGACTTCTTTAGGCCCAAAAATCTGGTCACTATTTAAACTAAAGCGGTCATATCCAAGCTAAAGCCGTCACGTTTTCTCCCGTGTACTGTATAACAGTGGTACACACTAATTACTACTCACACCATCTCACTAGAAACATAAACCTACCAATAATAGAAACGTACGTTATTGATTGATACACCCATAACAGGAAAGCGTAAACTATTGAGCGGACAACCCACTATCTAACCTAAAGTCGTCACGTTTTCCTCCGTTGTACTGTAAAACAGTGGTACACACTAATTACTACCCCCACCGTCTCACTAGAAACTTAACCCTAACCGAAGATGTCTTAGACAATATGATCGAATCTCGCTCCCCATATCGTAATGCGACTAGTAGAAGTAAACTATTGAGCGATATACTCATGAAAGGAAAGCGTAAACTATTGAGCGGGATTGAGTGAGTATGAAAAAGAACGGGATTATACCATCATTCGAAGTAGCGGAACCGAAGCAGCTACCAGACGAAGGCGATTCCACGGGACGAAGAAAAGAGCACTTGAGCACACAATCGACATCATCATCGTCATCACTACCACCACCGCCGCCGCCATTACTGCTGCTACTGCTGCTACTACTACTACTACTCTGAAGCAATTCCATGATCTCGTCACTTTCAGTCCTACTGAGCTGCGGTTTACCGGAATTCTGGTCCTTCTCCTTGGAATCATCCGGCGTCGTTTCGCATTCTTCGTCTCTGTTGAAGAAGTGAACCGCGGTTGTTTCCGCGAAGCTGACTCTTCTCGCTCGTTTCTTGTACATCGTTTCTTCTCCCGTTTCGCCGTTTTCGTCGGGAAATTTGGACGACATTTTTGAGGTTGTGGAATTGGTGGAGAGGAATTCGGAAATGGAATTTGGGGATTTTTCGAAATTGGAAGGGATTAGGGTTTGCGATTTTGGGGGAGAGTAGTGGAGTAAGGGTTTAAGTGCGGGAAAGATTGTGTAATTGAAACTTTGAATATGAGGCGGGCCCACTTTCTTCTTGGATTCTTGACAAACGAGTCAACCGGGTCGTTGGTCGGGTTTTGGGCTCGATCATTTCGGATTCGGGTCGGATAAAATACAGGTCGAGTGTATTTCAGATTTGAAAAATACGAGTTTTGTACGAGTCGGATTTATACGGATTTAGGCCTTAGTTTCAGATCAAATACAAGTTATTAACGCACCTTAGAAACATTAATTGTCTTTATTTTTCTATTCTTAAAAATACAATTTTATTTTTAATTTTCTTAATTAACTCATTTAACATACTCGTATGATATTAGTGAGAATAAATATGTTTTTATTTAATATAGAAACTAGGTACGTCACCCGTGAAATTCACGGGATTATCCGCTTAAAAATTATGTGCGTTGGTTTTGTAAATCATCCACCAAGTCGTTTGGCGAATGTATATACAGAGTAGTTGTTTGAAATTACATGTGAATCGATTTCGTGTTTAATGGAATTAAACATAGTTAAAATGTAGTTTCGATTGCAATAATGATGGTGCATAAAGTTGTAATTAGAGCTGACAAAAGTTACCTAAGAGAAATGAATCATCTTTGTTGTAAAGTATTTGTCATTCTTTATCAATGAATATTAAGTTTGTATTGATTGTTATAACAAATAATAAAATAAGGGTAAACGAAAAGGTTTCAATCAATTAATAATAAAATTAATAAGGAATCTAATAAAAGCATAAATTAATACCACATACTAATAACATAACAAATTAGTCTTTACGGTGTATTAGATATAAGTTGTAGAAAAATATGTGATTAAAAAAATTTAAGTGATAATAAATGTAATAAAATGAATCATATTTGTCGAGAAGTCAAAAAATAAAGTTAAGAAATGGATTAACTTAAACGCAATGAAATTTGAAATCTTTTATTATTTACGGATGAATATTAATTTTCTATTTGATTATTATAATAATAATAATTAATTAATTAATTAAATAAGGGTAACCGAAAAGGTTTTCCAAATTTAATAAATAGAATACTTAACATCACATATAATAATTAAAAATTCGGTACTATATTATTAAAAATATTTAGTACTATATTATTGCAAATTATTCAGTACTATATTATTGCAAATTATTAAAAATTCAGTACTATATATAACCAATTACCAAGGCCAACCGAGAAGTTTAATAATAAAGTGAAAACTTTATAACATATCTATAATTATGAAAAAACAATACATATATATAAGCAACAAAACAAAATGCAATAAGAATAAATTAGAGTCGAATGCAAGAAATTTTAAAAACACAAACAGTTGTAGCTTATTCTTAATCATATTTTGTAAATTTCTTCAAGTTTGAATATAAATAAAAGTACACTCTTATGAACACAAAATCAATGATATTTAAAGTTAACTTGAAATATATTTATATAAATAATCAATTAAAATAAAATTATTATACCTGAAAAATAAGAAATTTCAGACTTGATTATTGGCTTCGCATAAGTTCACTAAACAAAAACAAATGCAAAAATATTAAATTAGCACTAAAATTAGAATCAACGAAGAACAATTATACAACTGAAGAGAGTATTTTAAAAATAGAACGGAAACATATCTATAATTATGAAGTAACAATACATATATAAGCAACAAAACAAAATGCAATAAGAATAAATTAGAGCCGAATGCAAGAAATTGAAAAAACAAAAACAGTTGTAACTTCTTCTTAATCATATTTTGTAAATTTCTTCAAGTTTGAATATAAATAAAAGCACACTCTTATAAACACAAAATTCATACTCCCTCTATCCATTTTTAATCTTCCTACTTTCCTTTTTGGATTGTCCATCTTTAAACTTCCTACTCACAATATTTCTTCTTTTGGTTAATTTTTGTGGTTCATATCATTTCTGATCCCACATTTTCTCTCAACTTTCATTTTCCACCACACATTACACTCCACCCTTAATTTTTGTGTCTACTCCCCCATGAAGTTTAAATTTGGATGGAGGGAGTAATATTTAAAGATAACTTGAAATATATCTATATAAATAATCAATTTAAATAAAATTATTATACCTGAAAAGTGAGAAATTCCAGACTTGATTATTGGCTTCGCATAAGTTAACTAAAATTAGATACAAAAAGATAAAATTAGCACTAAAATTAGAATCAACGGAGAACAATTATACAACTGAAGAGAGTATTTTATAAATAGAACGAAAAAAAAAATTAATAAGAAAAAATTTGCCATTGTATAAAGCCAAAACTTGATGACACATATATATATATGGGGGAAAAATTTAATAAGACTAAATTGACAAAGGGAAGAAATTAACAACAACAACAACAACAACAACAACAACAACAATAATAAAGGATTGTTTGAGCATTTAATATCTGCCACGCGGCAAAAAAATAAATACTCAAATAACCTTTTTAACTTTATATGTAGATAGATAGATAGATAATAATAAAATTAATAAGGAATCTAATAAAAGCATAAATTAATACAACATACTAATAACATAACAAATTAGTCCGGACGGAGAATTAGATATAAAAAAGGTGGAGAAAAATATGTGATTTAAAAATTTAAGCGATAATAAATGTATTACGAATATTACTTTTCGGATTTTGTTTTTGTTTAGTGAACTTATGTAAAGCCAATAATCATGTCTGAAAGTTCTCATTTTTCAGGTATAATATATTTAAATATCATGGGTTTTGTGTTCATAAGAGTGTACTTTTTTTTTATTAATCGAAAATAGTAAATTGTGTAATACTACCTTTTATAGCAATAAGAATTTTCATTTGTGAATGTAAAAATCAATGCAAATTATTTTCATTAATAAATTTACTATGACCTACATTTTCAGAAATCACAATCTTTTCTAAAACTTTTATTTAATAACTTGTTGTATTATTATATGTGATATTAAGTTTTTTTTATTATATTAAATGTAATTAATTACATTAGTAATTGACCAAAACCTTTTCATTTACCCTTATTTAATTATTATTTGTTATAATTCATTGATTATTTATATAAATATATTTCAAGTTAAATTTATCTATCATGAGTTTTGTGTTCATAAGGGTGTACCATTTTTTTTTAATCGAAAATAGTAAATTGTGTAATACTACCTTTTATAGCAATAAGAATTTTCATTTGTGAATGTAAAAATCAATGCAAATTGTTTTCATTATAAATTTATTTGTTTTCATTATCAAATTTATTATGACCTGCATTTTCAGAAATCACACTATTTTCTAAAACTTTTATTTAATAATTTGCTGTATTATTACATGTGATATTAAGTTTTTTTCCATTAAATGTAATTAATTACATTAGTAATTGACCAAAACCTTTTCATTTACCCTTATTTAATTATTATTTGTTATAATAATGAGTAGAAAATTAATATTCATTGATAAGGAATGTAAATTTCATTTGACCTAACTTACTCCATTATTTTATTTTATTTTTATGCTTTTCAACAAAGATGAGTCATTTTCTTAGTGCATTTGTTATCACGTACATAATTTTAATCACAATCTAATACTATCTTTTATAGCAATAAGAATTTTTATTTGTGGATGTAAAAATCACTGCAAATTGTTTTCATTAATAAATTTATTACGAACTACATTTTCGAAAATCACAATCTTTTCTAAAACTTTTTTTAATAAGCTGTTGTATTATTATATGTGATATTAAGTTTTTTTTTATTAAATGTAATTAATTACATTAGTAATTGACCAAAATCTTTCCATTTACCCTTATTTAATTATTATCTGTTATAATAATGAGTAGAAAATTAATATTCATTGATAAAGAATGAAAATTTCATTTGATTTAACTTACTCCATTATTTTATTTTATTTTTATACTTTCCAACAAAGATGATTCATTTTGTTAGTACATTTATTATCACGTACATTATTTTAATCACAATCTTTCTAAAAAATTTATCTAATATTTTGTCTATGTATATATAAGTTTAATAATAAAGCGAAAACTTTATAACAACTCTAAAATTATGAAAAAAGAATACATATATGTAAGCAACAAACAAAATGCAATAAGAGTAAATTAGAGCCGAATGCAAGAAATTGTAAAAGGACAAACAACTTCTTAATCATATTTTGTAAATTTCTTAAGCTTGAATATAAATAAAAGCACACTCTTATGAACCCAATATCCGTGATATTTAAAGTGAACTTGAAATATATTTATATAAATAATCAATTAGAATAAAATTATTATACCTGAGAAATGAAAAATTGCAGACTTGATTATTGGCTTCGCATGATTTTACTAAACAAAAACAAATGCAAAAAGATTAAATCAACACTAAAATTAGAATCAAGGAAGAACAATTGTACAACTGAAGAGAATATTTTAAAAACAGAACGGAAATGCATCTATCTATAATCATGAAAAAACAATACATATATAAGCAACAAAACAAAATGCAATAAGAATAAATCAGAGCCGAATGCAAGAAACTGAAAAACAAAAACAGTTGTAACTTCTTCTTAATTATATTTTGTAAATTTATTCAAGTTTGAATATATATAAAAGTACACTCTCATGAACACAAAATCCATTATATTTAAAGTTAACTTAAAATATATCTATATAAATAATCAATTAAAATAAAATTATTATACCTGAAAAGCGAGGAATTCCAGACTTGATTAGTGGCTTCACATAAGTTCAGTAAACAACAACAAATGCACGAAAAAAAATTAGGACTAAAATTAGAATCAACAAAGAGCAAGTATACAACTGAGGAGAATATTTTTAAAATAGAACGGGAACTTTTTTAATAAGACAAATTTGCCATTGTGTAAAGGCGAAACTTGGTGACACGTATATATGAGGGGAAAAATCAGTAATACTAAATTGAAAAATCAGAGCCGAATGCAAGAAACTGAAAACCAAAAACAGTTGTAACCTCTTTTTAATCATATTGTGTAAATTTCTTCAAGTTTGAATATAAATAAAAGTACACTCTTATGAACACCAAATCCATTATATTTAAAGTTAACTTCAAATATATCTATATAAATAATCAACTAAAATAAAACTATTATACCTGAAAAGCGAGGAATTCCAGACTTGATTAGTGGATTCACATAAGTTCACTAAACAACAACAAATGCACGAAAAAAAATTAGCACTAAAATTAGAACGAACAAAGAGTGAGTATACAACTGAGGAGAATATTTTGAAAATAGAACGGAAAATCTTTTAAGAAGACAAAATTTGCAACTGTGTAAAGGCAAAACTTGGTGACACATACGTATATGAGGGAAAAATTCAGTAAGACTAAATTGACAAAAGGAATGAAATTATAAATAATAATAATAATAATAATAATAATAACGAAAGGTTGCTCAAGCATTTAATGCCCGCCACGTGGCAAAAAATTAAATGCATAAACAACCCTTTTAACTTTATTTATAGATAATACAAGTATTCTTTATATACGTTGATATTTTATTTCCATAGACAGTACGGACATATATGACGAATCTTTACTCGATTTATTTTATTTTTTTCATTAAAATAATTATGTGAGAAAAATATGATTATAAAGATGTACGTATTTCTTAAAATTTTGAAAATAAAAAATACTACTCCGTATTTCTTAGTGTTTTTGAGAAATATTCGGATTATTATCGGGTCGGGTCATTTTCGGATTTTGTTTCGGGTAGAGTCGGTTTTTGACAGGTCTAGTTCCGAGTCACAACAGTTGGCATCGGCCAAAAAACCTCTGCGTTGCACGCAGGGGCATAAACTATCTTCACCATTAATGCCAAGTAAAGTGTACAAAACACGAGGCGGACGGGTGATGAAAATCCACAAAAAGCCTCAAAAGGGGGGCAGACGAGTGTGCTATGTCGGCTTTCTCTTCTGTCGCACCCTCCCTGGAGGTACATGAGGCACATTGATCGTTTTCCTATTTCGGGGGTGAAGACGGCTCCTCACCAGTCGTCGCTCCCTCAGTCTCCGATTCTTCTTCTTCAATCGCTTTCCTCTCATCATTCAGCCTCTTGTAAGTGGCCTGGAAAGGAGCCCAGTCGAAGCCTGGAAGCATCTCATTAAGGGTGGCGCTCACAAGGTCGACGACCAAGTTTTGCCCTTCCATATAACCGGCGTCAAAGGCATCTTCAGCCTCTTTCTCTGTAGATGCCAGCTCTTCAGTCTTGGCCTTCAAGGCCGCCTCCACCGCCTCACGGTCCTTCTTCAATGCCTCGGCCTTGACTGTCGCTGCTTCAAGTTTCTTCTTCAGCATCTCCACTTCACCATTCGCCTTCAGTAGATTATCTTCGGCTTTCTGACAGGCTGCAGACCAGTCCACCAGCTTCTGCTCCGTTACCTTGAGCGTCCGGGCCACCTCCTCCTTCTGCTTCCCTTCGGCCTCGACCTTCCTCTCAGCCTCCTGAAGTTCTGTCTTCAGCGCGGCGACAGTTTCCTGCTCATGTCTAAGGGCGGCACACACCCTGCTGAAGCTGATAAAGGCTCGAGTGGCGTAAGTAAGCCCCTCGGTAGCCTGCTGGATGAGGGTCTCCCAATAAGCAGCAGAAGGACAAGAAGGAGGAGGATCCTGAGAAGAGACATCCCCAGACTCAAACAGTTTGAAGAACTTGACTTCAAGTTGGTTTATCCCGTCGTTAGAGAAGGAAGGCAGAGGGACATTCAGGGCGGCGTCCACGTCTTGCAGAACTACGGTATCCTTCGAAGCTTCGAGGACCTGGGCGGCCTCGAGGTGGTCGGCTGCATTGTGAGCAGGAGTCCCAGCCCCAGACAGCTCTACTCTTCGCTTCTTGATGGGCGACTCTTCGGCAGCTCTACGCTTCAAATCAGGCTCGACGCTATTTGGAGGGCTGGCCCCTCGAGGAGAGGTGACAACCTTCTGACCGGAATGACTATCAGCCACCCCAACGGTAGTCGGGGTCTTTTGGAGTTCAGATCTCTTCTGAGGACGGCCAACTTGCAATGCCGACTGATGCCTCTTGGACTTAGAGAGGCCGGCCTTCGAAAAAGTCATGATCGTTTGCTGGCCGGCCTTAGGCATAGGAGGGCGAGGTGTGCTGGGCTTGCGGTCTGGGACAGCGGAACTGGGACTACCTGCAAACCAACAAGGAAACAGATTGAAAGAAGGCTAAAAAAAATGGCGAAAACCAAAAACATAAGTGAGACGACGAGCACCTCCAGCCTGCGTACTCGTCCCAAATACTCATTCGAGGAGATCACGTCAAAAGGAGGCAGCAAAACCTTTGGGAAGGTCACCCGGTCCTTACCCACCGGCTCTACGACACCTTGGAACAAATCACGAATAGCTCAGTTGGTCAAGGTGAACACGAACGTCACCTTGAAAATGGCGAGGGATAGACCACCCCGGTCAGATAGAGGAATCGCCCCCTCACACAAATGCCCAGGCCTCGTCATACCTGGCGCCAAATATTCCACTTTAGAAACGAGAGGGTGGAGATTCAAATGCGTGACCCTTTTGTCACGCTGGCTCTGATACCATGTTAGGAAACCAACTAAACCAAAACCTCAAGACGATTGCTGGAAGCCCAGAAATGTCGACAAACTGTGTAAACTATTGAGCGGAACAGAGTGAGTACGAAAAGAAAGGGATTATACCGTCATTAGAAGTAGCGGAGCCGAGGCAGCTACCGGATGAAGGCGACTCCATGGGACGAAGAACAGAGCACTTGATAACACCTTTGACATCATCGTCGTCATGGCTACTACCACCACCGCCATTACCGCTACTACTCTCAAGCAATTCCATTATCTCGTCACTTTCAGTCCTACTGAGCTGCGATTTATCGGAATTCAGGTTCTTCTCCTTGGAATCATCCGACGTCGTTTCGCATTCTTCGTCTCTGTTGAAGAAATGAACCACGGTTGTTTCCACGAAGCTGACTCTCCTCGCTCGTTTCCTGTACATCGTTTCTTCTCCCGTTTCGCCGTTTTCATCGGGGAACTTGGACGACATTGTTGAGCTGTGGAAATGGTGGAGCGGAATTCGGAAATGGAATTTGGGGATTTTTCGAATTTGGAAGGATTAGGGTTTGTGATTTAAGTGCGGGAAATCTATATATAAAGTTAAAAGGCTTCCTTCAACATTTAATTTTTTGCCACGTCGCATGCATTAATGAGTTTTTTTTTTTATTTTGTATTTTAGTAAAATTTATTCTTATTAAATTTTGAATTGTTTAATTACGTATGCGTGTACATTTTTATTTTTATTAAGTTTATATTTGATAACATTATTAAGTATCACAAACTTTTCGTTTATCCATATTTAATAATTTGTTATAATAAATAATTTAATTTATTATTATTGTTATTTTTCAAAACCTTTACACTCATCTTTCATTACCATTAACTATTAAAAATAGTACTTCGTAAATAGTTTAACGCCTTTTTTTAAAATAAGAATTTCCATTTTTTAGGTTTATTTCTTTAACAAAATTAATATTTATTTGCTATTTTATGCCTACTAAATTTAAACCTTATTACATTATAAATTTGTAATGTGTTTAGCCATTTTACTTTATTAATAAATTTATTACTACTTACAGTTTTTTTAATCGCAAAAAAGATTTTGTTATGCATTTAGTTTTTGCGCACGTGGCGGATGATTTCATGTTTTTTTTAACAATTTAATGTTTTACAAAATAATAATATTTTTTATTTTTATTTTTATTTTTAATTTTCTTATTATATATGTATTGTAAATTTTATTTTCATTATCTTCATATATAATTAATCACATTATTAAGGATCACAACAAATTTACATTATTTATATTTTATATTTACTAATTGTTCTATATAATATATTCAAAAGACAACTTAAAACATTAAATTTTATTCCACATGTCAAAAAAAAAGACAATGGAATTTTTTTAATATTTCACTTAAAGCATAAATTTATTGTTATAACAAAAATTAATGATTTTTGAAAAAAAAAACTTAATCATTTGGAGGTTACACCTTTCCATCTATTTTTGCATTAATAATCAAATTTAATATTAATAATTATATTATTTATTATGAAGAACTTCATTATCATCATTATATAATTAAAAAATCAGTATAATGGAGAGTTGGAAAAAAAAACTATTTGTATTTTGAGAGTTCTTTTTCACATTTTATTCGTTCTATTTTATAAATATTCTCTTCAATTTTGTAATTGTTCTTCGTTGATTCTAATTTTAGTACTTCTAATTTTATCTTTTTGCTTTTGTTTTTGTTTAGTGAACTTATGCGAAGTCAATAATCAAGTCTGGAATTTCTCATTTTTCAGGTATAATAATTTTATTTTAATTGATTTTTATATTGATTATTATATAAATACATTTCAAGTTTACTTTAAATCTCATGGATTTTGTGTTCATAAGAGTGTACTTTTATTTATATTCAAAGTTGAAGAAATTTACAAAATATGATTAAGAAGAAGTTGCAAATTTAAGTGTTAATCAAAGTAGCATATTAAGGATTACAATTATTTTGGTAATGTATTTAATATTTTAGTCCAAAGGTAAATCAACAATAAAAAAAATAGTAAGGAAATGAAAAACAAAACTTATTATATCCCTTCAGCATAATGTATTATTCATAAGAAAACGTAATATTTTTCAAAAAAAAATTAAAATTTGGTTGTTTCGTCATTTAATCCACTTTCATCGTAATGATAGTCAATCAAATTTAATATGAATAATTAGATTATTTAGTATTAAGAACTTCATACTGAACTAACTAATTTATGTATTTTACTGCTTTACTATTAAATTTTTTATTACATGCTTTATCATATATTTTAATTTTGCATCAATGAAATAAAGTTAAAAGGTTTTCTTCTCCCATCAAATTTTTTAGTGAGTGACTTCCGTCTCTTCCGTTAAAATATTAAAAATATTAATCAAAATTTTTCATTTGCCTTTTATTAAAAAACTTATTATTATATTTTTTTATGAGATAAATTTATAATCTATACATATATTAGTAAAAAAAAAGTATGCATTTAATTTTTTTTGCCACATGGTGAATGGTTTAATTTTTTTATTACAATTTAACTTTTTACTTATATTTATCATTATTAAATTTTGATTTTTTTTATTATAAATAATTTATTGTTATTGATAAAAAATTAATGATTTTTGAAAAAAAAAAAACTTAATCATTTGGAGGTTACACCTTTTCATCCAATTTTGTCTTAATAATCAAATGTTAATACCAAGAAAAAGTTTGCAGAGTGTTAATCAAAGTAGCATAGTAAGGATGACAATTTTTTTTTTTTTTGAACAAAAAATTATTACTAAGGATGACAAGTATTTGAGTCTAATTATAGGTAAATCATCAATAAAAAAAATAGAAAGAAAATGACAAACAGAATTTAATACTTCACTTAAGCATAATTTATTATTCTTAAGAACGCTTAATAGTTTTCAAAAAAATTAAGAAATGACAAACACAACTTTTGTCGTAATGATCAGTCAAAGTTAATATGAATAATTATATTATTTAACATTAAAAACTTAATATTAGAACTAAAAAAAAATAGAAGTATAAAACAATGAAGGGATACAAATAATTGAGATTTTTTTTACATTTCATTCGCTTTATTTTTTGAACATTTCCTCCAATTTTGTAAGACACGGAGTATGAATTAACTACTGACCTTATATTAATTTTGTAAGATCTGACAACTTTTTTACCTGAATTATTTGACAACACTTTGTCAGAAATATATTAACAATACGGTAAAAACATTGAAACAGATAATCCCGTGAATTTCACGGGCCACATACCTAGTTGCAATCTTGAAAGTTGAAATAGTGATATTTAAAGTCAATCGGGTCGGATATTTCCACCCATCAAGAATTGGGTCAAATTCGGTTTTGTCGAAGACTCGTAGTTAAACGGGTTAGAGTCGTTTCAGATTTTTTTTATTCTCGATTTTTTGATGAATATTGATTCGTATGTTGTAATAAATATTCCGGTCAATTCAGGTTATGAATTAAACTCGGATCTCCAATTAGGGTACTGGGTTCAGATTTAGATTATTTGGGTCGGATCATTCAGATTGGGTTAGTTTTACCAGTTCTATCTCATTGTTTCGAGTAATTGAGGACACGAATTGCGTGAAGTCACTAATTTTTAACGTTAACGCTACCAACGAAAAAAAAAAGTCAAATGGGTCGCAATGGGTCCTTTCGGATTAAACATATTTACCCAAGAAAGACGAGTCAGATGAAGCTTCGACAGCTCTTATTGAACGAACACAGCAAAGAAAACGGAATGAATTCATCGCGATATTTATTTATTTTTCTTGAATATTGACAGAAAGAACTCGAAACATTTTTCCAACATTAGTAGTACACTCATACTCATACAACTACGCGTCCAACACTGAACTCGAAGGCCTGGTGCTGAAAGGGGCGGCAACAGTGGACGCAAACGCAAGGAACCGCGTGTGTGTTTTTTGTAACTTTGTTACATACAAGGAAGACACAATGGACCGAGTTTCAGCGTCCAGGTATTCTCACTACTTCCGTATTCAGGTCTGGTCTGGTCTTTCAGATTCTGTGTCGTCTATGATTGTGTGGTTTTAGTTAACCCCGTGTTGACCCGCTCTTGGCGTTCTCTTCGTTCCAACAAGAATGCACGGCGGGTAGTTGATAGTCATCGGGTTTAAGGGCCAGGGCGAAATCCGGTAGAGTTGGCGCAGTCTCCATGATTCTGCAATCACAGTCGATGTTATGACATAAAACACTGGTGGATGACCCGTAATTTTTTAGCGGAAAAATTCAAATCACTATTACATGAACTAAAGATTATTTAGATCTTTTCCCAAACCGAATGGGCGAAGTGTACGCACAAGTTTTCGTTTATGGTGTCTGAGACTCGACATTGTTAGGCATAGACGCATAGTCACGGAGATCTGCCAGTACATAAGATGGCTAACAATGTGCATCATCACATTGCTTTACAGTAGGGCTAACTGATACTAGTACAGTACATTTTAAATGCTAAATCACTCTTTTTTCGCTATAATCTTACTCGTCGATTTCTGCAGTCAGGGTTAAAATGTGTGACCATTTTGAAAATAGAAGAAATTTAATATGATGCAGAAAGTTTTCGACAATTATATTCTCAACAACGAAGATAAACACAAATGGAGATGGTTAGACAGTGATGCCAGGATTTGCCGACTGTGAATCTGTGATGTAAATGCAGAAAACAAAAACAGCAATGCGCATAATCACTTACTTTTCATACGTATACAAATCCCGATTTATCCGCACCTTGCTGGAAGTATCTTTAGGGATTTTATCAGAAAGATACTTCATGGTCCCCCACAACGGTGGATTTCTGCATGAGAAACAACACATTACGACTACTGCTGATATCTCAGAATGTGCTAAATAGGATATGCAGATGCGACTACTGAGTATTGACGATTTCACAACACTAGTGCAGTAGCTACTACAGTTGAGAAATGCTCGAGGTATCGACTTGCACAGCCAGCATTTATTCATTATTCAGAAAATGTCGGTACAAAAGGGCTTTCGCTCAGCATCGGAAATAAACATAAGAACAAACTTCTAAGAGTAAATTACCTTGACTGAGGAGGAGCCACGTTAAACATTTCACACGTCTTTTTACTTTCTTTAAGATACTCATCAGCTGCTTGTAAAGAGGCAATCGCCATCCCGTGAGATTTCTCCGTATTGCCCTCATCTAAGATGACTCCGTGATAATAGTAAGCAGCAGCCTGTAAAAAAGTTCTTCCTATTATATCAGTAACATAAAATACACGTCTGTCTATTCTCTTTAAAATACAGTGGAACGAAGATACGTATAGCAGCAAATGCAAAGACTAACGCAAAGCTTCGGTCAACTTCACGAGAGTATAACAATGAAAAAAGATGCAGAGAAGTGTGCACAGATGTTACTCCTGATATCGGATAACATATGATGAAAATTTTGACACGTGAGACATAGAGGACGAAAAAGGAGAAAGAAACCCTAATATACCTTTGCTTCCATATACCTCCACTTAATGAACAACTGGTGCTTTTCACCCCAGCCATTAGTTAACGGTAGATTCATTATATTATCTTGTGCCTGCACAACATCGGCATCAGCATAAGAAAACACAGACGTACTCAAAGATATTTAGGATACACGTGCAAGCAAAAAAAAACAGAAAAGATGAATGATAACAATGACAAAGACTACTTAACTAACAAGGATCGTGTATGGACATCAGAAACTGATAAGAGTATACGGAGCCAGATAGAAAGTCTATGCAATGTAAGTTAGACATTCAAGAAAGACATGAGTTACTTTAAAGAAGAGATTCATTAGGTTGGAGCTGGAATACTGCTTGTTTTCGGAGGGTATATATTATTTCGATCATGTTTGGGGGAGGGTCGTTTCTAGCTTCTTTCAGTGGATCAGTTTAGCATATGTTTGTAAGGTTATCCGACTTATCCCAATTACGTTTATACAAAAGAAATGGGCATCTTCGTCAGGGAATTAAAATTAGGCCATACCCCGCAGCCGCTTTTTAATGGTTTTCTTAGGTTACTGCAATAGGGCTTTAAGGGGATTACACTCCATTTCACCATGTCCACCAAAACATCAGAAGTAGGTAAAAGACGAAATATATCAGTATGTAGAAGTCTACCTGTTGCCAATATTTCACCATTTCACATGCCAGTCTTCGCTTTACAGCAAGTGTAGCTTTGGCACTGTCAATCGCCAAGCCAAGTTGGATATCTACACCCTACATGACCAACGTAGTGTATTATGAGCCTACGAGGGTACACAAAATTGCTTCTTGTGTACAACAACGTCTAGTCCTTACAATCTCAAAAATAATTTACTAAAAATAATAACAGCTTCCACTGTAACACACGATAAAATATTACGGAGTACCGTCCTAAGTTTTGAGTTAAGAGATAGTAATATTTATGTCAATAGAAAAGTACATTTGAACTTCCACTAGAAAAGGAAAGCACTGCTTCAACAGTTCAGTAGTTCACACAAGAAAGGATAAATATGGAAACTTCACTACCTGTCCAAGTGCCTGCAGCGAAAGAGCACGTATGGTTCCTTCAGATAGATCGACTGGCAAGTTTCTTCTGCAAATAACACGTGATACATAACATGAGCAACATGACAATAGACAATACACATTAACATCAAACATATAAGAGTACGGGTCAATATTATACGAGTATTTAAACTTTAAAGACTTACCTTATTTCGACTGAAAGCTGTGGGAACGCATGGCGGATAGCACAATCAAGGTACCCTGCTGCCTTCAAGAAAATGTCAACAGAAGCTCGCCTGCTCTCTGTGTTCATTGAACCATAGATTAAAAATTGTTAACCTTCAAACACCAACGTTAAATAGCAAGCAAACATCAGATATTATTCAATAATATCACTTTTTAACCGATTAAAGATGTTGATTACCATTAAGAATAACTATGAGAATCAGAAAACTTTACAATGTGCTTAATTCAGACAAGAAAAAGACTGAAGTCTATACAAGGAAAAAGGGTCAGACAAGGGTATAGGGTTCATTTATTGGGAATTAACGTAACATCGACATGAAACTCTGTTACGTAACAAGGGTTATGTAACGTAACAGTAGCAGTGACGGCTAATTCTCTACAGACTCGAATACAGGGGGTATGCCTACCGTCAGTAACCTTCGGTTGATAACCATCAGTAGATATTCTGGGAAGAAGTAAGAGGTTGGCTTGTGATAACGACAACATTGCCATCAGATGCAGGACAGACAATACCTCGTACCAAGCATTGGTCATTACCGTTTCCTGAAAGATATATATAATGGAACCAAAATCAAATGCGACCCTAAATGTAATAGACATACTATACAGAGTAACGTTATCAAAAAGCTCCTCTCACTTCGACAACTTATGTAACTAAATGTAACGTTATCAATGAATTTTGAGGCTAACCTCGGCTGCATCTTCCTGATTCACCCAACAAAACTGTACCTTGTGTTGCAACGGACTTCCTACAAACAGAAAGTGAGATTCAAACCCAACATAACAAATCAAAATAACAAGGGTAACAGACAAAAACAAAACAGTATACCATCTTTAACTAATCCGAGGAGGACGGGTAAGTAATCTTCAAGAATCTGTTGAAGATCAGTCAAGGTGGAACCTCCTGCACATACAACAATCAACCCCAGTTCAACCAATTACGCTCTCATTTGTACTACGGAGTATTATATTTACAATGTCACCAAGTCTCATACAACGCCAATGAACCTATCTTGACTCGGCGAGAAATTGAGTGAATTCTTAGTGTTCTTCATTGTTTTAGTACACTTTGATTTTCATTTCCACACTCAAATATTCAACCCCACGCTTGACTTCGCTATGATAATACTAATTGAGCCAATGACATCGGCTTGTCAGAAATTTACCAAAACAGATGACAAGCGGATCAAATTACCCGTCAAAAGAACTCCAAAAAACGGAAAGTATAAACATACGAGCGAACACACAAATATAGAATAGAATCCCCAAAAATAGAAAGATAAACAAACGAGGCACGCATACAAATATAGAATAGAATTCCCAAAAATAGAAACATAAACAAACGAACCAGATTACCAGACACACAAATATAGAATAGAATTCCCAAAACACAAAAACAGAACAATGACTCTCCCTTGTGCCGTAAATATCCGTCATAATATTATAACATGTGAAATACTATCCATTTAGTTAGAAAACGACAAAGTATCATTCTTCTGTGCTATCGTCATTTTCATGTAAATTGTATTTTACCCATCATAACATTATGACGGATATTCCGTCACAAACAAGGATTCCCAAGAATAGAAAGACGAGTCAATCGTTTTATTATTAGATGACAAATGAACCATAAGCAGAGCCACATGATCAAATTACCCATCAAAAACAATTCCCAAAAATAAAACAGTTAGACTGTCCTATGTGACGAACATATCCGTCACAAAGCTATAACAGATGAAGTATCAACCATGGCAAGAAACGCAAAATCTGAATGACTCGGAAATAGCAAATGTTTTGAATTCATCAAACTCAAATGCATCATATTTAACCCGTCACAAGATTGTCACGAATATTCTCGTCACAAACTTGTAAAAATAATATTATCTCCATTCCAATCAATTCCATACATTTGGTTTTTCACACTTGAAAATACACGTTTTCTTTTTGTTCCTATATTTACTTACATATTTCTAAAAAATACCGTATAAAAATTTGGTATTCACAATTCATTCAATCAGACAATTTAAACAAGATCTCACGTTACTATTCCCTCCGCTCCAATTAATTCCAAACATTTGCTTTATCACGTACACCACACGTTTTCTTTTGTCTATATATTTAGTTACGTATTTCTAAAAAAAATATAAAAATTTGATATTCCTAATGCATTCAATTAAACAATTTAAACACGATCTCCCCAAGACTATAATTTACCTTATATATAAAAATTATATCGAAGATTCTTCCTACTTACGAATAGTGGGCATTGACCAAATGTACGGAATTGATTGAAACGAATGGAGTAAAAGATAAACAACATAGCAATACACACAAATATATACGCGGAATAATGGAATAGGCAAACAAATGACCGGAAAATTTAACGAACCGTGTTGAGTAATGGATTTACGACGAGAGCGAGTAACATGAAGAGCTTCATGACCAACCATGAGAGTAATTTGAGTACGAAGAGAAGTTAACCGTTGAACCGCGAACTTCGGCGCCTGTTCACCTAAACATTCACCGAAATCAACCGTTTTCGGAATCCGAAAACCCGGTACGAAAACGGATACTTCGCCTATATTACTCGGCCGTTTTCTGTTCCCTACTGTTTCCTTCTGGGTCGACACGAAACACCCCATTTCCAACCACCACCGCCGCCGCCGCCGCAACAACCGCAATCGAATCGAATTGAACTGAACTGAATCGAATCGAATTGAATTGAATTGAAGTGAGTTTGGATTGAATTGAGCTGAGGTGAGATTATATGAATCGAATTGAATTGAATTGAGGTGGGAATTATTGGTATGAAGGTGGAAGGGAATTGAATGGTGATGGGTGGGAGAAGGAAGAGAAATGGAGGAAGAAAAAGAGGGGAAGAAGGGGGTTGTACTCCGTGAGCAGTAGGTCTCTCGAATCACGATACGGATTATCCGTCTTAAATTTATAATAACGGGTCAAATAATATCCACATTGTTCTTTTAACATGGGTTCATTCGTAAACTGTTTATCGAAAATAACTATGCATTGTATTTAAGGAACTACTGAGTAACCGAAGATGTCTTAGCCTAGTGGTTAGCACTAAGTGCTCTGGGACAATAGGTCTCAGGTTCGAATCCCCTCCCCCTCGATGGACAAAAAAAAAAAGGAACTACTAAGTAAAAACAAATTTCTCGATCCATCAATGAGATCGATTATTGATTGAGTAAATATTAATCTGTGTTCACTTGACACTTGACATGGGTTAGAAAAACGATATCAAATTTATATACTCGTAGATAAAACAAAGTTTTTTATTGTTCCTAAACGGTCTTCTTCTTATTTTCTTTTTTTTAAGAAAAAACTTAAATCCGGGATTATATCATTGCATTAAAATCATCAGACTTCTGTTAGAAAGCTTGCATGTCTTTATCTATTGGAAGGCGCGTTTGGGAAAACCTTGATCCGTTCCTAAACAGCCTTCTGTTGTTGTCTACCTGTCTTTCTCTTAACTAAGTACGAGTAATAGTTATTGGGTAAGACGGTCTCACACTGTATAACGGACCATTTGTATAAAAAGTTCGCTCATTTATCAATAGCTAATGAAATTTTCTTTTCATTAAAATGGACGGTTTCACGCGTGAGACAGTCTTAAACGACTCTCTTCGTCCCTGACTCTCGACCATTTGCTTACATATTCGATTTTAAAGTTCAACGCGTGAGACAGTCTTAATCAACCGTGTTTGTTTACTTTTATGTGCAATGTGATTCTCTGTGCATAAAACAAATGTAAACAAACGATCGAGATGAAACAGTACTACAGAGTACTCCGTATATGGTACTCTCTCCGATTTTTTATTATCTTCCCTATTTCTATTTTGGACCATCAACATGTGGTCTAGAATCACCCTCACATTTCTCTCTCTTCCTTCTTTTATTTTGAACCACACATTCCTACACCCTTATTTTATTCCCCAAAACCAAAAGGGGAAGATAATAAAAAATCGAAGGGAGTATGACTCAATACTATACAAGTTTAAGACGAATATACCCGTAATTTGCATTCTGTGAGGCTGGTGAGGCTGGTAGCCGACTTATGAGTTAATGAGTCATTACAGTTGAAAGTGTTGGAAATCTAAAAAGGGTAGTTTGGTCTTTTCACAAAGTAAAAGTTTGATTGGAGGTGACGTGGAACATCCACCACTCCATTTCTATAACTATATGATCATTATATATATATACACACACAAATACACAATAGGTTGAATAATGTTTCTTTGAAGCACAGAAATCTATCTTACTTGACTCTTCATCCATATGTCCTCAATAATTCATTGTTTTTTCCGTTGTTTCGGTTCAGTTCAGTTCAGTTCAGTCTATTTTAAACAGAAAAACATGCAGTTGATCGGTAAACTGAGTCAAATTTCGTTAGATAGGACAATTGTTTTCCTAGTCTCTAGGAACTTTTGTGTTTTGTCTTATCCCTCTTATTCGATATGTTATAAGTTTTTTTTAATGAATATGTCTGATTCAAGCAAGAATTTATGAAAAATGTGTGAAACTTGCTTTTTTAGACGATGTTTGTCAAATTGTGATAATAAAACACCTAGAAAAAGGAGAAAAAAAATACTCGTAAATGATTACTGGCAAGATGATACACACGAACAACACTTGATCACATCTCCTCAGTCGTAACGCTTAGTGTGCATAAACTTGGCTAACGGAAAATAATATAACGACTTAATAATGTCTTCGGTGTACAGTCCGAAGGGGCGTCTCCAGTTTTTCTGGCATTGACAACACACACCACGGAACGTGGATCACATTTGAGAACAATTTTTTCGAGTCTCGCTTTCCAAGCCACCTGCAAGTCAAATAAAATAGTAGTGGGTCGTAATCCATTCCAATGGGCCTCCGAGAAATAACGATCCGTGACTCAATCATCCACGTAGGTCAGATTCAGAGTTGTCGCAACAACGACCTCTTAACTCTTATTGAGACAACAGTCTCCTCACCGAACTCAAATTCCCTATCCAAACCTATTAACCATGTAATACCCCGAGTATAAAGGGTATATATTAGCATGATTTTAAGTGCTCATTATAAGTGTATACGGATATGGATATGGATATGAATTAATAAGGTGCTCAAATTAGTGCGTAAAGAGATTGATAGTACTACTTATATCAACAGAGTGCATACATTTTTCCTGATTCTCTATGCAAAAAGAACCCACGGTTAAGCATGCACGGTTTGGAGTAATCTTATGATGGGTATCTCCTGGAGCCCGCAGGTTTCCGAATGTGCATGATGAGTGAGGACAAAATGTATTGAAAATGACTTGTGTTGTTTTGTAGACTAATACAAAGCACGTTGGGTGTCAAATGACACCCGGTCCCCTAGTGGTGGTTGAGGTGTTGCAAACCTGTGTTTCACTAAAGAATAAAATATGTCGCTCACGGTTTGTCGTCCTCTCTGAAGTTTCTAATTATTTTCACTGTCTGTCTTTTATCTATCTTGTTAGTAGCGAGCATATCTCATGAAGTAGTCTAAGTATTGTTGCAAAATATGGTAACTCCTAAATACACCTTCTATGTACGTGCAAGTTTCAAAGAAATTCTACCCGCTCATGAAAATAAACAAGTTTTGCTAATTCATGCGAAATACGGAGTAAAAGTTTCCGAAAAATGTACTTCCAGATCTTTCCAAGTAAACCCAACAAAACTAACTCTCCCGGCCCCAAGTCCCAGATCCCCAACACCCGAACCGAATCCCCAAATCCGTCCCATAATCCGAAATGATCCGAGCTAACTTGAATATTATCACAAAAATCAATCACCATCCCTAAAAAATTGAAAAAAAAAAACCCGTAAATAATCCAACCCGACCCAAAATACAAGCTCCTATATCGAACCAAAGTTACCAAACTTTTACCAAGCTCCCATATCGAACCCAAAATTCACACACACCTTCCTCTTCTTTTACGTTTGTTGTTGTATATCTGAATCCCATCCTTCTTATAAAAGGCAATGTCAAGTTACGTATATACTGTTCACTTAACATACTTTTATCTATATTATTTTGACAATCGTGTCTTATTCCTTTTTTTATCGAACATTCTCTTTTCTCAACCCTGTGACGTGTCACGGGTATAACACTAGTTATTTTTTTTTTTTTTTGATGAACGAGGGAACCTCGGGTGTACGCATAGCCTGCAGGCTTGAAGTCTAGAAGACATAGTCTCAAGCCATACAACTCCCACAAGTTCGCGCTTGCAGGGGCTTGAACTTGAGACCCTTGGGCCGATGACCACAAATTTTAACCACTAGGCAACACCCTTATGGGCACGGGTATAACACTAGTTATTAGTTGAAGCGAACAAGGGGTTTCTAGTGTCCACCTTGAGAGACAGCAAGGAAGAAGTGGACCGACTAGACGATGACGACACAAAAAGAAAAGGGAAGGCGAACAAATAATAATAAATGAAAGCGGACACGCGTCATGGTGAGGCGTGATATCACCAGATTGGCCGCCCCATTGCTTGAGGTCATTGTTAGTTTAGTCAAATAAACAAACAAATCAGTCGTTTTCAGTTACACAAATTAATCATAACACAAATTATTAGCACGAAATATCTTTAAAAAAAAAAATAATAAAATAAAATCGCGTGACAGAGTAAATAATTACTCCGTTTTTTCCTCTTTTTTGATGGTAAATATTTCTCAGAATATGGAGGGTAAATCAAACCCATGTTTGAATTGAAATTAAGATACTGAGTTAAGTTTTTCCTTTCTGAATCAGATAGATTCATATCTGAAAGAGGTTGATAAAACGTTCTTATTCCGGGGTAATAGAGCAAAACTGCAAAAATGAAATAGAAATAGAGAAGTTTGTTGCTTACTTGTGACAGCCATTGTAGGTAATGCAACACAAATTATTAGCACGAAATATCTTCAAAAAAAAAAAAAAAAAAAAATCGCGTGACAGAGTAAATAATTACTCCGTTTTTTCCTCTTTTACGATGGTAAATATTTTTCAGAACATGGAGTGTTAATCAAAACCATGTTTGAATTGAAATTAAGATACTGATGTAAGTTTTTCCTTTCTGAATCAGATAGATTCATATCTGAAAGAGGTTGATAAAACGTTTTTATTCCAGGGTAATAGAGCAAAACTGCAAAAATGAAATAGAAATAGAGAAGTTTGTTGCTTACTTGTGACAGCCATGGTAGGTAATGCATTACTTGGGGGAGAGGGTAGTAATGTTTTCCCCAAATAAGTTAGATTTTCTTCATTTCCGTTTATCATCGTTACTAATTTCCGTCATTTTCTAGTTCATTTTTGTTCAACTCCGTATTACCCTATTCCTAGTGAGCCCTTAAACTGATTAATTTTAGTAAGATTCAGAAATAGATTAATCTGATCATGGTCGGGCTTAATCAACTTCGAAGCAAATCATTTTCGAGTTTGTTATCTAGTACTCCCTCCGTTTTTCATGTTCATTCTCATTACTTTTTGCACATGAAATAAGAAAGTGGTTTAAAAATTGTAAAGTACGGGATAATACGTAAATGGTATGGTGAGCCTTATGAAATGATTTGTATCCGAGGACAACAGGGTAAAAGAGACAAAAAAAAAAATAGAAAAAGGAAAAAACATAAAAACCGGTCTTAAAAGAAATACTTCCTCCGTTCCAATAGGTTCTTTACATTTGGTTTTTGGGCACTATTCATAAGTGAGGGAAATTATCGATATAACTTCTGATATATAAGATAAAATATAGTCATGTGAGATCTTGTTTAAATTGTCTAATCGACTACGTTATAAATATCAAATTTTTATAATATTTAGAAATGTGTAACTAACGATATAGACAAAAGAAAACGTGCATTGGCAAGTGTGAAAAAGCAAACGTAAAGAATCAAATGGAACGGAGGGAGTATAGGAATAAACATTAAAAACGGAGGGAATACTATTTTAGGCACACGAAGTGCACATCGACTTGTTTCTTACTATTGATCGCTTTTTATCAAACCTGACAAGCAGACCAAACGAGTCAGTCATCTATGAGTTGGGTCAACTTTGGTTCGAATAATTTTCGGGTCTACCTTGGATCAGATTAGTCATTTTGAGTGCAAGTCATTTCCGAGTTTGTTAATATTTCAAACTTTTTTTTAGGCACATCAACTCGTTCCTACAATAAAAATCCGGATAATTCAAACTCGTTTCCTCAGAACTCAGATCCTAAATTCGGATACCAATTCAAATCCAAACCGAATAATCCAAATCGAATCATTCAAATCAGATCGGGTCACCAAAAACCGGTCACTAACTACACTATAGAATAGTCGTCGTACTCGTACCCCAAGAATTACTAAATCTCAGATATTTTATTCATTCTTCTGCGATTCATCTTCGATTCGATTCGATTCAATTATGGGAGAGAGAGACGAAAATGGCGATCCGAGCTTCAACGATGGAGTAGTAGACGAAACATACAGTACTACAACCAACGGTAAACCACAGTACGGCGAGGAGAAGGAGGAGAAGAAGCGTGAGTATTATACCTTCAATGGCGGAGTTGAAGATGAAGGAGAAGAGAGTTTATACGACGCCGTTTCAGGTCTTCTTCGCCCAATCTTCTTCCCTGATTCCGATTCAAAGGCGTCGGTATTCCGTCGGACTAGAGATTCAGTGAGAGAGAATCTTCCGAATCTTCGAGATGCTTCTAGAAACTCTGGGTGTAAGCTTCTTCGCTGGGCTCGTCAGGGTTCTCCGCTTCGTCTGCTTCTCCTCATCTCTGTAATTGTTCACTCACTTCACTCTCTCTTTCTTCAATTCTTCGTATTCTTGTTTCGATGATTTATCGATGATGATGAATGAGACGGTTTTACGTTAATGTTAGAATTACGATTAGTTACCTTAGTTACTTTCTCATTGCTTAATTAGATAACGTTTGACTTTTTACGGTATTCAAGACCTCGTTTTTTCTTCATTTTTACAGTTTTGGTCTGTTGAGATTGATTACTTGCTGAGATTAATCTGCTCCGTCTTTCTCCATAGTTACCTATTGACTTTTTAAGGAAGGTGATTTCAAACGTAGGTAAACTGGTAGAGAAAGATATTTGAGAAATCACAGATTAAAGTATACAATCGTTGTAACGTGTATCGTGCGACAGACTTTGAAATTAGGAATTTATGGTAAAAAGTTACTCGTATTACTTTAGGTTATTTAGTGATCATTATTTAATACGAGAAAGTGGTAACTATTTACGTAAAGGGGATTTCAAACGTAGGTAACAGTTAAGAGAAAGATATTCGAGAAAGCAGAGTATAGTATACAACGGTTGTATTGTGCGACATTAGTAATTTATGGTAAAAAGTTATCACTTTAGGTTATTTAGTGATCACTATTTAATATGAAAAAAGTGGTAACTATTTACGTAAAGGGGATTTCAAACGTAGGTAACTGTTACAGAAAGATATTCGAGAATGATGGAGTATTGTTTCATGAAATTTTGTATGATAAATTATCCAAATAAGTTCATCTATTGATTTCGATTTTTTTGTTCTTTAGTAATTGTTGTGTAGGATCGTTGTACCATGCAACAATAGTCAAAATTTGTAAAACTGTGTTGAAATTAAGGTCTGTCGCACGGTATAAACGGTTGTATAATATATATAATTTGTGTTTTTTGTTAGTCGAGTTCGAGTTAAGTTCATGTTATCTGGATTTTTAAGGCTGCCATGGTTACTTGAGGCTATAAGCTCTAGATTCAGCATTTCAGCTCTGCTTACGCTTTGATTAAAGACGCTGGAATGCTGGAGTATATGATTATATCACCGACTGCAAGATACATCTTCGAAAATATGACAGAACAAGTAGACCTATCTATCAATGCTTCATAGATCTCAGATATCAAGCAATAAAAGTGTATTTTTTCGGGCTTTCAGCTGTTCAATGTTCATGTCTATATTTGCCAGAATAACACGGTTGTTTTCCCGCTGTGGCTTTGTCGCTCAATGTTGCCAGGGCTTTCAGCTGTTCAATGTTCATGTCTATATTTGCCTGAATAAAATGGTTGTTTTCCCGCTATGGCTTTGTCGCTCAATGTCGCTCAATGTTGCCTGAATTACTACTGTAAACGGTTTAGTTTCTTTGTAGTGTCATACTGTCATGTCCACGCATACCTGCACGTTTCACCTGATTTTACTTCTTCTCCGTCTGCAGGTTGGGACGATTACCCTTCTGACCCTGACGGGAATCCTGGTGTTTTTGTTGTTCCTGGCAGCTGCAACGACCAACGCTGTCATCTTATCACTTTTTGTGTCTTTGGCAGCTGCTGGTGGCTTCTTGGCCATTTTCTTTGCTTGTCTTGCAGCAGTATACATCGGGGCATTATCAGTTGCTGTTTTCGTTATCTCATCTGTCACAATATCAGCGATCATTACCTCTCTAATCGTTACAGGTGACCTTCAATTATCCTTTTCGTTATTTACTGTCGGTAGTGATGTACTCTGAATGTTCTGTCACTCATATCTTGAATGCTCTACATTTGCTTTCGGATATAGATTTGAATGGAAACACGTACTCATATGACAGTAATTATTGTGTACAACCGTTGTACATTGCGATAAGAGGAAAAATTTGCAATTTATGGTAAAAAGTGACTATTTTAGGTTAGTTAGTTAGTTAGTTACTGCTTTCATATAAATAGTTACCACGTTTTCGTATCAAAAAGTGGTCACTATTTAATGTAACGTGGTCACTAAATAACCTAAAGTGGTAACATTTTTCCCGTAAATTCTTAGTTTTAAGGCCCGTCGTACAGTGCAACGATTGTATACTATAATTTGTGCTCATCTGGAATACACCTCACAGGCTCACATATATTCTATTTATGTTAGGTTTCTCCCATTATTGATTTTGTCTGTAATTTTGATAATATTAGCTGGTCTTTTGTTCCGCGTAATTATAACCGTGCCGCTCATGAGTCTGCCCGTGCTACGTCACTTTCTGTTGGAAAACGCGTTTGGGAGAACATTAGTTCGACAAACGTGGAAACTGTTATTTTTGATGATTTCAATGCGACGATATAATCCCAAATTTGGGGTTTGCTTCAAAAAAATAAAATTATTTTAGGTTTCCGGTGAATGAGAGGGAGTAGTTATTACAATGCTCTATATTTAGGTTTTCATGATTAATTTACTACCGTTTTGGTACCATCTCTTCCAGGTTGGGTCGGATTCTTTTGGGTTCTATGGGTGACCATGAGGAAAAGTGCTGGTATTGCGAAACACTCAGTTACGGTCACAGGGTCCGCACTTTCAGCTTGGCGTGGACACCGACACCACCACGATTGAATCATAATCACACGTGTTCTTAGCCTCATCCCAAAGTTTATTGTCACTTTTGCGACTTTGATGGTCAAAATGATGTCGACTTGAACACGAGTTTTCTCAGAAACGAGTTGTAAGTTTTTGTTTAAAATCAAATGGGGATAATTTTCACCTTTCATTTCTATATATATATAAATTTGGAGAAAGCGATGGTCAAAGTCGACATCACCTGGAAGACGAAAGTCCAATCGGGACAACAAATTTGGGTAGAGCCGTGATCCGTGTTTATACTTCCTCCGTATCTATATATGTTCGTCCACTTTGTTTAATATATGGGTGAAATATTATATTGAAAGTGGACGAACATGTAGATACGAAAGGAGTACTCTGTATTCCTTATTTCCAGCATCATATCGAAATAATATTATTGTAAGTCTTTGTGTTGCGTACCTGGTCGATAATCGCTGAATATCTGGGAATATTCTGCTTTGTAGTACTTGTGTAAGTTCAAGTTCTGTAGTCTGTATGTAATCTGTGTATCCCTGAGACGACCCGGTGCTGCTGTTGTTGAACATGTTCCGATGGTCGAGTTATGCTTAAGTTATATGAATGTGAATATGTGATCGTATGGTATATTTTGTCGGAGTTGTGTTTGTGACTGGGAGCCCGTTGTTTGCGTCAACACACATTTCAAAGGTCGTTCGAGCTGAGCTTTTCCTGGGAGTATGACGTGGGTTACTTCCGCACACAATAATTGTAACCATCTCTCACGCGAGAGGTCTTAAAGCCCCGTTCTTTTCAACTTATCTTCAGATCATTTCAGTTCAGTTCAACCACAGAAGGCTTATTTTATCTCAGTATTTCAGTCCATTTCACTTCAGTTCAGTCCAAAAGAACAAACAGAGCTTTACAATATCGCTGAAACGTGTTCTGTTTCGTTCAGTTGAGTCCATTTTATTTCAGTTCAACCCCAGGAGGCTCATTTTATCTCAGTATTTCAATTCAGCTCACTTCAGTCCAAAAGAAGAACAGAGCTTTACGATATTGCTGAAACGTGTTCATCTCACGTCCAAAATCCCATTTAGATGATTTCGAAGAATATTCCTGAAAATGATATTTTCCGTCCGAGCTTTGTTTGCTCGTAAAAATAGATGTACTGTGGAAGGCAAAGGCAAAATTTCGGCTCAGGTAGCCTTACAATCGTGTTTAGCCGAAGAAACCTTACAAAAGAACTCATTTCATAATTAATACTTACTCGGTTTCTTTTTCCGTGTCCTCGACAGCTTTGCAAGCTCTGCACAATCTTGTCTTTCCCTTTCTCCTAATCGAACGTCAACCTTCCAAACACGAGCGAAAATGTATATCCAAAGTTCCAAACCCAAAAGAAGAATGCTTGTTAGTTCAAAACCTCATTTCGAATCATACATAAGTTTAGGGCCGTTGAAAGTAACTAACTCAAGGAGTTAGAATCGTAGTATTTGAATGTGAGTCGAGATACGACATCACATGATCCGCAGCTTTGTACCCCGAGGCTAAGGCCTTCCCTACAGAAAGTCCGTCCTTGTGGTTACCTGAGTAAAACCAGGGCACAACAACATCAGAGCCTTAGTCCCAAAAATATTTGGGGTCGGCTAACATGAATCAATATTTGAAGTCGTCAATTTGTAATCCATAAAAAAAGGGCGAACAATACAATAAAATAATAAATAAATAAAATACAATTTCAAATGCAAAATTAAGTTCCAAGCTTTAATACTTCGTAAGTTTTTTTTTTTTTCTTTTTTTTTAAACAAACAAAATTAAGAAAGCAAAAGGCGATAAGAACTGAATATTGCTACAGTTTTCCAGTTTTCCCGACTGCCAGTGATAATATTTGATCCTGGCATACTATAGAGAAGAAAGTGAGTCAGAAACTCCTGCATGGGATAATTTCAGGATCCGTTGCATCATGCACGCATGAGTCATGACCCAAGTCCTAGCCTATGTTACTGAGAATCGGAAAGAAAATTCGATCATGGAGCACTTCCAAAGACTCGGCAAATTTCAAAGGAAGATGAGTGAGTATGCGCCTTTTGGTGGTGTTGGTGGTACTAAACTCGACAACCCCATACTCACATAAGATATTTATACTAACAAAACGTGACCCTTAAATTGCGACCTGAGTGCGTATCCAAGTGTCGGACTCACCTATTTTTTTTATGAAAATTCGGCATATTTTGGTTTAAAACGAAGAATCCAAGTGTCGAACTCATGTCCGAGTGCAAGTGTCGGACATGGGTACACAAGGTAATTAGAAGAGTCGGAGTTAACATAGGTGACCCGGGTACAAAAGTTAACACAAAGTGTCGGACTCACATGAGGAACGACTAGTACACATACTGACAGTATGTATCAGAAATCTCAGCGCAATGTGTATAACCGTATCACCCTTAATTGAAAAAACACGTGAGAAAGTAGAAAATAGTATCACCTGCATAGAAAAAACCCGGCAGATCATTTTCCATCTTTGCTATAGCCCTCTTAACAAATTCATAATTTTGCCCGTATCGAGGGAACGCCTTGCTCCAATAAACATGACTGCACAGTAGCATAGTACCGAGTTTCAGAAGGATAGAGATACTAGAAGGATCGATAAATGATGCAAGCTTGCGAATTATAATTCTTACTTGATGAAACTAGGGTCGCCGTTAGTGCCCAACAGCTGACTTAGATCAGCGAGAACAACTTGCTTCAGCTCATCCCTAATACCATACAAAGAATTTGAATCAAAACGTGTACCAATTACTAAATATGGAAATTACAAGATACGGAGTAGAACTCAAGAACCGTTACGTTGTAGCTTTTGCAAGCTCTCTATTTCTGCTTCCTCCAACAAAGGTTGTGTACAGATACTGATCAGAAGGAGCTCGATCTGGGAACATCATTGACGAGAATAAAGTACCTGTGCCACCCAAGAAACTATTATTAGGCTTCGACGCATGATAACAAAATCAGTTTGATGACTTATCACGGAAAATTACCAAGAGTCTTCAGTCCTTTTTCTTGCTCCTTGGAAGGGATTAGAACTCCAAAACCTTCAAGGGGTCTCTTCACATTTGCTTTATCAAATGCTGTGACTACAATAGAGACGGGTAGATAGTCTACCTGTATGACAGACAGAGAGCAGAAATTATAGCACAACAACATTTATAAACAAGGCGCCGTATTAAGTTACTACACTTTACAGAAGTACTAGCAAAATAGAATCAAATTTCATATAGAACAATCAGAAAGAAGTTTTAGCAGTCACGACACTGAAACAAAACCCAGCATAACAAATCAGATATACCAAGGATACTGCGATAGAAACCTTCAAGTTCACATAAGATGATAAGGAAAGTGTAAATAAATGCAATTAGCAAACTCCAGAAACGAAACTAGAAGTTGTAGGTAATGGAATAATATAAGCAAGATAGTTCCGTGATTGCTGTGCAGAACATTTTTATAAATTGGTTGGCAAAAAAATCAGTAAAATACATACCTCAGGAACAAAGTCAAGCGAAAAGGGAATCCCTCTATTCAGAATATTCATATCTTTGACGTTTGTAAGTGGAGCCTATTTCAGACAAGACAAGGCTGTCATTAGATGATTAATTTTTTTTATAAATGACAAAATGGCCATTTTTAAATTTCAGTTACACCACAATTGAACTCAATAAGATCATAAGATTTAATCCAGTGTAGTTGGCAGATTTTTTAACGCCACTGTCAAAAGCTGATATATGGCATCATAATCCCATTTCCAGTACAATTCGGTTTTTGTACATTGGAACACTCTACCCAAGCGCAGTCAAAAGTATGATTAGTGGCCAAATTTTAGTTATTAGGTAAATAGAAAACTACTCTTGCAGTCTTAGATTATTTCCTTTTAGAATATCTATGTCAAAACCGGTTAACTATATCAAGAGCCAGGTAGTGCAATACTTACAGTTACTACCACAGCATCATAAGGGCGATTTTCAATGGTTTTGTTTGATAGACAGGATAGTGCCCAATTGTTTGACTGCCCCTCATGGCTGTATGATAATGACAGCACCTTGCACTTGAACTTAAGCTCATCTTCACTGAACCTTTCGCAGATTGTATCTACAAGTGTCTGGAGAAGATACGATAATCAGATAACATAAAGTTCTTACCAACAAAAAACATAAATATCCAACGTCACAATGGACGTCTAAAACAGAGACTAAATTAATCCCAAAAGCAGTCTTGAATCATTGCAAAGGCATGCCTTATCCTCTCACAATCTCACGTTGTGCTATATTATTTTCCTTTAACAAAGTCTAAGTCCTAAATTTGATTTTGGTGTTGACTAACATAAACCATTGTTAAGATTAGTCCACAAGTACATGGTTAAAAGGACTGGAATTGCTGGTCAGTGATTGATGGGTCGAAGTTTCTGGCAAACTGGCAGGGTGGTGGCCAGTTGATTGAAGGAAGATTGGTGTATAGCGAAGAGGGTGATCGATGGTCGGAGGAGTGAGGGGTGGGTCCTGGGAAGGGTTAATAGGGTATTGAGGTTAGGTAGTGTAAGAGCTTACGAGATTTAACAGAAGGTAATGTAATGCCCGGTTCAAGATTGTAAGCCAACATACAATAGAAGTAATACAAATCGGTGAATAAACCAAAAATAAAAATAACTACGACATGACATTACCTGCATTCCACCTTTGAAAGAAAATGAACCACGCACACGCGTCGACTTGCCAGATTTCTTTTGTCCACCTTGTTTCTTTTTAGGAGTAAATTGAGACTGAATTGCTCCAGCAATTATAGAACCAAACCTGGATGAAACACGGTTGTATCACATTATACATGAACATGCCAGCATAAGTCACAGGGAGCGGAGGAAAATTGATACACAAAAAAAAAACGGCTAAAAAGAATAAATAGTACACCAATGGTATGTTCTGATACGTCAAAAAGGAAAATAAGTAGGCTAAGAAGAAATGTTCTTTAGAACAATACCTATCTTCAATATCCCACAGCTCTGGAAAGGAATGACGCATCTGTATACGGAACAATGTGATGAAAAGAAAATTATTTAGCAAAAGAAAGGGGTGAACAGAGAGGCGATCAGAATGAATATTGAACATCACACATATTCTATGCTGTTAATGAGTGTCACTAGTCGGAAAATTTCCAACTATAGCCCAAAGAGGGAAAATTTTCACAACATAAATGATAAATTAATAACAAGAAATGAGGGATATAAGAAAAGGCGGTTAATTAGGGAGAAAAGAATGAGAGAAATGCAAGCGAAGAGAGTAGATACAGTTAGCAAAACACAAACTCATGCACAATCATCCAAAAGGATTTATCACTCCCTATCAATCCTATCCAAATTAATGGTTTTATCATATCGAGTCAACCATGGCATTCATACTCACTCTTAAGTCTTACCCTCATACTCCTAGGTTTTCTTGTGCCTCTCACGCCACCTTAATTTCTCCATCCTTCCATTCTCACAAGTATTGTATCACTCTATCTATTTTCACACGCCAAATCCGGTGTTACTAAGACTCTTCTACGAGGTGTTGTACAGTGTTCGAGTGTCACCACAACTATTTTGGAGAAAATTTTCAATTCTGTGGTCCAAATTGAAGTATCGAAGTGTCGTGTGGGTGTGGGACATGCGGCACGGGGCTTAAGTGAAGTGTCGGAGTAACATAGCCTAAAACAATAAAAGCTAGTATCGCACATGTATCATCCACTTTTCCCCATTTTCGCACATTCATCAGCAGAAAACCCCTTGCAGGCCACACAACCAAAATATCACACTCATCGATGGCAAATTTACTTTTTGAAAATTATACTTTTTTCAAAGCTACCAGTCCTAACAAAGAGTAAAAATGGATGGAGAGTTGGAAGCAGATTTAACTTAACACTTACAGATATGGATCTCGGATCTGCAGCACTTGTACCCCCCACAAAAGGATCAATAAGATAATCAACAAACTGCAATAAAGGACCACAACAGGGCAAAGTAAAATTAACTTATTAACTTTTCTGCACTTGAATGACTGTTTCAGGTATGATGCTTATACCTCTTCCCCAAAATGTCGACAAAAGAAATCGCTGACACTGCAAAAGAGACCAAACTGTTAAACAAATACATCATTTAAAACGCTTTTTTTAAGAGAATGTTATCAAATGCATTTCCCATCAGGCTTCTGTACAAGATGGTAGATTTAATTAATTGCAATTTCAAATCAGCACAGTAAATTGGAACATATCCTAGATTCGAAATCCAAGTTGATAGTTGAATATTACAGTTAATTATAAAGTTCAGAGTTACCTTTCATCTACTTGCTCATCAGAAACCTTTGCATTATGACGTTTTCTCCACGTTAATGGTTCGAACAAGATTTGAAGCTAAGAGAAGAGTGTACATGTAAACATCAGTAAACTACTTTCCTATTCTCCAAAATCTACTTAAAATCCTCATTTCTTCCACAACCACATACTCTCACAAGCCAAAAACACGCTACTCTCTAACAATATCCAGATAAAATTGCTGAAAACACATTGTCCAGAAAGCTTAAAATTGAAATAACCTTAGACTTGATGGAAAGGAAGTTGCTCGTGAACAGGCTGACGGGACCAGAAGGTAACTGTAGAAAATAATAAGCCACGGTCAATATGCACAACATAAAATATAAAGCACTTAAAAGAAAAGGAGGAAGACATACTAGCACAGGGAGACCATCCCGAACGACGTATCTTTTGTTTTGTGAAAGTGGCTGCGAAATATCGAGCAAAAGCAGAAAAATCGTCAAGACTAAGGGAAGCAAAACTAACAACTACGCAAACCGACTGAAACCAAGTGATAATAACTTCAGAAGAGGCAATCCAATGCTTTAATTACATGTGACTGGTGACAGGTAAAAGACTTACAAGCTGTTGCTTATCACGGATCCCGAGATCATCAAGTAAACTCGTCACCTCGCTCTCACTTTCTGTCTAAACATATGGTGAACAACATATCAGCGAACAAGACTAAATTCATTTAAAGGGGTCATGAACTCAAAATACGCGAGAAATAGGAGCGATGTTTACCATAGTATTAGCTCCCTCATCCCAAATAAACCCATTCTTAACAGCACTTCTTATTTTACCACCAGCTCTCTCATCAGCTTCTAGCAATGTCACGTTCAAACCATTCGATTTTAGCTTGTAAGCGGCCGCTAGTCCACTGCATTTCCACAAACACGTGATATCAAACCAATACACTTAGCATTCAATTTTACCAATATTTGTTCCCACATACCAACAAATTAACCTTAGTCCATTAACAACGACAAATATTTGAATTACTCAAAACTACAAAAAGGCCATGTTCTTTCCGACTTATTTTCAGTTCACTTCACCTCAGCTCACCTCAGTTCATCCTTATTTCAGTTTGTGTTCATCAATTCAGCCTTATTCAATTCGTTTAAACCCCATTAAGTTTAGTTAAATCTCATTCAGTCCAATACAGTTCATCCTCATTAATTTCAGTTTATCTCCGTCGATCCAGCCCTATTAAAACCCCGTTTAGTTCAGTTAAACTGCGTTCAGCACTATCCAATGCAATTCAATCCAGCTTAGTTAAGCCTATTTCAGCCGGAAACCGGTTCAACCCCATCCAATTCACTTCATCCTCATTAATTTCACTTTGTCTCCGTTAATTCAACCCTATTCAATTCAGTTCAATTTGATTAAACCCCATTTAGTTCAGTTAAACCTCGTTCAGCCCTATTCGATTCTATTCAACTCAGCTTAGTTAAGCCTATTTCAGCCGCAAAATAACAGTTCAACCCCATCCAATTCAGTTCATCCTCGTCAATTAATTCATTTCAATTCAATTAAACCCTAATTACTTCAGTTAAACCTCGTTGAGCCCTATTCAATCTATCCAACTCAGTTCAATTCAGTTTAGTTAAGCCTATTTCAACCGTAAACCGGTTCAATCCCATCCAATTCAGTTCATCCTCATTAATTTCAGTTTATCTCCGTCAATTCAACCCCATTCAATTCAGTTCAATTCAATTAAACCCTAATTACTTCGGTTAAACCTCGTTGAGCCCTATTCAATCTATCCAATTCAGTTCAATTCAGCTTAGTTAAGCCTATTTCAACCGCAAACCGGTTCAACCCCATCCAATTCAGTTCATCCTCATTAATTTCAGTTTATCTCCGTCAATTCAAACCCATTCAATTCAGTTCACTTCGATTAAACCCCAATTAGTTCAGCTAAACCTCGTCAGTCCAATTCAATTCAATTCAACTTAATTAAGCCTAATTCAGCACTACTCTCTCCAACTCAATCAATTCTCTACGATTCTCCATTATCGAAATTCCGAAACTCGAAAAACACAATAAAATCAAATCAAACGCAGAGAATCAGTAAACACGAATGTATAGTAACCTGACACCAGCACCAATAACCGCAACTCTTTTGGCAGAACCTATACTCCATCAATAAACTCAGAATTACGATCAAAACAACAACAAAAAACACAATCATAAAACAATGTCGCTAAAATTCGCAGAAATGGAGAACGATTCGACACAATTCGCTCATTAATTAGAAGTTCAAGAAAAAAGGATGAAATAAGGTGGAAATTGAGCATACGTTGAGGATTAATAGAGTGAGAAGAAGCGTTGGCCGCCATTGGAGTAGAGCTCTTGGTTGAAGGAAGAAGGTGAGAAACTGGTAGTGAAACCATTACCATGGGCGAAGAACTATGTCATCAACTTTTTATTGACTCGACTTTTCGATTTTATAGTCTATAGAGTGGAGAGGAAGATAGATAAGCTCAAAGGGATAAACTAGCTTAGCCAAATGGTTTGGCAAAATATCTGGTGAGACGGTATCACGGTAAATTGTGTGATCGCGTTAGTTTTTTACTTTTTACGGTTCGTTAGGAAATGGGAAAAACTCGGAAGAGACCGTCTCTTATTGGCTGTATCGAAACATCTCACGTGATGGTGGGTCATATAGCGAATGACTAGAGGTGATCATTTGCAGGTTCGAGCCGGACTAAGTGTGAAATTTGGCCCTCGAACAAGGGGTTAGCAGGTTTGGGATGGGTTCGCGTGCCGGATCTTTGTATGTTTTTGAAAATGTTGTGTCCAAGCCTGCTAAAAATTCGGGTAGGACGGGATAGGTCAATTGGGCGGTACGTCCCATGAACAGCTATACGAATGACGTCCTCTCACAAAATTTCCAAAATTTATTAATAAGTACGATTAGTTAATTTTAGTTTAATCGGGAGAGTCCAAAGGGGCTTAAGACTACAACGGACTGCGACTAGAGCGAGCAGGCATCTCGGTGTGCTGAGTCGTGCTTTGTGTTAGCCTGGTCGTGCCCGACCCATCCACCATGCCTTCTAATGACCGGCATATCTATGATTATTTTCTCTCAGAGGAAGCAACAAACATCGGTCCGTACAACCTATGAAAAAGATATGGTTGTAGCGCGAAGAACTCTTGTGCACTTACGTCACTTGCCTCGCGTGGCCCAGTCATGGCTACCAAGTCCGTCATGCCTAGGCCCGACCCGTGACTCCGTGAGCCTAGGTCGTGCCTCTTTGTTCCCTTGGGTTTAGGGCCATGCTGAAGCACAGACTTTTCTTCCATTTGCAACCTGACTACGGACCCGTCGGGCCGGGCTCATGCCTGATTCTATTTCCCCTTCGCCCTTCGGATCCCATCCGGGTCGGGCCTTCACCCTTGGATCCGACCCGAATTGCCAGCTTTAGATGTGACCAATAAGGCAAGAACCTAAGATCAAGAGAGTGAGGAGTGACAAATGAAGTAGGCCAACTGCCTTACAAAGAAACACCCAACAACTAAATTACAAAGTTTTAACATTCCAAACCCCCCAAAATATATACTCCCTCCCATTTTTTATTATCTTCCCTATTTCCTTATTGGGCTGAAACACCCTTTCTTCCTTATTTCCATTTTGGACCATCAATATGTGATCTAGAATCACCCTTACATTTCTCTCTCTTCCTTCTTTTATTTTGAACCACACCTTCCTACCCCCTTATTTTCTTCCTCAAAATCAGAGAGGAAGATAATAAAAAGTCGAAGGGAGTATTTCTTGGTTGTGAAAAAAATCACCTAAAAAGTGAAAACTTGAGCAAGTGAGCAACATCAATTCAAAGCAATGTTTGTTTAGAAAAAAAAAAAACAAATTTATGTTCGTGACGATACTATCTATCGTAAATCTTAAAACTGATCAAACACATCAAATCACTCGACAAATAATCCAGTAAATATCAAATATTTCGTCGTTATTAGCATCACGTACCAGTATTCGACATTTTAAGGTTTAAAACGAATAATCTATCTTAAACCAGACCAGCCGCAGTTAGTTTTTTATTTTATTATTATTATTTTATTTTGTTTTTTTTTTTTAAAAAAAAGTGACTATAAACTCTCCATATAAAACACCATGTTGACATGATTAATTCATCTCATTATTCTTCAAAACATCATATACAAACTCATAATATAATGAATAACATGAACTTCCATGCAAGAGTAACATTATTATTACCAATTTTCATAGTAATAAAATTAGGGTTTTTACTAGTTATTATCCAAGCAAAAATTGAAGATGGAAAATTGTTAGTATCTAATAATAATAGTTTGATAACATTTGTTTTCGGAGATTCGTTGACAGAAGTCGGTAATAATAATTTCTTGCAATATTCGCTGGCTAAGTCCAACTTTCCATGGTATGGGATCGATTTCAAAGGCGGTCAAGCCACCGGACGGTTCACCAATGGCCGAACCATTGGTGATATAATATGTACGAACTAATATATTTTTTCATTATTAACGTTATTGAAAAACTGTCTCTTACTTTTTTTTTTTTTTTTGTATATGTAGCTGCAAGGCTTGGCATTCAGTCGCCACCTCCGTATCTGTCTCTGTTACCAAACGACGATAAACTGCTTAATGGTGTCAATTATGCATCCGGTGGAGCCGGAATTCTCAATGACACCGGTCTCTACTTTGTAAGTTTCAATCCTATTAACAACGAAAAAAAGGTTAAGAGTACAAAGTTTCTTTTCGCAGTATGCAACGTTTTTTTACATAATATAATACAATAATTTTCTATATAATTACGAGAAAATTTACTGCATTGAGTGAAATATATACTGTGACGTTTAATCGATTTGTTTTCTACTTGTTTCTAAATAGATTCAAAGATTGACTCTTGATGATCAAATCAATTGCTTTGAAAACACAACAATAGCTATCAAAGCAAAGATTGGAGAAAATGCTACCAATATGCTTTTGAATAAAGCTATTTATTTCATTGGAATAGGTATTATTATTATTATTATTATTATTATTATTATTATATATTTATATTATTATTATTTTCACTCGTTAAATTTATTTATTTTTTATATTATTTGTGACTAGTATTTTAATTAAAAGTAAATAAATGACAGGAAGCAATGACTACGTGAACAATTTCCTGCAGCCGTTTATGGCTGCAGGTCAAGAGTACTCCCACGACGAGTTTGTCGATCTCTTGATTGCGACCTTAGGACAACAATTTCAGGTATCGACTCACTTCAATTTCCACATTTCCACATTATAAAATATTGCAGATGTCAACTAATTTATTTTTTATTTTTAATTTTTTTTGTAGCGGTTATATAACTTGGGTGCGCGTAAAGTTCTTTTCCATGGACTCGGTCCTTTAGGGTGTATCCCGTCACAAAGGATCAAATCGAGGAAAGGAATATGCTTGAACGAAGTTAACCGATGGTCACAAGAATTCAATGCTCGAGTCCAACAATTAGGACTCGAGCTAAACAAACGACATCCCGATGCACAATTTGGGTTCGCCGACACCTACAACGACGTCCTTGATCTCATCGATCATCCGCAAACTTATGGTACGGGTCGAATACACAATATTCGTATATTTTTTTTTTGAGACTGCCAGGATTCGAGCACGCTACCTTTAATTTGGTCAAATTGACTTTGATACCCGATGAACCATCCCAACCAAAACTTTTATGTTAAAAAAATTCAAAAAAAAAAAATCTCGAGTTTGGTTCAGTTTTTTTGAAGGCTGTCAGGATTCTAGCATAGCACGCGATCTTCAATTTGGTCACATTGACTTTAATACCATGTTAGATGAACCATCTCAATTAAAATCTTTACGTGAAAAATTTTAAAAAACAAAAAAACCTTCTCGAGTTTGGTTCAGTTTTTTTTGGAGGCCGTTAGGATTCAGTCGCGTTGACTTTGATACCGTGTTAGATGAACCATCTCAACCAAAACCTTTACGTGAAAAATTCAAAAAAAAAATACTTTTCAAGTTTGGTTCAGTTTTTTTGGAGGTTGTTAGGATTCAGCCACGTTGACTTTGATACCGTGTTAGATTAACTATAGGTGATAATGGTTGAGACCAACTATTATATTTATATTTATTTATATTTATATTTTATTAGATATAACCTCGAAACCTGAACCTAACCCGACACCGACTAAACCTGACAATGAAAATATTAATTTATTTTGTACGAGTATTAATTTGGGTAGTTAATTAACACAAAATCTTGGGAGAGACGCTATTGAGAGACGACTCTTCAGTACCACCCTATGTTCTATTCGTACCCTTAAATGACAACTTTGTTTTGTACTGTACCTGTTTTTATAACAAACGTACCCTCTTTATATTTGTATACTCTTTTAGGTTAATCGTACCTACTTATATTAGGTTTGGTACCATTATTACTTCCATTTATACTTAGTCTCTCAGTAAAGTTAATGAGAGACTGTCTCTCAGGAGACCTACTCATTAATTAATTAATTATTTCAGGATTCAAGATATCAAATACATCATGTTGTAATGTGGACACATCAATTGGAGGACTTTGCTTACCAAATTCAAAGCTTTGTAAAAACAGAAGAGATTATGTGTTTTGGGATGCATTCCATCCATCTGATGCAGCAAACCAAGTCTTGGCTGACAAACTATTCTCTAACATGTTCAAAAATCTCACCACACCGAACATGTCTTAGTCCAGTGGTTAAGTCGCAGGATTCAAATCCCCCCCGGCCGGCCCCACCCCTTTACATACATACGCTAATGCGACTAGATCGAGGCCTAGAGGAGTCGAACGTGTGAACTTTTATGTTAAATTTTAACTATCTTATCTGATGTGTCTGTCTGTCAGTCGTATTTTGAGAAGAGATCTCGGAAATAGATTTTACTAGAATTATATTGAAAAAAAATTACAAGTTGTAATGTGGGTGTTTAATGCATTTTGATTTGCTCTAGCACATTATTTATGAATATACATATGTTTTTTAAAAAATAAAATAATACGGAGTAATAAATAAAGGTGATAATCGTGTCAGTCGGGTCGATTTATTTATTTGTTTATTTTTACTTTAAGTCTGCCGCTAAATTGTCATTAAAAAAAATATTTTCCGTATCCAATTAATTTTAAAAAAAAATATTAACTCAAAAATGTTAATTGGATACGGAAAATATTTTTTAAAAAAATAAAGCCGACAATCGCGTCAATCAGGTCGATTTTTTTTTATTTTTTTTACTTTGAGATCGCCGCTAAACTGTCATTAAAAAATTTAAATTATTTTCTGTATTCAATTAACTCAAAAACTTGTTAATTCGATTATACAAATATTATATAATTTCCTAGTTTACTTCAATTTTGGTCGAAAATCCTCATATTAACATACAAATATTTATTGTACATGTGACAATAAATCTCAAACTCGAATCTTGCTCCTCTATATTGTAGTACGACTAAATGCGCGTCACATTGAGAAAAAAATTAAAAATTAAAAAAATATCAATTTCGACATAACGACTTCAAATATCGACAGTCATGAATGCAATCGTCCCTAATATAACCCCTAACTCGACCTGACACCCGTAAATGACAACAAATCCATAATCACACTAGAAGTAAATACTGAAACTCCAACTGAAATGCCAGTTTCTCAACATTAGCATTCACTGCAGTAACAGCAGCAGTAACAGCAGCAGTAGCAGTAGCATTGACAGCAGCAGAGGGCGAGAGTCGACCGCTGCTGCTGTTACCCCCACTGACAAATATCGACTGTCAAGAATGCAATCGTCCCTACTACAACCCCTAACTCGACCTGAAACCCGTAAATCCATAATCACACTTGGAGTAAATACTGAAATTCCAACTGAAATGCCAGTTTCTCAACACTAGCATTCACTGCAGTAACAGCAGCAGCAGCAGTAGCATTCACAGCAGCAGAGGGCGAGAGTCGACCGCTGCTGCTGTTACCACCACCACCACTGACAGTGACAGTTTTCATACTGTTTTCGACAATGGACTTTCGAAGCGACCCAGACGTGGGCAGCTGCTGACAAATCCAATGAACCAAGGAATCGGTGTCGCTGGCGAAATCATCCATGTTCTGCATCAGCAGCTCTGGCACCCAAATCTTTTTCGAAGCTGTTATTGAGATTGATGCAAGCAGGTACTCTAGTTTCGATTTCTCTAGCTCTGACGTTACGCCTTCTGCTGTGTAGATTCTCACCTGTACATCGGATCAATAACTCATATGAGACGGTTTTTCATGTCTGACGACCAATTTGACAAATTTCGACTAATTTTTAAGTTTTTATTATTATTATTATTATTATTATTATTATTATTCTGATAGTTTTGTCGAACAAAGTCTTGTATAATTATTACTCCCTACGTTTGCTTTATGCACGTACGTCGACACTCGTTTTCTTTTGTCTATATCTTTAGTTACGTGTTACTAAAAATTATACAAATTTGATATTCATAATGTATTTTATCAGACGATTTAAATAAGATCCTACATGACTATTTTTTTATCTTATATATTAGAAGTTATATTGAAGATTCTCATCATTATGATGATATAACACGACATTTCAGTTGACTTATTTGACCAAAGCTTACTTTTGTCAAATAGACGATGTACACTTATGCTTTTGACAAATTTACTGATGCGCGATTTATTTACTCAATCAATATATTTCATTTTAAATTAGCCAAAATTATTAAAAAAAAAAATTGATATTCTTGATCTACTAAATATGAATAAAAAAAATTACGTCAGAATATTTTTTCTTGTGGATTATCGAAAATATTGAAAATTATCTTTAATTGTGAATAATATCCAAAAAAAACAAACTTACAGCAGGAGAAGAGCGGGTCCCGTAACATAAGCCAAAAATGACATTCGGGTTCACTGATTCCAACCCGTATTGTTCATGAATAATTGCTTCTTTTCGATCCATTTCACCCTAATTTGTAACCAAATCAAAACAATCATATCAGTTCATGTTACGTCAGGTCATCAACTAGTTTAGTTGTTTAAATCCTAAGAAAGTTACGTATTCAACTATTCATGTACAATACACAGTTACCTGTTTTGTGGCCGATATGGCCGGTTTCCTTAGAATACAACGTTCTATAGCTTGCGCATTCACGATTTTCCCTCCTACGTTAAGAGTCGCCTAAATCCAAATAACGATAATTAAGAAATACTCCGTAATTCATAATAATACTGACGAAATTTAAACACTTTATGACTTTACGAGCTGAGAAACTAATAATTATTTGTAAAAAATCGCGACTTCACTTTTAATTTCTTTAATTTACGCATGTATGAACACAAATTATACTATACGACCGTTGTACCGTACAACAAACCTTAAAAAGTTAAAATTAGGAATTCGTAGTAAAAAGTTACCACTTTAGGTTCTACCGTACAACAAACCTTGAAATTAGGAATTTCTGGTAAAAAGTTACCACGTTAGGTTATTTAGGTCATGTTCTTTTGGACTTATATTCAGTCAGTTTCAAGTTTAGTTCAATTCAGTTCAGCTCCAGGAGACATATTTTTGTCTCTATATTTCAGTCAGTTTCAGTTAAATTAAGTTAAGTTCAGTCAGTTTCAGTCCAAAAAACAGGGCCTTAGTGACCACTTTTTAATACGAAAACGTGGTAACTATTTATTTGAAAGTGGTAATTAACAGACCTAAAATAATCACTTTTTACCGTAAATTGTAAATTATTACTATTATCGCACCGGTACAACGGTTGTATACTGTAATTGCTGATGTATGTAGATAACTTTAGGAGGTGAATTAGGTAAGAAATCATGATATTATTGAGACTTTATTAGGTGATAAATTAAATCATGTAAAAAAAAGTGATGTAATATTACATACTTACCTTGTTTAGCAAATTAAGCAACTTATCAGGGGTTGAAGGCACACCAAATTTCAGATATCCCTGCATAATTAAGTTTCAATCATTTCGAAATCAGTAATTATTCTGTATAACCGTTGTACCATGCGATAATAATAAAAATTTATTCGTACAATTTACGATAAAAAGTGATAATTTTAGGTTAGTTAGTTAGTTACCACTTTCAGTTAAATAGTTACGGAGTACAATTTTTTCATATCAAAACGTGGTCACTAAATAACATAAAATAATAATTTTTTATCATAAATTCCTAATTTTAAGGTCTGTTGCACGTTACAACGGTTGTATACTACTCCGTATAATTTGTGTTTCTAAGTTAGTTGCCTAAATTACTCAAATTATGTAAAATTACAAAGTTACACCCTTTTATAAACCAAATTTTATTTTTAAAATAATAGCTTTATAGTTTATTTTTCTTCAAAAAATTCTCCTTATAAAATATTTATTTATAATTTGATGACGAATTCTGGTCAGTAAAAAAGTTAATTGAATCGAAAAAAATGTGAGTAAAACATGAAAATATACATTCATTATATGCCTAGAGCCCTAGGTTAATTATTACCCATTTACACTAACTATGGGTAAAACAGTGATTTTTTATCGACTGAATTAATCTTTTTAATTACTCATCGAAAATCATTTATGATATCAGAATATAACAAAAGCAGTACGGAGTATTTAGTAAGGTACATAGTATTTTTTTAAAATTATTGTATCAGTCTGTTATTAAAAAAATTGTTTATAAAAGGGTGTGATGTATAATTTTGTCTGATTTTTACGATATCTAATTATTTAGATATAAGTAACTTACATGCATGATGCAAGCATTGTATATATTAATCCAAAAAGCGAGCTTCTGTTGATCAGTCAAAGATCGAAGGTCAACCTTCTGAAGGCTGGTGAGTAAGCCCCTGCATCAACAAAAATTTATTTAGTAATATGTAACTAAAGATATTAACGTTTTTTTTTTTTAAAAAAAAAACGTATATATACAGACACATTATTGTCGATAATGTGACATACTATACATACCGCAACTTCTGAAACAAAGGGATCGAGCTGGGATGATTAACGAGCTTAGGATCCAAACAACTCGACGAAAACACAACTAGGTTTTTGTAAGGACCAATGTCCCTTAACAAAGCACCTTCTATGTCGAAGACGCCGTATGGGTCTTGTTGTTTGGTCTCCTTCTGTGATACTTGACTTGTCGATAAGCTGACTCCAGCCTCTTTTCGAAAACTGACTGCACTGAAATTAAGTGATCTTGAGATAGGTCCTGTTTTTTCCAGCTCACTTTGTCTTGATGTTCTCATTAGTCGAACATAGAGGAGTAGTAGGGTTTTCATTATGTTTTCTGATAACTTGTTTGCTTGCCATTTTGTACCGGTGTTGCTCATTGTCTCTGTTGTTGGCAATGCTACTGGGGCTTTTCGCTGTTGTTCTGATCGGGATTCTACAGTGCTGCTTCTTTCTTGTGGCTACATCAAATATTGTAAAAAAATAAGGGCAGGTCCTTTTGTCAGGTCATTTCAATTAAATTCAGCAAAATTCAGTCAAAGTCATAATGTTCTTTTTTAGGTCAAAGTCAAAGTCCAGTCATCCAGTTCATTTATTCAGTTCTGTTGAGTTAATTTCAGGTAGGTGAATTACCTTAGGAGTAGGATGTCGAAAATCCCTCGAAGGTGAAGAAGCAGAAGGAGGAGGTTGTCGAAAGTCTCGTAGTGGTGAAGCTGAAGGCTTCAACACTGAGCTACTTCTCTTATTATGATGGTCTGACGATGCTGAGTAAGGTGGATTTCCTGGCATAGCGCCGCCGCCCTGGCTTCCAATCTTGTGATTGTTGATGGTGAAATCATTGTGATTGTAGCCGTTGCCACTGATGGCCTTGCTGATGAAATGCAACGCCTTGTTGTCGTAAGACGACATCTGTTGTTGTTGTTGTTGTTGTTGTTGTTGTTGTTGTTGTTGTTGTTGCTGCTCTTGTTGTTGTTGTTGTTCTTGTTGTTGCAGTTGTTGTTGCTCTTTTTGTTCTTGTTGTTGCTGCTGTTGTAGTTGTTGTTGCTCTTGTTGTTGTCGTTGTTGTTGTTGCTGCTTCTGGTGCTGGTGTTGTTGTTGCTGCATTTGTTGTTGTTGTTGTTGTTGTTGTTGCTTTTGTTGTTGTTGGTGTTGTTTCGCGAGTTGTTTAGACGCTTCGTGCTCGGCTTTAGTATCATTTTGGATCCTGTTGATCTGGGTTTCGAGCCTTGCGATCTCATCCTCCACCAAAACTAGCTCACTCAACACTTCCTTCATCTATCACACATAATAATACCAAGATTATCAATTTACTCGTTAATATTAGATATCCTGATCAATAAATTACAGATTTAAATAATCTTCCCTTCCTTATATAGAAAATCATTTAAGCACGCACTTCGTTAAACAAAAAAAAATTAAAAAAATTGCAAGCCAGATTATTCTCATGAAATTATTTTATATAAAAAAACCGATAAATTTTTTTAATAAATAAACCATTTTAATTATAACGTAAGCACTTCGTTAAACAAAAAAAATAAAAATTTGCAAACCTTATTATTCTCATGAAATTATTCATTTTAGGTCAAAAAACCGGTGATTTTTTTTAATAAATTAACCATTTTAATTAATTACAACGTACGCACTTCGTTAAACAAAAAAAATAAAATAAAAATTGCAAGCCATATTATTCTCATGAAATTATTTTACATTAAAAAAACCGATAAATTTTTTTAATAAATAAACCATTTTAATTATAACGTACGCACTTCGTTAAACAAAATAAAAATAAAAAATTGCAAACCTTATTATTCTCATGAAATTATTCATTTTAGGTCAAAAAACCGGTGATTTTTTTTTTTTAATAAATTAACCATTTTAATTAATTACAACGTACGCACTTCGTTAAACAAAAAAAATAAAATAAAAATTGCAAGCCATATTATTCTCATGAAATTATTTTACATTAAAAAAACCGATAAATTTTTTTAATAAATAAACCATTTTAATTATAACGTACGCACTTCGTTAAACAAAATAAAAATAAAAAATTGCAAACCTTATTATTCTCATGAAATTATTCATTTTAGGTCAAAAAACCGGTGATTTTTTTTTTTAATAAATTAACCATTTTAATTAATTACAACGTACGCACTTCGTTAAACAAAAAAAATAAAATAAAAATTGCAAGCCATATTATTCTCATGAAATTATTTTACATTAAAAAAACCGATAAATTTTTTTAATAAATAAACCATTTTAATTATAACGTACGCACTTCGTTAAACAAAAAAAATAAAAATTTGCAAACCTTATTATTCTCATGAAATTATTCATTTTAGGTCAAAAAACCGGTGATTTTTTTTTTTAATAAATTAACCATTTTAATTAATTACAACGTACGCACTTCGTTAAACAAAAAAAATAAAATAAAAATTGCAAGCCATATTATTCTCATGAAATTATTTTATATTAAAATACCGGTGATTATTATTTTTTAAAATAAATCATTTTAATTATAACATTTGAGACTGTCTCGTACAATAACTGATAACACGTACTTTAGGTGGGAGATGATTAGGAAGAGTAAATTCCATGCCAGGTTTTCTATTGTATGCCTGTTGCATGATCTCACGTATCTTCTCTTCATGGCTCAACATCCTCTCCAACACTGATACCTGTAATAAATATTTATCGTTAATCAGTAATTATTGTGTATAATCGACAAACAACGTGAATTAATAACTTGTTTTAAGATCATTTTACACGTGAATTAAATTTAATGAGAGTAGTGCATGGGATTTAATTAAGGGCATTTATTACAATCGATAAATTAAACAACATACGAACGATTAATAGAGATATACAGAGTATATTTTTAGTTTAATTAGAATATTAATTTTAAAACTCGAGTAAAATATTTCAATTATAAACTCGCTAACTAATTAACCTAATGTGGTACTAGATTCTTAGAATCACACCTAAATGGATCGGATCAGATCGAATCACGTAATTTCTTTTATTAATCAAATCAAATTAAATCATTTAAACAAGGGAAAATATTTGGAAAATATTGAATTTACGACTACATGATACGGAGCCTGTCTCCGTCATTTATTATTTTTTTGATATAATTTGTGAAAAATATTTTAATTAAATGACAACAAATAATTGAGATGGAAAGAGTACATAATTACATTGAACTAGTACCTCTCTTTGCAATTCTTCTCTTATCCGTTGACGACCATAATCTTTCGTACCCTACACGTATAACAACATAAAAAATTAAAAATAGTGTAACAAAGAGCAGATTCTGTAAGACAGTCTCATACTGTACAACAATAGTACTGTATTTTTTAATAATAAATGAAATTCTGTATTTATTAATGAAATTCTGTATTTATTAATAATAACTTGATAGAAATAGACCATCTTACGCGTGAAATTAATTGTTAATATTATTAATATCCAAATAAAATAGGAATACAAAATCAAATACTTATATAATTCATTGAATATATCAATAATATTATTGTTTGATATGCAAAAATAATCCATTCATTGAATATATATATATATATATATATATATATATATATATATATATATATACTCTATGCCATGCATGCAACAGTTGTATGGTACGACAAACAAATAAACGATCATTTTATATATAAAACCGATCATTTTTTGTTATTAAAAAATGTTAAATTTTCATCATAAAATAATACTCGTGGTAATTTCTTATTACTTCAAAAATGGTTATTTTTCATCGTATATATACAACGGTTACATAGTAAAGTTTGCGTAAATATATTATATATATCTATATATACTCCCTATTTATTTTATACTCCGTACTTATTTTGTCATCAGTAAAAAAAAAAATATGAATTCTTTGTTGTTTAAGTTCTCGAAATTCATAGGATAAAATTATTTTTTCCTATATATAGAGAACCTAAAGTATAGCAAATTCTTCACTACACTATCTCCAAATACATTACTCTACTACTCATTTGTACATGGTAACAAAGCAAAACACACGTTCAGGTCCACTGGACACACGTTAATATGCTAACATTTGTTGCAGAAAATATATATAAAAGTAAACAAATGACAGTGCATATATACGTACCATTCCTTGATGAGATTGATTATCAGTAGCCGCCATGGTAACAGTGGCGGCCATAGTAGACGAAGACGTAGACGAATTATGATCCAAAGGGATGATTTGCTGAGTCGGCGGCCTCTCGCTACGAGATTTCTTATCAAAACACCCGAAACAAGGAGCACACGAGACGTCCTGATCACGTCCACGTCCACGTCCACGTCCACGTCCACGTCCACGACCACCTTCTGTTGTCGATGTTGTTGTTGTTGTTGTTGTTGTCGTCGAATGTGGTACTTGTTGTTGTTGTTGTTGTTGTTGGTTAATAAATGGAGGAGGAGAAGTAGAAGTAGATGAAGAGGAGTAATCAGAAACTGGTTCTTGAGATATTGTGTTGTTGTTGTTGGTATTTGATGTTAACTGTTTGAGTTGTTGGTGGGACATTGTTTGTGTAAGTAGTTGAGATTCAACTCAAGTGTGGAGTAATGGGTATTTTTTTTTTATAATTTAAAAAAAATAAAAAAATAATGTTCTTATTTTAAATATAAAAAAATATAATTTTTTTTTTTTGGAGTGAAGATCAATTTCATTAATAATAAGTCATCCGACATCTACAAACGATGTCAAATTGAACTGAATACAGATAAATAAAGAATATCATTGAGACAAAGATCAGTATTAGAATAAAGCGCTTCTGCATAGCCTTCTATTCGTTGTTTATTGACACAACCTTTCGCGAAGGAATCTATAGATCTGATGAAATAGTCTCCAAAATAATGAACTTTCTCTATTTTGTCAAATAATATACCGAGATCTGACTTCAATTGTATCACCGTACGTAAAAATTTCATTGCTCTCATTATCTTGCATATAGTTCTTGAAATCCAAGCTCTATACTAATGTAAATGACTGAAACCTAAATTCTTGTATTAGACGGTTCTCACGATATACAGTCTCACGATAAAATTTATCGTGAGATAGACCGTCTCATATAAGGTGGTTACTTTTATTATTATTATTTTTATTTCTATTAGTATGTCTCACGTTAATTTACGGTAAGACAGACAAGAGACTTCGTGATAAAAAAAAATTGAAAAAAAAAAGAAAAGGAAGATTGAGTAGCTTGCAATTGTGGTATGGCAGTTATATCTTGGCTGTGTTTTTTTTGTTTTTCCTAATTTGGTGCATAATTTATGTTTTATTCTAATTTTGATAAGTGGAGTAATAAAATTATTAGTTTTGTTGTTATTGTAATTATTGTTATTGAGTAGATTTTCTTAGAAATCGTCTCATATTAGATACATTAGTGTGAGAGTGTGAGACATAACATTTAAAAAAAAAAAAAAAAAAAAAAAAAAAGAAATCGGTGTCATTTGTGTTGTTGTTAAAAGAACAATAAATGATCGAGATGCAATGAGTAGTTAACTGCGACTTAAGTGAATTAGATTAAATTGAATTGAGAGTATTAGTAATACACCAATAATAAATTTCCTCAAAGAAAGTGGATAATGAATTTATTGACAAAATTGTTTTACATGTGAAATCGTTTTACTGTATAATTTGCGCTGATTTTTTAAATTTGATCCGACCTCAGAACTCAAACACACTTCACAAATTATCGCGAGATTAGAGATTCTATTCTTATAATAGCAGTAATATAATACGTTTTTTTAAAAGAAAAAAAATATTACCCACAAGAAAGACGAAAACAAATCAAAATACGTACTCCCTCTGTTTCTTTAATAACTTCCACATTTCCTTTTTCAACCATTTTTTTGATTTCTTCCACTTTCCTTTTTTTTCTATCACACTTCTCTCTTACGTGACCCATTTACTTTACCCCTCTGTACTTTTAATTATTTTATTGTTTTTCTTAAGAAATGTGCCACTTTTAAGGTGAAAGAAATCATAAAAACGAAAGGAGTAAAAAGTAAAAAATGATTTATCCTTATCACAAATTTATGACTGATATATTTTTCACCAGCAACCACTCGTGCAAAATTAGTGCACAATTAATGACATTTAGAGGAAAATGACTAGCAAGTCATTTGTGTGACACATTTCACTACTCCGCTCGCCACATGTCACAATTTGATTAGGTCGATTGAAAAATGAAAAGAAAAAAAAAAAGTTTGGTATCAGATTCAATCCCCTTTTTTCCTATTGTAATAGGACTAAATACGTGTTTCGTTAAAAAAAAAAAAAAAAAAAACTGGTGAGACGGTTTTGTTTCATAAAACCAACTCATTTAAGCACGTAGCCGATAAATATGAACACTTTTGACGGTTTTACAATTCCGTAAAGATGGAAGAAAATATTCATCGTCCATCAAGTCTAATAATACGATACCTTTTGGGAACGAATCAAGACTCGAGGAAATCCATGAAGGCTTAATCCGAAACAGACAATATCGTACTATTAACCAGATTTATATATGGATCCATCCCCGATTTTCTAGCTCGGATTTCTCGTACGTCGAGTATTTTCAAGGTCGACGCAAGTATGAATGTACGATCAAGGTATTACCGATTCTTGTATGATACGGAGTAGTTATAAATAGATCGAGAGCGAGGATGATCACGTTATTTCCTTTGAAAGAGTACCATGAAATTGAATGCTATGATACGGCTTATTAGGCCAAAGGCGATTAGAACCATTAGACATAAAACCCAATCATCGACTTCATAACCTCTCTCGTACAGCGCACCACACCGTGTCACCAGCCAAACTCCGGAATACCTGAACATCGTGTAATGTAAGCATAATTTTGTCAATGTATACGGGACAATATAAAAAAAAAAGTTATTTGATGAGAATAATCTCAACTGCGTGTGCTTCTTAAAATAATCCAAACTATACGTAATCTCATTTTAATATAAACTATGCATTCATTAATCTCGCTTTGCTATGTATGAAATTATGACTTGTTATTACCGATCATAGTGAATTGTGATAACTTTCTAGGCTTTTATTAGGTTCGTTGCAATCATCGTGAAAGTCAAAATTATAATAAAAACTTTTTTTTTCATAGATCTATAAGACTAATTGAAAAAGAAATTGAATATGATTTTCGGAAAATTTAATTTTTTTTATCAATGACCGAGAATGAACACAAGAGATAATCCCGTGAAAGCGAGGTTAATGAAGGCGTAGTTCGTATTAAAATGAGATTACGTATAGTTTGGATTAATTTAAGAAGCACACACATAGTTGAGATTATTACCATGAAACAATCCTAAAAAAAGGCAGGTATTCTAATAGAGATAGCGATTAGAACACGAGAAATTTGTAATGAAAGTTTCGAGATTTTCAAACCTTTGTGCATTTGCTATTACGAAAGCCTCCATAGCCCACTTTGTGTAGCATAAATTTTCAAATCGTTTGAGGAATCCGCTTCCTTTCTCTTGGTTTGCGATAAGAGTCAGTACGACTGGAAGTAGCACCGACCACTGCTCCATACCATTCAACAACAACGACGACGACAACATTAGAGATTCAGTCCCAAACAGATTTGGGTCGGCTAACATGAATCATTATCTGAAACCGTCTAGATCGTTTGCAAAAAACGATCATATAAGCTTCGTACAAAGATGCAATTCAAGCCAAATACGGAGTAATATTTTACGAGTAGTTTTTTTTCTTTTTAATTGAGAGGAGTTTCCCTAAAATGTCACCAAACTAAAATGTCATTTAGAGCTCTCTCGTTAATCCTCAACCATAAACGCTTACGGGTCATCACCACAAATATTTGAAAAATAAAATAAATGTAAATAACTTGAATAAAACTTTCCACTATGTCGAAAAAACCGTCGGAATAAAAAAATGATCCAAAGGAAATAAATTTAAATGCAATGTTCATCGTAATTTACTATATAATGTGTTAATCTCGTGCAAATTGCACAATATTGCTTTTAAATTTTTAATACGAAGCAGTAGCATTTAAAAATTTAAAATCATAAAATTTTTGGCATGATATTAGTGTTGTCTAAAATAATATATACGAGTATATTCATATTATATGGTAAATTACGATGAACATTGCATTTAATTTTATTTTCTTTGGTAAACTATCTATATAATGAGGATGCCAAGAAAGGCACAAAGTTAAATAAAAAAATTGATCCAAACAAAATTAAATTAAATGCAATGTTCGTCGTAATTTACCATATAATATGAATATATAATTATATATATACTCCTATTATTTTAGACGACACTAAAAAAAATTACTCTGTATGATTTAAAAATACGAAGTACTATGTACTTCGTATTAAAAATTTAAAAGCAATATCGTGCAATTTGCACGAGATTAACACTAGTATAAGATAATTTAAACATAATGAGGATGCAAAGAAATGCGCAGAGATAATTACGACAAAGCAAAAGGTAAAGAAAACACACCAATTGAGCAGGACCTGGTTCGAGGAAGATTGCAAGTATGTAGGCGACTCCAGTCACACAATAAACAAGGCAAAGCAAAACAACGTAATTCTCGAGGATGGAAGATCGAGGGTTGTTGAAGAAGTAGAACATCGACAGATAAACCCAAGGCTTCACAATTGTATTGAAATGGTCGACTGTGTCCTTTGCGAGAAAGTAAGCTAGGCTGCTCATGCCTGAAGCACTTTCCCTCCAATAATGCAGCTTGTCGAGTGAAAATGATCTCAGTGCAGCAATCATACACAATAAAGCTGCGTAAAAACAAGCGGATATAAGAAGAAAAAAAAATTACTGATTTATGAATATATGAAAATGACCTCCGATTTTTAAATATTGCCTCATTTGATGAATACTATATGTGAGGTATATTATATTAAAATGGGGCAATAAATTAAAACCGGAGGGAGTAATAAACATCGCCAACAGAGAAAAGATTATTGTCGATCCTTAATATAGATGTCTATCGTACATGAACTGTAATTAAAGAAATGTGCCAGTAGGGCTGCACACAAGTCCAGGGACCCGGTTTGATCCGGAACGGAATCTTAAACAAAAAAAACCAGACCGGAATCTAAAAAATTTGGCCCGGGATCGGACCGGAAAAATTCCGGGTTGCACCGGAATTTGCAAAATTTATTGAAATTCAGTCCAAAATTCTGGTCCGTTAGACCGGAATTTTTATCAAATAAAATATAATTCTGGTCTTTCCGGTCCGGACCGAAAAGACCACTGGTCATCAGATCCCGAAAGAAAATCTAGGGACAGGCGGAAAAAAACATGTCGTCTTTAAACAGTCTAAATAATGAGAGCTGATCTAGCACCTGCATCAGGTAAAGCGACCTCTGTTCATCCGTTTGGTAGGTTAAAATATTACTCAGCTCTCACTCACTCCTGACGTAGACCTGGCAAACAGGTTAATCGGGTCGGGGTCGGGTCGAACCATTTCGGGTTTGGGTCATTTTCGGGTTTGCTATTTTCAACTTTTTTTTTAGGGATATTGACTTGTTTTCTATAATAATAGTTGGGTCAATTTGGGTTACGGGTCAAACTCGGGTCTTCAGTTCGGGTGTCGGGTCGGGTTCGGGTTGGGTCTATTTTGCCAGGTGTACTCCTAAGGTCAGAAGAACAATGAAACATATGTATAAGTGTATAACTTTAGAAATGACTGCTTGATAGTTGTGCTAACTTGGCTTTTCTGAAGGTCATAGACGAACGTGATCAGTTCAGTCTCTATGAAGCTTTAAACGTAAGAAACTCGATCTAATCACAGTTAATGAGGTGCCATATGCCTTTTTAAGTTTCTATATGTAACAAATTGCTCAGTCGCCTGTCTAGATCTGTAGCTCACTTTTTATGTAAATGTGGCGACGAGATCTGCAGGGTGATATATCAAATCTGAGAATTCCGTATCTAGTTTAATACGAGTATACTATATTTAAGTGACGCTTAGTCTGTTTACTATATCTATGCTCCCTATTAGATAACACAAGGATCAATAAATGCACGAAAATGTTTTCGGTCTTGAGTATTCTATACAAAGCAGAATGTTCAGAGCACATCGGTGTTGACACTGGACGCAGTATACCGACCAATCTGATGTTACCGAGAAAAGAATTAATTCTTCTGTCTATGACATAGGGTGACCTCTACAATGAACGACCCGATAAGCTCTAATCTAGAAGCGTAGCTCATATCCGTAACAAACTCATGAAAATTAATCACTCATTGAAAACACTGATTAATTAAGAAGAGCAGAAGATATATAGACTTACAAACTGCAATGACTGTATACGTATAGCCAAGAGCTCCAAATGTCTCGTCACTCACTTTGGCTAGAGTTCCTAAGCAAGCTCCCGCCAGAAGTAAAATGAGGTAGTCTACAGCTTGAATTCTAGCTTCCCTCAATTTCTGCTTGCCAACCCTTAAAACGCAAGAAAAAACAATTACGTACAAAAGTTCATCATGCGTCACCTTTAAACCTCTCGGTTGACCAGATATTTATAATTTTACCCTTAATAAATACGCAAGGAATACTGAAACGGGATATTCTATCATTTCTTAACACAGTTAAACACGCCGAATATATTTATACATAAAACAAATGACATGATTTTTCTATGTAGAATTCATTTCGCATCCTTGATATCAATATCTGAGCTACGGGATGTTTTGCATGCGAGACCATCCCAAATCCAAAAATATTTCATCCAAGCAATATTATACGAGTAATAAATTGCACTTGAAGAAGGCATATAAAGGTTTTTAGAGATTCTATAAGTTGTGGAAAGTATGGAAGCAATTACCTTCCAAGGAAAATTCTGTACTGCTGCAAAATACCGGGAGTGACTCTCTTCGACAAATCATTTGATTTTAAGACGTTATGTTTTATGTGATCCTTCTTTATCTGGATATTACACTTCATATCGAGCCACAGATCACCTGCAAAAGAATGTCCTTCATTGGATTTTGTAGAGGTTTCTCCGTCATCCTCTTTCGAAGATCCAGGCAACCCAAGCTCATTTTGTAGATCAAGTGGCACTGGATATCCATTATGAAGCAACCATCTAATAGGAAGTTCATTACACTTTACATCTGAGTTCGGCTTCACCACACCCTCTAAAATGTCAATATAGTGGTCAGGAGGATTTATTCTCTCAGGGACGGTGATACCAAGCCCAGCGAAATATTCCTCTACCTTTTTTGCTGGTCCAAGATATGCAATAAGACCGCCTTTAGCCAGAAGTATTAAATCATCGAACATTTTGAACAATGTATAGCTGTCATATTATACAAAAAGTTACTAGTATGAAACTAATGATTGTCATATTATAAATTGTCTCGCAATTGTTAATTTGTTATGATGTTTTTCTTGTCATTTACGAAATTTAATACGAGTAAGTTGCTAATCAATTATAGATTTTTATTATTTAGACATAAGTACATTTCGCCAATTTCGGAGGGAAATTTTTGGAAAATGCCATTCTCCTAGTATATAGGAGGATTAGACATGACACATGAGCATATATTGGCCATTTGGTTGATCATGCATATGAAATTATGAATGACTAAACAGTAAACACCAATAGCAGTAACGTAAACAACTTACGAAGCTTAACGCTTTCGTAATTGTGAATTTACCTTGGCTGGTGAACCACCATGCAAATATTAACGCCTTCTAGTGCTTCGCGGCGGAGTGCTTTGAGCAATAACAAAGATGATGAACTGTCTAATCCAGATGTAGGTTCATCCAAGATCAACAACGACGGCTCCATGACCATCTCAAGCCCTACATTTACCCTTTTACGTTGTCCTCCTGAGATCCCACGTTTTTCAACTGTGCCGACCAGTGAATCTCGTACACCCTGCAGCCCCAGTGACTCAATGACCCTCTCAAGAACTAAGACTTTTTCTGCTTTTGATAGATCTGCTGATAATCTACATCAACCATTTTAATCAGATAAATTCAATTATCAAAGAAGAGAAAGTTGCCCGAACATTGGAATCGCTAAAATTGTCTATAGATAAGATTCTAGCTGGTATTGTTTTTGAATAAAAATTTTGGCATTGTAGCTGAGTGTCCAGTGTTTAAGAGCGTGCACGAGAAGTCATAGTATAGTACAGCAAGATCCAACATAGAGTGCACCACACAGAAAAGTTCACGATGATCAGACTAGAGTTTTGCTCACAAAACAGCTAATAGGTGATAAGTTCCATAATGAGTCCCTTGAACATCCTTGCCATCCAAAAATAAAGTTATAGATCACCCATTAAGTATGAAGACTTTGCATTACCACAAAATATTCAGAATGTCCTCTTCAATAAGAAATTTACGGGTCGACAAAGAGAAAAATGTTATTCGTTCCTTTATAAGAAATGGAGAATACTGATTAAAAAGCTCAAGGGGGTAACACTCATAAGTTGTTAAGCTCTCATGAGCACTTGTATCTACAAAGAGAAGAAACTTCAGTTGCATGTGAGAATGGAGCACTTGACACGAGAATTTAACGAGTGTATAAAGCAAGTCATACACAGTATATCAGATTTATCTCTAGGGACTCTAGCTACTTACTCAACCATCAATATTCATCTAGCCACTCATTTAGCACAGTAGTTGTAGCAGGAGAAAGCCTAATTAGCCATCAGAAAAGTAATTCTGATCCCCTACATGTTTCTTAAAAAAAGACGATTGATCATGCACATAGAGAATAATTTACTCTAGTTAGTAACACAAAGTAGAGAAATCACATTGGTGCTAAACCTCACTGTATTCAAGCAAAAGTAATATGGCATACCGACATCTTGCGTGGAACCACAAATTCTCCTCGACTGTTAAGTTTCCGTGCACTATATCATCTTGAGGCACATATCCAATAATCTTTTTGTAAGAGTGGGTTTTTTCAGCTTTTCCATTTATAAGAATCATGCCACTCTTTCTACAACCAGTAGCCTTCCCAGCCAAAGCAGATAGAAACGTTGTTTTTCCAGCTCCAGATGGACCCATGACAGCTGACACGCGTCCAGGAGATATTTTCCCAGTCACACACCGCATCAAATGTTTCTTTTTCCCCTTCAGTGTAAGTGTTAAATCTTTGAAAACAACCTCTAAGGTAGGCCTCTTCCGGATTTCTATATCAGCGGCCATAGAAAGTAATCCTGAGAAAGTGAGGTTTTTATTCTGCTCTTGCAAAGCCTTTTCCTTCTCAAGTTGACCATATGCGTATTTAAAAATTTGACTTTGCGTCTGCAATTTCTTAGTCATCACATTCTTCTTCAGATTCTTATCACCAATTTCGAAGTTGAAACCCTTCGAGCTATCAGGATCTTCCTCAATTTCATGCATCATCTTTTTAAGATCACTACCCTGTTTCTGCTTCCCCTTTCGAGATTTATAATCACTCTGTGAAGCATTTGGAAGCTCCACAGTGGTAAGCAAAGCTGCATCCGGTTCTACATTAACTTGAGCGGTGCTTTTATGCTGATCTGCCACCTTCATAGATTTTCTCCTAGAAAATGTACGCGACAAAGAGGTCTGTAATCCTATAGCATGTTTTTTTGCCGTCTCTTTAGCGGATTTCCAACGATCTCTTGCTTGTGCAGTTTCCTTAGCACTTTTTGCAGCAGCGTCCCTTGACTTTGCTAGTCTTCTTTCTCTAGTAGCCAGAACTTGATCGGAGCAGTTATATATTATTAGAAGCAAAAAAGTCACTCCAGCCTGCGCCACATGGATAACAAAGAATTATATTGCATTGCTTACACAGGCAACATACCATAACAAGTCCTCGCTTGGACTTTAGAAAGAGCCTGTCTCGTAGAGAATCTAATAGGCAAATTTTTTATTATTTGGACTTCTAAAATTTGACATTTGAGATTACTATAAAAAGAATTATGAATAACATACTCCGTATGAGTTTAGGAAAGGGCTAAGGACAACACTTACAAAAAGCAAGATCCCATAGGCAGTAATATTTTGATTTGCACTGCCCGCGTTACATTTAGTCATAGGTAAACACCCTGCACATAGCAATATAATGTTACTTTAATTCTAAAGATCCACCACACAATGCTGAGCAATCTGAAATAACAAGTATCAACAGAATTCCGTTAAATTTATGATCTATTATTAGAGTTTGCCATGATATTATTACAAGTCACTGGCCAATCTTTTGACACTTGTCTTCAAAATCGCTTCCCCTTATCCATGTGCACTTGCAAAATTTTATGTTCACTAGCCAAGGTTTTAACTTTTAACTCATACTCTAGTTCCAGAGAAATACACATCTTAAGTATGGACTATTAGAAACCCACTTTGCCTGAAGATTGCAAGAAAATGTGGTTGAAACTTGTGCTTGTTTTTAGGTCTATGTTACAGTTCAAAAATCCATTTCCTAGCCTTGCTTAGCAAAAGAGTTAAACACGATAGATATGAGAACTAATGCATACACTGCTATTGTTAATTGGCGGACTACAGCTTTTAGAAATATAATACTCCCTCCGTCTCAGTCAATAGTTTACACTATCCTTTTATAGTAAGTTTTACCCTCTACTTTTTGTTTTTTACTCCAATAAATTAACAATAATTCTCCTCTCACTACCTTAGTCTTTGTGTACGGAGTTAAAGCAAACTGAAACTTCCTATTGAGATGGACGGGTCATGTTATAGCGCGTTCTTCAGCACACAAGTCGTAGAAAGACACTTACGTGACTGAGTTGTGGAACCTGCTCGGCAATAATGCCTGCCATAAGAACATCAACTAAACAAATCATCACTTAGGAAAAGATGAGGCGTCCAGAATCAGTAGAAGATGAAAGACAAACACAAGAACGTTCCAAAGTACAAATAATACAATAAGAAATACCCACTACTGCATGGTACTTTTTCAACAGTAGTTGAACAGTATGATCCTGCTTCACAGAATACCTCTCTACTACGGCTAATATCAGCCCATATATCAGCTCCTCCACAAGTATGGTTTGGTCGCCCCTGGGGAAGTTGATAATGGTAGCTGCGAACATGTGATGAGCAGGTCAATATTCATTAAGGCAACAAAAAAAATGTCACTCCTAGAAAGAATGGGATCGAAAGACAAACTTACGGATCACAAACACCGGTCGTCTTGTTGAATGTACCTAACGGGCAATATGATCCAAGTGGGCAAGCTTCAAGTCACCAAAGACAAAAATTGAGGGAATTTCTATTGGTGAATATATAAGATCATATAGGGTTGTTATACTATACGCATTACCAAACCTCAAGCACACAGCAATGCTAAAAATTACATTTAGTTTGTAGTAGTACAACTCATTTTATTATACTTTGTTTCTAAACAATGCCGATCTAAATTATTCAAATCTCAAGTTGACTTGACATACGCTTTTTAATTCCTGTACTTTAAATAATACTCCGTATTACGTAGATTTCAGATTGGCATAGATTCTGATGATGTGGAAAGCTATAGGTTTTCAGCACTTACGTATCATGCATGTTAGTCCATGAGGGCAAAAGAAACCTTCACAACAAGGCTCGCAATCGTATGTTCTATCAGGTACATCCTTAGCCTCTCTCAAGTTAACATTCTCTTCTTTACTAACACTGCAAGCCCACCCTGGCTGACACCCAGAAAGCCATGTAGTCAGGTTACAGTTCTGATTTAGCGTCACGTGATTCGAGCCCATGAGTCCATTCTCAACAAAGCTATTGAAATAAAATTTAATCTCTGCTGCTGTACACAGCCGCCTAACCACGTCCCCTGTTAACACCTCAAAATCAGACTGAAATGCTACATCAGATGATACACACATGTATGATACACAACTTGTTTACTTCTAACACATTGATAATGACCCACCTATTTTCGAAGAACCATAGAGAAAAAATATGTTTACATGCTGTTGCAAGATTGCAATCCAAATAGAACTTATCGAACAAAAACAAACCAAAACCTTGGTTTACATTTAGCGGTGTTTCAGAAAGAAGAAAAAATTAAGCATTGGATAATTATGACCATATTCAAAAGGCCAGACCATCAGTTAAGCATCCACCCCGTGATAATCAGGTAACAAGACTTGGTCTCTCCGCCTTCCCACTTGCAGCACAAAAATGTGGTATATGTCACAATTGCAGAAACCATTATAAGATATTGGAATACGGTTGTGGCTGTAGCCTAATCGTCATAACAGATGCAGCCGTGATATGGAGAGCGTTTATCAAATTTCTATTATGGTTTCTTATATTCTCGTAAATTTCTATATGGGATGCTTCCTTTTGCTAGTTATCTTTATCTTCTACAGCCTCCACTATAACAAATCATACAAATGTTTGCCAATTTTACCACAATAACAACATTACTCCCCAAGTACCTCCGCGATGGATGGAGTAAGTCTCCCTTGTGACGGATATATCCGTCACAAGGGAATAACGGGTCAAATAATACCATTGGATTAGAAAAGACAAGGCTAATGGATAGCACGTGGCTTTGTCTTATTCATCCAGGTGGGTATTATTTGACCCGCCACACGTTTATGACGGATATTTCCGTCACAAACAAGAATTTGCCGCGATGTAAAGGGGTCGGATATACGCAGCCTTACCCTACTGTTATCAACACAAAAACGTTGTGTCGGCATGACTCGGGATAAAACTGTGCTTAGAAGTGCATCAATCGTCAATCGAATTTTTCATGAATAAATTGAATATGATGTCAAAATTAATAGATTCACAATCAATCTACTCCCTCCGTCCCAAAAAAAAAACGTTTGCTTTAAACACAAACATTAAGGTAATAAATTGAATATGATGTCTACTATCCCCATATTCACAGACACTAGATTCCGTTATATACTATCGCAACATATCGTTTAACAAACACATGAAATTAGTATATTCACTCTCAATCTACTCACTATTTAGGCCGCAATCTATTAATTTTCAACCAACATGAACGCCAAAGTCTAAATTATTAACCGCGAAAAAATTACGTTTGCTTTATACACGAACATTAAGGTAATAAATTGAATATGATGTCTATTATCCCGATATTCACAAACAATACATTCCGACTAATATGCTATATCGCAATATATCGTTTAACAAACACATGAAATCAGTAGATTCACTCTCAATCTACTAACTATTAAGGCCGCAATCTGCTAATTTTCACCCAACATGAACCGCGACAGGGAGGGGGAGAGTATATTACTAGTCCTTGGCTTAGGTGTGCACAAACTCAATCAATCGATCAATCAATCAATCAATCAATCAAATCGACTCACATTTCGATTAACAGAGCAGCAGCGTTACTAAAATTACAGTGAGTGAGGATAAAATCAGAGTACCTTGAGTTTTCCGAACGCAATTCGACAAAAACTTCAAATTACTGGAGAAATTGAACGCCGCATTCCAATCAGCATCGCTGCAACACCACAAATAAAAATCAACAATTAGTCAATCGCAATTGGACTTCAATATGTTTTGATTACCGCTTCGAACGACAATCACAGTAACACAACAACGTTAGTGAACTACGTAAATCCGAAAACAAAAAACATCAAATCATCGAAAATAATCGAAAATGAAACAATCGAGATACTAACGGATCTCTGATGCAAAACTTGAATTTATCGGTGATTTCTGGAGCTAGAATAGCGCTAGTGTTCGCAATTCGTTCGTAAACAATCGCAGTAAAGAGATCAACGTTAGCTGAATCATCATAAGCAGCTGTATCTCCGTCTACATCTACTTGACAATGTCCGATCCGCCATTGATTCACAATGAAGAACACGAAGAAGAAACACTGAAACTCCAACGACAACGACGATGACGATGACGATGATGATGATGATTTGCTCGGCATTCTGATGATCGATGGAGCGAGTGATGATCAGAATTGTAGGAGAGTGGAGATTGGTGAAGGAGAAGTGGAGTTTGTTGAGAGAGAATTTGGTGGAGGAAGGTGCGGACCGCCATTGTTGAGTGAGAGTGAGCAAGTGAGGGAGTGGTGATGAGAAGTTGTTGGCGTGGTTTTGGGGGGCGGGATGTGGAGGTGGAGACTTTTAATGAAGCCATAAAATATAAAAAAGACAAATTAATTACCTCGGTATTCAAACTCGGACTTGACCAGATAGATCATGAAGATCGATCACTCAAAAATATAAATTTAGAGATCGAGTTGGTTGGAAGGAGATTCAATCGGTTTTTCGAGTTTGGACCAGATCGGACTGAAGAAATAGTGTAGACCCCAAAGACTAGTCGTCACTTTTTTGGAGATCCGGATAATGTATCGGTATGTGTTCGATCAGCCGGACCACTTGACGAACACTGTTGTATGTGAGGATATCTTGATAAATACGATTGAGATACCGTCTTTTAGAAGTTGTAAATCATTAATAGAAGTATTAATTACTATTTCAAGTTATACTTTGTAATTTCCAAATCATCACCGGCGTTATTCGATGTGAGTGTACGTATTATGGACAATAGGCCACAAAATCGATCTCCATGGCTAGGTGCGCGTTTCGTTAGACAAAAAAAACAAATCATCGGTGTTTTAAACCATGTGAGTGTTTCGTTTTAAACCCACCATCTGACATCAGCGGATTTACATATGGGTTGTTCCATGAAATGGCGATGACATAACAAGCAAAACTTGTCGGGGATTACACCATAAGTCTATAAGTGACATCCAATGTCCCTTGAAGTCGATGTCTCCTACGGTTTTCAAGCTCGTTTTTCCATACTCATCGACAAGTGGTCTCTCCTAACCTTAGTAAGATGATTTTTCAAGTCGTCCCTGAGCAATAATACCCAGGTGGAATGGGAGAAACAATTCTAACACTTATTCGAAAGGTAGATCATCCACAACTAGTGAACCAGTTTCCGCGCCATTGAACTAGGCAACGTACAGGTTGATCACTAAGATGATTGTAAATAGGTTGAAGTCGGTTTTACCAATCTTAGTGAGCGTTATGCAAGCAATTTTTGTCCCTAAAAGAGAAATAACGGATAACATTACTTCGTATCATATTTCAGGGGGTGCTCCATTCGATGACTCGATGAGGAGACGACGAGAAAAACAACGGGTTTCATGGCTCTTAATTAAGTTGGATTACTGGATAACATCTCACTTTTCTTTGTTGACGATCTCATTTTCTTTAGTGAAGCTTCTGATGATCACCCTGGGCAGATTAAAAAGTTTCTAGACGTCTTTTGCGAAGCATATATGGATTGAAGATTAGCAACTCAAAGTCAAAAGTTTTCCTCTCCGATAAAATCACAGATACCTTATAAATCAAGAAACACAGAAGACTAGGAACACTTTCGATTTCATAGGCCAAAAAGTGGATAAACACCTTACGGGTTGGAAGTCGAAAGAACTTTTGGATCAAAGTCGAAAGAATAGGTAATTATTGAACGGAACAGAGTGCAAGTAGAGTTAGAGCTGCGCACCGTCCAGAATCTTAAAAAAATTTCGGACTGGAATCTAGAAAATATGGACCGGGACCAGACCGGTTGGATCGGAATTTGCAACTTTTTTTAAAATCCCGGTCCAAAATTCCGGTATTTTGAACCGGGTAGGACCGAATTTTTTTATCAAATAAATATAATTCCGATTTTTCAGAGCCAAACCGGTCCAAACCGGAAAAATCGGGCTAGGACCAGACCGAAACGGAACCCGAAATCTTCTAAATTGATGGACCGGAGAACAGACCGAAATTTTTTATTCCCGTCCCGTACCGGTCCGGATTTTGCACACTCCTTAGCAGAGTCACCCTTATTGAACTTTTTCACTATCAAATCTCTGTTTTTCTTCATTCATTCAATCAATCAATTTCCTTATCAATTCAAGCTTCCATTAATTTCAATTTCAAGCTGCAATGTCGATTTTCCTCCATGCCCACCGGATTCGAATTCCGTCTCCATGTCCGTATCCGTGTCCGCGTCTTTTCGTACCTACACCAGTACGCCAGGCAAAATTGCCGAATCCGATGAAGAGAACTCCATGTTTTCCGTCACTCAAATTCTCTTCATTGTCGTCTTCGTCTTCATATCCATGGAAGGAGCGTGAAATCAGGGACAAAAGTAACTTAATTAGGGCTTCATCATCGTCGTCGTCATCGTCTTCGTCTTCTTCTACTACCCATTCTCAGGAAAAGATGGATTGTGACCAAAACGGCGTCGTACAGTCTCAATTTCAAAGTGAAGAGCAAAATCAATCTAATAATTTGATTACTTTGCCCACTGTTTTAACCCTCTCTCGTGTTGCCGCAATCCCCCTTTTCATCGCTGGTAATTTTATTTATTTATTTTTCTAATTTATTGGTTATGATTTTAAGTTTTTTTTGAATTGAATTTTTGGGGAATTATGAGTTATAATTGATTAGGGTTAGGGTTTAGATTGAATGATTATTGATGAAATTTAGTATTGTTGGTTGCTAATGTGATTTTAACATTCAATTGGGTTTGCTAATGTTCGATTTCGGCCTTCAATTGGGTTTATGATGAGTTGGGAAGTTGTTGCTGCGATAGTTTGATTTCGGCCTTCAATTGGGTTTGCTGATGTTTGATTTCGGCCTTCGATTGGGTTTATGAGTTGGGATATTGTTGCTGGAATACCTTGATTTCGAACTTCAATTGGGTTTGTCTGAAGCTGTTAAGATTATAAGTTGGGAGGTTGTTGCTGGGATAGTCTGATTTCGGCCTTCAATTGGGTTTGTCGTAAGCTGTTAACATTATAAGCTGGCTGCGATAGTTTGATTTCGGCCTTCAATTGGGTTTATAAGTTGGGAGATTGTTGCTGGAATACCTTGATTTCGAACTTCAATTGGGTTTGTCTGAACTCTGAAGCTGTTAACATTATAAGTTGGAGGTTATTCCGATAGTTTGATTTCGGCCTTCAATTGGGTTTTTCGTAAGCTGTTAACATCATAAGCTGGCTGCGATAGTTTGATTTTGGCCTTCAATTGGGTTTGTCTTTAAGTGGTTAACATTATACGGAGTAATAAGTTTGGGAGATTGTTGTTGCGATAGTATGATTTTTGGCCTTCAATCGGGTTTGTCTTAAGCTGTTAACATTATAGTAAGTCGGGAGGTTGTTGCAGCGATGGTTTGATTTTGGCCTTCAATTGGGTTTGTCTTAAGCTTTCGACATTATGACCTGGGAGGTTGTTGCTGCGATAGTTTGATTTCGGCCTTCAATTGGGTTTGTTTGGTGTTATCGTAGCTGAATTCAGACGTGGGCATGGTGAGACATCTGTATGCTGCGAAGCATGCTTGTGTCGCTTTTTGATGTTGTTGTCTGTAACTTCTATTGTAATGTTAAATGGTACTCATACTTTTTTGCTTCGTACTCCGCATATCGTAACTCATAGCCAGCCTTTTGTTGTTCAAATTAACAAAATCGTGTTCAAATTAACACAATTGAGAAACCACTTTTGCTTGTGCACTAACACTTCTCTCTCACAAAAATACTTGTTCACTGTAAATTCCGTATCGCTAATGCTACACTGTTAGATAATCCTTCTACATATTATTTCTTGCAACTCATAAGCAGTCGAATATGTGCTAATGCATAAATCTACGTCTATTCATTTTGAGTTCAGCATTTTATGTGAATAGCTGGTGGGGAACGACTGCCACAACTAGCATATTTGTTGCTGCCGCAATCACAGATTGGCTTGATGGCTACCTTGCTAGAAAGGTACATATCAGAAACGTGTTCTTTTTTTAACCCTTCTTTTATTCAACCTTAAGACTTGATCCCTTTTTCCGACACTTCCTTCCAGATGCGTCTCGGTACTGCTTTTGGCGCTTTTCTAGATCCCGTTGCTGATAAGGTGTGGTTCTTGAACATAATATTTGAAATGTTGTCGTTGAATCACATTTTTCTGAACCGATCTGACAGAAGTGGGCCCGATGAATTTGTTTCGTATGTTTCACATTGACAGCTTATGGTTGCTGCCACTTTGGTCTTGCTGTGTAGCAGACCGCCTGAACTTGCTCTCCTGGGAGACGTGCCGTGGCTGTTTCCAGTACCAGCAATTGCCATTATTGGAAGAGAGGTTCCTTCTAAACCCATTTCTCTTTTGCATGTCTTGTTTTTGTTTCTTTAGGCTTTTGATTATTAAGCTTTATTAAGTTTATGTCTCCGGAGATGTCTAAATATCTATATATTGAACTCTTATGTAGATAACCATGTCCGCTTTACGAGAATGGGCTGCTTCTCAAAATGCAATGCTTCTGCAGGTTCGTTGCTTCTTAACCTTCTTTGGACCGTGTTGAATACATCGTACATGCCCTATGATCTGTTTATTGAGTTGGCTTATTACATCAATGATCGGTTTCCGCAGGTTGTTGCTGTAAATAATTTAGGCAAGTGGAAAACTGCAACACAGATGGCCGCGCTTACTATTCTCGTGGCTAGCCGTGACAACAGGTCCCGTCTTGCTTTTCTCTGATGCTATAACAATGGAAAATTTTTGATGTTTTTTTTTTGTCTTGCTTTGTGATGGATTATGTAATAATTCACGAGCTGACTATGTGTACAACAATTACAGTCTCGCTGGCTCGGGTACCCTGGCGTCTTCTGGTGTTGCTCTGCTCTATGTTTCCGCAGGACTCGCCTTGTGGTCACTTGCTGTATATATGAGGAAAATATGGAAGGTGTTATCAAAATAAATCCTAGTCAGTGCCTCTTAGTCAAATTCTCCACCGATTTTCAAGATTATGGATCCCGTCTTCCTGATTCCTTTGGGAATGAACCCTAGCATTCTACTGCAGAAAATTGGTACTGTATTTTGCGAATGGTGTTCATATTTTCAGGAGGATCTGAATTCTGTCATCGTCAAACTTGAGACGATGGATCCTGTCTTCCTGATTCCTTTTGGAATGAACGCGAACTGTTTCCTGAAAACCCTAGCATTCTACTGCAGAAAACCGGTACTGTATTTTGCAGGATTTTTGTTCATACCAGTAGGGTTTTGGAAAAAACTTTCCCGAGTTATTTTCCGATGATTGGATCCAAGAAATAGATGCATGATCTGGGGTAGATTGTTGCACTACATTGCATGTAGCCGAATCCTACACCGGTCTGATTCTGTGTAATTAAACCGTTTATTAGCTCATTTTAGTACGAGTATTTAATTATTTACGGAGTAATTAGTAGTGTTATAAAATCTACTTTATTACGAATAATTGTTATTTTCAACGTGTGCAAAAGTATTAAAACTCGCTTATTTTGATTTGTTACCGGGTATTAGTAGGAAAGTGTAGGAGGTAGATTTTCCTCCGAACTTTGTTCTCATGGCTGAGGCCGATTTACATAATATTTTGTATTAAGTTCCTCCGAAATCTATTGTCCAGCGTACCTCTGTTTTTAAGTTCACCCCAGTAGTCACAATTTTTTTTGTTTGTGACGTAAAAATCCTTCATATAGTAATTAAATATAACCGGTAGTACTCCCTCCGATTTTTTATTATCTTCCCTATTTTCTTATTGGGCTGAAACACCCTTTCTTCCCTATTTCTATTTTGGGTCATCAACATGTGGTCTAGAATCACCCTCACATTTCTCTCTCTTCCCTCTTTTATTTTGAACCACGGAGGGAGTATTTGCCAATAATTCTCGTTTGTGACCGAAATATCCGTCACAAACGTGTGACGGGTCAAATAATATCCACTTAGGTAGATAAACACAAAATCATGTGCTACTTCTGAACACGGTATTTTCTAGCCAAGTGATATTATTTGATCTGTCATCAATTTTTTTTCGTAATTGCTAGATCATACCCATATTTTACTAATTCATACCCAAATTTTCATTATTTTTCCCTTGGCTACCCTTCTTTCATCTCTCACACCTATCATTTTGCTTCCTTTCTCAACCCTTTAAAAAGTAACTCAATTCTTCAACAACTTTACGATTATGGATCATAATTAATTCGTGAGACGTTCTTTTTGTTGTTTTTATTAATAATTTCACTTTTATATTCGATTAAGCCTAATTTTGTTTCTATTGATTAATTTTGTATTCGATTTATCTTTAAAACCCTAATTTCTAATCAAGCCCTAATTTCTTATTCAATTTCTAATTAAACCCTAATTAGATAAAGCCCTAACAAGTCATAATTTGTATTTGAAACAATCGTGTGTTGTTTTTATTAATAATTTACTTCTTAATATAGTTATTAAATTGGATGTTATATTATTAATTTTTTTCTAGTTAAACCTAATTGATTGGAGAAGAGAGGAAGAGGAAAAAGAGAAAGAAATGATGAATTGATTGGAAAAAATGAGAAGGGTAGTTTGGGAAACGTGGGTATAAAATAGTAAAAAATTGGGTATGATTTAACCTGTCCCTTTTTTTTTTCAAATATATATATCCGTCGCAAGAGAGACCAAATTTTACCCATTTAATTATTTATTCATAATAAGATAATCCGTCAAACCGATAACATCAACGCATCTTGTTCCACCAAAGAGACAAGAATTGCATAGTTGCATTGTGCATGCAACCTGCAAAAACTAAAACCAAAACCCCTCTTTCAATTGATCCACTCAATATAATAAAATCAAATCAATTGGCGCTTTTGCAATTCAATTTCTCAAACCCTAATCATCGCAAAAACCCAGTAAGTGTAACAATAGTACAATACTCCCATCACCAATTCCCTAATTTATCTGGGGTTTTAACTTTTATAATCGCGAATTTAGCATGTTGCATTTCCACTGCGAACCCTAAATCGAACAATTCGCGGGATTTGAGGGGAGGTGGAGAGAGGCAGAAATGGGAGCCGATGATGAAACTAATCAAACTAGTGGTGTAAAGAGGAGGTCTGGTGTTGGAAAACCCGATACCTCGGTTACGGGTTCGGGTTCGGGTAGTGGGGATGCGGCAGTGACGAGGAGGGCGACTAGGAGTCAGAGTAATTCGAGTCTTGGTAATGTTAGGAAGTCGCCGAGGTTAGGAAAACGGGGCCCCGAATTGGAGTCGACTAGCCCGTTGAGGAGGTCGGCTAGGGAGAATAGGTATCGGTCTCCGAGCTCAGTAAAGGTGCCGGTGTCGCCGAGTAAGGGGAAGGGGAAGGGGAAAGGGAAAGGGAAGGGGAAGGAGACGGAGACGGAGAAGGCGGCGGGGTCGAGGGTTGGTGAGAAGAGGACGAGGCAGGATGCTCGAAAATTTCGGAATATGTTTAAGTTCAAGAGTGATCTTTCAGGTCTGGTCTGCTTTAATCGATTTCTCGTCTTTTTTGTTGACATTGTTGTGTAATTTTGTTGTCATTTTACTGCATTTTTCGAATTTATTGTCGCCATTGTTGATTTTGATGTTCATTGAGCTAATGTGATATGAGTACTTGTCGTGTTTAATTTATCGAAACAGCTAAGGGGTACTTTCATGTTATATTTAGGGGTCGTTTGGTTGGTAGTGTTGGATTTGGAATTGGAAAATCCCGTGAATTCCAAGAAATTAGGTTGTTTGGTAATTGGTTGCCATTTTTTTTTGAAAATCCGCGTGAATTTCCAAAATGTGGGTGGTTTGGTTGCCATTTTTTGGTCCAAACTGGTGGAATTGCAAATTCTCAGTAGCTTCCAATCATTCCTACATGGAGGAAGTGACTTAGTTACTCCCTCTTGGTCATTGAGAATTACCGTGGAATTTAATTCATAGACGGGCAATCAAACACGCTTGCCAAATTCACGCGTATTGGAAGTTTATCGGTTAAGTTTGTTGATCACCCAAACGAATGCTTACATTATGTTATTTACCGTTGGTTTTGATCTAATAGTGAAACTATTGTAGAAACAGAATCAAAAAAGAGACGGCTGGAAAATTGTAGTGGCGATGCAAATAGCGGTGTAGATAATGGTCCTGGTAATCCGGACAATGGAACTCCAAGTAAACGCGATGTTCATGCAGATAGAGCTCTTGAGGAACCCATTGCGACAAATACTGATGTAGATTCTATTGCTGCAAATTCTGACAAAGGGATTCCAGAAAATTGTGATGAAGGCGCAGATAGGGGTGTTGAGGAACCTGAAGAAGAGCCACAGGAGTGTAGTGACGGAAATGATAAAGAGGATTGCATTGTGAATACCGGCGAAGATACTAGTTTTGGTAATCATGAGGAGGGGCTATCAGCTAATTGTGATGAAGTTGCAGGTAGGGGTGTTGAGGAACCTGAAGAAAGGGGACAAGAGTGTAGCGATGGGGTGGATAAGGAGAAGGATACGCCAATGGGTACTAATGGATGTACAAGGGGTGTTGATTCGAAGAAAGAAGAACCTTCTGAATTGGAAGTGAATGACTGCATAATGGAAGAAAGTCCTAATCAAGAAATATCATCAGGTTCGTGCAGGGCTTTGGACAATGGTAATGGTCCAGTAAGTACCCAGGAAGCACCAACGATTAAAGCAAGTGGTATTGGTGGTAAGGGTATGCACCCGAATATGGAAACTATTAAGTCGGGTACACCTGCATTTAAAACGAATTCTTCGATGGAAGATAGTGCTAAATGTTCAAAAAATACAAGGTAATTATCTTAATTATTCACATTCAAAGCCTTACTAAATGTACACATTTTAAGTACAGTGGATACTTGAGTCCAAAGTAGTAGCCACCTAGGTGGTTCATGCTAATCTTGCTGCAAAAGGGAGTGTGGTGGACTGGTGGTCTCATTTCTGTTATTGATATGCCTCAAAATGATTTAACATTGACCTTTAATAGTAGCAATGCAGTGTGGCGGCTAAGATGTAGTGCCATGTTATTGATAGTCATGAAGAGATCTTTTGTTTCAAATGTTTGCTAGTATGTGGGTCCGAGTCAATGAGTCATGACTATTGGTTGAATTGTCATGATCTGCATAATCTCTGTCACCTTAGATTTGTGCCTTGTAATTTCTTTTTTAGTTGGACACATGAATTTCCTTTGTGTTGTATGGGTTGGAAAGTTTATGTTCTGATATTGTTTGAGAACGAAAACCAAAGTCCGTTGTTACTGAATGCATGTGCATTGTGGAAGAATGGTGGTGGGTTTAGCAGGTTTTGCAACACCATGGTAATATCCTGGCGCCTCTGACTGAATGCTGAAATAATTCTTGGCCTTTCATGAACTCTCATTTCTGTTTCATTATGTGGACCTACTTATTTGTAGGAGTAAATTTTTGAGAGCTGATAGTTTTCCGTAGGCGAAGTTAATTTTTCATTTTCATCTAGGTAAGACTACATCTTCTATTGCAGGTTAGATCATGACTCTCCGACAAATTCCGTAAGCGGTGCTAACTCTTTCTCTGTTTCTAAGGTTGGTTTTTTTGTTTACTGTGTTTAACGACATCTATAACTGAAGGTCCATCGTTCTCTCGTATGTTTGCAAGGATTTGCCATCTATTTCCTAGTGTTTGATTTTCTGAAAGGGGAAAAAAGTGGATTTTATAAAGTGTACATGGGTTAGAAAGAGAGACTGATGAGGGGGTTCTGGTAGGTAGTGGTGGTGGTTTTCGACAATGGAGAGGAGGGACCAATCACCAGTGAGGGTGGAATGGGTGGGGGTGGAAAGGGGCATGCCGGCGATGGGAGGAAGGGAGCCACTGCTAGTGGTGGCGGGCTGTGGGTTTTCATCTGGGGTTGTTCGGATGGCGGCTGTGGTGATTGTAGGATTTTTCGTGATGGGTGTTGATGTGTTATTATTCTCTATTACACTTTGTAATTATTCCAAACATGCATCGAATTTCATTTCTTTCCCCATTTATCCGTTGCCCGATTTTTTTATCCCTTCCCATTCGCAAACCAGACCCCCCTAAAATTGATTTGATTATGCCAAAATGTGAAATTGAGTAAATAATAAATAATTATTTTGCCAACCTAGGCTTGTCGTAGAAGCTACTATTCAGCCAAAGTTGTGACAAAACTGTTCTTTTCAATCGAATCTTGCTGGACTCTAAATCTATACTCGACCGTGATAAACTGGGTTAAATTGATCTTTGTTAAGTTTATTTTGGTTCATTGCTTACCATCAATGATCCGTGAAAAAACATGAAATATTGGACTTGCATTTTATAATAGTCCAAGATGAAAATTATTCGATGAGCATAAATTGTTCAACATCTATTTAATAGCAACAAATTCTTTATAGGAATTCCTAAACCTAGAGAACCAACTTTTGCATCATTATGATAACTGTTTGATGCTTATCTTTATCTCTTGATGTCACGAAACAGGACGGGATGGACTGTTCCAGTGCAGCAAATGAAGGCTGCCAGAAAAAAATTAAAAGTGTCCCACCTGTTGATGCTGATCAGGGTTCATGTGTCTCATGCAAGCGTGCTGGAAATCTCTTGTGGGTAATTCTTTCCATGTACACAATTGTTCACTTGTCTCCTACCTGATCTGTGAGTAAGATGTTACATGTTAGATTATCAAACCTTGATGATTGCTCTCGGTTTTTGTTCCAAGTGATGTCTCGTTGAGTTGTTTTGATAAAGTCTTCCTGTGATCCTGTCACTTATGAGTTATGACTGTGAGTGAGAATGCTGGAAAGTTACACAATTTTTTTTAATTATTATATAATTTAATATTAAAATTAATAATTTTTAATTATTATTTCAAATATAATGTATAGAGTAAATATTATGGAATAATATTTTAATAATTTTGACGATGGGACACCACTAATGTTGAGATTTGGGTGAAAGATAGGTGAAATACTTTCTCTTTCATTTTAAAACCAAACAACCTAAATTGGGGTAATCCCATTTCTTTACCCCCTTTTCCCTTTGTTGATTTCATTTTCTTAACCTTCGATGAACCAAAGGCCCCCTTTAGTAAACTTATTATCTTTGTTAAACTTGTATTGTTGTATAAATGATATAATCTGTAAAATGCTCTAGTAAGTAGTAACCCTTTATTCTGTGTGACATATTTTTGATCTATTCTCTTCGCCCTAAAATAGGCGGTGCAGTGGTAAAGCATGTGGAAGAAGTTTTCATCCTTCATGTTTATGGACTCATAAAGATGATGCACATATCCCCATCTGGTATTGTTCTGAGTGCATGAAGAAAAAGCTAGCCTTTGGTGTCCACTCCGTGTCAGAGGGCATAGAATCAATTCTGGATACGAGGGAAGCGGAACTCTCAAATTCTGAAGGTACTGTACCTTGTTTTCTTTTGCGAGTTGCCTATTAAGTCTCCATTTCCAATGGAGCACAATACCTAGTTCTCTTTTTGGATTTGGAATATGTTGAAATACAGCAAACGGACCACTAAAATATCTGTGCTTCTATCTTGTGATGTGTCATTGGATCACTGCATATCTCGTTGCATTTTTTCATCCTGGGTAATCTGACAAAAACCCGTGTAGTATGTGTACATCTTCCCCCCTACTTCGTACTTGTAGTAGACAAGAGCTTTGGAGCACTGTGGTGATCGCGTGAGTAAGATGATGCAATATTTACCTTAACCAAAACTAAAAATTTGTTTAGCCTTGAACCACACTCTGTTATCACCTTTTCAGTTTTCAGTTCATCTATATTGATTTTTTATCTATAAATCTTTACATGTAGTTTGTTTGTACAGGATCGCGTAAGGAGAAACAGTATTTCGTCAAATACAAAGGTCTAGCTCATTTTCATAATTGCTGGATATCGGAAACACAGTTGCTTAATGAAGCACCTGAACTTCTTGCGAAGCTTAGTCAACAGGTAGAGGCAATTAGAATTTTTGATGGGCAGTCTCAGTCTCAGACTAATGTTGGTTATATATAGCTAAAACTCCAAGTAAACCAGTAAGGCGCATACTGGCTCTAATAAATAAAAACTGGAATAAACCTGTAAGGCACATATTGGCTATAATAAATAGGAATAGGAATAAACCAGTAAGGGGCGCGTGCGCGTGCACACACATACGTATATCTCCAAGATGTTATTTTTAACCCCTAGCTCACTTCATCTTCTTAGGACAAATCGTGGAATCCACAGTGGGCTGTTCCTCACCGGCTGCTATTGAGAAGATCAATAATGGCTGACAAACAGGGTGCCGACTTTGAATCAGAAAGCCGTCATGTGTGGCTTGTGAAATGGCGTGATCTTGATTATGATCAAGCTACATGGGAGTTCGAGGATTCTGAAATTTTCAACAATCCCGAAGCCCAGCAGCTCTTCAAAGAATATGAAACACACCATAATGGGGATAGAAGTTCATCCCAGCAGCTCTTGAAAGAATATGAAACACGATTCAATGACTTTAGGATTTCAAGTATGGCAGGACTCTCAGGAGACAATAAGGTTTGTAAATCACGCTCCTTTAATGACGCTCTTAGTGTAAATTATGTACTAGAAATTTATGAGAAGTAAGCCAAAAATGGAATGCTTCTTGTGTCAGGATTTTCAACTAGTATTTGGTGAACGACTACGAAAAAGGAAACTCAGACCAGTTTTTAAATTATTGTTGCTCAGTTACTCGTTTATTGTAAAATCATGTACATTTGACAAAAGCATAATTTGACTAAAGTTCACGTTCGAATTTGGTAGATTATATCGTAAGCCATGTTGTGGTGTACTTGTATTGATATAAATCACGGTCTTTTGATGATATTGCTTAGTTAAAATTCAAATGTTCATAATCTCTCTTTGAAGTTATTCTAAGTGACCCACTTTCACTTTCATTTAAACCCGAACCACATTGTTCTTTAACCGACATCCCCTTTTTGTCACAAAAAGACAAACATTATGGCCAAGTCATGTGTTTGGAGACTTCAAAAGTTTGTGGTACCTCATTAGATTGACCAGGCTAGCTTATAAAGAAGTATGAACCGTTATCTACTAATTTAGTTACTACATTCTTTCTATAATCTATATCCTAGAGAAACTATGTTATTATAACATGAAGGAGGGTCTTTACTGTTTACTAATTTCTCTGATCATTGTGCATGCTATCTCCTTGTTTCGTTTTCCTGTTGATTTCTATCTCAGTGAAGCACTTTATGTTTGCGTGAGCGTGATTGCAGAATCACTACAGTTCATTCTTTATTGGACGACTCTTTTCTCTTTCCTCAGCTTGAGAACTTCTAATGACGATTAACAAGATTCTAAATTTCTATTTTCTGGTTTCTTTCAATATATTGTTGTAGATCCAAGAAAGGAAAAAGAATTCACATGTCAAACATGGAAGACTTTCAGATAGCATCCGATTTGAAAGTGTCAATAAGCTCCGTGAGATTTACCAGAAGCGCCAGAATGTAATGCTACTTGATGAACAGGTATTTTTTGACTGATGAAGTTTTATGCAGTATTAATGAATACAGAGTAAAAATCAAGTTGGTATAGTGGGTTGGGGCCTTCTGGCTAATATTTCGTAGTTTTTTTGGTGAAGGCTATGGGTTCAATTATTGTAGTGACAATTTTTTTTTTCAATGTTATTTGACACTTGTTTTATAAATATTTTGCCTAATCAAATTCGTAAATGTTGTGTCGTAATTCGTTTTTTCATAGTCAATATTCATGTGTCAACCAAATCCTAGAATCGCCAATCACCACTGTGGATAGGAGGTGTTCTTTGGAAATACCGTTGCAAAGTTGGTTTATGCTTTTAGCTGAATCTTAGAAGTAGGACACTGAAGGCATGCACGTAGTTATTAGTTACGAGTAGTATTTTTACACTCCTCTTGTCAGAGTTTTCAGTATACTACATGCCTACAAGTTGCTTTTTGCTTCATTTTAACCAAGTCAAGGGTTGATAGTTAACTCTGATATTTACTGAAACATTTCTGCAGGATAAAGCAATGAAAATAATCTACTTCATCTCATCCATTTTGAGTAGTGTCCATCAACCTTTTCTCATTATTGCTCCACATGAATCTCTCTCTTACTGGGAGGCGGAGTTTTTACGTTTCACTCCATCCATCAATGTTGTGGTTTACGGTGGAAATAAAGTTTCTCGTAATTTAATTAGAAATCTGGAATTTTTTCGAGAAGACGGTGCACTGATGCCCTATGTGCTGGTGTCCAGTGTTAAAGCTATTTCCGAGGTATGTTTCTATGTGAAAAAGAGGTCATTATTTGTACTTAATGTTGGGCACATGAATTTGTAATGTGAAGCTATGTTATTCCGATTCCCCGACATGGTATTGTGTGCAACACATGTTGAAGTGTCACATACGGCCATTTTGGACGATGTTTTCAAATTTTGGTCTAAAGGGATGTGTCGTGTTGTGGGACACGCGACATGATGCCTAAGTGTGGTGTCCGAGTAACTTAGACATGAAGCATATATGCATGCAAAATACTACAGAAATAACCTTGCGTGTTCTGATTTATTGCATTGTTTTTCTCAATGTGATCAATACAGGACTTGGAGGAGATAAAGGGAATTAGTTGGGAATGTGTTGTAATTGATGGCTCCCAAGAACACTGTACTTCGAGGAATTCTGCATGTATCAAGACTTTACTCACTAATTGGAAATTGCTTCTGTTTAATGCTCAGCTAAAGGTGCATAATTCATTGCTCTTATTGACTTGATAACTTTTCGGAAAAACTTTTTGCTTATAATATTGCAAATATTGCGAATCGACAGGATACGATTGCTGAGTACGTCAACATCTTGTCTTTGCTAGAGCCTGATGGTAGTTCCAATAACTGTCAAGGATTGACAGAGGCCTCAAAAACAGACATAAATGTCTTACGAGAGAGGGTGTGCTCCTTTATTATCTCTTCGAAGTTTCAAGAGTACTGGGTCCCTGTGGAGATTTCTAATGTCCAGCTGGAGCAGTATTGTTCTGATATTTTCTCAAATTCGTCTGTACTTTGCTCATGCTCCAGGAGTGATCCTATTGGCTCCGTCCATGATATCCTTATTTCCACGCAGAAGGTTTGATATCACAAACTTAAGTTATGCGTTAACATGCTTGTCACTTAAGTCTGTTAATGGATTTCTCTTACTTGTTTAGAGAGGAGAAAAAGGGTTGCATACATGCTCTTAGATGTTAGCATTTTATTGACTTTCTACATTTTGGCAGTGCTGTGATCATCCTTATCTTGTGAATCCGTCGCTGCGAAGAATTCTACTTCCCGAACAACCTCCTCAGGATGCAGCCCTTGATATGGGAGTTAAAGCGAGTGGCAAACTTCTGCTTCTTGATGAAGTTCTGTCAAAATTCAGGAATCAAGGATTGAAAGTTCTTATCCTCTTTCAGGTATATAATATTTCAATTCTGTGGTGGAAGATAGCTTGTGAATACATAAGCTAATTAACTCAACGACATCACCCCAGTGCCTTAAGGGCTCCCGCTAATTGCGTGGTAAGGAGGGATCAGATGTTTTCCATCGATAACTGTTTTCCCCATTTAAATAACTTCATTTGCCATTTACAGGCAATTGGTGGTTCCGGAAAGGATAATTTAGACATCATTCTGGATGATTTTCTTACATGGCGATTTGGTGAAGATTCCTATGAACATGTTGCTTCTGGAAGTCAACCTTCAACGAAAAAGGCTGCCTTGAACAAATTCAATACGGAGAAAAATAGATCATTTCTTCTACTGGAGACTCGAGCTTGTCAACCTTCCATTAAGTTGTCATTTGTTGATTCAGTTATCATGTTAAACAGTGACTGGAATCCCGTTAATGATCTAAGGGCTTTGCAAAAGATTGTGATTGATTCAAAGCTAAAACCAATCAACGTCTTCCGATTCTATTGCTCTTGTACTGTCGAAGAGAAAGCCCTCATTATTGCTAAGAATGATACTATCCCTGAAAACACTCAACAAATGAATCCAAATACTAAGCGTATGCTTCTTATGTGGGGTTCCTCATATTTATTTTCCAGGCTAGATGGATTTCACCGTGATAACGTTCTTGACTACAAAGATAATGTTGCTTTTGGAGCTTCACTCATGAAAGATGTTTGTCAAGAGATTGTTTCTATTGTTCAAAATGATGGAAACAAAAAACAGAGTAAGTATATCTCTTTGGCTCGACAAGATGGCAGAAGTTATATCACTACTATTCCTCTGTTGGGAGAGCAGAGAACACAATTGGATGAGCGGGTGTCGTCTCACACTTTTTGGGCGAAGCTTTTAGAGGGAAAGCAGCCTCAGTGGAAGTATCTTCCTAGGTCAGCTGAGAGAAATAGGAAGCGGGTTCACTATTCCGATGAATCATCTTTGCCACGAGATGATCCAACTGATGAACCACCAAAGAAACGCAAGGATTCTTCTCCTCGACAAAATCCTGAGAAAATAAAAGAAAAATTCAAGGAACGTCACGGTATTGTTCTGTAGCCTTCTTTGATGTCCTTTCACATAGGATTTTGTTATTACTCACCTGTATTAACTTTTCACGATGATTGTCACCCAGGACATCCTGATCTAAGGGCTGCAGCGCCAGATAATAGAAGAGACTTGCATGACCAGAAGGCTCTTTTTGGCATGTTGAAGCCTACTGTATTAAGACTCTGCGAAACTCTTATGGTTAAGGTATTCACTTTCATACACCATGCAACCAAATTCGTAGCTTTGCGTTTATGAGTGTGCAGCCATGACTCCGCACCAATGATGTCCTAAACCCGTGAGATCCTCAGGGTTTGCGTTTGTTATCTCTTTAGTTCCACCTATTTTTATTTGTTTGCACCCTCTCAATCCTGAGGATTATTGTTAATGGGCTCCGATTTTTTGGTACTAAAGATTTTATGTTTTTATGATTCAGGATGAAGTGAAAAGCCTGGCTGAAAATTTTCTAGAGTTTGTTTTGAACAATCATCAAGTCACACGGGAGCCTGAGACTATCTTGCAAGCTTTCCAGATCTCACTGGTTAGATTTGAGCCTTTTTGTACTTCGGTTAAGACGTCATTGCTGTGCCTTTTGTAGAATATTCTATTTTTTTGTGAGGTTGTGCTCTTTAAAGTCATTTTTGTGCTAAGTTTGAAATTTGAGTTGCTGTTGGTTACTGTAGTGTTGGATTGCAGCCGAGGTGTTGGATAATAAACTTGATCACAGGAGATCGCTTGACATTGCAAGAGATAAGTTGAACTTCAAGTGCCTAGAGCAGGAGGCTGTTTCCGTGTCTTCAAAGATGAAACAGCTTATGAAAATATATTTGTCTCGGAATCTTAAGATTCTAAAGCCGTCGGTTGATCCTGCTTCAGCTGTAGATGATAGTACAAGGGTTTTAAATGAAACTTGCGTTGACATATCCGATGGCCACCTAGACAGGATTACCACGGGATCCAATGAAAATTCCGTTGTAAACAGTGAAATTCCTTTGCCGTTACAGATGACCCATGATGAAGATAGCCAGGAAAATGCGGACAAGCTTAAAAAGAAATGTGAAAAGAAGATCAAAAGAATCAAGGAAAAGCAAAATGATGAACTCGTAGAATTTGAAAAATTTTGGGAAAAGAAGAGGGTTGAGATTGAAGACACTTACATGTTGGAATCTGCTGTTGTTCGTTATTCGCTCGCTAACTCTAATGCTCTTGTCGACAAGTTGAAAATTCTGGATAACGATTATGCTAAGAGAAAAAATGATCTGGAAATTAACGTGTTCAATCTTCGTAAAGAAATCGAAGCTAGGCATCAGGAAGAAAGAGACATCGAACAAAAAAAGGTATCACAGTTGTTGAAACTGGTGAAACCTTCGGTACATGACGAGCTGTTGGAGGAGCCCCAATCCGTAAACACTATACCACTGAAAATGACAGAAGCCCTGGGCCCGTCAAAGGATTCAAATGGTGTTCTACCCGATGCTGAAAACCTGACAGAGGACCAAAATTCTGGCAGAGAAGCATCCGGGACCTCTCCAGCTGTATCGTCATACAGTGTCGAGAATAATGTGAGCACGGAAGATCAGCATACCCCCCTTGCAGAAGATATGGCAGAAGTTACGGACCAAATAGATGCTATTTCAGCCGATAAAGTTGCTACTTCAGGAAGCAATAGGAATGATGGCGTTAGCACTTCATTTGACTGCGAGCCAATAGAGCAATTAAGGTCTCCGATGTCTTCATTGATGAACCAACAATCTGCTGATGAAGTATCATGCCAGGTCACTCTTTTTTTTTTTTTTTTTTTTTTTTTTTTTTTTTTCCGGCTGTTGAATTTTTATAACTATTGGTCGAATGTGCTTGCATACATACTCTATATTGCATTTAGCTACATGTTTATATTTGCATGTAATTTCTACGTGTAACCTATGCTATATCTATAGGTTGAAGGAGTTGAAGAGCAAGTTCGTCCACTTACTGAGATTTGTGATGCCCCTCCTGGAGTTGAAGAACAAGTTCGTCTACTTACTGAGATTTGTGACGCTGCTCCCGGAGTTGACGAACAAGTTCGTCCACTTGCTGAGATTTCTGATACTATTCCTGGAGGTGAAACATCATCGCTGCATCCAACTAATCCCGGCCCTCTTATTCCTCCTCCTGATGAAGCGACGAGTGATGTACCTGCTGCTGAGCTTAATCCTCCAATATCTGCTGGCCACAATCAAACCATTGTCGCCTCAACTGCTCAACTAAATATTCAGCCGATCGAAGTTCCAGTGTCAGGTCAAAATCTGGGCCCTCAACTGCAACAAAATATACCACAGTTGGTACCTGCTCATATTGGTTCCGCAAACATTGGGCAAGGTCCGACACGTATACCTTTCACAGGAGGAGCTTCTACGTCACGTGCTAGCCATTCAAACACAGCGCCGGTAGTTGCCCCGACTAACTCCCGGGGCTCATTATCTTATCATTCAGATCCGCTTCAGAATGAATTTGATAGAATACGGAAGGAGATCAGCGAAGTTGTAAATGATCATGAAAAAACGGTTGGTGCCTTGACGAGTGATGTTCTTTATGTGTAGCGCTTTCTTTTTATCTGCTATCCCCAATTTGATCTTTCTTCCTCCAATTCAATCGTGCAGAAATTACAGCTAAGAACTGAATGTGAAAAGGAAATAGAAGAGCTTGTGGCCCAAATTCGGAGGAAGTACGATGCCAAGCTCGAGGAAGCCCAGTCGTCGTTTTCATTAAAGAAGAATGAACTGGAGATGAATCAGAATATGGTGATGATGAACAAGTTCCTGGCAGATGCCTTGAGGTCTAATTATACAGACAAGGCGACAGCGTCGCAAGGAGGATCTCAAAAAGGTTTCTTACTCAACACTTCATTATGAACATTTATTTTCTTTTAAATCTATATTTATAAATCGTGTAAGTCGATGATGTGGTTACATTTTCCGTCTTTTCCTCTGCCCTTTTAAATCTTACCCGTATTTTGTATTTTTTTCGCACTAGAGTCAACCCGAAAATGCCTAGCCCCACATCTCCCTAAATTTAAGGAACGAAAGTAATTTCGAGTTTCTACTTTTTTCTATTTTTGGGGTTTAATGTCTCCTGTCGTGCTGTGTTGGATACAATACCTATCAGCCACACGACACAGCACCCAACTCTCGGAGCAACATAGTTGAGCTCGGTTTATGTTCAATGAACTTTCTCTGTTTTTGTTGCTTGGAATTCTTGGTCACGTTTTCTTCTGCATGTCCCAACGAATACGCCATTATAATTAGAACATTTTATGCTGCAGATTGAATTGAGTCCGTATCAATAATGTGGGAGTAGAATTATAGTATACGGAGTATGCTTTTGTACATGTTCAGTTCGAGTTGATCAAAGACAATACATGGGTATTACTCGTATTTTCCAGTCACGTGATTCTCACATGCCATTCATCTTTTGCAGGTCAGCCTTCTACTTCAATGGAGGCCCAAATTCGAGCACGGACTATGACTCGACAATTCCCCGCTGCCTGTTCATCATCTATGGCCCCCGATGATACCCAAACTCCTCCTCCAATAGGTTGTGTTATTCCATCTCCAATGTTTTCGTCGAGTGAACCACTTGTAACACCCCGATCCACTCCCATTCTATCCTCATCTGCCAGGCACGAAATCCCTGCACTACCCCTTCACCTGCAATATATATCGGCCCCACTTTCCACCACGTCGTCTATCAATACCCAATCTTCGAGTCTACCCCCTCTTCAATCCTTCAACAACGTTTTAGAATCATCTCATCCACCGCCCTTGAATCTAAGGCTCGATGAGGAATTAGTCATGGATATTGCAAGACGGAACGAAGCTGGTATCTCCCGGCTTTCAGGTAATTTACCACTTTTACCGGATCATATTCAAAATCAGGAGTCCTGGGATGTGTCTCTGTTCGGGACTGCAGTCGGCGTGCAGCAGCACGCGTCCAATGAAGTAATAGTCTGTTTATCAGATGATGACTAGCCAGCCAATAGCCACCCATTCCGATTTCCGACATTTTTTTAGGGTTTAATCTAATCTTTATCTGATTACTTCGAAGTGCAAAGGGAAGTGTTGTTTGGGGTGTATAGTCAGTCAGTCAGTCCACAATTGATCAATCTTTGTAGTGAAAAAGTCGGAAGTAGTAGAGACTAGAGAGACGGCAGAGTAGCATTAGCGATTCGTTCTGTGTTGTCCCCTGTCGAAATGCATCAGAAATAGTGCATCATATTTATGCTGTTAGTGACCGGGAAATGCATGTATAGTCTGCGGCCTGCAGTTTTTTTTTTTTTGGTTTAAGTCCCGATCTCTAAGTGCCGAGTAATTTGGCTGTATAAATCCAGTATTTATAGCTGGTTAGAATTGTAACACAGCTAACTTTCGAGCAATTCAGTTAGCGCGAGCGATCTCCTGAATCATTCCTTTGTCGCTGTTCTGTTCTGCATCCCGTAGCCCTTAAAATCTTTTCGGGATTAAGACTTTGTTGTTGTTCGATGATATGAACCGAGTCGTCATACTGAGCACCTAATTTTAATATACTCAATTTGTACCGAGATTTTTTTATTTTTATTTTTTAAAAAAAATTATTGTTTGGGAAGGAAATATCCAATTATGATAAATCAAGTGTAAGAAGTATTTTCTTAATTAGATGAAAAGTTCAAGACATTGTTATTCTCTTGGAATCATGTTTTTTATCCTTAATTAAATGAATAATATCCGACTCATTATGATAAATACGATAGACAATAATCTGTACCAATAGAGACCAACCGAATATTATAGGAATGCCGTATGTGATATCCCGGAACAAAAGGTTGAAAATATCTAGCCTCGAATATGACCTGACCCAATTCAACCCAATTTCATCTCGGTGTTTTGGACTCGAAAGTGACTGACCCCAAATCGAACCTGATTAATCCATCTATCAATCCGGTTATACCGGACCGGCTTGACCTGTGGACCGGCAACCCAAAAAATCCAAACTTGCGGACCGGACCGGTTAACAAAGAAACTCGGACCGGATCGGACCGAACCCTCTTAAGATCGGACCGACAAAATACACTAAATTTGATTAATTTTTTTAAGTGTGGACCGGACCGGACCGGACCGCATACCGGCAACCAAGTTTTTGTAGACCCGCGGACCGGACCGTACAGTCCGGATCGGTCGGATTTATCGGTCCGGGTCACCTTTTGAACACCCTAGTTATAACAATACGATGGATATCGGTTGTTAGTAGAGTAGAGTAGAGTAGAGTAGGTGATACACACACAAAGGTCTCTCTCAAGTCTCAACGGTTCAGGAACATCAAGAAGTTTCTAGAATATATATATATACTCCCCTTAAAACCTAACGAAGAAGCCCATCTCTCACTAACCAAAACCCCCCTTTCTTCTTCCCTCACCTTATCTTATCTCTCTTCTTACTTCAACAATGGCTTCCGCTAATGCTATCTCCACCACTTCTATCCTATACTCTCCCTCCAAGGTTCCATCATTTCTTATTCTTTATTACTATTTCTGGGTTTCCCCCATTTTCATCTCGGTTTTGCTTCAATTTTCAATTAGGACTGTTAATTTAACCTTGTTCATCACTTTCTTGTTCTCTTATTATCTGGGTTTTCGCCATTTTCATCTGGATTTTGCTTCAATTTTCAATTACGACTGTTAATTAACGTTGTTCATCACTTTATTGTTCTCTTATTATCTGGGTTTTCGCCATTTTCGTTTGGTTTTTGCTTCAATTTTCAAATACGACTGTTAATTAATGTTCTTCATCACTTTATTGTTCTCTTATTATCTGGGTTTTCGCCATTTTCGTTTGGTTTTTGCTTCAATTTTCAAATACGACTGTTAATTTAATGTTCTTCATCACTTTATTGTTCTCTTATTATCTGGGTTTTCGCCATTTTCGTTTGGGTTTTGCTTTAATTTTCAATTACGACTGTTAATTAACGTTGTTCATCATTTTTTTCTTCTGCTATTATCTGGGTTTTTCCCATTTTCATCTAGGTTTTGCTTCAATTTTCAATTACGACAGTTAATTTAATGTTGTTCATTGTTTTTTCTTCAATTAGTATCTTGGGTTTTCCATTTTCATTTGGGTTTTGCTTTAATTTGCAATTACAGCTATTAATTTAATGGTGTTCATCATTTTTATCGTCTCTTATTATCTAGGTTTTTGCCATTTCATCTGGGTATTGCTTCAATTTTTAAATTACTTCTATAAATGTTATTAAATCTGTATTTTGTACTTGGTAGTTATTGAGTGATACGGTCTCGTACCATCTTTTGACGGAATTGGACTTAGAGGTAGTGAGACCGTCTTACACTATAATTTGTCTAAAATTAGGGTTGTTCTTCACTTTATTGTTCTCTTATCTGGGTTTTGTGCAATTTCCATTTAGGTTTTGCTTCGATTATGTAAATTATTACTACTATGAATATAAATTTAGTGTTGTTGTTCATCACTTTTCTTTGGTTCTCTTATCTGGGTTTACTATGAATATAATAATGTTGATAAATTCTACTCCCTCCGAGACGGTCATTTGTTGTCCTTTTATATTAGTATTTGGGAAAAGTATTTTAATCAAAGTACAACAAATGACTGGGACGGAAATTGTAATGCTTAGTGGTTAAGTTTAGGCATTTATGTTAACCATTGTATTCATAAATCGTAAATTGTAATGCATGTACTTCAAAATGCACCCTTGTATGGTCTCAGTTTCGATGTGGCGATGGAGTATAATGCCTGTATATATTTTGGTATAATTCTCAATTCTGTGTTGCTAATGTTGGGTTTAGGGAACTTTGAGGAAAGGACTCCCTCAACAAGCACAGAGGGTGCACTACAAACAGTCGTCGAGGCGGTTTTCTGTGAGGGCTAATGCGAAAGACATTGCATTCGACCAAGACTCGAGGGCCGCCCTTCAGGCTGGCATTGATAAGCTTGCCGATGCTGTTGGACTCACTCTCGGTCCCAGAGGTAATGCTATAATTACCAATACGACATGACAAATTATAAATCAAGGATGGAACTCATGTTTGAGAATCGGGTTTTGATTGTGAATTTTAGGGAGGAATGTTGTCTTGGATGAGTTTGGCACTCCGAAAGTGGTTAATGACGGAGTTACTATTGCTCGTGCCATTGAGCTTGCTGATCCTATGGAAAATGCTGGTGCAGCTTTAATCCGTGAGGTATGGCTTTCATACCTATTGCTTTCGTCTGCTCAAGATTGCGTCTTTGATTTGTTGCTTATTTGATTTGGATCGGTCTAATTGAAGGTCGCGAGTAAAACAAATGATTCTGCTGGTGATGGTACAACCACTGCTTCCGTCTTAGCTCGTGAGATTATTAGACAGGGTTTACTGAGTGTTACTTCTGGTGCAAACCCCGTTTCTTTGAAAAGAGGAATCGATAAAACTATCCTAGGTCTAATTGAAGAACTCGAAAAGAAAGCTAGACCCGTGAAAGGAAGTGAAGACATAAAAGGTACGGAGTACTATGCTACGACTTTAATTCCTATTGAACAATCTACGATGGTTGAAATCCACTAGTCTAGTGGTTGAAATTAGGTACCCTGAAAGACGATAAATTCTCCCCTCCCCTATATTGTAATGCGATTAAGTGCGTTTTTCGTTGACCTAAACAAAATCAGGATTCTTTGTAGTTCGGTATAACAATTGGTGTAATATTTGAACTTTTGGTTTTCAGCTATTGCAACCATCTCGTCCGGAAATGATGAGTTGATTGGAGCAATGATTGCTGAAGCTATCGACAAAGTCGGACCAGATGGTGTTTTGTCCATCGAGTCGTCGTCTTCATTTGAGACTACCGTTGAAGTTGAAGAGGGCACAGAGGTTTGTCGCTTGCAAAATTATCAACTTGGTATCTAACTATTGATTCTTCGTTTCTACTTATTCATGGCTTGATATAATAATATGGTTTCTTGCAGATCGATAGAGGGTACATATCCCCACAGTTTGTCACAAACCCTGAAAAATCCATTGTCGAGTTTGAGAACGCTCGAATCTTGGTAACTGACCAGAAAATCTCGGCAATTAAGGACATTATTCCGTTGCTTGAGAAAACTACACAAATGAGAGCACCTTTGCTCATTATTGCTGAGGATGTCACCGGAGAGGCATTGGCCACACTTGTCGTGAACAAGTTGAGAGGAATTTTGAACGTCGCTGCGATTAAGGCACCTGGTTTTGGTGAGAGGAGGAAGGCTATGCTTCAAGATCTTGCCATCTTGACCGGTATGAGATCCCGAGCATCTGCTCATTTTTTCAATTAGTCTTTTGTGGGACGGTTTCACACAAAGCTATTTAATACTGTCGTTGTAAATATTGATTCTTGCATCGTTTACATAATAGGGGCCGAGTACCAGGCGAATGATTTGGGGTTGCTTGTCGAGAACACCTCTATCGACCAACTTGGCACAGCGAGAAAGGTGACAATCACCAAGGATTCGACCACTCTCATCGCTGATGCTGCTTCCAAAGACGAGCTCCAGGCCAGGATTGCACAGCTCAAGAAAGAGTTGTTTGCAACGGAATCAGTGTACGATTCTGAGAAGCTTGCCGAGAGGATCGCCAAACTCTCAGGCGGAGTTGCTGTCATTAAGGTCGGTGCTGCCACAGAAGCTGAGCTTGAAGACCGTAAACTGAGAATTGAGGACGCAAAGAATGCAACTTTTGCTGCCATAGAGGAAGGTATCGTACCTGGCGGTGGAGCTGCTCTTGTCCACCTTTCCACTTGTGTTCCTGCTATTAAGGAGACTTTGGAGGATCCCGATGAACGTTTGGGCGCCGACATTGTTCAGAAGGTAAGTGTTTGGGTCACGCTGCTGGTTATTTCGTCATTGTCGAGATCCAAATCCTACATTAGACCCTTTTTTATTTTCGATTTTTTAAAAATATTAAAATTTAAGTGAACAGATTAGAATTATTTTAAAATGCCAATTTTAAAATTTACTCCCAAAATCTATCAATAGTTCAAAAAATGCTCCCAAATTTATTTTTTGGACGAAAATGCTCTTCGCTGGAGGGTGAGGTCAAGTAGTATGGCATAAAAAAGTTAGGGGCATTTTTGTCCAAAAATTATATTTTGGAGTAATTTTTGAACTTTTGATATATTTTGGGATCTATTTTTAACATGATTTTTAAAAGAGAGTAAATTTTAAAATTGGTATCTTAAAAGGGAGTACGTAGTTTTTAATTTACTCTAAATTAAAATATAGTTTCTCATAAAATAAAATTTAAGTTAAAAATTAATTTGTTTTCAATATTAAGGTATTATGAGTCTTAATTTCGATAATTCTAACCTTTACTTTCATTATAATTTCCAACCTTTTCAAAATAATGTACGGATTATGAGACAACTTTAAAAATCGAAAACAAGTACTTCCATATTAAAAATCGGAAATTATTTATTACTCCCTCCGTTCATAATTTTTTGCCCCATTTCATCATTATTTGTGAGGAAAAAAATAGTGAACGGAGAGAGTATTATAAGGATAAGGTGCCTAATATCCGTGTGACGGTTTTGCAATGCAGGCACTGGTATCGCCAGCATCATTGATAGCACACAACGCAGGAGTAGAAGGCGAGGTAGTGGTAGAGAAGGTGAAAGCGAGGGAATGGGAATTTGGTTACAACGCGATGACAGACAAGTACGAGGATTTAGTAGCCTCTGGAGTTATCGACCCAGCTAAGGTGACACGATGTGCGCTGCAAAACGCTGCGTCTGTTGCAGGAATGGTGTTGACGACTCAGGCTATCGTCGTTGAGAAGCCCAGGCCTAGGGGCGCCGCTGCTCCTGCGCAGCAAGGTATGACCATTTAAGTTTAGGGCGTGTCGGGGACTGCAAGGGTTTCGTTAGGGTTTTTATTAAGAGGTTATTAGTTCGAGTTTTGTTGGGAGAAGTTTTGTATTGAGAGTTCGAGACTAACGTTTTATTAAAAGTTAATGCAAAGATAGACAATAAATATTGATTCGAGATGATGTACATTCGCCTTCCAGGGTTGTTTCGCTCATTTCCGATGTTTTTTTTTTTTATTTTCGTGCAAATTCTTGGCATACGAGAAGTCGAGGTTGTTCGAGTCTAACGATTCATCTGATTCTTAGTTTTGGTGATCCTATTATGCGGGTTTAAAGATGGTGCAAGTAAAAAAAACCGTAAAAAGAATGAAAATAGCTAATTAGGTGCGTGCGACAATGTTCATTTGTTCGATTAGCGTCAAGAATCTGACCAGAATGTCGTGTTTCGCAAAATGAAAACTGAAAAGGTCGTGTTTTAGTACAGATTATTTCCGACACAAAAAAAAAATCGATAAAAATTGAAATTCAAGAAACAAAAGCCATGAGCTCGGAGTCGGCCTCGAGAGCAGCCATGTGCTCTTCTTTAAGGGTTACCTCTAATTCGACACTTCCATGCCCTTCACGACCCTGACTAGCATTTATCTTTCCATCTCTCTTCATTCTGGGTCCCATCCGAGCCGCTATGGCCCTACCAAGTCCGAACTCAAGCCCATACATGTCGAACCTAGGTGACCCGCCTAGGACCACATGGTTCGGCCCAAAAGAGTCGGCAATCGATTTATTTAGAAAACCCGGAGTGACAACCAACTGACCCACCATAGTCGAGTCGTCCTTTATCGATTTAGTGTCTTTGGACCTAATTGCATCATTCAAACGCTTAGCGGCCCAACCCAAGTCACGGTCCAACAACTCACCCACGGTGCATCTAACTTCAGGTAGTGCAACATAGTTCCCCACGCAGTCATCCGATAAAGGCGGGTCAACCCGTGTACGAGTATTTACCGGGACAATACATACCGTTTCTTGGTCTGATGATAGGTTTCGAGCTCTTGTTATTGATCTCCATATAAGTGAGACTAAGCCCTGAAACGACGAAGACACAGACGAAACAGACTCGCCTTTGTCTCCACTTATCTTCTGTTCATCTTGCACAAATAAAATGCGAAACATTTTATAATGTGTAAGAAAATGATCTGAAGTGACACAGAGAATGAAACATAAAAGTGCGACAGAGGATCCTTACTGTCTTTGTTGGCCCTAGCCTTAATCATTGCCATTGAGGTAGACGAGAAGTGAAAGACTCGGTCGATCACTAAAGATTTGTTCTCGCGTTTGATCATGAGCTCCTTAAGCCCAAGATAAGGCAACTTGATGATCGAACGTTGCTCAAAAACGGGCACACGTGAAATCTCCAATGATTCCTCACTTGAACCTGAACCGGCACTACTTTTTAAAAAAATCTCGGATAAGACGCTTAAAAAATGCATAAAAGACGTGTCATCTACAACACAATGGTTAGCGGCAAACCCAATGAAAACCCCGTCTACAAGTTCCGTGACTTGAACAGACAACAAAGCCCTAGTGTGACCCTCGTAATCTAGACATTCTTCTCCGAGATCAAATAACGACAGTATCCTATCTCCATCAAGATGGAGATGGGATACAGTCAAATGTCTGGCGACTATATGAGTCAGCCTTGCACCGGGACCCTTGTTACAGTCGATGAACACGCTGCAAGCGTGTTCATCAGGAAGGGTCTCAGTGGCAAGGCGGCCAGCCAGTGGGTAGAAATGGTCGAGGGCGAGCGAAAGAGAGTTTTTGAGGTCGTCTAAGAGGTTATTTATTTCTGTATTAGGATCAAGCGTGTATAGGAGACCTCGTTGTATAGGATAATTACGTAACAACATTATTTCGAATGGTGTTAAGTAGATTGGGTCTTTTGTTGCTTCAAATTCATGTTTTGGTTTAACAAAACATTGTGAGATTAACTCCATGTTGTAGTTGTAGATTTGAAGTATGGTTCTTCTCTATTTATATTAGCATCCTTATATTGTTGTACAAATTGTTCGTTTGTGCCGACAATATCCGTACTTAATGGCTGACACAAAAAAAAACGTACTTAATTTGTGACGAGAAAAAAAAAATTATCGTTTTGGTTATTCCCTAAGCATTCTTAGACCTGACAAAAATGACTCGACTCAAATAAGGCAACGACATGACATCCGAACTAAAGACTCGAGGTTGGCACGTAACCCAAGTTGACGCGGGTTAACCCAAAACTAACCTGACTATTATTATTATTATTATTATTATAGAAAATGAGTCGATATCCCTACAAAAAAATAAAAATAACAAACTCGAAAATAACGTGGTCCGATCCAAATCGCATAGGGAGTACAAGTACAACACTTCATACCCAATGAAAAGTCGACACATGTGATATCATACAAGACATGACATGACATACCTGTAAGTCCAATCATAAATCCAAATGTTTAAGATATGTTGTTCACATATATGATCGTAAACTTTAAAACGGGTCAAATAGTATTTAAAATACTACGAGTACCATAAGTTACAAATAAAGACAAACTATTTAGTACTGTACTCCATATTTTCGGACAATTTGTCATATAATTTGATATACGAAGTATACTAGATCCGTTTTAAATTTAAATTTAAAACGATATTTCATAAAATAAAAATTTAAAATATCATGTTACATAGAATAAAAATTTAAAAGATTATGTTCGACAAAGATAATCGATAAAATACGAAATTCAAGTTACAACAAAAGCCATGAGCTCATAGTCGGCCTCGAGAGCGGCCATATGCTCTTCTTTAAGGGTTATCTCTAACTCGACACTTCCACGCCCTTCACGGCCCTGACTAGCATTTACCTTTCCAACCGTCTTATTTCCGGGTCCCATCCGAGCCGCTACGGCCCTACCAAGCCCGAATTCAAGCCCATAGAAGTCGAACCTAGGTGACCCTCCTAGCATCACATTGTTCGGTCCAACAAAGTCGGCACCCAACTTATTTAGAAAACCCGGAGTGACAACCAACTGACCCATCGTAGTCGACTCGTCCTTTATAGATTTAGCATCTTTGGACCTAATTGCGTCATTCAAACGCTTAGCGGCCCAACCCAAGTCATGACCCAACAACTCACCCGCGGTGCATCTAGCCTTAGGTAGTGCAACATAGTTACCCACATAGTCATCCGATAAAGGCGGGTCAACCCGTGTACGAGTATTTACCGGGACAATACAAACCGTTTCTTGGTCTGCTGATAGGTTTCGAGCCTTTGTTATTGTCCTCCATATAAGTGAGACTAAGCCCTGAAACGAAGACACATACGAAACAGACTCGCCTTCGTCTCCACTTATCTTCTTATCATCTTGCACAAATAAAATAGTACGAAACATTTTATAATGTGTAAGAAAATGATCTGAAGTGACACAGAGAATGAAACATTAAAGTCTGACAGAGGATCCTTACTGTCTTTGTTGGCCCTAGCCGTAATCATTGCCATTGAGGTAGACGAGAAGTGAAAGACTCGGTCCACTGAAGATTTGTTTTCGCGTTCGATCATGAGCTCCTTAAGCCCAAGGTAAGGCAGCTTGATGATCGAACGTTGCTCAAAAACGGGCACACGTGAAATCTCCAACGATGATTCCTCACTTGAACCTGAACCTGAACTGGCAATACTTTTAAAAAAAATCTCGGATAAGACGCTTAAAAAATGCATAAAAGACGTGCCATCTACAACACAATGGTTAGCGGTAAACCCAATGAAAACCCCATCTACAAGTTCCGTGACTTGAACAGACAACAAAGCCCTAGTGTGACCCTCGTAATCTAGACATTCTTCTCCAAGATCAAATAACGACGACTGTATCCCATCTCCATCTTGGAGATGGGATACAGTCAGATGTCTGGCGACTACATGAGTCAGCCTTGCACCGTGACCCTTGTTGTTACAATCGATGAACACGCTGCAAGCGTGTTCATCAGGAAGGGTCTCGGTGACAAGGCGGCCAGCCAGTGGGTAGAAATGGTCGAGGGCTAGCGAAAGAGAGTTTTTGAGGTCGTCTAAGAGGTTATTGATTTGTGTATTAGGATCGAGCGTGTATAGGAGACCTCGTTGTACAGGATAATTACGTAACAACATTATTTCGATTGGTGTTAAGTAGATTGGATCTTTTGATGCTTTAACTTCATGTTTTGGTTCAACAAAACAGTCTGAGATTAACTTCATGTTGTAATTCTAGTAGAGTATTGGTTGTTCTCAATGTTGGTTCAACAGTGAGTACTAGGATTGAGTATTTAAAGAAGGTAACAGCATACGTCATTTTCTTACAATGGGTCAAATACGATCTGTTTTTTTTAAAAAAAAACACTAAAAGAAAGTAACGGGATATCTTTTCTCTATAAATGAGTAATATTTGACTCGTTATAACAAAGTAACGGATAACTCTGTCACAAGAGGACTACGAAAATAGAATTATACACTTGGTTGTACAATAGCATTGTACAACCAAGGCAAAGTTTTTGAACTTTTGTGTATGATTATTGAGCTTATAAAAGTTCTTGAGCTAAGTTGTAAGTTTTTGTGCTTAAACATTTATGTGATTTAAATCGACAACTTTACACTAAAGCTCAGAAAGTTTACAGCAAAACTCGAAATCTTTGTAATAAAGCTTAAAATCTTAAAACCAGTTGTACATAGAGCTATGTATAACTGGTTGTATAATCCTCTAATTGGGGAGACTAGCTAATTTTTTTTGAACGAATAGTTCATTTCATTAATAAAAAGTCATACGACATCTACAACTTATATCGAAATTGAACGGATACAATGTTATAAAATTTGAGTAAACTAAATTCCCGTTAAAACAAAGTTTTTTCACAATGATTTTGATCTCCGCTTCTGTACATCCTCTTTCAATATATATATCACTGTTTAATGATACAATTTTTTTACAAAAGGATCTTCGAATCTTTTTTCGATATATCATTGTTTAATAATACCAGCTGTTCTCATTATTAGCGTCCTTTTATAGTTTTATTGTTGTTACAAATATAGTACAACAATAAAGTCGACACATGTGATATCGTACAAGACATGACACGACACATTTATATGTCCAATTATCAATTCAATTGTTTAAGATATTTTGTTCCTAAACTTTAAAACGGGTTAAATATTGTTTCAAATACTACCGTAAGTTACAAATAAAGACAAAATATTTAGTACTCCATATTTTCAGACAATTTGTCATATAATTTGATATACTGAACATATTAGATTAGTTTTAAATTTTACAACAAATATTCCATATTTCCATCTTAATTAAGTCACTAACTTTAAATTGTTGGTATTTCGCGAAATAAAAATTTAAAATATCGTGTTTCGTAGAATAAAAATTTAAAAGATTATGTTCGACAAAGATAGTCGATAAAATACGAAATTCAAGTTACAACAAAAGCCATGAGCTCGGAATCGGCCTCGAGAGCGGCCATATGCTCTTCTTTAAGGGTTATCTCTAACTCGACACTTCCGCCACCTTCACGACCTTGACTCGCATTTATCTTTCCATCTGTCTTATTTCCGGGTCCCATCCGAGCCGCTACGGCCCTACCAAGCCCGAACTCAAGCCCGTACATGTCGAACCTGGGTGACCCGCCGAGGACCACATGGTTCGGCCCGAGAAAGTCGGATCCACCCGAATTATTTAAAAAACCCGGTTTGACAATCAATTGGGCCATCATGGTCAAGTCATGTTGTATGGATTTACCATCTTTGGACCGGATTGCTTCGTTTAACCGTTTAGCGGCCCAACCCAAGTCGTGGCTCAATAACTCACCTACCGAACATTTAACCCTAGTTTGTGCTATGTAGTTACCCACGTAGTTATCCGATAAAGGCGGGTCGACCCGTGTACGAGTATTGATTGGCACGTTGCATACCGTTTCTTGGTCGGGTGATAAGTTTCGAGCCCTGGTTATTGATCTCCATATCAGCGAGAGTAAACCCTGGAATGAAGACACTTTCGGAATGGGTTCGCCTTCGTCTCCATTTATCTTCTCGTCATCTTGCACAAATAATGCAACAAATATTATACTCTCGTCGTTTTATTCATTTATTTACTTTTAATTAAAATATTCCTCAAAAATAATACGAGTATATTGGTTTTTTAACGTGTTTACTCTAGACATTTTATTCATTTATTTACTTTTAATCAAAATAATGCAAAAATAATGCAAATAATATTATACTCTCGTCATTTTATTCATTTATTTACTTTTAATCAAAATACTCCTAAAAAATAATACGAGTATATTGATTTTTTTTAACATGTTTACTCTAGGCATTTTATTCATTTATTTACTTTTAATCAAAATAATAAAAAAATAATGCAAATGATATTATACTCCCGCCATTTTATTCATTTATTTACTTTTAATCAAAATATTCCTCAAAAATAATACGAGTATATTGGTTTTTTTAAACATGTTCACTCTAGGCACACATTAATATGATAAATAAAAATGAATTAATATATTAATTTCTCATGATAATATCATTGTTACTTTTTCCGTTATTTAACTATTAATGTGTATCCAGTGAACCCATATTAGAAAAACCGAGAGAAATAGAGTAACATGTCGGCACACAAAATAAAACACAAAAGCGAGACAGAGGATCTTACTGGTGTCTTCGTTGGCCCGAGCCTTTATCATTGCCATCGATTTAGACGAGAAGTAAAAAACTCGGTCCGCTAGCGAACCGTTCTCTTTTATAATCATGAGCTCCTCAAGCCCAAGGTAAGGCAACTTAATGACCGAACCTTGCTCAAACACGGGCACCCGTGAAATCTCCAACAATAATCCCTCATCAACTGTCGTTGAACTGGCCGTAGTTTTATTAAAAATCTCAGATAAAACCCTTAAAAAATGCATAAAAGACGCACCATCAACAACACTATGATTAGCCGTAAACCCAATGAAAACCCCGTCTACAAGTTCCGTGACTTGGACAGACAACAAAGCCCTAGTATGTCCCTCATAATTGGGACATAAATTTCCGAGATCAAACAACTTGCGAACAATGACTGGGACACGTGAGGGTGATACTAAATCAGATATGGTCACATGTTTTGCAGCTACATGAGTCAGCCTTGCCCCAGGACCCTTGGTACAGTCGATGAACACGCTGCAAGCGTGTTCATCGGTCTGGGTGGCAAGGCGGCCGGCCAAGGGGTAGAAATGGTCGAGGGCGATCGAGAGAGAGTTTTTTACGTCGTCTACTAGGTTATCGATTGGTGTATTATTAGATGTATTTGAAGGATTACGTGCGAAGACGAGACCTTTCTGAATCGGATATATCCGTAACAAAACGATTTCGACCGGGTTCAAGTAGATAATACTAGGTTGTTTTGATGAGTTAATTTCTTCATGTTTTGGTTTGACAAAATATTCTGAAATTAACTCCATTGTTCTTCTTGTGTGGTGGATTAACAACAAGGTGGTGGATTATCCTTTTATGGTACACTGTGACGAGAATATCTGTCACGAATTTATGACGAATTAAATATTACGATTATTTCAGTAGTAAGATAAAATATTTGATTCTCCGTATTTCATAAATATTCTGATTTTGTTTTATTTAATTATGCAAGTGATAATTAACTCATTAATAAGAGTATAATTTTGTGACAAATATATACCTGTTATCGAGATTCGAGATAATTTTTTTTTTTTGTTTTTTTCAATAAGTGATGCACAATGTTTTCGCTTCATGACTCATGGGTGCATGATGACACCAACACGACAACACATGAGACACGTATTGAATCGGTAACTCAAATTCTGGTTTGTAACGAGAATATTTGTCAAATATTTGTAACGGTTTAAATATACGTCAAGTATTATGTATTTAGATTGATAAAGACAAATAATTTGCTACTTCCTAGATCTGTTTGTCCAACCATATGCTATTATTTGATCTGTTATCGATTTGTGACAGATATGTATATCTGTTAAACATATTTTGTTTTTTTTTTTTCAACAAATTTTGTTTTTGAAGGACTTTTGACCATGTATTATGGGCTAAAGAAGTTTATAGGTCCGTCCGAAAAGGTCCGAAGTATTTTTGAGACGGGTTTGGTCCATGAATTTAAATTGACCCAAATTTTGGCTCGAGCTGGTCCTTGATGTGATGATCACAAGTTTTTAACCAATAGACTTTGCCCTTGCGGGACTCAACTGAATAAATAAAGTAAAGCGAAAGAGAGTATTTTGTTAACCTTAAATAAACGAGTAAGTCTCCCTTGTGACGGATATATCTGTTATAAATCTATGACGGGTCAAATAATATCACTTGGTTAGAAAAAACAAGGCTTGGAAGTACCACATGTGTTGGTCTTTATCTATCAAAGTGAGTATTATTTGTCCCGTTACGAACAAGAATTTATCTAAATAAACACGTTTGTGAAACACAACCTACTATCTTTTTTTTTTTTTTTACGAAACACAACATTTTGGCTGGATTCTGTCAATTAAAAAAACCCCGCGAGTGAATAATATCGCACGTTCATTGTTAGCTTGGAAAGGGAAAAAAAAATCAAAGCTAATTAGGCACATGCGAAAATGTTCATTTAAGAATACTCCATCGTTCCAACCAGTTGTATACATTTGGTTTTTTAACACTATTTATAATTGATAAGAATTTTCAATGTAACTTCTAATATATAAGATAGTCATGTGGGATCTTATTTAAATCGTCTAATAAAATATATTATGAATATTAAATTTTTATAACTTTTAGTAACACGTAACTAAAGATATAGATAAAAAAAGACGAATATCGACATACGTACATAAAGTAAATGTATACAAATGGTTGTAACGTTGCGAGTACATGTTTTGGATCAATAGTGAGTGGTATTAACAAGGTGGTGGAGCATCCTTTTATTTTGGCAAAGTTTCAGCTGTTTGTGACGAGAATATCTGTTACTCCCTTCCGTCCATTCAATTCTTTACACTTACTATAAATGGACAATCCAATCAATTCTTTACATTCTCTTTTTGGCAAAACACTTTACTTTATAATCCTTATATCCTTACCCTATTTACACAAAATGCCACTACTTTTTCCTTACTTTTAAGTTTGGTGGACCCATAAAACCATTTAATTTACCAATAATACCCGTACTTTTACCACTTTTCTTAAAAGTTGTGAAATCCCCCATGTCAAGGATTGAATGGATGGGAGGGAGTATAAATTTATGACGAATCAAATATCAGTAAGATTAAATATTCGTTATTCCTTTTACGTATTCAGATTTTTGTTTTATTTAGAGTCATATAAAGCATAAACGATAATTAATTTAACCCTTTTATAATTTTGTAACAGATATATATAGTTCAATACTTGTATTTAGGGAAGAATGGAAGATCGATTCTTTCTGGATGAACAAATTCTTATTTGTGCCGAAAATATCTGTCATAATATTGTAACGGGTCAGATATTGACCCATTTTAATAAAAAAATACAAAAATTTTATCTTATTATATAAATAATATTTAACATATTTTAACGATACGACGTACTCCCTCCGATTTTTTATTATCTTCCCTATTTCCTTATTGGGCTGAAACACCCTTTCTTCTCTATTTCCATTTTGGGCCATCAACATGTGGTCTAGAATCACCCTTACATTTCTCTCTTCCTTCTTTTATTTTGAACCACGCATTCCTACACCCTTATTTTCTTCCCCAAAATCAAAGGGGAAGATAATAAAAAATCGGAGGGAGTATAATATTTGATAATTACTCAAAAGGGAGACTAACCTTTTTTTGAAAAATTGAGTCAAATAAGTGGTGCAGAATGATGACTTTAATTGATAAGTGAAATTTTTGTCTCTCACGAGAATATCTGTTATAATTTTGTGATCGGTCAAATAATATTTATTTCAGATAAATAAAACAAAATAAATTGTGACTTACTTATACTCTGTATGACTGTATCTCATTATGTTTATTATTTGATCCGTCATCAATTTATAACAGATATATATTCATCAGAGCAGAGACGTAGTCAATTGATATAGTAATACTGAGTAACACATGAGACACCTATCGAATCAGCAATCAAAAACTTGTATCTTCGTCTCAATAGATAGTTTATATACTCGGTACGTTTTATACACAGATTACGATGAAGAGAAAATTGATTACTTTTAATATGACTAGTATTACTGAGGAGTATTTTAATGAAACGGGACAAAAAACAGTGAACGGAGGGAATAAAAGATATAGTAGAGAGTGTAAATGCTAAAAATGAAAACGTTACTATTAACCGATACACCTATAAAAGGAAAGTTTATAGGCCCGACTCATTTTGTAAGGACTTGGATCAAGTACTATGGTCCAAAAAAGTTTATGGACCAAAATATTTTTTTATTTTTAATTTAGCAAAATAAAAATCTTTATTTTTTGTCAAGAAAGAAAAAGCATCGGATTACATGTTGTTTGGATTTTCAAAATCGACATCATAAACTACTACAGTACTGATACAATGATGTGTCCGAAAAAAACATGAGAGATTGCGTTCCACAAATTACTTTCGACAGAAATAGTCGATACAAATTTTGAAATTCGATCAAGAAACAAAAGACATGAACTCGGAATCGGCCTCGAGAGCAGTCATATACTCTTCTTTAAGGGTTATTTCTAATTGAACACTTCCGACCCCTTCACGACCCTGAACTGCATTTACCTTTCCATCTGTCTTATTTCCGGGTCCCATCCAAGACGCTATAACCTTACCAAGCCCGAAGTCAAGCCCAAACATATCAATCCTAGGTGACATACCTACGAACACACGGCTATTCGGCCCAATAAATTCGCCACCGGATATATTCAAAATACCCGGCATAACAACCACGCGAGCTAGCATGGCCGAGCCTTCCTTTATGGATTTATCATCTTTGGACCGAATTGCGTCATTCAAACGCTTAGCGGCCCAACCCAAGTCGTGGCCCAACAACTCACCCACGGTGCATTTCGTATTAGCTTGGGCTATATAGTTACCCACGTAGTCATCTGATAAAGGCGGGTCAACCCGTGCACGAGAGTTCGTGGGCACCTCAAAAACCGTTTCTTGGTCTGATGATAGGTTTCGAGCCCTGGTTATCGATCTCCATGCAAGCGCGAGTAAGCCCTGAAACGAAGATACATTAGAAAATGACTCGCCTTCTTCTTCTTCTTCTTCTCCACTTGTCTTCTCTTCATCTTGCACAAATAAAATATGTAACAAATATTATAATATGTTGACGTGTAAGAAATGATAATAGAAGTGACACATAGAATGAAAACAGAGAAGTGAGATCCTGAGATCCGGATCCATTTTCAAAGCAGTGGTGTTCTGGATCCGATCCGAATCCAACGAGTCTGAATTTGAAAAATTTCGGATCCATATCTGATCCATAACGGAACCGGTTTGGATTGGATCCGAATCTTAAAAAAAACTCAGACCCGACCCGGACTGGAATCTAGGAAATATAGACCAGGACCGACCAGAAAAATTACGATCGAAGACCAGAATTTGCAATTTTTTTTAAAAAAAAATTCGGTCCAAAATTATGGTCTTTTGGACCGGTTAGACCGGAATTTTTATCAAATAAATATAATTCCGGTCTTTCTGGTCCAAACCGGTCCGGACCGGAAAAAACTGGATTTGGACCAGAACCTGGAATCTCTCAACTTGATGGATAGGAGACTGGACCGAATTTTTTTTATTCCGATCCCGGTCTGGTATATTCCAATCCGGACCGAATTTGACACACTCCTACAAATAACATATGCAATAAATATTGTAACAAAGTAATAAAATGTATGAACTCTGAATGAAATAATACAAAAGTGTGATAGACGATCCTTACTACCTTTGTTGGCCTGAGCCTTAATCATTGCCATTGAGCTAAGCGAGAAGTAAAAGACTCGGTCCACAGACGGTTCGTTCTCAGGTGTGGTCATGAGCTCCTTAAGATCAAGGTAAGCCAACTTGATGACCGGTTGTTTCTCATAAAGTGGCACCCGTGAAATCTCCAACAATCCCTCATCGTCACCCGTTGTTGAACTGGTCACATTTTTAAAAATCTCAGATAACGTGCTAAAAAAATGAATAAAAGACACGCCATCTACAACAGAATGGTTAGCCGTCAACCCAATGAAAACCCCGTCTACAAGTCTCGTGACTTGGATAGACACCAAAGCCCTAGTGTGACCCTCGTAATCTAGACAAACTTCTCCGAGGTCAAATAACTTGCCAACAACGTCTGGGATACGTGAGGGTGACACTAAATCAGATACAGTCAAATGTTTTGCGACTACATGAGTCAGCTTTGCTCCAGAACCCTTCTTACAGTCGATGAACACACTGCATGCGTTTTCATCAGGGTGGGTCTTGGTGGCCAGGCGGCCAGCCAAGGGGTAGAAATGGACGAGGGCGGTCGAGAGAGATTTTTTTAGGTTCTCGACGAGGTTGTCGATTGGTGAGTCAGGATCGAGTTCGTATAGGAGACCGCTTTGTACCGGACTAATACGTAAGTAAAATATTTCGAGTGGAGTTAAGTAAATTGGCTCTTTTGATGCTTCAACTTCATGTTTTGGTTTAACAAAATATTCTGAGATTAACTCCATGTTGTAATTGTACTTGTAGTAGTAATAGAAAGTAGTAGGAAGATTATTGGTTGCTTGTACTCAATGTTGTACTATATTGAGTATTTAACTAGGTAGTACTAGTGGATCATCCTTTTATATCCGTCACAAGAGAATAACGGGTTAAATAATATTATTGGATTAGAAAAGACAAGTCTGGTGGGTAGCACATGGTTTTGACTTATTCACCCAGGTGAGTATTATTTGACCCGTCACACGTTTATGACGGATAGTTCCGTCACAAACAAGAATTTGCCCTTTTATTTTGACACAAATTGTTAGGTTGGGAGTACTCTCTCAGTTCGTATTCAAAGAGTATGTTTCTATTTTGCGGAAAGATTAATAAAGTATTACAGTAATATTAAAAGGGCAATAATGAGAGACAAATTAGTACTGTATTTAATAATAAAAAATGTATTTTCACAATGGCATATGGTGTAAATATGTTATACCCTCCGTTTCATTTGATTGTTTGCATTTGTTTTTTCACACTTGTCAATGCACGTTTTCTTCTGTCTATATATTTATTTACGTATTTCTAAAAATTATAAAAATTTGATACTAATAACGTACTCGATTACACAATTTAAACAAGATCCCACGTGATTATATTTTATCTTATATATTAGAAGTTACATTGACAATTTCACTCACTTATTAATAGTACCTAAAAAACAAATGCAAACAATCAAATGGAACGGAGGGAGTAATAAAATAAGGGTAGTTTGGTCCAAAATATAGACTAAAAAGGAAAGAAAATGGATCAATTAGATTTCAACGGTCCAAAAAGGAATGCGTAACCTTTGGATGTGAACGGGGGGAGAACTAGTGAGTACCGAGGATCGTTGTTTGACGCGGACTAACTTGGAATTGAAACGAATATTTTTATAGAAAACCAGTCGAGATGTCTTAGAAAAAAAGTTTGAAAATAAAAAATCCAAAAATAATTAATTACGTGATAACCACAATTTATCTATATTAATTACTCTCATGTAAAACGATCTCATAATACGATTCCTGCCAACCTGTATACATATACGGAGTACGGAGTATTGTATAGGGCATCATAAGCCACGAGGGCCACGAGGATTTTCAACTAATGCAACCACCATAGATGCCATTTATGGTTTCTTTGGTAGGGCCCACTTTTGTCCAGACTATTAAAAACGGTTTTTCTAACGTGTATTCAGCGGGCAATATTTTTTTTTTTTTTTGAAAAAAATCCCCAACAAATGGGTTTGGATAATAGCATTAAAAACAGCAGAAATAACAGCTTCCACGTTCGTCGGACCAGAATGCTCCCAAACGCGGCAATATTCTTATTAGGAAAGAAATCATACTTTTCTTTTTGAAAAAAAAAAAAAATTAAGGAAGAAATCTCAATGATATTATCAGGATAAATTGAAACATTAGCTTATATTTAACATACTTAGACAACGTCATTGTGATTCCTTTTTTGATGAGGATATTAACGTGTCCCCGGTGGACACACATTAGAAAAATTGTATTTTTTTTTACGTAATTGCTAAATCATACCCAGGTTTTACTGATTCATACCCAATTTTTCATTATTTTTCCATTCGCTACCTTTTTCTCATCTCTCAAAACCCAACACTTTGCTTCTTTTCTTCACCCCTCAAAAACTAACTAAATTCTTCCCTAACTTTACGATTATGGATCACAATTTACACGTAAGACAAGTAATTTTGTTGTTTTTATTAATAGTTTTGTATTCGATAAAACCTAATTTTGTTATTATTAATAAACTTTGTTTTTATTGATTAATTTTGTATTCAATTTGTTTTTGAAACCCTAATTTCTTATTCAATTTCTAATTAAGCCCCGATTAAATTAAGCCATAACAAATCATAATTTATATTTGAGGCAATTAAGTTTATTATTTTTATTAATAATTTACTTTTTAATATAGTCATTGAATTGAATGTTATATTATAGATTTTTTTTTTTCTATTTAAACCCTAATTAGGGGTGGTTGGAGGTAAGGTGGTAGAAATGGTGGTTAGAGATAAGACCGACGACGATAGGTGGTTAACGATCTTGTGGGGGTGAATTAATCGAGGAAAAGAAAGATCTTGGTGGTGAATTGATGGAGGAAATGAGAGAAAGAGGGAAAAAAGAAAGTGATGATGAACTGATTGAGAAAAAATGAGGAGAGGAGAGTAGTTTGGAAAAGCTGGGTATGAAACAGTAAAAAGTTGGGTATGATTTAGCATCTCCCTTTTTTTATTGGGTATAAACAAAATTACGAGAATAGTTATAACGACGCTGACCAAGTTCGAGCTCGTGTCACGATTTAAGAAACAAAAGCCATAAACTCACGGTCCGTTTCAAGACCGGCCATGTGCTCTTCTTTAAGCGATATCTCTAATTCGACACTTCCAACCCCTTCGCGACCTTGACTTACATTTACCTTTCCATCTGTCTTATTCCCGGGCCCCATTCGAATAGCCACGGCCTTACCCAACCCGAATTCAAGCCCATACATGTCGAACCTCGTCGACCCACCTACCACCACATTGTTCGACCCATGATCAATAACGTCCTCGTCTTCACTCGAACTCAAATATCCCGGTTTAGTAATCTGATCCGCGATCATACTCAGATGATCGCGGATGTATTTACTATCGGTACCCTTGATTGCTTCATTCAAACGGTTCGCGGCCCAGCCTAAGTCATGGCCCAATAGTTCACCCACCTTGCATTTTACCTTGACATGTATGACGTAGTTCCCTACGTGTTCGTCCGACAAAGGTGGGTCGACCCGAGTCCGAGTGTTGATAGCCAATCCACAGGTTGTCTCTTGGTCGGGTGATAGGTTTCGAGCCCTGGTTATCGATCTCCATATCAGCGAGAGTAAACCCTGAAACGAAGACACATTTGAAACAGACCTGCCTTCGTCTCCATTTATCTTCTGATCATCTTGCACAAATAAAATATGCAACAAATATTATTATAATGCGTTGATGTGTAAGAAAGTGCATCAAATGTATAACACACAAAATGCGACACAAAACATCCTTAGTGCCAATTAAAACCCACATTAATACCCGCGCATCTGCAAATCTCGCACAAGTATTAAGATTTCGAGATACATATTTAATAGATAAACAATGAAAGAAAGCCGAATAAGCATGAAATCTCGCAATAAATATTATAACGCGTTGATGTGTTAAGAAAGTGTATAAAATGACAAACAAAATGAGACAAAAAGCGAGACAGATGATCCTTACTGCATTCGTTGGCCTTGGCCTTTATAATCCTGAGTGAGGTCGACGAGAAGTGAAAGACACAGTCCGATAAAAACGGGCCGGTCTCACACCTACCCGTCGATTTAATAACCTCCTTAAGCCCAAGATAAGGCAACTTAACAACCGGACCTTGCTCATACACAGGCACCCGTGAAATCTCCAACGACAAATTATTAAAAACACTAGATAACACGCTCAAAAAATGCATAAACGATATTCCATCAACAACACAATGGTTCACACTAAACCCGATAAAAACCCCATCTACAAGTTCCGTGACTTGGACAGACAACAACGGTCTAGTATGCCCATCGTAATTAACACATTCTTCACCTAAATCGAACAACTCACGAACCACACTCGGAACACGACTAGTTGTCAATGGTGAAATGAGTATATGTTTTGCGACTACATGAGTCAGCCTTGCCCCGAGACCTTTACTACAGTCGATGAACACGGTGCAGGCGTGTTCATCTGGGAAGGTCTCGGTGGCAAGGCGGCCGGATAGGGGTGTGAAATGGGTTAGGGTTAGGGAAAGTGAGTGTTTTAGGGTTTGTATGAGGTTATGTATGATTTGTGTAGGTGAATTATTATTACTATGGTTAAGTGGGTAAAAGAGACCTTTTTGTATAGGGTAAATGGTTAACATTGAGATTTCAGCTAGGTTTAAGTAAATTATTGTGGGTTGTTTTTTTGATGATTCTACTTGTTTTTCTTCTTCATGGTTTGGTTTTATAAACCATTGTGAGATCACCTCCATCTTCTTCTTAGGAGTAGGGAATGCATGCATGCATGCATATGCAAGGGTATATATATTAGACCTGGCAAACAGATCAACCAGATCAGATACGAGATGGGTCAGGGACATAGGGTTAACTTCGTGTACATTTGGTTGGTCATTTTTGGTTCAGATCATTTTCGGGTTTGTTATTTTCAAACTTTTCATATAATAATGAAGTAGGAAGAAAAAAAAAAGAATCGGAGGAAGTATATATATTCTATATATTAGATCCGACAAATCGATCAACCAGATCAGATACGAGATGGGTTAGGAATAGGGTTATCTTCGTGTACGTTTGGCTGGTCATTTCGAGTTCAGGTCATTTTCAAGTTTGTTATTTTCAACCTTTTTTAAGAGATACTCGTTTGCTACAAATAAGCACCTGGGTGATCAATTCGGGTTACTAATCAAGCTCGAGTTTTGCATGCATGGGATTAGAGTCAAGTCAGTTTTGGTCTATCTCATGGATATAGGGAGGTTACAAACGCCTATTTTAGATTTCTTTTTCTCTAATTAATTTGGTGAAATCGAACATTTGACCTCATGCATGTTTCATTTAAAGTACATTTAAGGGGAGTCAAACTCGATTCTACGATTCAGGTATTGGATTCATATTAGATAATCATTCAAATCGGATCAGTTTTGTCAAGTTCGCCTACAACTCTGTATTACAAATGTAGTTAGAACCGACAAACAAAACACGACACGAACCCAAAATGAAACTTAATTGGGTTGGGTTTGTATTGAGGGATTCGTGACCCGTTTACCCTACCTAAGACACGAACATGACACATTATACGACCCGATCTAAATTCAGTTGAACCCCTTAAAACAGATATTATCCAGTTTTAAAGTAAAACGAGTCCAATAACCTCCGATTTAACTAGACGGCCCAAGCCTAAAATATATAACCTCGTCCCTAAAAAACGCTTCATTTTCTCGTTATATATGAGAAATATTTTAATGAAACTGAGAAATACTTCCTCTGTTTCTTTGATATCTTCCACATTTCCTTTTTCAACCATTTTTTTTGATTTCTTCCACTTTCCTTTTTTCTATCACACTTTTCTCTTACCTAGGTGGCCCACTTACTTTACTCCCTCTCTACTTTTACTTATTTTATTGTTTTTCTTAAAAAATATGTCATTTTTAAGGTGGAAGAAATCGTAGAAACGGACGGGTATTTACATAATGGACCGAGGGAGTATATATATACTCATTTCAAAATATTTTTTGGCGGCTGATTAAGTGAATCGAAGCACACAATTCGCTTTTCAACCAACCAACCATGGCCGCCGCACTCCGCCGCGACGTCCACCACAACCGCCACCGTCTGCCGAAACCGGAATCCCTGAAAACCTTACTACGGAGTACTTCGTTCCATCTCCTCCGCATCAATGGAAACCCTAGAAATCGAAACAAGCATCCAATTCAAATCGCACAACATTGAACCACCGTCCACCACCGTCTCCACCACCGCAACCGAGCTAATGACATTCTTCAAATACATGGCGTTAATGCGTCGAATGGAGATCGCCGCCGACTCATTCTACAAGGCGAAACTCATCCGCGGATTCTGCCACCTCTACGACGGCCAGGAGGCCGGCCGCCGTCGGAATGAATAATCACTGTATGTTTCTTCGTTTGTTGCTAGTTGTTACTACTTGTTGGATGAATGAATGGCTAATTGTTGAATGTTTCGTTACAGTGAATGAATGAATGAATGGCTACTTGTTGAATGTTTAGTTTCGGTGAATGAATGAACGAATTGCTACTGTTGAATGTTTAGTTTCGGTGAATGAATCAACGAATTGCTACTCGTTGAATGTTTAGTTTTGGTGGATGAATGACGAATTGCTACTGTTGAATGTTTAGTTTCATTGAATGAATGAACGAACTAACGAATTGCTACTCGTTGAAATATGTTTTGTTATGCTGATGAAGGGTGAAATGTTGTTTTGAAAATACGAGTTTGTGAGCAAGTATGTTATGCTGAATGAATGGTGAAATGTTATGTCGTGAGTGGTTTTGAAAATACGAGTTTGCGAGCCATTATGTTATGCTGAATGAACGGATTGCTATTTGTTGAAGTATGTTTTGTTATGCTGAATGAACGGTGAAGGTTATGTTGTGAGTAGTTTTGAAAATACGAGTTTGTGAGCAATTATGTTATGCTGAATGAACGGTGAAATGTTATGTCGTGAGTGGTTTTGAAAATACGAGTTTGCGAGCCATTATGTTATGCTGAATGAACGGATTGCTATTTGTTGAAGTATGTTTTGTTATGCTGAATGAACGGTGAAGGTTATGTTGTGAGTGGTTTTGAAAATACGAGTTTGTGAGCAATTATGTTATGCTGAATGAACGGTGAAATGTTATGTCGTGAGTGGTTTTGAAAATACGAGTTTGCGAGCCATTATGTTATGCTGAATGAACGGATTGCTATTTGTTGAAGTATGTTTTGTTATGCTGAATGAACGGTGAAGGTTATGTTGTGAGTGGTTTTGAAAATACGAGTTTGTGAGCAATTATGTTATGCTGAATGAATGGTGAAATGTTATGTCGTGAGTGGTTTTGAAAATACGAGTTTGCGAGCCATTATGTTATGCTGAATGAACGGATTGCTATTTGTTGAAGTATGTTTTGTTATGCTGAATGAACGGTGAAGGTTATGTTGTGAGTGGTTTTGAAAATACGAGTTTGTGAGCAATTATGTTATGCTGAATGAACGGTGAAATGTTATGTCGTGAGTGGTTTTGAAAATACGAGTTTGCGAGCCATTATGTTATGCTGAATGAACGGATTGCTATTTGTTGAAGTATGTTTTGTTATGCTGAATGAACGGTGAAGGTTATGTTGTGAGTGGTTTAGAAAATACGAGTTTGTGGGCAATTATGTTATGCTGAATGAACGGTGAAATGTTATGTCGTGAGTGGTTTTGAAAATACGAGTTTGCGAGCCATTATGTTATGCTGAATGAACGGATTGCTATTTGTTGAAGTATGTTTTGTTATGCTGAATGAACGGTGAAGGTTATGTTGTGAGTGGTTTAGAAAATACGAGTTTGTGGGCAATTATGTTATGCTGAATGAACGGTGAAATGTTATGTCGTGAGTGATTTTGAAAATACTAGTTTGTGAGCAATTATGTTAACTTCCCACTGTTACAGGTTGACCGGTATGGATGTACTGGCTGTCAAACAGGCGTGCAGATATGCAAAGGAAGACGTCCTGAAGAATGGACCTCTAGAGGAATCTGATAGATAGATATATAGATGTACTTTTCATCTACCCATATGGCCCTGGCTAATCGTTTTCGCTCGTCTATTCTCATGATCCCCGATAGATTCTGGAGATGGACACTTATAGGTACCATGGTCACTCCATGTCTGATCCCTGAAGCACCTATCGTACACGTGACGAGATATCTGGTATAAGACAGGTAATTAACTTGTGTTGTGTTGTGCTGCGGTCGTGAATTTTGCAATAGCATGTTCATCTAAGGGTTTATATGATATATTCATGATCTCTTTTCGCAGGAACGCGACCCTATTGAGAGAGTAAAGAAACTTTTATTGGTTCATGATATTGCCACAGAAAAAGAACTGAAGGTAAACAACTCCATTTGACTATAGATTTGATGTGTAAAATACGGAAATATAACGTGCAGTGAGCCGAGTCTGAGTTGCTTGTGAGCTGTCTTGTCTCATTATCGCCTCCTAATTGTAACTTTCACGATATAAATAAATAAATAAGCATTGCAGCTGCTGGATGTTCCAAAAAAAATGAAGTTGCAGGAAACAGTAGTGTTTATTCTTGTACTCAAATTAATGACAAAAATGTACAATCATACTGTAATTGAAACATTTTATATTGACTGTACTGTAATTTGATCAGTGAAATGAATGAACATGAAATTGTAAAATCTGAAATCATCAAAAATCAAGTGTTAGTTAATCCCATCACCCTATTTTAGAGTGAATAATTAACATTTTTCCTGTAATACAAACAAACAAACAATCAAATAAATAATCAAATTCTGTTTTTTCAGAACTTAGTACATTGATGTGGTAGCCCTGTATCATGATGAACAGCTACAATTTCTGTAACAGTGCAGTTGATGACATCCATCCTCAGCTTCCCGCCAGCGGCTTTCAACCCTTTCAGAGACACCGCCTGGTTGAACAGATTCAATGACGGCAGCCTTGAGGCCGAAGGTAATTTCCCATTTGGCAAATAATTTCGAAAATCTTCTTTCAATAGTGGCACCTCAAAATCTGCTTTGTTATGCCTGATCACATTATCCTTTGCACTTATATGCGCCCCTGGCTCCATATGATTAGTCGAGAAACTCGCTTGCTGAGGGAAATTTGGGTATAGACTCACATACCCTCGTAAGTACATCATGTCGATTAGGAACTTCTTCCACGAGGCTTGCCACCCGTTTGTCCTAGACTTTGGGATTTGAACCGGGTTTTTCTTGGCGTCCTCAGTGAACCTCATGTTCATGTAGACGTAGAATTCCCGCCAGTGTTTTGGGAAGAAGAGCGCTCCCCAACTGCACGGGAGTTGGTGGAGGTACGGCGTGTTTGGGTGGACGTTTTTGAAGTAATCCGTTGCGTTCCACTTTGGCCGTTCCTTCACGACCTCCACCAGACGAGGGGTGTACAGTGAAATGGAGGAGAGCTCGGGGAGGGATACCTGTGGGTCGTAGTAGTACGAGAGTAACGCGTACTTTATCCATAGGTAGTAGTAAGGTGAGACTTCTATGTCGTCTTCGAGTAGAAGACCGAAATTGTCGTCTGAAGACGGGTACCAACTTTCGCTCACGGCTCGGATTAGTCCTCCTTGGATGATCCTTCTCCTTAGGGTTTTCGGACCATGTGGCCAATCGAATGTCCCTACGTGTTTTAGGGTCGCCTCGTCGACTTTGCTGTCCATGTTGAATGCGATCGAGATTTCATCGCCTACGTAGTATGCGTTGCTCAGCGACTTGAGAAGTCTCGCGAGGGAATGAACTCGGTTTTGAGTTATTATGCTGATGGAAATCCTCATCTTGTTCCAGTCTGGAAAAAAAACAAACCGTTTAGCCAACATTGTTAGAATCTAACCATACCGAAGATGTCTTAGCCTATTGGTTAAGACTAGGTACCCTGGACAATATATAGGTCTCAGATCCCCCTCCCCCTCCCCCTCTATATTATAATGTAAAAAAAAAAATTAAACCATCGCCTTAAGGTTTTGGCTGAAGGATGACTTACTTGGCAAAGCAGTGGATCGTAAGTCCGCCATCCAAAGAACCTTAGGCACGGACGCCCTTGGCAGAAGAACGAGAGTAGAACTATTCTGGTTAGTCTCGCACGCCATCTTCAGAGCTTTTCTCACATTAGAATCGATATCACTAACAGTGATAACGACACTAGGATTATGCATCTTAATAAGCCCTTTCATGCTGGAATATACAGCTTGAACAACAGGAACCTCAGAGTCTGAGACGCCTGAGATAGCCCCGACTGCCAAGTCAAATATCTTAAACCGTCTCTCCTTACACACCGATTTAGGCCAATTCAAAGCGGTAGTAGCGTGTTCACACGGGCAGTACTCTCCTCCTGTCACAACAATGTACGCCTTTTTCCCAACAGTCGACCTGAACTTCTCGAGGAGAGGTGCCAAGGCCTTGACTTCGTCGACTGAGTGAGCGTAGAATAGGGCATCGATCTTTTGAGGGTGCATTGCTGCCCATTGTGTTATGTAGCCACTAGACAGGGCTCTCCACCATTGATCGTCTCGTACTTGGACAACGTCTTTGAAGATGACGGTTGTTTCTGAGACATAGGCTAGACGGTGCTCGCTGTCGCCCCATGTTTCTTTGTCTTTCGGATCTACTGGTAGTACAAAGGACCCGGCGTTTCTGTACTTTTGTAGCTGATAACTGTACATCAATTCATAAGAGGAATGAATTCAACAACGACAACGGCAATGGCAATGACAACTGTAAGTTCGCTTTAAATTCGTAAATTTATTTGCAGTCCGCTAATACGGAGTATGAATTATTATTTCGATAAATGTTCTGAGAGGAATATTTCATCGTCTTTAAAATCTTGATTGACTTCTCAATTTCAAATTATTTTAGCAAATCACAAGTACTATAATTTGTTATGCAGTATAATTTTAAACCAAGGAATTTTCAATTTAATATCGATAAATAATTATACTCCGTACTAGTTTTATTTTAGTTATTAATCAGCAAATCTAATGTGATTATGTGAATGCATCTAAAGACTAAAGTCAGAGGGTTGCTTACATGAAAATCAAAAGGGTATCCTTTTAAAAGAAGGGTAACTTAGTTTAATCACATAATGCTGTCTTCTTAATCTACTACAGATAGATCATCCATTGACATATAGTAATATATTACTGATATAGCCTTAATGAGACGGTCTGACACGTGAAACAGGACTGGCAAAAATGGTTTACCTGAGGTGAAGATCTTCGCCAGTCATGAAAGTCATAGGATTCTCGATAAAAAGAGTCTTGACAAGCTCGGCAGACAAAAACCAAGAACTCGACAGGAAATCAACCTGAACCACCTTTTCGACAAGAATGTCATAAGCAGGGTCGGGGAGGTAGAGGCCGGCCTCCTTGGACCGAAACTTCCTATAGCTAGGAAAAGTGAAATCCTTTTGTCGAAAGGGAAGAATCCTGCCTATACTCCCTAGGACGGAATTCCTGTACTTGGCTGTCCCAGCGACGTGGGACAGCATCTCCAGCATCTTCCGCCCTGGGATCATGTCATCATCGAGTATGTAGATGAAGTCCGACTCTGTCTGTAGGGCCAACTGAAACCTCCCAAAGTACTTGAAATCGTGACTTGACCCCACAAAACTAATCCTCGTCTCGTTGCTGCTGCTGCTGTTGCTGTTGCTGTTGCTGTTGTTGGTGGTGGTGGTGTAGTTTTCGACTATTCTTTTCAAGGATTGCTCGTTGGGTGTTCCAAACGCGAGCACCCAAACGTGGTGGAAAGGTATAGTTTGGTGAAGTAAGGAGTCGAGTTGAGCGCAGAGTGTTTTTCTTTTGAAGTGGTTGAGAATGACGGTGATCCTGGGTCGTCTGCTGGGACTCTTCGAGTCCCAGTTAGACGGCATACCCATCAATTGAGCGAGGGTCTCAGTCCCGACAGTCTTGCTTTGAAATTGCAAGACTTCGTCGTAGAGCTCCCTCTTCAACTTGATCATTTGAACATCATTCGACTTTTTTTGCACAAAGTCGATTTTTTCATGCTCGCACACATTGGATGATGATAATGATAATGACGATGATTCTTGGTAATGGCTCACGACGTGGGGTTGGATGATGTATTGTTTCCATTGCTTTGCGATTTGTGTAGCCCATGTGAAGTCGGGTTTTGCTCGTAGATCGACTGAGGGGCTCATGTAGTACAATAGGAAGGTTGCATATATGGCAAAGGTGAATTGTAGGCAAGTTAGAAGAGTCACTAACTTGTTTGAACTACTCTTACCTTTGCCCTTAGGTTTTCCTCCTACATAATCATTCAACATTCCTTCTAAGAATTCTCCGCTTTTCGCGCTTGTGCTCGAGCTCTTGTAGAATCCCATGTCGAAAAATTTCCTTAGGGAAGTTCGATCACCTATGCAAAAGAGGGAAAAAAAATGCTTAGTGAATTGCTTGCAAATACTTCGCCATTGGGGTTAGAAAGCACGTATGTCTCCTGTAAGACTATCTTACGTGACTACGTGAGGCTTTCTATCAGTCTGTGGATGGTAAATAAAAACTAAGATGTTTTTGCGATAGGAAAAGGCGAAGAATTGAGAGCTTCATTATGAGGATCTCACCTCACCCTGAGAACCTGAAAAGCTCATGTGTTTCTTAACTATGGCTGTGTTACGTGAGGCTTTCTATCAGTCTGAGGATTGTAAATAAAAACTAAGATGTTTTTGAGATAGGAAAAGGTGAAGAATTGAGAGCTTCATTCTGAGGATCTCACCTCACCCTGAAAAACTCACGTGTTTCTCAAGTATGGTTGTGTAACGTGAGACTTTCTATCAATCTAAGGATGACAAATAAAAACTAAGATGTTTTTGCAATAAGAAGAGGTGAAGAAGAACCGAGAGCTTTCGAGGTTTGGAGTTAAAACTCGAAAAACTCACCTTCTTCTACAGCATGATCGTCACTTATGTGAGACTTTCTATATAAATCTAAAGATGCCAAATAAAAACTTAATACTCTGTACTTTTTAGGTTTAGGACCCTCTGAACCTAAAAAGCTCACGTGATCGTCTTACGTGAGACTTACCTTTGATCTAGGAGGTTCATAGTCATACACTCATACATAAGCAAACATCTAAGCAATCAAACATAAGAAAACAAACATGTAGAAATAGAATGTTGATGAGTACCTTAGAATAGATACTATGTATGTAAAATCATGCACAAGGAGAGTTTTCATGCACTTTATAACTAGTTTTGATGTAAAATGTTTGTTGTTATATGAAAAGAAGAAGTTAGTTAAGTTATAGGGTGTAGAGGTTGTGAAGGAAGAGGTTTATATATATGGATGGATGTAAATGTAGTATAATTAATTAGTTCCAAAGCTAATTAAAGGTATAGTTTTAGTCATGAGAATTGCAACTTAAGGTCACATGGGTCTAAACACCCACATTTACTACTAGATCGATATATTCGTCCTAAGATTATAATGGGTTCAATAATATCATACTCCGTATTACATAGGTTTAAATAGAGCTGTCTAAACTAACTAGGTCTGGCATTTGAACTTAAGATCCAAGTTTGAGTCATAACTCGAATCGGTGCCAGATCACCTGAACTTTTAGTGTAGGAACGAACGCAAGTCGATATCCCTGAAAAAGTTGAAAGTAATAAACCCGAAAATGAACTGGTTGACCCAATTCTCTATACTAAAATGACCTGACCCAGTTGACCTGTTTGTCCAGTCTAAGTCTAAAAAGCTATATTACGTACCCATTTTTGTTCTATTCATAGTATTTGGTGTGTTATAAGAGTAGACGGGATATAAACTCACTTTAAACAAGAATTTGTGATTAACAAATACGCAGAATATTTTTTTTTTTTTTTAAAAAAATATTTTGGTAGGAAAAACAAAAGCGTTATTAGCACTTCTCCTTCATACATTTTCTCACTCAATCTATCTCACTAAAAGCCAAATATTTAGCCGTTAAAGAGGGGGGTACCCCTACGTTTTTTGGCATTCCTTGTGTTCTAAAAATGCCCATTCTTCGAATTCAAAAAAAAAAAAAAAAAAAAAAAAAAAAAAACTACACATTCTACTTCATCTTATTTTTTACATTTGGGATCTCTCTCTTGTTGTAAAAAATTGAAGTAGTAAATCAAATTATCATAATCATATTGTAAAACCGTCTTACATACTGTAAAATTTTGTTATTATTATTATTATATCGCTATGAATAACGTGCATGTATATATACATCAACGATTTCTCACTAGTTATGTTATTTTATTAACACGAATAAAATAAGTCGAATCACATTTTTTTTATTAAGTTATTAAGACATTCACATTTACACCCATGAAATTCTTAAAGGGAAAAGTATATACGTACTAATTTAAAATATATACGATGTAATTTAGTAATTCTGACGAAAAATATAAAGATTTTGGATTTTCAAAGTTTACGACTCATTCGATAGAACGTATTATTAATCCATGGATCAAATTAAAAATATTAAGTATCAAAATTTTACAACTTCCAATATTGATCATATATTGGTTTTTTTTTTTTTTTTTAATTATTTAACCATGAAATCTATGCATGCATAAATGCATATGCAAGTATCTGGACAAGAACTCAAACAAGCTCCCTTACGTCTTACCTTAACTAAGAAAAATAAAATAAAATTATTTTGGTCAACCCTATAATTTTAATCATGCTAAAATACAAACTAAATGTAATTAACAATGTAATTAGTATGAATAAAAAAATAGAATTAAGTTTGTTAATAAGTACAGTTGTTAAGGTTGTATACTCATATGACAAATTTACGCGTATTGTATTAACGTCGTTAATTAATATTTGATTTGAACTTTTATTTTCTCATTTGAAACCTTAAATACAACGAAAAGATAAGTGTGTGTATATATATCATTTTCCAACGAAATAAAATGTAATTAACAACGAAATTAATTAATACTAACAAAACAAAATAAAATTAAGTTAGAGTTTGTTAATAACAATTAACTACATTTCGTAAAATAAAACTAAAGTAGAAATATTTGACAAATTTACGCATAATGTTTTATTTTCTCTTTCGCTTTTTTTTTTTTAAATACCGTTTTAAGATCGGTATACATCATTTTCCAACGAAATAACAATTAAATAAAACTAAAGTAGAAATATTTGACAAATTTATGCATATATAATAACAATTAATTAAATACATTTCGTAAAATAAAACTAAAGTAGAAATATTTGACAAATTACGTATATATAATGTTTTATTTTCTCTTTCGAATTTTTTTAAAAAAAACCCGTCTTAAGAGCTGAATATATCATTTTGTAACGAAATACTCGTAAAATCGAAGTCAAAGTACCTTAATATTAAAGGAAATGATGAAACCACATTGGAAAATGTAGGGCACTTTTCTTCTTCTTCACTAAAACTAGTAGAAGTATGATAAATTAAAGCATATATATAACCTTAACCTTACAGAACTTGTAACGTAGAATTGCAAAGAATGTGTGTATGTGATTATTATGAATAATCAATATATATATAATATATATAAATTAATAAATTAATAAATATATTTAATATATTTAATATATATAGTGTATTGATTATATTAAGTTTGGTATATATGGTTGACTTTTTATATACAACAAGTACAAATTAATTAAATTAAATTAAATTAAATTAAATAGTATGTTTAATTTAAATAAATGTATTATGGTATTTGGCCCAACTTTGGTCAAACTTGAATGCAAGAAACCAAAAAAAAGAAAAGAAAAAAAAGGTAAGAAAGTATTATATATAGTTACTGTGAAAGACGGTTTCCACTGTATAATTGTTCGTTTGTAACTAATGGTTAAATATTTTGATTTTTAAATTTGTTTGCAAAATTAATTTGAAATTGTGAAGCAATCAAGATAACTGGGTTAAGCAAATAAATATAGTACTTATTTTGATGAAAATATTATCTCTATTTTTATTGTACGTTATTCTCATAATTCAAACACTTTATTCTCTATTAAAGTATACGGTAATATGATAAGTATTAAATACTCATATGAATTTTTGTTAAGAAGTTTAATATTGTACAATGTAGTACATTTTTTTAAAGAAAATTGAACTAATTTTATGTTTTTGTTAAAGTTAGAGATTCACCGAAAAAAAATACATTTAAAAAAAACGAAGCGAGTACATTTGTTTTTCATGAAACTAATGATTGTAGTATAAAAAAAAATTCATCAAAAATTTCTATTTTTTTTTGTCATTTATGAAATTTAATAGCCTTTTAATTATTTATTATGATTATGATGATTATGAAGTACTCCGTACTATGTATTAAGTTTTTCTACGTTTCGACGTGAGTATAACATTTTAAAAACTTGTTATTAATCCAGAAAGAAACTGTCTCACGCATAAGACGGTCTTACGGTTAAGAAAGTAAGAAACCAATGAGACCAAATGGGAGAAATAATGAACTTAATTGGTTAAAGAAGTGACTTAATTAAATGGGATTTGGTTGCTTGTGGAAGAAAGAGTGGCCCTTTGTTTTAGGGTAGAGGTGATCATATGCGGGTTCGGGTCGGATACGGGCCGGATTAATTGTGAAATTTTGGTCCACGGACAAGCGGGTTCGGGACGGGTTAGCGGGTTCGGGACGGGTTTGCGGGCTGGGCCTTTGTATATTTTTAAAAAGGTTGTGTCCAAACCCGCTAAAAATTCGGGCCGGACGGGACGGGCCAATCGGGCGGTACGTCCCATGACCAGCTATATTTTAGGGGTACTACCATTAACTAAAACTTGGATATGAACAAAATAATTCAAGTTGTTATGTCAAATTCTTATTGGTGACGAGAATATCTGTCACAAATATATAACGGGTCAAATAATATTCACTTGATTAGATAAAGAACCTGTTACGTGCTACTTTCTGACTGTATTTTTCCTTACTAAGTAGTATTATTTGACCTGGCATTGATTTGTGACTGATAAGTGATATATCTGTCAGAAGGGATACCCGCTCGTAATTGCTTGATTAACTGAAAAACACAATTGCTTTTGAGAGTGGAATGTTGCTTGAAATTATTTTTCTTATTATTAGGGCTTTAGTGGTTATATAGTGGTAAATGAATAGGGGGTGTTATCGGTCCAACCCATAGACCGGCAACCTAAAAAATTCAAACCCGGAGACCGAATCGGTTAACAAAGAAATTCGCACCAAACCAGACTGTAAAAATACACTACAAACCAGAGTACTCCATGATTTATTTTTCTAAGTGTGGACCGGATCGGACCGCGGACCAGTCACCAAGTTTTTGGAGAATCGCAGACTGGACCGGTATTTGCCCCAGTCCAGGTCGGTCCAATTTATCGATCCAACCACTTTCTGAACACCCTTAAACACGAACATAGGAAATTAACGAGCTGAGCCCAAGCCCAAGCCCAATGAAAGTGATATTGAGCCCATAGTGAACCGTATATACATGTGGACTATAGCTGGTCATGGGACGTACCGTCCGATTGGTCCGTCCCGTCCTGCCTGAATTTTTAGCGGGCTTAGACACAACATTTTTAAAAATATACAAAGGCCCGGCCCGCAAACCCGTCCCGAACCCGCTTGTCCGTGGGCCAAAATTTCACAATTAGCCCGGCCCGTGTCCGACCCGAACCCGCATATGATCACCTCTAATGTGGACCGGGTATGGGAATTCGGGTCAAGTTGCTCCACCAACACCAACACCAACAACTTTGTTAAATGTGTTTTTGGGAGCACAAGATTTCTCAACTACCCATGCACTCATTTTCACACGTTTAAATGCCAATTCATCAATTATTATTGTCACTTTCATACTCCCTCTGTTAAAGTCCAAGCTTCCCCTTTCTTGTTTTGACACTATTCATAATCAAGGATAACTTTCGATATTCACGACAATCTATTAGAAAAAATATATTCATGTGAGATCTTGTTTGATTCGTCTTTAAAAGTACATTATTAATATCCAATTTTCATAATTTTTACTAATATGTTACGAAAGATATTAACGATGCAAAATGCGCGTTGACAAACGTGAAAAAGCAAAAGGGAAGCTTGAACTTGAACGGAGGGAGTACATAATTATCGCAAATTCTTATTTGTAACGGTCATATCCATCATAAATTTATAACGGATTAAATAGAAAAAATAAATATGATCCTTCGGAAATAATACATAGGTTATCCTTTTCCACTTATATGATTATATCCGTCACAGGAAGACTGTATAATTATTCATTTTGATTAAAAAGGGAAAAACAATTGCTTTTGATAAGATAAGGTTGAGACTATTGAGAATAAAAACATACCAAAAAAAATGAAATGTAAACTTTACTCCCTCTTCCGTCAATCCGTTTTGATCATTTATTGTCCTATTCTATTTTGGGTGTCTCGCTGAATTATTGTCGTTTCTCTTTTAGGATGTACTGTATTTGATACGAGTATTTCACATTCAATTCGATTCTCACTAATTTATCTCCTAGTATAATGATATTAAAAACGATTCTCTATTCTCAATTCGATTTTAGACGACTAATAGTTTCCGACACCCTCAAATAATTTACGGAATCATCGTACAGAGTACTGTATTATCTAAACATAACCTGTCGTACAATTTTCGATCATTTATCGAAGATTTTCCAACCTATTGATTTAAGATTACTCACTCTGTGACAATAGGTTGCAGAATCCCTTTTTCTCGATATATATTTTACGGAATCATCGTACAGAGTACTGTATTATCTAAACATAACCTGTCGTACAATTTTCGATCATTTATCGAAGATTTTCCAACCTATTGATTTAAGATTACTCACTCTGTGACAATAGGTTGCAGAATCCCTTTTTCTCGATATATATTTTACGGAATCATCGTACAGAGTACTGTATTATCTAAACATAACCTGTCGTACAATTTTCGATCATTTATCGAAGATTTTCCAACCTATTGATTTAAGATTACTCACTCTGTGACAATAGGTCGCAGAATCCCTTTCTCTCGATATATATTTTTGGTTCAACGAAGAGCGCACTTGGTTGCAATACAATATAGGAGAGGGAGATTCGAACCTGAGACCTATTATCCCAAAGCACCTAAGCTAAGACATTTCGATTTTTTCTCTCTATTTTTTTTTTTTTGATGAACGAGGAAACCCGCAGCCGCTACCTTTTTGGTGCGCACTGGGTAAACCCGGGTGTACGCATAGCCTGCAAACCACGCACACCAAGGTAAACCGCCCGTGGGCGACAGGCTCGAAGTCTAGAGGCATAGTCTCAAGCCATACAACTCCCACAAGTTCGCGCTTGCAGGGGCTTGAACCTGAGCCGATGACCACAAGTTTTAACCACTAGGCAACACCCTTACGGGTTTTCTCTATATTTTAATACAACTAAATGCATATTTCATCGAAAAAATAAAAAATAATTTTCGATCATTTTTGCTCCGATCCCTCAAATGTAACAATACTAGTGCAAAACCCGTGCTTATAATTCCTCTCCTCTCTCCACTGTCTGTCGTAGTGGTCACTGGTCAGAGACAAATAAATAGGGTTCCTCTGTCACTTACCAATTAATTCTGCTCATATAATTCCCCCAATTTCTTCTGGTAATTTGATCAATCTTCGTCTTATTTCCACTTCAATTTCATGTTTTTATTATGTTTTGTCGTTTTGATTTTGTTCATTGACTTTGCGTTGATTGTCGATTACTTTTTTCGCAGCAATTTTGGAGTTTTATGGACTCCAAAACTCCATTTTTGCTGCTTCTTCTTCTCCTCTTTACTGGATCAGGTACACTTTCTCTTGGTTTTCTTCGCTTCATATCCGTATCCGTACCCGCACCCGCACCCGCACCCGTACCCGTATCCGTATCCGTATTCATATTCGTATTCGTATTCGTATTTGTGTTCATATTCGTATTTGTATTGTTTATGTTTAATTGGATCAAAGATTGTAGTTTAGTTGAAAATTTTGATATGTAGCTGTAGTTCTGGACCCGTAATTCGTTGTAGTTAAGAGTCCGGATTTGAAGTTAGGGGGGCGAAACCGGGTTCGGAAAATGTACTGGAATGTGGTTGAGTAGAAAACTAGAAGAAATGCAACCATGGATTTTAGCTAAAAGTTTTGAATTTTCGACTGCGTATGTGAGAACTGAGAAGTGTAGTTTTCGTGGTATTCCTGGTTGTTTTAGGTCAAGCTTTTGCGATTTAATGTACACAAATTCTTGTTTGTGCTGAAATATTTGTGGTAATGTTGTCACGAGTCAAGTATTTAACTATTTAGATAGAAAAAGACGAAAACATGAAAAATGTTTTGTCGTTATCTAACTAGTCGGGTGATATTTGAGCCATAATTCGTTGTGAATAGAGCTTGTGTCAGAGCTCGGATTTGAAGTTAGGAGGCGAAACCCAGTTCAGAAAATGTACTGGAATGTAGTTGCAACCAGAGATTTGAGCTAAAAAAATTCAAATTTCGACAAGTTATCCTCTAGAAGTATAGTTTTCGCGATATTGCTGGTTGATTTGGACAAAAAAAATTGCGATTTAAAGGAAGGCTAGAACTTATTATTACTCTATATATATAGCAAGTCTTGCTTGTGATGTCTCACAAGTCACAACCCTTTTCCTTTTAGTACATTATTTAATCGTCACAAACTTGTGACCGTTACAAGTAAGAACTTGTGTACTCAGTATAAGATCTGTCCTGCAGGTGCATTGCTATGTCACATTCTTTAGAAGTTTATTGCTGTTTTTAAATTTGATTTTCGGTGTTGGAAGTACCGACAGTAATTCCCTTTTATCTTCGAAATTTCAGCCTTTCTGCTTGTGAATGCTTCATCTACTTCTTCTGAAGAGGATGATTTCCAGCGTTGTGAGGGTGTTGTAAATAAATGGGCAACTTCGCAACTAAATCACGAATTCAAAGAAGACAAGCATACACTTCGTGACCTACTTTTTTTCTTGCACATACCAAGAACGGGTGGACGAACTTATTTTCACTGGTACATGCCTTCAGCATTTTACCCTTTGCTATACTTGATTTGAACGCTATTAGGTTGAACAGCTTTTTTTAGTAATGTCTTTTCTTCTGCTTGCAGTTTCATAAGAAAGCTGTACACTACTCAGCAAGAGTGCCCTCGTTCTTATGATAAATTGCGATTCAACCCGAGGTACAAGTATCAGCATTTTGTTACATTCCTTTGTTCCTAAGCTGATGTGTTGCTGAAGCAAATGTTTTATAGTTGGTGGTGCTCTTCTTTAGATGCTTCTGTATGCAAGTTTAATGATTGTTGTATAGAAATAGCAGTTATGTATCGCTAACGGGAATTGCATTTATGTTTCTTATCACCTCCATGATTGTTTGCAGGAAAGCAAACTGCAGGTTGTTAGTTACTCATGATGATTATAGCATGATGTCAAAGCTGCCCAAGGAAAAAACTTCAGTTGTGACAATACTAAGGAATCCCGTTGATCGTGTGTTCAGTACATATGAGTTCTCAATCGAGGTAGCTGCTAGGTTTTTGGTGCATTCTAATCTAAGTTCTATTGCACAATTGGCGAAACGTCTACGAAAGAAAACCACCGCTGTTAGCACTCTAGATATATGGCCATGGAAATATTTGGTGCCATGGATGAGGGAAGACTTGTTTGCTAGGGTATGGATTCACTAGACTTATTCCTTCGTTTATTTCCCTTTTCCGCTTAGTACTATTGCTCAGTGGTATTCCATATCTAGGCCCTCTCATGTCATCCTGCTCTGAGGATATTCATGTCAACTTGAAATGTGCAGAGGGATGCTAGGCGACTTATGACGCAGAATAATGTTGGGCGTAATGATTCATATGATATGAGAGATATGGCTATGCCACTGCACGAATACATTCACGATCCAATAGCTTTAGACATTCTACACAATGGAGCGACTTTTCAGGTTGACCTATCCTTTACGTCTTTTCTTCTATGATGCAAATTTCTGTGTTTTTGATTTTATGTTATGTTAGATTATGCACATCGATGTGTTTAAGCTACTTTTGATTTGGCTCTCCTCTTTGTACAATAGTTTCGATCGTGCTGCTTCTAACTCAGCTTCATTTGGCCATTCTTCTTCTCTTGTTATCGAGCTTCTATCCGTCACTGATTGCTCTAGACCATTTTCAGGTTGCAGGACTGACAAATAACTCTTATATAGCAGAGTCACATGAAGTACGTGCCTGTATCCGGAAGTATCCTGCTCTGGGTGATTCCGTGCTTGATGTAGCTAAGGTTAGGGCAACATCCGAAATCTACTCTATCTCATTCCCTAGAGTTTATCAAGACCGTGGTTTAATATTTTTTTTACGCTAATCATGTAGAGGAGATTGGATCATATGCTGTATGTTGGACTGACAGAAGACCACAAAGAATCGGCGACGGCATTTGCACACGTGGTTGGTGCACAGATCATATCCCAGTTGGGCGGGTCGAATTCAAGCATCGACCCTCTGACTAGTAATTTAACTGGTTAGTTACACACTAATCCTCCCTCCGATTCACGTGTAGTCTCCATTTTTCTTTCCTCTGACTATACGTGACTTGCTCGTCAAATTTATATTTTGCTGTGTGAAGTTGTTCTTACAAGTTTACTAATATCGCAGAACAGATTTCTCCTCTTACAGACTTTGATTCCGCAAATCGCCTTAAGGTTAGTTGTTACGTTAGTTTTGAGTACTCGAAGTAAAGAGCAGCCAGAGCCAGTACTCTCATGTCTTAGTCTTGCCTTCATCGCAGAATAGCAAAAATGATGACGTTTCAAGTGGAAGACACTCGTCTGAAGCAGTTGTCGACACCAACAATAGTGTAAGCTTGTTTGTTGAGATGTTCATGTTACTGACCTCAATACAAAACTTTTATAATCACATTTCCTATATTGATAGTTGCTGTGAATTTTATTTTATTTTTTTCAGAAAATGACGGTTAAAAAACTGATGAAATCATATGAAGTCTGCATTAGTAGTTTACGAAAGTCACAGTCACAACGACGAGTGAATTCTCTCTCCAGAATATCCCCTGTTAACTTCACAAAAGAGGTACCCCATTTCTTTATTACTCGAAAAATACTCCGTTTAATCATTGGTTAATATCTCACAATCGTGTTAGCTTATTATGAGTTAGAATTAATATGGAGTATTTATTTCTTCGTTTCCGTGAGATGTTATACAGTATATATTTTGTAACAGGTTTTGAGACAGTAGGTATATATGTGAACCTAAAACCGACATTTTAAAACTGTGCAGGCGCGTCTTCAGGTACCTGAATCAGTTATTCAGCAGATAATCTCTCTAAATCGGCTTGATATGGAGCTTTATAAGTATGCTCAGAATATCTTTTCGCGGCAACATGCAAACACAATTCAGAAGCTGGTGAGTGATTCTAAATTGATTTTTTTAATCTGATAAATGACCCGACCCAACACCCGAATTGAAGACCCCAGTTTGACATGTAACCTGGAATTGAACTCAACACGAGTTGGGAGTGTGCTAAGAGCTATGTTATGTGAGCGTCCACATCAAAAAAAAAAAAAAAGACGCGTCCGTCTGGACTGTCTCAGTCATTTGTTTACGTTTATATTATTCGTAATACATACTCTATTCTATAACCACTAATTGTGAATCAGTAAGGACGTATTCATATCGATTTTGTTCATTTCGTGACTGCAGATGGAAGAGAGTGAAGTGGGCTTCTCGTCAGTGAACTCATTCGACGGTCCACCTTGGAAAGACGTATGGTTAATCACGGGAATCGTTTTGGTGGTGCTGGCTCTCTGTGTATATTTAAACGCCAGAAGACGGTCGTCTAAAGTTAAGATATGAGCGCCGGTAAATATTTTTATCTTGTAATCTTATACTCCGTACTACACAATATCTGCTTCGGGTGCTCCCCACCCCGTAATTTATCAGGTCGAAGAGGACTCGTCTCGCAATTTGTTGTATGCCTGATTATTTGGTACCGTAACCACGATTAGTCGGTGTTGCCTCAACTTGAACCATGGAAAAAAAAAAAAAAACTATTTCCGATAGGAAAACTTCTGAGTTACGATGGATGTCTACGAACTGTACTATATATTATAGGACGGTCATATCGAAGTTTTTGCTCGTGAAAATTAGAACGAAAATCACATAATTGATCTTTTTTTCTAATGAAAAACGCACTTAGTCGCACTACAATATAGGATTGTACGTAAACTGGTCTAAGATATGGAATCGAATTAATTGCAGTAGAGTTCGAGGCCCATGCCGTCACTGAATCTTGTAATCTCGTAAACTTTTAGCTAATGGACTAATCTTATTATAAGACCGTCATATATATAACAATTTGTATTCCAACGCTTTGTCTTTGTTCTTTTCAACATCTCAACGTCTTTTCACTGCGGCATACTTCAATTCAAAAGAACATGATCTAAGACACTCCCAGGTCCCGGGATCCGTAGTTACATGTTGGGCCGAGTTGAGCTAAACAAACTAGGCCCTATAACAATCTTATTATAAGACGTTATATATAGCAATTTGTATTCCGACACTTTACCCCTGTTCTTTTCTAACATCTTTTCAGTGCATATCAGCACTCTTCAATCCAAAAGAACACGACCTAATACACTCCCAGGTCCCGGGATCCGTAGTTACATGTTGGGCCGAGTTGAGCTAAACAAACTAGGCCCTATAACAATCTTATTATAAGACCGTCATATATAACAATTTGTATTCCGACACTTTACCCCTGTTCTTTTCAACATCTTTTCAGTGCATATCAGCACTCTTCAATCCAAAAGAACACGACCTAATACACTCCCAGGTCCCGGGATCCGTAGTTACATGTTGGGCCGAGTTGAGCTAAACAAACTAGGCCCTATAACAATCTTATTATAAGACCGTCATATATAACAATTTGTATTCCGACACTCTGCCTTTGTTCTTTTCAACATCTTTTCAGTGCACATCAGCATACTTCAATCCAAAAGAACACGACCTAACACACCCCTCAAGTCGCGGGATCCGGAGTTACGGGTTGGGCCGAATCGAGTTAAACAAACTAGGCCCATTAACATATAGCTCATCCAATGCAATCTCATTTGCTTTATTTATTTATTGTATTAAATATGAAGCAATGTGACCCACAATCACCATCACTTGAACTACTTCCATTTGCACAAAGTTAATGCGTTCTAATGCCTAATGTGCTAAGCTCCTAAAAGTCGTAGGCCACTTGGATCTTTGACAAAGTCCAACCTAAAATAAAACCCAATTCCTCGTTTCTGACGGAATTATCTGTCGTAAACCTTTAAACTGGTCAAATATGTGTCAAATCAATGAATCATATGGCAAACTATCTAGGAACTGCCGAATGGTTTATCTTTATTACCACCGTGTGATAGTATTTTGATTCGTTTTGAGATTGAAGACGGGAAATCAGTCTTAAGTACGACTAGCTGGAAATCATATACTCTAACTTCCAGACTCAAAACTGGAATTATCCGTTGTAAAGCTTAAACCTGGTCAAATACATGTCAAATCAATGAATCATATGGCAAACTATCTAGGAAATGTCGAATATTTTGTCTTTATTGGCATCACGTGGTAGTATTTTGACCCGTTTTAAGATCTAAGACGGGAAATCAGTCTTTAAGTATAACTAGCTGGAAATCAAATACCGAAACTTCCGGACTCAAAACTGGAATTATCCGCCATAAACCTTAAAACTAGTCAAACGGCAAATTGTCGAGGAAATGTCGAATGTTTTATCTTTATTAGCACCACGTGGTAGTATTTTGACCCGTTTGGAGTTTTGAGACGGGATATCAGTCTTAAGTACGACTATCTGGAAATATAATAACTTCCAATGTGCCCCCATTGCATGGAGAAAAAGGAGAAAATTAATGGAAAAGGAGCAACGGAAAGAAAAGTGAAAGGTAGGAATGAATAGGAAGTGTGAAAATCCATGGAAAACTATCCAAGTGATGCACAACCATGCAAGCCTCCTTCTTCTTAGTTGACTCTCCCTTTTCCTTATTTTACTCACACTTTTACACCTTTCACCTTTAGCTCGACCTGACACGTGAAAGACTGAATCAACTCGAATAACTTGATCAGCACATCAAGTTAAAGACTGAAAATAAAACGTAGAATGTACCGTACGACTCCCTCTATTTCATTTGATTCTTTGCATTTGGTTTTGGGCACTATTCATAGGTGAATGAAATCGTCAATGTAACTTCTAACATATAAGATAAAATATATTGGTTATGTACTCATGTGGGATCTTGTTTAAATTGTCTAATCGAGTACTACGTTATAAATATCAAATTTTTATAATTTTTAGAAGTACGTAACTAAAGATAATAAAATATAGACGGGCCTCAATCATCGCCTTAAGGTTTTGGTTGAGATGGTTCGTTAACATGGTATCAGAGCCAGAGGTCACGAGTTCGAACCCTGACAGCTACTCTTCAAGCACAAAAGGCATTCGAGTGAGGGAGCGTAATAGAATATGTAATTTGAATTAACTTGAATCCAACCTGAATGAATGTTTATTGGTGTATACAAATCGATATCCTTGAAAAGGGATCTTGTTAAATACGTTATAAATATCAATTTTTATAATTTTTAGAAATACGTAACTAAAGATATAGACAAAAGAAAACGTGTATTGACAAGTGTAAAAAAACAAATTAAATGCAAATAATCAAATGGAACGGAGGAAGCATATGTAATTTGAATTAACTTGGATCAACGTCAATGTTTATTGGTTTTTCAAAAAAAAAAAAATTGAATGTTTATTGGTATATATAAATCGATATCCTTGAAAAAGTTTATAATGACATACTCGAGAATGACAGAGCTGAATTGATTGATCTGATTCGAACTGACCTGATTCTTACATACCAAAAAATGAGTTTATTCTGAACTGACTATTGTGTTTTATTTTAGCGTGACGGTGTTTTTTCATTCTGATATTTTACCCAATAATCATCATGTGAATTTGATCAATTTAAATTACCATTTTTATTTCTAATTGTTTAATTAGTAAAAAATATTTACGGATTTTCTAGCGTGTCACCCACTGCCCAGTGGACACACGTTAATAATATAATTAAAGTATGATTAAAATGGATATTGTATAAATATTGTAAAATATAGCTTAATATTTCAATTTCTCATGATAATATCATTGATAATCTTGCTTTAATTATTAACATGTGTCCACTGAACACACGTTAAAAAAATCGAAATATTTATGTTATATTCTTAGTATTTTATAAAACTAAACTTTATTTAAATAAATGTAAAAATAAAAGTAAGAGAAAGGAAATAATATTTAAATGTAAAGAAATGTGATTAAAGTAAGTCATGTCACACTATGTAATCCCCAACTTCACCCTTTTCCCAATTTTACTCTACTTTCACACTTCTATTTGTTTTCATGATACAGTTGGAGTGTAAGACGATTTTATATGTACATCTGTACAATGGTTCAGTTATAGAAAACGATGATTAATTTTATTATTAATAAACGAATTATAGAGCATCTTTTTATGGAAATGGACGGTTTTATGGTGCGAAACCGTCTCATATAAATGTACAATGATTACTGGTATACGTTTGTTATTTCGGTGGGAAAATAGGATTATAGACCTGATTGTACAATAGCATTGCTTTTGTACATACTTATTGAGTTTATACAAGTTTTTGAGCTAAGTTAGAAGTTTTTGAACTTAAACATTACTACGGAATATGTGATTTAACTCGACAATTTACACTAAAGTTCAAAAAGTTTACGGCAAAACTCGAAACCTTTGTGATAAAGCTCAAAATCATAGAACCAGTTGAACAACTGATTGTAAACTCGTTGCTTTTGGTAAGACATTATCGGTGCCCTATTTTTTTGTTTTGAAATAAAGGAAATGATAAATACAGTCATAAAAGATTTATCTAATGAACTAAAATGAAATAAATATTTGAGAATATATGTAATAATTGCATTAATTTATGTGTAATAAATTTGTCAATTTATAACTTATTCGACATTTGTTGTACTTTAATTAAAATACTTATCAAAAATAAAATACTTTGTATATACTTAGCCCCTATATGGTAAACAACTTTAATAGCGGAATGATATTAGCAAAAACAAATTTGACAAGCAGAATCAGTTGACAGTTTCGACTGACAAATTTAATTAGCAGAATTTTCGATCTACTACCCCATTATGCTCCTCCTAACGAGAGATTCGAATTTAAGACCTATTGTTCACAATGCTTATGATCTTAACCACTGTGTCAAGACATTTTTGATAGAGAACAATCATTTAAGATTCACAAAACAAGCTTTAAAGAGATAGTCTATCAATAACGTTACCGACAGACCTCTCACATACAAAAAAATACGTAATTTTTACTGTAATTTGTTTTCCTTTTTCATACCAACCCAACATAAAACGATATCTCAACAGAGTCACTCGAGAATCGAGATTGGTTCATTATTATAATGGTTTTTCTAACGTGTGTCCATTGGGCACACGTTAATATGCTTATTGAGGAAGAAATCACAATGGTGTTGCCTAAGTACAACTAGAGGATTATACAACCAGTTGTACATAGCCGCCCACCATTTTAAAATTTTGAGCTTTATCACAAAGATTTCGAGTTTTTTTGTAAACTTTATGAGCTTTAGTGTAAAGTTGTCGATTTAAATCACATAAATGTTTAAACTCAAAAACTTACAACTCAACTCAGAAACTTTTATAAACTCAATAAATATACACAAAAGCTCAAAAATTTTGTCTTGGTTGTACGTTTTAGTATGGTAAATACGTTTTAGTATTTCAATTTATCGTGATAATATCATTACAATTACTTCCTTCGCTCTGGGTAAACCCCTTGTGTACGCAAGTTTTAACCACTAGGCAACACCCTTATGGCTTCCTTCCTTAATAAGCATATTAACTTGTGTCCAATGAGTACATGTTAGAAAAACCGTTATTATAAATATGAGTATTATTATTATTATTATTATTATTATTATTATTATTATTATATCATCAATCATCATTTTGTTTTTTTGAAAAAAAAAAGAAAAAAAAAGGGAAAGTCATTTAAGATTAAACATTAATTAATCATCCACCCTCCCAACTCACCACATTAACTCACACTCATCAACACCAACACACACTTCTCCCTCCTCCTCCTCCATTCCCACTCTCTCTCTCTCTCCTCTCCACCTCCGATCTACGGTGGTTGTTGCGGCGGCGTCGGCGGCGGCGGTGGTGGTTGTTGTTACGAGAATGTATAAGAACCAGCTCCAGGAGCTGGCGCAGAGAAGCTGCTTCAACCTACCTTCATACACCTGCATTCGCGAAGGTCCCGATCACGCGCCTAGGTTCAAAGCTATTGTTAACTTCAATGGCGAAACTTTTGAGTCGCCTAACTACTGTACTACTCTTCGTCAAGCTGAACATTCTGCTGCCGAAGTTGCTCTTTCTTCTCTCTCTTCTCGTGGTCCTTCTCACTCTCTTGCTGCTCGTATTCTCGTCAGTTTCGTTCTTCTTTCTCTTCTTTTTTGTTGATCTGTTTATGGTGATTGTTGATTGTTTGAATGTGAATTGAGTGATTTGAGGATTTGTGAATTTGATTTTTTTTTTTTGGTTTTGGTTTGGGGTAATTTGATGGGGGGGGGGGGGGGGGGGGGGGGGGAAGGGAAGGGGTTTTAGGTTTTGGAAATGGTGGACGATTATGATTGTACGGATCATGAGTATCACCTCTGGTAACTTTACTGAGGAACTGGAATTTGTTCTAGGTTTTGAAAATGGTGGTCATGAGGGAGTTACATGAGTGATTATGATGGTTAATTTTACTTACTGAGGAACTGAAATTTGTTTTAGGTTTGAAAATGGTGGTCGAGAGGGAGTCACATGAGCGATTATGATTGGTACGGATTATGATGAGTATCACTTGTCGGAACTTTGGTTATCAAGGAGGAACTGGAATTTGTTTTAGGTTTTGAAAATGGTGGTCGTGAGGGAGTCACATGGGTGATTATGGTGGTTAATTTTACTTACTGATGAACTGAAATTTGTTTTAGGTTTGAAAATGGTGGTCGAGAGGGAGTCACATGAGCGATTATTATGAGTATCACCTCTCGGAAACTTTACTTACTGAGGAACTGAAATTTGTTTTAGGTTTTGAAAATGGTGGTCGAGAGGGAGCCACATGAGCGATTACGGTGTATGGATCATGAGTATCACCTCTTGTAACTTTACTTACCGAGTAATTGAAATTTGTTTTAGGTTTGATTGTATGAAAATGGTGGTCGAGAGGGAGTTACATGGGCGATTATGATGATATGGATCACGAGTACCACCTCTCGTAACTTTAATGACTGAGGATTTCTCCTGAGATTTGTTTTAGGTTTGAAAATGGTGGTCGAGACTCGAGAGGGAGTCACATGAGCGATTATGATGGTGTGTATCACGAGTACCACCTCTCGTAACTTTAATGACCGAGGAACTTTCCTATCGGACCGTCTTGTAGTATAGGACTGAAGTTTGTTTTGGGTTTGGAAATGGTGGTCGAGAGGGAGTCACATGGCCGATTATGATGGTACGACTCACGAGTAACACCTTTCATGACTCAGCTAACTCTCTTTATAGTATAGGACTGAAATTTATTTTAGTTTGAAAATGGTGGTAGAAAGGGAGTCACATGGGCGGTTATGATGGTACAGTTCACGAGTACCACCTTTCATAACTTTAACGTCTTTTAGTATAGGACTTACCCAATAGAAAATAATCCAAATTAAAGGTGAGGGTTGTTGTTTAGAAATGGGGAGTTATAAAATTAATTTTTTCGGGATTTTAGGTCATAGGCTGGTTTGATGCTGTAATACCGTCTTATCAAACAATTTGGGTTAGCAACTGAGCTAGCTGACATGGGTGTGGCTGGGTTTAAGAGTTTTTTCCTTAAATTAAAAATGGTGGAAATGGGCATTTATGGGAGAACTACTCTATAGTCTATACTTGATTTCGCCGGTGTTGTTATGGAAATGAAATCATCAGGGCGTGTTGTTTTGGAAAATTTCGAGTATTTAAAGTTTACAAAAAAAATCAAAAGGGAATGTTTCTGTGATGGTTTCACCGTCCGTTAGTATAAGAAAATCGCTAATTTATCAATAGTAATTGAATTTCTTTTTTACGGAATTGGGTTGTGTGAGACCGTCTTACAGTATAAATGTATAATACTTTGTGCTATAATTTGTGACCGTTACCCTTATTGAATGTTAGTATAAGAAAATCGCTAATTTATCAATAGTACTTGTAATTGAATTTCCTTTTTACGGAATTGGGGTTTGTGAGACCGTCTTGTAGTATAGTTCGCGATGTTTCTCTTGGCGTTGCGAGGGTGATTTGAGGGTGTGGCATATCTTGTTTATATTGTCTGAATTTGGAAAAGGCATTGAAGGAAATTATTTAATGATGGGATGGATGTTATTGAATTACTGTAGTGCATTTTTGTGTTCATATTAATAAGTACATGCATTTGATCATTGTTTTTTATTCTATTCTATTCAATATTCATGGATTGGTGTATTAAATGTCATATGGGGTGTCATAAATTTGAGCTTAATTATTTTCTGCAGCTTTATATACTTCCACTCTATTTATTCAAAGAGAATGAAGGCATTTATTTTTCTGATAAATCTGCATTCATCATCCCCTTTTTCTTTGTTTCTTCGTTAAAACTTTTTTTTCCTGTAATCGCGAGGATTACGGTGATATCGAATTATCATCTTTCACCTTTCATTTTGTATCTTTCACATAAAGTGGAGTATAAAAGAATTTTACCTGTAATATTCGATTAGTTGAGCTATGTGATCATAATGTTGTAAATGATGCCTTCTTTTATATACGGGTCTTGTAGTAGTTTCAAGTTCGTAAAGATTTTAGTGTGTACCTCGTGAAATGGAAGAAATGAATGATATTTTGTTGAAAGAATTGGTTATGCTTTTGCTCGACTCTTGGACTAGGTAAAGTAGTATGAGTCACGTTAGCTTCGATTTTTCCCGTTGCAGCATGGTCCTTTCTGTTGAAAATGGTGTTTATTCTTTAGTGCTGTGTGATATTGTCGTTTGTGGTTGTTGATATGGACATACGGTTGCTTCATTGCTCATTTGAGCCAGAGTATTAGTCTATCAAATGAAGACGTTGTTTTAGTGGATGCCTAGATGTTGATGGACATGATAAATAGAGCTAATTCATGACAGTTTTGAAGTAATCGACTGCCTAGTGTTTATGTGTCGCAAATTATTGTGTAAGACAGTCTTATGTGTGAAACGGTTTGTGATCAAACAAACAACTTCATTTGTTATTGATAAATGACCGAACTTTTTATACAAAAGGACAATTGTACAGTGTGAAACTGTCTTGCACAATTACTACTGATTATTGTATAACGGGTTTGATTATGTGCAGTATACATTTTGGTTGCCCGTAATAGAAATAGTTAGCCACTCAACTTGTTGCTATAAAAATCAAGTGTGTTAGAACATTGCTAGTGCTTTAAAACCGCTTTTTAATGCCCCAAAAAGGTGGAATATATGTCTGTTATGGTAGGAAACTTGTAACTTGTAAGTTGGCTCCTTGTGATTGATGGATTGTTTTGGAAGTGTAGTCGGTCTCAACGCAAGGTTTTAATTGTAGTTGCGTACATCAATGTGAATTTTATTCAAGTACAAGTTTCATCAGGTGTTTCTGTACGGATTTCTGCGAGCATAGGGTAGGATTGGATGTACATAGTCTTGTTGTGTTGTGTTGAGTACATGCTTTAGTGATACCCTGCATTGACATTTGCATCGTCATATGAATCGACCAATACTAATTCTAAATATAATAAACAGACCGAATTTGGTGAATGATTTTGCTCGATTCCAAAGGTAAAGAATGATAGAGACCTCTTCTGTCCCTAGTCCTACAAAACCTGCACTTCTCAACAGTTCACTATATTGATTGTAACAACGATAAGTAGACGACGTTTGACTGTTGGAGGTCAAGTGTGTCCCCTCTCCGTGCTCTGATCTGGAAATATGATCATTATATGTCGTGTGTGTAGGCGTGAATGCTGGGGGGTGTGTGTACTGATAAATTTGTTTTTGTATAGGATGAAACGGGTGTATACAAAAACCTGCTACAAGAGATATCACAAAGAGTCGGAGCCCCATTGCCGCATTACATCACTTTCAGATCAGGGTTAGGACACCACCCCGTCTTCACCGGTAAAGTGGAGCTAGCCGGAATCACATTCACAGGCGAACAAGCCAAAAATAAAAAACAAGCTGAGAAGAACGCCGCTTTGGCAGCTTGGCAATCACTGAAACAATGTAAGTCTTCCTAAACGTCTGCCTCGCCCTCGTTACATTTTTCACCAGTAAACAAGAAAGAAACGATGTTTGTTGGGTTATACACTTCTTGACTTATACGTTGTTGGGTTAAAGGCCGCCCCATTGGAGTGTTAAGGTTTGATTTTTTTTTTTTTTTCCGGAACAGTGGCGCAGCAAACAACAGGCTTTCCCTCTGACCACGAGAACTCTGACGAGCTTGAACAGGTCAGTGTAGCGCGAGCCTTACTAAATTACCGACTGAGGGAAAGGATGACGGGTGCATCTTCAACCCCACTACCATTCCCCCAATCGTTTCCAGTTCAAAACCCAAGACCGGCGAGCCCACAACGTCCTGCCGTCACAACATCCAAGATCCTACCTCTCATCTGCCCGAAAAAGACACCAACTCGCGTCCGCCCCTCATCATTCTTACTCCCTGAAAATATACTCTCATCATCTGACCCTCATGGGTTCGACTCTCAAGGAGCTCGACCTCAGAGATTCCCTGGTGTCGGTGCCCCGCCTTATATACCCATCCGACATCCCCGACCACTGTGTCATAACATGGCCCCACCTGTAACAATTCGGAATGCAGTCCCGTGTTTCTCTGCTCCTCCTGTGATGAGGGCAGCACCACCCGTGCGAATCGCCCCACCTGTATCTATTCGACAGAGCATTCCCGTCTTCTCTGCTCGACCTGTTTCCAAAGAAGACAGCGCTGCAACCGTTCAGAACAACAAAGCATCAGATAAAGCAGACGCTGCTGTTCCATCCGCTGTCCCATCTGCTGTTCCATCATCGGTGCCACAGGTTAGTGCAGTCGCACCAACCCGAAAGGAAGATCCGCCAGCATCAGCGTCAGCACCAGCACCAGCAGAGCCACGTGAATCAGGCGAGGAGGCTGGTTCCGATAAAGGACGTCAGGTAATGGATGCATTAGAGAAGAAGTTGGAAGAGATAAAAGTCGAAAAAAGCTTGTAAGGGTGAGTGTAGTAGTAAAAGCTCTTTTAGGAGTATTTACATTAATGGGTTCGATTTTGGTATCGGGTTTTGATCGTTGGTTATCGATCCCATTTGTATGATTACCCCCCGTCTGTCTGTCTGTGTTAATTTTTTTTTTTTTTTTTTTTTTTTTTTTTTTACTTTTCGGTTTTTATCTTGTATTTCGAGTTGGCGTATCATCCATGTTTACTACATACAGCTATATCGACATTCAAAACTAGTGGTATATTACTATAGTAGCTCGGATCGGTTTAGTTATTGTCATTATTGAAACCTCTTTACGACTTTTTCCCTCTCGCTCAAAAAAAAAAAACAAATGATCGGAGTATAGAAGCTTTACCATTTTGTGAGTGTTAGGCATGTCATAATTACTACCGTAAACTATTTTTTGATCCATTATCTCAATATTTGTGAGAAATATTTTAATAAAATAGGTAAAAAAATTCGAGTATTTTAATAAAATAGGACAAAAAATAATGTCTAGACAGAGTACATGTCAGTTGTTACATGCCGAAAGAGTAAGCTTAAATGGTAAAGCTTCTATACTCCGATCGTGAAGTTAGATATTTGTCATTTATTTATCTTTTACCGAATATATTATTTGTGCGGATTATTCAAAAAATCAACTGAGACAGAAGAGTATTACTTCTACTTAATTTTTTCAAGATATCTCATCCTTGCGGTTTTATCGTCGTCTTTTTTTGAGGATATCAACTCATTTCCTACAATAAAATTCGTGCCACCGGGTTAAACATGGTCAATATGTAATATGAGTCAGTTTTAATTTTCGTCTCAATCATTTATTTTACCTTTTATATTATTTGTGAGAAATATTTTAAACAAATGACTGAGACGAAGAGTTTTTTTACTTTTAAAAATAAAATTAATTAACAATCTACTCAACTTTTCCATTTAATATCTACGAGTTTCTTAAAATAAAATTCAGGTTAAACCGGGTCAATTTGGGTCACGGATCAAACCCGATTTCAATTTTGGGTATTGTGTCGGGTTCAGGTCGGGTCAACCCAAACAAAAAAGCCCACAAAAGCCCACCCAACTCAAACAAACCCCCAACCCCCATTACAAAAGAAAAACCCTACCCGACGCCACAAACCCTAATTTTCAATCAAAATCCCCAATTCAATCCAGCCCAACCCAACAATGCCGCCGAAATTCGACCCATCCCAAGTCGTCGACGTCTTCGTCCGCGTCACCGGCGGCGAAGTCGGCGCCGCCTCCTCCCTCGCCCCCAAAATCGGCCCCCTAGGTCTATCCCCCAAGAAAATCGGTGAAGACATCGCCAAGGAAACCGCCAAAGACTGGAAGGGCCTCCGGGTCACCGTCAAACTCACCGTCCAGAACCGTCAGGCCAAGGTCACCGTCGTCCCCTCCGCCGCCGCGCTTGTCATCAAAGCCCTCAAGGAACCGGAACGTGACCGGAAGAAGACGAAGAACATCAAGCATACCGGTAATATCTCTCTTGATGATGTTATTGAGATTGCTAAGGTTATGAGAGGGAGATCCATGGCGAAAGAGTTGAAGGGTACTGTGAAGGAGATTCTGGGTACGTGTGTTTCTGTTGGGTGTACTGTTGATGGTAAGGATCCTAAAGATTTGCAGGAGGAGATTCAAGATGGTGATGTTGAGATTCCTGATGATAATTAATCGGTTCTTCTTCTTCTTTCTTTAATCAATATCTACTTGTTTTTGATTAGATTCGGATGGTTTTTTTTAGATGATTTTGGAGTTTGGTATGGATTAATGGATGCTAAGAGCGAGCGTTTTCGTTAGATTAATCGTTTATGTTCGAAATTGTTTGATTTCGATGTCGATTTTCCGTGATTTCAGTATGCTGGGTTTTGATTTTGATGTCGATTATTCGTGATTTCAGTATGCTTTGAGTGGGTTAGGGTTAGGGTTAGTTTAATTGTTTACGTTCGAAATGGTTTGATTTTGAAGTTTGGTATGGATTAATGGATGCTATGAGCGAGCATTTTCGTAGTTTAATCGTTTATGTTTGAAATGGTTTGATTTCAATGTCGTTTTTTCTTCATTTCAGTATGCATGATGGTGGCTTTGATTTCGACATCAATTTTTCGTAGTTTCAGTACCCTTTGAGTGGGTTAGGGTTAGTTTAATCGTTTATGTTTGAAATGGTTTTATTTTGAAGTCTGGTATGGATTAATGGATGCTATGAGCGAGCGTTTTCGTTAGATTAATCGTTTATGTTCGAAATGGTTTGATTTCTATGCCGATTTTCCGTGATTTCAGTATGTTTGATGGTGGCTTTGATTTCGATGTCTATTATTCGTGATTTTACAATGCTTGGAATGGGTTTGGGTTAGTTTAATCGTTTTTGTTCGAAATAGTTTAATTTCGATGTCGATTTTCGGTGATTTCAGTATGCTTGATGGTGGCTTTGATTTCGATGTCGATTATTCGTGATTTTACAATGCTTGGAATGGGTTAGGGTTAGTTTCATCGTTTTTGTTCGAAATGGTTTGATTTTGATGTCGATTATTCGTGATTTCAATATGCTTGACGGGGGCTTTGATTTTGATGTCGATTATTCGTGATTTCAGTATGCTTTGAGTGGGTTAGGGTTAGTTCAATCGTTTACGTTTGAAATGGTTTGATTTTGAAGTTTGGTATGGATTAATGGATGCTATGAGTGGGCATTTGCGTTGGTTTGATCGCTTGTGTTTGAAATGGTTTGATTTCGATGTTGATTTTGGCTGATTTCAGTATTCCCTTGGGTGGCTTTGATTTTGATGTTGATTACATACGTGATTTTAGTATGCTTGGAGTGGGTTTAGGGTTAGTTTAATTGTTTATGTTTGAAATGGTTTGATTTTGGAGTTTTGTATGGATTAATGGATGCTATGAGCGAGCATTTTTGTTAGTTTAATCGTTTTTGTTCTAAATGGTTTGATTTCTATGTCGTTTTTTCGTGGTTTCAGGATGCATGATGTTGGCTTTGATTTCGATGTTGATTATTCGTGATTTCTGAGTGCTTTGAGTGGGTTAGGGTTAGTTTAATCATTTGTGTTCGAAATGGTTTGATTTCCATGTCCATTTTTCTCTATTTCTGTATGCTTGATGAAGGATTTGATTTCGATGTTGATGTCGATTATCCATCATTTCAGTATGCTTGGAGTGGGTTTGAGTTATTTTAACCGTTTAGTCTGGAGGACTGATTCAGGATGGCGATGTTGCGATTCCTGATGATAATTAATCGTTTCTTCTTGTTTTTACTTCATCTCTACTTGTTTTGAAGTTTAGTATGGATTAATGGATGCTATGGGCGAGCATTTTCGTTGGTTTAGTCGTTTATGTTTGAAATGGTTTGATTTCGATGTTGATTTTTCGTGGTTTCAGTATGCTTGACGGGGGCTAGCCGGCTAGTAGTGTGTTAGGCCATTAGGGTTCGTGATCTCAGTATATTGATTTCAGCATTTTACTATGCTTGGGGTGTGTTAGGGTTAGTTTAATCGCTTATGTTCGAAATGGTTTAATTTTAGCGTCGATTTTTGTGATTTCAATTTCGATAATTCGTGATTTCAGTATGCTTGGGGTGGCTTTGATTTAGATGTCGATTGTTCATGATTTCAGAATGCTTGGAATTGGTTAGGGTTAGTTTTATCGTTTAAGTTCATAATACTTTGATTTAGATATCTATTGTTCGTGTAGATAAGTTTTCATCAAAAAAAACCGCGCGTTAGAAAAAAACTTTTCACCACCTTCAAAAAACAGTCGAAAATGATCGATTTTGAAGGTTATTATCCATGTTTTTTCGTTCTTTTCGGTCCCGGAATAAAATGAGTCCATATTTGCGCTGAACAATCCCAACACCAAATAATATGTTCCGGTGTATTATGAAGGTCATTTGATATTCAGTGGAGACTTTTAAATGGCATAAAATTGATTTTTGAGACGTGTTGAAATCCGTTGAAACTAGTTTTTTACTTCATTCTATGTCGTTTCAGAAGGTTCTAACTATCATTATGAAGCATTTTATACCTATCGGCAAGCTTTCACCAAAAAATATTCGCGATTTAGAAAGTTTTTTAATCATCTCAAAAACAGCTGAAAATAATCGATTTTGAAGGTTATTATCCACGTTTTTCGGCCTTTTGATGTCGATTATTCGTGATTTTACTATGCTTTATGGTGGCTTTAATTTCTATGTTGATTTTTCATGATTTTACTATGGAGTGGGTTAGGGTTAGTTTAATCGTTAATGTTCGAAATGGTTTGATTTTGAAGTTTGGTATGGATTAATGGATGCTATGAGTGGGCATTTGCTTTTGTTTGATCGTTTATGTTTGAAATGGTTTGATTTCGATGTTGATTTTTCGTGATTTCTGTATGCTTTGTGGGTTATGGTTAGTTTAATCGTTTATGTTCGAAATGGCTTGATTTCCATGTCTATCTTTCTCTATTTCACTATGCTTGATGATGGCTTTGATTTCGATGTTGTCGATTATCCATATTTAATCGTGATGATAATTAATCGTTTCTTCTCGTTTACTTCATTTCTACTTGTTTTTTATTAGGTTGGGATGGTAATTTTCGATAATTTTGAAGTTTTGTATTGGATTAATGGATGCTATGAGCGAGCATTTTCGTTACTTGAGTCGTTTATGTTTGAAATGGTTTGATTTCGATGGTGATTTTTCGTGATTTCAGTATGCTTGGTTTGATTTCGTCATTTTACTATGCTTGGAGTGTGTTAGGGTTAGGTTAATCGCTTATGTTCGAAATGCTTTGATTTTGGTGTCTGTTTTTTGTGATTCCGATTTTGATTATTCGTGGTGTCAGTATGCTTGGGGTGGTTTTGATTTATATGTCGATTATTCATGATTTCAGAATGCTTGGAGTGGGTTAGGGTTAGTTTTATCGTTTATGTTCGTAATGCTTTGATTTAGATGTCTATTGTTCCTATTGATAAGTTCTCATAAAAAAAATTCGCGCTCTAGAAAAAACTTTTCACCACCTTCGAAAACAGCCGAAAATTATCGATTTTGAAGATTATTATCCATGTTTTTTCGACCTTCTGGGTCCGAAATAAAATGGGTCGATATTCGCTTTAAACAAAAGTCCTACCAAATAAAATGTCTCGGTGTGATATCAGTGTCATTAAATTGCATTTAAAAATGTTTCAGAATGAGTTAATACATATTCTATACTTCATTTTATATTGCGTCATAAGATCCTAACCATCATTATTAAACATAATATTCCCTTTTGCAATTTTTCGTCAAAAAATATTCGCGGATTACAAAAACTTTTCATCACTTTCGAAAACAGTCGAAAATGATTGATTTTGAAGGGTATTATCCACGTTTTTTCAATCTTTTTGGTCTTGGAATAAAATAGGTCCATGTTCGCGCCGAACAATCCCCACACCTAATATGAAAACAATCTCACATTTTTTGAAAAATCGTCAAAAACAAATGAATTTGAAGCACGTTTTTTGGGTCGATTTGGCACCTAAATTAAATAATTCGCACAATAAATACTCATTACATTGAAGAAAAGTCTCGTTGTAACTGAAGGTACATATTGTTTGATATGGACTTTTAATTATCTTCCAGGTAACGTCGAATTACAGTGAAATTTTCGATATATATATACTCGAAATTAAACTATTTAGGGTTTTTTAACAACTGATAGTCATTTTATATTATACGAGTCCTATTTAAACAACTAGAAAATTATCTTACATTTTTTGAAAAATCGTCAAAAAAGGGCGAATTTGAAGGTATTATCCACGTTTTTTGGGTCGATTTGGCCCCGAAAATAAATGTCTCCAAATTCGTACAATAAATATTCCATACATTGTAGAATTGTCCCTGACTCCCTGTGTAACAAAATGTATACATTGTTTGATATGAACACATTAGAAGACCTTTAACTATCTTCCGAGTGACGTCGAATTACGGCGAAATTTTCGATATATATATACACTAGAAACTAAACTATTTTAGTGTTTTTTTAACAACCGATAGTCATTTTATATTATACGAGTTTTATTTAAACAACTAACAAAATATCTCACATTTTTCGAAAAATCGTCAAAAACGGGCAAATTTGAAGGTTATTATCCACGTTTTTTGGGTCTATTTTGCTCCGAAATTAAATATTTCCAAATTCGCACAATAAATATTCCATACATTGTAGAAATGTCTCGGTGTAACAAAGGGTACATATTGTTTGTTATGAACACATTTTGAAGACCTTTAACTATCTTCCGAGTAACGTCGAATTACGGTGAAATTTTCGATATATATATATATATATATATATATATATATATATATATACTCGAAATTAAACTATTTTAGTGTTTTTTAACAACTGATAGTCATTTTATATTATACGAGTCCTATTTAAAAAACTAGCAAAATATCTCACATTTTTCGAAAAATCGTCAAAAACGGACAAATTTGAAGATTATTATCCACGTTTTTTGGGTCGATTTGGCTCTGAAATTAAATGTCTCCAAATTCGCACAAAAAATACTCCATACATTGTAGAAATGTCTCGGTGTGACAGAAGGAACATATTTTTTGATATAAAAATATTTAAAAGACCTTTAACTATCTTCCGAGTAACGTCGAATTACGGCGAAATTTTCTATATATATATATACACTAGAAACTAAACTATTTTAGTGTTTTTTTTAACAACCGATAGTCATTTTATGTTATACGAGTCCTGTTTAAACAACTATAAAATTATCTCATATTTTTCGAAAAATCGTCAAAAAAAAAGGGCGAATTTGAAGATTATTATCCACGTTTTTTTGGATCGATTTGGCTCCAAAATTAAATGTTTGCAAATTCGCACAATAAGTCTTCGAATTGTCACGTTTTACTATTCATCTTCATTCTTCCCCAAATTTACAATTCATTTGCGGTTTTTTCAACGATTCTCCCCTCAATCAATCCTCTTAAATCCTTCCGTCAATCAATTTGTTGCTTAATCCTTCAATCATCTGCGTGCTCTGTTCCGTCAATCAATTTCGATGTCGTTTTTTCGTGATTCCAGTATGCTTGATGGGGGCTTTGATTTCGATGTTGATTATTCGTGTTTTCAGTATGTTTTGAGTAGGTTAGGGTTAGTTTAATCGTGAATTTCCGAAATGGTTTGATTTTGAAGTTTGGTATGGATTAATGGATGCTATGAGTGGGCATTTGCGTTGGTTTGATCGTTTATGTTCGAAATGGTTTGATTTCTATGTCCATTTTTCGTGATTTCAGTATGCTTTGAGTGGGTTAGGGTTACTTTCATAATTTTATGTTCCAAATGGATTGATTTTCGTTAGTTTGTTCGTTTATGTGGTTTGATTTAGATGTCGATTTTGGGTGGTTTTAGTATGCCCTTGGGTGGCTTTTATTTTGATGTCGATTATTCGTGTTTTCAGTATGCTTTGAGTGGGTTTAGGGTTAGTTTAATCGCTTAGGTTCGAAATGGTTTGATTTCCATGTCCATTTTTCTCTATTTCAGTACGCTTGATGATGGCTTTGATTTCGATGTTGTTGTCGATTATCCATGATTTCAGTATGCTTGTAGTGGGTTCGAGTTATTTTAATCGTTCAAGTTTGGAAGACCTTGATTATGATTCAGGATGGTGATGATGTTGCGATTCCTGATGATAATTAATCGTTTCTTCTCGTTCACTTCATTTCATTTCTACTTGTGTTTGATTAGATTGGGATGGTATTTTTAGATTATTACGAAGTCTGGTATTGGATTAATGGATGCTATGAGCGAGCATTTTCGTTAGTTTAGTCGTTTATGTTTGAAATGGTTTGATTTCCATGTTGATTTTTCGTGATTTCAGTATGCTTGACGGGGGCTTGGACTGTGTTAGGCCGATAGGGTTTGTGATTTCGTGATTTCAGCTTTTTAATATGTTTAGAGTGTGTTAGGGTTAGTTTAATCGCTTATGTTCGAAATGGTTTGATTTCCACGTCCATTTTTCTCTATTTCGGTATGCTTGATGTTGGCTTTGATTTCGATGTTGATGTCGATTATCCATGATTTCAGTATGCTTGGAGGAGTGGGTTTGAGTTATTTTAATCGTAAGTTTGGATTTGGAGGACTTTGATTATGATTCAGGATGGTAATGATGTTGCGATTCCTGATGATAGTTAATCGTTTCTTCTCGTTTACTTCATCTCTATTTGTTTTTGATTAGATTGGGATGGTTTTTTTTTGTGATTTTGAAGTTTCGTTTTGGATTAATGGATGCTATGAGCGAGCATTTTCGTTAGTTTAGTCGTTTATGTTTGGAATGGTTTGATTTCGATGTTGATTTTTCATGATTTCAGTATGCTTGACGGGGGGCTTGGAGTGTCTTAGGGTTCTTGATTTCGTGATTTCAGTATGTTGATTTCAGCATTTTACTATGCTTGGAGTGTGTTAGGGTTAGTTTAATCGCTTATGTTCGAAGTGGTTTGATTTTAATGTCGATTTTTTTGTGATTTCAATTTCCATAATTCGTGATTTCAGTATGCTTGGGGTGGCTTTGATTTAGATGTCGATTGTTCATGATTTCAGTATGCTTGGAGTGGGTATGGTTAGTTTTATCGTTTAAGTTCATAATGCTTTGATTTAGATATCTACTGTTCCTATCGATAAGTTTTCAAGAAGAAAAATTCGCGCTCTAGAATAAACTTTTCACCACCTTCGAAAACAGTCGAAAATGATTGATTTTGAAGGTTATTATCCATATTTTTTTGACCTTTTGGGTCCCGAAATAAAATGGGTTGATATTCGTTTTAAACAAAAGTCATACCAAATAAAATGTTCCAGTGTAATATGAGTTTCATTAGTTCTTAAATACAGACATATTAAAGCCATTAAATTGCATTTCAAGATGTTTCAGAATTCAGAATGAGTTAATACATGTTCTATACTTCATTTTATATTGCGTCATTATATCCTAACCATCATTATTAAACATAATATTCCCTTTTACAATTTTTCGTTAAAAATATTCGCGGATTACAAAACCTTTTCATCACTTTCGAAAACAGTCGAAAACGATCGATTTTGAAGGTTATTATTCATGTTTTTTCGGTTTTTTCGATCCTGGAATCAATTAGGTCCATATTCGTGTTGAAAATCCCCACACCTAATATGAAAACAATCTCACATTTTTTTTAAAATCGTTAAAAATGAACGAATTTGAAGCACGTTTTTTGGGTCGATTTGGCCCCTAAATTAAATAATTCGCACAATAAATACTCATTACATTGTAGAAATGTCTCATTGTAACAGAAGATACATATTATTTGATATGGACCTTTAACTATCTTCTGAGTAACGTCGAATTACGGTAAAATTTTTTATATATATATACTCAAAATTAAACTAGCAAAATATTGTTAGTATTTTTTAACGATCGATAGTCATTTTATGTTATACGAATATTATTTAAACAACTAGCAAAATATCTCATATTTTTCGAAAAATCGTCAAAAACGGGCGAAATTGAAGGTTATTATCCACGTTTTTTGGGTCGATTTGGCTCCGAAATTAAATGTCTCCAAATTCGCACAATAAATATTACATACATGGTAGAATTGTCTCGGTGTAACAAAAGGTACATATTATTTGATACGAACACATTACAAGACCTTTAACTATCTTCGGAGTAACGTCGAATTACGGCGAAACTTTCGATATACATATACTCGAAATTAAATTATTTTAGTGTTTTTTAACAACTGATAGTCATTTTATATTATACGAGTTTTATTTAAACAACTAACAAAATATCTCACATTTTTCGAAAAATCATCAAAAACGGGCGAAATTGAAGGTTATATCCACGTTTTTTGGATCGATTTGGCTCCGAAATTAAATGTCTCCAAATTCGTACAATAAATATTACATACATTGTAGAATTATCTCGGTGTAACAAAGGGTACATATTATTTGATATGAACACATTTAGAAGACCTTTGACTATCTTCCGAGTAACGTCGAATTACGGCGAAATTTTCGATATACATATACTCGAAATTAAATTATTTTAGTGTTTTTAAACAACTGATAGTCATTTTATATTATACGAGTCCTATTTAAACAGCTAGAAAAATATCTCACATTTTTCGAAAAACCGTCAAAAACGGGTGAATTTGAAGGTTATTATCCACGTTTTTTGGGTCGATTTGGCCCCAAAATTAAATGTCTCCAAATTCGCACAATAAATATATCATACATCGTAGAAATGTCTCGGTGTAAACGAAGGTAAATATTATTTGATATGAACACATTTAAAAGACCTTTAACTATCTTCCGAGTAACACGTCGAATTACGTCAAAATTTTCGATATATATATATACACTAGAAACTAAACTATTTTAGTGTTTTTTTAACAACCGATAGTCATTTTATGTTATACGAGTTCTATTTAAACAACTAGAAAATTATCTCATATTTTTCGAAAAATCGTCCAAAAAGGGCGAATTTGAAGGTTATTATCCACGTTTTTTGGATCGATTTGGCATTAAATGTCTCCAAATTCGTACAATAAATATTTCATACATTGTAGAAATGTCTCGGTGTAAACTAAGGTAAATATTGTTTGATATGAACACATTTGAAAGACCTTTAACTATCTACCGAGTAACGGCGAATCCCGGCGAAATTTTCGATATATATATACTAGAAACTAAACTATTTTAGTGTTTTTTAACAACCGATAGTCTTTTTTTGTTATACGAGTCCTCTTTAAACAACTAGAAAATTATCTAACTTTTTTCGAAAAATCGTCAAAAACGGGCGAATTTGAAGGTTTATTATCCACGTTTTTTGGGTCGATTTTGCTCCGAAATTAAATGTCTCCAAATTTTCACAATAAATATTCCATACATTGTAGAAATGTCTTGGTGCGACAAAAGGTACCTATTGTTTGATATGAACACATTTAAAAGATCTTTAACTATCTTCCGAGTAACGTCGAATTACGACGAAATTTTCGATATATATACTCGAAACTAAACTATTTTAGTGTTTTTTTAACAACCGATAGTCATTTTATGTTATACAAGTCATATTTAAACAACTAGAAAATTATCTCACATTTTTCGAAAAATCGTCAAAAAAGGGTGAATTTGAAGGTTATTATCTACGTTTTTTGGGTCGATTTTGCTCCGAAATTAAATGTCTCCAAATTCGTATAACAAATACTCCATACATTATAGAAATGTTTCGGTATAAACGAAGCTAAATTTTGTTTGATATGAACACATTTAAAAGACCTTTAACTATCTTTCGAGTAACGTCGAATTACGGCAAAATTTTCGATATAATATATATGTATGTATGTACGTACGTACTTGAAACTAAACTATTTTAGTGTTTTTTAACAACCGACAGTCATTTTTTGTTATACAAGTCCTATTTAAACAATTAGAAAATTATCTCACATTTTTCGAATATTCATCAAAAACGGGCGAATTTGAAGGTTATTATCCACGTTTTTTCGGCCTTTTCGGTACCGGATTAAGATGGGTCAATATTCGTGCTGAACAATCCCCACATCAAATAAAATATTCCAGTGTATTGTGAGGGTCATTTGGTATTCAATGGAGATTTGTAAATGACATAAAATTGATTTTTGAGACGTCGAAATCCGTTGAAACTAGTTTTTACTCCATTTTATATCGTTTCAGAAGGTTTTAACTATCATTATGAAGCATTTTATACGTATCGACAAGCTTTCACCAAAAAATATTCACGATTTAGAAAGTTTTTTACTCCTCTCGAAAACTGCAGAAAACGATCGATTTTGAAGGTTATTATCCACGTTTTTTCGGCCTTTTCGGTCCCGGAATAAGATAAGTCCATATTCGCGCTGAACAATCTCCCCACCAAATAAAATGTTCTGGTGTATTATGAGGGTCATTTGGTATTCAATGGAGAGCTTTAAATGACATAAAAATTGATTTTTGAGACGTGTTGAAATCCGTTGAAACAAATTATAAAAATGAATAAAAGGTCTTATTCATAAAAATTGAATTTTTATACATCGCGATTTCACATTAAATTGAAATGAAACAAGTTATAGAAATGGACACAGAATAAAATGTCTCATTCATAACACGATATAAAAATTTCACACCAAAAAAAATGTCTCGGTTTATTCTGAATGTCATTGATCTTAAATAGAAACATTTAAAAGCTACTCCGTATAGTTCCAAAAAGACATTTCGGAATCAATCAAAACAATTTCTATCACTCCAGCAGTTCCAAAAAATTCTCTATTTGAGGCGTTAATACATTGAAGAAAAAGGACAGGTAGCAAATAAAATAGTCATTTGCGGCGTCTCAGAAGCGCCTCAAATAGAACACTAGTTGCGGCTTTTTCCTGTAAAACGCCTCTAATAATTACTCTTATTTGCAACATTTTTTTGAAGAAGACGCCTCAAATAAATATTCTATTCGCGACGCTTTTCAATAAAACGCCTCAAATAAATACTCTAATAGCGCGTTTTTTTTTATAAAACGCCTCAAATAAATACTCTAATAGCGACGTTTTTTTTATAAAACGCCTCAAATAAATACTGTATAAGTGTCATTTTAAAAAACGCCTCAAATAATTTTTTTACTAGCGACGCTTCAATAAAACGCCTCAAATAAATACTCTATAAGCGTCGTTCTCCAAAAAAGCCTCAAATAATTATACTATTAACATTGTTATCAATAAGAACGTCTCAAGTAAATACTCTATAAGCGTCGCTTTTCCCTCAAATAAATATACTATTAGCGTCGTTATCAATAAGAACGCCTCAAATAAATATTTTATTAGCGACGCTTTCCAAAAAACCGCCTCAAATAAACTTCTTTTTTTTTTTAATAAAAAAACTATTTAATTTACATTTGTCTTTACAATAATACCAAATACAGTAAGGAGTACTACACTGCACCAGACTCAAATAGACCTCTATAACATGTCAAATTCAAATACAAATAATGTAACATGCATTTCAAAATACATAGTACTTCGTATCTAAATTCATTTGTCCTATAAAATTAGTAGTGGTTAGTATAGGTTAACTATTGCATAAGAAATCTTCGGTATAGTCGTAGAACTCCTCTTTGCATTAGATCTAAACCTTACATGAGATCTAAACCTTACATGAAAGTTAATGAGCAAATAACGATATGATGTATATTTGAAGGGCAGGTTTTCTTCAGTAACAAGAGAATAAGAGAATATATGAGAAATTTGACAAAATAACTACGTCAAACACATATGTGAGTATTAATAAAGTGTAGCATAAACTATCGGTCGAAATCACTTGACAACATTGACCTAAGATGACCAAAATGAATCTTTCATTTAAAATCCCATTGATGACCATCATCACCGAAAGATGGATAAAACAATAACAAATCACATAGTTGTGCATCCAATGCTTAATAACAAGTCACCATGACAGGAGCTATGACGCTCAAGAGGATGTCAATTACCTCGAATATCAAAGTTAGTATGATAAGGAAAGATATCGTGAATGTACCTCAAGTTCATTTGCTGGAAATATATTAAGGCGGATAATCCTTTGTGGATATTTCAAATCGGCATCATGTTTGTGTCTCCCGAAAGTGATGCTGGTGGAAGTGGACGGCAAGCTCGGCTGCTCAGGGCAAACAATCGCATCAATGTCATGAGACTTTCCGTCTACAAGTTGACCTTCAAAAGAGAAGTGAATACTCGTCACAACTATTCATGAAAATAGGACGAAAAATAATGACTAGAGGTAGTACATAACATACAAAGTAAATACTTGAAAGATTAACGACCAGAATATTATAATTCAACTACAACTTTTGTCAAAGATAATGAAAATGGTAAACTTTTAAAAAAAATGTTTCATTAGATGAAAAACTTAAAATTGTCATACATTGTTAACAAAATTAAAATATAACCCGATTTATATTCAAACCTTAATCCGAACATGACCTCTATTTTGACCTTAACCCGAACCCAACCTTTATAACCTGATTTATATTCAACCTGATCCATATAATATAAACCCAGATCGAATAATGCCAGACTCCTGAGAGGTCTTAAATCTAAACGACAAAAAATGGGTTTAATATAAAGCCGTTAATTATGTACTAAGTAATTAGTTGTTAACATATGGAGTAGTATGTACTTAGCAAATTCTAAATATCATCGATAGTTGGCTCGAAATAAGCATGATTTATTAACAGGAACACTACGTAATACTCTATCTGTAAGTTTACAGACCGCAAATCACGATTATCAGTGCAACCATCAATGCATAAATCATGTATGGCCACAATATAATTAATGAAACAGAAGCAGAATGGAGGGCGAAATTAAATTTACAGACGTCAAGAAATAAGAGTACGAATAAAGATAGACATGAGGCAGACGTCAACATTAGAATTAAGATTCGATATTTCAATGAGCGTTGATATGTTATGGCAGTGGCAGTAGCGAACGGGGTAAAACGAGCTACTATTGTGCAATACAGAAAAACGTAGAACAAACATCGAACTGCAGCTTTAATATTCTTTTCTTATATTTATCTGTTCTCTATCTTTCATGAACTGCAGTCAAACATAATCCATGTTGTCGAACCAAAAAAAAAAAAAAAAAAAAAAAAATTAATAATTGATTAACTGGAGTCGGATTAGTACACAAACGAAAAACCCTATCAGATTATCAGAGGTCCTAAATCGGAAAAACCCTAAATCAAAATCCAACAAATTGGTACAAACGAAAAAGCCTATCAGATTATTATCAGAGGTCTTAAATCGAAAAACCCTAAATTAAAAAAACCCTAGATCGAATCCAACAAATTGGTACAAACGAAAAAACCCTATCAGATTATCAGAGATTCAGAGGTCATAAATCGGAAAAACCCTAAATCGAAATCCAACAAATTGGTACAACCGAAAAACCCTATCAGATCAATGGAATTCCTAAATCGAAAAACCCCTAAATTAAATAAAACCCTAAATCGAAATTCAACAAATTGGTACAAACGAAAAAAAGCCAATCAGATTATCAGAGGTCCTAAATCGAAAAACCCATAAATCGGAAAAACCCTAAATTAAACCAACCCTAAATCGAAATGCAACAAATCGGTACAAACGAAAAACCCTATTAGATAATCAGAGGTCCTTAATCGAAACCCTAAATCGAAATCCAACAAATTGGTACAAACAGACAATTAATTGCAACTAATTGGTACGAACGAAAAACCCTCTCAGACTATCAAAGGTCCTAAATCGAAAAAAGCCTAAATTAATAAAACCCATCCAACAAATTGGTACAAACAGACAATTAATTGCAACAAATTGATATTAAAACCCTAAATTCTAGTACGTAATAGATATCCTAGTGTGACCGAAATCGAGAGAGATAGATATATATACTGTATGATTTACCTCTATCTCCGGCGAAGAGGAAGAGCCGACAACCGTCCAGACGAGCGTCGGCAGTCGTCCTCCGGCGAGTTTTCAAAGTGCGTCATGTTTCAGGCCTTCAGGTTTGGCCTGTGCGAAGCAATGCGGATCTCCCGTCCCATCACATCAACAAGTGTATGATATTTGTTACTTGTTTTATTTGTTGAGTATTTGTTGAGTAAGCGAGGTGTCATCCAATGTATGGTGTGGCACACGAAGTGAGACACAAAAATGGGACGGGTGATCCGCTCTGTGTGTGAAGGATGGTGCGTTTTTTTTATAATTACTTCCCTTTTATTTCACTCTCTCCGATTTTAAATAATTGTCTCGTTTATACAATATACGTGAAGAGTATTATATTTAAATGAGAGTATTATATTTAAAATCGAAGAGAGTAATATTTCATCCGTCCCGTTCATTTGTTTGTCTTTGATTAAAATATCTTTCACAATGAATCTAAAAGGCAGACAAATAAATAAAATGGAGGGAGTATCAATTATACATTGTTTTCTCAAAATAATATCAATTTCATTTAATCTGAGAATAATACGTAATCATTTGACTAATTAACTCGGAATAGTGTTGGTGAATTTTTAACCGACTCGCTTGAACGAAGAAAAAAAGTTTGGAAATAACTAGAATTCGTATAAACTACTGCGTAATTAAAATACTACTCGCATCGTCATGACTTGCGATAATCATTTATCTTTGATTTCGGCACAAAGATCAATGAGAAAGAAGGAGATCGATCATTTGAGGTTACTGTTATTGTCTGGATGCCTGGATGCATGACAAGTAGACTATATATTGGTGACTTGATGATCAAATTAATAATAAAATCAATACTAAAATAGAAAGATAAATAAATGATTGAGACACTGGGAAATGAAATCGATAAACATATGATTTGAAGGAGAAAAATACAAATTCTCATGTGATACATACGGTCTCACAATAAGAGGAAATTACTGAAATAGAGTACTCTCTCCTCCGTCCCAATGAATTGTTTGCCTATTCCATATTGAGTTTCTCAATGAATTGTTTGTCTTTCTATTTTAGGAATGTTTTTTTTTAATGTAATTTGACCTTTCTCTTGAGCTTGGCTCCACATGTCAATTCCTCATTAGATCTTTTGTCCTTGATGTCAAAAGTAAAGACAAACAATTCATTGAAACGGAGGGAATAATAATAAATTACTCCTATACAAGACTGTAACAGGTCTTACTATAATCATATCGTGATAGCGTGTGACATCACACTTACTAAAATCCTCAAAATTAACCTACTTTGTTAGGTGAAGTATGTAAGCACTCTTTGTAAACTTCTTAACTCCATTTTTATCTAACCAAACCTTCTTTTTATAACAAACATATATCATCTCATCTCTCTATGCTAAACAACAATGGATTCATCACAAAGTAATCAACAACAACAACAACAACAACAACTCATCCCTTACCTCTCTCAAGAACTACTCCTACAAATCCTCTACAAACTCCCCATCAAATCCCTCATTCGATTTCGTGTCGTTTGCAAGTATTGGCACTCTCTTTTCACCTATGATCCTCATTTCACCCTTCACTACACATCCAACACCAACCCTACTCCTTCCTATATCTACTTACTCAACTACCCTACTCATCGTAAACTCGACTCCTTATCAAATTTCACCATTATACGCGACTCTAATGAACTAATAACACCGCCATTGTCGAGTCATAATCTAAATTTCACAGTCGTGGGGTCGATAAATGGTGTTGTTTGCCTCGCTTTCGACTACTCACATTTCATTCTATGGAACCCTAGTACACGAGATTCGAACTATGTAAACTACGTACCACCCTCGGGTGTAAGAATATCCGATGATTTAATCAATAAGTGTGAATTAGGGTTTTGTAGTAGTGGATTAGGGTTTGGTAGTGGTTTGAGTAGGGTTTCATTTGGGATAATTAGGGTTGTTTGGAAAATTTGTGTTCATGGATGGAGGAACGGGGATCCGTATTGTTGTACACCTGAATTGAAGGCCGAGTTGTACGATTTAAGTACAAAGAATTGGACTATGGTCGATAATGTACCCAAGAGTTTTTTATTATGTATGGGTGACAGAAGTGTGACAACGACTGTAAAAGGTATACTTTATTGGTGCACCTATACTTGGCATGCGTCAATAATTTCGTTTAGCCCTAGTTTAGGTAAGTTTATCGAGTTTGATGGACCGGGAAATTCGATGGGTGATGAGGGATTAGGGTTGAGTCGTTTGAGGTGGTGTTTGGGAGAGATTTCGGAGACATTGAGCGCGTTTAGGGAAAGCGTGGGTGGGGGTGGTGTTGATGTTTGGAAAATGGTGAGTCTGGGTCCAGTTGATGGTGGGAGACGGGTCGTGTCATGGGTCAAGCAATTTCGAGTTGAGCCGCTAGGTGGTTTGGGGAAGGTGGTTCAATGTTGGAAGGATGGTGAGCTTGTGGTGGCTAATGTGGTTGATTGTACTAATGGAAAAGTGGTTAGGTTGAGTTTGTATGATCCTTGGACTAAAAATAGTAGGTCACTTTTGGAGTTCCCAATTGAAAAGGGAAGGTTATTGCCTCAAGTATTTCTATGTATAGAAACTCTCGTTTCACCCGGTGGATATACTGTTTTTTAACGCAACACGATTTTATCAAATTTCATCTTGATAGATAAATATTTCAATTTTAATCGGTATTTTTAACTTTCTCTGGAAATAAAAAAACATGTCTAGCATGTTATAAATTAAATCATTTCTTATGCAGGGATAGCAAAAACTAGATGCATTAAAAATCGATATTAACATACATGTGCCAAATATATATTCTTATAGTGGGTGAGCCAAACTAGCTAGTATTTGATTTTATTTGTAAAACTCAGCTCGAGCGAAAAAGCTTGATTTGTGCTCGATTTGAGTTTTCAAATATAGGATCAAATGTCGATTTTGTATTTGACCCAAATCGAGCCAAATATCTGGCTCGATTCGCTCCCAACCCAAATAGTCAATATTCTGCCCACTCCTCCTCAAATTAATACATAGTCCATTTAATGTTAAACCCAATTTCAAAATTTATTACTATATGTCTCTATATTTCTAAGATGTTAAAGGTTCATCCAGTCAGTCTCAAACCCTACACCCATGCGTCGCGAAAAAGTGAAAACAAAATGTCCAAAGAAAAATGTGGCGAAAAAAAGTAAAGACAAAAATGTCAAAAAGTGTCGCAAATATGTGTCGTGAAAGTAAAAGAAAAGTATCACAAAATATGCAACTTAAAATGTGTCGCAAAATTTGAAAAAAAAAGTTCCGCAATAAAGGACCGAAAAGTAGAGAAACAGTGTCCCTAGAACCAGGAAAAAAAGTGCTAGTGTCGCAAAGCTGTGAAAAAAAGTGCACAGAATATGCGTTGCAAGAAAGTGAAAAATAGGTGTCACAAATATACGCCACAAAAAAGTGTCGCAAAATGTACGTGAATCGAAAAAAGTCGCAAAAAATTTAAAATAATTATCTCAAAAAGAAAAAAGTGTCGTCAAAGTTGAAAATAAGTGTCGCAACAAAGTGAAAAAAGAAGAGAAAGAAAAGTGTCACAAAAAGTGGGAAAAAATATGCTCACAAAAAAGTGAAAAAAAGTATCCCAAAAAGTGAAAAAAATATAGCAAAAAAGTATCGCAAAAAAATTATTCATCGCCAAATAAGTGAAAAGAAAGAAAATATGTGTGGTGAAAAAAATTGTAAAAAGTAAAAAAAAGAAAAACGTCGCGACAAATTGAAAAAAAGTGCCGCAACAAAATTGAAATAAAAGTTGAAAAAAATGTCGCAAAATATGCGTTGCGAAAATCTGAAAAAGTATCGAAAGAGAAGTGCTGCAAAAGAAAGTGCCACAAATGCTTCAAGAAAATGCGAGGAAAAAGTGCCGCAAATTTTTTAAAAAAAATCTCTCGAAAATGTGAAAAAAGTGTATCGAAAAAAAGGTTTCGTCAAAAAAGTGTCGCAAAATATGCTTCGCGAATATGTGAAAAAAGGGGCCAAAAAAGTGCTGAAAATGCGACGTGAAAAATATGTGTCGCAAAATATTTGCCGGAAGAAAGAAAAAAAGTGTCGCTTAAATTTTAAAAAATTTCGCAAATATAAAAAAAGTGTCACCAAAGAAGTGAAAAAACAGAAAATATGTGTCGCCAAAAGTGTAAAATGTAAAAAAAAAAAAAAAAGAATGTCGCAAAATATATAAAAAAAAGTGTCGCGGTTGCCAAAAAGTGAAAAAAAAGTGTTACTTAAGGTTTAAAGTGTTACTTAAAGGTACAAATAAGGAGTATATTTGGTAAGATAGATAGTGATATTTACGTAAATATGTAAGGTTTAAAGTATTTGTTTCAATATTAAAACAATGACAAAAATAAAAATGAGTAAAGAATATGAGTAGATTCGACTTGAACGGAGAGAGGGATTATAGAAGATATTCAGGTAATATTCTCGATACTTACTACACCTAATAATGTCTTGTTTTTACGTTATAGGATATATTTGACCCGTTTTAAGATTTTTGGACGAAATTTGTGAAACTCGTTTAGGGTGTTTTGAGGCAGGAGAAACGAGGGGACAAGATTATATATATATATATTTTTTTTTTTGGTCCATCGAAGAGCGCACTTAGTCGCATTACAATATAGGGGAGGAGGATTCGAACCTGAGACCTACTGTCCCAGAGCATCTAGTCCTAACCACTAGGCTAAGATTATATATTGAGGTTACTCCACTTTGGCAACTCCAACTTGTGTGCTAAATAGAGCAGGCAGTTCGGGCCGGGCCGCCGCCGCCGGCCCGGTCCGGCACGAAGGGCCCGGCACGAGTGCGAAATCGGGCCTGGCACGGGCACGGCCCGTCGGGCCTCGGGTCGGGCCGCGGCGAAGAATTGGGTGAAAACCCCGTGCCAGGCACGGGCACGACCGGGCCTGATCCGGCACGGCCCACTGACAGCCCGCTGACAGGCACGCGGGCTGGCCCGACCAGGCACGACCGACCCGGGCACGGCGGGCCCGAGGCACGGCCCGGCCCGGCCCGGCACGGGCTCAACGGCTCCCTGCACCCTGCTGCTGGCCTGCTGCTGGCCTGCTGCTGCTGCTCTGCCACCCCTACTCTACTATCTTCCCTTTTCCAAATTCCAACAACCCAATTCCAAGTTTCCAACGGCTCAATCCTTCCCATTCCTCTTTTTTTTTTTCCATTTCTTTTCCTATAAATTACCCACTTTCATCCATCTTCATTTCACAAATCATTCTATTCTTCTTCTAATCTTATAATCATTCATATCAATTTTTTGAAAATTTCAATACTCTATAAGTATACATTTCTAAATTCTAATCGTCTAATCTTATAAAATTATTACTAATATATATAAAAATTATTAATTATAAAAATTATTACTAATCTTATAAATAATATATAAATAATATTATAATCTTAATATAACAAGTATTATATATTAATCTTGAAATTTGAAGAATTGAAGGTTTTGGTTGCGTTTTTTGGTGCTAATCTACTATATTGAAGAATTGATCGTATCGGGTTCACGGGTTTTTTTATTATAGTCTGTCGATTCTCGATATTCGACCGCATCTCCGGATCTCTACAAGCTTTGTTTGCATTTTCTTACTTAATCTCTTTTACTTTAATTTTGTTAATTTTTTTTGTTTATTACTTAATTAGTTAATTATAATCTTCACTTATTAATTTTTTATAATTAAGTCACCAACTCACCATTAAATAATTTTTTACATATTAACTTGTCAATTGAACTAAAATACTAAATTGGTAATTGTTATTAAATTTGTTAGTTAAATTGTTAATTAATTTGATAATTTAATTGTTAATCCGTTAAAATATTTAAATCATGTCTGAATCACACAACACCGAGTCAGGGTCAAAAAGGAGTCGATCACAACAACGTCAAGGTAGCGTCGAACGACCCTCCGGTTCACAAACACCACAATCGGAGGCACATGGTCAATTTACGACCCCACAATTTAATCAATGGTCCGGTGTCACGCCTTCGTTCATGAACTTTGGCAATCCGAGCGGGTCGACCCCTTACGGTTACGATTTAACCGGGGCACAAACGGGACAAGGGTCCCAACAACCTTTTCCCATGACACCCAACTTATTTAATTTCGATATGTCGACATATCAGGCAATGTCGGGGAGACCACCTTTACCATCGTATTCATTTACACAAACGGGTCAACAATTTACACAACGAGGTCCAGAAGGACCACAATCGTTTACAGAGTCTGCACAATTTACAGAGTCTGCACAACACGACACATCGGCACAAACCGTGTCACAATTCACAAATGTAAATGTACAAACAAGAACGAGCGAATCGTCCGATGACGGTATAGTTTGGGAGACTAAAGAAGAAATGGCTAGATTGTGTGCGATGGGTAGAACAAGTAGAGTATGGCTAAATTTCACTAAGAGTGTAGATAAAAAATATGCTAAGTGTAATAATTGTGGAGGTATATTTAGTGGTAAAAGTGCAAATGCTACCGGTCACCTAGGACGACATGCTAAAAAATGTGTTCCCAAAGAGGTCGGTCAAACATCCCTTGACCAATTTGTGACCCGACCCGAATCAGAAGAAGAGTATAAGTACGATTATAACACATGCGCTGAGGAATTATCTAGAATGATAATTCAAACGGAAAAACCTTTTGCTTTATCTGAACACCCAGCGTTTAACAGATACGTAAAAGCAAACCAACCGGCTCATCTACAAACGAGCCGTAAAACTGTAAAAAGTAAAGCAATGAAACAATATATGGAGGCTAAAATGGAGCTTATAGAATGCTTCAAAAATATGAGGTCTAAAATATCGTTAACATCCGATGGCTGGGACTCTCGCATCGATTACTCTTACCTATGTTTAACAGCTCACTGGATAGATGAGAATTGGGTTTTACAAAAAAGAATAATTGAATTTGCAAGATTAGAAAGTCCGCATACCGCTGCTAATATCCACGACGTTATTGTGAGAGCGATATGCGAGTATGAAATTAGAGATAAAATTTTGACAGTTACTTTTGATAATGCAACGTCTATGACTTCTTGTGCTAACATGTTGAAGACCAGTTTACAAAATATTTTTTTAGATGGTGAATTGTTACATGTTCGATGTGCTTGTCACATTTTAAACCTGTGTGTTAAGGACGGTTTAGTGGGTCTACGACACTATCACACCAAGTTTAAAAAAATAGTTATTCACTTGAACACGTCTCAAATAAGGCGCCAAGATTGGCGTCACTTTTGTAAATTAAATAAAATTAAATACAGAAAATTTCCCGCAGAGAACAACACGAGGTGGAATTCAATGTACACAATGTTGCAGTCATGTTTAGAATACAAGGATCCGCTAACTACTTTTTGGAACACTCGTTTTCCCGATGAACAATTACTTGAAGATGATTGGGAGAAAATAGAAATGTATATCGACTTGTTGTCAGCCTTTGAGGAGGCGACCACTGCATTTTCTCATGCATATAAGCCCACGATCCCTTTGTTCATTGCTCATATTGACAATATTGCCACTGTTTTCCAAAAATATCGAGGCCTACCTGATTACTCTACGTTTCTACCCGACATGGAGGAAAAATGGTTAAAATATTGGGACGATATTCCTCTTGTCTATGTATTTGGAATGATTTTAGACCCTAGGTGGAAATTTGAGGGTGCCATTAACGTTGTTGAAAGTTATAAAAAAGCAATGAACCTAGAATTCGACAAGGAGGCCTATGCGGCCTCGGTTAGACACGACTTTGGTGTAGTATTTGGTGAATACGAGCGGATTTATGGTCAAACTAACCCCACCACTACTTCTCGATCAGGTGCAGGTGCTAGCAGTGGCCGATCGACGATCGCTGCAGGATTGGGCAAGGCCATGTCACGAATGTCTCGACTGATGCCATCTCCTCAACAAACACGGGCGTCCGATCTTGCTGAATTTCATATGTACCTACGATATGATTATTTCAACAATATTTCCGAATTCGATACACTAAGCACTGATCTTCTAGCATGGTGGCGAGAACATGAAAAATTTCTTCCGGTGATGTCAGCAATGGCACGAGACTTCTACGCCGTTCAAGTTTCATCTGTAGCGTCCGAACGTTGCTTCAGTGCCTCTAAAAGGGTGTTGGACGACAAACGTACGTCTTTGTCCTGCGACACCCTCCGCATGTGTGTCTGCTACAAAGATTGGATGGATGCAAGAGACCGAAAACAAGGTCAGGAACCAAGAGATAGTGATGTCGACACCGACGATACCCCTTCGAGTGGCAGTGTCGAATCGTAGAGTAATAGACATAATTATTTTTTCAATTACAATTTCACAAGTCGACTTTAATTATTTTTTAGTTTCTTTTACATCCTACGAAGATTTAATTTATAATTTTTAGTTTGTATAATTACTATTATTTTTTGTAATTGTTTTAGTAATTGTAATTTTTAGTAATTGTGTGTTTTTTTACAATTTCAATTTTTTTTAATAAAGAGTATTAACTATTTCCAAAGTGGGACTTGTGGAGTGATAGCTACAAGGCTACAAATATTATAATATATAATTACGCTACAAATATTCGGGTCGCACACAAACGCGTCTTGTTTTTGCTGGAAAAAATATGAAATAGATTGAGGCACGACCCGAAACCCGAAAACCGGCACGAAAACCGAAACACGGGCACGAGCACGAAACTAGCACGACGGGCCGGGCACGACCGGGCACGAGACCCGGCCCTAGCACGGCACGACCGGGCCCGAGCCTCGGGCCGTGCCTCGGCGGCATGGTCGGCTAGAGCTCCGTGCCGGGCACGGCACGAGCCCGGGTCTAGGCACGACCGGGCCGGCCCACCCAGGCACGAAGCCCGCCGGGCACGGCACGAAGCCCGGCCCGGCCCGACGAACTGCCACCTCTAGTGCTAAACATCAAAAGTGCTTTACATAATTGGATAACCAATTTTGGCCATAGCTAAATTAGTCATGCTCATTGGCCAATAACTTGACTCTCTTACAAAATACATTACTCCATTGACTAGAGGCCGTCTCACTCAGAATGGGGTGGAGGCGCTCAGTTACGATAAAATAAAATAAAATTATGTAAGCGTATATAAATATTTCTGGACCTTTAAGGATCGTTTTAATTAAGGTTTTGGTTGAGTTAGTTCCACAACATGGTATCTGAGTCAACGTGACAAAAGATCACACGGGTTCGAATCTCCACCCATCTCTTTGGTATGAGGACACCTCACGAATGCCAGGAATATTTGACGCCAAGTATGAGGATGCCTGAGTTGCATCCACCGTACTTATACAAGAAAATTAGCCGTAACGGCTAAGAATATGAGTTTTGTCTTTTTCATTATATACTTGACCCGTATAATTTCATGACAAATATATATCCGTTTTAAATGAGAATTTGTAACTAAAATAAAACAAGATCTAGGACATTAATGATGAGATCCAATCTAAACCGCAGAACTAAAAGTAGTAAAGTCGTACCACTAGGACATTATTTGGCCCCAAACCCTAAATGGATTATTATTATTATTATTATTATTATTATTATTATTATTATTATTATCATCGTCGTTATTATAATATTATTATTATTATTCCGGTTTTTTTAACGTGTACCCATTGAGCACACGTTAATATGCTTAGTGAGGAAGGAATCACAATGACATTGCCTAAGTATGGTAAATATGTGTTACTATTTCAATTTATAGTGATAATATCATTGTAATTCCTTTCTTAATAAACATATTAAGTGTTAACGTGTGCTCATTGGACACTGCACATGTTAGAAAAATCATTATTATTATTATAATTGTTACGATTTTTCTAACGATAACGATAGTAATAACGATTTTTTTAACGTGTGTTCATTGGACACTGCACACTGGACACACATTAATAAGTTAATTAAGACAAGATTAAATGAATATTGTATAAATATGGTATATACGAAGCTTAATATTTCAACTTCTCAGGATAATATCATGATTAATCTTCTCTTAATTAGGTTATTAAGATGTGTCTACTGGTTACATGTTAGAAAAACCGTAATTATTATTATTATTATTATTAGGAAAATGATAAATACAACCCTTAGGGTTGTATCTAAGAGACTAAAAGAGGAAATAAAATGTTAATGTTTGTATTAATTATATAAATATATGTGTAATTTATTCTTAAATTTCTAAGTTTATGTCAAATATAGGAAATATTTAATGCTTAAATACTACCCTAAAGACTGTATTTAACGTTACCGTTGTTATTATTATTATTATTATTATTATTATTATTATTATTATTATTATTATTATAGGAGACGAGGACAAAGCCGCCCTACATACCCTCAAAGCTTCTACTCCCTCCGGTTTTTAATTTTTGTCCCGTATTCCTTATTTGGCAAGTTTTTATTTTTTGCCCCACTTCTTAACTTTCCTTATTTGTCATGTATATATTACCCTATTATCCTTATACTTCTCTATTATTTACCCATAATGCCATTGAATTGATTAAACTAACATCAAGGGCGGACCTGGGGGGGTCCGGGGGCCCCCCCGACAATTTTTGAAACAAATAGATTTAAACCATTTGCAATATCAGTTTGATGGGTGTTGATGAGTTGGTTTGATCATTTGCTCCCTGATCAATAGGTCAAGAGCTCGAGCTCGGAATTTTTTTTTGTGCCCCCCTAGGGGAAAATCCTAGGTCCGCCACTGACTAACATTATATTCCCTTCACTTTGATGACTCATTGGTGTCTAGTCACCCAATTTCATCATCATTTATCACTTTATCAATAATTTATCAAATTTTATTAATTTATGTGATAAACACAATGGGGCGAAAATTAAAAACCGGAGGGAATACTACTGTTACTACATGCATCTAAACCATGCATAGCATGTTCATTTAATCATTCATCAAACTCACATGTGTTTACCCATACATATATGCCACTTTGCCATCAACTTTGGAGCCCTACACCTATTCTTTGGGTCTCAAATTCTGGCCTATTCAACTTCAACTTCAACTTGCATCTTCAATAATAATAACATCAGTCTCACTCACTACCAATTGGGTCATTTTGGTCGAGTCGAGTCGAGTCAAGTTGGCTCAGTCGTCGTGTTATATTGGGTCAGCATATTTTTTTGGGATAAAACGAGTTTGGGATTGATCATTATCGGATCGGGTCAGCTAATATGTCTGGTTGGAACAGACCCAGTTTAGGTCAAGTCTAGTTGGTGATCCAAAGTTTATATATATATATATGATATTAGAATATTAGTTTCTAATAATTTCGATTAGTGAATTATTAGTTATAATTCGAGTAAAACAATATTTTGATAAAATTTATAAAATCTGAGCCGCTGCGTAACTTGCGTTTATCAGTGCTTTTAATTAAGAACATTTTTCTTTATATTTTATTGAAATAAATTTTAGCATATGTAGCTAACCAGGTTGACCAATCAATATCTTATACTCCGATCCATAGGAATTAGTAGACTAAAGTCTAATAACAAACCACTCCGAATAACATATTGATTGGTCAAGTACTCACTACTCAAGTAAGCGGTAATTAAAGCCCTCGTTAATATGTGAAAAACTAATAAATTCAACCTACATTGAAGATATTTATTTTCATCATATAATTAGTAAAAGAAAAATGATAAATACAATCCTTAGTGCTGTATTTAAAAGGTCATAAGAGGAAATAATTTTTCAATATATACATTAATTGCATCGATCCATGTGTAATTTGAGCTTCAAATTCTATGTTTATACTAAATTTGGAAGTTTTTAATGCCTTACATACAACCCTATGCGTTGCATTTAATATAACTGTTAATAAAATCATGTACATAACTACATATAGAAGATATTTGTTTTATCATAATTAAAATACCACAAACATTAAAGATATTTGTTTTTTTTTTTGTCAAGACACTAATAGCATTATTATTTTAGAAAAATTTGACTTCCTTTCATTCTTTTGGTTCATTACATTTGATAAATAATAATAATATCACAAGTTGTTGTTTGTGACGATTTTATTCTTAGTCGGATATTAACCATATAGATAGATAACGATAAAACATTTACGTACTATTATTAAGGTGTTATTCTGTATGATTTTGTCTTATCTAACCTGCTAACAATGTATATGATATTTGACCCGTTATAATTTCGTGATAGTCACAAAGGGAGATCAGATGAACTGATAATATATGCCAAATACTATTTTATTCAAATTTAATGAATCCAAAGAACAAGAGGGATAGATTTTTTTTGAAACCCAAGAGGGATAGATTTTGTTTGTACTTAAATTTGTTTAATAAACTTTAATGTCATTCAAATATTTTATTCCAATAAAACGTAAATTTAGTCACATTGTAATAGATAGGGTGGATAATGTAATCGAGTTTGAAACTTATTATTCACACACCTCTGTCTTAACCACTAAACTAATTTTGAAATCGTCACATTTAAATATTTAACAATTAACGTCAAATCAATTTTGGTTCATTAGACGTTTAATTATTACTCCGTAGTTTATTTTCCATATACATAATCCATTTTATCAATAGTACGCGATAATTATTGTACAATAAATTGGTTTTATATTGTAAAATGTCTCATTTATATATAAAAAAAAGGCCTATTTATTAATAATAAACGAATTACTCCTTATTCTATATAAATAAATCATTTTACGCATGAGACCGTCTTATTCCGTAAAATATTACTTGGTGTTAGTCGAAGTCATTATTATATTGGTAACTAATCAACCCAAAGTCTTTGTAAATTGTAAAGAATAACATATTATAAACAAAACGTCTGCTATAACATTAATTATCACTACAACACTATGTAGAGGGCATTTTAGACTTTATCTTTAATGTCATCTAATAAAGTATTTATAAAATATACTTTGTAAATGGTAAGAATAAAAGATATAATCCAACATTCAATTTAATACAATTTTTTTGTCATCTAATAAAAAAATATGTATTACAATAATTTTAAAAAATGATTTTAATATTTTTTAAATATAAACACTACGATTAATGAGCATAATAGTAATAATATTATATCATTAAAATAAAAATATATTGCTTGGTAAAATAAAATTTTAATATTAATTAAAAAATATATTTTTGACTTTAAATAAAAACGATAAAAAATTAGACATTCAAAATTATTTTTATTCCATATTCTGATCCAGTCCGTGTTGTTTGGATTTGTCCGACTTGTTTGACAAGTGTAATTACAACTAACCAATGAAATATAGTTAGTACTATCACCAAGTACTCATCAAGTAGACAAGCACTACTATGTAGGGCATCATTCACTATTTACTAATATGACCATGTTGAAATAGTGTTTGCAAATTCAAAACACATGCAACATTTCACACTATAAATAGCTTGGTGTGTTGGACCATATTTCATATTAAAAAATTTCACCACATCTATACATTATTATTACATACATATATACATAGTATAAAATTTATAACACAATGATTTCTCTAGCAATTCCAATCCTAGTTGTTTCCCTAAGCATATTACTAGCTCTATGTAACTCACTAATGAAATTACTACTTCAAAAACCAAAAACCTTAATCACAAAATCAATAATAATGAAACAACAAGATATTAGTAATATTAATACTAGTACTAGTTGTTCACATTTACCTCCAAGTCCACCAAAACTACCCATAATAGGGCATCTTCACTTAGTAGGAAGCTTACCACATCGTAGTTTCCAAACCCTAGCCAAGAAATACGGTCCCATTATGCACCTTAAGCTCGGTTCCATGCCGGTCATTGTTGTCTCATCACCCGAGATGGCCGAACGTCTTCTTAGAAACCATGATGTCCTTTGTGCAAAGAGACCAATGTCCGACGTCTCCCATGACCTTTCTTACGGGTCTAAGGGGGTGATTTTCACCCCGTATAGCCCTTACTGGCGTAACGTCCGGAAATTGTGTGTCATGGAGCTTTTAAGTGCTTCTAAGATAAGATCGTTTGCTTGGTTGAGGAAGGAGGAGGTCGCAAAGCTGGTGTGTTCGCTTAAGGATGCTTCAGAGACTAATCAGTCTGTTGAAATCGGAGCGAGTGTGGGTGGGGTTTTGGAGGAGTTGATATATAGAATGTTGTATGGGAGTCCTAAGGAAGATTTGGCTCTTAGGTCTGTTGTCCTCGAAGCTTTGAGGCTTTCTGGTACACTTAATATCTCAGACTACTTAACATTTCTCGCTCCATTCGACATCCAGGTTTGTTTTATTGCATGTTACTTTCTTATTATTTCTCAAAAATTGAAAATTAATCATTTGCAATACTAAATTGAGATGTTTATTACTTTATGTTCTATATATGTACGTATGTGCATGTTGGAAGATGTTGATGAAATATATGGCCTACATACACGTTTAATATGTCCCTTGTTAAATTTTAATTTTAATGTGTCCCATGTTAAAATGTACAAAAAGATACTCCCTCCGTTCATTATCTTTTGTCTCATTTCATTAAAATATTTCTCATAAATATTGATGAAATGGAGTAAAAGATTATAAACAAGGGAATAATATTATTACCGACAAGTAAGACATGTTGGACCGTTATGGATCACTTTGTCACGTTTTTTTTTTTTTCAATTTTCAAAGCTTAATTATTAATCTCTTTATATATTACAGGGTTTGAAGCGACGCATTAAAAAGCTTATGGTAATTGTCGATGATGTGTTGGAGAAGATTATAAGCAACCACGAAGATGAAGCCAAAAAGGAGCAACGAACTCACAAAGATTTAGTAGATGTGATGGTATCGATAATGAAAAATGATAATCACCCTAGTAGTGGACCTACATATACAATCGAAAGAGATAATATTAAAGCCATTTTAATCGATTTAGTCGTACCAGCAATCGATAGTGGTACAAACATAGTAAAATGGGCACTTGCATCTCTTTTAAAACACCCACAAAAACTGAAAAAACTACAAGACGAGATCGAAAATGTCGTTGGTATGGATAGAATCGTTGAAGAGCCAGACATACCAAAATTCCGTTACTTAGACTCAGTAATTAAGGAAATATTCAGGTTATACCCTATAATCTTCGCACCACACGAGGCCATGGAAGAATTTTCCTTCGATGGATACAAAATCCCAAAGGGTTCGCAAATATTTTTAAATTCGTGGGCAATTGGTAGAGACCCAAGTATATGGTCCGATAACTGTGATGAGTTCCACCCTGAGAGGTTTATGGAGAACGATATTGACACAATTAGCGGCCAAGATTTCCGTCTTGCGCCCTTTGGGTTTGGACGAAGGAGGTGCCCCGGAACTCTTCTTGGTTTACTGAATGTGAAGCTATTGTTATCTCAGTTGGTCCATTGCTTTGATTGGAAGATGGCCGATGGCACGTCCCCCGAAAGTCTAGTGATGCAGGAGAAATTTGGACTTGTTATGACCATGGCTAATGACTTGGTGTTAATCCCCAAATTCCGTCTTAATAATGTTTAAATTTATCTATTCTGTATTTTTTTGCATTTTGTATATCATATCTATGTTTTTCTCGATTTGTATGTATACTACTAGTAGTACTCCATTATTTTGGTAATAATTCTCTTCCAACATGTGTACGATAACGTCGAATAATTCATAATAAATTCTACTTTTACACTTTTCTACACGAACATTTATACTTCCTCCGGTCATTATTTATCGCCCCACTCACTTTTGCACGTAAAATAAAGAATGAATATAAAATGATGAAGAAATGATGGTAGGGTAGTGAAAAATGAATATAAAATGGTAAAGAAATGAATGGTGGGCCTTAAAGTGTAAAATTCAATGGCATTTGTTGTAAATAAAAGATAGAAGGAAGGATAATGTGGTAGAAGAGTATGATATAAAAGGAAGGTGGAGAAGTGGGGCAAAAAATAAAAACCTGTCAAATAAGGAAAGTGAGGCGAAAAATAGTGACCGGAGGGAGTATATACTTCGTAATTCGTAATGAACGTAGTCATGGAGAGGCAAATATTGCAGCAACTGATGCCTCGGTTAAGCTATGGCACAAAAGGCTCGGGCATAGGAGCGAGAAGGGCCAATAGATCGTCGTTCATAATCAAATCTCCCTTGAAGTGAAATGTGTGCCCCTAGAACCACGGGTTTCGAAGAATAACTGACCCCAAATCGTTTTAAGACTAAGACTCCAGTGTTGTTGTCAACAACACTGGAGTCACTTGTTGTTAGCGTTGACACGAACACGCGCGATACAAAGGGTGTGTAATGCCTTTTTTTGTTGGAAGGCGCGTTTGGGAGAACTATGGTCCGACAAACGTGCAAGCTGTTATTTCTGATGATATGAATGCAATGATCTGATCCCGACTATGGGATTTTCAAAAAAAAAAAAAAAGACAAAGAACGAATAATGAGTTACACAGTTTGAAGATGACCGGATGAAAGATAAACATGGTTAAATATATAAGTCGGGTTATTTAGTTGTGTATTTTTTTCTTTTTTTGGTCTAGAGAACAGCGAACTACATCGCAAATCCTCAACTTCTCTCTCGTAGTAAGAAAGCTTTTACCCCTTCTTCTTCTCAGATTATTTAGGGGGCGGCGTTTGGTCGAGGGCTTACAGGAAAGGGAATCAACATCCTTCGTTCACTTTGTGATTGTTTGTTTTAACTTTTTTTTGCATTATCTTTCCCCTTTTACATTCCCTCTCAAGCCCCCGTACAACCATATTCATCTAATTTCATTCACCTGCCTCTAGGGTTTAGATTTTGTTTCCCTCAACCACCACCACTCCGACACCACTACTGATGTCACCCTCACCAGGCCACCACCATTCCGATACGTACCACCCCCAATATCACCACCGCCGCCACCAATCTCGTCACTACCGCCACCCAAACAACGTCGTCACCAGCTCGTCATTTCTCTTCCCTATAATTTCTAAACAAACAACGAGAAAAATCTAAGGGAATCCCTTTGATTTATTTATTCCTTTCCTTTACCCTTGTTTCCCATGTTTATTCTCTTTTCTCTTTCCATATTCTAATCAAACGCCCCCTTAGTGTATTTAGTTGTGTAAGGCTTGATTTGATGATCGACACTAATTTGTAATAATTGGGGTGAATTTAGACTAGGAAAATAATAATTCAGTTAACACGGACACAACACGATTAGTAAGTTCTAGATAAAAAAACAAATTTTCATTGACCAAACGTTACATTTTAAAATTTTGCGTTCCCATTAATGTTTAGTTTTTTTTGGTTAAACAATATTTACTATTGCTTAGAGCAATTGATTAAACGAGTATAGTACATAAGTCACTCCAAATCAAAAGTTCAGTGAGATACTCTGAACTCCAACCAATTCATGACACTCTATATCTTATTATTGTATCTGTAATCAAATAATTATCATTTTTCGAGATACTCATTTTTATGATTTTTTAACCAATTTAATTTTTGTAAAAGTTGAATTCAAATGCTCACCTCGTAAAAATGAAAATAATAATTATTTAATAGTAATTATTGTGTATAACTGTTGTAACATGTGAAAATGGTAAAAAAAAATTGTAATTTATGGTAACAAAATGATCATTTTAGGTTAATTAGTTATCACTTTAAGATATATATAGTCACCACTTTTCAGTATTAATTAAAGTAAACCGTGGTATTTTTTTGGTGATTATTTAACTCAAAGTGGTCCTTAGATAACCTAAAGTTTTAACTTTTTTTTTTTTACCATAAATTTCTAATTTTAAGGTCTGTTATACGGTACAATGGTGTATACTATAATTTGTGCTAAAATTAAGTTATTTGAATTCAAAATAGTGGCCCAATTTTATTGTGTCGCACATTAATTGGATATTTACGTAGCTTAGTGATACAATATATACCGTACTTTTATTGTTGTTATATATTCGTACTACATAGAATACGTTTTAAAGGATTAAAGATACATTTGTTTTAACTATTAGACTAAGACATCTACGATTATACACGTAAAACGTACTAACATGATGCATGCATGATGTTAAGGCAAGAAGGTAGTAGCCCTAAAAATATAATAATCACACGCGGTTTCACGTAGGTCATCATATCATTAATTAATTAATTAATTAATTAATTAATTGTAGTTCGTTATGCCATGCATCGATCAACATTAATAAACTAATAGTTCAAAAGTTGAAACTAATCAAAGAGTTACTATCGAGTAAGAGTCCCCCACGTTTAGTCTTTTTGCTTATCATATACAAATATACATATTCTCTCCGATTTAAAATAATTATTGTACGGTCTCGTTTAAATAATATATATATATATATATACGTGAACAGTATTGTATTGAATCCGTATATGTCAATCATTTAAATCCGAAGGTCAGGTAGTACGTACGCTATAAAAAAATGAAAAACAATATTTCTCGTTTGATCTCAAATATAAATACAGCATATGTTAATAACTTTCTAATGATCAGACGTATTTCGTTATGACATGAATATTATTGATAATGGTTCAAAGTCGAAAACTAATCAAGAGTAAAAATTGTACAATAATACTTTTTTTTGACGAGTTGATATTATCCACTTTATCTTTTAATAATATTAAAACATTATATTGATAAACTAATAGTACGTTCAAAGTTGAAAGTAATGAAGAGTGACTATCGGAGTAAGAGTCACCCACGTTTAGTCTTTGCTTATCATATATATATATATATATATAAAAATGAAAAATAATATTTATCGTTTGATATTAAATATAAAATACGGAGTATATGTTAACTTTCTAATGATCAGACGTATTTCGTTATGATATCAACATCGAAACTGTACTAATGGTTAACTAATGGTTATGATAAAATAATGGTTCAACGTCGAAACTAATCAAGAGTAACAAGTTAATAACGTAACGGAATACAATAATATTTTTTATGACAGGTTTATATTATCTGGAAAATAGGATTATAGACCTAGTTGTACAATCGCATTGTACAAATCAAGTGTAAGTTTTTGAGCTTTTGTGCATATTATTAAGCTTAAAAAAGTTTCTGAGCTGAGTTGTAAGTTTTTGAGCTTGAACATTTATGTGATTTAACTCGACAACTTCACACTAAAGCTCATAAATTTTACAGCAAAACTCGAAATCTTTGTGATAAAGTTTAAGATCTTAAAATCAGTTATACATAAAGCTTTGTATAATCCTCTAAATGATATTATCTACTTATTTATCTTTTAATAATATTAACAATATTTTTTGATCGATTTCTATGATACAATGCGTATGTTAGCTTTCTAGCGGAACGAAATATCAATAAACTACTTAATTGTTCAAAGCTCAAGTAAGGCCCTGTTCTTTTCGGCTGAAACAAGGCTGAGCTGAGCTGAGCTGGTCTGATAGGAGCTGAGCTGGTCTGATAGAAGCTGAGCTGAGCTGAATTGAATTTATAGAAGCTGAAACTAATAATTTCTTATATAAATTATCTAATAATTTTAAGAAAAATATTGGAGCTGAGCTGATAAGAGCTGGGCTGAGCTGATAAGAGCTGGGGTGAGCTGATAAAAGCTGAGCTGGTCTGAAACGGGCTGAAATTAAAACGAAAAGAACAGGGCCTAAGAGTGTCCAACGTTTAGTCCTCTTTGCGTTTCATTAGAAATCGTTATAGAAACAAACAAAACAATGATTGTGACGTTTATATATTATTATTATCGTTGCTAATTAAACTAATAATTAGGGCATCTTTCACTAATATGAACGTGTGAAATTTCTGGGTTATTACAAAACTTTAGGTTCACATTTGTTTACGTACATTCCTTCCCTATAAATAACTGCATGCCCCATGGTTGCACCATAATTCATAACTTAGAGTATAAACATTTTGTCAACAAAAAAATTAAAGTAACAACACAATGATTTCTCAAGACATTATTATTATTCCAATTATTGTAGTTTTCCTAAGCATATCATTAGCTTTATGGAGTTCACTAAAGAAAATACTTCAAAACCCTAAAAAATTAATCACAAAATTAATGAAACAACATGATATTAATACTAGTTGTTCACATTTACCTCCAAGTCCACCAAAACTACCCATAATAGGGCATCTTCACTTAGTAGGGAGCTTACCCCATCGTAGTTTCCAAACCCTAGCCAAGAAATACGGTCCCATTATGCACCTTAAGCTCGGTTCCATGCCTGTTATTGTTGTCTCATCACCCGACATGGCCGAACGTCTTCTTAGAAACCATGATGTTCTTTGTGCTAAGAGGCCCATGTCCGACGTCTCCCATGACCTTTCTTACGGGTCTAAGGGGGTGATTTTCACCCCCTATAGCCCATACTGGCGTAACGTCAGGAAACTATGTGTGATGGAGCTTTTAAGTGCTTCTAAGATAAGGTCGTTTGCGTGGTTGAGGAAGGAGGAGATTGCGAGGCTGGTGTGTTCTCTTAAGGATGCTTCGGAGTCTAATCAGTCTGTCGAGATTGGAGCGAGTGTGGGTGGGGTTTTGGAGGAGTTAATATATAGAATGTTGTATGGAAGTCCTAAGGAAGACTTGGCTCTTAGGTCTGTTGTCCTCGAGGCTTTGAGACTTTCTGGCACTCTTAATATCTCAGACTACTTAACATTTCTTGCTCCATTTGATATCCAGGTGTGTTTCTTTTACACACTTATATACTATCTTGTAGTGTTATTAATTAACGAATTTATGCATGTAAAATTTATGATCTACTCCATACATTAATGAGATTGAACTTAGTTTAAGTATTTCCAATAATGATGAACTTAACTCACCCTAATTTATCACATTACACTAAAAAAATCATCACTTGGGCCACGGAAATTTTGTCATCACGAAGATTTTATTGTGGCAAATAGTATAATCTAGCCACGGGAATTTTTTGAGCCTAATTAATTTGAGTTTTGTTTGTGCTACAGGGCTTGAAACGACGCATTAAGAAACTTATGGTAATTGTCGACGATGTATTAGAGAAGATTATAAGCAACCATGAAGATGAAGCCAAAAAAGAACAACGAACTCACAAAGATTTAGTAGATGTTATGATATCGATAATGAAAAATAATAATCACCCTAGTAGTGGACCTACATATACAATCGAAAGAGATAATATTAAAGCCATTCTAATCGATTTAGTCGTGCCAGCAATCGATAGTGGCACAAACATAGTAAAATGGGCACTTGCATATCTTTTGAAACACCCACAAACATTGAAAAAACTACAAGACGAGATCAAAAGTGTTGTGGGTATGAATAGAATCGTTGAAGAGCAAGATATACCAAAATTCCGTTACTTAGACGCAGTAATTAAGGAAATATTTAGGTTATACCCTATCATCTTCGCTCCACACGAGGCCATGGAAGAATTTTCCTTCGATGGATATAAAATTCCTAAGGGTTCGCAAATATTTTTAAATTCATGGGCAATTGGTAGAGACCCAAGTATATGGTCCGATAACTGTGAGGAGTTCCACCCTGAAAGGTTTATGGAGAACGATATTGACACAATTAGCGGCCAAGACTTTCGTCTTGCGCCCTTTGGGTTTGGGCGAAGGAGGTGCCCCGGGACTCTTCTGGGTTTGTTGAATGTGAAGCTATTGTTATCTCAATTGGTTCATTGCTTTGATTGGAAGATGGCCGATGGCACGTCCCACGAAGGTCTAGTGATGCAGGAGAAGTTTGGACTTGTTATGACCATGGCTAATGACTTAGTGTTGATACCCAAATTCCGTCTTAATAATGTTTAAACATACTTCGTGTTATTATCCAAATTCACGTAATATTCTAGGAATATTACGAAGTCATTGTATTATACGTGAGTAATACTCTTAAGGATAGTATCCTATATATCGTATCTTATCATATATGTCTAATAGATCTCATTTATGTTTTTCTCAATTTGTATGCAAAGTATTTTGTAAAAGCATTAATAGTACGGGTAGTGGACAAATAAAAAACGGGTTTTGTTTTTTGTCATATCATCGTCATCGATCTCACTTTTTTACAAATTTGAGTTTCCTACCTCGTTATTCATACCAAAAATAAAGATAAACAAAAGATCAGAACTAAGTGTTGGAATATTTGCTTCAAAAGAAAGCTTCAAAAGAAACATTTATATTATTTAAGTTGTAGAGTATATCACATTCCTCATTTTTTGTTTTCTAAACTTTTTTATACTCTGTACTTTTTAGGAGATGATATTGACGATTTCAGAGAATAATTCATGTTAGCCAACCCAAATCATTTTGGGACTAAGGTTCAACTGTTATTGTTGTTAACAAAAACACGATATGAAAATTAACTAGGTACGTCACCCGTGAAATTCACGGGATTATCCGCTTAAAAATTATGTGCGTTGGTTTTTGTAAATCATCCACCAAGTCGTTTGGCGAATGTATATACAGAGTAGTTGTTTGAAATTACATGTGAATCGATTTCGTGTTTAATGGAATTAAACATAGTTAAAATGTAGTTTCGATTGCAATAATGATGGTGCATAAAGTTGTAATTAGAGCTGACAAAAGTTACCTAAGAGAAATGAATCATCTTTGTTGTAAAGTATTTGTCATTCTTTATCAATGAATATTAAGTTTGTATTGATTGTTATAACAAATAATAAAATAAGGGTAAACGAAAAGGTTTCAATCAATTAATAATAAAATTAATAAGGAATCTAATAAAAGCATAAATTAATACCACATACTAATAACATAACAAATTAGTCTTTACGGTGTATTAGATATAAGTTGTAGAAAAATATGTGATTAAAAAAATTTAAGTGATAATAAATGTAATAAAATGAATCATATTTGTCGAGAAGTCAAAAAATAAAGTTAAGAAATGGATTAACTTAAACGCAATGAAATTTGAAATCTTTTATTATTTACGGATGAATATTAATTTTCTATTTGATTATTATAATAATAATAATTATTAATTAATTAAATAAGGGTAACCGAAAAGGTTTTCCAAATTTAATAAATAGAATACTTAACATCACATATAATAATTAAAAATTCGGTACTATATTATTAAAAATATTTAGTACTATATTATTGCAAATTATTCAGTACTATATTATTGCAAATTATTAAAAATTCAGTACTATATATAACCAATTACCAAGGCCAACCGAGAAGTTTAATAATAAAGTGAAAACTTTATAACATATCTATAATTATGAAAAAACAATACATATATATAAGCAACAAAACAAAATGCAATAAGAATAAATTAGAGTCGAATGCAAGAAATTTTAAAAACACAAACAGTTGTAACTTCTTCTTAATCATATTTTGTAAATTTCTTCAAGTTTGAATATAAATAAAAGCACACTCTTATAAACACAAAATTCATACTCCCTCTATCCATTTTTAATCTTCCTACTTTCCTTTTTGGATTGTCCATCTTTAAACTTCCTACTCACAATATTTCTTCTTTTGGTTAATTTTTGTGGTTCATATCATTTCTGACCCCACATTTTCTCTCAACTTTCATTTTCCACCACACACTACACTCCACCCTTAATTTTTGTGTCTACTCCCCCATGAAGTTTAAATTTGGATGGAGGGAGTAATATTTAAAGATAACTTGAAATATATCTATATAAATAATCAATTTAAATAAAATTATTATACCTGAAAAGTGAGAAATTCCAGACTTGATTATTGGCTTCGCATAAGTTAACTAAAATTAGATACAAAAAGATAAAATTAGCACTAAAATTAGAATCAACGGAGAACAATTATACAACTGAAGAGAGTATTTTATAAATAGAACGAAAAAAAAATTTAATAAGAAAAAAATTGCCATTGTATAAAGCCAAAACTTGATGACACATATATATATGGGGGAAAAATTTAATAAGACTAAATTGACAAAGGGAAGAAATTAATAACAACAACAACAACAACAACAACAACAACAACAATAATAATAAAGGATTGTTTGAGCATTTAATATCTGCCACGCGGCAAAAAAATAAATACTCAAATAACCTTTTTAACTTTATATGTAGATAGATAGATAGATAATAATAAAATTAATAAGGAATCTAATAAAAGCATAAATTAATACAACATACTAATAACATAACAAATTAGTCCGGACGGAGAATTAGATATAAAAAAGGTGGAGAAAAATATGTGATTTAAAAATTTAAGCGATAATAAATGTATTACGAATATTACTTTTCGGATTTTGTTTTTGTTTAGTGAACTTATGTAAAGCCAATAATCATGTCTGAAAGTTCTCATTTTTCAGGTATAATATATTTAAATATCATGGGTTTTGTGTTCATAAGAGTGTACTTTTTTTTTATTAATCGAAAATAGTAAATTGTGTAATACTACCTTTTATAGCAATAAGAATTTTCATTTGTGAATGTAAAAATCAATGCAAATTATTTTCATTAATAAATTTACTATGACCTACATTTTCAGAAATCACAATCTTTTCTAAAACTTTTATTTAATAACTTGTTGTATTATTATATGTGATATTAAGTTTTTTTTATTATATTAAATGTAATTAATTACATTAGTAATTGACCAAAACCTTTTCATTTACCCTTATTTAATTATTATTTGTTATAATTCATTGATTATTTATATAAATATATTTCAAGTTAAATTTATCTATCATGAGTTTTGTGTTCATAAGAGTGTACCATTTTTTTTAATCGAAAATAGTAAATTGTGTAATACTACCTTTTATAGCAATAAGAATTTTCATTTGTGAATGTAAAAATCAATGCAAATTGTTTTCATTAATAAATTTATTTGTTTTCATTATCAAATTTATTATGACCTGCATTTTCAGAAATCACACTCTTTTCTAAAACTTTTATTTAATAATTTGCTGTATTATTATATGTGATATTAAGTTTTTTTCCATTAAATGTAATTAATTACATTAGTAATTGACCAAAACCTTTTCATTTACCCTTATTTAATTATTATTTGTTATAATAATGAGTAGAAAATTAATATTTATTGATAAGGAATGTAAATTTCATTTGACCTAACTTACTCCATTATTTTATTTTATTTTTATGCTTTTCAACAAAGATGAGTCATTTTCTTAGTGCATTTGTTATCACGTACATAATTTTAATCACAATCTAATACTATCTTTTATAGCAGTAAGAATTTTTATTTGTGGATGTAAAAATCACTGCAAATTGTTTTCATTAATAAATTTATTACGAACTACATTTTCGAAAATCACAATCTTTTCTAAAACTTTTTTTAATAAGCTGTTGTATTATTATATGTGATATTAAGTTTTTTTTTATTAAATGTAATTAATTACATTAGTAATTGACCAAAATCTTTCCATTTACCCTTATTTAATTATTATCTGTTATAATAATGAGTAGAAAATTAATATTCATTGATAAAGAATGAAAATTTCATTTGATTTAACTTACTCCATTATTTTATTTTATTTTTATACTTTCCAACAAAGATGATTCATTTTGTTAGTACATTTATTATCACGTACATTATTTTAATCACAATCTTTCTAAAAATTTTATCTAATATTTTGTCTATGTATATATAAGTTTAATAATAAAGCGAAAACTTTATAACAACTCTAAAATTATGAAAAAAGAATACATATATGTAAGCAACAAACAAAATACAATAAGAGTAAATTAGAGCCGAATGCAAGAAATTGTAAAAGGACAAACAACTTCTTAATCATATTTTGTAAATTTCTTAAGCTTGAATATAAATAAAAGCACACTCTTATGAACCCAATATCCGTGATATTTAAAGTGAACTTGAAATATATTTATATAAATAATCAATTAGAATAAAATTATTATACCTGAGAAATGAAAAATTGCAGACTTGATTATTGGCTTCGCATGATTTTACTAAACAAAAACAAATGCAAAAAGATTAAATCAACACTAAAATTAGAATCAAGGAAGAACAATTGTACAACTGAAGAGAATATTTTAAAAACAGAACGGAAATGCATCTATCTATAATCATGAAAAAACAATACATATATAAGCAACAAAACAAAATGCAATAAGAATAAATCAGAGCCGAATGCAAGAAACTGAAAAACAAAAACAGTTGTAACTTCTTCTTAATTATATTTTGTAAATTTATTCAAGTTTGAATATATATAAAAGTACACTCTCATGAACACAAAATCCATTATATTTAAAGTTAACTTAAAATATATCTATATAAATAATCAATTAAAATAAAATTATTATACCTGAAAAGCGAGGAATTCCAGACTTGATTAGTGGCTTCACATAAGTTCAGTAAACAACAACAAATGCACGAAAAAAAATTAGGACTAAAATTAGAATCAACAAAGAGCAAGTATACAACTGAGGAGAATATTTTTAAAATAGAACGGGAACTTTTTTAATAAGACAAAATTTGCCATTGTGTAAAGGCGAAACTTGGTGACACGTATATATGAGGGGAAAAATCAGTAATACTAAATTGAAAAATCAGAGCCGAATGCAAGAAACTGAAAACCAAAAACAGTTGTAACCTCTTTTTAATCATATTGTGTAAATTTCTTCAAGTTTGAATATAAATAAAAGTACACTCTTATGAACACCAAATCCATTATATTTAAAGTTAACTTCAAATATATCTATATAAATAATCAACTAAAATAAAACTATTATACCTGAAAAGCGAGGAATTCCAGACTTGATTAGTGGATTCACATAAGTTCACTAAACAACAACAAATGCACGAAAAAAAATTAGCACTAAAATTAGAACGAACAAAGAGTGAGTATACAACTGAGGAGAATATTTTGAAAATAGAACGGAAAATCTTTTAAGAAGACAAAATTTGCAACTGTGTAAAGGCAAAACTTGGTGACACATACGTATATGAGGGAAAAATTCAGTAAGACTAAATTGACAAAAGGAATGAAATTATAAATAATAATAATAATAATAATAATAATAATAACGAAAGGTTGCTCAAGCATTTAATGCCCGCCACGTGGCAAAAAATTAAATGCATAAACAACCCTTTTAACTTTATTTATAGAATTGATTGGGTTAGGGTTGAAGTCTTCTAACACAAATTACCTCTTGATATATATGAAAGGGTTATAATGGGAGAGGATTGAGTCAATAATAACCTATTTGAATTATCCGAAAATATCATTTTTAATTTTATTATTTTTCATAATGGGTAATATTATACGATTGTAATATAAGTTGATTAAGATATAATTTAGTGAGTTACACAGATTGAAAATAACCTAACGAAAGATAAACAAAGTTAAATAAGTTGGGTTAATCGTGTTACTGAAAATTAAATGGATCGAGTTGGATCTGATATTACCGACAGTAATATGTAAGTAGGTTTGAGTTTGGATTCGAGAATTAAACGGGTCGGGATGACGATTTACACGATGTATAGAGTTCACCTAGAAAACAAATTTCGTTGACGAAACGTTGCATTTTTATATATTCCTTCTATTCCCATGCATGTTGCCATAATGCCATTATTGTTAATAGATTGTCGTGAATATCGAAAGTTCATTCTCCTTAATTGTGAATAGTAGTGTCGAAAAGAGAAAGGGGAAGGTTCGACTTGAACGAATGGAATAATAAATATATAATAGGAAAAATAGCAGGATTCAAAGAAACGTATGTCTATGTCAAGTGGAGTAAGAGATAGAACTTATTTATTTCAAAAAAATAATAGATCAAAACTATTATCGGTGCTGTTTTAAAAAATACTCTATATATATCTATACAATATATCAGTCTTAAGACTCTTAAGCTCTAAAATTAAATTTGAATTTAAAATAGAGGCTCAATGTTACTGTGTTGCATTAATTGGATACAATATATACATGCAAATCAAGCTCATTTTGTACTATCCTCACAAGTCACAAGCTTATTAGATACAATGAATATGGATCTTACCAAATCAATAATGACCAATCAATCAAGCTATATTTTGATGCTTATAAACTAGCTAGAGTGAATCTTTTGATTTTAGGGAATGCAATTAAATTAGACCGGTCAAACGAGTAAGGTTCGTTGGATTACTTGGTGGGTTAATATGACAAACCATTTTATATTATTAGAAATATATAGATACTCATTTTACTACAAAAGCGATAATAGAATATAAATGTAATAGTTATTGGACATCAACTATATATCATTTTAAAGTTTTGGTTGAGTTGGTTCATCTAACATGGTATCAAAGTCAGCGTGACCAAAGATCACAATGCAAGTTCGAATTCTGTCAATCCCTAATACTCCCTCCATTCAACTCCATTTTACCCATTACTTTATGCACATTTGCCGAGACGCATTTTAAATTGTTAATATCTTTCACTAGGTATGAGTAAAAATTATAATTTTTTGATATTCTTATTCTACTCGTCAAGACGAATCAAACAATATCCCACATGATAGTATTTTGTCTTATAGATTATGTAGAATTTTGAAGATCCTTTTGGTTTGTGAATAGTGTCGAGAACCCTTATGGTGGAGTATGAGTAATATCTCAAACTCAGCTCTCAAGTGGAACCACATGGTACGAGGTGAGGGAGACTGATGAGGAAACTCATGATCTCGTTATCTTTTTTTCAGTTGAACCTCAGTATATGGAATAACGCGATATTATTAGGTAAAGGTTGGACTTGACAAACATGTCCTCAACCAGGTCGAGTACAGATCTCATCAAATTGAATGATTTACTTTGAATTTACATTTTGAGTACAGATTGATCTCATCCAGAGATAATATCGATCAAACTGCATTAATATACTATATATATACTCAGTATTATTTAGAGTACGCTTCTTTTAATCATTAGATTAAAACATTTACCGGAAATATATACAATAATGTTATAACGTGATTCATGATTGTATTTCGTTATGAGATAAACTAATAACCAAAGAGTAACTATCGAAGTAATATTTTATTGGTTCGGAAGTAACTAATTAAGTAAGAGTCCCCCAAACGTTTAGTCTTTGACTCTTTGTGTAATAATAATAATAAGAAATTAAAAATAATAGAATCAAAACAAAACAATGATTGTGACGTCTATATTATTATATTGTTGCTACTTGCTAAACTAATAATTAGGGCATCTTTTATTAATATGAACGTGTGAAATTTCATGGTTATTATTACAAAATATTCATGTTCACATTTGTGTATGTACCTTACTTTTCTATAAATAGTAACAAAAAAAGTAACATTTTATCAAAAAAAAATAACAAAAACAATGATTTCTCAAGGTATTATTCCAATTATAGTAGTTTTGCTAAGCATATTATTATCTTCATTGAGTTCATTAGTAAGGAAAATACTCAAACAATCAAAAAAATTAATCACAAAATTAATGAAACAACATGATATTAATACTAGTTGTTCACATTTACCTCCAAGTCCACCAAAATTACCCATAATAGGGCATCTTCACTTAGTAGGGAGCTTACCACATCGTAGTTTCCAAACCCTAGCCAAGAAATACGGTCCCATTATGCACCTTAAGCTCGGTTCCATGCCCGTTATTGTTGTCTCATCACCCAACATGGCTGAACGTCTTCTTAGAAATCATGATGTTCTTTGTGCAAAGCGACCCATGTCTGACGTCTCCCATGACCTTTCTTACGGGTCTAAGGGAGTCATATTCTCCCCGTATAGCCCATATTGGCGTAACGTCAGGAAATTGTGTGTGATGGAGCTTTTAAGTGCTTCTAAGATAAGATCGTTTGCTTGGTTGAGGAAGGAGGAGGTTGCGAAGCTGGTGTGTTCGCTTAAAGATGCTTCAGAGGCTAATCAGTCTGTCGAGATTGGAGCGAGTGTGGGTGGGGTTTTGGAGGAGTTGATATATAGAATGTTGTATGGGAGTCCTAAGGAAGACGTTGCTCTTAGGTCTGTTGTCCTTGAGGGTTTGAGGGTTTCTGGCACTCTTAATATTTCAGACTACTTAACATTTCTCGCTCCGTTCGATATTCAGGTTTGTTTCTTTTACAAATTTACTATTTCCTTCTTTCCAATAATGTTGGAAAATAATGTTTAATGTGTCACATGTTAAATTGTATAAAAGGAAATGTTACAACCACAACTTTAAATGTCATTATTATCACAGGTGTAAAACTTGTTTTTTTGGTTGAAATAGATTGAATTAAATTTGAATGAAACAGATTTAACGTACATAAACTCTCGACTTAACATGATGAGGTGAACTAAATTGAAATAAATTAAGTGGGTTTATTGAAGTTAAACTTAGGTTAGCTATTCTAAATAATGATAAACTTAATTAAGCATAATTTATAAGATTACTTTGGTATACTTTTCTTTTCATTTTTTTCCCAATGAACCTAATTTGAGTTTTGTATGTGTTACAGGGGTTGAAACGACGCATTAAAAAGGTTATGATAATCGTGGACGATGTATTAGAGAAGATTATAAGCAGCCACGAAGATGAAGCAAAAAAGGAACAACGAACTCATAAAGATTTAGTAGATGTTATGATTTCAATAATGAAAAATAATAATCACCCTAGTAGCAATGGCCTACCTGCATATACAATTGAAAGAGATAATATTAAAGCCATTCTAATCGATCTGGTCGTGCCAGCAATCGATAGTGGTACAAACATAGTAAAATGGGCACTTGCATCTCTTTTGAAACACCCACAAAAATTGAAAAAACTACAGGACGAGATCGAAAGTGTCGTGGGTATGGATAGAATCGTTGAAGAGCAAGATATACCAAAATTCCGTTACTTAGACCTAGTAATCAAGGAAATATTCAGGTTATACCCTATCATCTTCGCTCCACACGAGGCCATGGAAGAATTTTCCTTCGATGGATACAAAATTCCAAAAGGTTCGCAAATATTTTTAAATTCATGGGCAATTGGTAGAGACCCAAGTATATGGTCCGATAACTGTGAGGAGTTCCACCCTGAAAGGTTCATTGAGAACGATATCGACACAATTAGCGGCCAGGATTTCCGTCTTGCGCCCTTTGGGTTTGGACGAAGGAGGTGCCCCGGAACTCTTCTTGGTTTGTTGAACGTGAAGCTATTGTTATCTCAGTTGGTTCATTGTTTTGATTGGAAGATGCCCGATGGCACGTCCCCCGAAGGTCTAGTGATGAAGGAGAAGTTTGGACTTATGACCATGGCTAATGACTTGGTGTTAATCCCTGAATTCCGTCTTAATTAATAATGTTTAAATGTATCGTCTACTCTGTATTATTTTTGCATTTTGTATATCACATTTTTCGTAATAATGTTGTACAACATATGTACGTCACTTTAAATTCATAATATACATATACAATACTAGTTTTGATACTCGTGCGATGTATGAGTGCAACAATAATATTATAATACTTCTTTTTAATCCCTAAATTCGTCTTAATAATATTTAAATGACTCAGCTCACTAGATACCGTACTAACAAGATCATTTGAACGATGCCACAATTACTCTCAAACTCTTTGTATTTCCTCTCGCACTCTGAGTAAATGGCTCACTATTATATATACTCTCACTTACTCTCACTTGCTGGTTTATGTAATATGTTAGACTGAGATGTTTTCGATGATCAGAAGCATGGTATTTAATTATAAGCTGCAAAGCATGCTTTACATTTTGCAACTTCTGAAGAAAAAAGTTAGAATCGTCCATTCCCTATATTGATATATTATAGGGTTATTTCATGACAATAATACCAACTATAAGGGGGCTTCTTAGAATAATCTCAACTATACGTAATCTCGTTTTAATATGATCAACTATGCCTTCATTAATCCCATTTCGCTATGGGCAAAATTATGACCTACTATAACCGGTAATAGTGACCGGTTGTGACTTTCTAGGGTCCTTGAGTGTTCCGTCGTCGTTCATGAAAGCCAAAACAACAAGAAAATTAAAGCATTTTTTTCATGGCTTCTACAATACTAATCAGAAAAAAAAAATGCAAGATGAATTTTGGGAAGTTTCAAAAAAAATTAACCAATAGCCGAAACTGAAAAGGAAGGTTCAACCGGTTTTCCAGGTAACCGGTCACCTATATCAATGAGAGATTAATGAAGACATAGTTCATATTAAAACGAGATTACGTATAGTTGGGATTAATCTAAGAAGTCCCCTTATAGTTGGTATTATTGTCATGAAATAACCCTATATTATAATGCGATTAATAACCCTATATTATAATGCGATTAAGTGTGTGTTTCGTTGAATAAAATTAGAATGAAAAAAACGTGGAGCTAAACTTGGTTGTGCATGCATACAATCCCTGCATGAAATGTGAGGGGATCCCACTTGAAGGGACGTTGCATACATACCAACTACATTTTCATCAATGCTCATAAATAACTAAGAGAGAATAGAAAACAATATCGGAATTCGTAGGGACATAGTATGAGGGTCACTGCTTTGAAAATAATTTCGACACGATTGTGGTGGTGATTGACTGGCCTAACATCATCGGTTGTTCCCTAGAGATTGACACTAGAGCGCTAGGACTTGGCCTGGCCAACTTAACTGGTATCCTAATCTCTTTTTGTCACCTTAGTCCATCAATTACGACAAGTACATGTGTCAGAGTGTTTATGGAACGAGTGGCAACAAAAACATACATGAGATATACAAATACAAAAATAATACAGAGTAGATACATTTAAACGTTACTAAGACGGAATTTAGGGATTAACACCAAGTCATTAGCCATGGTCATAACAAGTCCAAACTTCTCTTGCATCACTAGACCTTCGGGGGACGTGCCGTCGGCCATCTTCCAATCAAAGCAATGAACCAACTGAGATAACAACAGCTTCACATTTAACAGGCCGAGAAGAGTTCCGGGGCACCTCCTTCGTCCAAACCCAAATGGCGCAAGACGGAAATCTTGGCCACTAATTGCGTCGATATCGTTCTCCATAAACCTCTCTGGGTGGAACTCCTCACAGTTATCGGACCATATACCTGGGTCTCTGCCAATTGCCCATGAATTTAAAAATATTTTTGAACCTTTCGGAATTTTGTACCCATTGAAGTAAAATTCTTCCATGGCCTCGTGTGGAGCGAAGATGATGGGGTATAACCTGAATATTTCCTTGATAACTGAGTCTAAGTAACGAAATTCTGGTATATCTTGCTCTTCAACGATTCTATTCATACCCACGACACTTTCGATTTCATCTCGTAGTTTTTTCAATTTTTGTGGGTGTTTCAGAAGAGATGCAAGTGCCCATTTTACTATGTTTGTAGCACTATCGATGGCTGGCACGGCTAAATCGATTAGAATGGCTTTAATATTATCTCTTTCGATTGTATATGTAGGTCCACTACTAGGATTATTATTTTTCATTATCGATACCATAACATCTACTAAATCGTTGTGAGTTCGTTGCTCCTTTTTGGCTTCATCTTCGTGGTTGCTTATAATCTTCTCTAACACATCGTCGACAATTATCATAAGCTTTTTAATGCGTCGCTTCAAACCCTATAGCATATACAAAGTCTAAGTTAAGCTCTAAAAATTGGGGGAGGAGAAAAGAAGTACCAAAGTGATAAATTATGGTTAATTATTTAATCAGTAGTATCTAGTTTCTAATAAATAAAACAAACCTGAATGTCGAATGGAGCGAGAAATGTTAGGTAGTCTGATATATTAAGAGTGCCAGAAAGTCTCAAAGCCTCGAGGACAACAGACCTAAGCGCCAAATCTTCCTTAGGACTTCCATACAACATTCTATATATCAACTCCTCCAAAACTCCACCCACACTCTCTCCAATCTCGACAGATTGATTAACCTCCGAAGCATCCTTAAGCGAACACACCAACTTCGCAACCTCCTCCTTCCTCAACCACGCAAACGATCTTATCTTAGAAGCACTCAAAAGCTCCATGACACACAATTTTCTGACGTTACGCCAGTAAGAGCTATACGGGGTGAAAATCACCCCCTTAGACCCGTAAGAAAGGTCATGGGAGACGTCGGACATGGGTCGCTTTGCACAAAGGACATCATGATTTCTAAGAAGACGTTCAGCCATGTCGGGTGATGAGACAACAATGACGGGCATGGAACCGAGCTTAAGGTGCATAATGGGACCGTATTTCTTGGCTAGGGTTTGGAAACTACGATGCAGTAAGCTCCCTACTAAGTGAAGATGCCCTATTATGGGTAGTTTTGGTGGACTTGGAGGTAAATGTGAACAACTACTGGTAGTATTAATATTAATATTACTATAAATAGCTTGTTGTTTCATTGATTTTGAGATTATTTTTGTAGGTTTTTGAAGTATTTTGTTGAGTGAACTCCATAAAGTTAATAATATGCTTATTAAAACTACTATAATTGGAATAATATCTTGAGAAGTCATTTTTTTTTGTTATTCTTTTTTTTGAAAGCTTTTTTTTGATAAAATGTGTATGCCCAAAGTTGAATTATTGTGCAACATAGGCTAGTATTTATAGGGAAGTAATGCATTTGTAATTCCTCCGTTCATATCCAAAATGTACGTATATTTATTTTTGGACCGTTCAAATCCAATTGATCTCTTTTTCTCAGTCCATTTTTTGGATCAAACTATCTTTACTCTACTAACATATTTACACTATATGCCATTGTGAAATGACGTTTTGGATAATTAATGGTTAATTTATTCCTAATTATTGTACGCACCTGCAATATTATTTTAATACATTTTAAATCTTTATGCAAAATAGAAACGTATCTTTCGGATATGAACAGATTGATGGAGTAACAGCCAAAAACATTTTACACGTTTATATGAGTGAAAGATGCCCTAATTACTCGTATTATTCTAGCATCGATACATGGTAGTCATGTAGACATCGCAATCGTTGTTTTATTTGTTTCTATTATTCAAAATTTCTTATGATACACAAAGACTAAACGTGGACACTCTTATTACTTCAATTCTAACTAGACCTAAAATGATCGGGTGTCGGGACAGATTCGCATCATGTGAATTCAAGGTGAGCCTCTCAAATTGATTAAACCGGTACTCGATCGACTTGGTTCACATAGTTGTTAGCGAAAATTACACATTACAACCTTATAAAAATCATTTTTTTTAAATTACAGACTTATAAAAAAAATTCAACAATTACTACCTAATAAAACACTTTCTATTTACTTTTGCTACCTTAAGTGAGATTATTAAGTTGATTTTCGTCCAAAAATACATTTTGTCTAATTACGTGACCATTTTGCCCCTGCATCTATTTATTGAGTCTATTCACTCTTTCATGAACTTTATCACTCTTATTGTTTTTCAATTTCTATCCTGCTGTTCTTCAATATCTTCCCTCTCCTTCTTTACTGTTTCTATCCCTCCATTATTTTTGATCTAGTTAGCTAACATTTAATCTAATTAAAACAAATTTGAGAAACCCTAAATTGCAATTACACTAAACAATAGACTTAATTCATATAAGAAAAACTAAATTTAAATGCAAATCTGGGTTTTACTGTAAGAATTGATTGAAAATCCTAAATTAACGATTGAATCGATTGAAAGCTTACATTTAGATTTGTTGTTTTCTTCAATTGTAAATCTGGGTTTCAATTTTGTACGAAATATTGTTGAATTTTTTTTTTTTAAGTTTATAATTGAAAAAAAGTAATTTTTATAAGGCTGTAATGTGTAATTTTCGCTATTTGTTAGGTCCAACTTTTACCTACCTAATACACGGTTGGTTGATTGGTTCGTTGGTTTGCATGTTATCCCATATGTTCAAGGTTCAACTGAAAAAGATAACAAGGTTATCGTAAATTGTGATCAGTTTTATTAGTATAATTTTTTTTTATATTATTAATCATACTGATTTTTATTACTTTCGATATCATTATTATATCAATTTGTAATTTGTCCATCAATAAGTTTATTGAGATATCGTCTCATAATAGCTAGACCTGCTATTTTGAAAATAGTAATCATAGTAGTTTCCATCTATTATTATTAGGAATAACTAAATTTTATCTCGTACTCCACTTGACATAGACACATTCCTTTGAATCTTCTTCTCTCATGTTATGAGTATTTATTATTGACATTATTATTATTATTATTATTATTATTATTATTTGATAACTATAAGGATTTTTACATGAAAAGCAAAAGACAATAGCATAATGTCCTATTTTCAATTCATATTTAATTCTGGAGGTTAAGATGATATATTGTACCTAGACCTGTCAAAAACTGACCCGACCCGAAAACCCGATCCGAAACCGCCCAAAAAAAAACCCGAAAAAACCCGCCCGAAAATGACCGAAACCCGAAAGTGACCCGACCCGATAATAACCCGAATATATTGGGTCAAAACCCGCCCGAACCCGTTACCCGTCCGAAAATAGATAAATTAAAAAAATATTGCTATTATACAATAAAGTTTCTCAAAACACTAAGAAATATTTTTTTTTCCTCAAAATTTTAAGAAATAATATTTATGTATACATCTTTAAAATCATATTTTTATCAGATAATTATTATAATGAGAAAAAAATCAATAAATCGAGTCAAAGTTCGTCATATATATTCGTACTTCTTGTAGAAATAAAATATCAATGTAAATTAAAAGATATATTAAATAAAACATGTTTATTCTCACTAATATCATACTCCCTCCCATTCTTTGGATTCCTACCATTTGATTAAAATACTACTCACATATAATCAATTTATGGTAGGAATCCAAAGAATGGGAGGGAGTATATTAAATGAGATGATTAAAAAAATTAAGAATAAAATTGTATTTTATGATTAAAAAAAGTAAAGAAAATTAATATTTTTAAAGTGCGTTAATAACCCGTATTTGACCCGAACCCGACCCGAAACCCGTATAAACCCGACCCGTATAAAACCCGTATTTTTCAAACCCGAAATACACCCGACCCGTATTTTACCCGAACCCGAAATGACCGAACCCGAAACCCGACCGTCCGACCCGTTTGACAGGTCTAATTGTACCTGTATTTTTCAGAATAATCGATCTGATCTCACGGTAGTTTTCATCTATTATTATTCGAAATAAATAACCCCCACCTTGTACTCCACTTGACGTAAACACGTTCCTTTCAATCTTGTTTTTTTATACGAAATATTTAATTTATTGACTACTCATACTCGTCCGTAGTATTAGATAAAATTAAGGTTTTTTTTGACATAAAAACAAAGACATAGTAACATTGTACAACCAAGACAAAGTTGTTGAACTTTTGTGTATATTTATTGAGCTTATAAAAGTTTCTGAGCTGAGTTGTAAGTTTTTTAGCTTAAACATTTATGTGATTAATTCGACAACTTTACACTAAACTCAGAAAGTTTACAGCAAAACTCGAAATCTTTGTGATAAAGCTCAAAATCTTAAAATCAGTTGTACATAGAGCTATGTACAACTGGTGGTATAATCCTCTAGTTGATAAAAGTCTCATCATTTATTTGCTCTAACCCAATTAGAGGATTATACCACCAGTTGTACATAGCTCTATGTAAAACTGATTTTAAGATTTTACTCCGTAAGATTTATCACAAAGATTTCGAGTTTTGCTGTAAACTTTCTGAGTTTTAATGTAAAGTTGGCGAGTTAAATCACATAAATATTCAAGCTCAAAAACTTACAACTCAGCTCAGAAACTTTTATAAGCTCAATAAATATACACAAAAGCTCGACAAATTTGTCTTAGTTATACAATGCTATTGTACAACCAGGTGTATAATCATATTTTCCGCTCTAACCAATACTACGTAGTAGTCCCTCCGTCCCACTTGAAAAATTACGTTTCCTTTATACACGATTAATAAGGTAATAAAGGTAGTGAGAGGAAAATTATCGTTAATTTATTAAAAAACGAAAATAGAATAGTGTACTATACTGTAAATGTTACGGAGTATTAAAAAGAAAAATGTGAACTATTGACTGATACACCAAAAAAACAAAAGTGTGAACTATAAATTGTGACGTGAGGAGTACGTTAGTACATGATTTGGACCACATCAATCGTGTCGTAAAAAAAAAGTGTGAACTATTGATTGGACGTAATCATATTCATATTAATGTTAAATGGATTGTTATTTTCCTAATTCAAACTCAACCTACTTGCATAATAGTGTCTATAATCTCAACCCTAATAATCTAACCCATCTAATCATCACTAACACAACTAACCCGACTTGTTTAACCCCGTTTATTTTTCATCGGGTCATCCGATCTTTATTGATGATTAAAGTGTAATTATCGATTTGTTTTAATTTTTATTGATGATTTAAGTGTAATCATCAATCTGTTTTAATTTAGCGTACTCGGATTTGATTCACATATGGTAAATTCGATATAATATAATGTACTGTATGCAAGTTCGGGTACCATGGTCCAACTTTTTGTACAATTATAGTCTTCGTCGTCTCCCTGCAAGTAAATAAACAAAACAAATACCTGAGACGAAAAAAGTATACTTATTACACCAACGAGTTACCAAATCTCAAAGTAATTACCAAAAAAAACGACAGATGTCAACTAACTTAATTAGTTAATACAAACAGACAACGAGATGTGATATTAATAAACTATTCGGACTTAGGCCGCGGATAATCCGCGGCCGACTTCCGGTATAATTTGCCAAAGACATGGAGAGCAGTGACGAAGCCAATAAAGAACAGACTGATGACGAGCACGGCGGTGGGGCTGATCTTCAACCCGGGCGCGTCGTCCGTGTAAAACCTCAGCATGTTCCTGCTGGCTCCGTCCAACCCGCCTCCGCCTCCACTGGAGGCGGAGGCGGCGCTGGTGGTTGTTCGCCTGCGACGAACACCCGCCGCTGTTGACGCTGCGGATCCTCGTGGAGCCGCGGTGGTCGTTGGGCGGGTGTTGGCTGATGGTAGTTGTGGTTCGGATGAACCTCGACCCATTTTTTCTGTGATGAGTGATTGAACAAGAGTAATGTATTTTTTTTGTGATTTGGAGTGATGGAGTCAAAGTAGTCTTTGGTTTAGGTTGTCTAGGACACATGTTTACAAGACAATGTGGGCATTTGTCACTTGTGCATGCTTCTTTTAACATGCATGCAATCTAGGAGTTAAGACGGAGGTATTCTGAGTAATACTTCGTAGGTCATTATTGGTTCGAGCACCTTTAGTTAACAAGGTATTAGAGTCAACGTGATCAAAGGTTGCAAGAATGAATCCTGGCAACTCTCAATATCTCGAATAACTCTCAAGTGGAAGCACATGATACGGGGAGGATATATATGCAGACATGCAGTAACCACTCTTCAAGCTCAATAGGTGTTCGAGTGAGGGGACATAATTAATATAAATGTAATAGTTGCGCCACAATCATCACCTTAAGGTTTTGGTTTTGGTTGAGGTGGTCCTGTAACTAACGGTTTAATTTCATCTAAGGTAATACTCCATCCCATTTACTGGAATCCTACCATTTGATTAAAATATACTTCACATATATTCAATCTTTGGTAGGTTTCCAGTGAATGGGAGGTAGTACTAATTAAGTGTTTAAGATGATGTTGGACCCGAGAAAAAAGACAACGTGCAATAGGGTCGAAGTCTAAAAGGTATAGACTCAAGTCATACAAGATACGCCGTACAAGTGATAATTGGGTGGGTTTAGTGAATGACATGAGTCTTAGGTTGAGACGAAAAATCTCGTTAGTTTTCAAGAAGCATAATGAAGCGTAAAACCATAGAAAAGAAGGCTATGAAAAAAAACTAGGGACTGCGAAAGAGGCTCCACTTGATGGGGTACACTGGTACACCCCCGGCCTCGCTCACCCGGGTGAAGCTGCAAGAGTGATTCGTCAACTAAAAACTAATAATATAGCCATATAGGTACCTAACTAATCTTAACCACCACGCACCACTGTAACCCGACCCACCGCCTACCCACAGCAACCCAGACCACCACTACCATCCCCAACTCCTCGCCGATGCGCCGCCCAAATCCTCGGCCCTTTGTCCCCACGTACCACGTCATCCTCACCCCAACAACCGCCCTCCCCTATACCCTCGTCATCCCTTGCCAGATCACTCCCCCGACTCTGGCCGGACCTCCACCCTACACAGATGCTTGCTATTCTCTTGCCCCTCGTCATTGAACCACATCCTCGGTCCCTCTCCAGTGCACGTACTGTTCCCCACCTATACCGCCGCCGCCTCTATCAACCATCATCCAAGACTAGATCAGATTAATCTAACCCCTAACTAAAAAAGTATAATATAGTCAAAGATAAAATTCGCTTATTTAATTGTTTAAACATAAATTAATGAAAATTTATTACTCAAGATACGTAACTGCTACATTCTCGATCAAAATTAATTACTTTTGACGAAAATCGAATAAATAACTTTCGCTTCGTTATTTTCTATGTGAAGGATAGAGATGAAAAAATAACTGATAAAATACGAAGTACATACAATGGATGGGTATGATTTAGCAATTACGAAAAAAAAAAAAATTATAAAGATATTTGAGATAGTTCACCTAACAAGTGAATCCCGACCACAAGAAGCGATGCCGAAATAAGAAAAGAGAAAAAAAAAACTAGTGGACGAAAAAACGTTCTCTTTCTTGTGGATGCTCTAATCAGACCACGAGTGAGAGACTGTTCACCTCCGCCCACCTAACCACCGCACCACCGCCAGTCACGGCCGATTAACCGCCTCCGCCGCCGAAAATCGCAACCCTAAACACCGACGAACTACTTCAAACCACCGCCATCACCACCGAACACGCGGCAGTCCGAATCAGCTTCCACCTCGGTTTCTATCGTCAAACCCTAATTAGGTAAGTGGTGCTTCGATTGTGGAAAAAAATCTGATTGATTGATTGAATTGGGTATTTAATAATCTGTGATTCTTAGCGATTGTTTTTGCTGTGGTTTATATGAATCGTTGAATCCCCATTTCCGAAGCTGGACCCGAATCTGAACCCGTTTTTTTGACTGCATTCCTGCAAGCTAGGTTGTAAATGTGATTTGCAGGTGTGAGACCGTCTTACACGATAACTATTGATTGATCTATTGGTGTTTCATTCCCATGGATATATGTTTGATCTGTGAATTGATTATCATCAGACTGTCACATTGTGTGACTTGTGTCATTTCACTATGTTATTGCCTTTTTTTCGTCGATTTTTCTATAGCAGCAAGAACACCAACAGCATCAGAGCCTTAGTCTGCAAAAGATTTGGAATCGGCTAACATGGATCATTATGAAAAACCGTCTTCAAAGACGTGATAGTATAACAGTGAGGAGTAGAATGATAAAAATACATAGTTTCAGACTCAAAATAAAGTCGAAATAATCTGGTGCTCACTATACTTTGAGGTATTTGCAGGATTTGGTAGAACATATCTTCAAAGTGATCATGATAATCTAGACAATCCGAGATCTGTTTCTCTGCCACAGACCCAGTTTGCTCCTGGCTTGAAAATTACTTAGGGTAGAGGTGCGATTTTTTCTCGCTTTTGCCCTACCCTGCAAATTACTCTGGACTTCGTTCTGCATACAGGTATGATTGATGCACGATCCTTGAACTTAGACTTAATGCTGTGTGTTTTTGAGGAATTCTGATTACTGGCAGGCACTGTCATACCAGGCTAAGGAACATTTACGTTGGAAGATTGAGCGCTTCCTGGTTTACGAGTATCAATTTTGGTTGCTGGGGTCTGTGGGAATATTAGACGGCGGAGAATATGGTACGATGTTGTCCCTGTATTTCATTTTTTTCATTGTATTATAACCTCCTATCTCTTCGTTTTTTTGTCTTTGAGGTAAGCTGGATTTGTTGTTCAGTTTGAGTTGATCAAATAGTCTATGATTGTTTCGTTCTAAATATTCATTGGGTAGGACGGAAACAATTCTGATAATGATAGTAGCAAATTTAGCTGGAGTAGTGATGATGAACTGGAAGAGCAGAAACCAACTATCGATTGTGGTACATCTCTTACTGCTGCAGACGTGGAGGGGTGTAACGGTAAAGAAGAGGTTAGTAGTATGATACCTGAGTTTTCTTTTCTGATTCTTAACTTGGCTTTAGTCGTCTGCATACTAGATTGCTAACTGCAAGGTACAAATTTGCGAATATATCTGCTATTTTGGAGTTTATCATTTCCTTTTGTCAATATAACTATATAAGCTGGCAGTTATCCATGAGCTTCTTCTTGTTGCCTATAACTGAGTTTAAGTGACCTGATAATTTGCATTTTATGTAAACATGCAACTAGGAGTGACAATCGGGTAGGTAGGATCGAGTTTGGGTCGGGTCTTGCCGGGATGGGTCATATCGAGCTCGGATAATTATTACATACGGGTCGGGTTGAGTCATTTTGATCGATTTGTTTTGTCGGGATTTGGTTGATTCTACTCCGTATCAGCATAATTTTTTTGTTGATTCCCATGCCTTAGTTACTAGAGCCATTTATTAAATATACCTCGTTTTCAATAACCAAAATATTCTGTTAATTAACCTTTGGTTTGTTATTTCGGTCTCCAAGGGAAGCTCATCGTCCGGGCCTTCCTCAGCACTCTTTCGCTATTTTGTCAAAGCTGGATTTTCAGAAGATTTGGTAGAAAAAGCAGTTAAAGAAAACGGTTAGTTTACTTGATTCCTTTCGGCTAGTCTTTAGCTATTGGCCCCAAGTCTCTAAGGCTATTGGGATATGGATTCTTTTGCAAAACCTTTTATTTACTTAGTAATTATTCATTTGAACAGGGGATGGTGATATGGACTCTATCTTAAATGCTCTTCTTACTTATACGGTTAGTTTTTTGCTACTGTAACAACATCAAAAATGTTTGTGACATTTGTTCATATTGTGCAAGTATTTTCATACTTGTGTGATTGTGTCATGTTATTCGTGAGAAAAATAGAGCCACGTAAATGAACTTACCCCCCTCACAATTATGTGTGGTTAAATGAACCTTTCTAGAATAAATTATCTTGGTCATGTTACCGAGATCATAAGTTGGATGATAAATACTCGTACTACATATAAGATAATAATAGCATTGGTGAAAACCCGTTGATAAATTTATGGTATTCCATGAATATTGCTATTTAGTGTACTCCGTAATATGTAGGAATATTAGTTAACAAGTCTGTACAATTACAAATATAACCGAGAGAAATTTTGACATGATTAGCAGTTTGTATCTTTTACATGGAAACTGAAATTAAATGGCGTATTTTGATTTGGTTCTGAGAGTACTTAGACTATTTACAGTCCAGTAGTCTCTGTAACATGTACTCCGTACATTGTTTTAACTTTTTAGCTGTCATTTTGATTTCCATATTTTTGTAATTTGTATCAGCATCTCGAAAGCTCACCCTCGAATGGGCAATTCATTGAGAACCCACCTGAAACACAATTAAATGACGACTTTGCTGCAAAGGTGGATGATGGACTTGACGTGGATTCTGACGATTGGTCCTCGGACTATGCTGAAAACACCCCTGAGGATTTTTCTGATTCCGATAGCTGTCCTGGAACTGAGGTACCCATGTACAGTTGATACTTGATAGCATTTTATTAAGTTATGATATATTTATCCCTCAAAAATGACCGTTTTATCAATGAACTGTTGTTTTATCTTGTATGCGTCTTGACTATTAGCTCGTTTGACCTTTAATCTCGTGTTTTCCATTGATCATAGGATAATTCTCCCCCACGTTCAAAAGAGCAGCTCAAATTTAAGTATCTTAAAGACATGGGTTACCCTGCAGATGAAATCTCGATTGCAATTGCAAGATGTGGTATTTACTCTCTCATCTTATCAAAATAACTAGTAATTTTAGTGTTTTTTCCCCTAACAATCTCTCTGCCTCTGGATATTCTGTTCGGATGAATTATATTTATATTTCTAATGTTCTTGTCTGTGTTGACCACTTTTGTACAGGTTTGGAATCTTCAATCGAGGAATTATCCGATTTCATTACTGCTGCCCAGTTAGCAAGAGCATTAGATGCCTCGTATGTTGATCCTCCGGATGAGAAACCCAAGAAAAGAAAGCTTCTAGGATACGAGTTAAGTAAGAAAAAACAAAGGGGAGAGTTTGATGAGGAGCCAATTCGTCTTCCGAAGCCTATGATAGGTTTTGGGGTTCCGACAGAACATTGCCCTCCGTTCCACAGAACACTTCCAGAGAGAGCCTTAGGCCCACCGTACTTCTATTACGAAAACGTAGCGCTAGCCCCTAAAGGTGTTTGGGATACCATCTCCCGGTTCCTTTACGATGTCGAGCCTGAGTTTGTAGATTCGAAATTCTTTTGTGCTGCGGCTCGAAAGAGAGGGTATATCCACAACCTTCCAATAGAAAACCGGTATCCTCTGCTCCCGATGCCTCCACGGACTATCCACGAGGCTCTGCCCTTAACTAAGAGATGGTGGCCTCGATGGGATACTAGAACGAAGCTTAATTGCCTACAAACAGCTATCGGCAGTGCAAAGCTCACAGAAAGAATCCGAAAAGCGGTAGAACAGTATGGCAGTGATCCACCTCCAAGTGCTCAAAAATTTGTGATTGAACAGTGTCGCAAATGGAATCTGGTTTGGGTCGGGCGGAACAAGGTCGCCCCTCTTGAACCAGATGAGGTTGAAATGCTCCTAGGGTTTCCAAGAAACCATACCAGGGGAGGCGGGGTTAGCCGTACTGACCGGTACAAGTCGCTCGGTAACTCATTTCAGGTATACTTCCTTTCATTTTCCTTTCCTTTATTTCCGTATTTTGGGATACTTGGACATGTACCTGTTTTCATGCGAAATCATTCGAGTCTGCTGATTGCTGCATATCGCTACAGGTTGATACAGTGGCGTACCATCTTTCAGTGCTGAAGGACTTGTTTCCAGACGGAATCAACATTCTATCTCTGTTTTCAGGAATCGGAGGTGCAGAAGTTGCTCTTCACCGACTTGGAATTCGGTTGAAGACGGTGGTATCAGTCGAAAAATCAGAGGTGAACAGAGACATCGTTCGTGTCTGGTGGGAACAAACCAACCAGAAGGGAATCCTGATCGACATTGACGACGTGCAGAAACTGACAGGAGATCGACTAGAGCAGCTAATCGCTATATATGGTGGGTTTGATCTATTGATTGGTGGAAGCCCGTGCAATAACCTTGCTGGTAGCAATCGGGTTAGCCGAGATGGACTCGAGGGCAAAGAGTCCTCGCTTTTCTTCGATTACATTCGTATTCTTGACCTTGTGAAGCGCATCATGGGACGGAACCTTTGACCGACAGACGACAGTCGACAGACGACAGATGACAGTCGACAGTAGCGTGAATTTTTATATATTAGATGGTTACAATAATAGATTGATTTTCTGGCATAATGTAACTGAACGAACAGTGAACAGATAGTTTATGAACAGATCTTTCGGTGAAGTTATCATTTCGACTTCACCGAATTCAATCGATAATTGTTGTTATATGCCCTTTCGGCCTTCCTATTGTCGACATGCATGACGCCAACGAATTCCAGTCTCGTCTATGAACGAGCCGTTTATGGGTCGAGGTGTTAACAACATGACGATGATAACATACGGATTTTGTTACTTACGTTTCATAATCTTTCGATTTTCAATCATTAGAGAAAGATTCACGGAAATTATGTTGTGAGACCTCTCACATAGGAACTACCTTTCACGTTAAAGATCGACACACGAAAAAAAAAAAAAATCGGTGACAATAACAAACAATTTATAAGTGGAAATAATAGTACAAATATACTCCACTTCTTAAAAAAAATACACATTTTATTCAACTACTACAAAAAAATTATACTTAAAAAAAATACTTCAAACATACATTTTCAACAATTACATGTTTCTCATCATTTATTTACCTTTAATTAAAATAATATTCAAGAATAATATACAAAAGGTAAATAAATTACTGAAACGTGAATAATAATAATAATAATAATAATAATAATAATAATAATAATAATAAATGCGATCAATAATTAACAGCACCACAGGTCGTCCTGACCTGACCCTGAGACCCAGTAAGCACACCAATCAAGCTCATCTTGGTGACAGACTCGGCGAAATCCTGACCAAAAGTCGACCCGTGGGTACCCACCTGTGTTTCGATGTAGTTTTTGGTCTCGTAGTCGTCTAAAAGTGCTGCGTCTGACTCAAACAACCCTCGACGTTGGGTGACCATGGTGTAGTACTTCTCGTCGAAGGTCTTAGGCGTGATACGGTCCATGAACACGAACGATTTTAGGTCGCCTCCTACGACTTTAGGGCACCTCTTTTTTAGCCAGGCCGCGTATGAGGGAGATAGTTTGGGGTCTGTGTCGCCTTTTCCAGTGAAATTGAATAGGCGGTTTTGGATTATGAAGCAGTGTCCGATTCCAATTGTGTGTGCACCTGTTTTACATACGTTACATGACAGTCTCACAATGTTAAAGTTAAACGATCTTTTTGTATAATAATACACGAATTATAGTATACAACTGTTGTACCGTGCGACAGACCTGATTTATGGTAAAAAGTAACCATTTTATGTTATTTAGTGACCAGTTTAAGTTAAATAGTGATCTGATCACGTTTTAATATTAAAAGTGGTAATTAATTAACCTAAAATAATCAGTTTTTATCATAGTTTGCAAATTTTTACTATTGTCGCATGGTATAACGGTTGTAAACAATAATTACTGATAATAATAATATTCTTATGACTCATTTTATAAAGATTGGACTGTCTCATGCGTGATACCGTTATAATATAGTAATTAAGGTTGTGATTAGAAAATTAATTAGGTCAAGTAATGATTGATTATAATCATGCCAACTTTAATTAATTTCAATAATTAAAAATGGTTTATTCCTTTTCTTTGTCGTGTGATTGACAAGTACACTAGTTGGAAAGTCCGTGCGATGTACGGACCGATTTTTAGTGACAATGATAATGACACCAAATTAGAGGATTGTATAAATTTGTGAGACTATTCAATAGTAGAAAGTAAGTCGAAGGTAAAAGTATGTCTAATAGTAAAGAAATAATATCCACATACGTGAATGTGTTTTTTGGGAGGTCATATACGCGGTAAACGTCAAATTAAATTATACGCGTGCATTGCATTTAAAACTCGTAATATCTCTCTTTAAAACAATACCCGGTAAATATTTGTGCTGATAGTTGATATCTAAGAACCAATAATGACTTCAATTTGTACAAATACGGAGTATTTTTTATTTGGTCTAACATTTTTACTATATTAACCTCACTTTTTACTTATAACTACAATTATAGAAATGAAAAATATTTAATTTATACATATGACGTTATTCTTTCAATGACAATGACATTTTTGTGTTCTTTCAATGTGAGATAGTTTTTACTTAATTTTATAGTCTTAAAAGCTCTTTAATTTTTCTCGATATTTAAGCACGAATTATATAATGAAAATTTATCGCCCTATTATATAATTTTTCGATGTGAGATAGAGTTTTTCTAAGACTCAAAAGATGTTTGGTTAATATCTGTTGACGAATGATTACTCTTATTTATAATAAAGAATTTAATCAGCTCATCCTAATTTTTCGATGTGGGATAATTTTACTTAATTTTATGTCTTAAGAGATTAATGATCAAAAGATTTTTTTGTTGATATCTAAGAACGGATGATTATTCTTATTTATAATATAGAAATTTATCAGCTTAATATAATTTTTGTGAGATGATTTTACTATTTCTATATGTAATAGATTCATTACTTTTTCGAGCAAATAATATGAAATTTTTCGATGTGAGATAGAGTTTTTCTAAAACTCAAAAGATTTTAATTTATATCAATGAAATTCATGACTTTGTAATAATTTTTTGATTTGAAATTTTTTATTCAAGTTTATAATCTTAAGAGTTTTTTAAGACTCAAAAGTGTGGATAATTTACAGTTTTAAGAACTCTTTTTAATTAAGACTCAAAAGATTTCTGATTGATATGTAAAGACGATGATTACTTTTATTTATGTAATACAATTTCATCACTTTTTTTGTAATTTTTCGATGTGAAATAATTTTTACTTCAATTTATAGCCTCAAGAGAAATATTATAAGATTCAAAAGATTTTCGATTAATAATTTTTCGATGTGAGTATAATTTTTTGATTAGTAATCAAATGGAACGGAGGGAGTATAATTTTTCGATGTGAGATTATGTTATTCAAGTTTGTAGTCTTATTAAAATATTTTCTAAGACTCAAAAGTTATTTTTTTTATGTGGGATAATTTACTGTCTTAAGAGCTCATTTTAAGACCCAAAGGAACACATGATTACTCTTATTTATAATATAAAATCATCATCTTATTTTAATTGTTTCGATGTGGAATAATTTTTAGTTTGTAGTCTTATTAAGAGTTTTTCTAAGACTCAAAAGTTTGTTGGTCGATATTCAAAAACAATGATTACTCTTATTTATATTATATATTTCCAAAACCTCTCCATAAGTTTTCGATGTGGGATAATTACTTAAGGTTATAATCTTAAGAGTTTTTTATGAATCAAAATATATTTGGTGGATATCTAAGAACGGATGATTACTCTTATTTATAATATAGAATTTCATCACCTTATTATAATTTGTCGATATGGGATAACTTTAATATCTTTATATGTAATAAATTCATATTTTCAAGCAAATAATATGAAATTTATACTCTAATGAAAGCATTTTCTACCACGAATCTAATTAATTCATTTTTATAATTTTATTTACGATAACTTTTTGTTAAACGAAATTTAAAGATTTTTGGATGAAAATTATAAAACATCACATTAATATAATAGATTAAATATATTATTGTAATAATTGAAAGATTCTCTGTTTGATTTTTATTATTATTAATGATACTTTCATAAACTGAGTTTTGATGTAACGGACCAATCACATCGCTCGAAAACTTCCTCCTTTATATATATATATATTGATTCCGACTACTTGTTACATACAAATGAAGGTTCCCATAATCCCATCAACAATAATAATATAATATTAATTTTTATTACTTCGTATATAAAATCTAAAAAGAAATATAATATTAAAAAAAATATTAATATTGTTCATAATTGCACGAGGTCTATACTCGTTCTTGTAATAATTGCTGAATAAATATAAATTGTTGTATGACAAGGTTTTATAATAGTTTTATTGTGAAATATTGTATTTCCTATAAAAAAAAAATAGTTACTCATACTTTTACGACTAATGGTTAATGTATTTTTATTAGGATATTTTTAAGTGAAATCGTTTCAGAGTAGACTAACTTACGTATAAATTTGGACGTATGATTGTATAATTACATTTTTTTTTTTAAAATCATTTGATTTATTTTGAATTCGAGCTGGTTAAGAGTTAAGACCACAAAGATGAACAAACTTCCTGTCAGTAAATTATTAAATTATTGTGACCATAAACTGGTTAAATATGTTATTGAGAGACCGTCTCTACCAAGTTCTTTTACGAGGGTTATTTACCTGATAAGACGACCAAGTCCTTTTTGGTTAAACCCACAGCTGCAAAATTTTGTTCGAGAGTAGAAAAGTTCGAAAATGGAGACGGAATATTGGCCAAAGCCTCGGAAGCTAGCGAAATTATTCCATCCTTTCTGCCCAAAGGTACGTCCCAGTACGGTCCGTTAATCTGCATTACAATAATATCCGTCACAAATTTGTAACAGATCAAATAATATTCATTTTGATACTGATATCTATATTAACGTCTCATAAATAATAACGCGCGAGTTGAAATATATTTGACTAGCTATATTCGAGCAAATTGGTTTATTTGATCAAAGTTTCGGGTAAATTAATTTTTTTATGCATATTATAAATAGCTTAATTATTTCGCAAATAAATTAGCTGAAATAAAAAAAAAATACTACGAGTAGCATGCGAAAATAAACTATTTGGAAAAACGTTTTTGATTTTTTTTTTTTTAGCCTGCAATTATTATTACAAGAATAAATGATTTTAGTTACTTTTGTCAAGCATAGCCGAAGCAGCGTAAATATCTGCAGTATGTCTGTTAATCTGCATTACAATATCCGTCATAAATTTGTAACAGGTCAAATAATATCCACTTTGGTACAGATATCTGTCACAATTCACGAGGGAGATTTACTCATGTTATATTAACGTCTCAAAAATGATAACGCGCGAGTTGATATATATTTGACTATTCGAGCAAATTAGTTTATTTGATCAAAGTTTCAGGTAATTAAATTAATTTTTGTATGCATATTACAAATTGGTTAATTATTTCGCAAATAAATTAGCTGAAATAAAAAAAATATTATGAGTGACATGCGAAAATAAACTATTTGAAAAACGTTTTTTAGCTTGCAATTATTATTATTACAAGAATAAATGATTTTATCAGTTAATTTTGTCAAACAAAGCCGAAGCAGAATAAATGATTTATTTACCGTAACAATGGCATCACGAGCAGCTAACGATAAAATATCAGCACAGGAAACGACACCGGGACATTCTTTTTCTAATGCACTTTTAATGGCATTAATCACCTCGAACCCTCTTAGTGTCGAATTTGGGATTGAATCTTTTTCTGTTTGATTGTTGGAAGGTGTCGGATCCAAAAGGACTGAAGCATCACAACCCTGTAATTCAATAATAACATGAAAAAATATCGTTAATGTCTTAATCTAGTTATTAAGACGAAGATAATAATCTAAATAATGGGTCACGGTTATAAAATGATTAGATGTGTTCTTCGTTGAAAAAATAAAAATAAAATAACGTCGAAAATGAACATTAATCAAATTAGTTGCATATATAGGCATAGTTTAGGGCTTACAATATTAGGTCAAACAACACTTAATATTGTGTACTCTTTCAGTCTATTATTTATTTACGAGAAATATTTTAATCAAAAGTAAACAAATTAAATAACATCATAAAAAAGTTAGTAAGACTAACGTTATTAAGAGACGGTCTGATCTCTCTAAATTTTTTTGGAAAATTTAATAATGTAAATACAAAAATAAATAGAAAAATAATAATTACGTATATTGTTTATTTTTATTTACTTTTATATTATTTGTGAGAAATATTTGATGATGTTATAACGTTAAAAAAATATTATCATCATTGTTGTTAAGTAAAAAGAATAGTGTTTATTAAAACAATTTCAAAATGGCAGCCATGCATAAAAAAGTCAATAAGACTAACGTTATTAAGAAACCGTCTTTCAAAATATTTTTTTGAAAAATTTAATACCGTAAATAAAAATTGCATTATACGGAGTATTTCGTAGATAGGATTACATACCCTAACGATACAGTCGTGGAAGTGCATTCTAAGCAACCCGGGAGCGAAATTAGGAACATGACTAACATACTGGTGAGTTATTCTCTTAGTAATAGCCTCGGCATTAGGGCACGAGTATTTGTAATACTCGAGATCAAGGCCGTCTCCTTTTGCCATGGCAATGAACATAGCGAAAACTATGAAGACGAAGATCGATTTTTGAATTATTATTGCCATTATTATTCTAGCAAAAACACTAGAATGTAGGGGTTTTTTTTGTTTTTTTACAAGTGTGATTAGTAATTAGTTTTAATTATTTTGAGTTTAAAGGTGCTAAGTAGAAGGGGTTTTATACTTAAGTAGGGTTGAGTACTTGTTAGAATGTCAACATTTGTGGTAATAGAAAAATAATTTGGATTATTAGTTGTATAATATTACAATTGATTGATGATTAATTAATTAATTAATTAATTAATAATAATAATAATAATAATAATAATAATAATATCTCGGCTTCCCTCTAACTTCTTGTAATTTTTTTTTTCTGGTGGTAATACAAGTTCCATTTCCATTAAAAAAAATATATACTTCGATAAAATACTCAACTGCCTACCAAATTTTTGTAAACTACGTTTTGATTCTTCAATAAAATTCTCCTTTTTATAATAATAATAATAATAATAATAATAATAATAGATTCACGTTGTATCATATGGGAGGGTGAAGGAATGAACATGCCAACGAACTTGTATTTTTGCCAACTCGTCGGTTGTATGCATGATCATGAAACCTAGCTATCTCGGTGATAATGAGACGAGACAGATTGAAAATAATACAGGTCTGGTTCGGTCAAAGTTCGATTCGACAACTTAACAAGTCAAGCCAGCAAGGTAGCGTGCAACCATTGGCTTGTCGGCTCAAAATGTTCGCGAGCATTTCAAAATAATATGATTATATAGTAGTTAATATATAGTTACTCCAATATTTTGCTCTTATTTTTTTTTTTAAAATTATTAATGATAATTATATACGTAATTTTTTATACTATATGAAATGTTCTTATTGATTTGCCTAATATTTTTTGTACAGAATATAATATTTTTGGATTTCAAGTTATTAAAACATATCGGGGAAAATAAATAAATCTAATAGTAGTAGTGTATAGGGGTTAAGTTAGACTCGAACTCGCATTTTAGCTCGAGATCGAGCTAGTTGGTGAGCTCAAGTTTTTCAAATTTGGAAATGGCTCAACTTCAATTTTTTTTTTTTTTTGATGAACGAGGGTACCCGCAGCAATTATTATATATATACCGCTCAAGTTCAAATTTAATTTTATATATATATATATATATATATATATATATATATATATATACTTGTATATAAAAATTACTCCGTACAAATTTATTTATTTTAACCTAAAAATTGGATTAAAATAGCACAAAAAAAAGTTTGTGTTACGGGGTCTCGAGACCTTGTACATAATATCATTTTTAGTGTAAAAAATTTGCGCAAAACCTCTTAATTAATTAATTAATTAATAATAATAATAATAATAATAATAATAATAATAATAATAATAATAATAATCCATATATTAATTAATCATTTTTATTAAAAGTCATAGCCTAAATAAAAACAAAGAAATTAATTAAGAGGTGGTGTGGTAGTACTCGACCTCGTCCAGCTTGTATTTGTATGCATGTAGTGGGATTATTGTCAAATGTATGTACAATCAATCATTAACCATTCATTATTCCACAATATTTCAATTTCTGACTTCCCGATAACTACTGTTGAATTATCGAAAGTTGATTTAATTAATTTAATGAAAAGTCCGCGTTTTGCTTCCAAAAAAAAGTAGTACTAATACGGAGTATTAATTTCGTCATTAACACACAATAATTATTATTTTATTATTATTTTTTATTTTATTTTTTTACTGATATTCTTTTAGAAACAGAAAATTATTCCGTAAATTATTTATATTGAATCATCTTTTGTATATACACTTCGTATTGTGATACCGTATCTTATGAGAATCTTTGATTTTTTTATTCATCGAATTTCAACTTTTACAAACCAATCATCGTATTTTTTTTTTTGTTTTTTTGTTAATATTTAATAACATGTTCATTTGTTGAATATAATAAGTTGTAAATATAAAAAGGGTGAGCTAAGCTAGTTGTTGGTACCATAATTTGAGTCACATTCACATACATTTAGTATAATATAGTTCTTGTTATTTCATGCATCCTCATGCAAATGACTTGTCTATAAGTTTATTAATTTACTCGATATTAATAATTCTGGAATACGACAGTTTTACAATAAATTTATAAATTCATTACGATACCTTTTATTAGTTTATGTGCATATAATATTACCAACATTTTCACTATTATATTTCTTTGACATGCATACATAGACTTATTACGTTGCATTGGTTGATACTTCATCCGTTTTATTTGATCGTTTGCATTTACTTTTACACACTTGTCAATTTACGTTTTTATGTATTTCTAAAAATTATAAAAAAAAAAATGATATTTATAACGTAGCCAATTAAACAATTTAAACAAGATACCACATGACGATATTTTATCATATATATATATATACTCCGTATATTAGAAGTTACATTGACGATTTCGCTCACCTATGAATAGTGTCGAAAAACAAATGCAAACAATCAAATGGAACGGATGGAGTATTAATCAATTATTGTTTACATGAAAATGGGGTTAAAGTCGGTCCAAAATAATTTACCTGTTGTTTATTTATTAAGAGTTCGTAACATGAATAAAAGAGTTTACAAAGGAATCAGATTAAAAATCGCGTTTAGAAATTCTTATTTACAAAATCTCGTAACAACACAACTGAACCGTCTTTTTATCTTCAAAAATAGTACGGAGTAAATTTTAAGTCACTAATGAATCTAAAATCAAAAATAAATAAAATATGTTTATTCGAAGAATTAATAAATCATTTTCGACGAAAAACAAAATAATTATTTTGCGTAGAAGAATATATTTATTAAATACTTGTCGAAAGAAGAATAAAAAAAATAGACTCGGAATTTACGAAGAAATCAAATAAATACTCCGTAACAGAAACGACCCGACCCGATAATAATTCGACCCGCCCAAACCCGAATCGACCGAAACCCGACCCGATTGCCACTCTAATTCTAATTACTTGTTGCAGCCGCCAAAACGCCCAACAATGGCGAAATCCCTGTCCTCGCTCCTGAACCTCCTCCCGCCATTGTTGAAAGCTCGAAAATTCGCAGACGCAAAAGCTCAATTACTCTCCTTCATCTCCACTGATTCCGACCATACCCTCCACAAACACCTCCTCTTCCACCTTCACCTTCATCCTTCCATTTCCAACCAACACGGTGCTCTTCTTACTACCTCCATTGCAGCCTATTCCGAGCTCGGAAACCTCCATCACGCCATCCATGTCTTCCACCATATGAAACGCCTCAAGCTCAAACCCGATTTGCAGACCTGCAACACCCTCCTCAACGCCATGGTGAAATCCAATTCTTCCAATTGCAGGGATATCTTCAATGACATGATTGAACTCGGTATTTCCCCTAATGTAATTACTTTCAATATTTTGATTAATTCCTATTGTTCACAATTTAGGGTTAGGGAAGCCATGGAAATTTTGGGGATTATGTCTGATTTTGGAACTAACCCTAATATCATCACGTATAATACTGTACTCGATGCTTTATGTAAGAAAGGTTTGTTCAGTGATGTGAACCGATTGTTGTCTGACATGATGAAGAAGAAGAAGAAGACTAGACCTCTGTTTCCGGATCGAAAAACTTACAACATTTTGGTTCATGGGTATTGTAGGATAGGCCGGTTCAATGCCGCCATGAACGTTGTCGAATTGATGATGCAGGATAATTTTCTCCCTGATTTACGGACGTATAACACGTTGGTTGATGGGTTCTGTCGCGAGGGTAAGATGGACGAGGCGTTTAGAATGAAGGATCAAATGCTCGAGATTAAGTTAAACCCTAATGTTTTTACGTACACTACTTTGATCGATGCCTGCTTGAAGCGTAGGGATGCTGATCATGTTGATCGAGCGTTTAGGTTGCTTGATGAAATGGGCGAGGTGGGTGTCGAGAAAGATGTTGTCACTTACAATATCGTTATCAAGTGGTTTTGCAAGGAGAAGCGGATTGTGGAGGCGAGGGATGTGTTGAGGGAGATGGAGGAAAGCGGGATTTCTCCGAATTATGTGACTTACCATAGTTTTGTTGATGCTTATTGTAAAGATGGAAACTTTGGGGAGGCGTTGAAGATGATGGAGAGTATGGGTAGGAAGGGTTATCGGATGAATGTTTTTACACTCAATACTTTCCTTCATTCTCTTTGCGTGGAGAAGAAACCCGACCAGGGTTATGAGTTGCTTCATAGCGCGTCTAGATTAGGGTATTTGGTCGATGAGGTTAGCTATGGGACGTTGATATCCGGCTACTTCAAGGATGAGAACGAGGCGATGGGTTTGAAGGTGTGGGACGAGATGAAAGAGAGAGGGATTGTCCCGACTGTTTCGACTTATAATTCTCTTATTGGAGGATTGTGTAGAACGGGGAAAACGGGTCAAGCGATTGTCAAGTTGGATGAACTTTTGGAAAATGGACTGTTTCTGAATGAGATTACGTGCAACACCATCGTACATGGTTATTGCTTGGAAGGTAAGGTTGAGGAGGCGTTTCGATTCCACAACGAGATGGTGGAGAACAACTCGTTTAAGCCGAATGTTTATACTCGTAATATACTTTTGCATGGACTTTGCTCAAATGGGATGGTGGAGAAAGGCATTAAGCTTTTTCGTACGTGGATCTCTAAAGGGAAGGAGGTTAATGCAGTGAGCTACAACACGTTGATAGCGTGCCTATGCAAGGAAGCGAGATTGGAGGATGCGTTGGAGCTTCTCCACGACATGGTGGATAATGAGTTGGAACCGGATAAATACACATATGCCGCCGTTTTCAATGCCATGGTTAGTGCAGGGAGAAGTGCAGAAGCGGGAGAGCTTCGTGAACTGATGATTAAAAAAACGGGTAATTTGTTAGACCAATCCCTGGATGAGCCCGAAAAAGATGTGGTCAATTCGGAGCATGTTTCAAAACAGGTTAATCGACTGTGTGTAGAAGGTAGATACGAAGAAGCTATGAAGATATATGAAGAGGCTTCTCGAGAGGGGATAGCATTCGACAAGACGACTTATTTCACTTTAATTGAGGGTCGTCTTAAGAGAAAGATGACATGATTATAAAATGATTATCGAGTTATCTTGTATATTTAGTTGGAGAGTAATTTTTAAATGGGTAAAAAAATGTATCTACGCTCTTCTGCCCCTACGACCGTGCTGTCGAGAATTACCACGTTTAGTAAGCTGTCGTGCTGTCGAGTGTCGACCAAGAATAAAGATTCGCTCTTGTTGTCTCATGCCCAACGAAGTCAACGACATCATAAACACAGAAGGATCACTGGATCGCTTAACACCATTGTTATAGAACGTCTACATCGACAATGAGAAAATATGCTCCGGAAAAAGTACAGTACACATTAAAACAGGATAATAGATTATGAAAGAGCATAATATTTGAAAACATCTGAGTTCAACGTCGAAATGGTAGGAAATTCATTCACTCTCTAAAGGCAACAGACCTACTATCATACTTTCCCCATTTACATGCTCTTCCTGTCCAAATGCAATTCTTTCAACCCGACTAGAGATCATACATCGACAACTCAAGTAGGCCTTCAGATTTGCTTCGTCAAAGCCGCTGCTTTGGATTGTGATTTGCCTAAGCCGCCTCTGCATGGTCTGATTCCAGAGACTTGATCTTCGACTTTAGACTGTTAATCTCTTTTTCCATGGCTTTGAGCTCGTCGTTCTTGGAGTCGTCAACACTTCGGCTTTGTTTCTTGGCAGCCTCCATCGTCTTTCTAAGTAGACGGAGCTCCCTGATGTAATGATGCAGTCTGTCCATCATTAGTCCTAGGAACAAGATGAATCCTGCCATTCCATTCAGCCATGTATGTTAGATAGTTCAGGCGATAATCTTTTTCCAAAGATTAGTGTCCTAAATAGGAAAGCAATTTTACGAAGTATGAGGCAATTCAGAAGACATTTCACTATAATGCATACCATAACAATCGCGATTTTGATGGAAAAAAGAAAACAATGAAGCAGTAAATGTGAACTCTGAACACTAAACCTTCAACAAACCATAATCCTCGAGAATCATAGGTGCTCCATACGGAGTAGTTAGCAAACGAGCCATCAGAATGCACGCGTGACATTATTCAAAGTTAAAGAAAAATCTACAAAATTCTCGAGAATCTATAACAGAAAATATGTAGCGGATGCTTGGATTTGAATGGAAACACAAGCGAATTTCATCCTCCTAACTCTCCCTTCCTTTCCTTACCCATCAACACACAATTACTCCTATCAAACTACAGACTACCCACCTACACATACTCACCCGTTTTCAATTCCGATTCCAGTAACCAAACATCCAAATTCGTCCATCCACCATACAAAAGATTTAGGCCCGACTTATTCTTCAGCTCCGGGTTATGTTCAGCCTTATTCAATATAGTTAAGGTAAATCTATCCTCATTAATTTCAGTTCGCCTTAATCAATTCAACGCACTTAGTTCAATTCAATTTTGTTAAGTTACATTAAATCCTTTCACTTAACTTCCCTTCTTTCAGCCGCAAAGAACAAGACCTTAGAACGAATCTGTATCCAAACACACACGTCCCATTCCCCCCTCTCCTCCCCTCCCTTTCCCTTTCCCTTCCTTTCCGTCCCTTTCGTTTCCGTCTATCTCCCTCCACCCTTACTTGGCTATCTAAACAAGGGCAACCCTCCTTCCCTCCCCCCCCCCCCCCCCCCTCGTCTCCCTCCAAATCCCTCCTTTCAAACAAACCGTCTAGGGTTTCGTTCAAAAAAGCCATTAATGTTCAGAGCTCCAATGTTAGTAGGTTATCTAAACCAGAACCCCCTTCCCTCATTTCCCTCCAAATCACTCCGTTCAAACAAACCGTCTAGGGTTTAGTTCAAAATAGCCATTAATGTTCAGAGCTTCGATGTTTTAGTAGTAGGCAACTGAATTATATCGTATACTACTCTTTCCGTCTCGATCAAATGGTTTAGGGTTTAGTCAACTGAGACACAATCACATCCATTTTCGATTCCGATTCCGATTCCGATTCATCAAATCCCTCCACCATTAACACATAATCAACAACAACCCAGAACAAAATCAAGAACAAATAACACTACTGCAACTCAAGCAACAAAGTAAAAACACAATCAAAAACCCTAAATTGACGAAGAAACTCCAGAAAAATTACCGAGAAGGGAAGAATCGAGAAGAGCACGAACGAAGAGAACTTGATCAGTAGGATTAATGGAAGCAGGATCTTCCTCACGTTGACGAAGACTAACAACATTGGAAACATTGGAAAGGAACAAAACAAGAATAGTACCACTAACAGTAGTGAAAACAACTGGACCTCTTCCTCGTTTCATACGATCTAACCCCATTATCACAAGCTTCCTCAATGGCGTCCTGAATAATAACAACAGTATCACACTCATTTCCGCCATTATTACAGCAAACAGTAGATGAATCATCTTGTTCCTTGCTTCAATTCACGAATTCCCAACTCCAGATCTGAGATAAAGTTGGATTTTTTTTTTTTGGGGATGGAGAGAGATGAAGAAAGAGGAAAGTTTGATTCTTGTTTGACTCCTTCGAGGAGTATTTCTATGGCGATCGCGTCGTGTAGTGCACTCGGCAAAACCGTGTTCGATTTTGAGCTAATTTGAGCAGTTGAGTTCTTTTTGCGACGTGTTAACTTTGTTGATTTAGGTTGGATATTTGTTACCGACATGAGTATGAGCGGATTTGGGTCGGATACGGGTTGGACCTAGCCGGTCCATCGAGCCATATTTTGTAGCCCGTGTCCTTTATAATGGGACACTTATCGAGTTACAATTGTTCAAGTTCGCCCACTACAATAAAGTGGGTCGGGAAAAACTTACTCTGTAAGCTATAATTCTACGGCGTACTACTACCATCCTAATTAGTTATTCCCTCACATCCATTCAATCCTTGACATGGAGGGTTTCACAAGTTTTAAGAAAAGTGGTAAAAGTAAGGGTATTATTGGTAAATCAAATGGTTTTATGGGCCCACCAAATTTAAAGTAACGAAAAAATAGTGGCATTTTGTGTAAATAGAGTAAGGATATAAGGATTATAAGGTAAAGTGTTTTGCCAAAAAGGGAATGTAAAGAATTGATTGGATTGTCCATTTATAGTAAGTGTAAAGAATTGAATGGATGGGAGGGAGTATAACCAAATAAATCAACCTAAATGCGAAACTAATTAGAAAATTACTCAGTAATTAAAGAAATCAATGAAAAAAACTTATTTGATTGGATCGAGAATGTCAGTACTGAGAAGCGAGTTTTATATTAAGGAAACGTTTTTTTTTTTTTGTGATTTTGTGGAAACGTGTCCCGAAAACCATTAAAAGTTACTAAAATCATTTCCTGACTAAAACAATTCAAATTATTAATGATAGTTGAGGAGGAGCAAAACCGTAAAGTTACGTATAAAGCGCTGACGAGGTGGTTGATTCCCCAACGACGTAAATGAATTGGGGTATTTCGTTTGATACTACGAGAGCACGAATATAGAGGTGATCGTATACGGGTTCAAGTCAGACTAAGTATGAAATTTTGGGCTACGGATTAACGGGTTTGGGACGGATTTGCGAACCAAACCTTTGTATATTTTTGAAACTATTGGGTCCAAATTCGCTAAAAATTCGAACCAAACAGAACGGATTAATCGGACAATATGACCCGTGATCAGTCTACCCGAATACTGCACATGGGCAGTGGAGTCAAACTAGAATCAAACTTTCCCCTTTCCCTCTCGAAAAAAAAAACTAAGAACCCCCATTTTCAATTTCAAATCTCAGATCTGCACTGTCCTGCAGTTGGGATTTCATAAATTGAAGCAGGAACAAGATGATTCATCTACTGTTCGCTGTAATAATGGCGGAAATGAGTGTGATACTGTTGTTATTATTCAGGACGCCATTGAGGAAGCTTGTAATAATGGGGTTAGATCGTATGAAACGAGGAAGAGGTCCTGTTGTTTTCACTACTGTTAGTGGTACTATTCTCGTTTTGTTCTTATCGAATGTGTTCAACGTTGTTAGTCTTCGTCAACGAGAGGAAGATCCTGCTTCCATTAATCCTACTGATCAAGTTCTGTTCGTTAGGGCTCTTCTTGATTCTTCTCTTCTCGGTAATTTTTCTGGGTTTTTTTTCGTTGATTTAGGGTTTTTGATTGTGTTTTTAGTTTGTTGTTTGAGTTGTGGTAGTGTTATTGGTTTTGATTTTGGTTCTGGGTTGTTGATAAATGATAATTGTGTGTTGATGGTGGAGGAATTTGATGAATCGGAATCGGAATTGGAATTGGAATCGGAATCGAAAATGGGTGTCAGTGAACTAAACCCTAAACCCTAAACCTTTTTAATTGTAGTAGTGTTATTGGTTATTGATTTTGGTTGTTGATTGTTGATAAAAGGATAATTGTGTGTTGATGATGGATGAATCGAAATTGGAATTGGAATCGAAATCGAAAATGGGTGTCAGTGAACTAAACCCTAAACCCTAAACCTTTTGATTGAGAGGGAAAGAGTAGTATACGACGTAATTCACTTTGCCTACTAACATTGAAGCTATGAACATTAATGGCTTTTTTTGAACTGAACCCAAACCCTAAGCGGTTTGTTTGAACGGAGGGGATTTGGAGGGAGGGGGTACTGTGGTTTTGATAGCAAGCAAGGGTGGAGGGAAATGGAGTGGAGGGAGATAGATGGAAACGAAAGGAACGGAAAAGAAGGGGAAGGGCGGTTAGGAGGACGAAGTTTGGATGTTTGGTTAATGGAATCGGAATTGAAAATGGGTGTGAGTGTATGTGTATGTGTAGGTGGTAGTTTGTACTCCCTCAATCTCAGTCAAAAGTTAAACAAATGGAGACAGAAAGAGTAGGGTACGACGTAATTCACTTGCCTAGTAACATTGGATCTCTACACATCAATGGTTTGTTTGAACTAAACCCTAAAAGGAGGGATTTGGAGGGAAAGGATGGAAGGGGCCCCCTGGTTTAGATAGCCTACTAACATTGGAGCTCTAAACATAAATGGCTTTTTTGAACTAATCCCTAAACGGTATGTTTGAACGAGGGGATTTGGAGGGAAGGGAGTCCTCGTGTTTAGATAGACAAGTTAGGGTGGAGGGAAATGGAATCGAGAGAGATAAACGTAAACGAAAGGGACAGAAAGAAAGGGGAGAGGAGTGGAGCCCGTGGAGGGGGAATGGGGTGTGGATACAGTTTTGTTCGAAGTCTTCTGTATGGTGGATGGAATTCGATTTGTCGTGGATGAGGGAATATGGATCTCTCCCTTCCATTTACGTCCACTCTCGTTTGTCAACCAAACCAAGGATTCTCGAGGATTATGGTTTCTTGCTTGTTTGTTGAAGGTTTAGTGTTCACTGTTCATAGTGACCATTTACGGCGTCATTGTCTTCATTTCTGTGGAAAAATGGGATTGTTATGATGTGCTTTACAATGAGGTGTCTATTGAATTGCCTGATACTTCGTAAAATTGCTTTTCTATTTAGGACACTAATCTCATGGAAAACAAAACCACGACTCCCAGCTCACCCACCTTTCAAGCCCGAGTTAGGGGATTTCACCGCAACCCACCACCAGTCCTCCACTGCATAGCCATTGCGCACCTAATTCTATCCAAGAACCACCGTCTTCAACCACCCCCACCTGCGCTATATTTCTTACCCAAAATAGAAAGACGGTTAACTTGGGATGGAGAAAAGGAGACAATAAAATTGGGAGGGTCTATATAATAACTTGCATCTTTTCTCGTGTTTGTTGATTGATAAGTTATATTACCCCAACTCTTTTAATTACCTCAAATACACGTGTCTGACGCCTGGACTCTTCATTTAAGCCAAATATTCTTAATTTTCATAATAATAGCCGAGTCTGAGAATTTGCCACGCACCCATGTTATACCTTCTAGCCCGTCCGAGCAACGTGGTAAGGCTAGCAAGATTATTTGTGTTTCTGCTGTATGAGTTCTCGGATGAATTGTTGTTCAGTTTCCATATTTTGCTGCCTAACTTTATCTGTTCTCGGATGAATTGTTTCAGGATTCATCTTGTTCCTAGGACTAATGATGGATAGATTGCATCATTACATTAGAGAGCTCAGTCTACTTAGAAAGACGATAGAGGCTGCCAAAAAACAAAGTCGAAGTTTTGAGGACGCCAAGAACAAGGAGCTTAAAGCTATGGAAATAGAACTCAATAGTTTGAAGTCCAAGATCAAGTCCCTTGAAACAGAATATGTGGCGAAAACAAAGGAGGCGAATGCATCACAATCTAAAGCAGATGCTTTGAAGAAGCAATCTGAAGGCTTACTTCTCGAGTATGACCGGGTGCTTGAGGATAACCAAAATATTCGCAGTCAATTGCAGGAATTGAATTCGGATGGGAAGAACATGTAATCATTTATAGTCATATATCCGGGTTTTATTGTATATTTTCTCGGAGTATATTAGGAATTTCGTTGTCATGTAGTGTAAATCTTGATTATAGTCATGTAGCTTATCGATGGAGTCGAGTTGGGTCGGCTTTTGGGTACAACATTGTTTGTGTTTAGTCGGTTGGGTTTCGAGTTGCGGCTTAGTTAGTCGTCTCTAATTAGCATGCTTGTCGCTTGAGGTCTAGTCCGTCAATTACAACAAAGTACAAACCGATAATCTTTTGCAATATCCGACCTGGTTGAGTATCATATACTCCGTATTAACTACGATTATATGTGGGCATATCCGCATATATCGAGGAAGATGCAAATGTGTTAGATGTTACGACCTAGCGGTGGTATACCGTATCAAAGTAAATCGCTCTCGGTGTGTCCGCAGTGGCAAAAGACTTCGACTCTCGAGCGTCTATGTTTTTTTTCTGTTGCATCCGAACGTTGTTTTAGTATTGCGAAGAAGATATTGGATGAAAAACGAGACCACGACCCGACCCGACCCGTCAAAATATCACACTCTAGACTTCTCAACGATACGATCTTATAGAACGAACTTCTTAAAGAATAAATCGGGTTTATATCCGACCCAAATCCGATCCAAGAATCCGGTAGAAGTAATTAAAAGTCCGATTGAAAGCAAAAAAAAAAAACCGAAGAAAAAAAACTACGAGGTTGAAGTTGAAGCTGCAAAAATGGCGAAGAAGAAGTCGTTAGTAGTTCAATTATCGCCATGTCTTCTTCTTCTTCTTATCCTTTTTCTATTGATGATTCATACACCCTGCAACGCTGATGTCGTCTCTCTCACTGAGGACATTTTTTCCGATAAAGTACTCATTTCTCGCTAATTTATTGATTTTATTGTGATAATTGATTGATTGTTAGATCCATTCTTATGAAGTTACGATTATAATACGATTATTGTTATTGTTGATTGTTATTCTGATTTGATCTTTGATTGCTTTGATTGATTTATTTTCGTTTGCGTGATTCGGATTCGTATGAGACGGTTTCACAATAATCGTATTATTAGGTTAATCTGCTTTGATGTGATACGTGATGATCAAATCCATATGTTTTGATGATTTAATTTGGGGGTTTTGTGTTGTTGGTTTCTAGTATAAATTAGGGTTTTCGATTCGATTCGTTTCGGTTATTTACTGTAGTTTAGCTATTCACTGCTGATGAAGTGATGAGTAGAATTGCACCCAATTTGTTAAGGAGAAGCTCTCGTATAGGACCGTCCTACGCTAGTACGAGCCCAAATTAGGAGAAACCCAACTGAAATGGAGAGGTATATCCCACGTGAGACCGTCTTACATAAGCTTAGTTGCCTTGATTACATAACCTGACTTGTGTATTTACGTAGCCATTTTGCTCGAGTATTTCGAGAGTTTGGTCATGAATCAATGTTTTCTTGCACTTTGAAAGCAAAATCCCGAGGCATATATCCTCGTAGGTTTTGTGTTGTGAAGTCAAGTATAAGTGAAATGATCGTTTTGTGATAGTAGTAAAATGATGCTTGATTGATGATTTACGCTGCAACTTGGTAAGATCATACATGGTTGCATTAGTTATTTGTTTTAGATCTGACAAAGGGAATTCCGTGTGTAGATAAAGGAGAAGGATACTGCATGGTTTGTACGGTTTTGTGTCCCCTGGTGTAAGCACTGGTGAGAATCGTTTCTGTTTCATACTGTATTCAAAGAGTATCGTTCTTCTGTTAGGACAGTTCCTATATGTCTAATGTTGCATATTCTAGTAAGAATTTAGGGTCACTGTGGGATGATTTGGGCAAGGCAATGGAAGGAGAGGACGAGATAGAGATCGGATTAGTTGACTGCAGTGTTAGTAAACCTGTGTGTTCCAAAGTTGATATTCATTCATATCCTACGTTCAAGCTCTTTTATGATGGGGAAGAAGTCGCTAAGTATAAAGGTAGTTTCCCTCATCATTTTGGATAACTTTTATCCGTGGATGATTTGATTTACGGTTTCGCATGCCTTGATTGTTGTTTTTTTGCTGTTAGTTTCTTGAGTTAAAAACTGAAAAACTTATCATAAGACGATTCACGTTTGATACATTAGAGTCCACACAATGTTCATTAGTTCATTTTATTCTTGCAATTTTAATTGGCCAACTCAGCGTGGTGTATTCAACATTTAAACTTCAGTTAGATATCGAAATTGAAGGGAAGGGAACAAGAGGGAACTAGAGAGAAACGGGCTGAGAAAGAAACTACGATGATGGTATAACACAAAATAGGGTACTGAACAATTCGTTGGTGGACTTAGTTCACGATGCAATTTTCATCACGTTGCAACATGGGGAAATGTTCCGTAAATTTGACCTCCATTACGCACCATGGGCTGGAGCCTTTTAATCACTTAGTAATACTCTCATCTTATGTGATTTTTCTTTCTTTATCTTCCTACGGCATCACGTTGTACGGAGAAATAGTCATACCTCTTTGAAAGGGGGCCGCTATAAGTGCAGAAAGTTGGCAAAACTAGCAAACACTTTATATTTCTGATGGAAATAAACGACTTTGCAACTCCTGAGATTACACAATTCTACATCAAGAGTTCAAGTTACTCCTATGAAGTTTGAGTTTGAAATGGTGTATTGGAGGCTTGCAACTCGTTTATACTTTATACCGGACTCTTATTTTGTTTATATCTCCTGTTTGGTAACGCCAATTTGGAAATCGTTTTCCCAGTTTTAAGCCAAGCCATTTCCCTGAATCTCGTTTTTTGACGTCTTTATTCTGGTTTGGGTTGTTGATGCAGGACCACGAGATGTAGAGTCACTAAGAGCATTCGCTCTGGAAGAGACGGAGAAAGCCGCAGCAGCAAAAGTAGTAGGTGTTGGACTTGACGATAAAGAGTTATGATTTCCCGATACTAACAGGTATAATCATATACACTTCTCCCTAGCCAGCATTTTGTTTGAAGTATACATTTGACCTCCGATTCCCTTCCCCAATCTTCGTATCTGTTCAGTTCTACTTATTTAGGAGTGCAAAGCTTCGCTAAAATGTGGAGTCTAATGTAGTAAGATATTTGACTTTTGACCTCAAGGTCCCTGTTTCGACTCCAACCAGGTATTTTCGAGAAAGCGGGGTCCTTTATCCACCCCCTTCTCTCAATAGCTACATGCTATGTTACTCAAACTCTTCTATAAGGTGTCGTATCTGACAGTAGTGTAGAAGTGTCTCGGACACAGCTGCTTTGGGCAAAATATTCGACTTTTTGGTCTAACATGAGCTATATGCGCCAATTCTGGCAGGAGAGCACCAGCTGTGCAGAGTTACTCTGCTCGATATATGAACTGGTTTGAATATGTCTGTTGTCAGTAAAAGATACTCCGCACATAGTATTAGGTTCTCGAAATGAACTGCATGCCTTTTATTGAGGCTCGCTTTTCACCGGGACTTATTACCCTCATTTAAACACGGAACATGTTTTACATGGTTAGGTGTTCCGTTTGCAGGGCTCCTGATCCGGTTCCACAAATCTGTCATTAAAGGCCGATGAAAGATGGCGCAATCAGTTACAGCAGGCAATGTCATCCAGCAGATTGTTTTTTGTAGCAATGGTAACTCGAGTTATGATCCCGGTTGACTGTAAACTTCGTACATCTGCTACAGTTTTCTACTGTTTCGATTTGGGGACGTTGCTTGTTTCTGATTTACCACTCCCCCTTCCCCTCGGAGAAACCGATACATTGATAGAGGTGAATTTACGAGAACCCGGAATGTAGTTCTAGTATGCTGAATTCTGTCAGTATGTTACTCCGTATTTGTTAATTTATGGTTTTTTTTAAATGAAAAAAAATACGCAGTAGAATATCAATAATATCCTTACTTTTTTTTACTCATTTTCTTCAAATTTGTGAAAAACAAATGTAAACTTTAGATTATATGAACGGAAATCGAAGACTTTAACTTTTTTTTTTTTTTTTTTTTGCGTTTTTATTTGTTACCAACCCAATCCGTTCCGACTGGGCCGAATTCTTAAACACTTCCTAGACGTCATGCCAAGAAGAAAAACAAATTCTTACTTGTAATGGATCAAGTATTACCCATATGGGTAAATAAAACAAAAGCAAAATGTCTAGGAAATGACAATCGATTTTATCTTATTTATCCACACGGATAATATTTGTCTCGTCGCAAGAAAGACTTGTTGAAGGAAAATAGAAAGATCGAAGTCTAGTTATTAAGACCAGGTGCTCTTGAACAATAAGTTTTGAATCCATCTTGACTAAGTGCGCTTCCTTGAAGCAAAAAAAAAATACTCGTATAGAAAGAAGTTTGAGGTCCTTTTTGGTAAATGACATTAACAGAAATCGAAGATGTAAAATATGTCGGTTAATCAAACCAAGAGTTGATGCGGAAATTAGTTCTGATACCACTTATGATACGAAAATTAGGCTTTCGTATACTTAACGTAGCGGAAGTCTTTTTGGGAGATTTTGTTTTGTAAAAAGAAGGGATATTTACTCGACCTAGACCTGAGAACAATTAAGACCTATTAATTGTTACCCGAGTTAATATTTGAAACGCGTCAAATAATAACAAAAGCTTGGATCGAAACTCGTCGAACCGATAAACACGATTGCAACGCAAATGTTCAAAATTCTTGTTCATAAACTTCTTTTTCAATAACGAATATAAAGACTCATATTTATACTAATAAAATAAAATAATTCTTAGTATGGAAAATACATGTTCTAACATAACATAATTCCTAAATATCACTAGAAAATAAACTAATTAGATACTTATTCCAAATATATTCGTAAATATGGAAAAAGACAAACTATCGAAAATTCATACTAACGATTTCCTAAATAATTATTAGATACTTATTATTTTCGGATCAAGAGTATTAACCGTAAATCTACTATTTAGTTCGGAAAATGTTGGTTCATCAAACCAAGAATATTGACCGTCAATCTATTACTTAGATCGGAATAAGTTACCCCCTCCGGTCAGTATTTTCGCCCCACTCTATTAAAATACTTCTCACATATATTCAGTAGTAGGACGAAAAATAATGACCGGAGGGAGTACAACTTGCTACGGTAGTAGTTTTTTTTTTCCCACTTGTTTAACAAACGTATTCCCCTATTCCAATCAATTCCATACATTTGTTTTTTCACACTTGTCGATGCACGTTTTCTTTTGTCTATATCTTTAGCTACGTATTTCTAAAAATTATAAAAATTTGATATTCATGATGCATTCGATTAGACAATTTAAACAAGATTTCACATGCCTATATTTTATCGTATATATTAAAAGTTACTCCCTCCGATTCTTTAGATTCGCAACATATTCCATATTTGCCAAATTCATTAGGTTTGCAACATTTCTATAATAAGTAGATTTTTGTTTGTGTAAGCTTTTTACTTTATTGGTGAGACTTACCATCTCCACTCACAACCTTATTATTTGTGCAAATAGTAAACGTTGCGAATCTAAAGAATTGGAGGAAGTATATCGATAATTTTTCTCATCTATGAATAATGCATAATATACAAATGATTGGAACGGAGGGAGTAGTGAAAAATAATCAAAAGATGGAAAATGGCAAGAAAAAACGCGTTTTGATTTCTCTTCTTCTCTTTGATTTTCTTCCTTTTCCAGTTAAACATTTCCGTAAACAACTCTCACTCAACCATATCCACCTACACCTACAACTCCCAACATAAAATTCAATCTCCGATTACTCCTTCTACGACGCCGTTTCGCTACTCTCTCCAATTCAATTCAATTCAATTCAATTCTCACTGGTACGTACCTTCTTCTTCTTCCTTTCGCTTCTTGTATCAATCAATCGATAATTTGAGGTTTTAGTTGAATTGAGTTTAGTTAGGGTTAATTTTTGTTCAAATTGTGTCGTATTCGATTCGATTCGATTCTATACATTTGTTGAATATACGCGAGTTACGGAACGGAACGGAATGGAACGGAGTATAGGTTGATTGAATCGAATGTATAGAATCGAATTGGAATGAGGGGAGTATGAATATAAGAGTAATTTGGGAATAATTTTGATAATAATCGGAGTTTTTTTTTTTTGTTTGAATTCAATAATCGGAGATTTTAGTTGATTTGAGTTAGTTTAAGGTTAATAATGGTTCAATTAGTGTCGTATTCAATTCGATTTTATACATTTGTTGAATATACGCGAGTTACGGAACGGAATGGAAGGGAGTATAGTTTGATTGAATCGAATTGGAAGGGAGTATAGGTTGATTGAATCAAATGTATAGAATCGAATTGGAATGGAGGGAGTATGGATGGGGGATAATTAGGGGATAATCGGAGTTTTTTTTGTTTGAATTCAATAATCGAAGGTTTTAGTTGAATTGGGTTTAGTTAAAGTTAATAATTGTTCAATTAGTGTCGTATTCGATTCGATTTTATACATTTGTTGAATATACGAGAGTTATGGAACGGAGTATAGTTTAATTGAATCGAATGTATAGAATCGAATTGGAACGGAGTATAGTTTAATTGAATTGAATTGGAAGGGAGTATAGTTTAATTGAATCGAATGTATAGAATCGAATTGGAAGGGAGTATAGTTTAATTGAATCGAATGTATAGAATCAAATTGGAACGGAGTATAGGTCAATTGAATCGAATTGGGATGGTGGGAGTATGAATATGAGAGTAATTTTGGAATAATTTTGATGTGGAATTAGGGGATAATTTATTCGGAGTTAGTTCAGCAATGCCCAGCTGTGGAAGGTGACCAAAAATCAGTTCTTTTTGTGATTGAAGATGGATTTGGCTGCTGGTTGTAAGGTATAATATGAGTACCTTCCTTCTTTACCCTTTTCGGTGCTTGTTTTGTCGAATTCTTCGCTTTCTTTGATTTGTTGGTTCAATGAAGTGGGAAAGTTGTCGCATTTCAATATAGTGGAAGAGTTATTTGAACATGGACGTATTGTCCGGGTACTTAGGCCTTGTTCTTTACTACTTATTTTCACCTCGGACCAATAATGTTCATCATTATACATTAATTTTAGGTTATCCCAGTCAATTTAACTCACTTAGTTCATTTCAATTTATCTTAAACCTCATTAAACTAAATAAGTTGTATTAAGACCCTTTTAGCCGACCCCAAATATTTAGTTGTATTAATACCCTTTTAGCCGACCCCAAATATTTAGTTGTATTAAGACCCTTTTAGCCGACCCCAAATATTTAGTTGTATTAAGACCCTTTTAGAGCCGACCCTTGTTGTTGTTGTTGTTGTTGTTGTGGTTGTGGTGCAACTCCCTTTAATTTAATTTGTGTTGTAACAACAACTCCCTTTCATTTAAATTCCATTCAGCTGAGCCCTTACCCACTATACTAAGGCATTTTGGGTAATTTATATTAACACAAGTTATAGAGTAAGACAACGGTACATTCCTGTAAAAAAGACACTTCATTAATTATTGATAATATGCAAAGGGATAGTTTCACGGTGAGAGACCATGTCACACAATAACTAGTGATTATGTTAATAGAGTGTTCTTGATGTAAATGAAATCATGGATAGACGGTTATCATATAGAAGTGTTTGGTTGATGATGTGAAATTTGCTAGAGTGTTGATAAAATTTTAGAACATTTGAGGTGGTATTACCTGTCTTTGGTTCTCGTTATTGTGGTTCACTAAATGGACGGGCATGTACAAGTTGTACGAGGAGGATATGAGTATTTAACGAGAAAGGAATTGTTAGGTATACAATTGCCTTCCGTCTTCCCTTTTCAGTACTTGTTTTGTTGAATTTCTCGCTGCCTAGCTGTTGAAGGTGACCAAAGACTGTTCATCTTGCCATGGCTCTCGTTATTGTGGTGTACTAAAGGGATGTACATTTGACAAGCTTTACGAGGAGGATATGAGTATTTAACGAGAAAGGAATTACTAATGCTTATGGATTTTGGTGGAATAATGCAAAATGACTCGTTAATATGGCTGCGCCTCTTTAATAATAGCAGCCGTTCAGTTCAAGTTTCAACAACTTTTATTTTGGATCATCTTAAAAAAAAAGCTTATTGTAACACAAGGGTAAGCGTGCATCGATCTGATCCCTTACCCTGCAGCTTGGGGAAGTGTTATTGATATTTTTGGCTTTTGTTGTTTTGACTTTTGACTTTTAGTTATAAACTGTCTATGCGCTGAGCCAGAATGTAATTTACGTGGATTTTGGTTCTTTACTAGATGAATTTTACATTGTTAGAGTAAGCACACTGCATCTGAGTTACCTTTGATCTATGATTGTATTTACTAAGGGCCATGTCAGTATGCTTACAAATGCACAAAATTCCCCAGATTGTCTATATCTGACTATGTGTGCATATTTTTAGACTGCACTGTTTCTCTGCAATCAGGATCTGATTAGAAACTACGTTTGATACAGTCAAGTTTGAAGTGTAATAGTATGGAGAGAGGTTTAACAGTGTGTTTCCAATTTCGAGTATAAAGTTCTACATAACATTTATACAGCAGTTGAAATTTGGAGGAATGATTGAAGGAAGAATAGTAATCACTTAATGTTGACGTGGAAAAGGAGGATGAAGGGTCGGGTTTGCAAAGTTTGGAAGATGATTCCACACAAGCTGATGGTGTACAGAAAGACGTCATCTTATATATGATGATGTGGCATCCATATGTCTAGAGTTCAAACTTCAAGTCTGCAAGTTGTAGTATAATTGAAGTCAAGTTCTCCATTTGAATTAACACTTGACTTTTCTTCCTTCCATTGATACGACTAGTCACGATAGCAGAAGAACGTAGATATTTTGTTCTCATTTGTACATGGTCATCACCTTTGCCCGTGTTTTTTTGTATATTATGTCACCCTTGTGGTGCCTTTTTGTACGTGGACATCACATTTTTGTTGTCGTACTGTTATTTAATGAATACTGTGATATGATTGCTTATCAAGAAACAATCTAATTACTTGAATGCCACTTATGAAGGGATATGGAATATCGTTTGTTTTTACGTTATAATGTTAATGCAACATGGTCCAAAAGAGATAAATTGTGCTGGAGAAGAGTTAGGCTTTAGAGAACAGCTTTCTCTTTGTATTTTGTTGGCTTACATGCACAACCTTAACATGCTTCTCCTTCTGTTACTGAATTTTTATCTATTGAGAACTCATATTTTTTGGAGATGGAATTTTTGCAGGACAAATTGCAGTACTTTAGAGTCAAAGAGCTGAAGGATGTCCTAACTCATTTAGGCCTCTCTAAGCAAGGAAAGAAACAGGTTTGGCATTACATTAAGCAAGCTTTATGTTTAAGAATGGCTATGTTACTAAGTTATTACGTTGCTTGACTATTGCGATGAAATCTGTCTGTGAACTTTGGTTGGTATTGATTTGTAATTGCAATCTTTAATTGTCTCTGTGACGAATGTTTCCCCTTTTGTTATATCGAGCAAGTTCTCTATAAAGGGTATCTGAAAAGTAGATACAACGCCTCAAATTGACGTTTGGATACGCTGTATGAGCCACTTGTTACCTTTGCTTCACGCGTTGATACTTTTTTTTGTTGAAAATATTGTTGGCAGGATCTTGTAGATCGTATTTTAGCGGTTCTTGTTGATGACCAAGGTAAATGTCTGCAGCACTATACTCCTTGGGTTGTTTTCTCATCATTTTTAATGCTTGGTATTGCTTTGACTTAAGCGTGGAACTTTTGTGGTGGAATAGCAAAAATTTAATGTGTAGTGATCTGCAAGTTTACCATATTACCTGGAGTGTCTTTTCATCACTTTTTAAAAGGCCGTGGTGGGTTACGTGCACCGTTTATATAAAAATATCTATACGTTGGCTGTTCATATATGGTTTTGAATTTATGATCTTAGGTCTGGTGGTTATCTATACAAATTCTAGTAACTGTAGTCTGGTTGCAATGTTACTTTTGTTGTTCTTAGTGCATTTTCCTAAAAATTTTAGCACAGGAACAGAGAGTTCTGTGTTAGGCCCAGTTTCTCCAACTGAAAGTGGTGATTATAAAAGGCTGGTAATACCTGTACTCTTCTGAGTAGTTGCTTGTTGCTATGTGGAAAATGATTGACTCGAGTTTGTAAGACTCTCGATGCTATTAAGTTGTGTGATTGTATCTTTTGAGTGAATTCAATTGTTATTTTGCTGCAGTTGCCAAGATCATGGCAAGGAGACCTACATTTTCAAAGGAAGATGTTGCAAAATTGGTGGAAGACACTTACAGGTTCTATGATGTGCACTCATTATCTACTAACCTTTTTATTATTTTTTTGAGGGTGATCCATGCAATTATTTTCATCTTCTGTAAGACTGTAATGCGTTTACTTATTGGGTTGGTGGATCTTGGATTCCTAATTGTATAATTCTAAATCTAATATCTTACCTGCTAGATGTATGCCCATATAGGTTATTTTTCTGTAACACACAATGCATGCTTCTTTAGACTTTGGGTGGGGTTGAAGACTACTTGTATAGCTTGGGGGTAGTTTTCATTTCAAAATACAGGTTATTCTTTTGCAAATCACATTGCATGCTTTTTGTGACCAGGAAAATGCAGGGCTGTGGGGCTATGGACTTGGCATCCAATGTACATGACACTCCAGGGTGAGGGTTTGAGGACTTTCCGTTGTATAGCTTGGGGTACCTTTTATTTCAAAATACAGGTTTTGATTTCTGTAATCACATTTCATGCTTCTTGTGACCAGGAAAATGCAGGGTTGTGGGGCTATGGACTTGGCATCAAATGTACATGACACTCCAGATACAAGTCACACCATCACCTTGAAACCTAAGGAGGAAGTTGATGATTCCTTCAATTTGGATATGAAAGTTCGGTGTCCCTGTGGTAGTTCGCTGCTTACGGAGTCAATGATCAGGGTTTGTGCTAACATCACTTGATAGTTTCTTCTAGTGTGAGGATCCCTTGTTTTTGTATGCTCTTCATGAGTATTTATGAAATGACCTTGATCTCTTGTGCAGTGTGAGGATGCTAATTGTCAGGTATGGCAGCACATTAGCTGTGTCATTATTCCGGAGAAGCCTTTGGATGGGATTCCACCAGTTCCTAATCAGTTCTATTGTGAAATTTGCCGCCTCAGCCGTGCTGATCCGTACGTATTCTACATGTGTTTGACGAGTTTGGAGTCTCTTGTGCAGTTACCGAATTTACTATTTCATGTTGAGTTTGATGTACCCTACCCTTAAATTTCAAACTGGTTTATCATGTAGTTTTTGGTCGACAGTGGCACATCTGTTACTGCCCGTAAAGTTGATGACAACTGTTTTGCCAATTGATGGGTACGTTATTGCCCTTCTCGAATGTTACATTCCTGTTTTTCCATTTCCTGAACAATAATAGGGCAAATAATTTTACTGATTTCTTCTGTACTTTCTACAGTTCCAACCCAGTACAAGCTGCAGACAAAACATTTCATCTTACACGGACAGATAGAGAGTCACTTTCAAAGCCAGGGTATGCTGTTCAGGTTTGTTATACATATTGAAGATCATTCTGTGCGATGTCGTTTTTATCAATGTAGTTCTTTTCTCATTGGTCATGATTAATTTCTGAATGATGATTACTAAAGGGAAGGATGGTTATCCTATGTTTTCTTTTGGTTAATTTGAAGTTCGTCTGTTATAATTCTTTTTGATGGTTTGTAGTTAATGGTCTATATATGTTAAAATATTACAGGCTTGGTGCTTGCTTTTCAATGATAAGGTTCCTTTCAGAATGCAATGGCCACAGTATGCAGATTTGCAGGTTAATGGTAAGCTATTGAATGTTAATTATCCTTTTGGTTTGTGGTTGCTTTTCGGTATTGTGGATTAATTCTCTCTCTTCCATGGGAAAGCAATTGTGCAAATTGAAAGTTGAGGTGATGCAAGAATTAGTGATACATACTCCGTATATTTTATGCGATGTTGCTCAATGTGTATGATGTCTGGTTTTTGTGTCAAGGAAGGGATTCCAATTTCCACATATAACACCCGACCCCCACCCCACGTGTGCATATTGAATTACTGATATAATAATGGGAAAAAAAAGAGTAGCCATCAAATAAGATTTGCTTGGGTTATAGTCAACTTATCTTCATGTGGTTTGTGTATAAAATTTTAGGTGTCCCAGTTAGAGCTGTTAGTAGACCTGGCTCACAATTGCTGGGAGCTAATGGTCGTGATGATGGGCCAACTGTGAGCTTCCCTTCTTTGATCTTTGTTGTCCTCTTTATGAGATTCATTAGCTATCTAATTTTTATGTATCGTATGCGATTAGCCAATTATGTTTTTCTATCAGCTTGTTGCCTTGTTTCTTTTCTCAGATCTCACAATTCACCAGAGACGGAATTAATAAAATCTCTATAACCGGATGTGATGCTCGCATTTTCTGTTTTGGAGTTAGGTTGGTTAAGCGGCGAACCCTACAACAGGTATGGTTTCATTTATGTCGGTTGCAGTTTATATTGCTATTAGCCAAGTCTGGTTGATTTAAGTTATACATCACATCCACGTTGTGTAAGAGATAATCCGTGAAAATGCTAAAAACAGTGGTTGCTAATTGATACCACACTCCAACTAGTTAATGACCTGAGAGAGAAAATGGGAACCAAAATTCTGTTTATAGTTGTCGGTACCGCCGTTTTTTTTTCCTCCCAAATTTGAAGTATTAGTAGACCTATCATCTTCTGAAATACATCTGGCAATATGAGACATATTGGATGACATCCGAATCTTGCTTTGTAGTAATTTTTTCTTTTTCAATTGGTGATCAGCCTTCTATTGTGTGTTCAATCGTAACTTGATATCCATAGGCAGGCAGTCAGCTTTCCTTCTGCTTTAGATGTTTAACCTTAAATATTACGGAGTACTAAATACTAACCCCCATTTCCTCATGCTTTACCCCTTTTTTAAAGTATGGGGGGATTTTGTTAAATGGGAAATACATGAAGATATGAAAGGAATAATCTTGGATGCACTAAAAAAAATCTCAACATTTTGTAGATTTTAAGCAATATTCCCAAGGTATCAGATGGTGAGTGTTTTGAAGATGCTCTCGCCCGTGTTATCCGTTGCGTCAGTGGAGGTGCTGCTGAAAATGCTGACAGTGATAGTGATTTGGAAGTTGTTGCGGACTCCTTCACAATTAACCTACGCTGCCCTGTAAGTATTGTTTTGACCATGTTTCACGATCTGTAGCTGTAGCCTGTATGCCTTTCGTATTGGTCAGTGGTGCGTTACTTACCCTAATTGTTTCAATAAATTTACTCTATTGACTTAGTTTACTCTATTGACTTTAGTTTGAAACGATAGGTAGAGGATTGTCGTACCAAACCTGAACCATGTAGCCATAGGCCTTTTCCTCTAGTGAGGTGACATTGTATAAGCAATTTTTTTTAAGAATTGGCAGTGATTAAAGATCACAAATATTATAGCTGGGGCTATCTTGTTATTTATATTTCCTATTGAATTGTTTGTGTTGAATTGAGTCAGATGAGTGGCTCTAGGATGAAGACTGCTGGAAGATTCAGGCCCTGTGTCCATATGGGTTGCTTTGACCTTGACACTTTCGTAGAGATGCAACAACGTTCAAGAAAGGCAAGCAACCAATTTTGATAAATCTTTGTATTTTGTCATTCCAACATTGTATCTAATGACGACACATCTTTATCTTCTCATATGTGCAGTGGCAATGCCCGATATGCCTGAAGAACTATTCATTGGAGCATATCATTATTGACCCTTACTTCAATCTTATTACAACCATGGTAGATCCTAGTCACACATCCTAGAAAGGCCTGGATAACTGCTGTCTTATTTTCTGGAATTTTGATCTTTCCATGTTTGTTTCTCGCAGATGGATCCTTGTGGGGAGGACACCACTGAGATTGAGGTGAAAGCTGATGGTTCCTGGCGCGTTAAGAGTGACTGTGATCGCAAAGACCTCAAGCAGTGGCATCGGGCCGATGGAAGCATTTATCATGATGACGAGGGAGAGTCTAAGCACAATACTGAATCATCAAAACCAGTTAAGCAGGAAGGTTCCAGTTTGAAACTCGGAATCAGGAAAAACAGAAATGGGGTGTGGGAGGTTAGTAAGCATGAGGATGGTAATACCCTTTCTTCAAGTGAGAGAGTGCCTGAGAATGGTGGGAGTGGTAGAGCTGGTGACGATACAAGTGTTAGTCAGGATGGAAACGTTCACTTCGATCTGGCTGCCAACAATGGCATTGGACTTGGTTCTACGAGTTTAAATTTTGAACCGTCGTATGGGCTCGCCTCTCAGACTTCACAAGCAGTGGAGGATGCAAATGTTATCGTTCTCCTCGATTCAGATGAGGAGAATGACAGTATTGGTCATAGAGTTGTGCACAACAGTGGCGTAATTGATCATGGAGACAACCGTGCTGTTGGGCCACATGGAAACACGGGATTTTATCAAGATGAACATGGTCTTGGAGTCAGTAGTAGCTCGTGCTTTGATCTCTTTAAACCAGCTGATGATGAATATGAATTGCCGATGTGGCAGTTACCATCAACTACACAAGCAGGGTCCTGTTTCCAGTTATTTGGTTCTGATGGTAATGGGTCAGATACTTTAGCTCATACGAATCATAATTCTGTGAACTGCCCTACACTGATGAATGACTTTATATTGGCTCCACAGAGTGTTTTGAATTCTAGTATTCTAGTACCACCTAATTCCGTCGACCATTTCAGTGATGATCTAAATGCCGGTTTAGTGGATAATCCCTTGGCATTTTGTGGAGAAGATCCGTCTCTCCAGATTTTTCTTCCTACAAGGCCTACTAATATATCTGGACAAACTGAAACAAGAAGTCATCAAGATGTCGCAAATGGTATAAGCGACGATGATTGGATTTCTCTTAGGCTAGGAGATGGTAGTGGTTCAACTCAAAAAGATTCAGGGGCCATGATTGGCATGAATTCTGGGCAACAGTCGCATGAGGCAAAAGGAACTACGAGCTCAATGGCTGAAACAGGTTTGTCACATTTCTGCTTCTATATGCTTTTGTTTCCTATGTTCCAGAGTAAGTTTCTGAGTTCCTACTGTAATGTTTAGTTTCTGAGCTTCCATCCTATTGTTCACTTTTTTCATACAACCAGTGGTGCGATCCATTATCTAGCACACTCATCTAGCCACCCCATTAAATATCCAAGCGTAGATTCTATTTGTCATGACTCGCGGCCTCACGGGCCTGCTTGCTAGTAGCTTTAAAGTGCTTACATTATGCTTGACGTTGATTCTGGTGAATAATTGGAGTTCAAATGGCTGAAATCATCATATAGGCCAGACCCTGTATTGTCTCCATGTACTAATAGCACATCATTTCTCTTAGGTATATACGACCAAGGTTCTGCATGACAGCATTCAAGTTACTCCTGACATACTGTTCATTACATATACTGATATACTGGATGTGCGCTGTTACTACTTACCAGTTGTCTCATAATCGAAGTAGAAGTACCTTTTTTTTCATTTGGCCCCAATGCCCATAGGCTACTGAAAGTTGGTGGTGGCTTTTAGGAGTAATAAGTAGCGCATCTATCAATCATAGCAACTGGCTTTTTTGGCAATATAAGTGAATCGAGAGGATAGAAGGGCATTTGATCATAAAATGTTGCTAAAAGTGGAAATCGGGCTAATAATTTGCTTGGAGGCAAACCGGGAGAGGGATTTGGATGGGAGTGTGAAGGACTCCTCCAAGGCAAAATAGTCCCCTCCTACAAAGGAAAAGAGAGGGAAAATGCTTCATCCATTCCCCCTTCGCTCTCCTTCTCTCTTTTCCCCTTCTCCCTTTCGCCCCATTTTTTGTATCCAAACAAAGGATATAGCCTATAGGAAGTAACGTACGAAATAAGGGAATTGGAGTTTATTGAAAAAAAGGAGGAAGTATATATTACTCCCTCATGTTTGGGTTAGCCCCATTTTACTTTTTTCGACTTTTTTGTAGTTAGCCCCATTCCTTGATAAGGCAATGCCTTTTCTTCTTAAGTGACCGTAATACCCTTGTCCGTTTACCAGTAGGGTGGTACAAGCTTCCTGAACTGCCCTGACTACCACTAGCTGTTAAGTCCAAATTTGAGATTCATTTCCTTAGTTTCTTGCAGCCTAAGCATTTTTCTTTTCACTAGAAAACCGTGATTCTAACTCCATTCATTTCAGATATACCTTCCTTATTGGGTAACTAATAGAAACACCGGTACATGTATTTTTTTTCCACTCCCCCAAGGAATAATGTACTTTATTGGTCCTAAAGGTATTCAAAAAAACCCGAGATATTGGTATAAATAGGAAAGTGGAGTATTTTTAGACCAAGGGAGTACTTGATTTCCTAGAGAGGCTTTAAATTGGGTCACATTCTTACTATTTGAATAAGATGCTAATTGCTAACTGCTAACTGCGTTGAAAGTGATCACGGACGGAGAATGAAAAGAGAAGTGAGTAAACCTAGGAAATATAACAGTCCAGCATTGGTTATATTCTTTTAATTTGGGAGTCAAGGGGAATCTAGCTAGTAGCAAAGGGTAGGACTCGCTACCCCAAACTAATTATCGACTTTTGTTACCCCGAACTTCATAAAGATGAGACACTTTCATATATAGTGAGCAAATATACTGAACTCGTTCCCCCAAAATTTTAAGTCTGGATTCGCCCCTAAATTTTGGGAGACTGAATTTAAATTTGTTAAATTCTGACCAGATGGATTATAGGATGCTCATCCTATTCACACATCTACATGGAATGAGAACTCTTCGGTCTTAACAGGTTTTTCCTTAGTTTAGCGCTTAAGCTGCAGATACATGTCGACAACAAATTTTTCATGTTCTGTCAATTGGATATTTCTGTGTAAATGTGATTGACGTACCTTTCAAACAACCCGTGGTCTAAATTAATACAGCGATAGGTACACAGTGCAATGAATTCGTGAAATACAGTTAAGTCCATTCTGGTACATGAATGCAAGCTAACAGTTGGACTTTCGGTCTTATAGTTTGCAGTCGTTTTTGCACAATGTCCTGTTTTGTAGCCTTGAGACACTATTTTATACTAGTAGCATTTTTTTTGTGTCGCGGCTTTTTATTTAATCTGTTGCTCTTTAGAGTTTAGAGACAGCGACCTTGGTGTTAATAAAGTCCTGTTTTGTGTATGCAGCATTTCTTTTGGGTTCAAACGGCGACAAAACTGAAAAGATGAGAGAAAGATCCGGCAGTCCTCGCCTGTTTTTGCAGCAGAAACGTCCTGTCAAACCACGTTTGTACTTTTCAATTGATTCCGACTGATACAAAGAAAACATAACTCAAGCATTGTAAGACAAACCTGTTAGTTAAGCCAATTTTGTTAGTTCCTGTCCAAAGTTGTACATAAGAAATAGCTCGCTCTCTCGAGCTAATTAGGTGCATTCATGTAGAGCTGTCGCGTGGCTACCAGTTGTAGCTGAACGGTTTTACATATTACTGCTCGATTTTTACAGTGAACAGGGATGACCAACACTTGCAGGCTTGCAGCTACACATGTTGCTGCAATTACTGGCACAGAAGTTATACTGAAGCCTTCGGGTTTATGGTTGTTATTACTGAAACGAAGATACAAGAAAGCGGCGATGAACATTCTGAAGTAAGTCTCTATTTCCCTTCGAATGGCTTTTAAATGTGTTTATTTTATATTATACTTATTTTTTGTTACACCGATATATTTCTATATGTATAAAGTAGATACTGTGCGAATTTGGAAACATTTAATTTTATGACCAAATTGGTACGAAAAACGTGGTATAATAACCTTCAAATTTGTTCATTTTAGGTGATTTTTTGTTGGTCATCTAAATAGGATTCGTATAACATAAAATGACTTACGGTTGTTAAAAAATGTCTAAAATTGTTCAGTTTCTAGTACATGTATAGAAGATTCCGCTCTAATACGATGTTACTCAAAAGATAGTCGAATGTCTTTTAAATGTGTTTATTTTAAATCATAGGGTACGTTCTGTTACATCGAGACATTTCTATAATGTATATAGTAGTTACTGTGCGAATTCGGAAACATTTAATTTCATGACCAATTCGGCCGAAAAACGTGGATAATAACCTTCAAATTCGCCCGTTACATGTGATTTTTCGAAAAATTTGAAATATTTTGTTGGTCATCTAATAAGGAGCGGTATAACATAAAATGAATGATGGTTGTTAAAAAAAATTCTAAAATAGTTAACTTTCTAGTAAATTTATATAATGAAGATTTCGTCCTACTACGACGTTACTCGAAAGATAGTTGAATGTTTTTTAAATATTTTTATTTTAAATCATACGCACATTCTACTATGCTGAGACATTCCTACAATTTACAGAGTAGTTACAATGCAAATTTGGAGACATAAAATTTCGTGGTCAAATCGGCTCGAAAAACGTGGATAATAACCTTCAAATTCGTCCGTTTCGGGTGTTTTTTTGAAAAATGTGAGATATTTTGCTGACCATATAAATAGAACCCCTATGACATAAAATGACTAACGGTTGTTCAAAAACCTCTAAAATATTTCAATTTCGAGGCTATATATCAAATATTTCGTCCTAATCGAACGTTATTCGAAAAATAGTCGAATGTCTTTTAAATGTGTTTATTTTAAATCATATGCATCTTCTACTATCTCGAGATATTTCTACAATGTATGGAGTAGTTATTATTCGAATTTGGAGACGTTAAATTTCGTGATCAAATCGGCCCGAAAAACGTGGATAATAACCTTCAAATTCGTCCATTTCGGGTGTTTTTTTTGAAAAATGTGAGATATTTTGCTGGCCATATAAATAGAACCCCTATGACATAAAATGACTAACGGTTGTTCAAAAACCTCTAAAATATTTCAATTTCGAGGCTATATATCAAATATTTCGTCCTAATCGAACGTTATTCGGAAAATAGTCGAATGTCTTTTAAATGTGTGTATTTTAAATCATATGCATCTTCTACTATCTCGAGATATTTCTACAATGTATGGAGTAGTTATTATTCGAATTTGGAGACGTTAAATTTCGTGATCAAATCGGCTCGAAAAACGTGGATAATAACCTTCAAATTCGTTCGTTTCAGGTGATTTTTGGAAAAATGTGAGATATTTTGCTGGTCAAATAAATAGGACCTCTATGACATAAAATGACTAACGGTTCTTCAAAAATCTAAAAAATAGTTCAGTTTCGAGTATATATTATCAAAGATTTCGTCCAAATCGAACGTTATTCGAAAGATATTAGAATGTTTTTTAAATGTGTTTATTTTAAAACATACGCACCTCCTACTATGCGGTGATATTTCTACAATGTACGAATTAGTTACTATGTGAATTTGAAGACATTAAATTTCGTGACCAAATCGTCCCGAAAAACGTGGATAATAACCTTCAAATTCGTCCGTTTCGGGTGATTTTTCGAAAAATTTGAGATATTTTGCTGACCATATAAATAGGACCCCTATGACGTAAAATGGCTAACGGTTGTTCAAAAACCTCTAAAATAGTTCAGTTTCGAAGCTATACATCAAAGATTTCGTCTTAATCGAACGTTATTCTTAAGATAGTCGAATGTCTTTTAATTGTGTTTATTTTAAACCATTCTACGCAATGTACGGAGTATTTACAATGCAAATTTGGAGACATTAAATTTCGTGACCAAATCGGCCCGAAAAACGTGGATAATAACCTCCAAATTCGTCCGTTTCGAGTGATTTTCGAAAAATGTGAGATATTTTGCTGGCCATATAAATAGTACCCATGACATAAAATGACTGACATTTGTTCAAAAACCTCTAAAATAGTTCAGTTTCGAAGCTATACATCAAAGATTTCGTCTTAATCTAACGTTATTCTTAAGATAGTCGAATGTCTTTTAATTGTGTTTATTTTAAACCATTCTACGCAATGTACGGAGTATTTACAATGCAAATTTGGAGACATTAAATTTCGTGACCAAATCGGCCCGAAAAACGTGGATAATAACCTTCAAATTCATCCGTTTCGAGTGATTTTCGAAAAATGTGAGATATTTTGCTGGCCATATAAATAGTACCCCATGACATAAAATGACTGACATTTGTTCAAAAACCTCTAAAATAGTTCAGTTTTGAATATATATATATATCAAAGATTTCGTCCTAATCGAAAGTTTTCGAAAGATAGTCGAATAAACATGCTAAATAACATCTGCTAAATAAACATAACGGTATTCGAAAGATAGTCTCGTTGACTTACTTTTCCCCCTCACACAAAAATATTGAAGCGGGACTAATTCAAGAAAATGGAGTGAATATTATTTTTTTTTTTTTTTTTGATTCAACGAAGAGCGCACTTAGTCGCATTACAATATAGGGGGAGGGGGATTCGAACCTGAGACCTACTGTCCCAGAGCACCTAGTCCTAACCACTAGGCTAGGACATTTTCGGTGGAGTGAATATTGTTCAAATTCGATTCTAATCGTATTTCTTTCGTGGAGCGGCCGACCTTTGACCCGACCCATTAGTGAAATGCAAAGGCGACGTATTGTAACCACCGCGGTAACCGCCGTGCGTTACGTCAGTGGAGCGGCGGCGGTTCGAAACTCCGGCAAGACTACTAATAAAAAATTCATACAATTTCACTACTAAAACCCCAGAAAAACCCACATTTCTTATAATCTGTAACTTCAATTTTCCCCTCTTTTTTCTTACCTTGATTTTGTTTTTGATTGTGTATATGTACTGTTCTTAGCATTAGTTTTATATGGGTGATCTAGGGTTTGAGTTTTTTTTGCTCAAAACAGTATAAAAATTAGAGCTTTAGAGTTTAATTTCCTGGAAATTTCATCTGGGATTGTGATTTTTTGATTTCAGATGTTATTTAGCATGATTTTTTTTGTTAATTTTTAATCAATTTTTGATTTTGTTAATTAATTTAATTACAACTTTTAGATAAATAGTTATCACGTTTTTGTATTAAAAAGTGGTCGTGATAACTAAATAACCTAAACTGATAACTTTCGACCACAAATTCCTAGTTTTAAGGCCTGTGGTACGGTGTGTAATCTCATAATCATCGATCTTGGTTCGCAATGAAGCAATCCTTAAGCTTATTAAGAAGAGAAGAGTTGACGATAGCTAAGCTTTTGAGAAATTGCTCCAAGAATCTGCTGTTAGAACAAGGGATGCTGGTTCATGCATCTGCGGTTAAACTCGGGTTTTGGGATGACATGATAATAAGCAATGATCTTATAGGAATGTATGGAAAATGTCGAAGGTTGGACAATGCATATAAGGTGTTTGACGTAATGCTCCGAAGAAATGTAGTGACTTGGACTGCTCTCATTCATGGGTGTTTACACCAGGGTGATGCTGATAGAGCACTGTCTGTTTTTCACGAGCTGCGACTTTCTGATGTTACACCAAATGAATACACCTTCTCTGCTTGTTTTAAGGCATGTGGGTTGCTGGGTGTTCCCGAAAGGGGCATGCAAGTTCATAGTTTAAGTCTGAAACTTGGTTTCAGTGGTTATCCGGTTGTGGGCAATGCACTTATTGATATGTATGCAAAGTCTGGTGCGATTTCGAGAGCAGCTCAATTTTTTGATGAAATGACGGAAAGGGATCAAATAGCTTGGAATACTATGATAGCAGCATACAGCTCCCATGGTGACGGGAGAGGTTGTATCTATTTATTTGTGGAAATGCAGAAACAAAGAGTGCTACCTGATGAATTTGCTTTAACTTCGGCTCTCAAAGGTTGCACCATTGTCAAGGCTGTTGCGAGTGGTGCTCAAATACATGCTGCCCTGATTACAAGAGGGTTTTCGTTCTCGGCACACATGTCTCTTATCGGAGCACTAATTAACTTTTACGTAAAATGTGGTTACTTACTCGCGGCCCGTAAGCTATTTGATCACATAGATGACCGGAGTGTAGTGTCGTGGGTATCTTTAGTTTTAGGTTATGCACAGGAAGGCAATCTGAAAGATACCATCAGCTTGTTGAGAGAACTTAGAGAGAGTGGCATAAAATTAGATTCGTTCACTCTTTCGGGATTGATTGGGGTCTTTGCTGATTTTGCATTTGCAGAACAAGGGAAGCAGCTTCATGCTTATGCTGTCAAAACTCCGAAGGGTTTAGAGGTAGAAGTAGCCAACTCTCTTGCCGACTTGTATCTCAAATGTGGGTTAAAGGACGATGCAGACAGAATTTTTCAAGAAATGCCAGTGAAAAACAGGATTTCCTACACTGTGATGATTACTGGTTATGGGAAGCATGGCTTAGGAAAAGAAGCGGTAGTACTTTTCAATAGAATGATGGCGGAAAACATCAGACCTGAAGGGATCACTTATTTGGCTATCTTATCAGCTTGCAGTCATTCGGGTTTGATTGAGGAATGTCAAGAGTACTTCTTAAGATTGTGTAACGATCGTTGGACTAATCCACAGCTGGAGCATTACTCTTGCATGGTTGATCTGCTAGGTCGAGCTGGGCGCTTAAAAGAAGCGAAAAATCTCATTGAGAGCATGCCAATGAAACCTAACATGGGTGTATGGCAGACATTGCTGAGTGCCTGTAGAATCCATGCAGACTTGGATCTCGGAAAAGAAATAGGAAAGATCATCTTGGAACTGGACGGAGATAACCCGGTCAATTATGTTATGATGTCGCAAATTTATGCAAACGCCGGCTACTGGAGCGAGTGTCAACAGCTGAGAGAGGCTGTGAAGAGGAAGGGGTTAAAGAAAGAGGCTGGTCAAAGCTGTGAAGAGGACGGAGTTTGTTTTTGTGGAGATTATCGGTGATTTCAGTACATTTGGAAGCGGTGATGCGCCTATCAGGACACACCTCTGACTTCCCCAGCTGAGACGAGACTGAGGTTATTGACTCATTATTATTCATTCCGCGACAAACACAACTGCTGAGAGTTTGAAACAGTAATCACCGACAGCTGCTCTCAGGTATGGTTTTGTTCCAATTTTACAACTAATATCGACTTGTTTTCGATTTTCTTTGTGGCAATTTATGTTTTCTATAATAGCTTCTGCTACTTGGGCGGAAATTAGTGAACTGTATTAGTGTGTCGTGACAGTTGCCTATAAAATGCTATTGTGTCAGTCCATGTATTTGAGATTAATCACCACTACTATAGTAGCTTAGTCTATTCCTTGACATCCGATTTGATCCTAAAAATTGTATTTAGTCCGGACCTATTGTGACTGCAGTGTCTTGAAACGAAACCTAAATATGGCCTGGTGTAGGTATATAAGTTTACAGACGATCTATTATTCCAAAAAAAAAACTTCACTTTCCGGTGCTTGTAGGTTTCAATGCATTCTTATGGTCTGGCAGCATAGATTTCAATGATTTGTAAGTTTCTCGAATCATCCAACAGGTTCATTCTTTTTTAGTTATATGTGATTATTTTGGTCGAACACTGAGATTTTAATAGACAGTTGAAATGCAAATTTCTGCTCCTAGTTTAAAACGTTGATCGATCCCTCTCTCCTTTCTTCCTTGAAGTGGGGTTATGGCGTTGGCAGCTCAAGGCGCTCCAAAGCAGAGACTAGAGGTACAGGTCCACCTATGAGATGTCGATGTCGTGAAGCGATGAACTGCAGGTTAATGTGTCTGTAAACTCTAAAACACTCTGGAAAGTCATTGCTGAGATATTAGAACTGAACTACAGAGATCATGTTTAAACCCATCAGAATCTAAAGATATGCTTTAAATCATGGAGGAATTGTTTGATAAAATTTCTGATTCTAATATGGTGGTTGGTTATACTCCTGAGCTCGTTTCGTTGTTACTCCGATTAGTACTCTCATTGTATTTGTTTTCGTGCAGATCTTTCCTTAGGTTGAATTAAGCAAAAGCAAAGAGGCCTATTACAACAAGAATGTTCTGCACACTATCATCGATTTGTATAGTAATCATTTTTGTCGGTTGCATTAAAATGTACTCCCTCCGTTCAAATGAATTGTTTGCCTTTGTTTTTGGCACCAAGGGGAAGAGATCCAATTAGAAGTGACATGTGGAGCCAAGGGTCAAATTATATATAAAAAACATTCTTAAAATAGAAAGACAAACAATTCATTGAGACGCTCCAATATGGAATAAGCAAGCAAACAATTCATTGGGACGGAGTGAGTAATTATTTACCATAGATACACCTTTGGAATTATTTTTGTAGCTTAGGTTGTAATTATATTGATCGTAATCATTTTTGTCGGTTGTAATTATTTACCATTGGATTCTATGTAAATGCCCATGGGAAGCAAGGAAGTTTTTGGTAACTGCATTATTAAGCGGCAATAGTAGCGAAAGTGTTACGGTATTTGTTATGAGAGAAGTATATGTGGCCGCTAGAGAAGTGTATGTATATACAGTAGTAGTTATAATGTATACAGTAGTTATTGTGCGAATTCAGAAACATTAAATTTCTTGATCAAATCCGCCCGAAAAACGTGGATAATAACCTTAAAATTCGTTCGTTTTAGGTGATTTTTTGAAAAATGTAAGATATTTTGTTAGTCATCTAAATAGGATCCGTATAACATAAAATATGACTTACAACTGTTAAAAAAACTCTAAAATAGTTCAATTTCTAATATTTATATTAAAGATTTCGTCTTAATACGACGTTATTTGAAAGATAGTCGAATGCCTTTTAAATGTGTTTATTTTATATCATACGCACCTTCTACTATGTCGAGGATTTCTACAATGTACGGAGTAGTTAATATGCGAATTTGGAGACATTAAATTATGTGAGCGAATCGGCCCGAAAAACATGGATAATAACCTTCAAATTCGTTCGTTTCGTGTGATTTTTTGAAAAAATGTGAGATATTTTGCTGGCCATATAAATAGGACACCTATGACATAAAATGACTGACGCTTGTTCAAAAACCCATAAAATAGTTCAGTTTCGAGTATATATATCAAAGATTTCATCCTAGTCGGACGTTATTCGAAAGATAATCGAATGTGTTTTAAATGTTTTTATTTTAAACCATACGCACCTTCTACTATGCCGAGACATTTCTACAATATACGAAGTACTTACTATGCAAATTTGGAGACATTAAATTTCGTGGCCAAATCGGCCCAAAACCGTGGATAATAACCTTCAAATTCGTCCGTTTCGGGTGATTTTTCGAAAAATGTGAGATATTTTGATGGACATATAAATAGAACTCCTATGACATAAAATGACTTGACGGTTGTTCAAAAATCTCTAAAATAATTCAGTTTCAAGTATATATATATATATATATATATATCAAAGATTTCGTCCTTATCGAATATTATTCGAAAGATAGTCGAATGTTTTTTGAATGCGTTTATTTTATATCATACGTACATTCTACTATGCCGAGACATTTTACAATTTACGGAGTAGTTACTATGCAAATTTGGAGACATTAAATTTCGTGACCAAATCGGCCCGAAAAACGTGGATAATAACCTTCAATTTCGTCCGTTTCGGGTGATTTTTTCGAAAAATGTGAGATATTTTGCTAGTCATATAAATAGTACCCCGTGACATAAAATGTCTGACATTTGTTCAAAAATGTCTAAAATAGTTAAGTTTCGAGGTTATATATCAAAGATGTTGTCCTAATCGAAAGTTATTTGAAAGATAGTCGAATGTCTTTTAAATGTATATATTATAAATCATATGCACCTTCTACTATGCCGAGACATTTCTACATTGTACGTAGTATGTAGTTACTATGCGAATTTGGAGACATTAAATTTCGTGGCCAAATCGGTCCGAAAAACGTGGATAATAACCTTCAAATTCGTCTGTTTCACGTGATTTTTTGAAAAATGTGAGACATTTTGCTGGTCATATAAATAGGACCCCAATGACATAAAATGACTGACGCTTGTTCAAAAACCTCTATAATAATTAAGTTTCGAGGTTATATATCAAAGATTTTGTCCTAATCGAACGTTATTCGAAAGATAGTCGAATGTCTTTTAAATGTATATATTATAAATCATATGCACCTTCTACCATGCCGAGATATTTCTACATTGTACGTAGTAGTTACTATGCGAATTTGGAGACATTAAATTTCGTGGCCAAATCGGCTCGAAAAACGTGGATAATAACCTTCAAATTCGTCTGTTTCACGTGATTTTTTGAAAAATGTGAGACATTTTGCTGGTCATATAAATAGGACCCCTATGACATAATATGACCGACGGTTGTTCAAAAACTTCTAAAATAGTTCAGTTTCAAGTATATATATCGAAGATTTCGTCATAATGGAACGTTATTCGGAAGATAGTTAAATGTCTTTTACATGTGTTTATTTTATATTATACGCACCTCCTACTATGCCGGAACATTTCTACAATGTACGGAGTAGTTACTATGCGAATTTGGAGACTTTAAATTTCGTGACCAAATCGGCCCGAAAAACGTGGATAATAACCTTCAAATTCGACCGTTTCAGACGATTTTTCGAAAAATATGAGATATTTTGCTGACCATATAAATAGGACCCATATGACATAAAATGACCGACGGTTGTTCAAAAACCTCTAAAATAGTTCAGTTTCGACACCATATATCAAAGATTTCGTCCTAATCGAACGTTATTGGAATGATAGTCGAATGTCTTTTAAATGTATTTATTTTAAATCATATGCACCTTCTACTATGCCGAGACATTTCTACAATGTACGGAGTAGTTACTATGCAAATTTGGAGACATTAAATTTCGTGACCAAATCGGCCCGAAAAACGTGGATAATAACCTTCAAACTCGCCCGTTTCAGATGATTTTTCGAAAAATGTGAAATACTTTGCTGGTTATCTAAATAAACTCGTATAACATAAAATTACTTAGGATTGTTAATAAAACTCTAAAACAGATCAGTTTCTAGTACTTCGTATATATTTATATAGAGTAAAAATGTTGCATGTCATACACCAACATTATTTATACGGAATTACTTTTTCATAAGGAATGGTAAAATCGACAGCCCCTCGGAAATGCATTTTAATTAATGTGAAGATTTCTAGCAGCATATTTACAGACAAGAATGTCATATACATTCATGTACAGGTATTGGATTTTACATTCATTCAGTTATTCTGCTGCACATTGGTTTCAGAAGTAGTAGCCTCATTTCGAGAAGAGCAGTAAGGCGCAAACTTGCAGAATCTGCACTTCCAACCCTCGTTCTCACGAACGTAGTTGGCTTCTCGTTTTCCCTGCCAAAACTCAAGGGAACTCGATATCTGATCCTGGAGCCAGTCGTCGTTGTAACTGAACTCGTCCTCTGCGATCAATGAGTTATCCTTTTGGAGTTCATATCTGCATTGTAGAAGAGTTATAACTGTCAAATATCGTCGTGTTTTAATTTCAGCGTCTGATATGGCTATTTTTATGAAGCCTGATGCATCGGACCTTAAATGATGTGTTGAAATGTACTCAGTCGTGGTCATTTAGTTCGTATGAATGGCTGGAAAACAGCAAATTAGAAGGCGTGAAAGCATAGCATTCACCTCAAGAGAAGTTGATCGTGAGCAGACGGCAGCGTCACACAAACATTTCTGAAGTAGTTCACGACTTCACCAAGCGTCTACATGGATAAGACAATCCGTTCAGTTGAGTTCAGTTCAATTCAAACTCATTCAGTTCAGTTCGATAATAAAACCACGATCACGTGTATCAGATAATCAATTATCCAGCAATCACACGACTCAAAAATCCATTAACGATGTAAACACATGTGGCATAATCAAGTAGCGTACCTGAGCAGGGAACCCTGAGTTAGCTGTACTCATCTTGATCTCATCGGACAAAGTGCGTTCGGGATCCAAGGAAAAATAATCATAGAACTGTGTAGAAGGGAAGGTATCGGAGACCAACTTGTCCCACAGGTGCTTATAACATATCAACTGTAGCCTGAAGGGCGGAAAAAAAAAACAAATAGACGGTTAGAAAAGGCTTCAGCTAGGAGAATGTCATTGTCACGCCACGAAACTTTGGATATTACCTTCCATTTCTGCATTGAGGTTCAGCGGGGATCCTAGGTTGATGACGAGTCTTGGTATCGACCAGAATTAGATTTCTTCCGTTTTCTGTTACAGGCATGCGAAGTTCATCAATCACTCCCACCATCCATACACCTTGTACCAAGCCAACTCTGGTAATATAACACGCGTACTTATGAGAACTCCTTTCTCGAGAAAAACAAGGAAACTTCAAAGAGACGGGGAGGGGTTTCATGTGGTAGTAAATCGAAAAATAACCAAGGAGGACAGGAATTGTCCGACAAAAACTGTTACTATGTGTTTAAGACTAGGTACTCAGGTTCGAATCCACCTCCACTGTATTGTAATGCGACTGTGCGCTTACACCAAGTATCCACATTTTTATAAGCATTATAACGTAAAGCAGTCGACAGAGAGCACACCAACCCACTTACAAGCATTAGCTGATATATTTTCGATAATATTGCCAAGACAAGCCACTTACACGGGCATTTCTCGAGTTAACCCCTCGAATGTTAGTTGGTTTGCACAAATTGTGAAGTTGATCAGCTTCAGAGCCCATATATCTTCTACCGTCTCTACACGTATCTCTACTTTCTTAGTAACCTGTCAAACAAAACGTTTACAATGAGAACTAGTACCCTCTTCAGCGGCTTTGAGTTCTCATAACGAAAAGGAGGAAACTGCAGTAAGTATGCGACAGTTTTCAGTAGCGTAAAACAATGAAGGTTTTACAATGAGCATTGCTTGCAGGAAGTTTGTGAGAAACATTTACCTCTTCTTCTAACTTAGCGTGACGAGCAATCCCTGCTTTCATTGCATCTGTCATCTCTGGTTTTCCGAAGACAAGCCCAAACTCCATTTGTTTTTCGCACCACTCCTGCAGTTTCCGAAGCAGTTGCATTTGATTATTTCAGGTGCAGGAATCAATGACAGTCACTAACAAAAGAACCATCACAATGTAGCAGCAAAAGCGCATCATGACGACTATACAAGCAAAATTCTTAGCTGATGAAGTACATGTTAACAAATGGAAACCGTAAAATTTCATGATTCAAACTACACAAGCAAATTTCTTCACACGAAAGCATAACAAATGGAAATCATCGAAGCTGAACAAACAGAAAAGAGCGACTGGCCGGTGAATCGAACCTCAAAGTTCCATGCACTATTGACATGAAACTTGCAAAATATACAGTAAAAAAAATCAAAGAGACTGTTTCCGAACAACCCAAAATACAGTATATTTATAACATAGTAAAGAACTACCCAAATTATCAACCCGATATCAACTAAAATTACATTTTAACATCAACGAATATTTTTAACTTTATAGAACTACCCATATTATCAGCCCGATATCAACTAAAATTACATTTTAACATCAACCAATATTTTTAAATTTATAGAACTACCCAAATTATCAGCTAAAATTACATTTTAACATCAACGAATATTTTAAAATTTATAGAACTACCCATATTATCAGACCGATATCAACTAAAAATTACATTTGAACATCAACGAATATTTTTAAATTTATCGTCGTTCCTCACCCACTGTTGTAATAATAAGTCATGTATTTGCACGAGGCTAATACTCGTAAATATATAAGCAAGAAACATGAAACGGGGATCCGAAGATGTCTAGTTAAGGCGAACATATAGGTCCCAATTTCCCTCCGATATCAATTGTAATGCAATCAAGTGAACACGAATAAAACCCGAAAGGGGGAAATGAGAAATGAGAAAGAACATACAGAAGCAGTGATGTCAGTAACATAAAGACCCCGCTTTTTTCGAAATCGATTCAACAATGAATCAACCATTATAACCCGACTCTTCTTGTTGACCCGACCCAAATCCTCAACATCACGAGAAGAACAACCCGACAAAGCCCTCGGACTTGAAGAAGAAGAAGAAGAAGAAAGGAGAGATAGAGGAGGGAGAGAAGAACGACGTGCAGCAGCAACAGCAGAAGAAGAAGCTAACGAAAATGCGGTTTCGATTAAACCCATTTCTTCTTCGCTGATGATTTCAATTGGGATTTCGATTTTGATTTCTGTTTCGATTTCGATTTCGGTTGGAGGTTTGATTGAATTGTTGTTAATGGTGGTTGGATTACGTGGGGAGTTAGTGGCTGAATCTGAATCTGAATCCGAATCCGTCATTGATTAATTGAAAATTGGAATTGAGTGATTGTAATTGGAATTGGATTGAGTGATCCGAAGGAAGAGGGAGATTTGAAGCAAACATCTGCACGTTTACACGCTTCCGAAGAAACGATGCCGGGATTTAAAAACATCTTCTTTTCTTTTTTTTCTCGACTGAGTAGTATACTCATTCCGAATAGACCTGGCAAACAGATCGGGTCGTGTTCGTGTCATTGATAAATAGGTCACGAATCCCTCGACCCAAACCCGACCCATTTAAGTCTCATGTCGTGTTCGTGTTGACCCACTTACATAAATGAGTCATCAACCCTCAACCCAAACTCATTTATTTCGTGTCGGATTTGTGTCGTGTTTTCGTGTCATGTCCAAATTTGGAAAGTATTAATATTTTTTTTTTGAGAGATTACTAGATTGGAAAGTATTAATATATTTATGCTAAAAATGATTAAAAATATTTACACAAATTTAATAAACAGGTTATTCGTGTCAGTTTCGTGTTTTGGTACCTCAACCCAAATCCGATCCAATTAAATCTCGTGTCATGTTCGTGTCGACCCACTTACATAAATGGGTCATCAACCCTCAACCCAAACCCGTTTATTTCGTGTCGTGTCATTTTTTGCCGGCTCTAATTCCGAATATGTGACGGGTCAAATATTATCATTATCCACATTTATCGATAAATGATACGGAGTATTTAACGGTAGAGGTGCCACTAGGCACGCCGGGCCGGGTCCGGCCCAATCCCTCTGCCTGAACCGAAGCCCGACCAAGGCACGGGACCCAGTCATGCCGTGTCGGCCAGACGGCACCCGGCCCAAATCGCCAGCTCTAGTTGACAATGTATATAAAGTCGCTCGTGCCCAAACAAAGGTGTAACGTAACATGAATACTAGGAACCCAAACATACGAGGTTGGGGGTCGGTCTTTCACCATTGTGGACTCACCTCACCAGTCCAACTGGCTCGTACTCGTATTGCTGTTAAATGGTACGAGTAAATCGGAGGCTTGCTTCGCCTTGAATAGATAAATCCGTGAAAAAACGGATACCTCTGTTCAGAAGCAGCTGTTGGGAGCCTATGAAAAACGGATTCAGTCATTCCCCAACTTAGCATACAGCAGCCTGATTCGCAATATCCCATAGGCCAAAGCAAGTAGAACATGGTCACAGCCGAAGGCCTGCCGCCTGCCGCCTGCCGCCTGCCGCCTGCCTTTTATTTGTTTCCAGTTAGCAGATTTGGTTCTAACGTCCTGCAGTTACGATCCATCTGGATGCTCATCACTCGGACTTCTTGTCTTCTTACTTTCAAAGGAGTCCCGTGTTCAGTAGTTGTTCCATGATCGGATGATCGCCACCACTGATGGGGTTAACGCCTTAACGGGTTAAACAAGTCAGATAACCATATGGTTATTGGGCATATGTGAATATGTGATGAACTGATGATGGTGCATGTAAAAAGTGGATGCAAATCATTTAAAAAAAATCACAAAATGATAGGCAGTTTTGTCAAAAGGAGTTTGGGTCATTTAAAGCAAATATTCGTCCTCATCTGAGTCGGAGTAATCGTCTTCTTCTTCCTCCTCATCGTCCTCATCATCATCATCATCGGTCTCCTCCAACAAAATGTTCTCTTCGTCCCACAGCGGACATGAACATGTTGCTTTCTTGTCCTTCCATTCAGCTCCACACGTGTAGCAAAACTCGTATCCACATCTGACAAGAACAAAAGAGCATGTTGTCGATTAGCATCAGGCAAAGGCTCGGCCTATGTTGGGTTCATGACCCGGTCAAGCATAAATCAGACAATCCCTTGTACAATACTGACCAAATATACCCTGAAAATGAACACGTTATAATTTCGGAACAACCAGTGTTATAACAGCTTCATTAGCATTCTAATTTCGGTACAAGTGCTCAAACAATATGATGTAATTGAAATGACATAGATCAAAACAAGCTCTATAATCATGCTTTGACTGACCGCTTACGAAATCCGTCATGAAAAATATTCAAAACCCAGATCGTAAACTCTAAAGAAAATAGATTGCCGAGCAAAGAAAAGTACCTGCACGTCATATGGTAGCACCCTGCAGCAAGTTCGATCATATGATTACATTTAACACACTGGCGCCACAACTTCCTCGAAGCAAGTGATTTCAGTATGGCGTCCTCAGGTCGTGGATACGGATGTAATCTTTTGTATTGTGCACAGGACATATTTTGATGCCATGGGATACTACAGTTGACACAAAAGAGGCCGTGGCATTTCACACATTTTCTGGCTCCCGACGTCCTTGAAGGAACTTTTTCTTCACTTGCAAACTCTGAAACTTCCGTTTTTGACATCAATGCAGAGCACCTAGGATACGGGCAATAAACTTTTTCGGCAGTAGGTATAGATGCTTCTCTAAACCTTTGATTCATGATTTCGATTAGCTTAGGTGTAAGAAACTTTTCGCAGCTTTTGACACAGAGCTCTGATTTACAGCTTTCATGAGGACATTTCGGTGTCACGCCACTATGCAGCTTTGCTTCTACATGCTGCTTCATACACGAGAAGCAGTACCGATGAAGACAACCATCAACAGAAAAGATTCTACCCTGATCTGTCTCTTCCATACATATCACACAAGTCTCCTTCACGTTCTGCGCATGGTTAGCTCCTAAAGGCGTAGACATCTGAGACACAATAGCATCTCTGGCAAGCTTAAATGCAATCTGTATATCATTTCGGGGAACAAGCTTTGGATGAGTGGAAGTGAATTTTTCTCGAAGTTTTTCCACTTTCGTCATCAACAATATAACTGTTTTCTGCTTTGGTTGCCACCGTCCTCGGACCTGCATTCAGTAGAGCCAAAAACTGTTATAAAGCTCCCAAGAGTCAACGACACGTATATGAACAGTAAAACTACAGTGGTGTGTACTTACATATTGGTAAATGGCAGGATAGTCACACAAGATTGTAATGCGCTTTAAATCCAGTGCTGCAGCTGTTTCTAGACCTTCAATCAAAGCCTTAATTTCTGTTATTTGACGACTTTTTCCGATTCCATGTAAAGGCTTGCTCAGTTCAAATATTAAATTGTCTCTTTGATCACATATTGCCACACCAATTCCAGTAAGTGTAACCTCCGAATCTCCAACTCTTTCGACACTGACCATACCCTTAAAATACAACCTACATCACCCGACATAATAAAAGATTAGAAAAAAGCAGGAACGCCTCACTAAATCAGTTGTGCTTCTATCTACTGTGAAATACGCAATTCTCAACGTGATATTCATTTTGTCATCTGGAAACGGCCTCCTCGGATCAACAGACGAGTAAGGTTGCGCACACTGAACCCCATATCCTACGATTCGTTATTCTTGGCATTTCATTACAATGGAATAAGACAGTTGTGCTTCTATTTATCATGAAATACACAATTCTCAGCGTAATTTTCATTTTGTCATCAAGAAACAGCCTACTCCGATCAACAGACGAGTAAGGTTGCGCACAGTGAACCCTATGTAGTCGGAATATCCGTCTTAAACCTTGAAACGGGTCAAATACTAGCGCAAGATGCTAACAAAAACAAAACATTTAACATTTCTTGGACAACTTGCCATATGATTTGTCGATTTGGTATATATTTTGAGCCGTCTTAAGCTTTTACGACAGATAGTACCGTCACAACCAAGAATTTGCCCAATGCATATCCTATGATTCTCAGTAGCTTTCAATCAGGGTTACCTAATTCGGTCTATCACCCTACTAATCGCAAATCGATTCAATCAAATTCCAAAATCGTATTAGAGCGCATTATGATGTTTGGTTACAATTATATCGAATTATACTCTATTTTAGCGAATCACGTATTCGGTAACCATGCTTTCAAGGCACTAGGGTTATCATTGATGAAACATCACAAAACTATTTACTGCATCCTACAACTACAATCAATCAATTAAACTGCAAATTTTGCGAAAACAACACAAATTCAACTTAAAAAACAGCAAGAACAGACATGTCCGAACCTGAAATTGACATTGTGAAGCGAAGAAGAAGACGATGAAGACGATGCTTCACCAAACGGCCGCTCAATTTCATCACCGACACGGTCCCACTCATCATTCGACACACGTTGAATATCAAAAGCAAGCTTCTGATCGTGAATCCGACGGCTGAGATCGTCTTGAATTCTCCGCGCTTCAATGAGGCTAAACTCGCGATCTTTCTGCTCTTGCTCGAGCTTTTCCAGCTCCATAGACATGCAATCGGCGACAGAAAACGCGTCGTTTAGGGAGGGAATGGGAGGAATTGAGTGGGAGGTGGAGGAGGAGGAGGAAGGGAGAGTGGAGAGAGATGCGGCCATGGCTTCCTCTAATTGAAGACGATAAGCGTAGTCGATGTCGGATTGGAAGGCTATTAGGTTGAGTAACTCGAGTTTTTGCTCGGTAATGGCGGCTGCTTCGTCGGTTGTCGAGGAGGAGGACGCCATTGTTGCGGCTTTCGAGTTGAACTGTTTTCGAGGGGGCCGGGGTGAAGCGTGACGGGAGATATGTAACAAATTCTTGTTTCTTACTGAATTTTCCCGTTACGGAGTACTCCCTCCCATTTACTGGAATCCTACCATTTGATTAAAATATACCCCACATATATTCAATATTTGGTAGGTTTCCAGTGAATGGGGTAGTATTTATCACCCAATTTTTTTGTTTTTTCTATATAAATGAATCGTAATTATTTTGTATAATCGTTGTATCATGCTACAGTAGTAAAAAAAAATTAATTTATGATAAAAAAAACATCATTTTTAGGATAGTTAGTTACTCCCTCCGATTCTTTAGATTCACAACGTTTACTATTAGCACAAATAATAAGGTTGTGAGTGGAGATGGTGGGTCTCACCGATAAAGTAAAAAGCTTACGCAAACAAAAACTTACCTATTATAGAAATGTTGCAAACCTAATAAATTTGCCAAATATGGAATATGTTGCGAATCTAAAGAATCAGAGAGAGTACCATTTTTAGATAAATAATTACCACTTTTTCGTAGTAAAAAGTGATCACTATTTAATTTAAATTTTTTACCATAAATTCCTGGCTTTAAGGTCTGTCGCACAATACAACGGTTGTATACTACTTCATCCATTTATGAATGTTCTACTCATTTTCATTTTGGATTTTTTTATTGTTCTTCCCATTTCTATTCTTTCCATTTTAGTCTCTCACATTCTCGCATTTTCATTCTTTATTTATTTTCCTTAAGAATCGTGTATAAAGCAAATTAATAGAACAATAAAAAATATAAATGAATAATATTTGACCCAATATTTAATAAGAATAGATTACAGAGATAAGTGAGTTGAATGTCATGGTTGGCTTCTTAATTACCGACATTCTCGTGACGAGGGGGCTTCATGGATTGAGTACTGGAGCACAACAGAAGTACCTACAATATCAAAAAAGCATTCGGGAGCGTCTAGAAATATCTAGAATCCTGTAGAGGCTTCTAGAATCATTTAGAGTATTTTAAAGGTCTAGAATCATTTAGAGCATTTTAAAAATATCCGGAACATTCTAGAATAAGATGAGTAGGCTAGATCTTCTATAGATTAAAAAGAAACCAATAAGAAAGGACACGTGTTGCAACCATATTAGTCTATAGTTAATCGACCCTAAGAAAGTAATTGCAATAATTGATTTAATGAAATTTTAAATAATAATATTAATGTACCGTTTAAAATTTATTTCAGTATTTTATTTTAGTGGACAATTATTTTATTTTTATGTATATTTTAATGAGTTTTTCTAAAATATTAATGTACCGTCTAAAATTTATTTCAATATTCGGCTTTCTTTCTTCTCATCACCTCCGACAAACAATAAGACATTACTCCACAAGTTACAGTCAAGATGATTACCAAGAACAGATCTAAGAAACCGAAATGCTATCAACATCGACAGCATGCAACCAGACTGAAAACAGATGTAAAAACGACATGTAGTCGTACTGCCCTACCTCCGAATACATGGTACAAAACGGCATGTTACAGGTTACAGGTTGTCGAAGACTGCAAAACTGTTTTTAGAGGTAATTTGTCGCATTAACTGGTTTACTATGAACCACGCAAATTGGCGCAGCTCAAAGAATACCATACCAGAGATAAAAATCAGTCTACAATAGCATCTCGGCAATCTGGACAGCGTTAAGGGCGGCTCCCTTGCGTATCTGATCACCGCAGACAAAAATGTCCAACCTGTACGTATCGCAATTTCAGAAGTGTCACTTGTCGAGTTGCATGTATGCAGGACAGTGGTACCTGTATGGAAAAAGAGAAGATACATACCCAGTATTTCCGTCTTGGGAGACATCTCGTCTTATCCGGCCGACAGCAACGTCATCTTTGTTGGATACTTCCAAAGGAGTAGGGAAATGGTTTGATGCACGATCATCGATAACTACCACACCAGGAGCATTCTTCAGGATCTCCCTCGCTGTGTCCTAAAATATAGAGTTTTCAAAGATTTGAAACATAGAGCCGATATCAGTCACTCATGAATAGCAATCAACCTTTGCTGTAACAATCGGTAAATTACGGAGAACGGAGGATGGAAAAATATCAATTTTAGACTGAGACAATTTGGTTACGGAAGAAAGATCTTACTGGAAAACCATAGTTAACGAGTCATTCACTTTATAATTTTACTTTCTGAGTCGAGAATACTTTTCTTTACTACTCAGCACTTTCGTAAGATAAATTGTTCAAAATGACAAAAACAGTGATCCTTTCCTCGGCACATATACAAGGTTTTCAGATGCTGGTGTCATATGCTCGTGCTGTTGTACAAGGTTCTATGCATTATGAATACTCATCAAAAATCGACTTCGAAGGCCTTAATAACATGTACGACAACATTATTTCCTCAGGCTATACCGCCTAAAGGTAAGCCATACCCTTGTGATCAAAACACAAAAGTCTGTTTACGGAGAACACATAGTATCCAGAACTTACATCTTTCAGAATTCCGCGTTAGTGATTGCAGTAAAAACAAGAGCTTCCCACAGGAACTTTTTTTCATTTATAAATAATTACAGAAATTATACAATAAATAGGTAACGAATATGAAAAAACGGCACGTCAATTGTGGAGGAAGTTAATCTGTACCTCGTCAAGGGGATTTTCAAACTGAAGGTTTACACTCTCAGCATGTGCACGCATGACTGGAACTCTAATGCATGTAGCCGTAACTCTGACGTCAATGTCGTTCTACAATAAAATCAGAGAATATTATCGCACCAATTTCACAAATTCGTCATAAAATTTAAAGAGATGCGAATATGTTGCAGTGAAGGAAAGACGTAATCACATTTAACTACCATTAGCAAAAAAAAACTATACTGCGTCAACGAGTATACTTACCCAGATTTTCCTTGTTTCTTTCACTAATTTCATTTCCTCCTCATTGTACCCATTTGACGTGACTGGCGCATTGTGGGAGAACAAATTAAAGGCATACTGCATTCACAAAAAAATTAAAAAAAATTGAGGAACTCGAACAGAGACAAACAACGATAATTTAACATACATGATACGGAGTACAAGCATACCTGTTGACTAAAGATGTTACACGTTGGAGGCTTGCCTTCCAATACCTTCAGATCGAACAATGAACGTTTAAACACTGTTGCTAAGATTGCGCATATTCAAGATGAAATGAGAAAAATAATTTAGACAGATGAATTATAGCAAACCTCGCGTGTTTGCAGCTCAAGCTCTTCCATGGCAGCAGCTCCAGCACCACTAGCTGCCTGGTATGTACTCACTACCATGCGCGTAACCTGAAGAATCAGATAAGAATACGAGAAAAATGAATCAGAGACAAGCAGTCGTCAAATGGTACATTCTGCAGAGTAAGTACAATTTGGACCGGTACAGGCATTCAAAAACACTAGACTTTACAAACTCGATATTCACAATGCATACATAATAAACAAAGTTTTGTTGTGTCATACTACGTGATTGTCTGCGTATACCTTACATCAAATACAGAGATAAATCAATCATGCGAACTCACTCAAATGACGAAAAGATCATGCTCAAGCAACGCGGTAAGTACGTTCGTATACATCTTAGTTGAACTAGTGAAAGTGATCGAAAAAGTTGCATTAACAATGAGATAGAATCAGAAGCTCAGCTCCCAAATTTTTCACATACTGTACTTGTTTCTAACATCTACTAGTATATAAGAAGTTAAAGAACAGAAGCGAAATGCACATAAAACCATCGTAAGCTCTAGCATAAAAATAATTACACACTCGATAAACCTTGAAATTATCTAACACGGTATTCTTCGTTTACCCAATTCAACAATTCCCCCCCTCATACAATAGCAAAGCACCTCCATCATCTGTCTCTTCTGAATCCTACATTTCGAAATCCGAGTATTTGCACTCAAAAGCTACATAGAAAGCACCATACCCTCTAAGCTATCAAAGCTCCACATCCATTTCCATATCCAAATTCAAATTCTACAATAGCAAACTCATTCTCCCCTACAATAATCCCTACGCGTAAACAATGACAAATGACTGAGCTAAAACGAGTATGAACTAACCAACATTCAACAATTCAACTAACATTTCACAAAAACATTCCATTCATCCGTTCATTTGTTTTCCTTTGATTAAAACACGACACCTAAAGGACAAAACGGTAAACTAACCAACATTCAAACATTCAACAGTTCAACTCACTGCAAATTCACCAAAACATGCAGTTCGTCCCGTTCATTTGCTTTCCTTCGATTAAAACACGACCCAGTTAACTAACTGGCATTCAAACATTCAACAATTCAACTCACAACAAATTCACCAAAACATTCTGTTCATCCCGTTCGTTTGTTTTCCTTTGATTAAAACACGACTCAGGGTTAACTAACCAACATTCAAACATTCAACAATTCAACTAACATTTCACCAAAACATTCAGTTCATCCCATTCATTTGTTTTCCATTGACTAAAACACGACACAGAGTTAACTAACCAACATTCAAACATTCAACAATTTTTTTGGGTATAGAGAAGAACGCACTACGTCTCAGGTGAGAATCGAAAATTCAACCTCTTGTTCAACAATCAACAATTCAACTAACAACATTTCACTAAAACATTCAGTTCGTCTCGTTCGTTCATTTGTTTTCCTTTGATTAAAATACGTTAACGAAAAGAAGGAGAAGAATTCGACCTTGGCATGGCGATGAAGAGGAGTAGCAGCCATCAAGCAAATAATAGTAGAACAATTAGGGTTAGCAATCAAAGCACCCTTACCCGTCCCCAATTTAATCCCCTCCATAGCCTCGGGATTAACCTCGGGAATCACAAGCGGAACTCCCTCCACCATCCGAAACGCCGAACTATTATCGACAACCACCGTGCCTTTCTCCACCGCCACCGGCCCAAACTGCTTACTAATCCCGCCACCAGCACTGAACAGCGCAATGTCGACACCGTCGAAGCTGCCCGCGGTCAGCTCCTCCACCACGTAGGTTCTCCCCTCGAAGCTGACCTCCTTCCCCGCCGACCGCTTGCTCGCGAGCATCTTGATTGAGGAGTAGGGGAAGTTGCGGTCGGAGAGGACGGAGAGGAATTCCTGCCCGACGGCGCCGGTTACGCCGACGACGGCGAGGGTGGGGCCGTCTTGGGTTAGGGACATGCGTGGGGTGGTTCGGGCGGTGCGGGGGAGGGTGAGGGCGGTGGTTCGGGTGGTAGTAAGGGTGGGTGAGGGGCGGTGGAGGAATGAGGTGTGGGGTTGGGTGCGGTGGATCATGGTGGCGTTCATGGCGGCGTGACGGCGACGTGCGAGGGGTTTTAGTAGGTTCGGGTTTTGTAGGGGATATGAGAAATGAGAAATGATGTAGGGATGGATGGCTACAAGCCTATAATATGGTCTTGCATTGGGTTGGGTTGGGCTTTGGTTTGGGTTTGGGTTGGGCTTTGGGTTTGGGTTTGGATTTGGGTTAGGATAAAACCCACTAAATCTTCTTTGGTCATATTCTCTCGTGGTGGATGCGACTACTTTAGATTTTTAAACCGACAACTAGGTACGTCACCCGTGAAATTCACGGGATTATCCGCTTAAAAATCGCATGCCCTGGTTTTTGTAAATCATCCACCAAGTTGTTTCGTGAATGTATATACGTAGTTGTTGTCTCAAATTACACGTGGATCGATTTCTTATTTAACGGAATTGGAGATAGTTGAAATGTAGTTTCGATTGCAATAATTGGATAATGGAAATAGTTCATAAAGTGGGTGGTTACAAGCAGAAGTTCAATCTAATTAAATAGTTCATTGGCAGTATTGAAATTAAGAATCAGTGTGGCGGTTTTCCCTTTTCTTTGCCGGTGTTTTGATAGGTGTCGGGCTTCTTGGACGCTTTCCTCCATTGCTTTTGCTCCTGTACTCAAATTTGTTAGTTGCGTTGCCTTTTTTTGGTGCTAAAAGAAACTTTATTTAATTATTCGTCTAATTTGATTGACCTGTCTTCATTGTGCGGTGGGTGTTCCATTTGGGCTTGTTCAATTTCTTTTGAGGTTGTTTCCTTTGGTCCACCTCCAGAAGCCTGATTCTAAATATGTTTTCAAAAGTGTTAAATGTTAAGTGTACGATGTTCACCTACTTTTATGTAGTTGGGCACCTTTTTCGTTTGTTGTTGAGACACACTTACTTCTTCTAATATATTGTTGGCGATGTAAGTCCTTAGAACCTTTAATTCTCTATCTTGGCCGTAGTTGTTTGTTCCTATCGCGACCTTAAATGTGAAAAACTTGCCAATACAACTCTGTAGTATGTTGTATACTCTTTGTTTTCCGTCGTCCTGTAATTTTTTAGAGTGGTTGAGTTGTCATAATGTGGTGAAAAATTAGTATCATTGGTATATAAGTTGACTGGGAGAAATGTTGAGCCAAGTGTACGTGTACCTTCTCGTAAATGTCCAATAGTTTGTCTATTGGTTGCCCAATTATTTTTTCCGCCTCTTTATCAAAAACGACGATACTTGCTTCACTGTCCCCGTCTGATAATGTCCCGATGATTCTGTACCTGTAATTTTTCATTTGGTAGTATATTTTTTTTAGAAATGTTGCATTTGTAGCATAAAGACACCATTTTAATCTTGCTTGAGTTTTATTTGGTACCTTTGAGTTGGGTATTGTATCTGCTGTCGACATTTGTGACAATAGTTGTCGGTTCCAAGTCCCTTCCTACACGTCGGACATGAGATGTATCTCCATTCAATGTCGGTCCTAATGTCAACTATTTGTCCGTGACACGTGTAGGTTGCTTTCTGTGCGTTGGATTGGGTCCGAACAAAAGTTTCGTAATATTTCATTTGAGTTTCTGTAAAATTTTATATAGTTATTGTAAATGTTATCTTACCATGTCCGTGATCTCCATCTCCTTGAGCTCCTTAATTGGTTTTCGATTGACTGTCATTGTGTCCTCAATTTGTTGTTGTATGGTGTTTTGGAGGTGTTCAACTGATTTTGGAGATGTAACTCTGCATTTATTTTGAAAATAAATAGTTTTTTTATAGAGTAGTTAGTTTCTAGCAAATGCTTTGTGTGTGGAGTTACCTTTCCAATAACTCTCTTGTTTCAGGTATGTCCATGTCTATATACACTTTTGTTCCGTGAGTGCTCTGTAGTTGGTATTCATCTGCATTGAAAGTGAGCAGGTTTAGTAACATATAGAGAATAAATTTGTGGGAGCTACTTCTTACCGTTGTATAGGACAACTCTTGTTGAGGTAATGATAATTGTGTTAGGCTTGCCGGATTCTGTTGTGAAGATTCCGTCAACGTATTTGGTTGCCTTTCCCCATAATGTGACCCTAATCTTATTGTCCCTATACATTGAACATTGTAGGCTTAAATATCAATGCATAATCGAATAAAGTTTACGACAAATACCTTTAACATGAAATCTCACCTCTCATCTTCAATGAAGATGTGGCGTATTTCTGTAGGTCCGTTTGTTGTCATAACGTGAGCCTTGTCCTCTATTCCCGTCAGAAGTCCTACGACATCTGCATGCATCTTCAAGTTAGTGTGTGAATGTGAACACTCTAATTAGAAGTAAATTTATGTAATTTGGGTTAGGTACCTATCAAGTAGTCTGTTTCGTTGCTTCTTTCCTCAAGCAGATGCAGCGGATGAAATTCAAACTTATACATTGGAATATGTTTCTCGTTTTGTGGTGACTCGAGGACATAAGTGAATGGGGTGAACTTAATAATGTTTTCATTTGTATTGACGGGACGATATCCTCTTTTATTTTTTTCGACATCAAAGTGCGTTAGCTTGTATACTTGACCTTCTTGAAGTAGTTCCTTGAAACTGTGCATCCATTTTCTATTGATAGTTGCTTGTATATGATCGCCCTGTTAATTGATGGTTCCCATAGACGTCAGTAAATATTTGGGTAAATTGTATTGTGGTTGGTAAGATAATATTTTATACCTGTGCATCTAGGAAAATCACATCTAGTGACACGGGAATGTCATTTGCCTTTGGTGTCACATTCCACATCCTAGTTGCTCGAGCGATTATTTGGTAGCGGGATTTGGATGGCACCATTGTTGCTATGTTCGTGGTAAGGGGAGCCATTTCCTTTTTTTTGTTATGTTCTTTTTGAATTGTGATTGTGTGATTGGTTTTGTGGTTATAGTCAGTTGTTGACTTGTGTGTTTTATTTTTGAGCACTCAAAGAGTCGCAATTTATTTCGATCTCTTTAGGTGGGTAATTAGTTTTTGTAAGATATGATTGTGTGATTGGTCGTGTGGTATTTATAGTCAGTTGTTGACTTGTGTGTTTTATTTGTGAGCACTCAAAGAGTCGCAATTCATTTCGATCTCTTTAGGTGGGTAATTAGTTTTCGTAAGATATGATATATATATATATATATATATATATATATATATATATATAGGAGAAAAATTTAATAAGACTAAATCGACAAAGGGAAAAAATTAATAATAATAATAATAATAATAATAATAATAATAATATAAATAAAGGGTTGTTTGAGCCTTTAATATAAATTTTTTTAATAAATATGCCATGTGGTAAAAACTTAAATGCTAAAGTACCCTTTTAATTAGATATTCCTATGTAGATAGATTAATAATTTAATTAACAAAAATAAAATCTAGAAAACAATTTAATAATACTCCGTTATTTAAACAAAGAAAAATGAAAATTTTAAATTTTTTGATAAAAAATAAAGTAAAACAATCAATTTAATAATATGTTACGTATTTAATAAAGGCAAATGAAAAGATTTTGATGAAATTTAATCAATAAAAAATTTAATAACAAAGACAAATGAAATTTATAAAATTAAAATAAAATTTAATAGACCAAATAATGAAGACAAATGAAAAAAAATATATTGTATTGTATTGTATAAACTTAATGTGTGATTATACGGGTAATTAATTTTTGTAAAATATGGCATCCAAAGGTCAATACATTAACAAAAGAACTGCTTATTTATACCTATATAAGATAGATAAAAGTGATTAATTAACTTATGTTATAGAGTTGATCCACTAAGGTATTGAGCGGCGGTGTAGGATCAGATCCCAAAGATAGTAAGTCTCTGTAATCGTCGTAGTATTTATACATGGTTTTAACTCTAATAAACAAATTATGATTTGATCGCCATGAGTGCTCCGTAGCGATAAATTTTGTAAAAAATTTCGCCTAAATCAATCATGGTGTCAATTCAATGTTGGATAATGGAGAAGATCGTAACCCCCGATTAATTTCATCATAATAAATTTCGGATATTATTATTATTATTATTATTATTATTATTATTATTATTATTATTATTATTAATCATGAAGTCAATTCAATGTTGGTTAATGGAGAAGATCGTAACCGCCGATTAATTTCATGATAATAAATTTCGGATATTATTGAAACGTTTTTTTTCGGACCATTTATTCTTGAGCATTCATGGATGATTATAGTATAGATGCTATTCAATGGTGAAGAAACAAATAGTCATAAACAAATGATATTGTCGATAGGCTTAGTTTTTGTAGCTGGCGCAGAAGTTTGATTTAATTTGTACTATTCAATTGAGTTAACCTCTAATTTATCCGTATTCTTATAAACTATGTATCCTAAGATGTTTGTTCGTATGATTGTGCGGGTAATTAATTTTCTTAAAATATGGTATCGAAAGAACAATATTGTATAAACTTAATGCATGATTGTGGACATAAAGTTTATTAAATGTGGGGTAAACGAAAGGGTAGAAACCGCCGCTCTTAATTCTATTTACATCAAATGTTACGATTGTAGACAAATTAATTTAACTAATAAACTGATTAATAATATCTTATGTAATAACATAGGCAAATGAAAAGTTTTTGATGAAATAATGAATCATTTAATTAATTATTTTTTGAATATATTTTTTAAAGTTTAAAACACTAAGTAAACTATAATTTTAATAAACAGTGCAACAAAAGTGTCGCGTCGCAAAAAATTTAGTATGGGGAGAGTCTTTTTTTAAAATTGATTCAGCATGGTAATTAAAGATTTTATTCAGAACAATGTAGATTAAACGAAGAGATCAATGAGTCGACAATTTTTAGTGAGATTCGTTAATATATGGTCGTAATATGTATAGATTTGAACTCTAATAAATAAGTAATGATATGATCGCCGTGAGTGCTCTGTACAGATAAATTTTCTATGTTTTGTTCGCCTAAATCAATCCTGAATTATAATTTATTCTCGATATTGTCATAGGTCCTATTTTTTAGGTTCTACCGTTTTCATGGATTTTATACTCTCTATGTTGTTTTTAATGTAAAAAATTAAAATGATGGGCTATTGTAATCATGAAGTCAATTCAATGTTGGATAATGAAGAAGATCATAACCGCCAATTAATTTAATTATCGTAATAAATTTCGGATATTATTGAAACAATTTTTGGAGATCATTCATTCTTAATTTTGTAAGAGTTTTGGAATACTGTATTTTATAGCAATAAGAGTTTTCAGTCGTGAATATAAAAATCAAAGCGAATTGTTTTCAGTAATAAATTTACCAAAACTTTAATTTGACACGAAAGTGTTTCTATTAAATGTAATAAATTACATTAGTAATTGATTTTTTTTTTTTTGAGTAATACTCTTGTGTAACTAATATGTGTCATAATTCATTGATTATCTATATAAAGCATATTTCAAGTTAACTTTAAATAGCATGGGTCTTGCTTTCGTAAGAGTGCACCTTTTTTTGTAAGCGAAAATAGTAAATTGTGTAATACAACATTTCATAGCAATAAAAACATTTGTGAATGTAAAAGTCAATGCTGATTGTTTGCCTTAATAAATTTATTTGTTATCATTAAGAAAAGTATTATGACCTACATTTTGAGGAATCCAAAAAAAATTAATATCAATTACTAATGTAATTAATTGCATTAGTAATTGAACAAAGCCTTTTCACTTACCCTTATGTAATTAATATTTGTCATAATTCATTGAGTATTTATATATAGATTTATTGTTTTCATTAACAAATTTACAAAAACTTTAATTTGGCACTAATTGTTTTTATTAAATGTAATTAATTACATTAGTAATTGTTTTTTTTTTGACTAAATGTAAATAATTACATTAGTAATTGACCAAAACCTTTTCACTTACCCTTATGTAATTTATATGTGTCATAATTCATTTATTATTTATATAAATTTAATTGTTGTCATGAAGGAAATTATTGTGACGTACATTTTCAGGAATAACGATTCTATCCAAAACTTTTATTTAATAATTTGTTGTATTACATTAGTAATTGAACAAAACCTTTTCACTTACCCTTATGTAATTAATATTTGTCATAATTCATTGATTATTTATATATAGATTTATTGTTTTCATTAACAAATTTTCTAAAACTTTAATTTGGCACTAATTGTTTTTATTAAATGTAATTAATTACATTAGTAATTGATATTATTTTTTTTTGGACTAAATGTAATTAATTACATTAGTAATTGACAAAAACCTTTTCACTTACCCTTATGTAATAATTAATATGTGTCATAATTCATTTATTATTTATATAAATTTAATTGTTGTCATTAAGGAAATTATTGTGACGTACATTTTCAGGAATAACGATCCTATCCAGAACTTTTATTTAATAATTTGTTGTATTATTATATGTGATATTTGATAATAAGATTTACTGATAATGAATGAAAATTTCATTTGACTTACAATATTTTAATCACAATGTAATACATATCACAAACCTTTCGTTTACCCATAAGTAATTAATTGCATTAGTAATTGAACAAAGCCTTTTCACTTACCCTTATGTAATTAATATTTGTCATAATTCATTGAGTATTTATATATAGATTTATTGTTTTCATTAACAAATTTACAAAAACTTTAATTTGGCACTAATTGTTTTTATTAAATGTAATTAATTACATTAGTAATTGTTTTTTTTTTTTGACTAAATGTAAATAATTACATTAGTAATTGACCAAAACCTTTTCACTTACCCTTATGTAATTTATATGTGTCATAATTCATTTATTATTTATATAAATTTAATTGTTGTCATGAAGGAAATTATTGTGACGTACATTTTCAGGAATAACGATCCTATCCAAAATTTTTACCCTTATGTAATAATTAATATGTGTCATCATTCATTTATTATTTATATAAATTTAATTGTTGTCATTAAGGAAATTATTGTGACGTACATTTTCAGGAATAACGATCCTATCCAGAACTTTTATTTAATAATTTGTTGTATTATTATATGTGATATTTGATAATAAGATTTACTGATAATGAATGAAAATTTCATTTGACTTACAATATTTTAATCACAATGTAATACATATCACAAACCTTTCGTTTACCCATAAGTAATTATTTTTTTTCATAAATAATTCAATTTAATTTAGGCGGTAATAAATGTATTGCGGATATTACTTTTCGGATATTGTTTTTGGTTAGAGAATTATGCAAAGGCAGTAATCAAGTATGAAATTGGATTTTTACAAAAAGTTACTGTATGAAATTATGAAAAAAACAGTACATATATGTAAGCAACAAACAAAATGCAATAAGAGTAAATCAGAGCCGAATGCAAAAATTGTAAAAGCACAAACAGTTGCAACATCCTCGTAATCATATTTTGTAGCGAAGCTTCAATATAAATAAAAGCACACTCTTATGCACCCAACATCCGTGATATTTAAAATTAACTTGGAATATATTTATATAAATAATCAACTTAATTATATTCTGAATATATATGCAAGAAATTGAAAAACAAAAACAGCTGTAACCTCTCCGTAATTATATTTTGTAAATTTCTTCAAGTTTGAATATATATAAAATCACGCGCTCATGAACACCAAATCCATTATATTTAAAGTTAACCTGAAATGTATATATAATTGGGGAGAATATTTTTAAAATAGAACGGGGAATTTTTGAATAAGACAAATTTATATAAAAAATTAACTCAAACAAAACTGTTATACCTGAAAGCGAGGGATTCGAGACGTTATCAGTGGTTTCACGTAAGGTCACCAAACAACAACAAAGGCACCTAAAAAAATTAGCACTAAAAAATTAGAACGCACAAAGAGCAAGTATACAATTGGGGAGAACATTTTTAAAATAGATGGGGAAATGTTTTAATAAGACAAAATATTTATATAAATAATCAACCAGAACAAAATTATTATACCTGAGAAATGAAAAATTGCAGAGTTGATTATTGGCCTCGCATGAATTTACTAAACCAAAACAAATGCGAAAAGATGAAATCAGCACTAAAATTAGAATCAAGGAACAACAATTGTACAACTGAAGAGAATATTTTAAAAATAGAACGGGAACTTATCTATTTAGAATCATGAAAAAACAACACATATATAAGCAACCGAACAAAATGCAATAAGAATGAATCAGAGCCGAACGCAAGAAATTGAAAAACCAAAACAGCTGTAACCTCTTCTTAATTATATTCTGCAAATTTCTTCAAGTCTGAATATATATAAAACCACACGCCCATGAACAACAAATCCATTATATTTAAAGTTAACGTGAAATGTATTTATAATTGGGGAGAATATTTTGAAAATAGAACGGGAAATTATTGAATAAGACAAATCTATATAAAAAATGAACTGAAACAAAACTGCTATACCTGAAAAGCGAGGGATTCAAAACGTGATGGGGAAATGTTTTAAAATAGAGTTTTAAAATAGATGGGGAAATGTTTTAAATGTTTTAAAATTTGGACTAAATTCACAAAATGAAGGAATTTATAGATGATGATGATGATGATAATAATAATAATAATAATAATAATAATAATAATAATAATAATTAAAAAAAAAAAAGTTGCTTAAGCATTTAATGCCCGCCACGTGGCAAAAAATTAAATGCCTCAAGAAACCTTTTAACTTTATTTATAGATAACGTAGAGTAAACCTGGCAAACGGCTCAATCGAATCGGATCAACTTCGGGTCAGGCCGCTTTCGGGTTATGAGAATCGGGTTGGGTCAGATCATTTTGGATTCGAGTCGTTTACGAGATTTGAAGAGGTTCTATTTATGAACTTTGCTTAAAGTGATTTGAAGTACTACTCATGTCAACAAAGTTACACTTTCTTTTCTGGTTTTTATCCATGATAAGAACAGAGTAGTCTTAGTATGGCTGACCTCCTGAGAGGTTCCCGGGATGTGCATTATGAGTGGGCACGAAATGTGCTCGAAAGGACTCGTGTTGGTCTGTGGGATCTGACGAGTTACCGCGTTTAATATTTCCGGTCCTAGGAACTCGTGTTAGTCTGTGGCACCAGTATAAAGTCTGACGAGGTAGGTTAACATTTCCGATTCTAGGATTGAGTCGGGCTATTTACAAAATTATGGAGATTAAAGTTGATAAATAATTAAGTGGGTTAATTAATTAAAAGCATTTAGGTAAAGTGTAAATGTCATATCACACTCTTTTGAGTCAATGTTCATATACACTTGTTCAAACTGTCGGTGTGATTCCCTTCAACATAGCCAATCCATCCTCACCACTAACCCTTTTCCATTTGTTCAGTTGGTCTCTCTTGCGACGGATATATCCGTCGCAAAGTTAAGACGGGTCCAGTAAATATCACTTGAGGAGAAAAGGACAATTATTTATCTAGGTCCCACCAACCTTATTTTTGTCTTATCCTACCTATTTGATCCGTCATACGTTTGTAACGAATATCTCCGTCACAACCAAGAATTTTGGGCTTTGATTTCCCCAAATCTACAAAGTGTATAACAAGCAACCAAATGGAACTTAGAATCATGTTCCTTCCTATTCATACCCTTTTCACAATCGTAACTCTTCCTCGTGACAGATATACAATATTCTCACTACAGACGAGAATTTGAGTTTAACATGTACGGTGACTACATATAATAATAAGAGTAGTTCTCTTGAGAGACAGTACAAATGGAAGGAACAGTGGTACCGAACCTAATAAAAGTATGTACGATCAACGAGTATACAAATATAAAGAGGGTACGCTTGATATAAACACATGTACAAAACAAAACTGTCAAGGGTACGAATAGGACATAAAGTGATACTGAACTCTCAATAACTCAATTAGTTATTGAGAGACTGTCTCTTACAAGATTTTATGTAATAATAATCAAAGTGTCTCTAGACTCTAGTGACGAATATACACGTATTAATGAGAAGTCGTTTTCTATCGTCTATGATATCATTTGTCCGGTCAATAGTACTTAACTTAACACGTTATAAGTTTGTGAGTTGTGACGGATATTCCCATAACATACGGGGATTTATATTTAATATGGAGTAGTAATTAAGAGTTGATTGGCCAACACTTTAATATGTTTGACTACATATAATTAACTTATAAATTTGCATAAATGAAACATACCCTCTATGTCACCTAACATGATACTTATGGGTTGGTGGCAATTGGCATATATTTTGGGGTTCAAGTTTTTGGTTGGTATATATTCGGAATAAAGTTATGTGATGGACAAACTTTAATATCATAAAATGCCTAATTTCGTGATAAAATTTAAAAAAAAAATAAAAAAAATCAAGAGATACGTTTGCTCGTGTTCCTAGTGTTACACTTACATTTTATATTAAGAAAAATGTGGAAGGTGGGTATCCGCTAATTTTATTTTATTTTGTAAAGTAACGGGGAAAAAATCGTAAAATTTTCACTTTGATGCTTTATTGATCACTAATGTTAACTCAGTTTCCATAATAGATGAGAAATACTCCACTAATTAAGAGATTATGACAGTGATGATCACTTAGTAATGTTCCAACACTATATTACTCTTGACTCTTTTGTCAGATGTCATGTCTAACACGGTATCAGACTGTCTGACACGACTACTTTGAGCAAAATTTTCATTTTTTTTTTTACCAAATTGAAGTATCAAAATGTCATGACAGCCGAGTGAAATGTCTTTTACAATGTGTCATATCCGACATGGTATCAGATTGTCTAACATTGCTATTTTAAGCAAAAATTTCAGTTTCTTTTACCTAAATTGAAGTATCGAAATGTCATGACACCTGACCCAAGTGTCATGTCCTACACGGCATCAGATTGTCTGACACGGCTATTCTGATCAAAAATTTCATATTTTTTACCTAAACGTGGAATGTCTTTTACCAGGTGTCATGTGCGACATGGTATCAGAGTATCACACGACTATTTTGATCAAAATTTTCATATATTTTTTTACATAAATTGAAGTATCGAAATGTCATGACAACGACGACACCCAAGTGAAATGTCGGTATATATATATACAGTATACAGTATACAGACATACAGTGTGAGCTGAAAAATGGGTTTTTCAGGGACAGCTACATCCTACTGGAAACTTTAATTCCATGTAACTCAAAACACACCTACAACTACAAAACAGATTGACAGTTTCATTCATCAAATCAAATCAAATAAAAAAAATTCATCAAAGATCATGAACACTAAAAATTCAGAGATCAGTTTTCTGGTGGAAGACATAGAAGCTGTTCTAGACATGAACAGGATTCTAGAGAAAGAAAACCAGGAACTAAAGCACGAAATAACCCGTCTCAAGTCGCATATAAGCGTACTCAAAGCGCACGACAATGACAGGAAATCCGTCCTGTGGAAGAAGATACAGTTCGCGAGCAATGTGGGTAAAGATCATAAAGACGCGACTGAAAACATCGAAAACCTGCAGCCTAAAAAAAACGCGATACCTGCTGCAGACTGTAATGCTACCAAGGTTGGAGCTTTGGTGGTGGTTTCGAAGGGTCCGCCTCCACCACCACCGCCGCCATTATTGTCGGCTAAGTCGCTGGTGGGGTGTCGGTTGGCTGTGAGGCGTATGCCTGAGGTGATCGAGTTTTACAGGTGCTTGAATAAGAGGAATGTTCAGGTTCCGAAAAGGGTTGTCAGTAATGGTGCAGGGTCTGGTGCAGAACATGAACATAGTCCAAGGAACATGATTGGAGAAATCGAGAATCGATCAACTTATCTGTCTGCTGTAAGATTTTGTTTCTTCAATCTTAAGTTACGCGTAGACCTGACAAACTGGTCAACCCTGTCGAGTTCAGCTTCGGTCATTTCAGGTCTGGTTAGGTCATTTCGGGTTTTGGTTATTGAATTTGTTGTGCTTTCACTATCAAATGATTCCATGCTTACATATGCATAATTGCATAAACCTGGCAAACTGGTCAACCCTGTCGAGTTCAGGTTCGGTCAGTTCAGGTCATGTTTGGGTCTGGTTAGGTCATTTCGGGTTTGTCATTGTCCAGGTTTAGGCCCTGAAACAGACTGAAATGAACTAAAAGTATCTAACCTTTGGTTTGGGTCAGTTTTGCCAGGTCTAGACCTGGCAAATTGGTCAACCCTGTCGAGTTCAGGTTCGGTCAATTCAGGTCAGGGTCGGGTCTGGTTAGGTCATTTTAGGTTCGAGTCTTTTTCCAAGGTTAGGCCCTGACTAGGTCAGTTTTGTCAGGTGTAGGTATGAGACGACTAGCTAGATTTACATGGATGGTTAGATTTGATGGTTGTAGTTGGGGTGACTGAACTGACAGGTTAAATCAGACGTGGAGACGCAGCGAGAATTAATCAATTTCCTAATCCAAAAAACCAGAAACGCAGTGTTCAAAGACATTGCAGACGTGGAAGCGTTTGTGAAATGGTTAGACGGGGAGCTGTCGTGTCTAATAGACGAGAGAGCAGTCCTGAAACATTTCCCAGAGTGGCCAGAGAGAAAGACAGACGGACTGCGAGAAGCTGCAGGACTGTACAGAGACCTCAAGGGCATAGAATCCGAAATTCTGATGCATAAGGACAACCCTAAGCAGCTGCTGCATCAGTCGCTTGGGCGGATTCAGGCGTTACAAGACAGGCGAGTATGTAATTATGTTTATGTATATAGCATGTCGTCGCTGGTGTTCTGTCCTTCTGTCGTTGTTTGGTTATATGAACGAAGGGTGGTTGATGCTTGCAGGTTGGAACGTGTGGCGAGTAATACTGAAAGAATCCGAGAAGGAACTGTCAGAAGATACACGGAATTGAAGATCCCTTGCGACTGGATGCTCGACAACGGGTTGTTTGGTCAGGTAACGGGTTTTGACACACACATTGAGCACTTAGATCGACTGGTCAGGTTTCGGTTGAGACAGTTCATTAGAAAGTACTCGTAATTCATTTTTGATGTACACGATGTTTGGAGCAGATAAAGCTATCCTCGTTGAAGTTGGCTAGAGAATACATGAGACGATCAATCGCAGAAGTACAAAGCTCGAAATGCACCAATGCATATGAGGTTATACATCAAGGAGCTCGGTTTGCCTTTCGAGTTCACCAGGTTAGACAACCGTACATAATTCTTTGGAATTGCAGCATTTGATTAAAATACTCTTCACAATTCTTAAGAAGTGTAGCAGTTTCAAAGAATCGGCCTAATCTTCTTTGAATTTCAGTTCGCGGGTGGTTTTGACATGGATACAAAGCGTATATTCGAGGACCTCAAACAAATACACGCCGCTAATTCTCAACAAGCGTCATCTCCGGTCCGAGTTTGTGGACTGATGGATTAATGTCGGGGACAAATTTTGGATGAAACCGACTTATGAGACCGTCTTTATAGTCGGGATAATTATTGCTATATATATATAATTATAGTCACTTGGTAATAAGCTATACGAGTACTAAATACGCGATTAGGAAAATTGTACAGTACTTCTAGTTACGAGTATTTTTATTTAGACTCCAAAATCGTACTACTACAAGTATGTGTAAACCCGAGCTAAGGTTAAGGTACCGATCTGCTCAGTAATCGTGTTTGTGCATGAAACAGTGCAGAAGACGATGCTGGAAAAGCCGAATGTATGAATGAATAGCAGCAAAATGATGCAAAACAAGAGTGATTTTGTATGCAGAATTGCAGATCAGTAGCAACAAATTCGAGCAAATTCTCATTTTTTTTTCCAACGAAGAGCGCACTTAGTCGAATTATAATAGTGAATAGGGGATTGACCACGAGACCTTTTATCTAGGATACCGCCGTCCTAACCGCTAGCTAAGACATCTACGATAAACAAATTCTCACATAATCTACACTTTGCACCCGATTCTTAATCGAGGGGGTTAATTACCGCTTTCCCGATTAAATACTCTCCTCCAAATAGGTGTGTGCAGAATCCGGTCCGATCTCCGGTCCATCAATTTGGGAGATTCCGGATTTCGGTTCGGTCCGATCCGGTCCTAACCCGGTTTTTTCCAGTCCAAACCGGTTTGGACCGAAAAAACCGGAATTATATTTATTTGATAAAAAAATCCGGTTTAACCGGTCCAAAAGATCGAAATTTTAAAAAAAATTACAAATTCTGGTCCAACCGATTCGGTCTAGTCTTGGACCGGAATTTTTCCGATCCAATCCCGGTCCATATTTTCTAGATTCCGGTCCGGATTTTTTTTAAGATCCAATCCAATGTACTAGCAGAGAAGATTAACAATTTAACATGAAGAATACAACTAAGTCAAAGACCCATCAACACCCAATAATTTAAGCTTTGAGTAGGGCAGTTCATAACATCATTAATTGGTCTTACTATGTGATAAGGAGGTCCCTAGAAGGTTACAACTTACAACTACAAGTTGTTGATGTGAAGTTATGAAGAAATGTTGACCCCCTCACCTACTCAAGAGGTATGACAAAGGGGGTTTCGAGGGTTTTTCCCCAACAAAGCGCGCACTTAGTCGCATTACAATCACAGGAACGGGATTGAACCTGGGACAGTCCCATGTTCAATCCCGGGTGCCCCGTCTTAACCTCTAGACTAAAAACATCTACGGTAAAAGGGTTTCAAGTTCAAAACTAATAACGAATAATCGGATTCCTAATTACACGCTAAACTCCTCAATCCAAACATACCCAGAGTCGATCAAACGTACAACAAAATGATGTCGTACTGATACGTTACCAACCATAAACTTTATGGGATGATATATATACTTTTATAAACCGAGGATCGAAAATATTGTGATATAATACAATGATATGAATAGACGAGAAGAACTAAGCGAAAGACTTGATGATTAATTACGAAGGTATTCAATAGGTTTTGTTGTTCTTGTGTAAGATTGACGTATGATACAACATGGACAACAAAGGCGTATTAATAAATGAAGAGCTATATGGAATGAGAGATCGTTATTTGAGTTACTGTACCGTATGTTATAGGAGTATCGATCTCCGTGTTTGCATCAATCCATCAGCTTGTATCTCTTTTCCTGTACACCTGTGACTCCCATTTGTATCTCTATAATTGTGTGCAGAGGTACCTACAAACCAAGACATCGACATTAGCGGGATTTGGGGAAGACGGGAGGTTGATGCCGGGTTGTGAGTGACGCTTTATAGTTTATATTCTCCGAGTTTTTAGGTGTCCAAGGCACAAATTGAAAACTCTAATAGGTCTCTACCATCTTAGTTGTGTTCTACGGAGTACAAAACGTAAATATACACCAAAAAAGCTACTAAAAAAGGAAAGTGGAGAAGTGGGGCAAAAAATAAAAACCTACTAAAAAAGGAAAGTGGAGCGAAAAAATAGTGACCGGGGGAGTAATTTTTATACACCAAAAAAAAAACAAGGTAGCTTCTAAATTAGTGATACGAATGATCTCAAATTGTATAATAGGTATTTCTAAATCATAAATATAGCCTCTAGTTAAATTCGGAGAAGGCAAATAGGATGAAGGAAATATTTTGTGATGTTCGGTTGGTAATTTGGTATTAGATTCGACAAAACTTTGGACAAAAAAAAACATTAGAATCGACAAAGATGGGAGCGCTAATGTTAGTCTTTAGTCTGATTTTGCTTTCTGTCATCGAGGTTTGAGACAGGTACACAACAAGGAATATTCACTTCAGCTATATACTACGAGATCCAAAGAGTACGTATTTCTTTTTGGACCGTTCAAATCCAATTGACCGCTTTCCTTTTTAGTCCATTTTTTGGACCAAACTATCCTGATTCTACTTAACATATTTACACTATATGCCATTATGAAAGGACATTTTAGATAACTAATTGCTAATTTGTTCCTAATTATTGTACTTTTAATATTAATTTACTCTTTGGATATGAACGGAGGGAGTGTAAATTAACCAGCAGTTTTTCATCACTTGGCCTCGACTCTAAAATTTCCTGAATTCCTAGCTAGTAATGTACTGTACTATAATGTAGACCGTGACTGTCAAATACGGAGTACATATGAAATGAAGACCATCAATGTATAATGTATAATGTATGACATCTTACCTCAATGTGTGGTACTTCGTGTAAAGGTCTATCGGCAAAGTAAGCATATAATGCTCTCAAAATGGCCTGCGATTAGAAACATAGGATAGAAAACCAGATTAGTAACAGGAACTCTTTACACGCATCTGCAATGTCGTGAAGTATTATAAGGGATGTTACCTGATGAGCAACCACAACAACAGGTGCTCGTTGGCGCTCGAGCTCAATGATTACAGGCTCCAGTCTAGATTATAAGAAGAAAAAAATCAATATTTCGTCCAGAAAAGTTTTGCTAAATAGAGAGCGAAACGCTGGGATACAGAGGAAAGAAGCACGAGAACAAACCTTTGGATAACATCTAGATATGACTCTCCTCGAGGATAGCGATATCGAAGCTTATCCTTTTTGCGTGATCTGCATTATTATTAAAAGAAATAAATTGGACATGTAGGTTTGGGAGTACGCCTGGAATCAGTACATGATATCTTCTATAACAAAATAAAATTTGGCAAGTTATTGAGATATAATCTGCGATAATCGCAACCAAGTTTTTCTATTTGCAAGTACATTTTGAGATAGAACAATATACCGTTAATTAGTTTCTAATTAACACATCTCTAATGGTAGAAAAATAGGATACGTACTGATACTCCTCAGGCATATTCTTCTTGATTTCCTCGTATGTCATCCCATCACACACACCAGAATTAATCTCGTCAAGTGCACGCCATTGCACCTGTTAATAAACAATGCATCTGTATAAAAATGGAACTGATAGTATAATTCATCGCAGGAGGAGATACAAAATGAAAAGAACTGCGATAGTATATCTACGACATTTCATAAATATAACGGAAATGCAGTAGATTGATTGGATGTTGGAACGCTCTACCAAAATAAGATATAGTAAATCAAAGAATAAAGTACCAATTACCTTGGGAAATCCAACAATATGGTTAGCCGTCAAAATAGAGCGTTGTAAAGTGCTCGTCCATATCTGGATTTAGATTAAAAAAAAGAACCGACCAGTGAACGGACTATAATCGACAAAAATTAAAGAATATCTGTAATTATCTCCTCATTTATGACAAATTATCATCAACTCTAGGCGACCACATCATCTTAGGCAAAACAAGTAGAAACATTGTTTTTTAGATCAAGTTTATGCTCGATGTACGTAAGTAACCTAGCCATAGATCAACGTTAGGGCAAGGAAACACCACAACAGAAAATGAACACAGACAGTGAGGAGAGGACTGCAATTTGCCCAGAAAGATATGGTTCCATTTACAAAACAGCAGAATAACACTATCAAATATCAAGTCTAACTCGGAACCACACATGTTCAGATGAAGGTGTATACAGTATACTTCTCTTTAAACTTAGATCGGTATATATATAATGCTTACAGAGGCAGCGCGCTCGGATTTTAGCCTTTTCTCCACAAAGTTGGCAAGCTTTTTGGCATAGAGTTCTCCAGAATCGCTAAACAAAAAAAAAAAAAAAAAAAAAAAAGTGTTACTAATGATCCAGCATAACTTCAAAAGTATAGCAAATGCTGAAGTTCATAACAAATCTCAGAGTACATGATGTAATGGCAAAGAAGGTTATTGAGATTTGAGGAACGGGACAATGTTAATTATAAATTCTTGCCTCCTCTGCTTTGCAGTAAACATATAAACATGCATTAAACTAAACGAGGAGTCCTCTAAAACCTAATTGATGGTGAGGGTGATGAGAGACTGCTTGGCAATCACACAATGTATCAATTCCAAAAACTAGGGCCAGGATAACTTTTTCGGTTTATTTTGATTTCTCATTTTCAATAGAATCTTCTTTAGGGTCCTCTGACAAGAATTTTCATTTAAAATTGTTTCTAAGCAACTGAAATATTACGCACACGGCACATGTGAAATTGATAATATTAATGTTGAGTTAGTTCGTATAGCAGGTTTAGTTTGATCGGGTATAACTTATAAGTTTCAACAATTGCCTCTAAGTTTCATCAATCACCTTTAATGGAGTAACACCAAAGAGTAGATGTACCTTATAACAGAATCACCGCCAATTCTGGCTCTGACATTATATTTGCTTTCCCCGTGCCTAGTTAGCAATATCGGACGAGGGGTCAAATGCGTATTCACCTGAAAAAAATTCACAGCTTCAATTCTCTCCACACCACGTTAATAAATTGCAAATCCCTCAAACATGATTTCCCCCACCCCTCAAAAAAAGGGTGCCCAATAAGATAGTTGGAAAATGCATGCCACCAGCATACCAAGAAAAACACAATACGTCCTGGAAGATAGCCACTTATGTTATTGACCTGCACCACAGGTAAAAAAAAGAAATGTGTCAGAAATCAGATTGCTAGCTGTGACAAACAAGTAATGAATATTGACATACGCTAAGACATTTAGCACAAGCAAAAGTTCGAACAAATTTCCCATCCACTAAAGTGTAAGAGTCAGAGGCACAAACAAATAAATAAAGATATCCACAGATGCATACATCATTTAGTCAGTCTTATTCCAAAGCAAAACAACAGTCACTCTTTGACTCCATTAGAAATGAACAACCGATACAAATTCGATAAATCAAGTTCCGTTCTTTTGAAATCCGGCCATGAAAACAACACTTGCCAAGATTAACAGTAAACCGTAACATGCTTTAATGTCAAGGTTCTGATTTTTTTTAATCATATTCTTGCTCAAAATGAGGTTTGTTTGAACATTTTCAAACAAAAATAGTAAAACTCATTTCATCTATAATGATAATGAAGAAGAAAAGAAGACCAACGCCAGTCAACAAGTAACTAAATAGTGTTGATTTAGAATTCAAAAAAAAAAGTGTTGATTTCAGAAAATGGTTGAACAAGTTAGAAAATCGAACAAAGTGTTCAACGGGTTAGCAGATTTATTGATTCAGCAAATTCACGTAAATAAAGATTATAAAAAGGCACAAAAACTCACTTGAATTTGCCCGCCATGTCCACTGACCATGTCTATCATTTTAATATAAGACCCCTCTTCCACTGGTTCATATACCTGATAATTTTCACATTATCCTTCAAATTCAAAATAAACCAACTAGAGACTGTGAAGGGCCATTTATCAGAAACATTGACGCTACCTTTGCATAATTATCAAGTCGGCTTTTGAAGTCCCTATATCCGGCTTCAAAATCTGGCCTGGGGAAAGTAAAGCAGTTAGAAATTCTGCAACTTTCAGATAAAAAATACTCCGTATCAATTAGTTGTCAGCAAATCACTTACTCCTCTGCATAGTCTGGACTCTGTTGGACCTTCAAGCGTATGTTTCTTTCTATAATGCTTTCATCATTACACAGGGTCTCCAAAAAAATAATCTGTAATCAGAATTTAATAATAAATCAGCAAGAGTTATGTTAAAGATACAGGAGGTACTTACTGATGCAATAACACGCAAAGAGTTTATCATTAAACAGTCATCTAAAGTCACTCACTTTTAAGAACGTTCTGCCACAACTTAACTAATCACTATATGGCCAAAACAACTATCTTTGGAACGTCTACGATTGTAATTTCTCAAATGACCTCCTTGACTCGTAACTCATACTCCCTCTGTCTCTGTAGAAGAGTCACCCTTTCCTTTTTTGTCGTCTCTCTAAAGAGTCATCTTTTACTTTATTCCTCCTTTGTCTGATTTCTGTGGTTATCATTAGTTGTGAACCCACATATTTTCCCATCTTTCATTTCTCACCACACATTTCTATTCACCTTAATTCTTACCAAATGGGAGGGGTGACCCTCTTAGTGAGACGGAGGGAGTAACTACTATCAAGAAAATCATGTTCCTCTATAAACAACTTTCTCGAAGAAACTTGTTAGGAATTTTGACTGATAAGCTTCATGACTAGACAAGTCTTTTGCTGTGCATCTGAACTCAGATTTCAGACTTCATGAGAACTTACAGTATTGCACTACTCATATATAGAATACACTGCAAGCCACTGGATGAATACAGTCAGAAGGGACAAAGCAAGGCTTCTCTGTGGTGGAAAAAACACCTCCTCTATGTTTGATAGCTTAACATGGCTACAAATCTTAGGTTATAAGACACCACAAATGGCAGAAGCACAGCACCAGTAGATGGGAACATGACACATTGGACAGCAGTACATTGGCATTGATTTATATCAAACATAGCTAAAGTACCTTGCATTTTCCTTCGGCCAATTTCATCAGCATATTTCTCCTTTCTCTTGTGCTATTTGTAGCATCATAAATACCCACCTAATTCAAATATAAAGCATAAACATCGTGCAATAAGAAATGGAAGGAATCACTCAATGCCAGATAGAATCGATCAATAATGGATAACACGCACCTGGCCTCCTTCTTGCATCCAAGATATCATGTCTTCCATTGCAAGAGCAGCGACCTATAGCAGAATCAGAGATAAAATAGGAGTAAACGCACTAGACACCATATTTCAATATCTTAAAACGAGCATGTCTTCCCGTTCCCTTTCTTAAAATCTTTAGACAATCCCGGAATGAAAATCAAGTCAAAGTGTAAAGCAAAAAAAAACAAAAAATACTGCCACCAGAATTCTAAGGCTACAAGGCAATAACCAGCGTGACCTAAAAGAAACATGTAAATTTCTTCCACCAACTGAAAAAGGCAATTCTTCTCTTGGATAACATATTTTGTCCCCGAGTCTAAGTTAAATGAATCACGTCATGACATTTTGACATAATCATGATGGATAAGACTATCAAAATGAAAACGCCGGATGACGGGCAGGTTGAGACTGTATAACAGATTAACCGCTTCTTATATGTAGAACTGTGAACAAAATGTACATGAAAAGGAGATCACCTCATTACGTGCCTCAATTCCCTCTGGATTATCCCCTCTGAAGAAGTCAGCACACTGCAATAGAATTAGCAAGATCCATTCAATGCAAAAAAGGTCAATGATATCCTCAATATCTCAAAAGCTGAACAGAGAAAATACAATATACCACAACTACACACTAAAAAACCATTGATAAAATTGCATCCTGAATCAACCGTTACATCAATATAAGAGCAGAAAATTTGATGATGTATTTTTCTTTATTGAATGGCCAAAAACAGACTATTCGGGTAGAGAGAAAAAATTGATGCCAAAGATACACATTTCATCTTGCCTATCAAAGAATTGGACATGACAATTCCCAGTTAATGTTAAACGGTGAACTAACCAACTCGAACTTAACAGCTGGAGCTTACCTGATTAGTTCCTAGCTTCAGGCGCCTATACTGTGTAAGAAAGCAAGTTGTCAGTCTTCCTGGTTAACTGGTGACAAGAAAGGAAAGAGAATAAAAACATTTGACGAAGGCCATAACTCACCTTCCCCACATTAAAATGCTTAGTATCATGGCCCAACCATCGAAGATATCTCGTTAGTTTAGCAGCAGTGAAAGTCTTGCCTCGAGCAGGCAAACCAACCTTCGATGTAGCATGGGGCAAAAGGGAAATATATAAGAGGCAAAAAATTTCCCCTGAAGTGAATAGGAGAGCCAAATTTCTGATCGAAAGGTTAAGGAAATACTCCCTCCGTCCCACTAAGATTGTCCCGTATTCCTTTTTGGGTAGGTTCTTAATGATTGTCCCATTTCTCAATTTTCCTTTTTAGTCTATCCTTTTTTACAACTTCGTCCCTACTAAGACAAAGTATTTACCATTTTGCCATTCCATTAACCCACACCACCTCACAATCACCCTATAAAGTAGTCATGATTGCCTATATACTCAATCATCACACCATTTTCTTAGTTATCGTGCAAAAGTAAACGAGACAAACATTTTGGGACGGAGGGAGTAGTATTTATGGATAACAAACCAGAACAATGGCCAAATGTCTATCCTCTTTTGGTCCAAGCATTTGATCAGCTACAGCTGCTGCTGCAACTGCTCCAGCAGCTTCTGGCATTGCATTCTAAAATTTAACAGGCAGTTAGAGAATAAAATTAAAATAAATGGAAGCAAAATATAAACAACTCCCTTCCAAGATAAAGAAATAGCGGCTTTCAAAGACCTTGGTTTCCGAGCCAGGCTTTGTGTTACTCGTAATGGTACCAGCACTAGCCGATTTAACTAGCCTTGGAGAGCCTACACCTCTGTCCACAAATAGCCCCTTTTGAGATTCCTGGCTCTGTAAAGACGAAGCAGTTGCCACTGATTTTGATTCCATGACAGACGAAGATGCGTGCACTTTGGCAGGATCTGGTATTGTTACTCCCATTTCCTGCAAAATAACCAAAGTGCATCACACCATTAGGACTCTTTCCTTTAGTAGGTCTGGCCGAAAGAGAAGTCTTTCTAAGAGACACCAACAGAAAGAAAGTGACCAATTTGTGTTTTTACATCATATATCAATTAAACAAGGAAAACCAATACAATATTACTAGAGAGAAGCAAAGTACATAATTCTATCACACATATTCTCATGTAAGCAAAACAAGCCAAGCAGAGTCGGGAATTTTCATTGCCTTGCTCTTCACATTTCACAAAGCCATCTAAATTGAAATATTACTGCATCCTGATAGCAAGAATACTAGGCCGACAGACACATCCCCTAACAGATTCCAACCATTTTAGTCAATTCATGTGCAAGAAAGACAGGTGAAGGCTGGGTAAGGGTCCCTTAATAGTTATATCGATATGCTGAGCTACAACTTCACAATGAATGTGACACCAAGTTTAAAATTCAAGTCAAGCCCTTTGTTTTTTGACTTGTCGTATGATTCAGAAAATCATATGATTAATACTTTTGTGAAAATATTTGGAATGGGGAGATATCCTCTCCAGAGATTACTCAGACTCCCATCTATTGGCGGATCAAGGGCCACATGATTGCAAATAATGCAACCCAGCCCACGCATTCAAAAGATGCAAAGAAGCTACCAAAATTAGTTTTAATGTCAGCAAGTTAGCACCAGGAAAACAAATTTGATGGAACAGAAAGAAACACAGTGTGAATGAGCGCATCATTGACTCATTGACTGTGTGAGTAAGATAAAGAGCACACGTGTAATTAAGGCACAAGAAACTGGAGATAGCTAGTTTACAACAAAGGCAGATAAACAAACTCAAATGTATTGGTGCTTCCCCTACCCCCGCAACTAAATAACAGAAATCTGTCTGGATGAACTTTATCCGAATTGGCACTAGAAAGGTGTGGGAGGGAACACTCTTCCAAGATCATTTTATATCATCCAAAAATTTGAATTTTTGTCTACATTATAACTTTTTTTACGCTGACAGTAGGAAAGACAAGAAAGAAAGCATAATGAATAATAAACCTTAACAGTCGTGGCCCTATCATTGGAGCTGCCACTGGTCTTAGCAAGTGCAGAGCTTCTGCTGGCAATGTATCTCGGAGTTTCAGCCAAGTTAGCAGGATACACAAGAGATGTTGCTGGAGATGGGACAACATAATGTTCAAGATCAAGCTCCAAGCTTGCCGAGGACCCATTCTGCATTTTTGTGGCAAGGAAATAAGCATTAGAAACTTGCGAAATAAGTTGGACATTCCAGATACAACTAATAAATAAGTATATTCTTAATCTTAACCAATAGAGGGGCGTGTTCAATGGAAAAGAAATTAAAATTCATATGCATAGCACATGACCATCGTTGATGAACCCATTTTATATACATATTTGACCTCGACTTTACATTTATTTAGAGTCATTTCTGAAGGACCTAAGAGTCGCTTTGCTAGTTTTTTTTACTAGTCAGTTAGGATTATTTTGACCTGGGTTAGTTAGGTGACGCGACTTTAGCCCTGTCAATTGTATACTCAAACATTCTATTATAAAGTACATAAACCAGCGAACAGCTTGAATTCAAAGTGTTTGAATCCAGTCCCACACAAAGAGCATCTTGTGGAGGCATCTGGATGATGACGATGATGACATAATATAAATTGGCATAAATTCAGCAGAATTTGGTTTATGAAGTATGGAAAATAGGATTATACACCTAGTTGTACAATAGCATTGTACAACCAAGACAAATTTGTCGAGCTTTTATGTATATTTATTGAGCTTAAAAAAATTTCTGAGCTAGTTGTAAGTTTTTGAGCTTAAACATTTATGTGATTTAACTCGACAACTTTACATTAAAGCTCAGAAAGTTTACAGCAAAGCTCGAAATCTTTGTGGTAAAGCTCAAAATCTTAAAATCAGTTGTACATAGAGCTATGTACAACTTGTGGTATAATCCTCTAATTGATGAATTATGTTCACAATTATAGCACTCTTGTCATATATTACGAGTTACGACGTTACAAATTTCAGATAGCTAGAAGCATGATATGAGGGGTGGCACACAACACAGAGCCTAACCAATGCTTAAGGAAAAAGAGGATCACATCTCTGAACTTACAAATTTCAGAAATGATTCTCTAAAGTAAGTCATTGAAACTGGTTAAACAGCTCTAAAACTTGAGAGCACATCAAGGAAGGTGCAAAAACAACATATTAGGGCAATTTAGCGAAACAGACAAGATGCTGAATGATATCTTTAAACTAAACAAATTGTTTGAATAAGCAATCATGCTGGTCCAGAACATATAATATAAGTGAAACGTAGCATAGGGACAATCAAATATTTCAAAAGAATCATACCTCGTTGCCTGCCTCGGGCACTGAATTAATGCTAACATCAGGAATACCACGGACAGCAGAAGGCTGAAGATTCTCTTGGTAAGCTCTCCAGCTAGCTGCAAGATCAAAGGGTGAAACCCTATCTGCCTTTATATTCACCCGATACTCCAATTGAACATCATTACTCAACATAAACAGCGCAACCGTTGCATCTCCCTGCAACCTGCCCCTGGACAAAATCCTATTCGGGCCTTCCTCAACAATACACGGCGTAGCAATGTCCTTTGGCCTCAATAAGAATTTGAAATCCAATGTTTCTACAGTAAAATTATAATCATCATCATCAATACTAAATCAGTGCCTTAAACTTCAAAGAGTAGCATATTGAATATCAAGTACACTAAAGAACATAATGGCACAATTAGCTACAGAACCGCAAAGACCTTCATTCACCCAACTGAAGTGATAAAATCGAAAGAAACATGACGTTTTCCGACACAATTATGAATGGAAGTATAAAAGAGAGTATAATCAAGCATTATTACCATGATTAGGCGGCACCACGAAACTCAACTCCCACATTGAAGTAGACTCCCGCTCCAGTGGCAACTTCATAATGAAAAACAACCCATATCAAAATCAACATCAATGGCAACACAACACAACACAATACAAAAACCGTTATCTATTTTAAGAGTAAAGCGACTTCGTCATTGTCAATTCAAATTTTCTCATTAATTCCAATTGTCCAATTATCGTAAAGTTTGATTTTATCTCATTACTAACAAAGCAGAAGTACAATCTTCAGTTCTCTGCTCACTGTAATGCTACTAAGTGTGCGCTAATTGAAGAACAACCAATATCAAAATCAACATCAATGGCAACACAACACAATAAACCGTTTTCTATTTTAAGAGAGTAAAGCTACTTCGTTATTTTCAATTCAAATTTTCTCATTAATTCCAATTGTCCATTTGTCTTAAACTCCGATTTTATATCATTACTAACAAAGCAGCAGTACAATCTTCAATTCTCTGCTGCTCACTGCTACTAAGTGCGCGCTAATTGAAGAACAACCAATATCAATGGCAACACAACACAGTAAATCATTTTCGATTCAATTAGAGAGTAAAGCTACTTCATTATCGTCAATTCCAATTGTCGTAAACTCCGATTTTATATCATTACCAACAAGCACCACTAGAGTCAAAGATGTTTCCACTCATTGTACTGCTACTAAGTGCGCGCTAACTGAAGAACAACCAACATCAAAATCAACATCAATGGCAACACAACACAAAAACCCGTTTTCGACTTTAATTAGAGAGTAAAAGCCAGTACTTCGTTATTGTCAATTCCAATTTCTTATCATTACTACCAAAGCAGCAGCAGAATCTTCGATTCTCCGCTCACTGTACTGCCACTAAGTGCACGCTAATTGAAGAACAACCAATATCAAAATCAACATCAATGGCAACACAACACAATACCAAAACCGTTTTCGACTTCAATTAGAGAGTAAACCTACTTCGTTATTGTCAATTCCAATTTCTTATCATTACTAACAAAGCAGCAGTCGAATCTTCTGCTCACTGTAATGCTACTAAGTGCGCGCTAATTGAAGAACAACCAATCAAAATCAACATCAATGGCAACACAACATAGTACCAAAACCGTGTTCGACTTCAATTAGAGAGTAAACCTACTTCGTTATTATCAATTCCAATTTCATATCATTACTACCAAATCAGCAGCAGAATCTTCGATTCTCCGCTCACTGTAATGCTACTAAGTGCGGCTAATTGAAGAACAACCAATATCAAAATCAACATCAATGGCAGCACAACACAACACAACACAATAAAAGCCGTTTTCGACTTTAATTAGAGAGTAAACCTACTTCGTTATTATCAATTCCAATTTCTTATCATTACTACCAAAACAGCAGTAGAATCTTCGATTTTCTGCTCACTGTACTGCTACTAAGTGCGCGCTAATTGAAGAACAACCAATATCAAAATCAACATCAATGGCAGCACAACACAACACAACACAACACAATAAAAGCCGTTTTCGACTTCAATTAGAGAGTAAACCTACTTCGTTATTGTCAATTCCAATTTCATATCATTACTACCAAAGCAGCAGCAGCAGAATCTTCGATTCACCGCTCACTGTACTGCCACTAAGTGTGCGCTAACGGAAGAACAACCAATATCAAAATCAACATCAATGGCAACACAACACAATACCAAAACCGTTTTCGACTAAGAGAGTAAAACTACTTCGTTATTGTCAATTCCAATTGTCCAATTGTCGTAAACTCCGATTTCATATCATTACTAACAAAGCAGCAGCAGCAGAACAACCAATATCAAAATCAACATCAATGGCAACACAACACAATAAACTGTTTTCGATTCAATTAGAGAGTAAAGCTGCTTCGTTATCGTCAATTCCAATTGTCCAATTGTGGTAAACTCCGATTTTATATCGTTACTAACAAAGCAGCAGCAGAATCTTCGATTCTCCGCTCATTGTAATGCTACTAGGTGCGCGCTAATCGAAAGACAGAAAAAGAAACAATAGTAACAGTAGAAGCATGGGGGAAGAACTGACAGCTTTGGAAGGGTCCCAGGCGCCGACTAAAGGAGCAGAACCAAAGACATGAGGGATAAGTTCATCTTTAAGTCGGTAATTCTGCATACGAAGTGATACATAAAGTTGTCTTCCATTAGAGTGTTCGTCTCTATCCTCTTCTTCATCGTCCCCGCTTCCGCCGCCATGGGAGGTGCTGTCTGAATACTTCGAGGTTCCACTCCCCATTACTTTACTTCAATTGAATTACTTAATCAAATTAATCGAATTAATTGATTGATTGATTGGAGATTGTTACAGAGCTTGCATGTGAAGTTGGAAGAGTGAAGTGTGTGGATTGGAGTAAAAGAGGGAGGAGGAAGAAGACGACAAGGTTGGTGATAAGAGTTGCGAGGTTGTGAAGCAGCGGATGGAGGTCAGGATGATGATGATGGTGCAATTTGTGTTAGGCAAATTCTAAGGAGAGACGGTTTATCAATAAGTTATTGAGAGACGACTGTATCACTCTATGTCATATTCGTACTCTTAAATGACAACTTTGTTTTGTACCTATTTTTATAACAAGTGTACCATCTTTATATTTGTATACTTTTATGTTAATCGTACTTACTTCTATTAGGTTTGGTACCACTATTACTTCCATTTGTATCTAGTCTTTCATTAAAGTTAATAAGAGACCGTCTTTCAGGAGACCTTCACTTTAATTAATTCAATTATTTTTGGGTACTTCCCAATTGACAAAGGATAAGACTTAAAAGATCCTTGTCAACAAAGAAATTTGAGAGGGTTTAAGCAGTTTTGGTGGTAATAATCGGGTCACTTGGGTTGAGTGAAGGTGGATCGGATTATATCAGGTCAACCTATTTTTTTGGGTAGAGTCTGGTTAGGATCGGGTCATTATTGGGTCGGGTTATTTCGGGTGAACAGATACGTCAGGTCAGATCAGGTTTAGGTCGGGTCATTATCGGGTTTAGCTAATATATACTCCGTATCATATTGTTTCAATAATTTCACGGTAACTTTAATTATTGATCATTATTTAGTTTAATTAATTTGTTATTATGTCAAATACTCAAATATATCAAGTTAATCTTATTGGGTCGGGTTGGGTTCGGGTTCAGTTTTCGATGGAACCCCAAAAATTGTTCAATTTTCAATCCCTAATATGAAATTCAATCTATTATTCAATAAATTTCTATCTTTTAATGAGAGTTTCGTCCTTTATTTCAAGGTTTCGTCCTTATTTTCAATGTTTCGGTCCTTTCCATTAGTAAAGAACTTAGTTTCATGTTTATTGACAAGATTAGTTTGTCGATGGTTCGTCGCTGGTCTCTTCAATGGATACAAGTAATTTGTCAACGATCTTGGAATCCTACCTCAAAAAAAAAAAAAAAAAAAAAAAAACGATCTTGGAATCCAATAGAATGTAAGTTTTCTCCCCTCATGAATCAAACATACGAGGTCATGCCGAATTGTCAAATCATGTATTGATATCCTAGTTTATAAGAGAAATTGTATTATAGTTTATAAGAGAAATTGTATTCTTTGGCTTTTAATAGATTTGTTTGCGATTATAGGTATTCAATGTAAGTGTCGTTTGACGTTCTATTAATGAATTATTCTTTTCTTAAAAAAAAAAAAAAAAAAATATAAAGAATAAAATAAAACGGAGTCCTTGCATGCGAGAGATCTCACGATAAATTTATTGTGAGAGCGTCTCATACAAGAATGTATAATCATTTAATATACAAAAGTTAACGGGGCGAAAAATTGTGACCGAAGTCAGGACGGTAATTCACCCCCAACGTGGTTTCATAATTGAGACCGTTAGAACCGAAGATATCTTAGCCCAGTGGTTAGGACTAGGTGCTCTGGAACAGTAGGTCTCCGGTTCGAATCCCCTATATTGTAATGCGACTAAGTTCGCTATTCGTTGAACCGAAAAAAAATAATAATAATAATTGAGACCGTTAGATTCGAGGAATATTACCGACTTTCCATACAAATTGACCCACCCTTGACCCTACACTGCTCCATATAAATACCACCCCCAAAAAAAAAAAACACACCAAAATGACTGGAGTGCTGAACCTAACTTCCATGGAACTCGTCATTCTCATTTCATCCCCAAATCGATTTCACCCAAAACCCTAACTCACCATAATCAACCCAATCAATTCAATTAATTCAATCAATCCAATTAATCCAATCATGGAGTTCGTGACAGGCGACAGATACCTAGAATCACTAGTTTCATTCGTCGAAAAGAACACCAGCGGACTAATCGAAGGAACAATCACCCTCAAACTCAACGCCGTAGGATTACACTACGTTCAATCACGTCTCGAAGCATTGAACGAGCTCGAGAGTCTGATCGCCGGCGCTCCGGTGGATTATCTTCGTGCTTACGTATCTGATCTCGGCGATCACAGGGCGCTTGAACAGCTTCGTCGGATTCTGTGTCGTCTTACTATGCTTAAGATTGTTTCGGTTTTGCCTACTACGACCCGTGATCCGACTCCGCTTTCGTTGGTTCCGTTTGGTAGGTTGAAGGTTTTGGAGCTTCGTGGATGTGATTTGTCTACGTCTGCTGCTAAGGGGTTGCTTGAGTTGCGTCATACTTTGGAGAAACTTATCTGTCATAATTCTACTGTATGTTGTTGCGCTGCTGTTTTTATCACTTTTTTGTTGATGAATTGTTGAATTGACGATAATGATTCATGTTAGTCGACCCCAAATCGTTTTGGGATTAAGTCTCTTGATGTTATTGTTGGTTTTTGCTGAATTGACGATAATGATTCATGTTAGCCGTCCCAAAATCGTTTTGGGACTAAAACACTGATGTCATTGTTGGTTGTTGCTGAATTGACGATAATGATTCATGTTAACTGTCCCCAAATCGTTTTGGGACTAAAACTCTGATGTCAATGTTGCTTGTTGCTGAATTGACGATAATGATTCAGGTTAGCTGACTCCAAATTGTTTTGGGACTGCGACTATGACGTTATTGTTTGTTGTTGTTGAATTGACGATAATGATTCATGTTAGCCGACCCCAAATTGTTTTGGGACTACGACCATGACGTTATTGTTGGTTGTTGTTGAATTGACGATAATGATTCATGTTAGCTGACCCTAAATCATTTTGGGACTACAACTATGACGTTATTGTTTGTTGTTGCTGAATTGACAAATTGATGATAATGATTGTTGTTAGCTGACCCCAATCGTTTTGGGACTATGACTAATTGTTGGTTGTTACTGAATTACCTTTGGAACATTGCACTTGCATTTCATTTTAGACGCGTAATTACCCTCGTGACCAACTTGCATCATTATATGTTATTCTCGTTTTTTGTATTTACACTCCTTTTAAGTCGTACAATTTTTGGTATTTTGGAAAGTAATTAAGAGGTGGAACTCGGAAGGGAGTGTTTATTAGTTATGTGATGAAGTATTCATCCTTCCATTTATGCCCTTGTTGATTGACTAAAGGTCGTGCTTAGGATCGTGATTTCTCATATGAGTCTCATGATATTTGGCACATTTATCAACGCGTAGTATGACTGTCAGATGTTTTGTATCTTGGTACCATGAGTTCATGACTTGATGATTATGCTGTGCTGAATAACAGGATGCACTACGCCATGTGTTTGCTAGTAGAATTGCAGACATAAAAGAGTCACCACAGTGGATTCGGCTTTCATTTGTATCATGTGCATGTAATGGGTTGATTCTAATGGACGAGTCACTACAACTTCTCCCAGTTGTTGAAACACTTGATCTTAGCCGAAACAAGTTGGCAAAGGTCGATAATCTTCGGAAGTGCACAAGATTGTCACACTTAGATCTTGGATTCAATCAACTTGGATCTGTTGCATTGTTTAGAGAGGTACGTATCATGCGCTGATTCCTTGTCAACTCAACTCTTGGAAAATTTGATATGATGGTCTTTACGAGCAGACTGCTCTGCGACCTTGATGAGAGTTTCTGCAACAGTTAAAAATTCTCTTTGTACTAACTATGTTGACCTCTCTTCCACTTGAGACATTATTTAGGCTTTTAGGTCATGTAATGTCTCCTTTTTTTTGGGTTGTAGCTTATGTAGTACTTGGCGGATTTACTGTACTTCTGTCTCGTAAAGTGTCTCGTGGTGAGGTATAAGCAATGATTTTCTTGTGATGATTAATTTAAGTGCACACTTTCACAGTTACGTGGCTTTTCTGTGCTTTCTCATATTCAAGAAGTATTGAATGTGATGGATGTTTCTTGGATTTGGTTTAGAGAATCGCCGTTAGTTTTATTTCCATGTCTTTTATTCTCATCCTTGTTACTCATCTTGTGGAGAACATTTGAAAAGTGTCATTTGTTCAGCAGGCGTTCAGTGAAGAATCTGGCATTACTATGACAAGTGGGGCAGTTATGTGGCTTTTCATCCTTGGAGGCGGTGTCTGATTGTTTTTGTTTCTTTAATAATGCAGGTTAAATGTCATATAACTAAACTTGTTCTGAGAAGCAATGCATTGACATCATTAAAAGGGATCGAATCTTTGAGAACAATTGAGGGGCTTGATGTCTCTTACAACATCATCTCCAACTTTGTGGAGTTAGAAGTCCTTTCTAGCTTGCCAGTTTTAAAGAATGTTTGGCTTGAAGGAAATCCTCTTTGCTGTGCTCGATGGTATCGGCCACAAGTTTTCAGCTACTTTGCACATCCTCATCAAGTGAGTTTTGCTTTTACACTTTGTATTTATTTTGCCTCCTTGAAAGTACTTTCTTTCTCTTAGTTTGAAAAGGTGCGCCTCATAGAAGTCGCTAGACAAAACGCCTCAACGCGTTTTAAGTGCACCTTCTAATGTGTTTTAATGTTTGCTACAATATTCTGTGCAAGGTGACATTGGATAACCAAGAGCTGAGTACAAGAGAGTTTTGGAAGCGTCAGATAATTATCGCTAGAAGGCAAAGAAAACCTGCTAGCTATGGCTTTTACTCTCCTGCCACGGCTACCAATGAAGGCAGTGTGACAGTGAGAGAGGGGCTTTTAAATGGAAAACGAGTAAGAGATTTGTTACCAAATTACAAAGTATTGTGTGATCATAGTTTTGTTATTTTGTGTATGTTCTAGCTAGGAATCACATTGCTCTTGCTTTGTAGTCGTTCTTGAAACTGAGAGCCTCTCTTCTATGGTTACATTTGCAGAAGAAACTTTCTCGCCTTGCTTTAATAGCAAGTGAAGATGGAGGCAACGTATCTTTTGAGCAAGATTCATGGTCTTGTGAAAATGAGAGTCAAGATGGAGGTGATAAAGTTCTTTCTGATACCGAAGGTGAAATAAACAGTCTGATAAATAGAATCGAGCGCATGAAGAAAGATCGTTCAAAGTTATGGCTAGAGGATTTTACGGGTTGGACAGAGCAAGGATCCGAAAACATAGTGGACGATAGTAAGCATACACCAGCTATTTTACCTTTCGGCAGAAGCGGCTTGCCAGTCACAAGAAACACGGTGCACGTTGGAGAAAGTTCGAAATACTCTGGATGTGTATCGGATTCAGTCACTGGCTCCGAGGATGATAAGATTGCGGACTTCCTGGAACCTGGTAGCTCTTTTACTAGTTCATACGCTAATCATGCTCATAGATGGCATGATTCGGATACAACCAGTACAAATGTCGGAGGTAACATGAGTTTCAGTAGTACCCCAGCTTCGCACATGAGGTCACTCTCTAGGTGTAACTCACCTCCACACTACCGTGAAGATATTCTCTATCGCCGTCATTTCCTGGAGGAGGAGATTCTACAGCTGTCTGCAGAGTCTCTTTCTATCGCTTCCTCTGATAGCGATACTAGCTCTGATGAAGACTCGAAAAACCTACCTCTCTTAATAGCAAAGGCTGACTCTAGACATTCCGTCCATGGGACGAATGTTGAAGGGTTGGGTTCACCGAATTTGTATGCTCAGAAATCCATTGACGAGCTTGACGGACGAGAAGATAATTCCGAGGGATCGTGTGAGGATGTACCTCATCATGACGACGGTATGATTTTCAACCAACAGCGCGCTGCGCATAATGAGAAAAGAAGTGTTAGAAGGAAACCCAGAAAAAGAGATGTTTCACTGTTAGACAATGCTGCAAAAGGTATGGATCAGTGATACCAGATTCGGTGTTCAGTGCCACGAATCTTGATTCAGTCCGTTTGAACCCGAAATTCGCGACCTAGATCGGGTGGGCTAGCGAACTTCTGAGATTAAGAGGAGAGGGAATAGTAGGTGGGGACGGGTGACGCCATTGAAGAAGTCGAAGAGAAGATTGAAGAATACTTTAGTTTTGGTGTTTACGAGGCTTGAAAAAAAAGCGATTATAGCGGAGAGGATAATTATAATTTAAGAGGATTTCGAGCCATCATAATACTGGTTCTTAGTTTTGGATTTGTCATCAAGAACTCCGTATTATAAAGTTCTTTCATTGTGTATTACCGTGGGTTTGTAAAAATAAGAACTAGGTTCTTCGTTAAGAATCCAGTTCTTGTACTGTACGAGTAGTAATTAAAAGTTCTTAAATATGTAGATTGTCAACATATTAAATGACAATGGAAAATTTATTTTTGAGTTCTTCTACTGCTCTTATAGTAATTTATATCGTTTACAAAACATCCAAAATAGTATATTGATTGGTCAAACATGCTAACTCAATATGCTAAAAAATGGTCAATCTGCCATTTACAAAACACTTACAAAATCTTTTATCATCTATCAATTCTACCGATTAACAGTTAAAAAAGTACATAAAACGGAGTATTGTTGTTGTTGTATAAGTCGGGTCGATGACCCAAAACCATTATCAACCATGACAAAACTTGTCTACTTAATCGATTCTCATTCGGCCTAAAGCAAATAAAAACACGAAACTTGTTTAAGAAGTAACGTAAGAGCAGAGCGGATTCATTGATTGATTGATTGACTGACTGATTGATCGATTCAGATCATTTGGCCATCATGACCTTGACAAACTCGTCGTAATTGATTTGACCGTCGCCATCAACATCAGCCTCGCGAATCATTTCATCGACTTCCTCGTCCGTAAGCTTCTCGCCAAGGTTAGTCATGACGTGACGAAGTTCAGCAGCCGAAATGAACCCGTTTTGATCCTTGTCGAATACTCGAAAAGCTTCTTTTAACTCTTCCTCGGAGTCGGTATCCTTCATTTTCCTAGCCATTAGGTTCAGAAACTCGGGAAAGTCGATTGTCCCGTTTCCATCAGCGTCGACTTCGTTGATCATGTCCTGCAGTTCCGCTTCTGTTGGGTTTTGTCCGAGCGAACGCATCACTGTCCCGAGCTCCTTCGTCGTGATACAACCTTCAAACGCAAACCAAAACCATCGTAATAAATTACCTGAACCCGTGGTTCGGACCAAACCATACCAGACCAGACCGGACCAGACCGGGCTCAATTAACATATAAGATACTCCCTCCATTCCAATGAATTGTTTGCCTATTCCATATCGGGACGTCTCAATGAATTGTTTGACTTTCTATTTTAGGAATGTTTTTTTATAGGTAATTTGACCATTCTCATGAGTTTAGCTCCCTCCACGTGTCGCTTTCTCATTGGATCTCTTCCTCTCATGGCAAAAGTAAAAGCAAACAATTCCCTGGAACGGAGGGAGTATATTTACTAGACTGAGTTCTGGCACCGTGTCGTGCCTGAGTGGGCCTGAAGCTGCATGGATCGGAAAAATGCGACCCATTTGACCGGGTCGGGTCGGGCCGGGTGTTGGCCCGACAATAAGACATAGACAAATCAAAGATTTGGGGTCGGATAATAAAAACATGAATTATTATCCAAAATCGTGAAATCGTATAAAAAAGAGAAGACGAAGAATTGAATGGAATGGAAGGAGGAAAGAGTACCATCGCCATCTTTGTCGAATAAGCTGAAGGCTTCTTTGAATTCAGATATTTGATCATCGCTCAGTTGGTCTGCCATTCGTCTTCTTCTTCTTCTTCACCAAACCAAACACAAAACAAAAAAAACACAGATCACAGAATTTTGTATTTTTTTTGTCAGATTATTAGAAAACAAACAATCAAATATTCATGTGGGAAAATAAAAAATAAAATTAAAAAAAGAGAAAAAGAATGGTTGTAATTAATTAATTATAATAATCATCAAATTTTAAACATTCTAAATATTGACAATAAAAATATTTTAATTGTAATTTTTTTTTTCCTATAATTATTTCTTTTATTGAGCTATATAATTCAACAAAATTTAAAATTTCTGTTGGAAAAGTTTTTTTTTTCCATTTTTTTTTTTTTTTTTATAAAAATTAATACTTCCTCCATTTTCTTTTTATCTTCCCATTCACTTTTGGCACAAATTTTTTTGTAATGAATATAAAATGATAAATTTAGTAAATATTGAGAGTAGAAGGGTAAAATGTGTGTAAATAGGAAAGAATAAAGGTATAAAGTGTTGTAAATATTAGGGATAGTATGGTAAAAATTATGGACTAAAATGAAAAGAAATGAAATGGGAAGAAAAAAGAAAAAAATGGCCAAAAAAAGAAATTGGGAAGATAAAAAGAAAATAGAGGAAGTACCAAAATTTTAGTAATCATACATTTAAAAAGTTGCATATAAATATTTTTTTTAGGCAAAGTTGTTGATTTTGTTTGCTAACGATAAAAAGACGTGATTTTGTTGGTTGCATTCTGATTTTGTCTTTTCTAACCACGTGGATAATATTTGACACGTTATAACTTTGTGACGAATATACTCGTCGCAAGGAATACCAAAACTACGTAAAAAAACGAAATGAAGCAATTTTATACCAATAATAATCGAATATATTTCATAGTATTAATTATAATTAACACTATATTATTGTAGTAATAACTTAATAAATTACAAGTACTTATAAAATGTAAAATGTATAAAACTATAAATAGAAGATTTATTCTATAAACTTCAAGAAATATATATATTTATTCATTCATTCATTCATTCATTCTCCATGCCTGTACATGTTTATATAATCCAATAAAGATTTGATTTTTTTTCTAGCATTCTGAGTTTTCTGACAGTAGCAGGATTATGCATTCATGGCTGTGACATCTTATGCTCATAGCTTCTCTTAGCTTCCCCAATGTTATTCTGCAACACCCCATACATCCTCACGGACCGCTCAGCGAAGTTACATACCTGACTTAAAAAGATAACCAAGCTTGATCGGAACTGATCATACCCCGTGTTCCATTCCTCGTACGCCTCATGACCATGATCACGATCACGAGGCGTCAGCATCTCAAGTTCAGGATCCCTCTTCTTCTTATTACCATGTGTTTTCTCCTGTCGTGGTATGAACCGTGAGATTTCCGCTGCTAAACCCTTCATTGTGTCCGCCACCTCCTTCGCTGGTAGTTCGCTGAGTGAGTCTAACCAGACGCCGCAAGTGGTGTAGATTGGAGGACCTGCGTTCCGGACTCTTAGTCGTAGGGGAAGTGCCCACTTTTGCTTTTTCGATGATTTCTCTTTGATCAAGACGCATTTGTGTAGCCAGTCGTTGATGGCTTGGACGTAGGTTCTGAGTGCGTTGCTCCATTTTGTGAAACTTATGGATAAGTTGCTGAGTTCGTCTTTGAGGGTGACTGTGATGTGACGTCGTGACTCTGACTGAAGGGCGAGCTTGGCGTTGCTGTTGCTGAATGAGATCGTGATTATGTGGACTTGCAGCTTGTGGCACTCGAACATCACTTCCCACATACGCCGCAATCTGTACCATAACATGAATCAATATCTGAGGTCGTCATCCAAAAAAAATGAACTCGGGTAGCTAGGAATTTGATGAGTTTACCCGTCGATCAACTCCTCGAGCTGTGGCTGCAACTCCTGGTCCCTCATTTCTTCGATTCTCCTCGAGATTGAGTCGATCCTATGAATTGCGATTCGTATCCTCGAGTGCAAATCCTTGACAACAGCACGGGTTTTGTCGATCCTTTGTTGACTTTCACATCTAGATTCTTGTTCTCTCAGAAACTTACATTTCACGTCATAATCTCGTCGAACTATCTGGCTAGCCTGAACATCATCAAACGAGAAGCACCCAAAATTGCATAAATGATAAATCACAGATTCAACATTTAAATCCACGTCGCTTGATAATTAATTACTCAGATATAAGAAAAATCAGTAGTACCTTAACTTCGTCGTAAAGTTTCTTCTCCCATGCAAACAGCCTGTCTAAAGTCGAAGCGTGACTTCCAGAAATCTTGTAGAAATTCTCGAAAAGATCACCTGTATAGTCCTCAACATCATCTCGTGAATTTGAGCCAAGCGGGTGGTTCATGGAAGATGATGAACGAAATGATGCAGCTCGATGCCATGTTAAGTACTTTACCGAGGCTTGAGCAGGTTCTGCGTAAGCATAGATAGATACTACAACTGTAAGGTACATTCGGGTATAAAACAGCGTACGTAATGAATAAATACTCACCTTCTTGAATTTGGGTCGGATCTTCTCCACATGAGAAACACGCCTTCAGTAAACTAGACGTAGTCGACCCACCAGCTGTAATCAAAGAGCAGTTTGTTAAAAAAAACATCAAAAAATGCGCGAGCTGCACACATTGCTCTATGATTCAAGGAAGAAATGGCCTTACACTCTTGCCCGGGCAATATAGGCCGAAAATGCAGTTTGTTGGCTTCCAACATCCTCGGCACTTCTTTTCCGGATTCAGAAGCCTTAATAAACAGATGTTCGACATCTCTCACGCTCGAGAAGAAGTCTTTTGGGGCTATCTTATGTTCAGCATCATCATTGTTAGATGTCGTCGTCACCCTAGGATTGGTCGTACCCGTCTCTTCTGAAGATTTTGTTTTCAAAGGCGAAAGTTTAGGTGACCTGACCTTCTCGTCGTTCAATACCTCACTTTCACATTCGGTGCTTGTTGCAGACCTTGCAGTACGCACTGTCGAAGCATCAGTCCCTAAATCAACATGGCTTTCCTCTCGGTTAAGATTTTTAAAACTACGAACCAATGTTTCAGACGAGGGGTCATCATCAAATTCATCCTCGGACTCAGACTCAGACTCCGACTCCTGAGTTCGTGGAGAAGAGAGTCTGTCTTCATCTTCCACGTCAGGAACATTCACGGCCTCCTTAGCGTGGCTGTGACTGTGATCACTGTTGTTCCTAAAATCAAACTCGAGTTCTCCTTGCTCGTGGGACGTTAAATGATTGTCGATTGGATGGAACAGACCAAAATAATCCCACGGGGGCGTTTCAGGCTGGTGGCTCGTCGGGGTTTCAGGTGGATGAATTACAGTCTCAGACGTTGTCGGCTCCGTTCGTGCCGAATTCAAGGACGTTACAGTCGCAGTGACTACAGTCGGAGGCCTTTCCTCAACTTTTCGACTAAACGTGCCTTTGAATTTCATGTGATGAACCTGAAACCGTCCGGAAGCAGGAGGAGATGGAGAAGGCGACAAATGTTCGTTCGTCTCCACATTCTGTGATGCAGACGGTGATGAAAAAGAAAAACGCGAATACGACTTCTCAGTCAACGCAAGTGGTTCGGGAGTAGCACTCGTTGAGGTATACAGGGACGACTCTAATGGCGCATCAGGTTGAACGAATTTCCTGAGCGCTGTACCCGTGGTTCTCAGCGAGTTGATATAAGCAATATGAGCTGCAGCTAGCGCGCACCTCCCATCAAGTGCCTGTCGAACAAATTTCTTCCTTTCACGACAAAGTTGAAGAGCCTTATCGTCCTCTAATTTAGAGCTTGCCGCACCCATACCCACAGCCACAGACTTCTAACCCAAGCAACTCTCTCATAAAACCCAAAAAAAACTGAAATCTTCAACCTGTAGAATCGGAGCGACTCAAAAAAAACCCGTATCAGTAAAAGTAGCACTACCTAGGAATTCCTACTGGTACTGACAATATCTGAAATCATCGAGTCGCCTCCAAAAAACAATCATATATGAAACCGTTTCCAAAAAAACAATCATATAAATTATGTTCTTAAAATTTATCAAAAACCCATTAAGGCCTGGAAACAATTTTCGGGGTTCGCCACAGAAAACCGAAAATCAAGATCAAATGCAATCAAATCTAAGAGTCAGAAACTCAGAACTGAAGTGCTGGAAAATGCAATAATATGGTTTGTTTATCTTCTTCCTTAAAATATCGAAATTCATGATCATCATTCACCAACCAATTAATTTTCTCTTGAACCGATCAAACAAGTGCATAAACCCTACCAAATACTAACAATTAAGTTCCGTTAATTCTCCAATGAGACGATCTCACAATAAGATTGAAAATTTCCGTTTTCAATTCCAATCAATCTGAACCAAATTTCAGTAGGGGTTTTCACTCTAAACATAACCCAACAATTCATCAAACAAACTGTAATTAATTAATTAATTAATTAATTCAACACAATTCCAATCAATTTCAATCAAATTACAGCAAAATTGAATCAAACAAAACCCCAAATTGATTTCCAAAATTAGTTAATACTCCAATTACCTCAAAAAATCACAAAACCCATGTAATAAAACAGTTTAATTGATAGATTTGAGCATCAAAAATGGAGATTTAAAGAGCAAAATTGCCAAAGATTGGATCTTTTTTGATGATTTAGTACAGTGGAAGAAGAAGAAGATGAAGATTGAAGAAGAAAGAATTGGGTTACTTACAGTTACTGAATTACCCAGAATTGTTGAAAGATGTGAAGGATTTAAAAAGTAGAGAATCAGCATAGGATTCAGAGAACTGCCATGATATTATACTATGTGAGAAGAGAGATAAGCTCATGTTGAAGATCAGGAAAAAAACAGTGGGCACAATGAACTGCCCATATATGGAATCCAACAAAATACCTAAAACCGTGTAGCATCTCCGTCACAAACTTGTAACAAATTAAATACGGAGTAACTCGTATCGAATGAGTTTGACAAAACTGATCTGATCTGAATCCGACCCGGTTAATCCAAAAAAATGAATCAACAAACCCAAAAATAACTCGAGCCAACCCTTTTTTCTGATCCGACTAGATTGACCTGTTTGCCAAGTTTAGTCACTAGAGAGACCTACCGAACAAAATGAAGGACATAAAAGAAGCGGATTTGGAACAGAGGTTAGTTGTTCTTTCTAAGAAACATATATCTGTCACAAATCTGACTCATGTCAGTCGTGTGTATCGATAAAGATAAGTCATTTACTATTCGTAGGCCCTGTTCTTTTTTACTTATATTCAATCAATTTCAGTTCAGTTCAGTTCTGCTCCAGGAGGCATATCTTGTCTCTGTATTTCAGTCTACTTCAGTAAAGTTAAGTTCAGTCCAAAAGAACAGGGTAGTACTCTTTATTCGCTGAGCATTGTGATTTTTTCTTGTCTATCCATATACAATACAATGATACTTAACCTGTCTCAAATTTCTCACAGATATATATATATACATATACTCCGTATATATATACTAATATACCTGTTACAAGGGAGAGTTATTCGGATGAGGTTGATGAGTCAGAGGGCAGTATGTATGTTAATGTTATGTAACTGAAATAGAGAGGGGCAGGGGAGACTGAACAAAAGAGTTAATTGTAGGGGGGAAATGGAAAGATGTCAAATCGGATGAATAAAGGTGAAGGGGTTTCAGATCTGGAGTTTATCACGTAAGTGAGTCTCTCTTATGATGGATCTATCCGTCATAATAATATAACGGGTCAAATATATATCACATGTATGAATAAAATAATTAATTTGGTATGTGTCACTCACACTTTATTTGTTGTCTTTAGTATAGTACTTGACCCGTTAGAAAACAAGAATTTGTGTTATTACGTTGGGAAGTTGGGGGCCAGTGTGTAAAGGAAGGGTTGCCTATGCAACATCCACGCAATGCAAAGTTGGCACTACGTACGCAGAATAATCGAATCTATTACGTAACTAAGTCACGTTAGAAACGGTCTTTCAATAATGGTAGTTAAATAAGGTGACGGATTTTTTTCTATTAAGTTGGCCAGTGGTTTGGATTTTTTTCTATGTAAATGAGTAGTATTTAACCCGTTATAATAAGGTGATGGATAACTCTGGAGATTGTATTTCAAGAGACCTACTATTGTTGTTATCTTAAAGTAAATTAATGTGACGTGATGATGCATTGATGAAGGACACAAATTCTTGTTTGTGACAGATCAAATATGAAAAATAAGACAAAAGACATGTCACATGTGTGGGGGGAATAACACATAAGTTGCCTGTCTTTACTCAATTATGCTGTGATATTCAACTTGTAACGAATATACCCATCACAAAGAAGACTTACTCGATCAACAAAGAGAAACGTAAACAAATGTTGCATGGTAAAAACGTAGGCATTATGGAATCTCTGCCATGCAATGCAAAGTCATGTTGTCTAGTCACTCTAGTTACTAGTCAATATTATACTGTTGCATGGTAGACCCTACCTTGTTAACAAATACTTATACTCCTCCGTCCCAATGAATTCTTTACGTGTATTTTTTCACACTTGTCGAGGTATATTTTATTTCGTTCATATCTTTATTTACGTGTTATTAAAAATTCCAAAAAAAATTGATAATCTTAATGTACTTATTAAGACCATTCGAAAAAAAATTCACATGACTATGTTTTACGTTATATATATATTAGAAATTATATTTGAGATCATTTCATCCCATGAATAGTGTCAAAAAGTAAACGTAAAAAATTCACTGGGACGGAGAGAGTACGGAGTACTTCATACAAAACCTTAATTTCACATTACGTGTCGGGGTCGCCTCATGTACCCTTGCCTAATTTCACGCTCGTCCAGCAAGTAAACATACGTCTCTTATACACGATTAACCAATTTTCGCTCAACGGTGGTGTAACACATAACGACACCCTCAAAAGTTATCTGTTGCTCCTCGTAATACGTGGGGGTCCTTTCAACATACTCGATGAACAACTCTATACGATTTTCAGCCAATTTTATTGTGGAATCCGAATCTCAGAAAATCATGTATTTATTACTGTATACACTACAATTCGAGCCATTCTGAAGGTCGTATCGAGCAAAGTTGCAGTCCCACTTGAATCACATATTTACATACCATGTCCCTGGGATCGCTTCAGGATGTACTATTCATACCATGTCCGATTTTACGTCCATATAACAAGAACTCTTATATATACACGTTGTTTTCAGGTGACTAACCGATTTTTGACCGAGGGTGGTGCAATTTAGAATTTCCAAAGAAAAAAAGAGATGAAAGATGTGTCACTTCCTCGTCCTCCTCTTCTTCATGTTGGGCAACATTTAAAGTAACAACCCTAATTCCCAATTTCCGATTTCAATTTCAATTCCAGCAATTTTTAGTACCAAAGACGAATCACCTCAAAACCCATCTCAGATCATGTCATCTTCTTCATCCCGCTGATCTTTGTAAGTTCCTGCATTTCTATTTCACATCTGATTTTTTTAATTCCAATTTCTGTTGATTGAGTTCATATTATTATCAGATTATACTCCATTGATGTAGTAGTAGTGTTTTCTGGGTGTAACATTCATAATCCGCTTCAAATTCTCCAGACATTTCCCATTTCCCCCCTTTCTCACTCAAAGATGGTTGATTCTCCTAATAATTCGAGCTGTTTTCTGGGTATTTAGGGTACTTTGAACTCATTCATTACGTTGTGGGGTTGAATGTAATAGGATCTAGATATATTGTACTCCGTAATAGATGAATCATCGTAACCAAAACTCGAGTTGTTGATGGTTGAGGCCAACTATAGATTTGGGTGGTGTTGGGTTACACCTTACACGTAACGGGTCACGAACCGTTTGGCCTAAGACCTAATTAAGTTTCATGCCGTGTTCATGTGTCTGTCAACTTACATGAATCAGTTGGTCTCGCTTAAGACGGGTTTTGCAAGTCTCTAGGAGCTTTGCTTTTGTTCAATTCCAACTATTTGACCCGTTGTAAGTATATCCCTCACAAAGAAGAATTTGTGTACGTAAATGGGTTGTTAAGCCTTAATCCAAACCCATTGATTTCATGTTCGGTTTTGTGTCATGTTTTCGGGTTGTGTCATTGTGTGTCTACATGGGTGCCCGTGTTACCACGAAAATGCCACATTTGGGGTCACGCAGCCTACCTCTTGATACCATATTAGATGAAGATGTTGAGGCTCATTCAATATATTTATATCCTATAAGAATGAACGAGATGATCATTGATGTTATCGAGATATACAACATACATGATACATGGCCTTTCAATGTTGATATTTGATAAGATATAGACTGTTAACAAGTATCTCATGAGCATATGGGAAAGAAAGATTAGTTATACTGTACTACACAAGTGATGAATCTTTCGTCATCAAATTTACACCAAGTGCTGCTTTAAGTCGGTTTCTCAACTGCCCTGTGGGCTGTGACTCAGTTATCAATTCGTTCAACCTATATCTGAAGCTCAACTTATTTGATCGTCACTCTATAAGTGGTTACATCGCGATATTGTAGGCATGGGTGATGAATGGGGTATATATGTTATTTAATTTGGAATTTCAGCAATCTTCCCGTTTTTCAAAATATGCGAGGAGAATTATGAAAAATAGGAACTACTTGAAGGAATTGAGTGAGTATTGTAGATGGCTGCAGAAGATTTCTGACTTTTTTTAGGGTTGAGGCAAAAGTGGAAGCGTTTTGTATGTTTCTGCTGTCTTATAGTCTTATTGGTATCAACATGCAGTTAGCGAGACACATTTCTATGCAATTTCTGTGTTTTATTCCTTCTGCTGTCGTAAAGTCGTCTTAAGCCATTTCTGTCTGACATGCAGCATTCTGAAGAACTGAAGCAATCGGAATTTTGATCTCAACTAAGGAAAAAAACCATGGGGAGCACCGGTGTTCACAAACTTTCGGGACTGCAGAAACAAGTAGTGAGCTTATACCGAGAATTTCTACGAGCAGCCCGTTCAAAATCACTTGAAGATCGGAAACAAATGGAGTTGATCGTCTCTGAAGAATTCCATCGCAATGCCAAGCAAGTTGATCGGAAGAACTTTGTTTACATAGAGTACCTTCTTCGACGTGGTAAAAGGCAACTCGATCAGCTCAAAAGTAGTGATACACTCAGTTTGTCATTCATGAAGCCCACTAGTTCCGAATCCAAGTAAAATTTCCAGAGTAATATATCAAGTCATTCTTGAAGTTAAATCTTTATAAATGGAGGTCGGAATTTTAGCTTACGTCTTCCTCAAGTAAACTATAGTCTATATATATATATATTCTAACTTTTACAGAAAATCGATACGATTATGAACATCCTTACAGATAATAGGCTGTCGGAATCTTACTGTCATTTATAAAGTTCCCATTTGACGAGTTTCGCTATGGCGAATGCTGAAGTTTAATAACTACTCCGATGTTACTCTAGTAGTTTAGTGCATGATTACTGAATTCGCTATGAATACGCCCTTACCAATTCGCGATTTGCTCTTACAAAAGTTGTCACTCTACCTTTACATGGTCAAAAGGCACCAAAATATGGTTCTAAAGAAATCAACATAGGCCCAAAATATTTGGGTGGGTTGGGCCACAAAAGAAGGTCCTTTGGACTTACACACAAGTGGGCTGGACCCGTAACAGTTTTCGAGCTTAATTAAACCCGAGTTCAAACCAACTCAAGCTAAACTCAAGCCTATGTAAAAATATCGGCCAATTCAGTAAGAACATTCGATAGCAGCATGAATAACGACAAATGATGATTTTTTATCTAATGTTTGGATCGCTCGCGACCTTTTTAACCCGTTACATTCTCGAGCCAACTCTACTGAAGTCATACTTTAATCAAGTCAAATCGAGTTGCTTACGAGTTGTTTTATATATACACTCACTCTATATATCCTCTCCTCTCCCTCTATATATAGTCCAACCAACCCTCCATACTTAAGGCAACCAACCAACCAATTCAAAGGTTACAAGTCTTACAAGTAGCCTTTAGCTCATTGCCTTACTATACTTAGAAATGTCAACCTTTTCTATAGTTTCAATATGGAAACTTCTACCAATAATGTGTCTTCTAATCCTACTCCATCATCATCATATGCCCGCTTTCGCAGCCAAACAGGTACGTAAAATGATGCTGACGGGATTCAAATTTCAGACCCCAGATCGTCTAATAAGTCAGTCATTTGTTTAGCTTTGATTAAAATGATGGATACGTGCATGCAGTCGTATGTAGTGTATATGGGAGGGCACTCACATGGAGAGGAAGTTTCTGAATACGATTTGCTTCAAGTTAAAGAATCACATTATGAGTTATTGGGATCTTATCTTGGAAGGTGCGTGCGTCCCTGCTCTTCTACATATATATATATATTGACTTCTATACTACTCCTCCTCATTATTATTAACGGTTTTTTAACGTGTATCCAATAAACAGACATTAACGTTCTATATTATCACGAGAAACTTAAATATTATTGTATGTAACTAATTGTTTTTAATTATATTTAGAAAATATTCATGCGAATCTTGTTTAATGACGGGTTTTTCTAACGTTGAATGCTGACTCGTGGTTGGTCCAATTCTTCGTGTTTTAATATGTTGATTGATGTGTACAAGCAGTCGAGGTAGTGCCGAGGAAGCGATATTCTACTCGTATACAAAACACATTAATGGATTTGCTGCCGTTTTTGATGAAGAGCTTTCAATGGAAATAGCAAGTGGGTTCCCTCTCCCTGTCGTATAATTCCTTCAATTTTGATTCAAATATTTCTCACAAATAATATAAAAAAAAAAAAAAAAAAAAATTTGAGATGGAAAATTTAGCTCAAAATTGAAATTTATACTGAAACAAATAATCATTTTATTAATTTGTTTGTTTTTTATACTCATTTTGAGGAATATCTTTATCAAAGATAAACAAATGAACGAGACTGAATAGAATAATACTCTGATTCGGATGGAATATTATATTAAACAGATTTAGAAATTGACCTTTGAGTCTCCTTATATATATACTACTCCCTCCGATTATTTAAAATTGCAACATTTACTTTTTACACAAGTAATAAGATTGTACCGAAGATGTTTTAGTCTAGTGATCAAGATTAGGTACCCTATTACAGGTTCGAATCGCCCTCCTATATATATATATATTACTCCTTCCTGTGTTCTTCCCTTTTCTTTTTGGGAAGAAAATAATAAAGGGAAAATGTGTGGCTAAAAACAAAAGAAGGAAGAGAGAGAAATGGAAGAGTAAATGTGAACCACATATTAATAGCCTAAAAAGAAAAGAGGGAAGAAGATCAAACTCAGCCCATTAAGGAAAGAGGGAAGAACACTAAAACTCGGAAGGAGTATTACAATACGACTAAGTGCGTCCTTCGTTGTCATCCCACTAAACAAAATATATACTCATCGTAGAAATGTGGCAATTCTAGTGAAACTAACTCGAAAAAAATATAATATGTTGCCATTCCAAAGAATTAGTATGTAGTGACAGATATGAAGCGTTTGTTTTTATGGGATTTATTCTATATATATCGTGTGGTGCAGAACATCCGAAAGTGATATCGGTATTCAAAAACGAAGGAAGAAAGTTACATACAACACGATCATGGAGTTTCTTGGGATTGGAGAACGGTAACGGAGTCGTATCTCCGAAGTCATTATGGACCAAGTCAAGATACGGTGAAGATACTATCATTGCCAACCTTGATACTGGTCAGTCACTCATTCATTAATTTTCCCCTTTGACTTTTTTTTTTTTAGAAATATTAATATTAATATTATTCTGTTCAAACTTAATTAATCATTTCATTAATTAGTTATCGTGTGAAACGATTATATATAATTATTTAATTTAATTTAATTTAATTTAATTTAATTTAATTGTATAGGTAGTCGTCTCAAAATTATTAGTTTATTGACTGAATACAGATTATAGTGTAAGATGATCTCACGCAGTCACGCGTGAAACAGTCAAATTCGTTTCACGGCGTGAGACATTTTACTGTTGTGATTGCTGAATTATTATGTGAAACGATTATATAATTATTTAATTTAATTGTATAGGTGGTCTCAAAATTATTAGGTTATTGGCTGAATACAGATTATAGTGTAAGACGGTCTCACGCGTGAAACAGTCAAATTCTATTACAGATGAAGGGCAGTTTCACGGCGTGAGACATCTCACTGAATTATTATGTGAAGTACGAGTATATATATATATATATATATATATATATATATATATATATATATATATATATATATATATATATATATATATATATATATATATATATATATATATATATATCTTTCCGGGTGACACCAAAAAGTTTTTCTTCTATCATTTTTGGAGGAAAAACTACGTCATAATCCGTCGTGAATTACACTAGCTGATTAGCTTGTTTATTTTCCACGTGTATATATCTTGTTTGATCGTTTCCATATCACTGAATCGAATTTTATTCTGATATAATTTAAAGTAATTTTTTTTACTCTGTATTAGAAAAAATGAAGAAAACGGACATCAAAACGTGATTTTTAATTATCCAAAATAAGTCATTTTCCATTTAGTTGGCATTTTATTCTACATTTTGGTACGAATACTTTTTTTTTTTGCTGGTTTTTGTTTTTTGTTTTGATTGTTTGACAAATGCATTTTATGCTTAAGATCTGCATTCCTTCTTCAGTGTTGACTGCTGGAATATTATTTTGTAATTTTGCAAACCCACTTGCCTTCATTTCATACGCTAATTTTAAATCTCGTCATACAAATGCACGTCTTATTATCACGATAATAATGAGTTAATAATAACAATAAATAATATGCCTAAACGATACTCCCTCCCCTCCACAATGATGTTCCCATTTGTAAATGGCACACGGAATAAGGAATGAGTAATAAAAGGTGGTAAATTGTTTGGTGGGGTTCGAGATGTCAAATCAGAAAAAGTAGCCATTAGGAAGAGCGTATAATGGATTAATAAGGAAAATTTTGAAATGGGAAAATCTTAGTGGAGTTTCCTTTTAAGGAAAGTGGGAAAATCTTAGTGGAGGGAGTAGAAAATAGTACTCCCTCCGGTCATTATTTATTGCCCCGCTCACTTTTGCACGTAAAATAAGGAATGAATATAAAATGGTAAAAAATGATGGTGGAGTAGTGAAAAATGAATATAAAATGGTAAAGAAATGAATGGTGGGCCTTAAAGTATAAAATTCAATGACATTTCTTGTAAATAAAGGATAGAAAGAGGGATAATATGGTAAAAGTGTAAGATAGAAAAGGAAAGTGGAGAAGTGGGGCAAAAAATAATAACCTGCCAAATAAGGAAAGCGGGGCGATAAATTGTGTCCGGAGGGAGTATTATACACCTAGTTGTACTATAGCATTGTACAACCAGGTGTAAGTTTTTGAGCTTTTGTGTATATTTATTGAGCTTAAATAAATTTATGAGCTGAGTTGTAAGTTTTTTTTAGCTTGAACATTCATGTGATTTAACTCAACAACTTTGCACTAAAGCTCAGAATTTTTACAACAAAACTCGAAATCTTTGTGATAAAGCTCAAAATCTTAAAACCAGTTGTACATAGAGCTATGTACAACTAGTTGTATAATCCTCTAACTGCTAAATGATACAGAGTAGTATATTTTATTTTACTGGACTATTTTTATCAATAATTTTCTTACATTTTAAAATGATTTTTTTTTTCCGAATAACCCAATCTTGATCAGTTCACATTAATTTACCGTGAGACGGTCCCATTGAATGAGGTGTGTACTGTGTGTCAGGGGTATGGCCAGAATCAAAGAGCTTTAGCGATGAAGGAATTGGACCAATTCCATCAAGGTGGAAGGGAAAATGTCAACATGGACCCAAACCTGGTAGACTCCGATGCAATCGGTCTGTACTCCTTTCCCTTAACCAAATTCAACTACTTCTAGATTTATAGTAATAAAATAAAACGAAATACAATATAATCGTAGATGGGAAGAGATGGAAGTTGGTACGCATGTCGCGTGTTGGACTAACATGGTTCAGACACGATCCGACACACTTTATGATCTCGTCAAGACGTACGTCAATCACTTGCACTGTTAGATCGTTTCACAGTATGCTAGAATCTAATTCGTTAAGAGGAAATAAAACGAAATGGAGGGGATCCATATTAGCCTAGCTACACATGGCAAAACTGACCCGATCCGACCCGACACCCGAACTGATGACCCTAGTTTGCCCCGGCCTAACCCAAAACTGATCCAAAGAAAATGAGTCGATACCCTTTTTTTTTTAATAACAAATCCGAAAAATTAAAAACTTAACCCGAAACTGGACCACCTGAACCCGACCTGATTGACCCGTTTACTGGATCTGGCAATGGGAGCTAGGATTGGTAATTAATTGGTTGGTGAGTATTTTTGGGAAGGGATAAAAAGTAGTGTTACTTTAAGGTGGTATTTAGTAAAAAAAAGAAAGTATATAATGTTGATGTTTGTGGATGGACCATTGCTTTGAACACGAAGCAGAGTAGCATAGCTTAGGAGTATAGGATTGGTGCCAACTCTGCCAACCACCGCCTAGGAATGTGTTAAGGTTTGGTCCAGACCTATCTCTTGCTTCGCTACTGTATCATGTGTGCATGCACGCTCGTAATGGTGGGCACGCCCACGCCCGTCTAATTCCAAACCTCCTTTTTTGGCAACCTATCTACCTTTGTAACCTAACCATTTAGGATACGACTACACAAGCCTATACATACAAGCCTCTCCGATTCGTCCGACCCGGTCAATGGTTTACGCTTTTCTAGATGTACTGTGCGTATCAGTTAATAGTCTACGTTTCCATTTTAGTCTGGTTCAACGAAATGCGCATTTAGACGTATTACAATATAGAAAAATGGAGATTCGAACCTGAGACCTATTGTTTAGGCCAGGTACCTAGTTTTAACGAACTTAACCTAGTCGATAATGACATAGTACGAGTAACATTTTACTTAATAAAACCGGTTTAACTATACTCGTAACAAGTCGTACCTATATTTGTCAAATTTCGACACGACCCGTGAACCTGACCCGACTGATCCGGTTTTGTAGGAAACTAATAGGAGCAAGGTACTTCAACAAAGGGTACCTAGCAGCCTTATCAACCGGCAACATAACCAACGTCACAGTCGTCAACAGCCCACGTGACTACGACGGCCACGGGACCCACACCCTCTCAACGGCTGGCGGGTCCATGGTGGACCGCGCCAGCGTGTTTGGGTTTGGCAGGGGATCCGCCAAGGGCGGGTCCCCTCGTGCCAGGGTGGCTGCATACAAGATATGCTGGCCACCCATCAATGGGAACGAGTGCTACGACGCTGACATTGTGGCCGCTATAGACGCGGCCATTGCTGATGGTGTCGACGTCATCTCCGCCTCCATCGGGGGTGATCCCGCTCCCTATTTTAATGACAGTCTCTCTATCGGCTCGTTCCATGCTATGATGAAGGGGATCGCTGTCGTTTGCTCTGCGGGGAACTCTGGACCGACTTCTGGGACCGTTTCTAACACGTCTCCTTGGATGTTCACTGTTGGTGCTAGTACTATGGATCGCGAGTTTACTAGTTTCGCTCTTCTTAGCAACGGTCATCACCTTAAGGTCTGTTTGACTGTTTTGACTATGTTTGACTGTGTTGTGTCTGCTGAGTGTTTTAATCAAATATAGCAATTCCTAAGAATCGACTGACTGATGATTTATTTGGCTTTGAAGGGACAAAGTTTGGCACCCAAGTCACTTCCGAAAAATAAGTACTATAACTTGATGGGCTCGATTGATGCCAAAGCCGCTAACGCCAATGTTACACAAGCGTAAGAAATCTTATGACCGTAATTTCCTGTACTTCCTCTGTTCAAATCCAAAGCGCACGTTTCTCTTTTGGACAATCCATAAGAGAAAATACAGTCACGTGTGATCTGAATTGATTCATCTTTATGAGTAGATTAAAAATATCAATTTTTTATAATTTTTGCTGACGTAAAATTTCTACTGTAAGAATGATATGATGTTATGTATGTCGTCGATGATGTAGGAACTTATGCCAAATGGGAGGTCTAGATCGAAAGAAGGCGAAAGGGAAGATAATAGTTTGCCAAAGAGGAGTGAATGCAAGAGTCGAAAAGGGTGAAGTCGTTTTACTAGCAGGTGGTGTCGGTATGATACTTGCTAACGACAATGCGTCTGGGAACGAAATCATTGCTGATCCTCACGTTCTTCCGGCTTCTCATATCAACTACACTGACGGTCTTGCTCTTTACGCTTTCCTCAAGTCCACCAAGTAAGAAATTATGATACTGTCGAGGGCCGAATACAGTACTACTGTTTTTTTTTGTTCAACGAAGAGCGCACTTAGTCGCATTACAATACAGGGGAGGGGGATTTGAACCTGAGACCTACTGTCCCAGAGCACCTAGTCCTAACCACTAGGCTAAGACATCTCTGGTATACCGGTATAAATGTAACACCCGGTATGTAATTCCGTCTGCATATACTAAAATTGGCTAAGTTTGTGAATAGGTATCCGAGGGCTCTCATAACGCGTACAACTACGCAGTTGGGGACACGGCCGGCTCCATTCATGGCAGCGTTTTCGTCTAAGGGGCCGAATACTGTCACACCCGAGATTCTCAAGGTTGTTTTTTTCATGTCATATAGCTAGATTTTTAGGCATGGGTTACTACAGAATTATTGAAGTTTTTTTTTGTATGTTGTGTTGTTGTTCAGCCGGATATTACAGCGCCGGGAGTGAGTATAATAGCGGCGTATACAGAGGCGCAAGGGCCGACAAACCAAGTGTTTGACAAACGGAGGGTGCGGTTCAACTCTGTGTCTGGAACCTCGATGTCATGCCCTCATGTCTCTGGCATTGTCGGTCTTCTTAAAACGCTTTATCCTCATTGGACTCCTGCGGCCATCAAGTCCGCCATCATGACTACAGGTATGGACTTAACTCAACTGAAACTGAATGAAAATAAGCTGAAAACAGGCTGGTGTGAATTGAGCTGAATTGAACTGAATGGATGTTTTCGTGCAGCGAAAGTGATAGACAACGTAGGGGAGCCGATCTTGAACGCGTCCAACATAAAGGCGGACCCGTTCAGTTATGGATCGGGGCATGTTCAACCAAACAAAGCGATGGATCCGGGCTTGGTCTACGACCTAACCGTCAATGACTACATGAACTTCCTATGTGGTCTTGGTTATAATCACACTAACTTAGCCTTATTCTCAAAAAAGCCATATACTTGTCCCAAGCACTTTAGTCTCACCGATTTGAACTATCCCTCGATAACCGTTCCTAGCCTTCGTGATTCAATTACAATCACGAGGACACTGAAAAATGTCGGTCCTTCGAGTACGTACCATGTACATGTTCAGAACCCGAGTGGCGTGTCTGTATCGGTTAGACCTAAAGCATTGAGGTTTGAGAAGATTGGTGAAGAGAAGAAATTCTATGTTACTTTGAAGGTAGAGAACAAGAAGGGTATAAAGGATTATGTGTTTGGGAGACTAACTTGGTCAGATGGTGTGCACTATGTGGGTAGCCCAATAACCGTCAAGTCAGCATAGTATCGTCACAAACAAGAATTTGTATTTCTTGAGTAATAGTTGATCTGTATTGTTAAAAAGTATTGTTCTGAATGAAATGAGTAGGTTTCCTAAGAGACCGTCTCCTGCTAAATAATTGGAGACCGTCTCTTGTGTTATGACTGTGTTTTCGTTCATTAGTTCGGCTTTCTATGAAATTTTGCTTAACAATGACACGACAAGACACGAAATTACAGATTACCAACATCTCGCCTCGACCATATTTCATTCTCTGATCAGTAATTCATACACATTGTTATTATTATCCCCGTTAACACGCTTTAACTTTTCAAAACTTTTACGGCTTCCCATGAACTGAATGCGTTTGTACATCAACCCAACTCGGCTTTTATCGCTGGAATACATTGACCGGAGTGTATCAGCATGCCTTGAGTCAGTGTGAATAGCCGTCTCTATTTCATAATCTGGCATGTTTTCCTGTTAGATATCAGGTGTGAAAACCCGGTAATACTTCTGATAAAATGTTCGACTGATACGGGATTACAGGGAGATGTAATGTACTTGCCTGGTAGAAGCCATAAATATAGTCCAACAACTGCAGACATGTAAACCCCGAATCACTGAAGTACGTTCTTGAGGACGGTCCCATCTCAGCAAATCGATCAACTGGGAACAGTATCGTGAGAAAATGATCCCTGAATACCAACTCACTTCTTTCACTACAAAGATTGAGTTCTTTTGTTAAGGGATCGGGGTATTTACAGTTGAATCCTGTATAAATGCACAGAATGCATATTTACGTATAAATGGAGTGTTGTGGGTAGTGTAAACTGTAAGCAAACCTTTCTGTAAGTGGTCGCAATGAGTTTGAGAATGATGAATCGGATTCAACCCTTTCCTGTCCCTCAAGAAGAATACGTTTTTGGATGTCACCGACATTTTTGGATAAAACGGAATCCTCAAACACAGCGACAGTGGAAGTAGGCTCAGAGATTGACCAACAGATTGAGTCTAGAAGGGTGCTGGAATTTATTGGACGTAAAGACCCTTCACACGACTTTAATCGATCCCATGTTCATCAGAAATTATCAAGCACCAAAATAAAATAACATCAAAAATGGAAAACTTGAAGGTTTCAGCTACCTGTAAACGTCGAGCACGCCGATTTCTAATGCCACATTTGGCACGCTTCACAATATTTAGCCGTTCTGCGTGGCTTACTTTGCTTCGATCACAAAGGTGAATGTGATCACGACACTCTTCCTCGTTAGTTTCCTACAAAATTACAACATCAAAAACAACATTAGTCCACTACCTCACACAGCCATGCTTAAGTAATGGCGCGAAGAGGTAATCCGAGAAAGCTCATCTCAGCGTTAAATACATCAAATAACGAAATAGTTGACAGGGTAAAGATCACATCATAGTATCAGACCTGTTCCACAGATGCATGTTGGAGGTTTTCAAGCATCAGTCCAGCTTCTCTAGCCAGATCAGCAGATAGACCAACGAAACGTTGCATAGATCTCTCTTTTGATGTTTTTAAAAACCATATGGGCTGGTACAGATAAAAGACAGGTGAAACAAAGTAAGGAAACGTGACAGCAAGGACTCGACAGTCTGCGAAAGTCCAAAACAGTAAATATGAGGCTCGAGCACAACTACATACACTGACAATGTTGTCGCAATGGCCAAGGTATTTATGAATGAAAGGTCCCTCACAAACAATATAATTTGCACCACATCCAACAAACCATTGGTTGAGAAGCATTGCACCCTCTCGAGCAACCACGTCAACCACCTGACAAATAATAGCGCGATTATTTGAGCCACAAGAAGCAAAACTTACTCCTATAGATAGACAAACAAAATAAATTCATAGGCATAAAAGATTGTGGTGGCCTATAGATTTGTTCTTGTTTTCAAAAGATAAAAACTACTCCGTATTCAACAAAAGAAGGAAGATACCTTACTGTGAAGTTCCGCAGAAACATCAGGATCAATGTAAATTGAGTGGCCTCGTAAATGAGATCGTTTGATAGCTTCAAATTTTCGTCCTGAATCCCGCAGCACTTTTTCTGTATTTTCTGAGGGCCTTTTCAGTAGATTCGGCCTAACAGGAAAACAAGAATCACGAGCTGAAGCTGAATTAGTTAGCCACTCTCCCCTTTCAGTGGCCGGATGCCTAGAACAGCAGACTGAGTACGGTGATTCCTGCAACCTCGCTAAGAAAGGTAAAGCAACTGTAACTATCAGTTAACCCGTCATGCAGCTACGACTTCCCATTTTATATTTGTTTCAGAATCGAATATCTATAAACAGTTGGGGTATGTATACCTCTCTATTCCAATTCTCAACACAGACACAACAAAAAGAAGAGACTTGAATGAGATAAGGTCTTACCACCATTGGTGACGCTGTCAACAAACCATGGAACAGTAACAACAAAAAGACCATTTCTGAAACCATGGGTGAGCGCGTGTTCCAGTTTGCGTCCTCGAAAACTGTAAAGGACCGAGTCAAGAGCACACAAGACATACAAATTGGCTTATCCATACATGAATCCGTTCCATTTTACGCAATATTAATAACAAATTGAAGTAGGGAAAAGGATATGTGGACGATCAAATGGGTGCAGCGCGGATGAAGAGTTGGGCTATAAGTACCGCCTAATCTCTCAGTCAGTTCCATCACTTGTGTCCTGGCTTCTGCAATTTTCAATGAAATACACATACATACATTCAGAGGGGAGTTACACGGTAGCAAGCCGCCCACCTCGCTACCCCAAATCCCAAAAAAATAGTTAAAATCATCGATGCCTAAACAAAAATATAAAAACATATTTACTACCCCAAATTTCTGTTTCTAACTTCGCCCCTGCATACATTACTACTTAACTCAGTAGTCGAACTGGGGACCTACACCGTCTTAACCACTGCACGGAAACATCTAAATCCGTCTTGATCACTAGACTAACATAAACATTGAATTGATACATCATACATACATTCAGAGGGGAGCTACAGTAAGCAGCCCTCCTCGCTACCCCAAATCCCGAAAAAATAGTTAAAATCATCGATTTTTGCTACCCAAAATCACTGAACATGATGCGTAAACAAATTTACTACCCCAAATTTCTGTTTCTAACTTCGCCCCTGCATACATTACTACTTAACTCAGTAGTCGAACTGGGGACCTACTCCGTCTTAACTACTTCACAGAAACATCTAAATCCGTCTTAACCACTAGACTAACACATCAATGGTGGATACCGTCTTAACCACTACACGGAAACATCTAAATCTGTCTTAATCACTAGACTAACATAAAAATTGAATTGATACATCATACATACATTCAGAGGGGAGCTACAGCTACATGGTAGTAAGCAGCCCTCCTCGCTACCCCAAATCCCGAAAAAATAGTTAACGATTTTCGCTTCCAAAATCATTGATCATGATCCATTGATGCCTGAACAAAAAATATAAAAACATTTACTACCCCGAATTTCCGTTTCTAACTTCGCCCCTACATACATTACTACTTAGCTCGCATTACAATAGCAGGGGATCGAATTGGGGACTGGGGACCTACTCCGTCTTAGCCACTACACGGAAACATCTAAATCCATCTTAACGGCTAGACTAACACATCAATGGTGGATACCGTCTTAACCATCCGTCTTAACGGCTAGAATAACACATCAATGGTGGATACCGTCTTAACCACTATACAGAAACATCTAAATCCGTCTTAACCACTAGACTAACACATCAATGGTGGATACCATCTTAACCACTACACGGAAACATCTAAATCCATCTTAACGGCTAGACTAACACATCAATGGTGGATACCGTCTTAACCATCCGTCTTAACGGCTAGAATAACACATCAATGGTGGATACCGTCTTAACCACTATACAGAAACATCTAAATCCGTCTTAACCACTAGACTAACACATCGATGGTGGATAACATCTTAACCACTACACGGAAACATCTAAATCCATCTTAGCCACTAAACTAACACATCAATGGTGGATACGAAGAAAGAGTGGAAATATGACGTAATGTAATTTTTATAAATAAATAAATAAATAAAAATACCAGTGGAAAGTCCAGTGACGCAGATGACAAGTCCATGGAAGGGAGAAGGAGAAGGAGCATCTTCGTCTTCTTCTCTTTCGATTGCCATACACATTCACATTCACCCCCAATTACGATTTCAATTTGAATTTCGGAATGGCGGTTACTGGGGTAAAGACCCGGCAAACGGGTTAAACGGGTCGGGTTAGGGTGATTAGCTTCAGGTCGGACCACCTTCAGGTTATAGAATTCAGGTCGGGCCGGGCTCTTCAGGATTTTTCGATTTTCAACCTTTTTTTAGAGATATCAGATATCGACTCGTTTTCTATAATAATAGTCGGGTCAGTTTCAGGTTAGCCCGGGACAATTCGAGTTACGGGTCAACCACGGATTTTTAGTTCAGGTGTCAGGTCGGGTTCGGGTTGGCTTATTCGGGTCAGATCATTCGGGTCGAGACAATTTTGTTAGGTCTAGGTAAGATGGTCATTCCATTTTTAGGCATTTTCTTCCGATTAGTAGCATTAAGAAAATCGGAAGAAAACGAGATGTACCCCACGGTGATCCTCTAATAGTTCTCTCTCTACCGAAAAGTTCTCTACACTCTCTAACTTTGACGATTAAGGGTTGTGGTCGTCGATTTTGACGAATGAGGGTCTTTCTGTTGCGATGCCTTGTTGGGGTTATTGTCAAGCTTTACAGGGCTGTTTTCGGGTTGGGTGACTTATCGAGGTGGATCTGGTTGTCTGACGTTGTGGACATGACATAGGTCCACCCCGACGCGGCCACGCGCGGGTTTGGGTAGGCGAATGAATCTCCATATGAGAAGGATCGAATTGAAATTTAGGTCTATGTGGAGTCGCCACCGAATTTTATGGTTATTCGGAACCGTTCGAGCCCACTCTATGTCGTAGTGGGCCGCATACAAAATACGGCCCATTTCCGATGTCAGAGTTTATTGGGCTCGTCCCTTTGCATATCGATATAGATGCCGACTTGAGCGGTTAATCGTATATTGAATGACTCTCGTTTGCCAACAGTTTCGGGCATCCGGAAACCGAGGTTCTGAGTAAGGGGTGAGGGTACGTGTTGGGAAGCCCACAAAGGACACCCAACCCCGCCCGCACATTGGCGGCCTCTACTAAGAATTCGAATGACTTACAATATGCGCGTTAGTAAAACGGGAAAAAGACATGCAAAGATTATTTTCCCTAAACATGCGAATTGAATTGAAACGGGTTTCTAAGTCAATTTAATGCAGCTAAGATTAACGTCAAAGTTGTATTTTAGCATGCGGGTTCATTTAGTACAATAAACGAACAATAATTAAATTGACAAAAGAAACAACAAACGCGTTAGTAATGATATAATAAAATAACGAATAATAACGGTTTGTGCAAAATTGAATTGAATTGAAAGTATGCAAATATGATAATGCATGGTTTGAAAAGATAGTATACATATGATTGATTAAACACGTGTTGACCTAAATCATAAATTACTACCGAGTTCGCAAAATAGAATAATGTACGACTTGCATTTTAGTCATTATGTGGTCACTCGATCGAGTGGTCAATAGACTCGATCGAGTAGACCTTTAAAAAAGATTTCTGTTTTGCGTTTATGACCGTACTCGGCCGAGTTATTGACCAACTCGGTCGAGTACATGGCCACTCGACCGAGTCACTGTGAGACTCGATTGAGTGGTGGTCATAATTAGCATTCTGACTCGATTCTAGGGTGTCACTCGATCGAGTGACTAAGGCACTCGGTCGAGTGGCACCTGTACGAACTTGGTTCGTTTGCTATTTAATTGTTGACTTTGAAATTGCTTTTGATTTTTGATAATCGGACATAAATATTGCACAATTTATGTTCGACTTGGTTTTTTATAAATCGCGAATTTTGTTGAACCGAATATAAATATTGTTGAATTTATACCCGATTCTAAAATTGAATACTCATCCTATCCCATATTCGATTATTGAATCGATATGGGATATTTAGAGTGAAAAATAAAAAGGATGGATTAATTTTAGTCGCTTTGAATTAATTATCGTGATATGAATAAATCACGTTAATTAATTCATATGACTTGATTGTTAGATTCGATATCCAATTATGGAATTGGTATCGAATCTAAAATCGACGCTTTACTTGAATAGTAAAAAAACTTGATTCCCTCGACTTTTCCGACATCGAAATAAATCCCTAGGGATTGCGATGTCGGATCCGTGTCAACGGGTTTCGACCCTTATTAAAATTTGACTTTAGAAAATTGATGAATGCAAAATTGATGATGATAACGAGAAGTAATAACGGAATCTTGTTTAAGTTGACTCATCTCAATAATCAAATAATCGGGGTACCGGGATAAGCGACCGTCAACGCTGTGTGCAGTACACTTGTATGTTCGTGTTTTCTTATCCCGATATCCTTCTTACTCGACACAAATCAATGAGTATTTTAATATTTTAATACTAAAGATATTATAGATATTATGATGCGATGACTAAAATAATAAAAAAACGAAAAAAACGAGGAAGAATGATGAATGCGCAATAATAATGATAAAATAACCGTAACACTAATAATAATAATACGAAATAATAATAATAATAATAATAATAATCATACGTAATAATAATAATAATAATAATAATAACAATAATGCGTAATAATAATAATAATAATAATAATCATACGTAATAATAATAATAATAACAATAATGCGTAATAATAATAATACATAATAATACGTAATAATAATAATAATAATAATATATAGTAGTACGTAATAGTAGTATATAATAATAATAATAATAATAATAATAATAATAATATATAGTAGTAGTACGTAATAGTTATAATATGTAATAAAAATAATAAAAATAATAATAATAATAATGAGAAAAGAGAGAAAAGGAAAGAAAAAAAGGGGTTTGTCACCCTCAACCTACATGTTTCAGTCTCGGCACGGACTCGTAAACGCGGCTTTAACACGGGAGTCTTCGAGGTATATGGAGGCTAAGTTGTGGTGGCTCGGGTTGAGCTCCTAAAACTAGGTTTAGGGTTTTGCTAGGGTTGATTTTCCTAGGGTTTTTCTAGGGTTTGTAGACGACGTAGTCTGTATGTGTGTAGGGTGTAGATTGCTAGGGTTTTTTTGTGATGTGTAGATGTCCTAGAGTGTACTAGGGTATACTAGGGTTTTTGAGGTTATGAAAGTTGTGTAATTGTGTTGCATGGGGTTGCTTATATAGGCAAAGCTAGGGCACCTTGGTGTCTAGGGTTTTGTGCCTTGACTAATTTGATGGCCCGTTTGGAGGCGGACCGTGGGTGAGCTACTCGGAAACGGCTTTGACCGGGTTTTAATCTGGTCGCTAAAAGTCGGTTTTATTTCCGGTGTCGGTTTTGACCCAAATTAGTCTTGTTTGACTCGGAATGATCCACTGGGCCTGGATTTGAGGTCTGTTTGGTGAGGTTTGTACTCCGTAAGTGTGTTAGCCAACGATTAATGGATTTGAGCCCGTATCCGAGCGCGTAGAAACACGTTAGCGTCCGATCATCATCAGGTGATTTTTGGAAACTGCCATAGACACCTGGCGGTCAAAATGCGGGTGTCTACAGACGTGTGGGTAGGTTACGGGTGTCTTTCTCCCAAGATGCTCTCTTTCGTAGTTGTATTTCTTTTAATCCTTTTCTTTAGACCTCCTTAGAGGTATTTTAATAATAAATTGAATAGTGTTATGGGGTAGTAGTACTAGTATAACTCTTATGGACCATTCGCGTCGAGTGTGGGTTTGGTTCGTCAGAAGACTGTGCGTATACGCAACTATGGACTTGAAATTGGTTGAGGGATTGTCTATTTCTTGCATGTTATGCTTCTCAAACTGTCTTGCTTATGATCAAAGCGTTCGATCACTCAGTTGTAGGAATTTTCTCTCAATTGACGACAGGTTTTATCGTCTTGCTTGTCAGTGTTTCTTTCTACGTTCTTTTCGCAAGAATGTAAGTACACTCGGTTCTTGTCACTCTGTGGCTCTTTTGCATCAACAGTGTTCGGAGGTTAGCAACGTTGAGCATGAAGATTCTAATGCTCGTGCCCAATTTTCCTTTATCCATTATCCGACTCTCGTTTATCGATGTATCTATCGTCCTACGTTTGTTTCTATTCTAAATAATATAAGTATTGTGGGCTCTGATAGTTCAAACGTTGTGTAACACATTCTTTTTTCTCCGTTGGCAAAAAAAATAGTATAAAGATAAGCACTTGCAAAAAAAATATTGTCATATTGGAAAATAAGATAAAAAAATAATTTATACATTTTTCGTTCTGCCACTAGCGTGTTGAGTGTTGACGATTGAGTACATGAATTTGAATCATAAAAAGAAGTCCATTAGTTTTTTGTGCCCTTAATGTTTGGTGCATGTATTACATCATTCAATAACTAATACTCCATTCGTCGCGTTTATTTGTTTGTCTTTTATTAAATAATTCTCACAGTGAATATAAAAGGCAAACAAATACATAAAATGGGAAGAGTATTACTCATTGCATCAACAATACTGATGTATTTAATTGGCAGTTCGCTTAGGCCTTATGTTCAGCGAAATTATCATCATCGTCTACGAACTTCTTCCAAACAGGATGTTTCTTCCAGACAAGTTCGGTGACAGAATCAATGGGAACCCCTTTGGTTTCAGGCAAAAGGTATACGACAAAAAAACCCATGAGAACAATCCAAGCCGAAAAGAAGATAAAAATGTAGGCTCGCATATGGCAAAGCATGGAAAGAAACGCTTGCGCTATTATGAAGGTGAACAACATATTTGAACTCACAGCGCACGCGTACCCTGTTGTTCTCGTCTCAACCGGAAAGATCTCACTTGGTATGAGCCACCCTAACGGACCCCACGACCACGCAAACGACATCACAAACGTGCACGTTAGCAACACCACGACCATGGCCGGTCCTTTATCCAAAGTGCTTGTATCAGTCAACTTCATAATCAATATTATCCCGATTATTATTTGGCTTAGGAACATTTGAACACACGCTTGAAGTAACAAAACCCGTCTCCCAAACTTGTCGACACCAAATACGGATACTAAAGTGCTAAAGACGTTAACAAGCCCTACTATAACCGCAGACAAAAGTGACCCATCACTTTTAAACCCCATCGTTTGGAACAAAACCGGTGCATAAAACATGATCGCGTTAATCCCAGTCATTTGTTGAAACACTTGCATCAAGACCCCGATCACCAACGGAGGCACACTTTGTCTCTTTCGCAATTCTTTAAACGAGTGTGTGACCAGCTTAGCCTGGTCACACGCGTGTTTAATCTCTTCCAGCTCAGCCTCCACGTCTGCCACTCCCCTAACCTTTTTCAAGACGAGTCTACCCTCGTCTACCCTATCCCTCTCAATGAGACTGGTGGGGGTCTCAGTGATGACTATAGACCCCATGAACAAGAGCAAGGCCGGGACCACGGCTAGCCCAAGCGAAACCCTCCACCCAATCGGGTGCAGGTTTAGTGTTGCAAAGTTCACGAGGTTGGCTATTAGGATACCTATCGTAACCAATAGTTGGAACAGAATGTTCACAGCTCCTCTATGTTGGACAGGTGCTATCTCGGATAAAAACAAAGGGACCGCTTCATTTCCAAATCCAACTCCTACCCCCATTAGAACTCGACCAATGATGACCATCCATAGATGCGAGGATAATGCGCTGAGGGCAGACCCGGCCATGAAAAACACTGAGGATACCAAAATTGCCGGTTTTCGGCCTTTTACTGAGCACATTTTGGATGCGAAGAAACTGGAGACGAGTGCTGAGAGGTATAAAGAGGACGTGAAGAGTTGAAGGTATTGATTATCGAATTTACAGTAGTTGTTCTCGTGAGCACGTTGCTTTCTTTCGTACACTTTTGGGAAGAATTTTATCAAGAAATCGTCCATCCCTGTTACTCCACCTGTTTTCCATTACAAACACAGAGTACATGTTATATTGTTCTATGATGATATGGCGTCACCAGATGACGCTCAATCTCGGCGCCACCTCCTTACATGCACCCTTTATAATAAGGGCACTACTAAAGCCACGACTAAAATGTATTTGGGCACTATATTTGTTTGCTTTATGTCCTAAATACCCTTTTCTGCAAAGCAAGTTGTCCCAATTAGTGGGCCACATGCAAGGTCAATCCAAGAAACAAATGTGAAAATCCCATGGCTCGATATCATTCACCCGTGGATTTATAATAGGGGGTGCATGTGAAGGGGTGACGTCGAGTTTGGGCGCCACTCGGTGGCGCTAACTCATTTTCCTCTTTTGTTATCCAATTTCATTTTTACTAGTATAGATCTCATACAATTACATGACTTCTAAATATACTAAACATATAGTACTTATGTACAAATCTCGTACATGTTATCAGATCACTCTTAATTTATATAGTTATATTCAAAAAAAAAAATTATCAGTCAAGAACACACATAGTCACATTACAGTTGTAGTATATGAGATAATTTGAAATTAAAACCTATTATCCAAAATAGTCTAATCTTAACAACTACAATCAGACATCTTTGACAGATTTCTAAATCTTATTAGCAAAGCTTAATTAATTGAGAAAGTTACACATACATACATACCCGAAATTCCGATGTCATAACCAAACATGAGACCACCACAAGCCGCTAATAGCCAACAAATAACGACGTAAGGCGTTACTTTCCATGGAAAATTCTCATTTTCTACTTTAACGCCCATATCATATGCTATAACCCAAACTGTAATCTGATACTCTTTCTTCGTTGACAGAAAAAATACAAATATACTTAATTGTAGGATTAGTACTTTAGAAGGATATAAAAATTTAGAACATATAAATTACAATTACAATGTTCTTTATATGTTTATATGCATTATATATATAGTAAATGTATATGAATTAAGGTAAATTATGAAGAATATTATTAGTTAGTTATCTAATCTAAATCTCAACAATCACTCAAATAGACATAAGTTGTTAAGAATTATCACTACTTTTAGAGTTTTAGGTTTTTCCACTTATTTTGAAAATGTTTAATTATCTTGTTTTATGGTTATCCTCTACTCTGTAGATCGACAGTCTTAATCCAAAGATAATTATGTGGCTATTGATTAATCAGATACACTATTAAGTGTCCGTCATGTTTTCTAGGTTTATCACTTAGAGATTATCACTCACATTCAGATAATTGTACTCTAAACACATTATATATGTATGTGATATCTTTACTCTTTTAAGGGAAATCGGAAAATAGTCTTATATCACCAGTTGTATGTACAACCATCTCAACGTTGTTGAACTTTTATGTATATATACTTACTGAGCTTATACTTTCAATCCTTCTAAGCAATAACCGCTGAGCCAGAATCCACCCCCACTAGTTATACTTTTAATCCTTCTAAGCACTGACCGCCGACCCAGAATCCACTCCCACTAGGTGCCAAATGCACGGACGCAGGGTTGCTCTGATACCATTTGTAACACCCCAACCCAATCCTAGGACCGGAAATGTTAATCGCGGTAGCTCGCCCTGCTCTGTACTTGTAACACCCCCATTTACCCAGAAGCCTTACCAAGACATTCCCCGAATAAATAGAGGTGTTATCATCTCGGTTTCCCGAGGTAATAGCTCATCACAACACAATATGGAAAGCCTAACCGGCCACATGATTTAAACATTACAACTCATTAGCTATTACAACCCTGGTTACACAACGGAAGCTATACAATCTATATAACAGGAATGCCTACGCATTAACCCGTATTACGTCCAGTCTCATGATCGCGTTCACTCCAATCCCGTACATGCATCCCAGCATCCAAAAACATCACGATATACATAACCTGCATTATAGACTGCTCCCCAATTGACCGAAAATATCAATTGGATCATCACAGACACATCAGACATACATACCAGATCGGTTTACGATAACATTAGAATAATATTAGTACAACCAACATCACAAACATCAATATCAGTATCATCATCATCATCCCTATTATCACTATCGCTACTATCCAATTAAGAGACCTGAACCAACATAAAATACGGGTATTAAAGTCTGGTCTCTGCTTGACCTATATATGAAATTACGGGTATTACAGTACTGGTCCCACAGACTAACACGAGTATTTTCCAGTGCATTTTGACCTCACTCATGCGCATCCTGGAGACCTTACCATCAGGTCACCCATCCTAAGATTACTCCCACTCAAGCACGCCTAACTGGAGTTCTTATCATTTTTGTAACACCCCGGCCCAATCCTAGGACCGGTAATGTTAGTTGCGGTAACTCGTCAGACTCTGTACTGGTCCCACAGACCAACACAAATTCTTTCCAGCGCATTTTAACCTCACTCATGCGCATCCCGAAAACCTTCCCAGGAGGTCACTCATCCTTAGACTACTTTCAGTCAAGTAATACTTTTAATCTTTTTAAGCACTAATCATTTAAGCTCATAAATAAGACATCTTCAATCAATCCAGGATGCTTTTTATACAAGTTTCTTAGCTGTGTTTTTAAGTTTTTGAGCTTAAACATTTACGAGTATTTGATCGTAAAAAAACGACGATCAACCTAGGTCTTCAGTTCGGGTTAGCTTATTCGAAACGACCTCGGGTTAACTCACTCGAGTCGGGTCTTTAATAAGGGGTTGCGAGAAAAGGCGTGTATCTGAGAATTAACAATCAGAAATCAGAAATCAGAAATCAGGAGAGAGAAGAGAAATGGGGGAAAACGGAGAAGACGATGCGAGTATAGTGAAGCCGAGATGCGACAAGAGAGAGTACAAGAAACTCGTCCTCCATAACTCACTTCAAGTTCTTCTCATCAGCGATCCTCACACTGACAAGGTTCCTTCATCAATTCCCCCTTTTCTGTTCTTAATTTTCGATTGAATTCATTTTTATTCAACATTTCTTAGTGTAATTAATTATCAATTGAATTGAATTGATTGATTAATTGATTGAAATTGAACAGTGTGGAGCTTCGATGAATGTCAATGTCGGTTCGTTCGCCGATCCTGAACACCTCCCTGGCCTCGCTCATTTTCTAGGTTTATTTCAACTTTTCTCGTTTTTTTTGGGAATTTTATTGTGTTGTTTCGATTTCGATTTCATTGATTTTGTTCGATTGTTTTTGTTTTTCGGCGTGAGTAATTATCCTTCAAGATCGTTTCATGGTGTACAATGGCTTCTGTAACCTGTGTTTCAGTTCATGATTATATGCTACTTAGTGAACTCGTACTCATCGACTGAAGTACCCAACTCATACATCATTCGTAGAGTATAACTGGCACGGAGTACATAGTACACAAAATCTAGGAAGAGACGGTCTCAGTAATACTCCTATTGAGAGACCACTTTTAGTATCACTTTATGTAATATTCGTATCCGTATATGATAATTTTGTTTTTGCTTTTGTAACCTGTGTTTGTACCCAAACGTCTCTGACCTAGTATAGAAATCTGGGATTTATGTATGATGTTCTTGCTCTCATGCTAACTAAAATTCATTATATTGATACACGAGTCTTTGATGTCTAGACTCTAGAATGCTAATGAAAGTGTGACTTTCATAATGCATAGGCATTTAGAATACAACACATATCATGGAACACGGTTGTTGTCTATTGAGGGTCAAATATTAATAGAAAGATAACACTCAAAATTACCCTTGCATACTTCATTCACTTGAGTAACTCAACCATGTCTTCTTTTTGTAATAACAACTATCGTCCTCTACTCATTCCACTTAAACTAGTTTTACTTTTTATCCCCGTATTTAGTCAATAGAGTTCTATTGGCTTTTTACACGGTTCCTCACATTTTTTCAGTTGTAAGAGACAAACCCAACTTGCTTTCTAAATTGTCTACTGCCGGTAGGCTTAAAACGTTATCATTTCCTTTATTCTCTAGGGCTACTTGATTATGTAACATTTGAATTATAATAACATCCATTTGGCTATTCTAAGAAACATATCTTCGTTTTTTGAGTTGTGTAGGAACCCAAACTTCCTTTCTTTTTCACTCGTCACTTATAATACACAGGGGTTAGAACAAGAATTAGAAAATAAAAAGAAGGCTGAGTAATTAAACAAGAAGAAAGGAATGGACAAGATAAATAATTGAGCAACTTCAGACTTTCATGAATGACTGGAATAGATTGAACTTTCAATGTGAGGTTAGAATAACCTTGTTAAGGAAATGTCACTTTATTTATGACTTCATCAAGTTGTTCATGGCTTAGATACGATGGTAGGGCAAGGGTTTTATTTACCAATGAAGCAATAAAATTAGAGGAGGTTTCAAAACTTAGGATTTATAGTGTGATGTTTGGGATGGTCATAAAGTATAAAGGAGGGGTGTCCTAGTATGACGTGGGTGTGTTAATATGTACATGGGTGTTGATGAGCCTTCAGAAATGCACTAGCTAAAACACCCCTATGCTTTCTAGACGAGGCGTAGTCAACACCTATTTTTTCCTTCTACTTCTTCTAGTATCCCTTCTTCTTTGGCACATTCTCCCTAACATTTATTTCTTTACATCCTAATCCTTGTAAAAATCCAAACAAGGAAATCTTGCACGTGTTTTATCTATAAAATACACTTTTTGCAAATATGTGTACCTTAGTCTCTATAATGTGTGTGCCTTCGCCTTGCTCATTACTCTTTGTTGCTTCAGGCGCTTCTTTCATCAGAGTACCTCACGAGTCACGCCTTTTAAAACTAAGGTTTACACGCCAGTTTTTTAATGAACGGATTTACTTAAAAAATTGGTTAACGTCTAAGCAATGATTCAATGAATGGAAGTGCAAATTTGTACTATTTTCTTCTATGTGTCTTCACTTAATGAATGCTTTGAAAGCGTGAGCTTTTATGGTGCATAACGACTTACACTACAATTATTCTCTGTTTGTTCATATTCTCTTTTTGTAACTTTAACAGTTTATCTTCTTTTGAATTTCCTGATTTCAGAGCACATGTTGTTTTATGCAAGTGAAAAATATCCTACAGAAGATAGCTACAATAAGTATATATCAGAGGTATCTTTTTCTCTAAAGTACGGAGTATGTGATAAAAAAGATATGGCGTGTCTCATACAGTCATACTCCCAACTGTGCATTTGAATGAAGAACATAGCCACATAGGAATATAGGTTGTTCATAGATTGAGGCACCTTGTTTTGGATTTAAATTACAATTCATTATCTTCGGTTAAAGTTTAAAATTAATGCTATCAAATTTTAGATTTAACAATAAGTAATACGGAGTATCAACAACAAATAAATTAATTTTTTTATGAATCGAAATTGAGAAAAAAATCAACAAAGTTTCTTCTCACCGTTTTCACACCTAAGGTATATCTTTCGATAAGAAAAATGAGAATAACTTTTACTGTATTATTTAACTATATGTGTTCGAAAATGTATCCAAGAGGTTTGTAAATGTGTCTACGTGTTACTTATATCAGACTTGGTGTAATGATTTTATAACATAATAAAAATAAAATTGGTACGCCGAGAACAATTTTTAAATTGTACATTTGGGTTTTCTTTAATGCACCTAAGAAATTTTTGTAATGCACTTGAGGGAGATTCTAAAAGGAATTTAAGTACATTTTGAAATTATAAGTACAATTGAAAGAAATGACATCATGGACCTTTAACTTATCGTAATGGACATTTCAAAAAACACTGAAAGGTACATGTTAGCCGACCCTTCTTACCTAAGGTTGTGTTCTTATCTGAACTTAACAACATTACAAATGAAGGATGTCTTTTGTTGCAAACGTCTTACTTTGTTTTTGTTCTATCCTCGGGAATAATTGGATTGGATGGTGATATTTTTTGCCCTTGTGCTGATTCGATTGATCCTCTACCATTTTGCCTGTGAGACTGGGTTTTAGGCTACATTGATAGGATGAACTCTTCAACTTAACATTAACGTTGGCACAGACCACTTCACAGAGGAAATGTGGGATTGGAATTGTCGCTGCTAGTTATCTTGTTATTGTTGCTGCTAGTTATCTTGTTATTGTTGCTGGTTGTAACTTGTAAGCACACAGGTGCTGATGTGTATTAGCATCTTTCCTTACAGTCTTGAAAAGATCACTAGGGTTACATTCTGTGTGTTTCACTTCACTTGGATATCGCTTCCATATTAAGTCATAAGTTATGTTCCTCTTATTCTCTAGAATTCCCCCATTTCCCTTTATTGACACTTAATAAATGGATTCGACCCATTTCTAAATCTGGTAAACTTTTGGATCTAAAATGTCTCTTTTGCCTTTGGAAGTTGAATTAATTCATACCGTGCACTATTTAACCTCATTATCCTATTTTACCATTGACAATTGTCTGTATCATTTGTTCTCCTAAATATTTGTACCAAAAGCAAGTTGTATAGTTCCAAAGAATAGAAGTATCGTGTCTTTGCAGATAAAGAATTTTAACTCTTGTTTTTTAATCCTCATGCTAATGGCAATGCTGCTCTTTGTTGGTTTTCAATTTCAGCATGGGGGCAATACCAATGCTTATACAGGGTCGAAGGATACCAATTTCCACTTTGAAGTCAACGCAGATGCATTTGAGGAGGCTTTAGATAGGTTGATACAGTTTCTAACTTTGATGTTCATTTCTTTTGACTCTGAGGCTTTCCAACATAAATTTTCTTTTTGGGAGGCTGGATATCATATCTATTCTTTTCTTCTCTACAAGAATTGACCCTGATGCTCTTGTTTAGATTTGCGCAGTTTTTTATCAGTCCACTCATGTCTCCTGATGCTACTATGAGGGAAATTAAAGCCGTGGATTCAGGTATTCACTTACTGAGGCCCTCTTAGTTGATTAAGGTTTGAGTTTTCAGTTTTCTGACCCTTTTTTTTTTTTTTTTTTTTTCTTTTTAGAACACCAAAAGAACTTGCTTTCTGATGCATGGCGCATGAGCCAGGTATTCATCTATATTCTGGTGATTGTGTGATTGCTTTCATTGTGCTGCTGTAAAAACTTTAGTGTCCTCGCTCTAGAGCACACTTGTTCCATTTCATATGTCTTCTCGCTAATGTTCCGAGATATAAATATGTCACTCCATTCTTTTATGACACTTGTGTTGATTTTTTTAATACAACTGCTTTGAATTAAGCTGACCAGATGATGCCCAAGTCATTGTATTTCATTGTATTCTGACTTCAGTTTGTTCTGAAATTTAATGTTAGTCAGTACTTGTTTGCAATGTCCCTAACAGCACATCTTGTACGTGCTTCTGCAAATAGCTCTTGTACTAATTTGGCCACTCATATATAATATTTTATGTCTTCAATAACTTCCCGCCTTTTTAATGTCAGTTCTTGCTTCTGCCAAGATGGCAGTTGGCTAAGTAAGGATTTTAAAGAGAGTTGCTGTGAATGCAGAGGCAGAGGTTTCCTGCTAGTTAAAGTTTTTTTTGTCCAACGAAGCACGTACTTAGTCGCATTACTATTCACTATAGAGGGGAGGGTTAACCACTAGACTAAGACATCCTCGATTGCTGGTTCCAATTTTGTCAGCCAATCTAATGTGATATTTTTTTTTCTCTATTTGCAGCTTAACAAACATTTAAGTTCACCGGTCCATCCTTTTCACAAATTTAATACAGGTAACTGGTACTATCTTGAATTTAAACACCACCTGGCATCCTTTAATTTTTCCATATGATAATTAACCATATGACCAAATTACCGGTACTTCTAATTAACCATGCTTTTACAAGGCAGTTGAATCATTTTCAGTTTTTTGCTATAGCAGTTAAACATTAAAGCTTTTTGAAATGATTTGAGCACATAAAAATAAGCTCTTAACCTTCAAAAATGATCAGATTGGGAGCGATAGATCTAACAGTCCCACTGAAGATGTATTTTCAGAAAACTGCTGTGAAGTCTCCATGTATGTGTGATAGAGATAGTCCAAGGATTGCCTAGACGAGTGCATTATCCCTACCAATGCCCAATCCAGGTCATTTCGGGGTTATGACTTTGTTGTGCGATGACATTAATTGCACGACAACAGGATATGGCTGGTCACTAGCCACCCCTCCACTTTTGTAATCTTGTACTCTGTTAGTTACTGAACTCTATGCCATTTAAATCAGACTAAAATGCTTTCATAGGAATGCACAAATAGCTTGCAATGCATGAACACACATCAGCTTGTCACAGCTTTTGTATGTTCTAATTTTGTACTGACCTCCTTTAGAGAAAGCCCAGCTGTCACTTTTCTTTTAAACGTTTTTTTTGTAATGTAAAGTTATCTCAAATTTGAGAAAAAATACTTTCGTAATTTACCAGCTATGTCGAGTGGTTGGCACTAAGCTGGTGCATTAATTGTGCACCAAAACTGCAGGTAGCTGGGATACTTTGGAGGTTCGCCCAAAGGCAAATGGCGTTGATACACGGGAGGAATTGCTTAAATTTTACAAGGAGTATTATTCTTCAAATCTCATGCAGCTTGTAGTGTATGCGAAAGGTTCTAAGTCATGTGCCCTTGCTTGTGATGAAGGTTTAACTTTATTCTTTCCTATATGCTGAACATTTCTTTTATCACGTGGATCTCAGATAGTCTTGATAATACTGAGAGGTTGGTGGAGTCCAAATTTCAACATATTCCCAACACAGATAGAAACTCCCTTAGCTTCCCTGGTCAGCCTTGCACATCAGACCAGCTTCAGGTAAGCTATGGATGGCTTCTGTATCAGCACTATTTTTATGTCTCATATAGTAGTTCAATATCTGTTTTGGTAATCTGTAGATTCTTGTTAAAGCTGTCCCAATCAAAGATGGACATAAGTTGAGGATTGCGTGGCCAATCACGCCCGGTGTTCGTTATTACAAGGAAGGACCATGCAAGTATCTTGGCCATCTGATTGGCCATGAAGCAGAAGGGTCTTTGTTTTATGTATTAAAAACATTGGGTATGTTGATCACATTCCTTGCTTACTCTAAAAATTAGGTCTTGTTTGCTTGAGCAATTGAGCATTAACATTCTAGTTGAATTGAGTCACAAATTTGCCGACTATAGGTTTTGTCCCCTTTTTTCTTTTTTGAGTCACCGTTTTTTCCCTACTTTTCCTTGCTATTTTTCTTATCATATTAAGACCAAAAAGTCAGCATTTGATATGAAGGTTCTAAGGTTGGCATTGAGATAATGAGATATGCAAGGTGTATAGGTTATGGGTTAGTGGGTGCCTCGGTGGGTAGGTGTTTACAGTTGAAATGAGTAAAGCTAAAAACAAAATATGAAAAATCCCTCAGAATTCGAATCATATGTTAAGACTTGAGAGAGGTATTACTTGTTTTTAACATATTTCTAAATGATATTTGTTCCACCTCTGTAATTTGAATTATGTCTAACAGGTGTCATGTAGTTTAAACTTTAAATGCTTCTAACTGGAGTGCATGTTGGTAGGATGGGCTACTGCTTTATCTGCGGGTGAGAGTGATTGGACTGCTGAGTACTCTTTCTTCAAAGTTATAATCGATCTGACAGATGCAGGCCATGGTGAGTGCTGATTTTCAAACATGATGCATATTTGTAATTTTAGCAATGGGACAGTTATTTATTGGAATCATCCCCATGCCCCAAACCTGAGAACAAAAAAAATTCATACTGTAAGCAGATTTTTAGGGGAGGGGGAATGAAAAATTTGACACAAGCTCGGCGAGTTGCTTGATCATCAAACAAACTCTTCTTTGAATCAGACAAACTACTACCCTGACGAAGGACGTGATTGCTGGTCTTTAGTAAATGTAAACACTGCCTTGAATATGTCAGAATGCTGGCCTCCTTACAACCTTCTTGCATGTTATTGTTTATACAATACTGTAATAACTACAGGCTTTGGTAGAAGCCGTAGAACCGAAGTAGGTGCCTTGTTTACGCCAAAGTGCTCTCGTTAGGTTGAGTCTCTTGAGATTCATGATCATCCAGTTCACTGCTGGATTTTCACCATGGCTGATGCCATGCATCTTCCTTCAGTTCCACCCAATGACGACCCCCTTTATTTTTATACACAAGGCAAAATGTGCTCTTAAATATTGACTGACCGTTTGCATTTGACATAGCATTACTTGTAGCTGGAAAGATCATGGTTAATTACTTAAATTAAAGTCACTTTAATTCACAATGTCAACTCTGACAAGGATGACTCATCTTTGCGAGGAAATAGTTTTCCATTTCAGAGAGGGTTTAGTTATCTTTCAGTTGAGCTACATCAATGCCATCTATTAGATACTCCTATATAACAATTTTTTTCTTCCAAATAACTTCATCCCTGTGAACCACCAATGCTACTAAGGTATGGTGGATAAATGTTGGCCTCTCTTTTCTCTTTGCAGAATATATGCAGAGTGTTGTAGGCTTGCTTTTCAAATATATCCAGCTTCTACAGAGTTCTGGTGTTTGTGAATGGATTTTCAATGAGGTATGCTAGTTCTTACTATCAGCTATCACAACTTATGAACCTCGTTATTGATTTTGGTTTCTCAAATCTCTTTCACGCCTTTGAAGATTGCAGCTGTATGTGAGACCTCATTCCATTATCAAGAAAAACGTCCTCCAATTGATTATGTTGAGGACATCTCAAGCAATATGCAGGTAATTCATGCATTGCGCTTGTAAACATTTCTTCTTACATGAAATATCGAGTCTTCTAAGCATAGGTTCTATTGTAAAATCCAAAGTGTTCCCCCCCCCCCCAATGTCTGAATGCTAGCTTTTACCGAGTTCTTTATGATCGATGGAATAATATACTAGTTGCTAAGGTTTGTTTTGCTAGCTTTTCTTAAGTTTCAGCTGTAGTGAATTTTTGTAAATAGGTCTAGCAAGCTTAATCCCAAGCACACCTCACCATGGTTCGACATCTTAGCCATCGTTTCCGAACTTCTCCTCTAAAACTCCTCGTTTGCCCACCAATGCCGATGCAAGAGCATTACCTATAGCCCCCTTAACGTGACCCTCAATAATGATCACCGTCGAGCTCTGCACTTAAGCTCATTTGGGGGAGAGATTTGTTGAAAAAACTTTGTAAAATCAGTGGATGTAGATTAGCGATTGAACGAGTAAAGTCAATGAATTTCAGGCTGAAACTACTAAAGGCATATCGAATGAGTAACTTGTTCACCAATATGTGAAGTAATGTGCTTGGTTTCAAATAATCGTATCTTGCATATACTCACCATTTTTATGCATGTTTAGTGGTTTTAGCAAAGTACTTTGTTCGCTGATATGTGCGAATTCCTAACGAATTGGCATATGGAAATGAATCACAAATTGGCGCGGTCAAAATCGATTCACGATTCGGATGGTAGTGGAGCGAATCTGGTAGCCCTGAAGCCGTCTCTGTACACGACTTTGCACCCTCAACTGACATCTTACTCAAAAACCATATTAAAGATGGGCACCTCAATAGGGTCTGAAGTCATTGGGTCCACTTAGATAGACATTTATACATGTGATTATACTCAATTGTTTGCGAGCATAATTACCTAGCTTTCGTTTTTCATATGGGTGTCATTATGTGGTCTCTTACTGTGTCTTACTGTACTTGTTTGTCACTTTTTATGTGTTTTGCAGCTATATCCACCTAGATATTGGCTTGCAAGATCATCGCTGCCATCTATTTTCAGTCCGAGCACTATCCAGATGATATTAAATGAGCTTACTCCAGATACTGTCAGGTAAATGAAGCAAATGAGGCAGGTTGCTTTATAGCCTCTTCTGTTTCTGCTGTGAGTACCCCCTCTTTCTGGATCACACTGAAAGATTGTCAAGGACATTTGAAGTTTATAATTGTTCATAAATTTCTATCTTTCTGTTTTGGAATAATACCTCTTACTATGTGTTGACTTTGTGAGAATAATTTATTTAATGTATTAGGTTGTACTTGTATTTGAAATTTTAAATTGAACACACCATGATTACCAAATTCATTTTAAATTCAATTTGTTATAAACTGATAGGCCCTGGGTTTTGCGTGTTATCTAAATATCTATTTTACGTATGGTTCAGGATTGCATACTCTCCAACAGATTCACCATTTTTGCTGGGGTTTGGGTGTATCCCGTAAGCGGGGAAAAAATTAATCAAGATTAGCTAGAGAGGCATATTGTATGACTGTCATATGAAAAGCGAATTGGTGCTTTCTTTTGACTGACTTGGTGCTATGATTTGCTGGATCATCTATTTTGTGCAATTTCCAGCCTGTTATGACATTGGTTGATTAATGATTACAGGTTATCTATTTTGAGCTATATCTAGCCTGTTGAAAAAGGTACTTAGGGGTAGTACAACATAGGTTAATGATTACTGGTTATGTGATGGCAAATTGTGTTCTTTTTTCTTTATACTTTGAGGGTGGTGGGGGAGAAGATGATTATTTGTAATTTGTTTGAATGGGGATGTAACAAAAGTAGGTAGTTGGGTTTTTGGAGAAAAGCTCTGCAAAACTTGTGGCTTTAGTCTTAAGAAAAGTAAAATGAATATATGAAGTTTAAACTTAGTTGGCAACAACCCTAAATTTTCGTGACTAAATTAATAAACCGAAATGGAAAATTCAGGTTGTTACAGTTGGTATTAGAGCAATAGGTTTCCCAAAATGTTTTGCAAAATTTGAGATGGTTTAAAAAACCAAAAACTTTTAACATTATATTTTAATTTGTTTTAAAAATAAATAAATAATAATTTACCTTTATATATATAAAAGTATAGTGTTAGTGGATTGGGTGCATTGCATATGCATGAATTATTGTGTTTATATTTATATTTACTATGTTTTAGTGTTATTATCCTTACCTAGTTGAACTGCGATAGAGCCATAGAGGTGAGCTCTACTTACATTATTATTTGGGTTAGTGTCATCTTATGCCTAAACTTAGTGGGATGTCATTTATTGGAAAGCTATAGGTCATGAATAGAGAGGAAGCTGAGCAAATAGACATTGATTCGGGTAACTTTTTGGGTGAACTCTATTTTTAGCCTATGGTTTGTGATTGTGGTACATCTCACTCCAGTGAATTATGTTTGTGGATAAAATGAATACATAACCTAGTGAAATTGTGGATTTTGACTTTTGCCATGGCATTTGAGGACTTAGTAAACTGTAGAAGGATGTATAAGGATGTGTTTGTTTTTTGGTTCAACGAATAGCGCACTTAGTTGCATTACAATATAGGGGATGAGGGATTCGAACCTGAGACCTATTGTCCCAGAGCACCGAGCCTTAACCACTAGGCTAAGACATCTTCGGTATATTGGTATGGATGTTTGTGTTTATTGGTGATTATGATTTTGAGGCAAACTTGATAGAAATTCCATTACCTTACTTTGATGCGATTTTTGGGGTTGGATTGGCTCGAATCTTATCGGGCTATATTGATTGTGGACATAGTAAAGGTTCCTTAAGAGGACCTAAAAATGTGAGAGTATCTTATAGGAGTCATGTAAAGGATCATCGGGTGAAGCTTTTTTTACTATGAGGGTTAAAAAGTATTTGTATAAAATGAATTTTGAGAGGAAGCTGAGCAAATAGATATTGATTTGGGTAACTTTTTGGGTGAACTCTATTTTAGCCTATGGTTTGTTGATTGTGGTGCATCTCACTCTAGTGAACTATGGTTGTGGATAAAATGAATACATAACCTAGTGAAATTGTGGATTTTGACTTTTGCCATGGCATTTGAGGACTTAGTAAACTGTAAAAGGATGTATAAGGATGTGTCTGTGTTTATTGGTGATCATAATTTTGAGGCAAACTTGATAGAAATTTCATTACCTTACTTTGATGTGATTTTTGGGGTTGGATTGGCTCAAATCTTATCGGGCTAATATTGATTGTGGACATAGTAAATGTTCCTTAAGAGGACCTAAAAATGTAATAGTATCTTATCGGGGTCATGTAAAGGATCATCGGGTGAAGCTTTTTTCTACTTTGAGGGTGAAAAAGTATTTGTATAAAATGAATAGAGAGGAAGCTGAGCAAATAGATATTGATTCGGGTTACTTTTTGGGTGAACTCTATTTTAGCCTATGGTTTGTTGATTGTGGTGCATCTCACTCTAGTGAACTATGTCTGTGGATAAAATGAATACATAGCCTAGTGAAATTGTGGATTTTGACTTTTGCCATGGCATTTGAGGACTTCGTAAACCGTAAAAGGATGTATAAGGATGTGTCCGTGTTTATTGGTGATCATGATTTTGAGGCAAACTTGATAGAAATTTCATTACCTTTGATGTGATTTTTGGGGTTGGATTGGCTCGAATCTTATCGGGCTAATATTGATTGTGGACATAGTAAAGTTTTCTTAAGAGTACCTAAAAATGTGAATGTATCTTATAAGGGTCATGTAAAGGATCATAGGGTGAAGCTTTTTTCTACTATGAGGGTGAAAAAGTATTTGTATAGGGGGATAAGCTGATTTTGTGTGATATAAGGGATTTGAGGATTGAATATCACGACTTGAGTGAAGTTCCAATAGTGAGTGAGTTTGTTGATGTGTTTCCTTGAGGAAATACCAGGATTATAGCTAGAAAAGTTGTTTAAAATCTACCTAACACGAGTCCAATTGCTTAATCACCATACCGTATGTCACCCTTAGAAATGCAAGAACTTAAGAGACAACTAGATGAACTGATGGAGAAAGAGTATATTAGGTCTAGTGTGTCGCTTTGGGGTGCCCCTGTTTTATTTGTGGAAAAAGAAGGATGGAACTTTAAAAGTATGTATTATTTATCGGGAATTGAATCAAGTTACTATATAGAATAGAGTTTCAATACCTAGGATTAATGACTTATTTAACCAATTGATGATAGCTCCTGAGGATTTACCTAAGAGTATATTTTCTGCTAGATATGGCCCTTGTGAGTTTACTGTGATGTCTTTTGGGTTGACTAGTGCACTTGATGAACCAAAAACTTTGAGGACCTACCTAGATAAATTTGTTGAGACATTCATTGATGACATAGTGATTTATTCAAAGAATGAACAAGAGCACGAGGAACATTTACGATCTGTCTTAGGTATCTTGAGAGAACTAGTATTTGCTTAATTTTCGAGGTGTGATTTTTGGATGGTTCGAGGAATTTTTGGGCATATTATATGTAACGATGGAGTATCAGTAGATCCTGCTAAGGTTGTTAAGGAGTGACCTAGATCGAAATCTGTGACTGAAATCGTAACTTTTGGGTGTAGCTGGTTACTATAGGAGATTTTTGATAGATTTTTCCATAATAGATAGGTCAATGACCACACTGATGATGAAAGCCACAATTTTTTTGGGATGGGAGGTGAGGAATCGTTTCGAATTTTAAAGGAAAATTTGACCATTGCTTATGCGTTTAGACAGGTGAACCTTTGTGGAAAAAATTATCCTACTCATGATTTAGAGTTGACAACTGAAAATTTGGAGACATTATTTGTTCGGTGTACTCTTTCAGGTTTTCTCTGACCATAGAAGTTTAAAGATTTATATTTACCTATTAGGAGCTAAACGTGAGATAGAGGAGGTGGTTGGATTTGATTAAGGACTATAAGACCGAGATTCAGTATCATGTAGGAAATGTCAATGTGGTGGCCAATGCCTTGAGTAATCATACAATACTGTTAGTGATGCACCGTGATAAGTCGAGGGAAGAGTTTCTGATATTTGGGATCAAAATGGCAAAATTAGGAATGTCGTCTAGTGTGTTATTTGTTAAGAGTGAATTGATGAATGTTATTAAAGAGTTGAAAGGTGGTGATAAAATTTTGTGGGATAAGTTGATGAATGAGTTAGCTTTGTTAAAGCGTGATGATAAAGTGTATTAATTAAGTTCCGAGATAGAGTTTGTGTATCTAACCACAAGGACAAAGGAAAGAATAATGTATGAGGCACATCCAACACCGTATTCCGTTCATCTAGGAGTTGATAAAATGTATGCGGATTTGAAATTAGGATTTTCGTGGTCTGGTATGAAGAAACAATTGTAGATTTCGTGGCTTGATGCTTAATATGTCAAAGGGTAAAGAGTGAACATAGGACACCTTAAGGAAAACATCAACCTTTAGATATTTTCGAGTGAAAGTGGAATTCGATCTTTATGGATTTTATAATTTGGGTTGCCAAGGTCACAAGAAGATAATAATATGATTTGGGTTATAATTGATAGGCTAACTAAGGGTGCACATTTTATTCTAATGAAAGATACATAGAAAAAAAGGCTATTTGCTGATGATTATATGTAAGAATTTATTGTGTTTCAAAGAATATTGTACCAGAGGGATGCCAGATTTGTTTCAATATTGTGGGAGATATTTCATATAACATTAGGAACCAAGCCTAAGATGAACGCATCATTTTATCTAGCTATTGATGGTAAAATTGAAAAGACAAATCACATACTTGAGGACATATTGCGAGCTTGTGCCTTATAATTTCAATGAGATTGGGAGGATAAGTCTGATTTTATTGAGTTCTCATATAATAGTAGTTACCCGATTCGGATGACACTATTTGAGGCATTTTACGGACATAAGTGTAGGAATCCAGTGTGTTCGGGGGTGAGTCCGTGGTTTTAGGGCACGAGATATAATTGAAATGGTTGAGCATGTTAGGATTATACAAGATAGAATGAAAGCGACTCGAGACCGTAAGATGAGTTATGCAGATAAACCTCGTAGGCATGTTGAATTTGAGGTTGGAGAGAAAGTTCTTTTAACAGAAAGGGCATTGGCATCGGGAAAGGCAGGCTAGAAAGAAAGCAAGTAGGTAGGAACGCAAGCAAGAAAGGAAAGCTAGAGAAAGATAGCCCTTTTCGGAACCGTGTTTTAGATCTTTGTAATCTCTCCTATTAAAGGAGTATTGAGGTTTGGTAAGGAAGATAAATTGAGCCCGAAGTTTATTGGACCGTATGATATCTTGGAGTGTATTAGCAAATTGTCTTATGACTTGACTTACCAACTTATCTAGAACGAGTATATAATGAGTTCCATGTTTCCCAACTAATAAAATACCATCACATGCATGTGTTGAACCTAGAAACCATTGAGCGTTATGAGACTATGACTTATGAATAGATGTCCATATTTTGGATGGTAAAGTGTGAAACCTGCAGAGGTGAAACAAGAATGATCAAAGTTTTGTGGAAGCATAACAATGTGGAGACTACTTGGGATGTTGAGTCAAATACCCTTATCCTTTTACCTAAGGTGATTTTTCGTGCTTCATGGACGAAGCTTTATTTTAAGGGGATAGAAATATGAATGACTACTTTTTCCTAAATTCTTGTGTGGTTTCATGGTATTCTTGTTTATTGGTCACAAATATGTATGTATTGGTTATTGTTGGTGCTTATCTTGAAATCGATTTGCTTACAAACATATTGGTGATTTGTTTGTGCTCCGATATCAACTGTAATAGCCCTTAATTTTCGCGATCAAAATAATAAACCGAAAATGGAAAATTCAAAGGTGTTACTCCGCACTTGGCTCACAAAGCCAAGTGCAAGACAAATAGAATAATATAAACCGACCGAAAAAGAAATTTGATAGAAAATAATTGAAACAAAGTAGAAATTTGATACTTAATTAAATGAAAACGTTCTAGCGGAAGAGTTAAGTCTTACAAAATCCAAATTGATTTAAAACAATCTCAAACCAATAAATCTAATACAAGTATAAATATAAATAGCTTGGAGCCAAAGTTAAATAATCAAAATTCTTCCTTGCTCAGCAAAACCCGAAACCAAAATGCACCCATGCAGCATATCAAATGTACCTGTCAACTGTACCCAAAATCACGAATATGTACAAGTTCCTCGAGCTATAAAAAATTAGTGTGGCTTATATGACTATGTTATGGTATGACCTCACGAAGATGTGTGGTTGAGAGATACATGTTGAATACGGTTAAAATGAGAATTGCATCTATCAAAGATGAGGGAAAAGTGTCTACCTGTGATATGCGCATGTTAGATGGCGACCATGTGAGGGACCGATTAGTTTGTTTGAAAAATTGGGATGTAGGAGTAAAAAGAGTATTAAGGTACTCAGTAGTCAGTAGTCAGAGACGAGGGAATACATACGAAAATCTCGATAAATTTTATTATAAGTGTATGAGTTTAACTGAGCTATAAAATTATGACGTTCATGACTTCAGGATGATTAAGTATAGGAAAAGATTCACATGGATGATAAATCAGACTTTAATTTTAAACATTTTATTATTTTTTCAAACCTTTTTTAGTCATCTGAATCTCTTTGTTTCCTTTTTCAGTGTTTTGTTTTATTTTTTTGAATTGGTTTTTCTTTTCAAATCTCTGCCTACCTCGGTTAATTTAAAAAAAAAAATCTTTTTATGATTTTGTCATCCTATTCATATTTGTTTTGTCATGCTTTCCGATTTATCTTCTACCAATGTTATACTTCGTATTAATCATTCAAATGGGACACCATATCCTTTTTGTTTGAAGGCTATCTTGTATTAACCCATATTATTTTATAACCAAGATTTTGTTGTTGGTAGGATATTTTGGGAGTCAAGGAAGTTTGAGGGGGAGACAAACTCGATTGAGCAATGGTATGGAACATCTTATAGCCTTGAGAAGATATCTGGCTCCGTGATTCAGGTACCTTCTATTCTCTGAAGTATTCTATAATGTTTTGGTGCTATAATTTTTGTTGGACCGTAGCCTAGGAACAAAGGTTCATCCCAACTTGCAACAGTCGTTTGACAGTCTATTATGTTGCTTCGCATGTATATTTGAACTAATTTTGAGAATGTTTTCTTATTCTAGTGCTAAAGAAGGAAATAATTCTTCGTTTTTGTGTCATCTAAAAGTAACTGTTGGTGGGAGTGGTGATGACTGATGAGGGAGGATGGGAGGGAGTTTAGAGTTTGGGATGTATTCAGTTAATGTAGACAATTTATTTTTTTGATGTCGTATGTTAGGGCCTTAAGGGTATAGAATCAGTGTTTGGTGTATTAAAAACATACAGAAATGGGCACAAGTAAAATAAAGGACTAAAGGGCAACTTTTTTAAAAATGTTGATGATGTGGACACTAGAATAGTACTTCGTAACTACTTCTGAAATGACTTTAGAATAAAAATTATTTCCCTCTTGATCACTATATTATGAAAACATTCTTGTTGTGAGCTTCTCACGGACCTTTCGCTTAATTGAAAGGAAAATAAGGAAGTTATTGATATGCTTTAAGGTAAATGTGAAAAAGTCTTTTGGACGAATCTGTGGTTCTGTCAGAAGCTAAACTGACTGTCCCTTTTCTTTTTCATTGCAGCAATGGATGTCTGCTTCTCCTGATGAGGACCTACATTTACCAGTAGCTAATTTGTTTATTCCTACCGATTTATCGATCAAAGATGTGCCGGAAAAGGTATACCCATTCACTTTGTTAGTTTGCTATCTTTGGGAAAGAGATTAATAATTAGAGTATTTTGTATACAGGTCGCATACCCCATTCTTCTGAGGGCATCTCCACATTCAAGATTATGGTTCAAGCCTGATACAATGTTTTCTGTTCCCAAGGCTTATGTGAAAATAGATTTTCACTGCCCTAATGCTCGTAATTCCCCAAAAGCAGAAGTTCTTACCGACATTTTTACACGATTGTTAATGGATTACCTGAATGAATATGGTATGCTATTTCATGGACTAGTTCTGTTTGCAAAAATATGTAGTGTGCCATATGTTTTTTCTTTTAGGAACTGTGTTGGAACGTCAAAGAACATGGTATGCTATTATTATAAGGTGTCATTGTATATTATGAATATTTCCAAAGTTCTGTGGTGTCCCATGTAATCCCCTGTTTTGCCGCTAAAACCATAGTACTCCGTATGTTGTTTCTTTTAGAAAAAAATGTTGGCACCTACATGCTCTGTTATCATTCAACAGCTTATTGTAGTTTCATCCGTGCTCAATCAGAAATTTGCCTTCAATCTCTAAACTTGCCCCTTTTGTTTTGTTGCTTGTACCTTAGCATATTATGCTGATGTTGCTGGTCTTCATTATGCGGTTTACCATACAAATCGTGGATTTGAGGTACTCTTTTTTCTTGTAGTGGATGCACCTTTTGAACTTGTTATTTGTCTATCTACCATGAGTATGGTATGCCATCTCACTTTAAGAGATTGGGCTTGTGAATAAGAGGTGTTAATTGTCATCACATTAATTATTATTCTCTCGGTTTTTTTTGTTATATTGAATGTTTGGATCTTATAGGTGACAGTGGTCGGTTACAATCACAAGTTGAAGAACTTGTTGGACGTGGTTGTTGATAAAATTGTGAAGTTTGAAGTAAAACCTGACAGGTTTGCAGTTATTAAGGTAATCCTAGTGCGATCGATACATAGAATGGTTTGGTTTAGTTTGCTTTTATTTAAAAAATCATTATTCTTCGACATGTATTATTTTTGGCTATATTTCAAATCTTTCTGCCACTTGAATTCGATATTTTTTATTTACATTTTCTTACTTTTTTTGTTATCCTACGACTCGCTAGTTTTGTTTACTGTTTACGTCTATTCTATTTCTTTTATCACACCTTATAATTTTAAGTATTTATTTAATTCTAAAATTAGCGGACATGTGCCTTAACTGTTTCAAATGATGATTTCTGTTAGCCAACCTCAGATAACTTTGGGATCAAGGCTTTATTGTTGTTGTTTAGTAGAGTAAATAATAATTTCGTGTAGAGTACATGATGAGTTAAATGGAAACCCCTAAAAAAATTAGAAAGGAAAGATTTTCTTACTACCATCGATAGGAAGAAGTAAATTGGGAGGGTTTTTTGAGTGCCAATTTGTATACATCTACCATCGCAGCAGTTCAGGCTGATGGATGTCAAATAAGTTTGTGGAATAGGGAGATCGGAGAAGTTAATGAAAAGAAGAAGAGAGTTTAGAGTTCTAGATCGTGAAGTAATGAAAGGTTTTTCCAGTAGATCTTGAACGGGGATCAAGAAAGGTGGTTGGTGATGTTTGGCTGCTTGTGAGGTCAATGAAGAGAATGTTTAGGCAAACGCCAGTGAGGACATCGAAGTGAAGAGAAACTATGAAGCTTGTCATCTGACAAGTTATTTAACTGTCAGAGAGCCTTTGAGGAAGCAGAAAAGAAGGGCTGCTCGCTGACAGATCACTGATCAGGCAGTTCGCGTAACGGGTGAAATGACAGGGATGTAAAGGTAGAAGGGAGTGAAAGAATATATAAAATGGGTAGCGAATTTTAGGCGTAATAGTGTAATATAATTGTCTTAGTAATAAATCCATCTCATTTGAAGGTGGAAGGAATCAAGGAAAGGGTGTATCATCATGGAGTTTCCCTGTTTTCTACATTTTCTTGTCCAGAATTTTATCTCAGCATTGACGATTTCAAATGACGATTCTTGTTAGCTGACCTCAAGTCATTATTTGAGTAATGTTCCGTCGTTGTCATACAAGTTTACAATCTTATGTTTTTTTCCCTGTAGGAGACTGTAATAAAGGAGTATCAAAACTACAAGTTTCAGCAGCCATATCATCAGGCAATGTATTACTGCTCACTAATTTTGCAAGATCATTTATGGCCGTGGATGGAGCAGCTTGATGTTCTACCCCATTTAGAAGCCGAGTCTCTTTCTCTTTTTCTTCCTTCGATGTTGTCAAAAGTGTATTTGGAGTGTTATATAGCAGGTTTGTTTTTCAGAGATTTCTCCATTCATTCCATCAGTGTCTGCATGATATCTTTGACTTACGCAGTCTTTACCAATTCAATATCTAGGGAACATTACGCATGGTGAAGCGGAATCAACTATTGAGGAAATCGAAAGAGCTTTCTTTGAGAGTCTTACCCCTCTCTCCCAGCCTCTTTTCCCTTCGGAGCATCTGACAAATAGAGTTGTTAAGCTCCAAAAAGGAAAGAATTATTGCTATGCTGCCAAAGGATTGAATTCAAGTGACGAGAATTCTGCTCTTGTTCACTATATCCAGGTTATCTCCACAAAGCATGACGATTCTAATTTGCAATTCTCCTTTGATCAGTTTTTTGTTTTTTGTTTTTTTGTTTTGTGATAATATCACTCTCAAGTCTCAACACTCAAGAGTTTTGTTATAATTTGTTAGAATTGTTCCCCTCGCTTCACTCATTTGTATGATATACCCTAATCACAATGATGATAGAGATCGTTACCGTAATAGCTTCTTCTTCCTGGGGTTTTGTTTGCTCATTAATGCCAAATGGTCATAGGTTCATCAAGATAATTATGTGGCAAATGTGAAGCTTGAACTTATTGCTCTTATTGCCAAACAACCAGCATATTACCAGCTTCGATCTGTTGAGCAACTTGGATATATTGTAGCACTATTAAACAGGTAAAGATTTTGATTTATACTCTGTAGTTTGTTTGGATGGAAGGATTTGAAGGGAAAGCGAACCCTCATTTTATTTTAGCAACCTAAGGAGGCTATATTCGAATTACTCGTTTAAAATTACGTTGAGAAATGCCTCGAATGACGGCTACTTCATAATAACAAAAACCACAACCAATTTAACGAGTGATTTGCTTTGTTCCATCATAATCCCAGATCAAAGAACAACGAGTATTTGTCTCCATGAAAAATTTCAACTTTGAAGGGAAAACAATTTCTTTTGGTTGGCTAGTAAAATGGGTTCGAGGGATTTGTTGGGAGGAAAAATGGATCCCTTCATTTCGCTCCTACGAGCCAAATTTAAAATTTTCTACCCTCTTTCCCCCTCCCTTCCCCTTTCCTCCTTTTTTTTCGTATTCAAACAAGGCCTTAATGTTACCCTCACTGTAATGTTACACTTCTCTTATTTGTTGCTTGAAACGGTTGGTGCAGGAGTGAGTCTGGTGTCCATGGGCTACAGTTTATCATCCAGTCAACTGTAAAGGTGTACATAATAATATACTCCATGCCTTCATTTGTTTTCTTGTAACTGTATACAGATAACTGATCTGTTCTGTTTTACAGGGCCCACGAGATGTTGATAGCAGAGTCGAGGCGTTTCTTAAAAAGTTTGAGTCTGAGATTCGTCAACTTAGTGAAGACGAATTCAAGGTAAGGGGTACTTCATAAATGTTACCAAGCCAGGTTTATTACAGTTTGCCTGCACGTCTAAATATACTTTTTGGAAACAGAAAAACGTGGGTTCGCTTATTGACATGAAGCTGGAGAAGCACAAGAATCTAAGAGAAGAATGTAGATTCTTCTGGAAAGAAATCTCTGATGGAACTTTCAAATTCGATAGAAAAGAGTCCGAGGTATATTTCCCCCTCGAAATCAAAATTTTGTTTTCAAAACTATAATTGGTGAAAATACCGTTATGCAGCTCCATCCATACTCATGTTGGTGTGATGACAGATCGCAGCACTGAAGCAGTTGAGCCAACAGGACCTGGTTGATTTCTTCGATGAATACGTGAAAGTTGGTGGCAATCGCAAGAGAAATTTGAGCGTATGGGTACATGGATCCGCACATTCATCAGAACTCGACGTTGATCAGTCTAGTGCAGATCAATCTCAGTTCATTCACATTGACGACATTTACGCTTTCAAGAGATCACAGTCACTTTATGGTTCGTTTAAAGGAGGCCGAAGCCAAGCCAAACTCTGACGGATTCGACCTGACATGAGCCATTTCCTGGTTACAGCTGCTATTGATGTGATGTGTTGGTTGGAGTAAAATCCGATTCTGCACCAATAAATGAAAATCGTTGATAAACGGCTAAAACAATAAGTGGAAGGTTCGGAGAGAAGTGTCGAGAGTGTGTGAGAGTATAGACTTGGATATTCGTTTGTTACCCGGAATGTATCGTGTTGAAAGTCCAACCCGGATTTAGACATTCGGTCTTAGTTTTCTGATGTGTAGTTGTATCTGGAAATGTAGTAATTTGTACTCCGTGGTAACAACTAGATTAAGATTTTTTCGGTAACCAAGTAAAAACTACTCCGTATCTTCTAACTAAATATATTGGCGGTGGGAGGTACGGTGGATGTGGGGATATGGAAGTGGGAGTTGAAAGAATAGAGTAAATTTCGGGTTCAAATCGGGTCAAATTCATGTCACTTATTATTGGATCATGTCGGATGTTGGGTTACAAGTGGATCGGGTCAGCTTTTGTCAGCTTTAGAAGCTATGTCTGAGCGGGGTCGAGTGTTCAACCTAAAGGGGTCGCATCGCTCAAAATCGGTGGGGACTCAATCAATTTATTTCCAATTTGAGATCCCATTTTTACGATTTAATAAGTGCATTATGTCGCAGATAAGAATCAAATCTTCAATCTCACCGTTTGAATACGAGAGCCAATCAGTCAACCTGTCTTTTGTTTTTACGGTTTTCTGTTTAGTTCAATAAGGAAATCAAATACTTTCTCCGATTTTCTTTTATCTTTCCATTTGCTCAATATATGAGTGCTGTTATGCGGTATTATTTTCAAACAGGAAGATAAACGAAAAGTCGTCTCCCGTGATGGCGTGATGTATCCTTTTTATGAATGAAACGGATCAAATAGACTCTTGTTAAATTTGATAACAGACATTTTATTAAGTACACCAAATAGTAAACCCATAAATTATCTTTTCTACGATATTCGACCCGTCATACCCGTCATAAATTTATGACAGACATTAACGTTATAGTATTGAGTACTCCCTCCGATTCCATGTGTTCTTCCCCTTTCTTTTTTGGGGAAGAAAATAGAGATGGGTATTATATTAGTTAAATATGAAAAGTGGAATGAAAAAGTAAGAGAGATAAATATTACTTCGTAAATTAATTAAATGAGAAAAAGTGGGTGAAAAAGTAGGAGAGAAGAATATTAAATCAGAAAAAGTGGGGTGAAAAAGTAGGAGAAATGAATATTATACTCCCTCCGTATCTATATGTTCGTCCACTTTTAATATAATACTCCACCCATATATTAAACAAAGTGGACGAATTAGTGAGGGGTGAAAAACTTTTCTTAAATGGAAAGAGGAAAGAAAATCAAACTCAGCCCAAAAAGGAAATAAGGAAGAACACAGGTAATCGGAGGGAGTATTATTTTTTCATTCAACGAAACACACATTTAATCGCAATATAAATCCATGATCTATTATCACACGATATTTAATCTTACCCACTCGACTAAAACATTATCGATAATCATTGTGAGTGTTATGGTTGTTCAGAGATTAGAGGAAGACGAAGCAACGTCGAAACACCCCGTCTCCTCCACATTCAACCAACGTATATATCAAAGATCACGACATTTCTGCCACCAAATCTTGCATCTCAATCTCAACTACACTGTCTTCCTCACTTCATAAACACTCCATGTTGATCCAAGATCAAATTCCTCCCAAATCGGGTAAACCCAAACCCCAGTCGAGAAATCTACCCACTTTACATACGGGTCGATTTTCCGAATCGAAGGAGCTTGATTTCTCCACATGGGTTTCCGATAATCTCTCCAAACTCGTTGTAATTTCGTTGATTCTTGCTACTATAGCATCCCTGTTCTTCGTTAGAAATCTGGGTGACGCTGCTAGTTCTGCACTTTTATGCTTTCAGTCCAATCCCACTCACCCAATTGAGAAAACCCTTGATTTCCCCCAAATTGATTGGAATTCGATTGCGCCATTGATTGATAATACCACCCCTTTCGCCAATTTCCGGTCGGATAAATGGATTATTGTGTCTGTTTCGGATTACCCGACCGATTCGATTAAGGGTTTGGTGAAGATCAAGGGTTGGCAGGTGGTTGCAGTAGGAAATTCTAGGACTCCTGCTGATTGGAATCTTAAAGGTGCAATCTTTTTGTCATTGGAGATGCAATCTGAATTGGGTTTTAGGGTTTTAGATTACTTGCCTTATGATTCTTATGTTAGGAAAAGTGTTGGGTATTTGTTTGCTATTCAGCATGGTGCGACTAAGGTTTTCGATGCTGATAATCGAGGAGACGTAATTGATGGCGATTTAGGGAAGCATTTTGATTTGGACTTGGTTGGGGAAAAATCTAGGCAGGAGGTCATATTGCAGTATAATCGTGATAACCCGAATCGCAGTGTTGTTAACCCGTATATACATTTTGGGCAACGGTCCGTTTGGCCGAGAGGGTTGCCTCTTGAGAATGTGGGCGAAATTGGGCATGAAGGGTATTATACTGAAGTGCTTGGTGGAAATCAGTTCATTCAGCAAGGGATTTCTAATGGACTTCCTGACGTTGACTCGGTTTTCTATTTTACTAGGAAAGTTGGGTTGGAGTCGTTTGATATTAGTTTCGATGTGAAAGCGCCTAAGGTTGCGCTTCCACAGGGTGTGATGGTGCCTGTCAATTCGTTCAATACATTGTATCATTCCTCGGCTTTTTGGGGTTTGATGCTTCCTGTTTCTGTCAGTACGATGGCGTCTGATGTAATGAGAGGGTACTGGTCACAGAGGCTGTTATGGGAAATCGGGGGTTATGTCGCTGTGTATCCTCCCACCGTTCATAGACATGATAAAGCTGAGGAATATCCTTTTTCAGACGAGAATGATCTTCATGTGAATGTCGGTCGTTTGATTAAGTTTCTGGTTTCATGGAGATCGAGTAAGAATAAACTGTTTGAAAAGATTTTGGAACTTAGCTATGCTATGGGGGAGGAAAGGTTTTGGACGGAGAAGGACGTGAAGTTTACAGCCGCGTGGCTTCAGGACTTGGTTTCGGTTGGGTATCAGCAACCAAGGCTAATGTCCCTAGAACTCGATAGACCACTTGGGGCGTCAAAGGGTCGTGGAGATCTGAAGGAGTTTGTCCCTAGAAAGCTGCCGTCTGTTCATCTTGGGGTTGAAGAGGAAGGTAGCGTGAATTATGAGATAGGGAACTTGATCCGATGGAGAAGAAACTTGGGAAATGTTGTGTTGATTATGTTTTGTACTGGCCCTGTCGAACGTACTGCCTTGGAATGGAGATTGCTTTATGGTCGGATTTTCAAAACTGTTATCATTCTGTCGGCGCAAAAGAGTGAAAATCTAGCTGTTGAGCAAGGCCGTTTAGACTATTTGTACAAGTAATCTCGACGATCATTATTTTTGGCAGTTTTGCTCATTTTTTTGAGTACCCGTTTGCTGATTTCTATTATGATTTGATTTGATTGCAGGCAACTTCCCGAGATAATGAGCAGATATACAAGTGTTGACGGGTTTCTCTTTCTGCAAGATGATACCGTCCTTAATTACTGGAATCTTCTGCAAGCTGACATAACGAAGCCTTGGATCACTAACATGGTAGTTTTACTGTGCGCGAGTTCTTACAGTTGCATAGTTTGAATATTATTGCAGTTCTAACTAGTTTAAGGGTACGATGTTCAGGTTTCTGAGTCGTGGACGCTGGTCTCGGCTACCAGTGGTGATTGGTTTGCCAAGCAAGCCGAGATGGTTAAGAATGTAGTGAACACAATGCCGGCTCACTTGCAAGTAAACTACAAGGACGCAGCGAAAAGTGATCATGAGTTTGTAGTATGTAGTTCTGAGGTATTCTTTGTGCCCAGGAGATTTGTAGACGACTTCGTTGATCAAGTAGCTTTAGTAGGTGACTTGGAATTGCATCACAAGGTTGCTACACCGATGTTCTTTCTGTCGATGGATTCACCTCAGAACTTTGACCCGGTATTTAACACGATGTTGTATAAGGAAAAAGAGCCAACTGGTAACACGACCGTTTATTCTGCTAAAGCAGCTGCTGTTCACCCGTGGAGTGTGTCGACTGAACAAGAATTCATCAAGCTCGTCCGAGTTATGTCTGTAGGCGATCCTCTTCTTTTGGAGTTGGTTTGAAGTTGGCTTTAGTTTTGATCGTTTTGCCAGTTTTGTCACAAAACTAGAGGATCATACGCAGTACTCTCGGATTTTCTAATTCGTTTTCCCCCTCTGTACATTTGTCCCTATACCTCATTTCAAAACAGAACAGAAGAAATGTGTATTTTTTCTAACATTCTTCAGTTTATATGTAAATTTGTTAGTAAATTTTTCAAAATTAGTCTGTTCTGGTTTTGAATTTTGTATACTTTTGTTGGAATAGGCGTAGTTACAGACTTACAGGACTTACAGTTACACCATGTTGATTTGGCTGCGGTTATGTGCAGATCAGTCATCCTTACTGTTGACGGTGTTTTATATGTCTGTGAGTCCATGACTCGTTGATATGAAACTGTTTCAGATTCTACTAGCTTCTTTAAGCATGCTGCTGCTCTCATGTTTTCATATTGAGATGTCTGCATGAATAAGCTTCAGTGACAGTTGCGAAACTGAATTGAACAGCTCTTTTGAAAATATTTCCGAAAGTAATTTGCTATTGACAGGATCGGATACAAACTAAATCCGGGCGGCTGTTATTCAATGCTTGAAGAGTGAGAGTTTGAAGTGGTAATTGCTCAACATAAATCGACAATGTTCAAGTTTAGGATATTCACAGGCTAATATTACATTATTCACCTATCAACTCCCTCGATCTTGTCTTCGACTTCAGAATACAACTGCCTCAGTTGCTCGATGTTTTCCTCGGAAGTATCCCAGTAGCCTCTTCCGTTGGCCTCTAAGAAAGTCTGAATCAACTTCCTGAAAGAGTTGGGGTTGGTGTTCATCAGCCTCTTCAACATCTCTTCATCTTTGATGAAGGTCGTGTTCGCCTCTTCATACACCCAGTTGTCCACCTGCCCTGAGGTCGCACTCCATCCGACTGTGTTGGTCAAACGCTTCTCAATCTCACGCACACCTTCATATCCGGTTGACAGCATTCCCTCGTACCACTTTGGGTTCAACAGCTTTGTTCTTGCATCTAGACGAACAGTCTCGGACAAGGTACGCACCTGCCAAAATTCAATCTTGTTAAAACAAAACTATATCTTGTTGTTTGCGCTTGTAAGAAAACGTAACAGAAATGTAGGTACCTGTGCATTAGCTGTGGTGGTGTCGGCAATGTAAGCGTTGGGCTTCTTTCCGTCCTTCCTGAGTCCCTGTACCAGGTTAGTGGGGTCGGAGTCGAAGTAGTGGCTGACATCAGTTAACGAAATCTCAGATGAGTCGAGATTCTGGAATGTTGCTTCGGCAGTGGCTAGAGCCATTTCAAACACCTTTCGCTTCTCAGTCATGCCTACACCAGGAGCATCGCTGTCAAAGGCAAACGACTTCCTGCTCAGGTACATGTCCTGCAGCTGTTTCTCGTCGTTCCATGAAGAATTCTCCACAGCGAGGTTGACGTTTGAGGAATATGAACCTGATGCATTTGAGAATATCCTTGTTGCAGCTTCCCTCACTTCAACACCGAGGGTAGTGGCTTGTTCTAGAGCGTGTTTCCTCACGTAGTTTTGGTCTTCTGGCTCGTCTAGCTCAGCTACCATCTTAACCGCTCGATCAAGAAGGTTCATCTGCAAAAAAAAAAAAACACAAACTCATTTTATATACGAAAATACACATTATGTCATATTATGTACGTCCGCTTGATGCATTATGTTACCTGGTTGATAAACAGGTCTCTGAAAACTCCGGAGCAGTTTACAACAACATCGATTCTTGGCCTGCCAAGCTCCTCGAGGCTGACGGGTTCCACCTTGTTGACTCTACCGAATGCATCAGCAATAGGCCTCACCCCGATCATCCAAAGAACCTGAGCGAGTGACTCACCGTATGTTTTGATGTTATCTGTTCCCCACAACACAAGTGCCACTGTTTCAGGATATTTCCCGCCATTGTCCGCCTTCTGACGCTCAAGCAACCTGTCCACGACCACCTTTGCACTCTGCAATGCTGCAGTCGTAGGAATAGACTGTGGGTCCAATGCGTGAATGTTTTTTCCAGTCGGCAGCACCTTAGGGTTCCTGATTGGGTCACCCCCTGGACCCGGCTCCACGTATTTCCCTTCGAGAGCTTGCTTCAAACTCCCCAATTCGTTATCAGCAACAATCAGCTTCAGACAGTCGGCTAAGAATCCAAACACGACTCTCAACTTCTCCCTATCAGCTCTGTAAAATTTGGTGTCAGACAAATACTGAATCCACGGCTCGTTCAAACTGAAACCGAGGAGTGATGTCAACTTGTCGTTGACATTGACAACTTGACCCTTTTCATTGGTTGTTTTCTCCACAAATGCCATAACGGCTCCACGGGTTGCTTCAGTGATTTGCTTAAGCAGCTCAACATCTTTCAACACTCCCTTGTCGTTTCCTCTGTACACGTCTTCTATCTCCCTTCCGACACAATCGGCCAGTATAGACGGGAGTGCTGAAATCCCTTCTTCAGGACGGTCCAAGGCCGCAATGTTAACCAAAGTGGCAACGGCTTCCAGGGCCGTAGGAGGCTCGCCGATGATGTGAAGTCCACACGGCAGAAGCCTGGACTCGATCTCCATGATCTTCGAATACACCTTTCCAACAACCGAGTCCCTATCTTTCGCAGAGATTTCGACTCCTTCCTCGGGGAGATCCACGTCTTTGTCGAGATTGCATTGCCTGGCTGTACTGATGATGGAACTCACGATCTGCTGCCCACGGCCCGTGTCCTTGAGTGACTGATACGAGGAGATAAGCTCACTCAGTTGTTTGAGACCCTTGTAAAGACCCGCATTTTCAGCAGGAGGGGTCAAATAGCTGATGGTGTTAGCATAACTACGCCGTTTAGCAACAGTAGCTTCTGACGGGTTGTTAGCAGCGTAGTAATAGATGTTAGGAATGTTGCCGATGAGACTGTCAGGGTAACAGACGTCACTCATTCCCACCTGCTTTCCAGGCATAAACTCAAGGGAGCCGTGAGTGCCGAAGTGGAGAACAGCATCAGCTCCGAATATTTTCTCAACATACGAGTAATACGCAGCAAAGCCGTGGTGAGGGCTAGCTGATTTCGAGAAAAGCAGCCTCATGGGATCTCCTTCGTACCCAAATGTCGGCTGTACACCGATAAACACATTTCCGAACTGTTTTCCGTACACCAACAGATTCTCTCCATCGGAATTCAGATTCCCGGGTGCTTTTCCCCAGTTTTCTTCCAAGAGGGTTGAGTAAGGAGTCAGCTGCTGGTACTCCCTGACACTCATTTTGTACGCAACATTGAGATTAGGGCTGTTAAACTGAGCTTCTTTGTCATGGATTACGTCCTCGATCAAGGCTTCCGCACTCTCTGGGAGGCCTTCCACGTTGTAACCGTCCATTTTGAGTTCTTTCAAGACAGCGTAAATTGATGCAAACACATTCAAGTAGGCCGCTGTTCCAACATTCCCTTTGTCCGGAGGGAAGCTAAACACGGTGATGGCTAACTTCTTCTCAGCCTGCACACCATATATATATCGACTAAGTGTCAGCATTCCGTTGTCAGCATTAGAAAACAGATTCAGTATATAATTAATGAAGCTGAAGGTTTCTTTACAGTCACGGCAGCCACAAATATAGTACAACAACATTACTCCAGTGCCTTGAGGGCTTCCACAAAGGCCAGGTAAGTCGACCACTAATGTTATACACTTTTCTTTTTCACTGTAATTATTTCTTACGGATTATTAACCATACAAACAACTAAAACCAGAATCATGTATATGTTCACAGCCCTCGCCCAACAAAGCAAGTGATCACTTATGACTTACGAGGGAGCATACGACACACATTCAAGGTCCTAAAGATGAGGAGATTATGGAAGTACACGAAAACAAACATAGTCTGTAATGACACTGATTTAAGAATTGCTATAAAAGATTTGGTTGCTTGCTTCGAATGCACATGAAATTAGTTACCTTTGTCTTCCTCTTCAAATCAGCCCATTTGATGGCTCTAGTACAGAGTTGCTCCACTCTCTTATGAAGAGCATGTGACTTCCCTGCATCACGCAAATATTTCAACTATCAGCTCCACAATACCCAACTGTTGATTCGAGCAAACGACCTTTGGTCATGCTGACTCAAATTACACGTCAGATGAACCATGTTGACCAAAACCTTAAGGCGATGGATGAGGCCTAACTATTACTATATCAGTATCCTATTACGAACATCGTACATTGTTTCTTTTACATTGTTTCTCGTCTTTCTCAAACAAATGTCAGGATCATGAAAGGCGACTGACGAACTATAAATCAACTACTATGCTAGTTTTACACAACAGAATAGTAGAACACAAAAAGGAAGAGAAGAAGACAAAAGAAGTAGACTTGCCTGTCCTGGGATCACGGCCGGAGAAAACAATGGGCTCCATACCACCATCAAGCTCAGGAAGAGCAACCTGCAGTGCAACCTGAATAGGGTGCAACCCCAAGGTACTGTTGAGCCATTCCTCAGTAGTCTGAAACACCAAGGGTAATGCAACAATGTAAGGCACATCCAGCTTCATCAATGCTTCAACAGCTCTTGGATGATCCTGCCTTGCTGGTCCACCAACAAGAGCAAACCCTGTGAGTGAGATCACTGAGTTCACCATTGGCTTCTTAGTGATTGGATCAATGAAGTACTTCTCCACTGGACCCGAAAAGTCAAGACCGCCTGCGAAAATAGGGATGACCTTAGCCCCCTTTGCCTCCAATTCCATGATCACAGCCACATAATGACTCTCATCACCAGTCACAATGTGACTCCTTTGAAGAACCAACCCAATCACTGGTGCATTGGATGACTTCAGTTTCTGACTTGCATCCCTTCTTGTCCCATACCAGTTCAAGTACTCCTTCACATCATCATACATACATGGAGCCAAAGGGTGCCAAATCCCATTATCCAAGAACAAAACCGGGTCCGAGTACTCGATTTTGGTTCCTTTCAGTGCAGGAACATATGATCCTGATATCATCTTCACAAAGTTAACCAAATTGTCTGGTGAACCACCTAGCCAGAACTGCAGGCTAAGGATGTAAAGCCTAGCATCCTGAGCTTTGTCACTAGGGAGGTATTTCAACACTTTAGGCAATGTTCTGACTAGTTTCAGCATACTGTCAGCAAAACCAGCACTACCACCTTTCTTATTTCTCTTAAAAAGCTGGAAAAATGGACTCTTTGACTGACCAAGTTGAGACATACTAAAAGATCCCAACTTGTTAAGTCTCATAACCTCAGGCATTGAAGGGAAAACAAGGACAGCATCCAACCTATCCCTTTCCTTCTCCACAGCATTCTTCACCTTTACTGCAAGCTCCTCCACAAAAATCAAAGACCCTATGAATATATTAGCATCCTCAAGGTCCTTACAGAAACTTTGGTAAGTTTTAACATCCCTAAGCTCCTCAACTAAGTACCCCACAACCTCATAATTTGCAAATTTTGAGGAACTGTTTAGGGTTTGAACAGCAGCAGTGAGGGATGACTGGTACTGTGCTTCAAGCACTACATACACAATTTTAACTGTGGGTAAATGTTGGTTTTTGTCAGTTTTAACTGGGATAACTCTTCTAACTTCTGGTGAAGTTTGAGTGAAAAGCCCATTTCCTGCTACAACACACTTGATTGTACCACCATTTCTTGATGCTCTACTGAACTGGTTTGTTTTTTTAGGTAGAAAAGAGTGGAGGAAGTACTGTTTCTGAGAGATTGATGACAAAAGGTCAGTTTTTGATGCTGGTAAAGTAAATGCTGATGACACCATTGAAGACATTGTGTATGTTACCCAACCAAAACTTCCTACAACTGTGTATTTTTACAGAAAGATGTGATCTTTGGATGAAATTTGAAAATCTAAGATATGGGTATTGCTGATTTTAACCTCTATGAAGTGGGTTTTCCTTGAATTTTCCCACAGTTGGGAAAAATTGGAAGAGAAGTGATGGAACTGCTTCTGAGAACAGAGGGTGGGAAGAGGGGGATGTTAATGAAGAGGGAGTTGCAGGCTGAGAGAGCTGAGAGTGTTTCACAGTTAGTGGGTGTAGAAGAGGACACGTGGCTGTTTTAAGTTGAAAGAAAAGGTTGAAACACAAGTACAGACAGTAGTAGGACTAGTAGTAGTAAGTAAGTAGAGGTGGAGGTTTGTTTGAGTGAGAGAGGTTATCTGAAAGAGGGATATGATGATTAGCTTTAGGGGTTGTTATTGGTTTATGTGGATTTTTATGTGTGCCATGTAGGATCATCTGCAGAAGGGAGTGTTCAGTGTTCTGCTGAAGTGATGATGAAATTCAGTGGAGGTAACACCAATTGTTCTAGTTATCCGTTATAAATTTATGACGGGTTAAATAAAGACGACCAAGAGTTTACTTTTTCCCAAGCAATGTGATTTTGTTTGGTTAATCTACCTTAATGTGGTGATATTTATCCCATCATCTTTCTGACGGATATACTCGTTACAAGGGACTCAGATAATTAATGAATGAAGTAGCCAAGTAGGTTTGTTTGTTAAATTAATATATGTCGTAAACTTGTGAGTCTGTGAGGGATAAATATCACTCACATAGATAAATAAGACAAAATTATCGTGCTTAAAAAATGTTAAATGGTTTATTTTTATCGAGTTTTCTAACGTGTATCCAGTGGACACACGTTAATATGCTAATTAAAGAATAAATCATAATTATACTATCACGATTAATTGAAATATTAACTCTTAATTACCATACTTAGATAACATAATAGTAATTTATTTCTTAATTAAGATATTAACTTGAGATACAAAGAGGAACCAAGTTTTCTACTTGTTGGCCATGCATTTGATGGTGATGTCATTCACTTCCTCCTCTCACTCTCATCACTTATTTCACCCTCTGCCTGCCACACAACTTGATTTCTATTCCATATTCTAATATATATATCGAAGTTACTTGGAGCATAGTCGAATGTCTTTTAAATATGTTTATGTAAACCATTTGTTATACCGAGATATTTTTACAATGCATGGAATAGTTACCGTAGATAATTTTGAAAGATTTAATTTCAGGGCCCAATCGGCCCGAAAAACGTGGATAATAACCTTCAAATTCGCCCGTTTCAGGTGATTTTTCGAAAAATGTGATATTTTACTGGCAACTAAATAGGACCCGTATAACATAAAATAAATTACTTACGGCTGTTAAAAAAACACTAAAATAGTTCACTTTCTAGTGTATATATATCGAAGATTTCGCTCTAATACGACGTTTCTCGAAAGATAGTCGAACGTCTTTTAAATGTGTTTATTTTGAACCATACCTACTTTCTATTACAACGAAATATTTCTACAATGTATAGAGCAGTTACTGTACTAATTTGGAAACATTTAATTTCGGAACCAAATTGGGCCGAAAAACGTGGATAATAACCTTCAAATTCGCCTGTTTCAGATGATTTTTCGAAAAATATGAGATATTTTGCTGACCAACTAAATAGAACTCGTATAACATAAAATGATTTACAGTTGTTAAAAAAACACTAAAATAGTTCACTTTCTAGTGTATATATCGAAAATTTCGCTCTAATACGACGTTTCTCGAAAGATAGTCGAACGTCTTTTAAATGGGTTTATTTTGAACCATATCTACTTTCTATTATAACGAAACATTTCTACAATGTATAGAGTTGTTACTGAGCAAATTTGGAAACATTTAATTTCGGAACCAAATTGGGCCGAAAAACGTGGATAATAACCTTCAAATTCGCCTGTTTCAGATGATTTTTCGAAAAATATGAGATATTTTGCTGACCAACTAAATAGAACTCGTATAACATAAAATGATTTACAGTTGTTAAAAAAACACTAAAATAGTTCACTTTCTAGTGTATATATCGAAAATTTCGCTCTAATACGACGTTTCTCGAAAGATAGTCGAACGTCTTTTAAATGGGTTTATTTTGAACCATATCTACTTTCTATTATAACGAAACATTTCTACAATGTATAGAGTTGTTACTGAGCAAATTTGGAAACATTTAATTTCGGAACCAAATTGGTCCGAAAAACGTGGATAATAACCTTCAAATTCGTCTGTTTCAGATGATTTTTCGAAAAATGTGAGATATTTTGCTGACCAATTAAATAAGACCCGTATAACATAAAACGACTTACGGTTGTTAAGAAAACAGTAAAATAATTCAGTTTCAAGTATGTAAATATATTTAAGATTTCGCTCTAATATGACGTTACTCGAAAGATAGTCGAATGTCTTTTAAATAGGTTTATTTTGAACCATACCTACTTTTTATTACAACGAGACATTTCTATAATGTACAGAGTAGTTACTGTGCGAATTTGAAAACGTTTAATTTCGGAACCGCAAATTGGCCGAAAAACGTTCAAATTCGTCCGTTTCAGGTGATTTTTCGAAAAATGTGAGATATTTTGCTGCCAACTATATAAGACCCGTATAACATAAAAGTACTTACGGCTGTTAATAAAACACTATAATAGTTCACTCTCTAGTGTATATATATATCGAAGAATTCGCTCGAATACGACGTTACTTGAAACATAGTCGAATGTCTTTTAAATATGTTTATTTTGAACCATATATACTTTCTATTACAACGAGACATTTCTACAATGTATAGAATAGTTACTGTTCGAATTATGAATCATTTAATTTCGAAACCAAATCGGCCTGAAAAACATGGATAATAACCTTCAAATTCGCCCGTTTCAGATGATTTTTCGAAAAATGTGAAATATTTTGCTGGCCAATTATATAAGACCTATATAACATAAAATGATCTCCGTCTGTTAAAAAAAATACTACAATAGTTCACTTTCTATTGTATATATATCGAATATTTCGCTATAATACGACATTACTTCAAACACAGTAGAATGTCTTTTAAATATGTTTATTTTGAACCATACCTACTTTCTATTACAACGATACATTTCAACAATGTCTAGAGTAGTTACGGTAGGAATTTTAAAACATTTAATTTCGCAACCAAATCGGCCCGAAAAACGTGGATAATAACCTTCAAATTCGCCCGTTTCAGATGATTTTTTGAAAAATGTCAGATATTTTGCTGGCCAACTAAATAGGACCCGTATAACATAAAATGACTTACGGATGTTAAAAAAATACTAAAATAATCTAGTTTCTAGTGTATATATCAAAGATTTTGCTCTAATACGGCAATACTCGAAGTATAGTCGAATTTCTTTTAAATGTATTTATTTTAAACCATAACTAATTTCTATTACAACGAGACAATTCTACAATGTACGAGTATAGAGTAGTTACTGTGCGAATTTGAAAATATTTAATTTCGAAACCAAATCGACCCGAAAAACGTGGATAATAACCTTTAAATTCGGCCGTTTCAGATGATTTTTCGAAAAATGTCAGATATTTTGCTGACCAACTAAATAGGAAATGTACAACATAAAATAAGTAACGGTTGTTAAAAAAACACTAAAATAGTTCAGTTTCTAGTGTATATATATCGAAAATTTTCCTCCAATACGACATTACTTGAAACACGGTCGAATGTCTTTTAAATAAGTTTATTTCGAACCATACCTACTTTTTATTAGAACGAGACATTTCTACAATGTATAGAATAGTTACTCTGCAAATTTCGAAACATTTAATATCGCAACCAAATTGGCCCGAAAAACGTGGATAATAACCTTCAAATCCGCTCGTTTTAGATGATTTTTCGAAAAATGTGAGATATTTTGCTGACCAACTAAATAGGACCCGTATAACATAAAATGACTTACGATTGTTAAAAAAATACTAAAATAGTCCAGTTTCTAGTGTATATATCGAAGATTTCGCTCTAATACGACAATACTCGAAATATAGTCGAATTTCTTTTAAATGTATTTATTTTAAACTATAATTACTTTCTATTACAATGAGACAATTCTACAATGTATAGTTACTGTGCGAATTTGAAAACAAATAATTTCGGAACCAAATTGACCCGAAAAACGTGGATAATAACCTTTAAATTCGCCCGTTTCAGATGATATTTCGAAAAATGTGAGATATTTTGCTGACCAACTAAATAGTTACCTTATAACATAAAATAACTAACGGTTGTTAAAAAAACACTAAAATAGTTCAGTTTCTAGTGTATATATATCGAAGATTTTCCTCTAATACGACATTACTTGAAACACAGTCGAATGTCTTTTAAATAAGTTTATTTTGAACCTTACCTACTTTTTATTACAACGAGACATTTCGACAATGTATAAAATAGTTGCTGTGCAAATTTCGAAATATTTAATTTTGCATCCAAATCGGCTCGAAAAACGTGGATAATAATCTTGAAATCCACCCGTTTCAGATGATTTTTCGAAAAATGTGAGATATTTTGCTTGCCAACTAAATAGGAACCGTATATAACATAAAATTATTTAAGGTTGTTAAAAAAACACTAAAATAGTTCACTTTTTAGTGAATATATATATCTAAGATTTCGCTCTAATACGACGTTACTTAAAACACATTAGAATGTCTTTCAAATATGTTTATTTTGAATCATACCTACTTTTTATTACAAAGAGACATTTCTACGATGTATAGAGTAGTTACTGTGCGAATTTGGAAACATTTAATTTCGCAACCAAATCGACCCAAAAAACGTGGATAATTACCTTCAAATTCGCTTGCTTCAGGTGATTTTTTGAAAAATGTGTGATATTTTTCTGGTCAACTAAATTGGACCCGTATAACCTAACATGACTTACGGTTGTTAAAAAATCAATAAAATAGTTCAATTTCTAGTGTGTGTGTGTATATATCAAAGATTTCGCTCTAATACGACGTTACTTGAAACACGGTCGAATGTCATTTAAATAAGTTTATTTCGAACCATACCTACTTTCTATGACAACGAGAAATTATTACAATGTATTGAGTATTTTCTGTGCGAATTTGGAAACATTTAATTTTGCAATCAAATCGGCCCGAAAAACGTGGATAATAATCTTCAAATTCGCACGTTTCAGATGATTTTTCGAAAAATGTAAGATATTTTGTTGGCCAACTAAATAGGACCCTTATAGCATAAAATGACTTACAGTTGTTAAAAAAACACTAAAATAATCTAGTTTCTAGTGTATATATCGAAGATTTCGCTCTAATACGACGTTATTTGAAACATAGTCGAATGTCTTTTAAATGTGTTTATTTTAAACCATACCTACTTTCAATTACAACGAGAAATTTCTACAACGTATAGAATAGTTACTATGGAAATTTGAAAAATTATAAATTTCGAAACCAAATCGACGCGAAAAACGTAGATAATAACCTTTAAATTCCCCCGTTTCAGATAATTTTTCGAAAAATGTGAGATATTTTGCTGGCCAAAAAAATAGGACCCGTATAACATAAAATGACTTACGGTTGCTAAAAAAACACTAAAATAGTTCAGTTTCTAGTGTGTGTATATATATCGAAGATTTCGCTCTAATACGAAGTTACTCGAAGGATAGTCGAATGTCTTTTAAATGAGTTTATTTTGAACCATACGTACGTTCTATTACAAAGAAATATTTCTACCATGTGTAGAGTAGTTACTGTACGAATTTGGAAACATTTAATTAAGCAGCACGAAAAACGTGGATAATAACCTTCAAATTCGTCCGTTTCAAATGATTTTTTCGAAAAATGTGAGATATTTTGCTGACCAACTAAATAGGACCTGTATAACATAAAACGCAGTTAAAAAAACACTAAAACAATTAACTTTTTAGTGTGTATATATATCGATGATTTCGATCTAATACGACGTTACTCTAAAGATAGTCGAATGTCTTTTAAATGTGTACATTTTAAACCATACCTACTTTCTATTACAACGAGACATTTCTACAGTGTATCGAGAAGTTACTGTGCGAATTTGGAAACAATTAATTTCGCAACCAAATTTGCCCGAAAAACGTTGATAATAACCTTCAAATTCGCCCGTTTTAGATGATTTTTGAAAAATGTGAGATATTTTGCTGCCCAACTAAATAGGACCCGTATAACATAAAATGACTTACGGCTGTTAAAAAAACACTAAAGTAGTTTACATTCTAGTTTATATATCGAAGATTTCGCTCAAATACAACGTTACTTGAAACACAGTCGAATGTCTTTTAAATAAATTTATTTTGAACCATACCTACTTTCTATTATAACGAAACGTTTCTACAATGTGTAGAGTAGTTACTGTGCGAATTTGGAAACATTTAATTTCGCAACCAAATCGGTCCGAAGAACGTGGATATAATCTTCAAATTCGCCCGTTTCGGTTGATTTTTCGAAAAATGTGAGATATTTTACTGGCCAACTAAATAGGACCCGTATAATATAAAATGATTTACGGCAGTTAAAAAACACTAAAATAGTTGATTTTTTAGTGTATATATATCGAAAATTTCGCTCTAATACGACATTACTCGAAAGATAGTCGAATGTCTTTTAAATGTGTTCATGTTAAACCATACCTACTTTCTATTACAACGAGACATTTCTACAATGTATAGAGTAGTTATTGTGCAAATTTAGAAACATTTAATTTCACAACCAAATCGACTCGAAAAACGTTGATAATAACCTTCAAATTCGCCCGTTTCAGATGATTCTTCGAAAAATGTGAAATATTTTGCTGCCCAATTAAATAGGACCCGTATAACATAAAATGACTTACGGCTGTTAAAAACACTAAAATAGTTCACTTTCTAGTGTATATATATCGAAGATTTCGCTTTAATACAACGTTACTTGAAACACAGTCGGATGTCTTTTAAATAAGTTTATTTCGAACCATACCTACTTTCTATTACAACGAGACGTTTCTACAATGTATAGAATAGTTAATGTGCGAATTTGGAAACATTTAATTTCGCAACCAAATCTGCTCGAAAAACGTTGATAATAACCTTCAAATTTGGCCGTTTTATATGATTTTTCAAAAAATGTGAGATATTTTGTTGTCCAACTAAATAGGACCCGTATAACAATAAAATGACTTACGGCTCTTAAAAAAACACTAAAATAGTTCACATTCTAGTTTATATATCGAAGATTTCGCTCTATAATACAACACGTTACTTGAAACACAGTCGAATGTCTTTTAAAATAAGTTTATTTTGAACCATACCTACTTTCTAGTACAACGAAACATTTCTAGAATATATAGAGTTGTTACTGTGCGAATTTGGAAACATTTAATTTCGCAACCAAATCGGTCCGAAAAACGTGGATAATAACCTTCAAATTTGCCCGTTTCAGATGATTTTTCGAAAAAAGTGAGATATTTTGCTGGCCAACTAAATAGGACTCGTATAACATAAAATGACTTACGACAATTAAAAAAACACTAAAATAGTTCACTTTTTAGTGTATATATATATATATATCGAAGATTTCGCTTTAATACGACATACTCGAAAGATAATCGAATGTCTTTTAAATGTGTTCATTTTAAACCATACCATGGTCACGTGCTATGAAAACCAAACTGATTCAGATTGGGACCCGATATGACCTCACGAATAGCTCGATTTGTAGTGTATAATACATTAATACACGTTTTTCATAGATCTTGGGGTGCGAAATAAAAATGGCTAAAAATGGATGAACCCATGCAATTTCCGGGCAGTTATTTTCGGACCCCAAAACTCTGAAAATCGTTTTAGAGGTCGTAGGTGGCCAGGTTTCAATTCGACCTGAATTTCATACCATATATAGAGTATCTAGGAATGATTCAGGATATACATTGTCCGATTTCACGCTCATAAAACAAGTATAACTCAATTTTACACGATTAACCAATTTTCAGCCGACTGTAGTGTAACACATACCAACATCATAAAACATTGTCGGTTGCTCACATTTTGTGACGGATATGTTCGTCGTGGACAAAAATGTGGGATTAGTTTTGGGAAGATATTGTGGTCTGTGGGTTTGGGGGTATGTGACTGTGAGTAAAAGGGGAGATGATAATTTAGGTGAGATCCAGAGAGGAACCAAGTTTTCTACTTGTTGGCCATGCATTTGATGGTGATGTCATTCACTTCCTCCTCTCACTCTCATCACTCATTTCACCCTCTGCCTGCCACACAACTCATTTCGGCATCAGGTCGGTAGGATTGTCCCCACAAAATATGAGGAGCAATGGACAACGTTTGGAGGTTCCGGTGTGGGTTAAATCACCCGTACCTGAAAACTCGCTTATAGTGTAAAAGCAACTTATACTTGTCATTTGGCTGAACCAGATCCTATAGAATACTATGTCAAGCCAACTGAAATAAATAGCATTACCTGGGGATGAACTTTGTCCAAATAATGAGTTGATGACTTGACTCGGATGGTGACTCGGCTGTGAATTGGCTTAAATATTGATCCGAAAAGTGTGCACTTGATATTTCATTGGGTAACCGATCCCAATACAACCCGTCTTTATAAACCCAATCTGCAGTCGACCGAAATTACAATGGAGATGGGCAAACAATATAGAAACCAGGCAAAACGAGTAATAACCAATGAGCTGGTGCAGCAGTAGAATGGGGATCCTGCTAACCCGGTACTGAGGGAAACAGTAATATAACCATACCATTATACGACCGACAGAGTTACCCAACGCCTCTTAGAGACCGTTTCAGTAATATACTTGGGTACCTCATCCAAAGTTTCGAACTCTGATATCATAACATAACACAATATTTACATTGCAATCAAGGGCGTAAGGCACTGGATTAGATATACCGATATGCTTCATAGGGGTACATATATATATACTGCAATATTGGTCTCTGAATTGTTCCTCATACTGGAGTCCGACTGAAGTAAGCAGTAACAGCCTTCAACTTGTCATTCAAGAAATTTTTCTCGACTTCAAGTGACCATGGAGGATCGGCCGACAGAGAAAGTTCAGCCAGCTGTTCAAGATCAACGTTTCTAGGCAAGAACATTATTATCATTGGGGTGATTACCTTGAAAGTGTCGAAAAGAAGCTGGCCATCGTAAGGCTGAAGCATATGTATGCTATAGGACTTCACCTTTACATAGTCGGGCCCTCCCCACGGAGGCGAGAGGAAGACTGAATCAGCCTTCAGCTTGGACACCAGTGAAAGAGAGTCTCCCGTTACGAAATCAATGTTGTTCTCAACCCCGTAGATTGTTGCGTTATGACAGGCATACTCGATTTTCTTCGGATCAATGTCAATGGCAACGACGTGTTTACTTGTTTTAGCAAACTGTATGGCATTACCACCAGCTCCGGCAAAACAATCAATAACAGTACCACCTCTACAACGCAAGGCATGGTGCCTGGCTATTGCCTCAGGAGTGACTGAAAACCAACCTTCTTCATCCATCTTGATACCGTCATCAAATCTCGAAAATAATAGATATCTCTGACACCAATATTTTGTTATATCAATAGAGCTTTCTTCTGCTTCATAAAAATCATTCGACTCGCTTCTTTTGATTGATTTTTTCCTTCTACGAGATTTCTTCTTGCTTTTATGTTTGGTAGCTGTTATAGCACATGCTTCCGACATATGAAGATCCTCAGTAGTATGATTATACTCGACCGTATTTAGCGATTTCAATGTGATCTCGTCCTCATTATGGTCATCAAGGACTCGAGACTCATCCGAACATAAAGCAGATGATAAATAAGCAGCGTCGAGTTCTACACTTCCCGGTGTCTTGTTCGAATTATCACAGGCAGCTTTATCAAGCAGCTCATACTTAATTGACTGAACTTCTTCATTTTGGTCTTTTGAGGGACCGACATCAGTTCCAGACAACCGCACATTAGATTCATCAACTGAGCAACAGCTTTCACCAGGTGCAAAGCTTTCCATACCTGGGGGTGGATACCACGTGGACATATTGGTCTGCGTATTATAAAAATAATATCTCGAGTAGAAATTATCCCAGTAAGCATTCCAGTCACCACAAGTGCCATAACATGTTCCAGTATCATTGTGTTCTTGGTCGAGAACCACAGCATTCTGGGAGTCTTCAGGCAAGTCAGACATAGTGCCCAAGATCGAGCCATGTGCACTGATCTGTTTGGTAGAACACATATCATTTTCAAGGTGGTCGTCAAGCATATTGCTTTTGGAAGATGTGTTTCCTGTAAGCAAATGGGATTTACCGTCCACGCACATCATTTCGATTTCGGTCTGTATTTCTACCCCCACTGAGTCATCATTAACAGCTGCAGTAGGCATATTGGAGGGTGAACTGCCATGGACTAGTTCCTCAGGACCATCAAAAATAACATCAACAGCCATATCTGTAGGCATATGTCTTTCACAAAAATTGGGCAACCTAATAGTGTCTTGAGTAATATTAGAACCACTGCCAGAATGTTCAGATTGGTCTAGCAGAGAAGACGAAGATGAGTTGCTTGATTTAACTTGAAAATCTGGACAATATTGATCCTCTTCATTCGACTTGCAAGGTTCGTCGACTTGCTTATCAGGGCTCTTGTGAGTATGATGCTGCGTATGTTGAGCGGCTTTACTTTTTCCCTTAATTTGCCCCCCCCTGTTCTGTGAATAGGATAAATTAGGGGAAAAAATCAGTAGGATTCACCAGCATTTGAACATAATTAAGCTAAAATGAAAAGATTAGGTCAGAGATACAATTTGTCAAAAAAAATTCTAGCAGGCAAACTGGCAAACATCCTCATTAGTTGTTATTCTTAGTACCACATCGTATACAATAAGCTCATGTAATAGATCATGGTCCATCCATAAATTCCCCGTTCCCATGTGCATCGGAATCTACAACACTAGATAGCCACCGGAGTTCCTTTTTAACAACTCCAAATCGGAGTTTCTTTCCATAACTAGTTCAGTGTTTCACTACTGTTGATTCAGCATGAGAAAACAATACCCGATTATATTTCATATTTTTCTATAACACAGTAACCCTAAAAAAAATTGAGAACCATGGGAATTTGGGGAAGGAAACAGGATATGTTGAATTCACATAAGCTCATGACATGCAAAGAGTTGAAGCAATGATGTCTTACATCATAAGCACACTTACTTGTTTATTACTCTTAGCTTGGAACGATAGAGGAAGCCCGAGAGCACTCATCTCCTCGGTGACACCGTCATTATCAACTAAAATTATATCTTCTGCAAGTAAAACATATAGCTAAAGATCAATAACTGGATCACCACCTATGTTGCTCTGACTCATTAAGAAGTGTCCGACACGGCTAATTTTATGAAACTTCTCCATATTTTGGCTTTAAAATGAAGAGTACAAGTGTCATACACATGTCCGAGTGGTAAGTGTCAAACACAGCGACGCGAGATAATTAGAAGAGTTAACCATGAACTAAATACAACCAATTCAAAACTCGTTATTCAAAAAAGAGCAAATGACCTGCAGATTTGAGGCTCACATTACCGCCATCTTTGCCACCAGAGTCATCACCACCATCTTCATCATCATCGTCATCATCATCATACTTGAATCTCTGATTAAAAGGGGATTAAAGAGATCGAATAAAAACACTTCGAAATCAATACAATAATAACAAAATTACCCTAGTGCCTCAATGGCCTTCAACTAGGACGCAGTCACTCCGTTCCAATCAACTGTATCCCTTCGATTAAAATATACTCCAACTCACATCTATTCCACAAATGTAACAAAATTGAAAATTTCCCTAGTGCCTCAATGGCCTTGAACTAGGACACAGTTTCCGATGATTGTAAATGAAAATGAAGCCCAGAATCATACTCTCTCCGTTTCAATCAATTGTATACATTTGATCAAAGTACAACTCAAATCTATTCAACAAATGTAACAAAATTGAAAATTCCCCTAGTGCCTCAATGACCTTCAACTAGGACACGGTTTCCGATGATTGTAAATGAAAATGAAGCCCAGAGTCATACTCCCTCCGTTCCAATCAATCGTATACATTCAATCAAAAATATACTCGGTAATTCACATGTATTCCACAAATATAACAAAATTGAAAAATCCCCCTAGTGCCTCAATGGCCTTGAACTAGAACGCGGTTTCCGATGATTGTAAATGAAAACGAAGTCCAGAATCATACTCCCTCCGTTCCAATCAATCATATACATTTAATTAAAATATAACTCGCTAATATTCCACAAATATAACGAAATTTAAAAGAACAAGGAACTTACAATGTGCTTGGGTAACGAAGGTTGTCGATAATCAACGGAATAACCATCGTCACTGCAAATACAAATTCATTGAATTATACTCCATTGAAGCATTCAACAGCTAAAATTGAAAGGAGAACCAAAAAAAAAGAGTACCAGATGAAGATTTGAGTGAGCTTGAAGAGAGAACCAAGAGCATTGATAGCAGGGGAATCGGGGTTTGGAAGAGTCTCCTTTATGTGACTTGAAGACATTGAACCACTATTTTTATGTTATACGGAGTACAGAAATCAATAGTCGAGCTTCTTCATCCTTCAATGGCTTCCTAATTGCTATATCCCAGGTTTAGGGTTTTGAATTTAATTTTAGGCGGAATTCTCAATTCAATTTCTCTTACTTTGAGTTGTAGCTACACTAGGCAAACGGGTCAACCGGCGTGGATTTGGGTTCGGGTCGAGTTTGGGTCAGATTAGTTTTGTATTGGAAGAATTGGGTCTAGATTGGTTGGATCACTTTTTATGTCGATTATTTTTCTACGATTTTAGGGTTATTGGTTTGTATACTACAATAAGCATTCAGTCAGGTGAGGTCGGGTTATGTATTAAACTCGGGTATTGGGTTCTGATGTCGGGTCGGAGAGTTTTGATTTTGAGTTTGAGTTTTCTGAAAGTGGTTAGAAGTTGAGTGTTATGTGGCTCCATCGGAGACCATAGTTTCGTTTTGGGTATTGGTAGGAAAGCTTTGATGTTGCAACACGCCAAATTGTTTTATAACTGTTGAATCGTTATAAAACGAATCTAAACATCCAAAAGTAATGGAAAGGAGAAGGTAAGAGAGACTTTACTCAATCAGCACACGCATTAGCTTCCTTGTAAACGTGTTGGATTTCCACACCCCAATTGATACTTGGTCGTCTGTAGTTACTAGTTACCTTCTCTTACCACACTCAAACCCACACCTGGCAAAACGGATCCGGTCCGAATGATCCCACCCGAATAAGCCAACCCGAACCGACACCTGAACTAAAAATACGAGTTTGACCCGTAATCTGAATTGATTCGGCTTAACCTGAAACTGACCCGGATACTATTATACAAAACATGTCGATATTGCTAAAAAAAAAAGTTAAAAATAGTAAACCCAAAAATGGATCAAACCCGAAATAATCCGACTCGACCTGAAATAAATCAAGTTTCATAACTCAAAAACGATCTGAGCCAAAACTGACTCAAACCCGACTCAGTTAACCCGTTTGCCATCTCTACGGGTCAAAGTGGGCGATATTCCTTCAGTTCCATACATATCGTTGAGAGTGTGTTTGAAGTTGGAAAGGGAAGAAAGAAGAACATCAGGCTCAGCCATGTCATGCGGCGAACCTCGGTGCAACTCCGGCAATGGCGGCGGCTGCCATAACAACGAGGAAGAAGAAGAAGGAACAGCGGTTAAGAATGGAGGAGGTAACAGTGAGAGCTGCGTGAAGTGCAAGGTTAAACCTTGTATCGCCGGCGGCGGAATCGACGGCCGTTTCTGCGGCGAATGTTTCCGCGCATCTCTCTTCGGCAAGTTCCGGCTCGCCGTCACCGCCAACGAAATGATTTCCCCTTCCGATCGTATCCTCGTCGCCTTCTCCGCCGGCCCTTCTTCCAGGTCCCCTTCGCTACTCAATCTTCATTGATTAGGGTTGAAGTAGGGTTTATTAGCAATTCGATTCGATTGTTCCGATTATGATTATGATTATGATTACTCTAGGAATCTAAGTTCACTCCGTAGCTAAGGCAAATTCTTGTTTGTGACGGCAATTACATACTGAATCACATGTCAAATTGCCTAAGAAATGCCAAACGGTTCGTCTTTGTTAGCACCATGGGCTAGTATTTGACTCGTTAGACGGATATTCCGTCTAGCATGACTAGCTGATCATATAAAGGTAAACAAATGACTGTGACGTGATGCGACTGAAACTAAACCAGCAGTTGTTCAGTAGTTTGTAGAGAGGACCCATGATTGTAGGGACCGAGATTAGCTACTCGAGATAGGCCGTGACCAGCTCTAAAGGACTTCACCCATTGACTTAAAAGCTCCGGTTCAAGTTGGTCATGCTGCTTATAGAAGAATTCCTTAGTGAAATGATCTCCGTTGAACATGGACATTCAGGGTGTAGTAATCACCATTGTATGCTCGTAATCATCTTGAATGAATGGACTCGAGTCAGCAGATGTATCTGCTTCACACAGCTCTTTAATATATGCATTAGTGCTAACTGTATCGTTAGTTTTATCTGATAAAAGGGATTTGCTGTCTTCTAGGCTGGCTTTGCAGTTTGTACACGATATGCAAGATAAAGCTCAAAAGAATTTTGATGCTAGTAGACTTAAATCCTTACCGGTATTTGGCGTGGGAGTTGCATTTGTTGATGAAAGTTTTGCACGGTGTCTCCCCATTGATCAAGTCAATGGAGCTATTGAACATATCAAGGCAGTTGTCGAGTCTTTAACCCCGCCACATAAGGATTTGTATGTTGTTCCTCTTGAAAGCATATACTCTTCAAATGTTACCGATGGCAGAGATAGATTGAGAGAGTTGTTAGATACTGTTACAGATCCTACTGGAAAAGACGATCTTCTCACGCATCTGCGGATGCTAACTCTTCAGAAGGTTGCTGTTATACCCTACACAATGCTACCTATGACAAACTTCACTTGGAGTTTAATTGTTCTGTAAGCTGTTTGATTTGTGTGTATAGGTTGCTGTTGAAAATGGGTATGACAAAGTGGTGCTTGGATCATGTACGTCGAGTATTGCTCGTCATGTCCTTTCGGCTACTGTGAAGGTTTGTCTTTCTGTTGCTAATTTTTTACCTGAGCTCTTCAACTTAGGCTGTTAGGCCTCTATCGAGTTTAATTGGTGTTGCTCAAGTTTTTTGCCCATATTCATACATGATGCAGGGTCAAGGTTACTCATTACCAGCGGATATACAGTATGTTGATGCAAGATGGGAAGTCCCTGTATTACTCCCGCTTCGCGATTGTCTTGCCCAAGAGCTCATCACCCTTTGTCAGCTTGATGGGTTTGTGAATCTCGTTTTCTTTCTAATGATTTCAAGAATCTTTCGTTAAATCATGCACACTAAGAGAAATTTACTCATATGACAGATGCGTATGCTTATTTTACTTATCTTGTATTTCTTTGACATAACAGACTGAAGACGTTATCTATGGTTAATGGTCCTCAGTCTGGGATCAATGCTTTGATTTCGTCATTTGTCTCAATTTTACAGGTATATAGCTGTCAGGCAATCCAGTTCTCGATTACAGTCTGTGTAAGTAGTTTAAGTACTAATTGTTCCCTTCTGAATCTCTTTTTGTCACTCAGCAAGAGAATCCCGCTCGGGAATGTACAATTGTGAGGACTGCCGGCAAGCTTACACCATTCAATTTCAATAAGTTAGCCGTTGTTGATGACCCAAAGGCTCATCTAGCTTCCCAAAAGCGTGAAAAAAAGTTCAACATAAAGTCAAACATCTCCACTCCTACAGAATCATTCTGTTCCTTGTGCTACAGCCCACTCCACAAATCCGACTCTCCAAGTTTCGACAGTTTTGTTGGTGAAGAACAGAATGCCGAGGGATTTGGAGCAACTTGTTGCTCAAGTTGCAGGTTTCAAATACTTCCTGCCGATTCCTCACATATGGAGCAGTTCTACTCACTCTTACCCCACCCAGTCATTTCACGACCAAAAATAACCAGCAGCGCTTGTGCCCAGAGACTGCTAAGGCAAGTTGTGCTCTACTTTTGTACCGTGGCTCCAAAAACATCCTTTTCTCTGTTTATTTTTGACGGTCTTGTTCCTCTTTGACATTTGTTTTATCGAAAGTTTGTTTCTTTCTTAATTTTTGGAATGATGAAGTCACATGTTTGGCACGGGTTGGGGCATTTACTGCTTGTGATATGATTTTTTTTCTTCATTCTTACGATTTAAAATTATGAGTTAGAGGTTCTTTACTTGCAGGGAGAGTATCCAGGATTTCCTGCTGTCCGACAGCGAAGATGGTTGTGATTCTTGAACTTTGCCTAACTGCCCTGTGAATGAAGGTTGGTTCGCCTTCAAGGATGACGAACTTCACTCTTTGAAGTCAGAAAATATATCGGAGCCATCAATCTGGCGCCTACCAGGCTACCATTCTTCCCGGCTGTGCCCCAAAGTGACGGAATCATTGTAACATACTAACATTACTTTCCCGAGTTATTGCTACTTGTACTTGCACCTCATTTTCGTAATCCTAGGGAGCATGAGATTAGTATTTTCTGATGAACTCGCGTCTGATTTTGTACGCTTAAGTTAAAGCTAGCATACTGCCTTCCTGTCCTTGTTTCTCCTCGGCTTGTCTCCGAGGAACATCAATATTCAAGAGGCCACATTACAGACTGCCATTATGGCGAAGTCGAAATGCACAGTGAAAGTAAAATGTATAACGTCTTAATTACTTAATAAAAGAATTTATAGTGAAAAGCAAACAAAAATGAAAAATGGGAACTAAAAAAACAGAAGAACGATACCGTCTTTTTTTTTTTTTTTTTTTGAAGTGAATGATCAATATCATTGATAATAAGTCATCCGGCATCTACAAATGATGTCACTGTTAGAACAAAGCGCTTCTGCATAGCCTTCTATATATCGTTATTTATTGACACGGCAACAAAGCGCTTCTGCATAGCCTTCTATATATCGTTATTTATTGACACGGCCTTTCGCGAAAGTATCTATAGATCTGATGAAATAGTCTCCAAAATGATGAACTTTCTCTATTTGACAAATAGTAGAGTAAGATATGACCTTAATTGTATCACCGTACGTAGAAATTCCATTGCTATCATGATCTTGGACATAGTTATTGAAATCTAAGCCGTAAAGGACTGAAATAATGGACGGAAAAACAATTCTTATAAAAGAGAGACTTTTATTGAAGAAGATTTGATTATCAGGTAGTGAGAATTAAATAATTTTTGGCGCTTATCATCGATTAATTATCGATGGAGACCCGGATGAAGGAGGAAAAGTTAGTTTTTTTTAGAGGAGGAAAAACTAGACCGTCTTAACTCTTAACACAATCGTAGTAATGAGATTATTGTTAAGATTATTCTCTCTAAAAAAACGTATTCTTAGTCGCATTATCGTAGGAGATGGAGAATTCGAACCCGGAAATAGTTATTTTTTTGGTTCAATAAACGGCTATTTTCCATTCTTTTGGACTGAAGTATGCTGAATTGAACTAACGGAACTAGTCGAAGTACTGAGACAAAATGACGTTCTTGTCCCCGGGGACTGCACTGAACTGAACTGACCTAAACCGGAAAAAAGTTCATATTTCCAGTGAAGGAACTTTTCTTTGTCTCCCTCAAGCTGTGAAATTAATGGAGTCACCCCAGTTTGATCACACCCCTTTCTACTGGTACTTTTTCTTCTCCTTCTCAACAATGTCATCATCCCATCAATCTCTTCTCTGCAAACACAAACACCCCCTTTTTTATTTATTTATTTATTTATTTATTTATTTATATGCTGTTTAATACTTATATAACCTGAATTCAAGTGGGTATGTTTGTTAATTGCATTTGATAAACAGGAAGATGATCAATGACCTGTGTGATTGATTTTCTTAATGTTAATCACTTATCTTAGTTCTAAATAATTTGGTATATTAATGGTTTATTGTGTAGTTATAATGTCAATGTTGCAAGAAATTTAGGGCTTCTTGTTGATTAGTACTCCTACCTTAACCTAATGGTCGAGACCAGTATTCCAGCACGCGACATTTGGTCACGCTGACTTGTTAAGCTAATCGTTGAGGTCCAACTGATATATTTATTTATATCACAGTATAACTGGTATTTGAGCACTCAACATTTGGTCATACCACGTTAGAGATGAACTATCTCGACCAAAACCCGTCTAATATTTGGTAAAAGCCTTATAACGGGAGGCACGAGCACGACAGAAGGGGGGGAAGGGAAACGCGCAGGTTCATGCTCGAGTTCGTGACTTTAGGGAGAATTCGCTATTATAGTTTTGCCATTGTAGTTCATTGTCATGGATTCTCCATTGCAAATGATTTAACCTAATGTGTAATTCATCGATTTGTTCACTCATTGAGTTACTTTAAGTTTGTGAGTTGTGACTCGATCTTTCTTTTGGGATTGAGTGAAATTTTCGCAAGGAAATGATGGATGAATCTAACTCGTGTAGCGCTTTGGCAGTGAGGAAAACATCTACAACCTTTGCAAGAAACTGTCTTCAGTTGGGTTCGCAGATGCAAACGGTTCTGATCTTTATGTTGTTTTTATATCTAATGATAAAAAACAGGCATGCCCACGTTCTCTCCTCGTCTTTTTGATTTTGTAATAGCTGACACGAGTGCGTGTTCAGACTCGGCTATATTTATGACAATTCTGAATATTTTGGCTTGAAATGAAGAGTCCGAGTGTCAATTATCGGACATCAGTTTTCAAGATAATTAGAAGAGTCGGAGTACCATAGATAATAGCATTGACCTTCATTGTCGGACATGCTAGCACTTTTCACGGTTTTGGTAATTCTTAGTTGAATTTAAGATGCAAGTGAAAACAATGTCCGAGGATTTACAGTGACATAAATTTAACCCCAATATTTGCAGTAGATCCCGTGTAAAATTTGCACTTTCAGTGTCGGGGTTGCGTGCACCTTGGCACTGTGGTAATGTTGTCGTTGGTGTTGTATTTGCTGCAGTAGATTCCACTCTGGCATCAGAAGGCTAGCCATAGGGCTGATGGCGTAACTCTTTGGGATTACCACGTAATCTGTGTACAGGTAAGAACCCTTCTTATCATATTCAGTATTTCAATTATTACCGTAAATGTCCTAGTTGGTTAAGACAGAGGTACCTTGGTAATACAGTACTATTGTAATGCGACTAAGTACGCTCTTTGTTTTACTTGGATCATTGCTTTATACAATATCTTCCAGAAAAAAGGGAGCGGTGAGGATCCTCAAGTATGGGATCTCGATTCCACGCTTGCATTTCCTTCTTCTCTCGTGACATACGCAACAGAAACATTCCAGCCATCATTTCAGCTCTTTTCAGAGTACCACAGGTTGGTTACGCAATATCTTCACTTGCATTGTTCCTTCGTATTTCTGATAAAACAAATTCTAATTACAATGTCTATACTCTATACCCTAACAATTTGGGCTGCCTGTACAGATTTTACCGCATAGTGCACGCTCCCATTTTCCTGCGCAGTTTTGCGTCTGATAGAAGGCACATGAGGGATTCTAATGGAGAGTGGACTGCTCAGCCACCTTCTTATGACCCGATCATCGCTCAAGGTAAGAAAAATATGACTTGAACATGATTGTAGAGTCCGTTCATGATCGTGTGAATGCTAGAATTAGCTACTGGCCTGGGTAGTTCTCAGACAGTCGGCAAAAATCTTAGTATTTTTACCGTCAAGCTGTTACTTTGTTGCTGCAAGTTACAACATTCAGCATTCACTTTGTTTTCATCGTAGATGGAACAGTCCACAACCTGAACGAGTACATGGAAATTCACAGTAGTGACGCCGTTACTAAAGTAGACGACAAAGTGATGAATGCAGTAAGCGGGGAGCGGCTGGGCGTGGTGGTTCACGAAAATCAGCTGCAACATTTCTTTGCTCATGTTTCGTCTGTAACTCCTGATTCATGAATTCGATACATACATTGCATTTGTCTGCAACTCGAGCTTTTCATTTTTATGAATTATATTGGTGGCACCTACTCTCTTTATTTTCCAAATAATATATCGGCTACCCACAAAAAGTTGCGTTTTATAAAATAAAAAAATAAAAAAAATATTATTATTATTATTATTATTTTATTTTTTTTAAACCAGAACTTATATTAAGATCAAAACAAATTACAAGAAGTTAGTGGGTAGCCGAGATACTATCTGGGCACCCACTTCCTTAGCGATAGAAAAACTAAGACGAGTAAAAATAAAAGCAGCTGCACGAGCTCCCGCGTCTTGAGAGATAGAGAATTTCTGAATCTTCTTGAGCAATGCAGTGGCCTCCGCGTCGAGCTCTCCTAGAGAAGAGAAAGAGAAAGGTAGGAACTCATACCCAGGTGCACAAATCTCCTTATTATTATTATTATTATTATTATTATTATAAGAAATAGTTTGGAAAATAGTGGGCAAGTGGCACTAATGGCTGCTACCATCTAGTCTCCAAATTTGAATGGTTAAGATTTTTTTTTTTTTTTTTTTTGACGAAAAACGTATTTAGTCGCATTAATATAACGGGAAGGGATCAAATCTGAGACTTATCGTTTAGGATATATCTGTCTTAATCACTGGACCAAGACATCTACCGTGAAATGTTAGAATTATCATTAAGATTAAACTGGAGTGCTAACTAACTAATAAAACAAGATTAGGGTTGACTAATGAGCAAGTTAGGAGTTGACTACGTCATTATTTCATAAACAATTTGCTCCTATTAATTAATTAAATTAATTAATTAATTAATTAATTAGTTAATTAATCAAGACTTAAAGGGAGGTCTTTTAAAAAAAGAAAAGAAAATAAGATATTACCACTAGTCCATCCACAATATTATTTTCAATTTTCCCTATCAATTTTGAAGTCATTGTTATAAATAAATAATACTTCGTACTCCGTATTTGGTTGAAAGGGTTAGATTTTGATCTGAAAAATATATTGATTAATTAATCAGTTAATTTTACGGGTTTGATAAATAACATACGAGTAAGTCTACTGGGAGAGACGAACTTTTGGTGAGTTTACTGAGAGACCAATACCTAATATAAATGAATACGTTTGTTATAAAAAGCGGTACAAACAAAGTTGTCATTTAGAGGTACATCTAATCATAAAAGTGGTACGAATAAGACTTAAAGCGGTGCAGTACAAGTGATAGCATATTGACAGGAATCTCGTAACTTTTTTTCCGATAAGCTGCTAATAGCAACTAACAACGTATTCAATTCATACACGAAAACAATAAGATCGTCACGTAATACTCAAATCTGCTAACTTTATCCGTTATAATAAATCTGCTTATATCGTTTGCCAAACAGAATCATAATACGTACGTTTTTTTTTTTTGAAGTGAAGATCAATTTCATTAATAATAAGTCATCCGGCATCTAAAAACGATATCAAATTGAACTTTTGTGAAAAAAAATAAGTAAAGAATAACCGTTGAGACAAAGATCACTATTAAAATAACGCGCTTCTGCATAGCCTGCATAGCCTTCTATTTATCGCTGTTTACTGACACAGCCTTCCGCGAAGTAATCTATAGATCTGATGAAATAGTATCCAAAATGATATAATCTGGATTCAAGTAAGCAGTCGGTAGGATCTCATGAACGTTACTCCCTCCGACCCATTATGATTTATCCACTTATTATTTTAATCCGTCACATTTGAATAAAACGGGTAAATAAATGAAAAGAAGAAAGACTCTGTCTCCTTCCTCTGCTCTGTGCTCTGTCTTCTTCTTCTTCTTCTTCTTCATTCTTCCTATATCTTAACCTCACTAACCCACTCAACCATTTCACCAATTCTCCATCCTCCTTCATCATTTCGGGTTCGTTCCTTAATTCTCCATTTTTACTTCATCCTATCTGTATTTTTTCGTTCGAGGCTTTTATTTTTTGGTTAAAGTAGTACGACTTCATCTTCTGAGACCGTCTCTTTAAAATTTTTGTGACGTTATCATAACAAAGTGGTGTTAACTGTTATTGTTAGTGACAGACAGGTGAGGTGATCGAGAAGGAAGAATGACAATGGCGTTCGATGCTGCTTTTCAAGGCGCGGGTCAAAAACTGTATCCTTTTTTTTTTTTACGATTGTCCATATATATATATACTCGATAGTATCTGTGATGAACATATCCGGTTTGGCTTTGAGTTCTTAACTCTTACATAAGAGGAACGGAGATATGGCGGATTGAGAATTTCGCACCAGTACCTTTACCCAAGTCTGATTATGGCCGATTCTACTGTGGCGACTCCTACATTGTTTTACAGGTCCTCCATTTTTCCCTGTCGAACTCAGTCTTACCATTCTCAACAATGCTGTTATCACACGTTAGAAAAACCGTTATTATTATTATTACATTCTGTACTTTCTGCTGATTATCTGTACTGAATGCATGATTCTGCAGACGAGTTCAGTCAGGGGAGGTGTTTATTCATATGACATTCACTTCTGGCTCGGAAAACAAACCACTCAGGTAAAAAAAAAAAACTCTGATCACGTTGACGTCCAACTAATATATTTATATGTTATCGTATTATTAGTATCAGAGGTGTTCGTCTTCCTACAGGATGAAGCTGGGACTGCTGCAATCAAAACAGTCGAACTGGACGGGTCTCTGGGAGGAAAAGCGATACAGCATAGAGAACCTCAAGGTTTCGAATCTAACAAATTTCTGTCGTACTTTAAGCCGTGTATCATTCCCTTAGACGGCGGGATTGCATCTGGATTTAAGAAGCCTGAAGAAGAGGAGTTTCAGACACGGCTGTATATCTGTCATGGCAAACGCGCTATCAAGATGAAACAGGTGATCTGAGCTGGACTCAACTGAAAGTGTCTGAATATAAGCTGGAAAAAACAGACGTGACAGAAGCTGTAAATTTGTTTTTTTTTTTGTTTTTTTTTTTTTGCAGGTCCCTTTTGTTCGTTCTTCTTTGAATCACGATGATGTTTTCATCTTGGATACGAAGGATAAGATCTATCAGTTTAATGGCGCGACCTCAAACATTCAAGAGAGGGCGAAGGCGTTGGAAGTCCTTCAGTTTCTCAAGGATCAATATCATCTAGGAACATGCAATGTGGCAATCATTGGTACTGATACCTCCTTCTGTCTCGTTCATCTGTTTACCTTTGATTAAAATATTTACCTGATTTGGATGATCTGATCGATCTTTTTCTAAGATGATGACGGAGAAGCGGAGGATGGATCTGAGTCTGGTGAATTTTGGGACCACTTTGGCGGTTTAGCCCCGCTTGAGGAAAAGATTACAGCGGACGAGGATGTTGTTCTTGAAGAAACTCCGGCTAAACTATACATGTATTCATGATTACATTCCCACTTTTTGTCGACCAGAGTGGCTATGATACGATATTAGATGAACCATCTGAACCAGAACCTGACGTTTTCTTTCATTTTTCCCTGCAGAATAAATGACGGAGATGTTCAATTGTTGGATGGTCACCTGTCGAAAGAGTTGATGGAGAGTAACAAATGTTATCTACTAGATTTCGGAGATGAAGTATATGTTTGGTTCGGTCGTGTAACACAAGGGGAGGATCGAAAGGTGGCATCTCAATCCGCTGAGGTAGCTACACTCCTCCTCCTATGTACGACTTTTCACCGTTTTCAGGCAATAATGCTTATTATTGCTGTCTTTGAATACTTTCTATATCAGGAATTTCTGAAGAGCCACGACAGGCTGAAGTCAACCCGTATAACTCGTGTTGTTCAAGGATACGAGTCATATTCATTCAAGTATCACTTCGACTCTTGGCCGACTGAGACTGCTGCAGCAGCTCCTAGCATTGAAGAAGGACGAGGAAAAGTCGCTGGTATGTAATGCTATCAACTCAACGCGCTCTTCATCGCCTGTTAATAAACATTTGCAGAAAATCAGATGCTTAAATTTCATCTCTTCAGCGTTCCTGAAGCAACAAAGAGCCGGTGTCAAAAGCGCAGGCAAAAGTGATGCTGTAAATGAGGACGTTCCGCCCCTTCTTGAAGCCGGTGGAAAAACTGAGGTATGGAGAATCAATGGTAGCGACAAAACTCCAGTGGCGGACGAGGATGTTGGTAAATTTTACAGCGGGGACTGCTACATTATCTTGTATACTTACCTCACCGGTGATCAGAAAAAAGACGACTATTACTTGTGCTGGTGGATCGGAAAGGACAGCGTCGAGGTAGCATTTCTGAACTCTCAAGTGAAAATTCAGTACAGGGTACGCTTTGCTTATTTGTTTGGCTGATGTTCAGGATGATAGGATGACGGCCTCAAACTTGGCGACTGCAATGTGTAATTCATTGAAAGGAAGACCTGTTCTGGTATATTTCATCCTACTGATCGACATCTCGATTCATTCCATTAATCTTTTGCCTGAGGGTGCTGTTTTGTAACCTCGTGGCTGACACAGGGTCGGATATTCCAAGGGAGCGAACCGCCTCAATTTGTTGCATTGTTTCAACCTATGGTTGTGCTCAAGGTAATGATGAATGTTCATGTGAATTTTCTCTTGTTTTTCTGTAACGGTAACTGTCGGAGTTGGTTTATCGATCCTGCATCAATTCATTCGTAAGCTGTAATTTTTTTGAGTAGGGTGGACTCAGCGCCGGGTACAAGAACTTTGTGGAGGAGAAAGGCGTGGCTGACGAAACATATTCAGTCGATGGTGTTGCTCTTATTCAGATCTCAGGGACTTCTTTGCATAACAACCAAGCCATACAAGTTGATGGGGTATGCGTGCACTAAACACTCTTCAAACTCGATGCTCATTACTCATTACAAGTTATCTGTTCTTGATTTATTACGAGTATCTATACTGATACAGTATTATGCTTCTACATTGTCCTGCAGGTGGCTTCGTCACTGGATCCAAACTGTTGCTTTGTACTGCAATCGGGTTCATCGATTTTCACTTGGCAGGGGAATCAGAGCAGTTTCGAACAGCAACAGCTCGCTTCCAAAATTGCTGAGTTTCTCAAGGTTTGTTTTCGTTTTAGTTTGAACTTGACTTCAGCTTCTTCGAGACAGACTGTCGTATTTCCTCTAATATGTTTGATCAGTCGCTAAGCCACGGCCTTGCGACTCTTTTACCGGGTTATGCTAGTGACATTGATGTCGTTTAATGCTGAAATCTAAACGTGATTTCGTCCACAGTTCCACGTGTAATATCTTTTATCGTGGTTCATTGTCAGCCTGCAGGAGATTCTATTAAGCGTGTTAAAGAATGGACCGAAACTTCATCCTTTTGGTCTGCACTCGAAGGGAAACAAGCTTACGCAACCAAACAGTCGTCTCGAGAACTTGTCAGAGACCCTCATTTATTCTCTTTTTCGGTTAAAAAAGGTTTAACTTCGCGTCTTCGCCCTTATCGTTTCCCCTATTTCTTTTCTTTCCCTATAATTTGTACTGATACGTTTTTTCCCGTGTGTCTTGGCTTCCGACTGACAGGAAAGTTTCAGGTATGTTTACTCTTCAAGGCGTCTTTCAATCTGCGTCTTTTAAAAAAAAAAAAACAATGTTCTGTACTTCCTTCTGTGTCTTATCAGGGTCGTCGTTTGATGTACATTGCAGATCGAGGAAATCCACAGTTTCACGCAAGACGATCTCTTGACTGAAGACATGGTGATACTCGACACCCGCATTGAAGTTTTCGTTTGGGTAGGTCAGTCAGTTGACCCTAAAGAAAAGCCGAAAGCTTTTGAAATCGGCCAGGTATACATACTATTCCGAAGCTGTGATGTTTACTGATCAGGATTCAGGATACAGGATACGTCTATGCGCGACTTCTTTCATATACTTTTAATTTTTCTTCCTATTGCAGAGTTATGTTAAACTGGCTGCTTCACTGGAAGGTCGGTCTCTCCATATCCCACTGTACAGGATCTCGGAGGGCAATGAACCATGCTTCTTCACGACATACTTCTCGTGGGATTCTGCTAAAGCAAATGTACGACTATCTCTACAGCGTCATAATAGCTTGTGTGTCGAAGCCTGTGCAGCTATACATAGCGCTGCGTTTTGTTGTTGTTGTTGTTGTTGTTGTTGTTGTTGTTGTTGTTATATATGAATGCTGCTCACGCAGAAAAATTGTACGATTGCAGGCGCAAGGCAATTCATTTCAAAGGAAGGTCACGGCAATGTTTGGCGCAAAGCGTTTTGTGCAGGTAAATCTGACAGAAAGTACTACTGTTATCCAGAGTTTCGACAGGATGATCTGATGTCTGTGTTTTCATTGTATGGTGTGTGTGTTTTTGAAGCTTTTACGGAAGCCAAAGGGATCGAGTGGTGGTGGAGCAACACAGAGAGCTGAAGCATTGGCCGCCTTGTCGTCAGCGTTCAACCCATCATCATCAACCGAGGAAAGGCCTACATCTCCAAAAGTAAATACATCGTCGACTGATTTGTTTGTTTGTTTTCCTACTGTAAGTACTCGAATTTATGAAGTTTGTGTTTTGACGAATCTCAGAAGCCGTTTCTCATTGTTGCAGAAGTCAAGGAATACGCAAAGGGCGTCTGCTTTAGCTGCTTTGTCATCCGCGTTGAATTCTCCAAAGACTGTATCACCAACTGCTCCAACAAGACCAGTGAACACAGGTCGGGAATCACATACCGCCATTGCATTGCATTGACTACTCTGATCTTTCTTCTGATTCTGCAGCAGACGTCAACTGATTTACATCGTCTCATTGCAGGTGCAGAAGAAACTGAAGCCGAAGCCCTTACAGAAAGCGAGCCTGTACTACCTGTGACGACCAATGATGAAGAACTAGCATCAAACGAAGAGAGGTACGATTCAGATACTGGGCCAACATTCAGTTACGAGCAGCTCAAGGCTAAATCTGAAGATCCCGCGACAGGGATTGACTTCAAACGAAGAGAGGTATACGTTAACTCGACCAGAATTCACTGTTTTATTTATTCTCTTATGCAGCAGCCTAAATATTCATTCATTTGGTGATCAATGTAGGCCTACTTATGCGACGAAGAATTTCAATCAATTTTCGGGATCAGAAAGAACGATTTTTACAACCTTCCTGCATGGAAACAAGACCTACAAAAGAAGAAATTCGATTTGTTTTAAATACCAACTCCATTTCCGATGCTGTACATATACGGAGTAATATACATGTTCATCGGAGATGTCGCTGTCGCTGTCGCTTATACTTTGTATATATGAATTTGTTTTGTGATCGACTGTTGTATGATTCTGCTTTGTCTGTATCTATCCATGTGGGTGATATTTCATATTTGACACGTCACAAGTTTGTTTATGACAGATCAGATATGCTCGTCATGAACTAGTTTTTGTGCAGACGGAAAAACTTTATTTGCTTTTGAGATTTTTTTTTTTTTTAAATTTTTTTTTTTTTTTTTTTTTTTTTTTTTGCAGTTTTCTTGTGTTGATGATAATAATGTGAAGTGTGGATAGCAATGGGTAGGAGAAAAAGAAGTGAGAATCCATTCTTTTTTGGTGTCGAATAAATATGAGCAATCTTTATCAAAAAAAAAAAAAAAAAAAAAACTAAGTTGTGGTGTGGGAATATTGCTTAGAAGGTAAGGTAACTAGGTAAAGGATAGAAGAGCATATTTCTCACTACGTCTAGAGCTGGCAAAAGCTAACCCAACCCGACTTGCTCAAAACCTGACCCGTTAGAATTCGGAAATGTAGGCACCCAAAACCGACTCGAGTGACTCGATTGCCACCTCTAATGTCTATGCCCCTTCTCTCGATCTAGGGGTCTCTGCCCTTCTAGAGCAGGCAATTCGACGTGTCTGGTCGTGCTTCGTACCAGCCCGCCATGCCCAACGCCAATGGCACGGCCCGTGGCCTGGTCTAGGTCGTGCCTGTGTCTTCACATTTTTTTCCCTTCTTTCACTGTGTTGAGCAAGGACGAAGCTCACTTCTCGTCGAATCGCTTTCCCTTTCTCGTCGGGCCGGGCCGTCGTGCCTTAGGCCCGAATTGCCTGCTCTAGCTCAGTCGAGTGTACATTTGGAGCATGAATTAGATTAGTTTACAGTTTTAGACAGGCCTAATCATGGTTCAAAATCTCGGTGTCAGTCGTTAGTCATTGGTACAACTAGGGTATGATTTTGAACCACGACTTCAATGAAGTTCATTAGTGATAGGATTGGAATCAGGAATCGAACGGGTTGGAAACACATAGGAAGGGCGTGATGGACATAAAGTCATAATAGGATAGGAGTGTGAAAATAGTGTCGGTGAAGGTTGCTTTCCATTAATTTTTGCAACAATAAATAGAGTGAGTTTGATCCACTTGTGTTCTTATTGTTGTTGTACGCTCCATATATATAGAATAGCACAAAAGGCCCATTTTACTGCGAGTGGGGAATCCAATTCACTACTCATTCAACCATCCCTATCATTCATCAATAACTCAACTCTCTCTCTTACAGACATATCCGTCACAAACTTATACGAGATCCAATGAAAAGGTGACACGTGAAGTCAAACTCATGAGAAGGGTCAAATTACATATAAAAAAACATTCCTAAAATAAAAAGACAAACAATTCATTGAGATGCTCCAATATGGAATATACAAACAATTCATTGGGACGGAGGGGAGTAACAGGTCAAATATATAATTATATAGAAGTAGGTGAGAAAAGACAACTCATGCACTATCTGGCCTATCCCAGAAACATTATGTCTTTTTGTCTTATCTCTTTTATTTGACCGACCAGTTACAAATTTATGACGGATATTAGTGTCGTAAACAAGAATCGAGGATCATTCAATGTCACTTTATTAGAGGAGTACTACTTTAATTTCACCCTAGTTCTTCCTCCTTGTCTCTTAACTCTAACTACCCATGACTACCTCTCATTTTCAGTCTATCTACTAGTACCATGTATCACTCTCATATGATATCTAGTGCTACATGAAATTGTTATTCAAACATGTGAATGAAACCATCTACTATAACTATCATTGTACTCCATATAAGTTATTCACCTTATTTCACATTTTAACACGGTTTTAAAAAAAGTTAATAAGTTGACCGGAAATTAAGAATCGATGAGTTAATTAGGTAAAATAGTACGGAGTAGAAGCGTTTGGCAAAATAGTTGGTTGATACAGAGTATTTGATAAAACCCAAAGAGTTGTATGTATTATTTTCCTTGATAAAATGACGTAACCAGACTTTCGTTATATAGACCATAAAAAAACAAATCAACTAAGGGATGACCCTGAGGGTGGTTTAGAGGGTCGGTAGTTTAGGGTCCAACCGTCCAAGTTTGAGAGGGGCTTAATATTTACTCGAACGATCACCTCTTAATTACGTGTATTCAGGGATTTTCTAGAGCGCACCTAAGATAACGACCGCGGGTTAACGAAATCAGTTTGGGGAAGTGGGAAGCAAGACTAGTACCGTAGTCTGTAGTCTGTAGTCTGTAGTGACTCTACTTGTGAATCACCGCCTGCTGCTTACTGTACTCCGTATTTAAATTGCTGCTGTTGTACGCATTTATTCACTCCCACATCGGCGCCAGGTTGACTACCCTACCTTCCTTATAAATGTCCCTCACTTTCTGAATTCTACGATTTCAACGAAGTACTTAAATTTCATTTACAATCTAATTATCCTGATTACGTTATGATTACAAAAATTGTTAATCTTTTTAAAGACGGACATATTAGACCGTCTCACATACGCTTATTGTTTTTATTTTGGTTCAGTGAAGAACGAACTTAATCGCATTACTACAATATAGGGGGAGGGGGAATTCGAACCTGAGACCTACTGTCCCAGAGCACTAGGCTAAGACATCTTCGGTACATACGCTTATTGTGATACACATCATTATGTGAGAGGTTTCACCAGTGGCGGACCCAGAAATTCAAGAGAGGGGTTCACTTTTAAAACCGTCTCATACGAGAATTTGTCTAAAAAAAAGTAGATACTATAAATTAATTAAAAACCAAAATTCATCGTGCCGCCACATAATTGCATATCGTCGGTTAAACTATAAATATTAAATAAAACTCAACTAGATTTTTCGTAACTAATTTGAAATACTCCGGGGGTGAAACACTATGAAATACTCGTACTATATAGTAATAAATAGAAAGTGAAAGAAATCAAACCAATATGAGTCTTTAAAAAAGAAAATGTGAAATATATCAATGAAAAGGAGGAATTGATTTCTTATCTTTCACCAAAAAAAAAGGGAGTAATACAAAAAGCTTTCACAAAATTAGGGTTACACAATTGAGAATTATACGTATTATTTAATTAAGTGTAGTTACGTAATTAACATTAACAAAGAAAACCCAAAAATTGACATAAAAATATACTCGAAATGCTAAAAAACTTATAACCCAAAATAAAGAATTAATGAGAACTTAACAAATAAATAACATTAAAAAAAATCCAAAATCAGGTTCCACAATTTGGAGTTGTATTTAAATTAACAAGTACTCCGTACTCCATAATTGACAATAACAAAACAAAACCTAAAATTTGATATAACAAAGTAAGTAGATTAGGATTTAAAATTGATAATTGAGAATAGAGAATTTCTAAATTAGGTTTGAAAACTTTGTAGTTACAGTAGACTAATAGTGATGAGGGAGGGGATTTGAACCCCCGCTGACTCTGCCATAGGTCAAGCTCATTACCAATGCGCCACCCCAGTTCCACTTATTTCACGCTCACTTAAATTATACAAGTACCCATCCTATTAGTATTTTCTCAAAAAAATAATAATTGAAAACCGAAGGGTGCGCACGTGGGGTGCTGTGTGCACCTCTAGGTCTACCACTAGGTTTCACGATAAATTTATTGTGAGATCGCTTCACCACTTAGAGAATTAGTGAGTCTTTAATCCGTATGCCATGCATAGTTTTTGTTTTATATGGGTATATGTTAAAAAAAATTGTCACTTATAAATAGTATCCAAAAAAAAAAAAATGAATGGAACTCAACGGAAATAGCGATGACTATTTGTCATGTTTTGAGGAGGGTGTGTGTGAAAGGTAGTGTTTGACCCACAGCTTTTCCAATAACCGACAACACTATTGTATTACTCTCTCCGTTCAAGTCCAAGCTTCCCTTTTGCTTTTTCACGTTTGTCAACGCGCATTTTGCATCGTTAATATCTTTCGTAACATATTAGTAAAAATTATGAAAATTGGATATTAATAATGTACTTTTAAAGACGAATCAAACAAGATCTCACATAAATATATTTTTTCTAATAGATTATCGTGAATATCGAAAGTTATCCTTGATTGTGAATAGTGTCAAAACAAGGAAGGGAAAACTTGGACTTGAACGGAGGGAGTACTTGCTTGGTTGCATACTTGTATTACTAACTGCTGCCTCCAGCTTTATTCCCCTCATGCTTCACTCCTTGGAATTGCCGGTATATTTATGTTACGGAGTATTTTATAATGGATCAAATATAAATACATAATACTCGTAATATTTATTCGGATTAAAAAAATTATGTAACCTTGAAAATAACGATGTTTTATCCTTACTTAATTAATAATACCGAGTATTACAAACCATAGAGTTTTAGTTTATAATCTTATAACAATGTGCCAAATATGTCTCATCACAAAGGGTAAAGTTCTTATTTGTGATGAATATGACAAATAATAGTACTCCGCAGTCACTTGGATAAATAAAAATAAACAATCTCTATTTGTGCACTGTTCCATTTTGTATGTCCTCCATACATTTTCCAACACATTTTAACGATTATCATATTTGTTGTACTATCTCCGTTCAAGTCGAACCTTATTTCTTTTTGGGACGCTCAAGTCCAATTTATCTATTTTCATTTTTGTCATTATTTTAATATTAAACAAATACTTTAAACTTTACCTATTTAAATAAATGTTCCTATCTACCCTATATTTAATACAATATCAAACAAATATTTACTCCCTCCCCACCACAATGATCTTCCCACTCCATAATGGCACATGGATTAAGAAATGGGTAATGAAAGGTGGTAAATTGTTGGGTGGGGTTCAAGATTTCAAATCACAAAAAGTAATCAATAGAAAGAGAGTATAATGGATAAATAAGGAAATTTTTGAAGTGGGAAAATCTTAGTGGAGTTTCCTTTTAAGGAAAGTGAGAAAATCTTAATGGTGGGGAGGGAGTAACTTTTTACTCATTTGTACCTTTAATATTAAACAATCGATTTCTTAGAACTTGTTAACAAAGTAAAAGTGAATGTTCGACTTGAACGGAAGAATATACTCCCTCCGATTTTTTATTATCTTTCTTATTTCCTTATTGGGCTGAAACACCTTTTCTTCCCTATTTCTATTTTGGGCCATCAACATGTGGTCTAGAATCACCCTCACATTTCCCTCTCTTCCTTCTTTTATTTTGAACCCCACATTCTTACTCCCTTATTTTCTTCCCCAAAACCAAAGGGGAAGATAATAAAAAATCGGAGGGAGTATATTTTATTTATGCAATTTGCTGATATCTTGGAGAACCTATAGAAGAATACACAAATACTCCGAGCTGAACTAAACTAAACTGAACTGAAACTGACTGAATATAAGTCCAAAAGAACATGACGTTAGTGTGTTACGGATATCGATAAGCAGGGGTTGAGTGATTTACGCCTCAAAATAGAGTGTACTTTGTGTTGGGAAAACACAAATTGACTCTTTTGAGGAACAACCGGAACGGAACCACTCTCCGTCTTATTCTCTCTCTATCCAAACTCTTCTCACATGTCCTTGGCTCTCCAACCCAAATCCCCATTCATTCCATAATTACTCTTCATTCTATCGTTAAAATTAGTCGGTCTCTCTTACGACAGATATATCCATCGTAATTTTAAAACGGATCAAGTAGAAGAGATAAAGACAAATATTTTATCTAGGTCACACCAACCTCACTTTTGTTTTATCCCCTTATATGATATCTATTTGACCCATCATACGTCTGTGACAGATATCTCCATCACAAATCAGAATTTGCATTGATAAAACTAAACCCAGATTATTACATATTTCAATCAATATTTCAGTCATAAACTTATATAATAAGTCAAATAAAATAAAATACGAAATACTAACAAAATAATTGTCCTAATAACTAAATAAAAAATTTACTTAACTTGTTTTAATCTTAAAACGTATATAAACGTCTTAAAATTAAAAATAAAATACGGAGTATCTCATTATACTGTACTCCTATTATGAACGAGTAGGTCTACGGAAAGACTCTCACTCGCTAAGTTAGTGAAAAAAATATGACTAATCTCTCGTTAACTTTAATACTCCTAAAAAGATTGTTTCTTCCTCGTTTTTGTGATGGGTAGGTCTCCTGAGAGACGGTCTTTCAATAACTTTACTGAGAGACTAAGTACAAATGAAAGTAACAGTGATACCAAACCTAATAGAAGTAGGTACGATTAACATAAAAGAGTATACAAATATAAAGAGGTACGCTTCTTATAAAAATAGGTACAAAACAAAGTTGTTATTTAAGGGTACGAATAGAATCTAAAGTGGTACTGAAGAGTGGTCTCTCCCAAGAATTTGTGTTTTGTGATTATGAGCACTGATATTCAACTCCTTTGAGATTATTGCTTATCAGCTGTTATCCTTAATACTTTTAGGGTTAATAATACTAATAATGAGCATGATAAGACGACTACCTCCTTAATTGAGACATAATTACACCGACACATGTGATAACATATTTCATTCCACTATTACCATCCATCATACGACCTACAGTACTATTCTTTTTTATTCTTCCTTCGATTCTTTATTCGTTCCTTTAATCACAAACCCACCCCCACATTTTCACTTTAGTCAATTCTTTATTCATCCAAATTAAAGACGGTTCCTAAATAACATTATCATCATAGATTTTGAATGAGATCATCATCATCATCGATTTAGAATGAGCTCATGCACCTACAAAAATCAGTTAACTAAACTCACGAATGGTCACTCAAATTGCACTAAAGAACCATACATCAAATATCTGATAATATCAACATCAATGCACCAGATCCCATCATAACTTCACAGTTAATCGTGCTTAAGCGAGAGTAGTACTAGAATGGGTGATCTTTTAGAAAGGTCTCGTGTTGCACCCTTTAAAAGGACCCGCACGGGTGGATCCTAATGGTTAAAACATATAGTCATAACTCATGACCCCATGGATTTCAGGCTATTGCGTACATCCGAGGAATTACCCAAAGCGTACTAAAAATAGCGGCTGCAAGTTCCCTCGTCGCCAAAAAAAATCTGATATCATATTTCCAAAATCGAATGGTCTACAAATAGTATGAACATTACATAATAAATCTGCATGACACACAAGAATAAATAACCGCCCTATCTATCTAGTAATTATTGTCTGAAACGATCTTACCTCGTGAAAAACATCACGCAGTGAAACCGTCTCAATCTATAATTTGTACCGCGACAGTAACTAACTTGATTTACTGCTTGATTTACTTGTTGTAGAAGTATTAAAACAATCAGTATAAAGTGAAGTAAATAATTTATGCGACAAACAAATCTCCCTCATTACAATCGTATCCACATTAAACCCACCGCTGTTCACACGTTGTACCACGCTGAAATACTCCGACGTCAAACCCATAAAACTCCAACCCGATTCACTTCCCGAGTTGAACCGGACCAGCGCGCCCGAGTCCGGAATCGGCCCGGTCGGGTTGATCATGTTAATGGTTTTCAGCAGGTGCCCGCTGTGAACGAGTTGGTTCACTACGCTCGACTCGGTCACCGAGTTCCGGTTTTTTCCTTTGTGGTCAATGCTGACCCGGACGATTTCGGTCAGGGCCGCGTTGGTGAACCGCCGCAGTCCTCGGGTCCCACCGATTAGTACTCCCGGGTTGACTTGACTCTTCTGGTCCGGGTTCGGGTTGGAGTTTTTCCTTCCGTGGCGGAAGGACGGGTTGGGGTTGGGGTTGGGGTTGGACCAGAGGTAAACCGACTCCGCGGTCCGGTTTCTGACCCGGGTAAACGGGTCGGATACGACCAATGCGGTTTTGGCGTCGACTAACATCACGTGCTTGTAGTTACGCCGAACCCGACCCAGTAACATCGGGTAACACGCCCACCGACGGAGCTTCATCGGCACGTGATCCAAGAACCCGGATAACGTGTCCTCCGGATCCAACTCGGACGCCTCGAACCCCACCACAGACCCGTAACTCGGCCGAGTCAACTCACCCACCGACGTCGAATTCAAACTCCCCCCTCCGCCGCCGGAACCGCCGCGCCTCCCCCAGAGAGGCTCCTTCCCGCCGTCACCAACCGGGCGGAGGTACTTCGACAACCCAGGACCCAACTCACCCCGCCCGAGTTGCTCCCCGAGTCGAACGAGTCTAATCAGCGAGTCACACTCAGACTTAATCATATCCCTGAGCTCGGCCGCCATGGACAACGAAGGGAAAACGAAAACAACATCGACCCGAGAAAGAAGACCCGAATGCATGAGAACCCGGACAAAAGTCCGGACATCATAAACCGTCGCATCCTCAGAAACATGAGACACAATCAAGTCCGACATTGCCTTACTCCCCCTCAAATAAAGCTCCCCAATCCCCTGCAATGCCGACCCATCACCATCACCGCCATTTCTGAAACTCGATTTCTGTTTGAGAAGCCTGCGTGAAGACGAAACAGAGGTGTTTCCGTTTCCGTTACGGTGAATAATACTCGAGGAAGAAGAAGAAGAAGACGAAGACGATGAAAGGAGAGTGAATAAGAGAAGAGTGGTGAAGAGTAGAAGAGCGCAAATTGAGAGAGTAGATTGAGTTCTGGATAGAAGTAAGTTTGACGAAGATGAAGAAGAGAGAAACAATGAAGATTTTCTCTTATTATTATTATTATTATTATTATTAAAATTATCATGTAGGTGGTTATGGTGGTTGTTGTTGTTATGGAAGAAGATGAAGAGTAAACCCATTCCACCACCCCACCCTTCACCATTGTTGTTGCTGAATGACTTCGATGTGGTTGAATTCACCATTTTTACAGTTTTTCTGGGAAATAGGGGAGTCACAGTCTTTGGTTTGGGAAATGCAGGTATGAAGAGGGAGGAAGAAGATGATGATGAGAGAGGAAGTTGGTAGAGAGTGAATGTGATTTGGGTGGTTCTACTTTGTTTCTCCAACAATGGGTTTTCTCTATATATTTATATCATCACACATTCACACCTCATTATTAATTTGATTTAGAAAGGTTTGTTCGTTTGAGAGACGTTAATAGTTTAATTTCGAAAAGATTCACGTAAATATTGTTTAAGTACGATAATCTAAACAAATACGGTAAGTATATATATATATATGTATATCAATTTCTTAGAATAATACTCCCTCCGATTTTTTATTATCTTCCCCTTTGGTTTTGGGAAAGAAAATAAGGGGTAGGAATGTGTGGTTCAAAATAAAAGAAGGAAGAGAGAGAAATATAATGGTGATTCTAGACCACATGTTGATGGCCCAAAATGGAAATAGGGAAGAAATTGTGTTTCAGCCCAATAAAGAAATAAGGAAGATAATAAAAAATCGGAGGAAGTAGCATTGTTATTGTTTGTTTAATTCCAAATTGGGGATTCTTTGTTTGATTTTGATTTGGTGTTGTTATAGAGGATGTTTTCGTTTAATGGTTAAGAGGAGGATGTTCGTTATATTTCACCCAAAAACAAATGTGTTAATGATAAAAACTCGGAATAACTATTAATTAATCTAAAATGATCTATTTTAACTACTCCCTCCCCTCCACAATGATCTTCCCACCTTAATATGGCACATGGATGAAGAAATGGATGATAAAAGGTGGTAAATTGTTTGGTAGGGTTCAAGATGTCAAATCACAAAAAGTAAGCAATAGGAAGAGAGTATAATGGATGAATATGGAAAGTTTTGAAGTGGGAAAATCTTAGTGAAGTTTCCTTTTAAAGAAAGTGGGAAGATCTTAGTGGTGGGGGGAGGGAGTATAATTAATTAATGAAGTACGAGTAGTTTTTACTCATATCTCTGTTAAATTATACTCCCTCCTCCCCACATTGATGTTCCCATTTCAATATGGCACATTGATTAAGAAATCGATAATGAATGGTGGTAAATTGTTTGGTGGGGTTCAAGAAGTCAAATCACAAAAAGTAACCAATAGAAAGAGAGTAAATTGGATGAATAAGGAAACTTTTAAAGTGGAAAATCATAGTGGTGTTTCCTTATTAGGAAAGTGGGAAAATCATAGTGGGGTGGAGGGAGTAAGGAGTACAACGATTGTACTGACACCTTGCAACAAATATCATAACTTGTGGACACAAAAATGGGACAGGTAATCCAGGCCGGTGACCATGAGTCTGACTTGAGAGTAATTGAGTGCAGAGTACAATCTTAAATTCATAATTAGTGTACTACTCCAGTACTCCAGTAGTAGTGGCACTACTTTCACTTTTTTCCACTTTCAATGGATCATCATCTTCACTTTTTTCGCTTGAATTCGGCTGATGATTACAAGTTTTAATCAATAATATTTCATCTTTGCGGACGATAGCTGTATACGTAATACGGAGTACTTTAGTAGGGAATCATGTTCAAGGATTTTGATTGGCAAAAATCGACAACTTTTAATCATTTTGTAAGGATTCGTGATATTGAAAGTTACCTCCTAGTTACTCTGTAGTCTGTATTATGGATAAGTCAAACGGTTAAAACCAATTAGCAAACAAATAGCATAACGAATTTTCTAACATAAGTCAATATTAATTTCATAAATATTTACGTGGATATTGTCTACGTACGGAAAATATGAATTTATATAGTACAGTAACATAATTCAATTTGTGATTTTTTTTAGAAGTGCAATCTCAAAACTTATTTGATTTGGGTTCATTATTACTCTATATTACGATTATCTTCACCAAAATACATACAAACAAGGATAAAAAATATAATTCTCTGCCATTAATTTAATCGTGGTTTCCCTTTATATATATAAGAATAAGTAAATAAGCTAACAATTATTTTTTGACTATATTTCTTGAAAGATATCACACATACTCTATAATATTTTCGGAGATTGTAAGAAAAATACGGACTAATTTGCAATTTATCGGAAATAGTTTTGCCCAAAATCACTATTGATGTATACAGTAAGATAATTATTATTCCTAAATTTGTAGTAATAGATTGATAAACATAAAAGAAATTAATAACGAAATTAACACTTTAAATAGCCTCTCAAGCAAAAATAATTTTATGATAATTTATCCAATTATAGCAAAACTATATTGAAATTCGGAAGATGTTAAAACCTTTAAATGTGATGGAATGTTCGCATTTTAGAATTCAGACAATGTATTTTATTCAGCTAATTCGGTTGACACAAACCCTTTATTAAAGTTAATTAACCTTTTGATCTATTTCAATCGAATAATCCATTTACGACATAGATGAGTTGGTCTGTTGGTGAATGGTGACGTTCCTAACATATTTTAAAATCGAACATATAGTTCATGATTATTTTGAGTTAATGGCTCTTACGAGTTGGTTAGCTTAATGAGTTATACATGATCGAAATTGTAAAATATGATTATTCTTACTAATAGATAGATTAATTAAATAACTCAAATATATAATTAAATCGACTGTAATTAAATTATGAGGGCGATAACTCATTTGGCAGATCGAACCCTTCACAATCACATTTATTTGACTAATTATTTTTCTAAAAATGAAATCATGAAAGATATTCATATTATTATTGAATTTTTAATCGAGTAGATCTCCTGAAAGACGGTCTATCATTAACTTTACTGAGAAACTAATTACAAATGGAAGTAACAGTGGTACCAAACCTAATAGAAGTAGCTACGATTAACGTAAAAGAGTATATAAATATAAAGATGGTACGCTTCTTATAAAAACAGGTACAAAACAAAGTTGTCATTTAAAGGTACGAATAAAACATAAAGTGGTACTGAAGAGTCGTCTCTCAATAAGTTATTGAGAGACCGTCTCTCCCAAGAATTTGTATTTTTAATTTGTTTATTATAGAGGAAAATAATTAATGAATTGACAGAGGAAATGACATGAAATCCATATGAATGAATATAAATGTAATTTGCCCTATGACTCAGGGCATCACAAGTACTGTAGTATATATAATGTCTAATCTTAATCATTGTGATAATGTGATTTCTCTTCCATAACCTCCTTCCACATGGACATCTATACCAATATACCATGACATAAAACTCCGCTGGTCTTGTGACAGAATTATCCGTTGTATTATTTTAATGGATCAAATAATAATTATTTTGATAGATAAATACTCCGTACAAAGCATTAACATGACATATCTTTCTATCTAAATGAACATTATTTGACCCGTCATATCAATATGATGGATATGACAGTCACATGAATAAAAAAACTAAGGGATTCCCATCTCTTTTGTCTTAACTAATGACACTGATCAATTGATTAATCACCTGGTCGACCGATTTTGATTAAAACAAATATATCCGTTTTAATACTAAAATAAAATTAAAACAGATCAAATAATATCTCATTTGATCAAATAGCAGGATTATTGTTTCGTTAATATCGAAGAAATTTGACTTTTATAGGAGTATACATTTTTTTTTTCTTTCTTATTTAATCTGTTATAAATTTGTGTCGGATATCTCGAACTGAAATGAGTGATGATTAGTCCATGCATGGCATGAATTGGTCCCCAAATACTACTTTTGTTGTCTTGGGTTGATAACGGTTCCAGTCTAGCCAAAATAGGGATACATGTCGTAGTCTCCCTTTTATACCTTTACTACGTATAGAATCTTCCTAAATTTTTGTTTGATTAATAGTATTCCCTTCGATTTTTTATTATCTTTTCTTTTGGTTTTGGGGAAGAAAATAAGGGTGTAGGAATGTGTGGTTCAAAAAAAAAGAAAGAAGAGAGAGAAATATAAGGGTGATTCTAGACCACATGTTGATGGTTCAAAATGAAAATAGAGAAGAAAGAGTGTTTCAGGCCAATAAGAAAATAGGAAAGATAATAAAAAATCGGAGGGAGTATGTAACAAGAAGATGCCCATCCTTTTACCTACGTGTAATCCATTCCATTTGGTTGTTTGCGTTTACTTTTTCACACTTGTCAATGCACGTTTTCTTTTGTCTATATTTTTAGTTACGTATTTAAAAAAAAATATAAAAATTTGATATTTATAACGTATTTAGTTAGACAATTTAAACCAGATCCCACGTGACTATATTTTATCTTATATATTACTACAAGTTATATTGACGATTTCACTCACCTATAAATAGTGCCCAAAAAGCAAACGCAAACAACCCAATGGAACAGAGGGAGTATGTCCCGTCTTCCTTTAAAAAATAAGATAAATGTACAGTATAATTTATTTTTCGATTCATTTTCAAGAGCTTTATTTTGTCTCAGATATTTCAATACAAAACAACAAGGTTTTTAGGCGTTTAGCCTTCCTTGTGACGGATTATCCATCGTATTGTTATAACGAGGAGTCAGATAATAACCATTTAATTTGATAATAATATAACATGTTTATCGAGAATAAGACCATTTTTGCTTAGTACAATTAAAGTAAATAAATATTTGACTTGTTACGAGTATAATATTATGACCGATATTTTCGAAAAAACAAAAGGTGAACGTTAGGTCATGTTGTAGCTCAGTAGCTCCTAGTTTCCTCCACACTCTTTGTTAGGTTTGGGCCTGCTAGGCTCGTGAGTGATGACACTATCTCCCAGCAGGCCCGTTTCGAGATAAGAAGGTCCATTATTCACACCGTCAAATGTCAAACGAAAAAACCAAGGTTGTTCCTAGCCTCGTAGCCTCGTAGGGGATGTTCATCGGTCCAAACCTGGATCGGATCAGATTGGACTGGATTGACCCGTGGATCGACAATTCGATAAATCCATACCCGAACATCGAACCGGTTAACAAAGAAATCCGGACCGGACTAGATCTGACAAACTGATCGGGTCGTGTCGTGTTCGTGTTCGTGTCATAGGTAAACGGGTCATGAATCCCTCAACCCAAATCCGACCCAATTAACCCATTAATTTTGTGTCGGGTTCGTGTCGTGTCATTGTTTGTAGGGCTGTGCACCGGTCCAGGATCGGACCAAACCCGGAATCTTCAAAAAATCCAGACCGGACTCAGACCGGAATCTAAAAAAATTGGACTAGGACAGGTTGGACCAAAATTTTCGATTTTTTTTTAAATTTCGGGGGTTAAGCCTGATTAGACCGAAATTTTTATCAAATAAATGTAATTTCGGTCTTTCCGATCCAAATTGGTCCGAACCAGAACCCAGAATCGCCAAATTGATGGACTGGAGACCGGACCAATTTTTTTTTATTCCGGATCCGCAACTCCATTTTTCCGATCCAGACCGGATTTTGCCCACCCCTAATTGTACCCGCTCTAACTAAAACGGATACAATCCGACCCAGAACCCAAAACCCTGCTGTGCTGTAAAACTGTGAACTACTTCTCCCACTCTCGAATGAAGCAGCAAGGAGGAAGAAGAAGAAGCGAAGAACAGCAGCACACAGAAATGGAGGACACGGATGCAACCACCTTCAACCCTACAACCGACATCTGCGCTCAACTCATGCAGCGTTACTCCGCCTCCGCCGCCGTCCAACACCGCCACCTCATCGCCACCGCCGCCGCAATCAAGTCTCTCATCGAGGAAGACTCCGCCGAACCTACTCCCCTCGCTTACTTCGCCGCCGCAATGTCAGCTCTCTCAACCACCACCGCCTCCGCCTCCGCCGCCGACACAACCGTCTCAGCTCCTCAATACGACGCTGCATCCTCCGCCGCACTCGCTACTCTCCTCTCCATCGCGCTGTCTCTTGTTCCCCAGGGTTCAATTCCTTCCGAACATGCCGCCGAAGCTGCTTCTGTCTTGGTTAGGGTTTTGGGCGACGGTACTGCCGCCTCTGCTTCGGCTGTTAGGTGCGTGGTTAAGTGTTTGGGGGTTTTGCTAGGGTTTTGTGATTTGACTGATTGGAATTCAATTGAGTTGCCATTTCAGACGCTGTTGAATTGGTCCATTGATAAGCGTCCTAAGGTATTCATATTTATGTCTACATTGTTATTTATGATTTCGATTTGATTCGATTCGATTCTGGTAGTATATCTGTGCTTCAATTCGGAAATTCCCAATCGCGTGTTTGTTTACCTTTGATTAAATAAATCGCTTCTTTGTTAGCTGTCAAGTGGGAGCTTTCTATAATTTTAGGGTTTGGCATTTGACTTATTAAGTAGTTTTGGCGGCGGTTTCTTTGGATTCGGTAAACTATGAAGCACTTGGTTTCGGGTTGACAGTGAACTAGAGATTTCGTCTCTTGAGCATTAGTGATAATCATGAATTTTTAACCAAACCAGCACATGTTTTGCGGAAAGAGAGGACTGAATTGCAGTGGAAGGAACTCGGCATATTGAAACGCTGAATATGTTGTCGTTGCTGTAGGTGCTCTTCATCTGATAATTGTAATGCACGATTTCAGTTCTTTGTTTGCTTTTGTTGCAGGTTAGAAAATGTGCGTTAGGTCACCTGGAGAATGCGCTCAAGTCCTTCCAGTCTGAAATTGTGACGGAGAAGGCAAGCAGATTGATCCTGTCGTCGCTTGAAAATTGCATGTCTAGTGCAGGGAAATTGGGTCTCTTAAGAAAGTCACATGGACCCAAAGGTGATACACATCATCATGAGGCTGAGTGCGCGGACATTGTCCATGTTCTCGGTGTTGTTAGGGTTTCTTTGCCGTATTTCTCAAATCAACTTAGTGTTGAGGTAGTAAAGAAATTGGTCGAGCTTCTTGATGCACGATTTTCTGCGTTTACTAGGCTTATTCTTGGTGCTATTGAAGTGTTCTTTGATAAAGCAGATCCTGAAGTTATAGCCCTAGTAGATGAACCCATTGTTGATGCTCTTGTATTGTATCTTTCGATTAAGACAAACTCTACCGATAGCCTTGTTTTGGCTGCTAATTTGCTCAAGACTGCTCTTGATAAAATGCATTCCGGAGACACCGTTAAATGGCGAAAGTGTTTTCCCCCTGGAGTAAAAGCTATTGCAGGTTGGTATGCTGATACTTTTGTTACACGATGTAAAATTCCCAATATGAATAGGCTCCTGGTAATTAAACCAGCATTTCTGCTGATAGATTTACTGATGTCTGAGAGATTCTTTCTAATTGAGTTCCCAAACCAGCATTTTTTCCCTGTTCATGTTCATGCTCTCCTTTATGCTACTTTTATTGACCTCGTCTCTGCTTCTATACTTTGACTACCAGGTCTTTTGACTTGCGAAGATGATATTGCGTCCAAGTGTTCAAGTATTCTGAAGAACTTGATAGATCACCAATTTGTAGATTTTGAATCAAATCAGGCTATTGAAGCGGGGAAAGATGAAGAATCAAATGCCGTTGCATCAATATGCTCCGTCTTTATGAGCTTGCTTGAGTCATCTGCTGACATTTCCATTGAGCATACTCTTGCTGTTGTTTCCGTTCTGTTCCTTAAACTTGGTATGTTTTGCATGCCTTTTCCGTCCTTTTTCATCTCTGATAGACAATGGTATTAACAAAATTGTATTTTAGGCCGCAACTCATCTTTATATATGAGGAATATTGTCTTGAAGATCGCAGAAATCTTAGTTGCTGCCATTGACAATGAATGTGATACAAGCCACGTAAGTACCTCTGTCATGTTTCATGTTTTGCATCATTTCATTTGAAAATCAATACACATGATTTTCCTGGAAGAGGGGGCACATTTATTGGCGATATTGTAGCTATCTTGAAAACTTTTGGCAATCATGTGAATTGTCAAGTTATCAACTGTGTAGTGAGGTGAGAATGGTAAGTGTATTCCCCAAATACTTCGCTTTGAATGGAGTTCTAGATATATTTTGGGGGTTTTAAACTTTACCCTAGTTATTATTTGTACTTGATCCTGGCAGGACAGTAAAAATATATGAATGTTTTTTGCAAGTGTGATTCATCGTTGATTTCCAGCTACAATGAATATTGTATCATGTTCCAGCTAAAATCTTCATTTACGTTCACTTATAAAGTAATCACATTTTATTCTTATGCTGCTGGTCTTCTCTTTTTCCCCTTCCATCTCTCAGGGGTTGTATTCAAAGTCTTGCAACAAATAGCTTGTATGGTTAAATTCTTTCTGCTGTTTCACATCACTATTTCCTCTCACTGAAACCCTTACTCTCAGATTTACTTTTCAATGTTCTATTATTGCATGGAATTCTGTGTAATTATTCACATACTTTGGTTTCTGTGGGATGGCTGCGTGCTAATACAAATGGCTTTCTCATTTCACAGCTTCAAAAATGTTTTGGTTGTGCTGTCGTTGCTTTGGGAGCAGAAGATATACTTAGTCTCGTACCCTTTTCTTTCAATGCGGAGAACTTGACCTGCTCTAATGTCTGGCTTTTGCCTATTCTAAAGAAATATACTTTTGGAGCATCTCTCAGATATTTCATGGACCACATAGTACCTGTTGCCAAGTCTCTTCAAAAGGCTGCTCGGAAAGGTAAGTTTTCTTGAATCAGGCTCATGAAAGAGGGAATTAAAGCTGTAAGTAGATGTAAAGGTGGAGATGTTCTAGCTGGCTTATACATTCAGGAAGTTTTAGGCTATTTTCTTTTGCATGCATATTGTTTGTTACTCCGTACTATTTATTTATTTGTTTGTTTTAGATATTTTGTTGTTAGTAAGTTGCCATTTGTACTTGCTAACTTATATGCGCCTTTTAGTTGGTCACTGCCAATAGTGACACTTATAGCACTATAGCTGCATACATTCAATCCTTCTTTATCTACCAATCTACCATTGGTTATGTGGCTATTGTGTCTGTGGGCTGATGTAGATGCTGTTGAGTGAGTCGGCATCTGTTTTTGTGTACTAAGTTTCATTATGATTCTACCAAAATTGCAACTTAAAGTTGGTTCTTTTCCAGTTAAAAAGTCAGTAACTGGACAAGATCTGCAGGCTCATGCCAGAGGCTTATGGGGTCTGTTACCTGCATTCTGTCGTCATCCAACTGATATTAGCCAGAGTTTTCAATCACTTGCTAAGTTGATGCTTGTTCTGCTGAAGAAAAAAGCTTCATGGCATGAACTTATCGCTGAGGCTTTGCAGGTTCTAAAACCATAGAGTATCTCCTGTGGCACTTTGCTTTTCTTGTTGCATTTTTACAGTGCATATATCTCATTAATTGTAATCTGTTGGACTATGTTTGCACTATTTAGGAACTTGTGAGAAGAGACAAGTGTGGGCCTAAGTACGGTGCTACTATTGCTGAGTCCCCAGAGCATTCATCTGATATTTTGTTAGAAAATGATCTGATGGAGAACAGAGGCTTAATTTCCTTTTCGAAGAAGGATGAAAAATTAAATATTAAGGCTCTGTCTTCTCAGTCAAAAGAACTGCTTCAGGCGCTCATGAGTATTTTTCTTGATTCACCAACTAAAAATCGTTCGTCTTTGAAGGTATCATTTATAATTTCAATATCTGCTATGTTATGTGTTACTGTGTTAAGGTTCTCATATCACGAGGATTAGCTTATACTCCATATCATGTAAAATCATACATATCAGTCCTTTTAGCTAGACACTAATAATCACATTTCTGTTGTGCATACTCCGTTTTCTAGTCTATACAATCTTGTCTAATGGTTTGACTTTTATCCAGAAAGCCATCGGTTGTTTGGCATCAATAACTAAGGCATCGAGTGCCAAAAAGATTTTTATTTCGTCTCTTGAGAGATTCCCGCCAGTGAAGGCTGTTATTGAATCTGGGGATTTATCGGATGGTTCACAGAATGAAACGGGAAGTTCCATGAGTGATGGTTCTCAATGGTAGGTGATCTTTTCTGTTGCGTTTTCGTAACCATATAGAAAATTCCAAAAGATCAGTCCATGTTTTTTAATTTGAAAGTGGTGGTGGGTATGATATTTTTGTTTGTATGTATGATGTGCTTTGGTCATATTAATGCTGTGTTACAATAGGCTTCTTGTTCTTAATGCAGGTCTATGTCACTTGATCTAGCCTCATCCGTTGTGAAAGGAGCCGATGAGGAATTTCTCAGTTTGATTTTTAGATTGGCAAAACACTCATTGCAGGCCTGTTCAATTCATCTATTCAGTTTGAAATTCAAATCTTTTGCTTGCACATGTTAGGCATTTTGACATGTATATTTTCATGATTCAGGTGGGAGATGAAACAGGTGTTAGGGAAGCATATTATACTTTGAGCTGCATTTTAATGGTTGGTATACTGTGTTTTGATTTCCGTGAATCGTTTTTAATTCTGCTTTAGGTAAATCAGTTGGCGCTTAATGTGTGCTTTTTTTCTGTAGGAGCACCCAGTGTTTTGTACTTCAAATTTGGATGAGTTAGTTGATCTTATGAGTATTTTGAAGTCTCCTGCTGATAACGTGGCTTTCAGTAATCGCCTGAGTTGTCTACGCATAATGTTAGTCAGTGTGCTGAAGGTATATTTTCTGTTGCTGGATGAGCATACCTACTTCATTAACTATTGCTCTCTTTCTGAAATTAGGGTGTTGTGGCAGGTGAGTGAAATCAAAGGGTGGGGAGTTTAAGAGGTTTTTAATTTATTCTTTGGGGGAGGGGAAGAGATACACCCTGACCAAGATTTTTTTGAGATAAAGTGAACGGATAAAAAATTCAAGATACACCCTAACACATCATTGTCGGTCTGCAAAGAGACAACAATGCATGCACTATAGATTCTTTTAGTTGGTTTAACTTAATAGGGCTCGCTTGGGGTAGGAGTAAAAAAAAATACTCCGTATATGAACTAGATAATGGAGAGGGTGGACGTGTTGGAAGGTGGAATTGAGGAAAACATGGCATACCTATGGGGAACAATTGTCTATCTTCGGATTATGGCCGGAGACACATGAATTGGATATTTTCTCATAATTGAGGTATTTGAGAAGGGAAAGGGCGGGAGTTGAAAGTATTTGTTTTATATTCATACTTCCAGAAGATTATGTCCTTGTTGTGCTACTATAGTTTCTTTTAATTGATGTCTCTTTATTTTTCAATTTTTGCAGAGCAGTTCAGATGTCGAGAATACAAAGCCTTTTCTTATTCTGAATTTTATTATACTTGCACTTAAAGATGTAAGTGCCTACTCGATATCTGCCCTCCGAATCTTTCTAAATTCCTTTCTTTTAAATCTGTAAAATAACTTGCCTGTCTTATATCTACCCAGTCCAAGGAAGAAACCAGGAAAATAGCGTATGATGAGCTACTCAAAATAAGTTCGTGCTTGGAAGAGTCGTCCTCTGCTGATTCTTGTGAATTGTACTACAAATTGATTAGTATGGTAAAGGCCGCTTTCCTGAACTTGTACTCCGTATCATTTATCAGCTTAATGTTTCACATGCATGTATTTGTTCCACTAACTAAACCTGCTATCTTTAATGGTGTATTGCTTTATTACTCCCTCCGTGTCTGTATAAGTTCACCCCTCTCATGGAGTATGTACTACTCCGTAGTTTAAAATACTGGAAATATTTGTTATTGAATAAAAAAAGTAAGTAAAGATATTACAATAAAAAAAACCAAATTTGTAGTTTGAAATGGATTTGCTCAAAATTAAAATGGGTAGTTTGCAGTAGACTTGACAATTGGAGGGAGTAACTTTTAATATCTCGCTTGCTTATAATATTTCGAATTCTCAAGCATGTTGGATACTGGTCCACATGATGTTACCATAAATTTATTCCCGTCCTATTTAGAGCTTCTAGAGTCTAGACTGACTCATGTGACCATAAATTTCCAGATTCTCGGTTATCTTTCTGGGCCATCACCTCACATCACCAGTGCCGCTATCTCTGCATTGTCAGTGCTTGTATTTAAAGAGCCAGAGCTGTGCGTGAAAGTTCCAGATTTAGTTCCATCCGTCACTTCATTGCTCCAGTCTAAAGCCGTAGAAGTTACCAAGGTTAGTACCGTGCGAACCCTCAACCTCCCTCACTCCCAGTCCGTCCTAAAGATGTGCTCTTTGTAAAAAAAAAAAACGAGCTTTGTATGTCATAGAGCGATAGAGAAAATTCTAAAATTTTGGAGTAGTCCTTTAGCTCATATGGTTTTATCCGATTATTACGCAGGCTGTGTTAGGCTTTGTAAAAGTATTGGTTTCATGTATGGAAGGAAAAGATCTGCACAATTTTGCTTCCGATATTGTTGATGGGCTTCTTCCATGGTCAGCTGTCTCGAGACATCATTTTAGATCAAAAGTACGTTTACTTTTTCCTCTAACCCCATCGACCCTTTTTGCTTGCTGACAAGAAGACAAGAGTGATAAATTTTGAGATCTTAACAGGTTACGGTGATAGTAGAAATCATGATTCGAAAGTGTGGTTTCCCGGCTGTGAAGTTGGTGACTCCCGAAAGATATCAGACATTCATCAAAAAAGTATCTCTGGTACGATTTTAGATTTTGTATCTGCAATTCTGCATATGTCAACGTGTAGAAATTACTACTCCGTATCATTTTTCATGATCTGTTGTTGGATGAATGCAGAATCGTCAAGGTAAGACCGCTACCAAGGACGCCGACTCTGTGGATATGAAGCGACAAAGTTCAGATGCTTCGACAATTGGGTCTGGTTTCTGAAATCACGTTGTCTCGAATCACGTTGCCTTTACTTAAATGTCAATTATATTCATTTAAATCTTCTCTATTATTCAGATCAAATAAAAGGATGCGCACTGACGACAGTAGTTCAAGATTCGACAGGGAGAAGAGGCAGAGACAAAGTCCTTCTGATCCTCGTGGTAGAGTTGGAAAAAGTGATTTCAGATCGAACAGAGCACCCAACAACCAGTTTAATAAACAAAAGACTGGAATTGCTCGTAATTCTGGAAAACCCAATACGAATAGAGCATTCGGCAGGCCTCGTCAGAACGGGCCTAGAAATAATAAGCCGAGGGGTAGTCATTGATCTGATTGGCAGTCACCGCGACATACAATTTTGTACTACTACCTTAGAATCGTCTGAACTCTGAAGTCCATCCGAATTCCAAGCTGAAATGAGAGATACGGATTTGGTTCAGATGTCGCAGCTTGTCTGCTGAGCTGAGTTGAATTCGCAACCAATTAAGTTCGGGTGGCCGACTGGCCGTAGCACACTGTTCAACCATAGGAGACTGTAGTTGCTTGTTTTAGAGTTTCGGTTTGTATAACACGGTTTGTCTCATTGTCGTCCTATAATTTGGGGAGCGAAAGGATAATGAGGTTCTAACTTCTAAGCTTTCGTTCAACATGTATTATTGTATAAGACTGTCTTATACTCTTATACAGAGTAGATGAGAAGTGTGATATACTGATATACAACACTTTCTTGTGCATGTCAAAACTAAACAAATTCTTTACAAGGTAGTCCTTGAATTTTTTTAATTTTTTTTGGGAAAATTTAGTGGAATATCTAGTCAAGGTTTGGATCTTCTTTCATTTTTTTTAATTTTTTTTTTTTTTTTGCAAAATTCATTATTTATTCCTTGGCCATATTTGAAGGATGCGTTAATCTATTGGTTAAAACTATGTGTTCTGCTCCAGTAGATCTCAACTTCGAATTCTCTTCCTCTATATTATAATGCGATTAATTGCGCTCTTCGTTGAATCTCAAAGAAAGTAAACTCGTGACCGTGATGAAGAAAGTAAAATATTGAAATACAACAATTAAAGTCGTAATAAACAAATCCGTACAATTTTGCACGGGATAAAACTTTTTTTTTTGCCAACGGCACGGGATAATACTAGTATAATGGAATACTATATAAATTTGATGATACAACATCATTTAATAATTAATTAATTAATTATGGCATAAACAATTTTATTTAGATTAATCCAAATAATTAATTAAGATGAGTACTTATAACTTATCCCATTCCCCAACCTTAATAAGCTTCCCTTTCTTCCAATTAAACATGTAAATCCCATCGTCGGCTCCTTGCCAATCACAATGATGCCCTCCACACATGTTGTCCACGAATCCTTGGTCATTCTCGAATGCATAAAACTTGTCCAAACGACCGTGTTTTGGCCATGTCATGTTACACTCGCAAAACACCTTCGTCCACACCCTCGTCTTGAAATTCGTACTAAAATTAGCTTCATTAAAAAAAAACTCGAGGATTAGCTGAAACGTTAAATATAGTTGTAAGAGTGAATAAAACATTTCTGGGTCTCCATCCATATTCTTAAGATTTTGGTTGAATTGGTTCCATAACATGGTATCAGAGTCAATTAAGGCTGTGCACCGGGCCCAACCCGGTTGGACCCGGAATCATCAAATTTCTTGACTCTGGACCCGCACATGTTACCAAAATATTGACCCTTGTCCGGCCCGGAAAAATACCGGGTCCGACCCGGACCGGACCAGTTGGCCCGAAATTTTCAATTTTTTTTGGAATTCCGGTCCAAAATTCCTGGCCGGTTGGACCCGGTTAGACCGGAATTTTTAAGAAATAAGCATAATTCCGATTTTTCCGGTCCGGATCAGAAAAAACCGGGTCAGGACCGGAACCCGGAATCGCCCAAAATGATGGACCGGAGACCGGACCGGAATTTTTTTATTCCGGATCCGATCCGATAGATTTTTCCGGTCCGGCCCGGATTTTGCACACCCCTAGACTCCTAGAGCCAACGCGACAAAAAGATCACAGGTTCGAATCTCTGGCCCCCTCCATTCTAAAGTGGACAATTCGTGTGAGGGGGGGCGGGTAAGAGTATATATATAAATATTTCTAGACCTCCAACCATAACCTTAACAATAGTGGCTGGTGAGCGAACGAGTTTGAAAAAAAGAAAAAGAAAGTTACAACTCATAGGCCCGGTTCTTTTGGACTTATATTCAGTCAGTTTCATATCAGTTCAGTTCAGTTCCAGAAGACATATTTTATCTCTATATTTCAGTCAGTTTCAGTCCAAAAGAACAGGGCGGTAGTAGTACCTTTGGAGGGAAGATGCATGAGTCCGAAATCATTGCCGTACTTTTTTCCAAGAAGCATTCGACAATGTACGTCTAGGATGTCCTTGCTTAACCCGTTTTGTATGCTGACCCAGTATCGTGAAGGCCATAGCGTCCAACTCGTTACTGACCATGGTTGGATACTAGTAATCGTAATTATTATCGTTATTATAAAAATTAGGGGAAAATATTTCGACATTTTTTGTGATTTTTTCTCTTTTTGTTTTTGAGAAATAGATCGAGTCTGAGTAATTAATTATGTGTCGAGCTTATTATATTATATATACTATAGAGTAATACTCGTAATAATGAGTCTTGGGAGATATATAAATGAGGCTAACTCATTAATTGAAAAACGTTACATTAACATTAGAGAAAATTAAAGTAACTAAAAGATGCCTGAATTCAGGCTTTCTATACATTTACATTTACATTTCTTCCTTAATTAGCATATTATCGTGTGTCCAGTGAACACATATTAGAAAACCATATTATGTAAGAGGTTCACAATAATTGTAGTTAATAAAAAAAACTTGTATAGATATCACATGACTATATTTTATCATATATATATATATATATATATATATATTAAAAGTTAATATCGATGATTCTTCTCATGTATAAATAGTACTCATACAGTAACCAAATGTATAAAATTGATTAAAACGGATCGAGTAGAAAATAATATTCCAACTTTATCCGATTAAATTAAATAAATGTTATTTATTTATTTATTTATTTCTTATTAAAAAAAGATGATGTGGACCGGAGAATATTCGTTGGGTCGTTTTAATATACCCAACTTGGATTGGATTGGATTGGATGAGTAACAATTAATTAACAAACATTAATTACCCACTAATTACTAGAAGATCGCATGCTTGTCTAAATAGCAAAGAACAAACCATTCCATCATTCTCGTAGTCGGTCCTTTTCTGTTTGTGACGGAAATATTCGACCTTAAATTTATTATATGTTAAATATATTCCCTCCGTCCAAATGAATTGTTTGTCTATTCCATATTGGAGCGTCTCAATGAATTGTTTGTCTTTCTATTTTAGGAATGTTTTTTATATGTAATTTGATATTTGGCTCCACATGTCACTTTCTCATTGGTTCTCTTTCCCTTGTTGCTGCCAAAAGTAAAGACAAACAATTCATTGGAACGGAGGGAGTATAAGATAAGACAACCTCATATGACTTAGTGGGGGTAAAAAAAGGATTTTTGACATATACTCCCCGTGTCCCAATGAATTTTTGTCTTTCTATTTTAGGAATGTTTTTTATATGTAATTTGATCATTCTCATGAGTTTTACTCCATATGTCACTTTCTTATTGGATCTCTTACCATTTGGTGCCAAAATCAAAGACAAACAATTCATTGGAACGAAGAAAATATATATATTTGATCCATTTTAACGTTATAACAGATATATCCATCTCCATCGCGATAAAGACTAACTAATTGTCCTTTTTCAATTTTTTTGGGTTAGGACTTAGGAGGGAAGGAAGCCCCCCACCCCACAGTTTGTGTTTGGAACTTGGAAATTTCCAAGCAAATCTTCATTTGCAATATACATGAGATAATGACACAATTGTTGTTGAATATATATTAGCTTCCTTGTTCTCTTGTCATCCTCTTTTGGTCCAGCGCGGATCTCTCGTCCCATTTTGTATCACACCTTGTGTGCTGCATAATACACTAGATGACACGTTAATTAGTGATATTTGTTGCATATTTTATTTAATCAATAGGCGAGGTGTCATCAAGTGTATGATGTGACACACAAAGTGAGACATCAAAATGGGACAGAAAATCCGCTCTGCTTTTGGTCAATTTAAATTTTGTTGTGACCCTTCTTCCATATTTTTCCAAATAAATTATACTGAATATTTTGGGTGGTTTCTGAATTACCATCAAATTTTGTTATGTTTTTGTTTATAATAAGTACTCTATTCTTTCATCAACCATCAACGGATAATGTAATGAAGACAATTGAATAAGTCGAATAGTATATTCGTCACAAGTCGATACCTATGTACATGTTTGATCAACTGATCATGAGTCATTCCAAAGTAGCCAGATGTCTCGAGTTTGAGCCTTTCACGTACGAGAAAGTAGAAACGTCAATTACCACATCGCTTAATATAGTCTCACACATAATTAATAACCTCCTTAATTGTAAGCACAAATTCTTGTCTAAGACGAGTATATCCGTCATAAACTTACGATGTATCAAGTATGATGGAAACGACAAAACTCAATAGCTCATCTGCCTAGATATTAACAAAACTCGAGTCTTGCCGCATCTGATTAAATGAGAGTCTATTTGACTTGTTTTATTCATAAGACGGATAATCTCAGAAGATCAACTGGTTTATAAGAGCAGTGCGGATCCCCGATCCCATTTTCGTGTCCCTCCGTCTGTCATTCCATACACGGGATGACACATCAACACGTTATAATATTTGTTGCATATTTTTTTTATGCAATAGACGATGTGGCATCCCGTGTATGACGTGTCACCTAGGGGTCGTTGGTTGCCTCTTAAGTCATGGGAAATTCTACTTCCAATGAATTGATAAATTGGGATACTGTTTGGTTGCCCATTTCCTGGTTGTCATTTCCTCCATAATGGGAAAGTTACTCACCAAGTCCCCTTGCTGTGTAGAACTTTCCGTATTAAGTTTTTTCTCACGTGGCAACCAAACAATATTTTTGTAATTTCCATGAAATATAAATTTACGTGAATTTAAGTTCCCGGTAACTCCATCTTCCCATGGTGAACCAAACGAGCGCTCGATGAGAGACACAAAAATGAGACCGAAGATGACACTATTATAAGAGGTGTCACAACAATCGTATCGTGGGACCGTATCTGATTTATTTTTGTGGGTGGGGGCGAGTGGGCACAAACTTCCACACTCGAAAAACAAACTTGACACAGACTCCACTTTCCAAAAGTACAAACCCACTGCTGCTGCCTGAAACCAGAAACCTTGAAACCTTCAACTAACTAACTACTCCCTACTCCGGCGGCGGTGGCGGATGCATGTCGGTTTACAGTGGAGCTTAGGGTTAACAACTTTCCGGCGACCATGGCGGACTCTCGCCGCCAACTCATGGCCATGCTTCGCAAGAACTACCTCCTCAAAATTCGTCATCCTTTCATCACTTTTACAGAGGTTTTCGATTTTCTCCTCTTTTTTATCTTCTACTACAGTAAATTAATTGATTAGATTTGATTGAGCTCTGAATGTTTGCTCCGATATTCGAGAATTGAAGCGCGTTCTTAGTCGCATCAAAGTACAGTGTATGTTTGAGAATGTTACTGTGTAGTGTTTCCAGAAATTGGTGATTTGAGCAGCGATGAATGCGCAAATTGTAGAGATTGACTACTAATGGCCGTCTTTTCCTCGGATGAACACCCATTTATTAAAATCAGTTAATAAATGAGGTATTTAATGTTATCTAAGAATGTTTGTTCTGATATTCGAGAATTGAAGCGCGTTCTTAGTCGCATCATAGTTTAGTGTATGTTTTGAAGATGTTCTGTGTAGTATTTCAAGAAATTGGTGATTTGAGCAGCGATGAATGCGCAAATGATAGAGATATAGATTACTAGGGACTGTCTTTTCCTCTCATCTATTACGATTTACGATCAGTTAATAAATGAGGTATCTAATGTTATTTAAGAGCCTTTGGTCTGACACAATAATCACTGTGATGATGGAGCTGACGGTTTGGTATTAGCGCAAATTATAGAGTAAGATCGTCCAATTTTGTAAAAGGACGGCTAAACTATTGTGGATAAATGGGTGAACTTTTTGTATGAAGGGACCGTTTCAGTAATTGTCGTGTTTCACCTGATTATGTTTGTTTTCATATTTGGAGTTATTCCCTCTCCTTCTTACTGATCTTCCATATTCATTTCCCCCAAAACTAAGAAGGGCAATTATTGATGATATTGGGGGAAATGGAAGTCGAAAAAGAGAGTGGGGTCAGGGTTCATACGGACCGCAAAGTATAAGGTATATAGGTGGCTCATTGCAGATTAAAAGACTTACATTTAACCCAGTTAGCCATTAGAGATTAGATGTTCTCATTTGTTGCGAACGTGTGTGCTTTCTTTAGATTTGGACTTGGGGTTAAACGATGCTTAATGTAGCTGAATTCCTAGTCGAAATTGACGCTGGAGAAACCCAAGTCTGTCTGAAATTTTATCCATTCCTAGAACCGATTTCTTGCTTATAAATGTTGATCTCTTTGTGTTGCTAATGGCCTAAACCCCCGCTCTGCATTTTTGCAGCAGCCCTTCATGCAGTGAATAATGTTGTTGTAGATGTTGGCAATAAGATGCGATTTTTATATCCTCTTATGTTTTTCTTCCTTTATTTTTCACTTTCCATTTTGTGGTGTCTATTGTCTATACTCTACATTAAGTATCTTTTGAAATTTGGACTGTAAATTATATTGAAATCTCTAATTATTCCTTTACCTTAGTTTTTTGTTGTCTTTTTTTTGTCATGTAGATATTTCTTCCTACCGTTGTGATGCTGATGTTGATTGCTGTTCGAACCCAAGTTGATACTCGCATTCATTCTGCTCAGCCGTATGCAACCAACTTTGACTCAGCTCTTACTTCCTTTTCTGAATTTATGTGGCCTCAAGTCCTCGTATGTATATGTACTTTGTTCAAATGATTGAGATGCCAAATTCACAAAATATCTAAAACCAGTTGAAAGGACTCAGAACATGCCTTATACCCCGTATAATGCAATATCTATACTCCATCTCTATGTATATCAGAGAAGCCGATGCCTCGTGATTGTGGAGGTGTGACACCCTCAGGGGAACTGTTGATTGTCTTCTGAAACTTGAAAAATAGAAGAAATGGTAGCAAGCCACGAGGAGCAATCCTCATCGAATTATTGCTTAGTATCTTTTGTGGAGCCTTAGAGTCAGTAATTTGATTATGAAGCCTTTGTCGACATGCCATTTATTCTTATGGAATTCAAATATATTGCGTACTTGCTGCCATTCTGATTTTCGTTGCCGTAGTTATACTCAATTTACTGACTCTAAGAACATGACTTAGTTGTTTAAGCTCATTATGGTAGAACTGCAATGTGATTTATCACGCATAATTCATGCAGATATATCCGAAAAGATATGCTGGTGGAGGTGGGTAAAGACAACATCTCCCCTCCCTTCAACCATATTCTAGAGCGGTTGGTGGAGAAAAATGAATACTTGGCTTTTGCACCCAACTCACGAGAAACGAGAGCGATGATCAACTTGATGTCACTGCAATTTCCCTTGCTGAAGGTTCGAATTAATGAACTTTTTCTTAACTTGAAGGCTCTTCATTGATGCATATCTATTATCATTACTCCAGAAGACCTCTTATAGCTTCTAGTCCTTGTGCACTTTCAGCCTCTTTGTCTTTGCTGTAGACATTCTAGTCTCTTAAGCAGTTCTTATCTTAACAAGTTTTTGAGTTAGTCTAGACAAAAGGTTCTTGTTGTTAGGGAAGGGATAGTTAAGTACTGCTCTTGAAGAAAACAATTTTGGAACTTTTGGCACAACTTTTTATTTGGGTATTTGGTTCATTTTCTCTCGAGTCTTGATTAAGTAGCTAAATAAGTCTGCTAGTTCAGGCCATGACTATCATATACTCGGTATTTACTTTATATATTTGGAGTCTTGATTTATATTTTCCGATTGTAACATTGGAAAGTCTCATGCACAAGTTTTCACAATCAAACTTTGGATGCTTAAATGAAGTTCTAGCTTTTTAGGAACACTATTTATTGTGGTTTTACTTTCTTTTTGTAGTCGGTTGCTAGAATCTACGAGGATGAAATGGAACTTGAAGACTACATCCGCTCAGATCTGTATAATACCTGTGATCATTTGAAGTGAGCTAACTACATTTTATGCTCTTACAATTTTTTTATTACATGTTCAAGTTTCTACTTTGGATCTTTGCCTAGCAAATGGATATTTGTAGCTGGCTATGTTCTCTCTGCCTTATTTGTTATTTTCTTAATTTGTTTTCTGCCTGTGCTATATGGCAAAGATTTCAGTGTTCTGGGAATGAACGCTTTTTTTCACTTTCTTTCATACGGAGTACCATATTGGCATATTGGCTATTTTCAAGTTATTTACAGCCAGTTTCAAATTTATTTCTTGAAGTGCGGAGTCAGGGCATAACATTTTCTCAGCCTGTGTGCACCAAACAGGATTAAGGCTGAAATTTAATGGATTAACATGCTCTCTGCAACAGTAGCTTATTTATTTATTATTTTAAATATTTTTTCTTCCCCACTACAATGCTCTCTACTTCTTCATAACCAATCAATAATGGTTAGTTTAGCAGTTTTCCTCGTTTTTTATGTGGTTATAAAACCCCCTTCCTTTTGTCCTAACACTTAAAATTACCTGACTTGTTCTTATTCCTGTGAAGAATTATTTTAATATATGTCAAGGAAATATCAGCGTCTCTGTTTTTTGCTTCCAGGAATTGCTCAAATCCCAAAATCAAAGGAGCGGTGGTATTTCACAGTCAAGGTCCTGAACTGTATGACTACAGCATACGCCTTAACCACACATGGGCCTTTTCAGGATTTCCTGATTTAGAAACAATTATGGATGTGAATGGTCCTTATCTCAATGATTTGGAGCTGGGTGTAAATACCGTTCCAATTATGCAGTATGGCTTCAGTGGTTTCTTGACTGTATGATCTCATCTCTTACATTTAGCACTCTCATATTCATTTGTTGCACTTTGTATCCTTCTATCATCAGCAAATCTATGACTGCAATAACAAGGCGTTAGTCCATCTAATGTTTGGAGTTGACTTCCACTGGCGTTCTTTCAAATTGTCAATCTAAAATATATAATGAAGAACATGAAAAATAAAAACAATATATGATATAAAATACTGTAGGAGGGAAAGGAAGGGGAGGGGGAAGGAGGGAAGGGAAAGGGAAGGAAGGGGGAGGGAGGATGGAGGTGGTAGATTTTCCCTCCAAATCTATCCTATGTTGGAGGGGAAATATTTTGCCTATGAGCAGGGAAATCGAGGAATCCATCCCCCCCCTCCAAATCCCTCAACCCCATCTTGCTTACCAAACAAAGGAATTCACTTCCCTCCAAATACCTCTATCTAAACACACCCTTACAGCTAGGATACAAGTTGTATGGGCTACTTTCAGTTGTCTCATTCTGTGTGATCATGTCATGCAGGAAGTTGTGAACTTACTCCCCCAACTAACTACTCAAAGTCATTTTTTGTAACAAATCACGGTGTTTATATTTCTCCATGCAGCTCCAACAAGTTTTGGATTCCTTCATCATAGTTGTTGGACGCGAGATGAGGACTGGTAGTAGCTCTGGAGATGCTGAAGCAACACCCTCCAGCACATTTTCTCTGCTAAAGCTTCCTTCTTTGGAGTTTATGCCATCAAACATAAGGATTGTTCCCTTTCCAACTCGTGCCTACACTGATGATGAGTTCCAGTATATTGTGAAGAGAGTCATGGGAGTGCTGTATGTATTTTTTTTCTTTCCATTTAAAAATAAGTTTGTATTTATTTATCTTGATGTATGACTCTTAAATGATATGTGCAGGTACCTGCTGGGTTTTCTGTACCCTATATCTCGTCTTATTAGTTGTTCGGTATTCGAGAAGGTTAGATATGGGGATGTGTTGTTAATTCTGTTTTTGACAGAATAATCCTTCAGTTACTCATACTATTTACCTTCTTTGCTGTTCCAGGAGCAAAAAATCAAGGAAGGGCTTTACATGATGGGTCTTAAGAATGAGATTTTTCATATCTCATGGTTTATAACATATGCTGTGCAGGTATTTCACATTTGAAAACGTTGTCTATCATGCTTCTATCTCACCTTCTTACAGGGCATAAATTACCTGGTTTTCAATGGATATTTTGAGGCCTTTTCTCCTATTTTCTATTATGATGCCAAGTGGCAATTTTGTTGATGTGCTAGTGTGATGAGTAGACTTGGTTAGTCTCTGTCCCAACCATTTTGTGAGAGGTGATTTATATCTATGTTTCATGTTAGCCGACCCCAAATCATTTTGGGACTAAAGCTCTGATGCTGTTGTTGTTGGTCATTTGGACTTTTTGGGAGGTACTGGGAAGTAGTAGGTCTTTATGATGCCACTAGAGATTAAACATAGATGCCGGTAGCGACGAAGTTATAATGACTGAGTAAAGCGATACTATTGTTACTGATTTTGACTGCACTATCAGTGTGCGGTCAAACCTTTATGTTTAAATAGGTCAAATGTCTGGAAAACCTGAATGTTAATGATGTGCGGATTTTAGTCTCTTTGATTCTCGCTGATAGAGTATGTTACTGCAAAGGGTGAATAAAACAGAAACAAAGTAAAGAAAATATCACATAGTTGTCTCTGTATTATAAGTTGCGCTTGTATTATCGCCTTTCTGAATTGTTTGCAACTTTTGTGATCTACTGCTAGAAGTTCCTTGATCTTTCCACATGGTTTTCAGTTTATTATTCCTTAATGCACTGGAATTTTATTGAATTTTTGGTCTTGTTTTTCTCATGTGCAGTTTGCTGTATCCTCTGCGATTATTACGCTTGTCACGATGGGCTCTCTTTTCAAGTACAGTGACAAATCATTGGTGTTTGCATACTTCTTTTCCTTTGGACTGAGTGCAATCACACTTTCTTTTGTAATATCTACATTTTTTATGAGAGCTAAAACAGCTGTGGCAGTTGGGACGCTTTCTTTCTTTGGTGCCTTCTTCCCTTATTACACAGTCAACGATCCGGATATCTCAATGTGAGCGGTCAATTTTACTCTAGATTACATTGGTTGATTAATTGTGATGGCGTGGAGGTTTTCTTACATATTCTTTTCCAGGGCATTAAAGGCGATTGCATCTTTGCTTTCTCCCACGGCCTTTGCATTGGGATCAATCAACTTCGCTGATTATGAACGTGCTCATGTTGGACTGCGTTGGAGTAATATATGGCGTGTATGCTTAAATTACTGCAATATGTGTTTTTCAAACCTCTCATGTCCTTTCTGATTTTCTGTGGTACTTTTCCATACAGGAATCATCGGGTGTTAATTTTCTGGTTTGTCTAAGCATGATGATATTTGACACGATGCTATATTTTGCCATAGGTCTTTGTTTGGATAAGGTATGATCTGAGTTAGTTTATTTGTAACTGATATTGACTTCTTACCATTTTCACCGTTTTTACTTTCTTCACTTGCACATAGTTGCATGCATCAAATCCTCCACATTCACAACTTAAATTCACATAGTTGCATGCATCAAATTCACAGCTTCATTTACTAATTTGGGTTGACAAAAACATCTTCAGAACTACACGGCTAACTTAAGGATTTACTGTGGAGGAAAATTTATGTCTAATATGATGTGTCAATTAATATCTTGAAAATATATCATCGGTTGGAAACTATTGTGGGCCATTTGAGCTATTAGCTTCATTAACAAGAAAAATGGAGGGAAAACAAACAAGAGAATAAAAAGTTAGAGCTAAATCGGTACAGAAGAGGGAAAACAAAATAACTCACATGTTTCCAAACCACCTGGAGAATTAAACTTTTTTACCCGGAAAATGATTCTTGATGGTGTTAATAAAATTGGCTTAAGTAGTATGCAGATATGAATATTAATAAGGTCTTGTTTTGCGATACTTACTTCATTTTAGTATTTTATTTATGCAGTCATTACTTGATGGTTCAAATGATGATTCATGGTAGCAGACCCAAATCATTTTGGGTTTAAGGATCTGAGTCCTTTGACAATGTTGTTATAATGAATTAGTAAAACTCATAGTAGTATATATATCTCCATCTGTAACTTTGTACTGTACTTTTGTATTTAGATAGCTCCAAAACAAAGTTTAGGTGCACAAAAATTTGGTATTGGTAGTCCTATTAATTTCATAAATAAGTATTCAAATCTTAAAGTTCATTTTCCCGATATTTTTTCCTGAACTGTGAATCCATATTCAGATTTTCCCAAAAGAGGCTCATTCACATTTTTCATGGAGATCTATGTTACCTAAGTACTTCCGTAGAAACAAAGATACTATCAGGCCTTGTATATCTAGTTCTGGGATGAAGTTGGAGGGTATTAGCTTGGAGATGAAGCAGCAAGAAGTTGACTGCAGGTAGTTCATCTCTGTTGAGTTCTATGACTGTTTCTTTGCTGCTGGCCTTGTTTCTTTATTGGGGTTGTTAAATGCAGGTGCCTCCAGATAAGGAATCTTAGTAAAGTGTACTCTACAAAAAAGGGGGATTGCTGTGCAGTTGATTCTTTGAATTTGAATTTGTATGAAAATCAGATCCTTGCTCTTCTAGGTACACATGTGAATCCCTCTCTATGTTACCAGTGTTATTTGAGTAGGGAGAATGTGAAAGACCTTAAGGTATCATTTTTCTTCTTAATAATATGGTTGCACTCAAACCATATTGTACATCATGATTCTAGGCACGTTGTATCACCTCTCAACTCGAACTAATCAATCCAGCTTTTTTAAGTTGAAAGAGAAAAAAATACTCCAGGACACAGTCAGACATTAGTTTAACTAACTCAGTTTTTTCAACAAATTAATATCACCACCATGCTAGCCCATCATTTTGGTAATGTCCAAAAAGATTGATGAGAAAACGAAATTCTTTCTGCGAACCTAGAGAAGTCGGTTCCTTTAGAAGTTCAGTGAATGTTGCCCCATATTTTCATTGATAATTTGATATTGTTAGCTAACCAAATGTGACACCAAAGAATTTGATTTACTCCTAATCACTCACCGAGATTCTATGAATGTTGTCGCCATAAAGTGTCTTCTTTTAACCTGAGTGTCCAAGTGGTGTTTTGTAGGTCATAATGGAGCTGGAAAGAGTACTACTATCTCTATGCTTGTTGGCCTTATCCCCCCTACTTCTGGGGATGCTTTGATTTTTGGGCAGAACATTTTGACAGATATGGTAGGTAATCCGTCAGACATATTTTAGTTCTCCAACTATGAAGTGGTCTCTGTTTTAGCAGTTTACTTGATTTGTAAAATGCATTGTATCTTACTGTTTTTAGGGTTATATTGACACGCATAAATTATTGTTCATATATGTACTGTTGTCCTCCGTTTTATGCAGAATGAAATTCGCAAGGATTTGGGAGTATGCCCTCAAAGTGATATTCTGTTCCCAGAACTAACAGTAAGTATCCAGAGTTGGTTGAGTGGTACTTGGGTTGTATGGGATAAGTAAAAATTGAGAAGTTCCCAGTACAAAGAACTTGTGCATTGTTAAATAGTAAAAGGAAAACTTACTTATAAATCTACAAGGATTTACATACTGCACAGCACCATGATTTACATACTGCACAACACCATGATCCATGCAAATTCACCTATGCAGGTGAAGGAACATTTAGAAATATATGGCGTACTGAAAGGTGTGAAGGAAGATGTTCTTGAGAGAGCTGTTGCTGAAATGATTGACGAGGTTATCTCTCTCATACACTTGCTTTCGTTTCTGCACATTAATCATAACAATACTTTAATGGCGTTCGTTATATCATGATTGCACCTGGTCACGGACGAGGGACTAGTAGTATACAGAGTACTATTTTCCTTTTCCTTTAACATAAGGGTTATAGAATAAAGTGTGCCTTGCGTCCGAAAGGCGTCCGTCTTCGCCTTGCTCCTCATCACCTCAGGACCTCATTGGCTTGGTGTGTCTTGCGCCTTTTCGAACAAAGTATAATCCAGTAAGCACCCCTTTTGAACCCAGCAAGCATTCAGTCAAACCTTTTTTAGTTTAATTGTTGTCTAAGAAGAATTTCACCAATGGCTCACTACCACAGTACCATCTGAACACAGTTCTGGATAGGCAGGGTTATTCTAACCGAATCAAACAATGAATCACACAGCACCGATTTAATTGCTTCCCTAAACTTGAATGTCTTTTTTTTAAAGTGCCGAGAACAGTCTTTTTTTGCAGCATCAAGTTACATATGGGATGTGAAGTAGGCATCTTTTTTGAGAGGGTATTGCAGTCTCTGTTACGCAAATATTGGGCTTGAGACAGCTAATCCATCTTGAAATTTGATCTTTTACAGGTTGGCTTGGCTGACAAAATTAACACTGTTGTGAGTGCCTTGTCTGGTGGTATGAAAAGGAAGCTTTCCCTTGGAATTGCTCTGATAGGGAACAGTAAGGTAAGCTGGACGTTTGAGGGTATAGTATTCTATGCATTTTTTTGCAGTGACCTTTCTGGCGGCTTACTAAGACATTTTGCAGGTTATCATTCTTGATGAACCAACTAGTGGAATGGATCCTTACTCAATGCGCTTGACATGGCAGCTAATTAAAAAGGTCAAGAAAGGAAGAATTGTATTATTGACAACACACTCAATGGATGAAGCTGAAGTATTAGGAGATCGTATAGCTATTATGGCAAATGGCTCTTTGAAATGCTGCGGAAGGTTGCTTCTGATTTTCTTTCTTCATGCACCAGCACTTTTAAGGCAATCCTAAATAAAGGGCCTAGAAACTGGCACAGGAACCTTTTGCATTTTTCATCAAAAATTGCATGCTGTTTCTATTCTTGTTTCATTAAGTAGTGAACACTTGATTATTATACGAGTGATTGTCATGGTGGGGTTGGCGGTTCACATACGACATGTGCCTGTAGTTACTAATAGCGCAAATGGGATAGTGAAGCAGTGCTCACCTAATACTTATTTTGGAGAATACTAAATGCAAGAATAACAGTGGCCGTGCCTCGAAGAAGGTTGATGAATCATCCTTAAAAATTTCTTTAAATAAGTTCTCTTGAAAAAGCAGCCTACTTCACAATTTCTGCTACTGCATCTGTCTCCACACATGTGTGTGTATATATGTATATAGAGGGAGGAATAAAGAAACAATTTAACTGGGCAATGCCAAACAACAGTTTAGTGGATCATTTAGATTGTTCACTGCTTCATTTGCATGCGAGAGAGGGAGTTGTAAAGAACTCTTATTTTGTGGATGCCTTACTATACTTTTATATTGCCTGAAAAGTCATCTCCTTTCCGCATTCATGCCTAATTTTCGCAAACATGGAATTTATTATTTTGTATACTATTGAACGCTGGATATTCTTTTATACAGCTCTCTGTACCTGAAGCATCAATATGGGGTTGGTTATACCCTGACATTAGTGAAGGTTAGCCTCTGGTCTTTGCATTAATTGGGATCTTACATTCCGGTTTCCTATGAAACAATGTGGCATTTTTGTCTTATCATTTTTTTCCCTTTTCCCCTTTCAGACTGCCACTGGTGCCTCTTCGGCTGCAGATATTGTTCATCGACATATCCCTTCAGCCACAATACTCAGTGAGGTACTGGACATACTTGAGTTCACAAGTTCACTTCCTGTGAAATATAAAAGACCTTTCATGTAATATCACCATAAGTTTGTCTTCCATTGATAGATTATGATTTTATGTGAACTTGTCACATATTTTCATTGCAATATCTTACCTTAATGGTGTCATGATTACAATGTTGGTGTAATAGCGACAAGTACAAGTTATTTGATTATTAAAACGACGTAGCACATTCTCATATTCACTAGTAGATCAAATACTGACCTCATTAACCTTTCGTTTTAGGTTGGCACAGAGATATCTTTTAAGTTACCTTTGGCATCGTCGTCTTGCTTTGAGGGTATGTTCCACGAAATTGAGAGTTGTATGAAGAAGTCTGCTTCTTGCTCTGATACAGGGGTATGTGAATATGAGTGTGCTGGCATTGAAAGTTTTGGCATCTCTGTCACGACTTTGGAAGAAGTATTCATGAGAGTGGCTGGATCTGAGTTTGATGAGATGGAGGTTATAGAGCAGAAAACTCCTCTTATTGGTCCTGTGACTTCTCCCATGTCTGAATACCGTGCGCCTAAAAAAGGCACCTTTGCAAAGTTATGTGAGAGTTTGCAAGATTTTATCATATTTTTGTGTGTTATAGTGGCAAGAACTTGTGGAGTGTTCTTTGCTTCTATTTGCTATTTGATCAGCTTTTTAAATATGCGATTTTGTTGTGCATCTGTGATTACAAATTCTGACTTCTGGCAACACTCAATGGCTCTATTGAAGAAAAGGGCAATATCTGCTAGGAGGGATCAGAAAACAATAGTTTTTCAGCTTATAATTCCAGTGGTCTTCTTGCTTTTTGGTCTCCTTTTCCTTAAACTCAAACCACATCCTGACCAGCAGTCGATAACATTTACAACCTCTAATTTCAATCCTCTGTTACAAGGCGGCGGTGGTGCTCCAATCCCATTTGATCTCACCTTTCCTATTTCAAAAGAGGTATGTTTTAAGGCCCATATTCTGTTTTTCGTATTGCCATTGATTTTTAAAGTAACTGATGTCTTGGAAGCTAATCTCATTGGCCGTTATTTGTAGCATGTATCTTTAATTCTTATTAAACACTCCCTCCAATTCATTTGATTCTTTACGTTTGATTAAAATACTCCAAAAGTAATAACAATGTAACGAACCAAATGAATTAGAGGGAGTAGCTCTTAAAACAAGGTTTCACTTTTTCATTTAGGGGCAGATGTTGTCCTATATTTTTTGGGTAACAACTTGTAGTCTCGGTTTCAGATTGCATCTCACATAGATGGTGGGTGGATTCAAGAGTTTAAACCAAGTCCTTACAGATTTCCAGAGTCAGCAAAGGCGTTATCCGATGCAATAGATGCTGCTGGGCCGACTCTGGGACCAAAGCTTCTCTCAATGAGTGAATTTTTGATGTATAGCTTAAACCAATCCTATCAGTCTAGGTTTGGCCTCTGCTCCTGTGTCACATTATGATCTTCTTTTGGTGTTCTTTTACTTCTATACGTGCTTCTATTTCATTTCAGTTTCTTAAAGAAATTCTGATTGAAATTGCTCTATCTTGTGGGATAGAGGGTGTTTAAAAAATATTCCTTCTCTCTGTTGATTGGAGCTCTTATTGAAAACCGTGCTAAAGAACTCGTGGAATATCCTTGATTCTAAACTTTGCCGTATCGTAGGACAGTGTCAGTGTCTCACTCAACTTATTGCCATTTTATTTCTCTGTGTTCTAATGTGTCTTGCTGTAAAGGTATGGTGCAATCGTGATGGACAATCAGACGGATGATGGGAGCCTGAGTTATACAGTGCTACACAATAGTTCTTGTCAGCATGCTGCTCCAACTTATATCAACATGATGAATTCAGCTATCCTCAGGTTCTCTACATCTAATGACAACATGACAATACAAACGCGCAATCATCCTCTGCCATTGACAGAAAGCCAACACCTGCAGCGACATGTATGGTTATCTATGATAGCACTTTTTCTTATGCTGTGTCTGATATTGTTCTGAGGATTGATTTCATAATAGCCACTCCTTTCACCAGATCCTGTTTTCTTGTCTTCTGTAGTCTGTAAGAAATTTGACATTAAATGCTGTAAACGCAGACTATTATGACCATATATAGAGGATTTTATTTCTATGCTTCATTATATTTTTATGGTTTTGTAGGATTTGGATGCTTTTTCTGCTGCTATCATTGTGACTATAGCTTTTTCCTTCATACCTGCGTCATTTGCGGTTCCTATAGTAAAGGTAACTATTTATTTTGGTAGTTAGCTGTCCATTGTAGACAATCTATTCTGTTTTTAAATTTATTGATAGAACTAAAAATACATGGTTCCAAAATGATTTAAGGTCAAATAACAGAAATGGTTGTACAATTGTACAGAACTGTCTATAGGTGGGGGAATAATGAAATTGGAAAGTAATGCAAAATATCTCGAAGATATGAAGAAAGTATTTTGACTGAAAAGAGAATGCTTTTAAAAGTAAATAAAATTCAAATAAAGAAGTCAACTAAGACTAGGACAATACAACTAAATTTCTTATGCATAAATTATCCATTTCTTCTCCACCTCACGAGCACCATATTTTCTTCAGTTCTAAGTACTCATTTTTCTACCGGTGATTCTTGTCCATACTTTCATTGGCCTTTTCCTCTAAATTTTATCATCACTCAAGAAGTGTCATCATTGGTGTCTCAAACTTGGTTGGCAGAATCCCGAATTTTAAATCCTGCTCATGATTGCAGAATTTTGAAATCCAATATTAATATACATGATTTTAAAATTTTACGTCCCAACACTTTGTCACTCTAGAAGTGTCATTAGCTTTGTATCCATCCTGTGTCAGCTATATCAACTTAAGTTTGGGATTATATGTCTAATTCAACTCTACTTAATCAATACATAATGGTTTGAATGTTTGGTATCAGGAGCGCGAAGTAAATGCCAAGCATCAGCAGTTACTTAGCGGGGTATGTGGTTTGGTCTGATGTGCTCTTTGTTTTTTACAATGGATGTTTGTCATCATAATGTTCCACAATTTGTTTTCCTCCCTTGTGACACTTTCTATTTTGCCTTTTCAGGTATCTATATTGTCATACTGGGTTTCAACCTACTTGTGGGACTTTATTAGCTTTCTATTGCCATCATCATTTGCGATAGCTCTTTTCTTTATCTTTGGTATGCGTACTACAGTAGCTTTTCTAAATTCTTTGCCTGGACTTCCATTTATATCGATATTCTTTGGATGTTTTCATCATTCGTTCTTATTGTTAACATGTTACAACATTGAAAACTTGGCTGCTTCTTTTGTGACATTGGTGGAAATAGGCAGAATGTGTAGGCCGTCTATTTATTCCATGATATATCTGGTTTGAATGTTTGGAAATGGTTTCGCCCTTATGTTTGGCTGCACAGTGCACACATAGTTAGTAAAAATGCGGTGAGGTATATCTTTTGAAGTGGCCTATGTCACGGTTTTATTTGCAATAGTCCATCCTGTTATGGTCTTTTTGTTTTTTTCACCTTCAAAAGTGAAAATTATGTGTTGGCATCCAGAAAGAAAATTGTGTATTTGCAGGGAAAAATGACTTTATTGTCTCCATATATAGCTTCATCTTTTTTTTTTTTGAGTTGTTGAATGTTGTCATAAGAACACTAGCTAGCTAGTATGCAGTAACATGCTACTCTTCTGCTTAACAAATGCTATTGGTATTGTGCTTTTTGATCCCTTGCCTCTTTTATTTTGATTTTATTTTATTTTAAGCCATTTACTTATGAATTATAAACTAAATGTGTTCACAGGTTTGGACCAGTTTGTGGGAGTAGAATGCTTATATGCAACTATTATGTTATTTCTGGAGTTTGGGCTAGCAGTTGCATCATCAACATATTGCTTGACATTTCTTTTCTCTGATCACTCTTTAGCTCAGGTTTGTCTATTTTTGTGTCGCATTCTGTACAAGCAACCTCTTTTTATTCTTCTCTAACCATACATCATTGTACTCACGCAGAATGTGATTTTGCTGGTTCATTTTTTCACTGGACTCATTCTAATGGTAATATCATTTATAATGGATGTAACAACCGCTGCCGCCAATCCTTATCTCAAGGTTTTAATCTGTTGGCTCTTGCTTTTATGGTGTCAGTTTCTGTTCTCATTAGATTTCTGTTTCATGGAACTCTTTGTGATGGGCTGCACAGGAATTAAAGTATATTATATCCAATTGTGAATAACCTTCTTAAAATTGTAAAGGTGTCATTTGGTAAAGATAACTCATTTTTGTTACATAAATTGCAACTTTAAAACCATTACCTGATTCTGCTAATTTAAATATATGTTCACTTAAGACATAAATATATGTACACTTAAGACATGTCACTAAGACACAAGTACACGACACGAACCTGAAGGAAACTCATGGATCCAGGTTGAGGCCCGCTGACCTATATATGTGAGTGTGTCAGTGCAAATACGACACTTGATTGAATTGGGTATGGTTTGTGTTGAAGGGTTCGTGACCCGTTTACACGTGACACAAACACGACACAATTTGTTTGTTTGTTCCCAGATCTACTTAAACCCAGGGTAACCATGGCACATGCTCACGATTATTTCTATTTGTTTGGCGAATCAGTTCTTCCGTTTTTATAGCTATATTTTCGAATCTAATTTTTTGGTTTTGATAAAAAAATCCTTACATTTGTCATAAATTTGCCAGAATGTTTTCAGACTATCACCTGGTTTCTGCTTTGCTGATGGACTTGCGTCACTTGCTCTTCTACGCCAAGGGATGAAAGATAAATCCAGTCATGGGGTTCTTGACTGGAATGTTACCGGTGCTTCTATTTCTTATTTAGCTATTGAGGTTGTTTTCTTATCTCTAACTTTCCAAACATGTTCGGTGTTAAATTGCAAGTTGAATATCATCAATGCTCTCCAGTGTTCTGATTGATTAACTTCTTCAGTTATGTGTTTAATGCATTGGTGTCTACTTATGACATTTGTGTTTGTTATTTTTGGGTAATTGATTACTCCGTATTATAGTATATCATGCATTAGTCACTAGAGCTTAAAGGTTTAATCACTTTGAATCTGAGAACACAGACAAACAAGTGCAACAATATTAATTTTGTGCCTGAATGGTGATTGTTCTAGTTTTCCATTATCTATCCTTTAGCCTGTTGCTAGGTTTCCCTCCGGAATCAGGATTCAGCTGTGTCTGCTGGTTTTTATTTTGTCATCTATGTCCTGGTAGAGGATTCTAAACCGCTGTTCTTTCCATGAACCACTTCCTTGTGATTCCTTCATCTTATTCAGAAATTAAAACCGAAATAAAAGCAGTCAGCAACATAAGTAACTGTATTTTTGGTTCCATTTATTTGGCAGTATACTGTATTATATTGAGACACAACATTTATGAGAAGTGCCATAGTAATTTTTGTGATTGTAAAATGAGAAATGTACTATGTTCTAACTTTGGGCATTGACATTGGCATTATTCCAGAGCATCTTCTATTTTCTATTAGCACTTGGGCTGGAAGTACTACCTCCTCATAAATTATTTCTTCATGTAATTTATCGCTGCTGGGAAAGAATCTACAGTTTTTGTTTTGGGAGTGCCAGTGACATTACAAAGCCTCTACTGAGTTCGTCTGCAGATCATGTGTCTCGTGACCTTGATGAGGATGTAGATGTTGCAGCAGAACGGAACAGAGTGCTTTCCGGAGCTGCAGATAGGGCCATTTTATATCTACGCAACTTACGAAAGGTATTACTTTTTTTTTTATTCTGTTTTATTTTTCCTTATGCGTAGTACTTATTTCATCAATTCTGATAATTATCTGTGGAAATGTTAGGTGTATCCTGGTCGAGAATCAACCCCTAAAGTTGCAGTTCAGTCATTAACGTTTGCTGTCCATGAAGGAGAGTGTTTTGGTTTTCTAGGAACAAATGGTGCTGGAAAGACAACTACACTATCGATGTTATCTGGTATGTATGACATGAGATTGGAGAACCAGCTAATTACCTTGATTGAGCATCCCATATCCATTATGTTTCTATTCTATGTGTTGTTCTCTTGAGCTTACGTACTTGATATTCATGTGTAACTAACCAGGAGAAGAATATCCTTCTGAGGGAACTGCCTTTATATTTGGAAAAGACATACTCTCAGATACCAGGGCTGCTCGACGACATGTGTGTCTCAATGTTTTCCGCTTGACTTTTCTGAAACACTTTGTTTGGTACTTGCCGATTCCTTCTGGCCCCTTTGACTGATTATTCTCCTGTCCGTTCCAGATTGGTTACTGTCCCCAGTTTGATGCTTTGTTAGAAAATTTGACCGTCAAAGAGCACCTTGAGCTGTATGCAAGAATTAAGAGAGTGCCTAACCATAGAATTGACGAGGTGTGAAGCTGTAAATTTTATTTTACATATCTTTTTATGTTTGAATATGTTCGAGTATGTTTGTGTATTCGTAGTTTGTTCTCCGTCAAAGAGTTTATTTTCCTGTTCGAATGACTCAGCAATCGTAAAATAAATGGCCAGTGCACCTTTGGAAATTGTCGTCCTTTATATTTGTCTGTGCTTATATGACAACTTAATTACTGTGGGTTATGTATTTTAACTAATCTACAAGTATAGCCTAACCATATGGTTGTTTTAGGTGGTTATGGAAAAGATACTTGAGTTTGATTTGCTGAGACATGCCAATAAACCATCTTTTTCTCTAAGTGGCGGAAACAAGCGCAAGTTATCTGTGGCCATTGCAATGATTGGAGATCCCCCTATAGTCATACTAGATGAACCATCCACAGGTAATGGAATCGACTAGTTGTCACTGGCTCACTGCTGGATTTTCTTTAAAAAAAAAAAAAAATCCAATGTAGACAAAGGCTCACATAGCAAAATGGCTCACTAGTTTCTTCGAAACTATCCAGCTGAACTGCTTGTTTCCTGCGTAATGTACCTGTAGGCATGGATCCTATAGCAAAACGATTCATGTGGGATGTCATTTCACGCTTGTCCACAAGACGAGGAAGAACGGCTGTTATTCTCACTACTCATAGTATGAATGAAGCGCAGGCTCTGTGTACCAGGATGGGAATTATGGTAAGCATAGTACCGATTTTGCTCTTATACTGAAACTTCCAGTAAAGCTCCGAATAATCCTTAACCATTGAATGGATGGAGGTTGGTGGGCGATTACGGTGCATTGGGAGTCCACAACACTTGAAGACCCGGTTTGGTAATCATCTAGAGCTAGAGGTACCACTTTTTTTTGTCTCTAGTGTATTCCTTTTCCTTCTGGAGAAAATTTCTACGTATTATTGACCCGGTTTGGTAATTATTGTATGTTTAATCAGGTGAAACCAACAGAAGTTAGCTCTTCACATCTGGAAACACTATCACTGATGATTCAAGAGAAGCTTTGCGAAATTCCATCTCATCCCAGAAGCTTACTGAGTGACCTGGAGACTTGCATAGGCGGGACTGATATAGCACCTGATACCGCGTCTGTTGCTGAAATTAGCTTGTCTAGGCACTCGGTAATCATGATAGCCCGTTGGCTTGGAGATGAGGAACGAGTGATGGCGGTAAATAATTCAAAATCAGCATCAGATGGGATTTTAAGTGAACAGTTATTTGATCAACTTCTCCGTGAAGGTATCAGCCACTATTCCCATCTTCCTATTTTTTCTCTCAACATATCACTCTATGCTTCGGCAAAATGATACCTTCTATCATATACGGATTTTCTTTCTCATTTTTTTTTTCTTTTTCTTTTTTGCATTCATAATTTTCATGTGCCTGTCAGCCTGTGATTTCAATTTTGCTTGTAGGTGGCATTCCGTTGCTAGTGTTCGCTGAATGGTGGCTGACGAAGCAAAAGTTCAGCGTAATAGACGCTTTTATCCTGTCATCGTTCCCTGGTGCCACTTTTCAGGGGTGCAATGGGCTGAGTGTCAGATACCAGGTAATAAAAACTGAACACCTTTGATACGAATACATACCTTTTGTCGTTCTGCAATGCTTACCTTTTTACCACGAATTACCAACCTTGTGGGTTACAGAATAATCGTCACGAGGGATATAAGGTCCATAAATTGCATTAATAATGACGTAATAGGCAACCAGAAAAGACCACAATATAATATTCGTCACAAGGGATATACGGTCTTTTACCTCTGTCTTAACCACGAGGTTAAGACATCTACGGTTATATAATACTGTCTATTATTACGGTCTCCTTTTCTTTCTATAAAGTTATTTTCTCTTCCTATGAAATAATCGCACAAGTGACGTTTTGTTTCCCAGCTGCCATTTCGCGAGGATTTGTCTTTGGCTGATGCTTTTGGGCACATAGAACGGAACAAGTAAGAGCCCACAAAGCTTATGCATCCATCATCCTCGAAATCTCTTTTTTCTGCTACTGCTTATTCAGAGAATTCTGTTTCAGGAATCAAATCGGCATTGCAGAATATAGCATTAGTCAATCCACCCTTGAAAGCATTTTCAATCACTTTGCTGCCAACTCATGAGGAATCATAATATCTAACAAGGACAAATTTCGATAATTTTAACCGGATCTAGTCAAAGGTTAGTTTGTTCAAATTCAGGCTGCAGCTCTTGTGAAGTTCACGTCTAGTCGTCGTTACAAGATGTTATATGCTGATTGGCTTACCAATTTTCTGGTCTGCATATTCTTCAGATTGAGACGGAACTATAAATACATGATCGTGGAGTTTTGTATATATTGCTGTCAACGGGAAACTCGCAATCGCTGCCTTACGCTTGTATATAAAGGTAAACTTGTATCAATGTGGGAATTGGGATAAAGATTTTTGCGAAATTTTACATATGAGAGGATTTGTATCAGATTAACATGTTTTTGATAAAGACGTTGGATCGAGTGAATAATGAAAACTAATACTGTATAATGTTAAACTACAAACTTCACTTGTATATATCGTAGACTCATGCAACACACTTTCCTTCAAGAATTAATCAACTCGACCCTGCCGTGGATCGCATGATTATTCTTGTGGTCGGAAACCACGAATCCTCTTGTTTTGTGGCACAGAGACGGAGAGCATTCAGGGAGTATTAGAATCACACAGATGAATTTCTAAGTATAATGATCAAGCAATCTTTATTGAGTAGAATAGTTCGGGTTACAAGAAGATAACCGGAAATACAGACCGGAATTTAGTAAGATAAAGAGAAACGACACTATTATTAAGACTCGCCTCGACAAATGTTTCCTCAGTAGAACAGCAAAAGTGATTATAGAGACGACATCACAGCGGTGCAGCATCAGTGCTTGCAGGAGCAGGAGCAAGATTTAGCTTCAGAATTAGCAGGAGTAAACTTGATTGAGACGCTGTTGACGCAATGGCGCTCGTCTGTCGGGGTGCCGTGTCCTTCGCCTTTGAAGACATGGCCGAGATGTCCGCCGCATGCTGCACATGTAATCTCAGTCCTGCGACCGTCAGGGTCCGGCTGAAACACAACAATCTTTCGGTTAGTACTCATACACATCTTAGACCCTGTTCTGAACTAAGTATTTAGTTGGTCCGAGCTGAAAATAAGATGAAAAGAACGGTGATCAAAGTTACTTACAGAGCGATTTATGGTACCGGGAAGACCCTCGAAGAATGCAGGCCAACCACAACCAGAGTCGAATTTGGTTGCGGATTTGTAAAGAGGAGTATTACATCCTGCACATTTGTACACTCCTTCCTCGAAAAACTTGTCATATTCTCCAGTTCCTTTCTTCCTGCAACAAAGGTTACAACTCTTAAATCATACTCCCTCCGTTCCATTTGATTCTTTACGTTTGCTTTTTCACACTTGTCAATGCACATTTTCTTTTATCCATATCTTTAGCTATATATTTCTAAAAATTAGTAAAAAAAAAATCGATATTTATAACGCATTCAATTAAACAATTTAAACAATATATATCGACAATTTCATCAACTTATGAATAGTACCCAAAAAGCAAATATAAAGAACTTATTGGAACAGAAGAAGTACGAATCTAAAAAACACAAATTTAGTCGAGACAGTATCACAATAAATTTATCGTGAGACGGTGAAGACATACTCGGTTCCTTTTTCCCTAAGGATGAAAAATTGTTCAGGGGAGAGAATTGCACGCCATTCTTCTTCAGATTTCTGAGCAGAGGAAGCCATTGTTGAAAACCTCAAACTATTTTGACACCAAAGTTTTCTAACTTGAATTGATTTGAGTGAGAGTTGGGTCTTTATGAATGGTGGTATGTGTGTATATATATGGTGGTGATGATGATGTGAATGTGAAGTTGTTTAATTTAGTTAAGTCTTGAAGAATAATATTCATTTTCTTGAACTTTGCCTGGAAAATGGTCGAAATTCATGAATAGATTTGGTTATTTTTGTTTTTTTGGTTCATCGAAGAGCGCACTTAGTCGCATTACAATATAAGGGAGGGGGATTCGAAACTGGAACCTACTGTCCCAGAGCACCTAATCTTAACCACTAGGCCAAGATTTGGTTATTTTTGTGTGCATGATTTTGTGTTAATAATATACACTTTGGATTTGGATTTGGATTTGGATTTGGATTTTGTTGACTTATTGGTTAAGACTAGATATCCTGTAATAATGAACCGTAGGTTCGAATATCTTTCACTCTTATATTATAATGCGACTAAGTGAATGTTTCGTTGAATAAAAAAACAGTTTTTCTCGTTAACATGTTAAATAAAGCAAGATTGATAATGATATTATCTTAAGAAATTACGATATTTACTCTTATTTACCATATTTAGACAAGATTATTTACTCTTATTTACCATATTTAGACAAGATTATTTACTCTTATTTACCATATTTAGACAAGATTTTTTTTTTGTGAATCTTGCTTTATTAAACAATGTTAACGTGTGCCTATTAGGTTAGAAAATTCGATAAAAAAAAATACACTTTGGATTTTAGAGGGTGATTAAATGGTCGACCTAATCCGATTCGGCCCTTTTTTTCAAAGGATTTAGCCCTTGTATTATGACCCAAAAAATTCATGGGTCAGGGTTGGGCCTAAGTTTTGGGTCGGTCCGGCCATGATCACATCTAGAGGGATTCTACATGATCATATACTTCATATTTTTTTTAACGAAACACACTTAGTCGTATTATAACAGCGAAAAATGATTCAAACTTGGGATGTATTGTCCATGATATTTAATCTCAACTATTAGGTTTGGATCGAATTGAATCAAGATTTATATAACTGATTAATACCTAAACCGATAATAACCGAACCATTTAGTTGAATAATACTTACACAGAGTAAATCTCAACTTATTTTCTCGCTAAAACACTCTCATTTATTATATGTACCGTATAACATATTTTAACTCCATTATACACCAAATTGATACTGACCTGACTCGACTCGTTCTCGAATTGAGATGAAATATCCAAAATGAACCTAAACGAAATGAAACCACACAATGAAACTAACGTCAACCTAACTCTACCCAAACCGTGATCCAAAACGGAATTAAGCATCATGGACTCAATAATCCTCGTTCGGGAGGAGTAATAGTTTTGTCGTATCAATACAAGTGGATGGTCATTTTACCCGATATATATAATATAAGACGAATAACCCGTGTCAAGAGAGACCCACTTTCTACTCCAGTATTCATATTCATATTCATATTCATATGATAAAATAATTAGGTCAGGATTCAATTTTTCCCCAAACCGATTTAACCTCATCCCAAACGGAATTGAGTGATCGATCATGTTCATGTACCTCCCTCATTCAATAAGCGTCATGATAGTATTCATTCATTCGATTCATATGATAAATTAATAATTAGGTTAGATTTCGAATTTTTCCCCGAATCAATTTGTTGTTGTATCCGAATTCTGAGCCGAGGTTTCAATTTCTGTGATTAAAGAAGATAATGGCGAATGTGAAGAATGAAGCGAGGAGGAAGGAAGGCTTAAACGACAGCGTTTCGGTAGTCCTTTTCTCAATTAAACCCCGAAAGTTCAGTTTATTTGGCTGCTACTTCATGGACCCCCATTTTTTGGCGAGACAAGGATCCTACTGTTCTTGTTCGGAAACATGGTACAGTACAACCCACTTGACTTGACTTGACTTTAAACATTTAGACGACTCGGTTCTTTTCAACTTCTTTTCCGTTCATGTTACTTTACTCATTTGGATCATTTTGTCTCAATTATTTCAATTTAGTTTGTTTAGTTCGGCTGGGTTCGTACTACGATTGGCAAAATTGAAACAACCCGAATTTTTTCATATGGTCTGACCCGAATGACTTGAACTTGTATGGTAGGAAACCCGGTTGAAAATAACAAAAACCTGAAATGATAAAGCCCGGCTTGAAATTGACCTGATTCATGTAACGTGAAAATGACCCAATCCAAACCTGACCTAGTTGACCTATGAATAAGCTTTAGTTTGTTCAGCTTCCAACCCGGATACCTGAACTTAAGACCCGAGTTTCCGAATTGACCGGACCTTTTTTATGCTAGGAAACAAGTCGGTGTCCCTTAAAAAGTTTGAAAATAGTATGAGTAGCAAACTCGAAAATGATCAGAACCCGAAAATGACGTGATCCTTCTGACTACAAAATGGCTTGACCGAACCTGATATGATTAACCTGTTTTACAACCGAGTTCATAATATCTAAGTTTAGTTCAATCTACTTCAATAAAAGAATGAAGTCTTGGTTTGGAAAGGTCTGCATAGGAAAAAGTGTTGGGAAAGAAATAGCAGCCTTTGCTGAATCAACATCATAGTATTATTATAAGAGCTGACCTGAGAGCACATGAAGTGACATCTAAAACAGTGCTCAATTAACATCCCCACTAATGTAGTAGTAATAATTTATTGTAATAAGTTGGTTTCCCTTGTGACGGATGTGTCCGGTATATTAATAAAGTGAGTCAAATAGACATTTTGTTAATAGCTAGACATATGAGTTTTGTCTTGTCGAGTGAGCATGTGTATCTTAATGTTCAGTTGGTCTCTCTTGCGACGGATATATTCAAACTTAAGACGGGCCAAATACATATCATTTGAGGGGAAAAGACAAAAGTGAGGTTGGTGGGACCTTTATCCTTTTCCCCTCAAATGATATGTACTTGGCCCGTCACTTATTTGTGACGGATATCTCCGTCACAAACAAGAATTTGTGCATAATGTTTTTCCTCTTTCTCCGAGAAGTATTCTATTGAAAGAGAAAGAAACACTATATTATGAGCAACCAAATGATGGCTTTCTATTCTATTGGGCTATGCCAGTGCTAGCTGCTGAATCCACCAACTCTATTGCCCTTTTCAACTCTATTCTCCATCCATCCTTCATCACCTGACTGACTTCCTGCAATAATCTCTGTAATCCACAGACATGTATAAACTACCCTCTGCTTTTATTGTTCTGCTGTTTTTGGTATGTTCTTTTGCTGATGCTCAGAAGACCACTGCCCCGGCCACCACTGATCCGGCCGAAGGTACGAAGAACACGCTTAGTCGTATTACAATAGCGGGGAGGGGAGCCTGGAAGGGGCGAATCTAGAATTAAAATCTTGAGTAGCGAACTCATCATATTTGCTTACTATATATGAAAAGGGTTCATTTCTACGAGCTTTGGAGTAGCAAAAGTCGATAATATTATCCAGTTTTTTGAAGTTTTTGCTACTAGCTAGATTCCCTCCGAGGGGAAGGGATTGGATATTGTATAGGGTGCCTACGTCTTAACCATTGGACTAAGACACGGGGAGGACAGTTTATTATGAAATGGGTTATCTTGAATTTAGTATGTATGAAATGGGTAAATCTTTAATTGGAGTGTTATGTTATGTGCAGCAAGAGCATTAAGCTCCATACTAGAACAATGGGGGACACCTGCAAACACCAAACAGTGGAATACAACAGGAGACCCTTGTTCCGGAATGGCTATTAACGTCACTGCAACAATTGATGACCAACAGTATAACCCATTCATCAAATGTGATTGTACTTTTGATGCCAATACTACCTGTCGTATTACTGCTCTGTAAGATATCATCCGCCTTTGTTTCGATTTCCCAATCTATTGTCAACCATTTCTGTTGCTAATCTCCATGTATTGTTGCCTTGATTACGACTTGTTATGACTGAAGCGATAAAGATGGAAAATATGAGCGCAAAATTAAACACACAAATTTACGTTGGATGAGAGAACTCAATTACAGATTTTAAGATTAAAAGTCATGATATGCATAACTGCTAATAGGTACAGAAACCCTAGAAGTCTAATAGGAAACTTTAGCCCTGACAGATTATCATATACCGTTTAGGTTTCGTGGGAAGAACCCCAGTGATTGTCACTCCTAGCAGCAACCAAAACAGATCCAAGTCATAAGTCAACACAACTAATCAAATAAAAATGGAAACGTTCCATTAGGAGGCATTTACTCTTTGAATGAGACTTGAAGGGCTTGGATGCCTGTAACCTCTTTGAATTATTCATCTATTTGTGGATATTATTTTGTGTTCTGTTGCGTTGCGCCTTGGCAAGGAGTGAGCTAATTCTTTGTTATATATACGCCTTTTTATGAAAATCTGCTGCCGCCTGCAGTTGATGCCTTGTATTCCATCGCTTGTGCTCTTTGTGGTCCGGTCCCTTTATTGAGGCCTGTACATGCATTTATTGCTATCAGTTAATGACTGAAATCAACTTCAATTATGACAGGAAAGTGTATGCAATAGATGCTGTTGGAGTGCTACCGGATGAGCTATGGACTTTGGTTTATCTCACGAATTTGTATGGTTTTCTAATTTTACTCATGATTATATGTCTGCCATACATATCTTATCTTCATTATGGAATTTGCTGATATGATTCCGTAAACATGATTAAATATCTAATACTACATCACATCTTGTGATTTAGGAAAATTTCACAGAACTACTTAACAGGTCCATTATCTCCAGGCATCGGAAACCTTACTCGCATGCAGTGGCTGTATGTGAACAAATCTGTAGACTTTCATACATTCACTTGATTGGTTTGGTATTAAATCTTGGCTTGTGAATTACTTTCAAAATCAGTAGTTGTAGATGAATCTCGGTTGGTGCACCATAAATGCGACCAACACTGGCTCAAAACGCGGTCAAGATGAGCCGATAAGTTTCAAAACCCTTACAGTTTATAAATAGGTCGTAATTGTGGTGCCTCATGCCAGATTTAATACCATGATGGTGGTTATGAACTTCGATTATTTGCAAGACAATGTCATTTTCGTGATTATTGTGTTATTTTTTGTTCATTCAACTATTCAAGGGACATTGGTATTAACGCATTGTATGGCCCACTTCCGAAAGAAATAGGCCAGTTGACTGACCTGAGATCACTGTAAGTTTTTTGCTGCCTAATTGTGTCTTTTCGATAACTTTCCTGCTAGTTCCTTTTATTGATTCTAAGGAAGAGTTTTATAAATAAATAAAAAAAGCGAAATAATGATAACGAGAAAACTCTCACATGTTGGCTAACCAACTAAGCTACATTATTATTGTGATTAATACGAGGATTACAATGATATAATATATTAAATCTAGAGGATTTAGTCGATGAACAGAATCCGGGTCAATACTGTTTTAGTTTTTTCTACATGATCACATTCAAATACAAATATTTTTGAAAAATGCAGGAAAGGTTAAATTACTTTTTTCTACGTGATCACATTCAATACATTGTTTTTGAAAAATGCAGAGGTTTTGGCTCAAACAATTTCTCTGGCCCTCTACCATCAGAGTTGGGAAATCTTAAGAAGTTGCAACAGCTGTAAGTTCTTAAGTAACATGTCCTTAGTATTTTTATCTTTTTGTCAAGCCGTTGGTGGCTTAATGTATTGGCTGTCTACTTTATTTCTGTGCTACTAGACTCTTTTATGAGGTGCCGGAGTGTCCGGGCACGGCTATTTTGGGCTAAATTTTCGCTTTTTTGGATTCCCTTTTGAATTTCTGATGCTTTGAAAGATTTTTTCAAGGTTTCTTTCTTTGTTTCGTTTTGTGTTGCTTACAGGTACATAGATAGTTCCGGAGTAAGTGGCCCAATTCCTTCCACATTTGCCAATTTGCAGAACTTGGAGCAAGTGTAAGTACTAAGCATGTTCCCTTCTGAACTGCGGAACATCATTTTCCTAAACATATTCGTGGTTCGATTCATTGCAAGACTACCTTATTTTAAACTCCTTGCTCTCACATTTACTGACTGACGGCTAATTTCTATTATTCAGGTGGGCGTCAGACACTGAACTCACGGGTCCTATACCCAAATTTATTGGGAGTTGGAGTCAGCTTCAAGTATTGTGAGAAAATTTATTTACTTGAGATCCTGTCCATTAATTTTACTGCTTTTTCTTTCTGTTCCATTTCAATAATTTAGTTAGACATCTGAAAGCCATGTACTCACACTTGGTTGATAGTCTGATACTGTAATGTTAAACGGCCTTTGTTTCCTGAAACACGTGAAACCTGTAATGTAGGAGGTTTGAGGGGAACTCGTTCACTGGACCAATACCATCTGCATTATCTAATTTGACCTCTTTGAATGAATTGTGAGTTGCTTTATTCCTTCACCAGATGTTTTTCTCTTCCTGTAACAGTTGCTCAACTCTCTGTGTTCATATGTCTCCGTTTGAGTGTCTCATGAATATGAGTTCCTGTCAGTTCAGGGGCTCTTATATGTGTATCTAATCTTTTACGAAATTATGCCCTCTCTAGGAGAATAAGTGGCGTGTCCAATGGCAGCTCTTCACTGGAATTTGTAACTAATTTGACGTCCTTGAAAATTTTGTAAGTTAACCACACACACACTGACGATATTCTTCACAGTTTCGTTTTCTGTAAAGTTCTATCCCCCCCCCCCCCCTTCTTACACGTTTATTTTATTGAATATTCTTTAGATCTCTGAAGAATAACAACATCACCGGTACCATACCCAGCAGCATTGATCAATTACAAAGTTTGGTTTTTCTGTAAGTTGGGTGTGATTCTCCGTGTTTGAATTCTTTCCTGCATGACATAGACGAGACATGATTTAGAAGTTTGTTTTGAAAGTTAATTGTACTTACATGTAAACTATTGGAACTTGTCTCCTGTCATTTGACTTCTTTTTTTCTCCCAGTTTGAGCATTTATCTTCCCACTGCCTTTCCAATAAAACAAAGATTCATTATTCCATGGGGGAGTAGAAAAGATGGCTCACAAACCTATCCAAAAAACCTAAAAGAAGAAAAACAAAAATGGCCTTGTAAACTGTTCACACTTGCGAGTTTCGAGTATTATATGTTGAAGTAGCGTGCCCTCCATGCCCTTTCTTGGGTACTTTTCCTTATAGGTCATTTGGAATAGCCTTTTTGCGTTATGCAACACAGGTAAAGTTGATAAGGTGTGCACACCTGTTGCTTCACTGTGACAGATGGGATTTGGTAGGCTTTGAGGCATTGGAGGTGATATTGAGTATTTTTTTCCCCTTCATTGCTTCATGAATTATGTTCTGTAACAGGGACATCAGCTTTAACAGCATCACTGGTCGAATTCCAGATTCACTTTTCAACCTGCCCTCTCTTGCTTATTTGTAAGCTACTTCTCTTTGAATTATATGTATTGGGCGTGACCAACTTAGGCTATAATTTTATTCTAGTCTCAGTTTGGGAGACCAGGTTCATCATGCTGAATGTTGTCTGATTCAATAATTATATACGATTGCTTAGGTTTCTTGGAAATAACAAGCTTACTGGCGTCCTCCCTGCTAAGAAGAGTTCATCTCTGATCAATTTGTGAGTTAAACAAGTGTAATACATTAATATTTTTCATGCTTTTGAAGAAATTTTAAACAGTTATGTAGGTACAACATAATGGAACATCAAGCATGATAGATTTTTTTTTCTTAGCTTCAGTATCAGAGTATTAAATATCATAGTGTAATGTAGACAAGTATGGCTTTTCAGCTGATTTTGTCCATCATTGCTAAAAGCTGCCATGGAGGAAGACCATGACGGAAAAGGGTTTTTGATTTTTTCGATCTGCCATGAAGTAGCAATTGTGTCTCTCAAACATGCTCAGCAAAAGTGTAGACTGTCCATGCTGAAATGTTGACAACCTATATGTTTGGTTTTATTTTAATCTTCCAGAACTCTCCATTATATTTTTCTTGATCCTCCCAAGGTACTGTTTGTTATGCTTGTGCGCAGAGATGTGTCGTACAATCAATTATCTGGAAGCATCCCATCTTGGGCAAATATGCAAACGTAAGTTTATATTCTACATTATGTAGGTTATTTCGCTTAGTAACAAAAGTTATCACTTGCACTGTGCGGTTGTGTGGTTATCTCACATTTAGCATGCTTTTCTCCTTCTAATCCTAACTTGCCATTTTTCACTGGTGAATGCAGCAACTTAGTCGCGAATAATTTCTCGGATGCAAGCTCTAAGGGCAGGTGATTACTCGTTAGCTGGAATCAATACCATTTAGTCGCGAATAATTTCTCATATTTAGCATGTTTTTCGAAAAGTTATTGAGTCTGACACTCAGACACACTTGCTATAAACAAGTCTGAGTAACATAGGTGTAATTTGTAAATGCGCCTAAGTGAGCCTTTCCTCCCACTCTTGATTGGTGTGATGGAAGTATGATTGGAAGGAAAAGCTCCTATTGACACTTGATCACACTTCTTTTACCACTGAACCAAAATGCAACTAATTGAGCACTTTTTGTAGAGATTTTCCTTCAGGGTTGAACTGTGTGCAGAACGGGTTTCCCTGCAACAGTGGTCCAGGACGCTGTAAGTACATTCAAACAATACTTTTTCTTATTTGTCTGCTACTGAACTGTTTTGAGTTATCAGTGTATTTATCAGTACATTTGTATTTGGTTTGTTTTTTATATGCCGCACTCCTAGGAATGCAATTTTTTGATACGAATTGTGGAATTACACATATTTTGAGTTCAAGTTTGTCAGCTTCACATCTGATAAAGAACATATTATACTGTATGCTGTTTTTCCTGAGCAAGGCACTAAGGTCTTGGCACACAATAAATTTGGTTGTGGGCTTGTGGCAGGCCCCTGCGCATGTCACCTTAGATTTTAACCTGTAAATTAAAGGCAGAGTCTAAACCAAAACAAATTGCATCAGTAGGCGAAGTGGAAAATGGCAAAAGACCTATTCAAAAGCATATAGTAGATTCTAACCAAGGATTAGTAATCAAGCTGTCTGTCGGAAGGAGACGTTGATATTACTTAGCGAGGCTTGCTTTTAACCAAGGTTTAATTTGTGGCATTTCAGTATTAACTTTAATTTCCCAAGTAGATTCTCAAGTTCTTTCTGCTTCTCTGAATGCGTAATGTGAAGTATTTACAATATAACAAATGATTTTTGTTCATGCGTGTAACCTGAAATGACGTTGCAAATTTTCTGTGTGCATTGGTTATATTGTTATCCCTGACTACTCTCAACTCTCGTGACTCTATAAGCTTAATATTGGTTATATTGCCTGCTTGATAACAGGACTGTTTACTTTTACATGTTTCTTTTTTCTACATCAAATATTCAATGGGAATGACTCACATGTTTTGTGCTCTGGTGCAATTTTATGCAGATTCCGACTTTGCAATTAAATGCGGTGGTCCTCAGATTAGGGCGTCTAATCAAGTTCTTTACGAAAAGGAAGATGAAATTCTTGGTCCTTCAAATTATTTTGTAACTAGTACTGACAAGTGGGCTGTCAGTAATGCAGGGTTATTCACCTCAAGTAATAATGTAACATACACAGCTGTTTCTCCTCGCCAGTTTACTAGTCTGGACTCTGAGCTGTTTCAAACAACGAGACTGTCAGCTGGATCACTAAGGTACTATGGGATTGGGTTGCAGAATGGTAACTATAGCGTGCTCTTACAGTTTGCAGAGCTACAAATTGAGAATGGTAAAACTTGGAAAAGTCTTGGGAGGCGTGTTTTTGACATATACATTCAGGTACATGCTGATCAAAGCTTCTTGAACTAACATGTAGATAAAGCTTCTTAACTTCATACTCCGTATTAGTTTCTTGTTTTCACATTTCATATTTGCCAAAACAATTGACGACCAAGTTTGGTAAATTGTGAATCTTAACTGCAATTGTTTCAATATTGAAGACAACGAAATTCCGTTTATGTTGCAGCATGGCCTAGTTGTTTAATTTGCTTTAGAGGTCTTACTTTTCTCTCTTCTAGATGGTGTGTACTGTGTAGTTCCACTATGTTATTAACTCAATTGTCACTATTATTAACCCAATGCCTATGAATAGGCTCCCGATGGAAGTGTGGTCGGGGAATCCATTTTCCTTCCTACAGGCCAAATAAAAATCCGTACAACATAGGAAAATATGGGAAAAGCCCTTCTCTCTGCCCTTCTGCATCGTAAATATAAAATAAGAAAGTTCTAATACGACGTCCCTCATCACCAGTTGTTGATTCACATAATTTTAAAAAAAAAATACTGTGATTGAGAGTTTCTGTGTTCGGTTCCTATATGTGGTTGTTTTGGACTTTGATTTGAATTACGCCTCAAAATCAAGCAGGAATTTTTAAAACATAGCCTTTAATGCAGCGCTTTCAGGCTGGTACTTTGTTGGATGAATTACTGTACCACTAACTTAACGATGCTAATTTTGAAAAACATTTCAATATTTATAAAGTCGAAAGCAGCACCCTGTCTCGGAATTATTTCTTCTTTTTTTGTTTATTTTTTTCGTACGTATTGTCCTCTTTCCTTGGCATCAGTTTTCTTTCTTCTTGTTTACGGAGTATTTGAAATTTCTTTTAAATGAACATAGCATATATACATAGCATAAATGATCTTAAAATCTTAAAAAAGAAACAAATAACAGCACGCCAATGTAATTTTATTTCCAACAAAATGGTTCTTCTGCTCCTTGATGATAATCTAACCAGGGAAATCGCGTGGCAAAAGATTTTGACATTCGGAAGGAGGCTAAAGGGCAGTCATATGCACCTGTTGCAAAGAATTACACCATTCAGGTGACATCAAACTATATTGAAATACATCTTTTTTGGGCCGGGAAAGGGACATGCTGCATACCTTTTCAAGGAACATATGGACCTTCTATATCAGCTCTCAGTGTTAACCCATGTAATTTATATCTACTTTGGCGATCAATATCATGCACTTGCTTTTACTTTTTAAACGAGTCGTTTCTGAACGACACTGTGACTGCTACTCAGTGTTTCAGGCTATACCTGTAAGCTCAAATGGAAAGAGGACAGCTGTGATTGTTGGAGTGGTTGTTGCCGTTGTAGTAATAGCGCTTCTTTCTTTTGCTGGATATTGGTTTATTAAAAGGAAGAGGATGTTACGTGCAAGAGAAGAGGGTAATGGCCGCGAATACTCTTGTAGCGAATAAAACTCCTTTCAGCACTTCACTCCTAGCTCGCTTTTGAGTTTGAAAATTTACCTTATGTCTAAGTCGTTTGCTTGTACTTCCAGAACTCCTTGGGATCAATGCGAAAACTTTCAGTTATGCTGAACTGAGGTCGGCCACTGGGGATTTCGACTCATCGAATAAGCTAGGAGAGGGAGGCTTTGGACCTGTCTTTAAGGTACGTGATTCTGCTCTTGACAGGATATACTCTGTAGGAAGTAGTCTCATAATTTGCTAGAGTAGCATTTCCAATCATCAGTACATCAGGCAGCTATAAACCTATTATATAAACCTATTGTCACTCACAGGGGACGCTAAGTGATGGAAGAATAGTTGCAGTTAAACAACTATCAGTAGCTTCTCATCAAGGAAAACACCAATTTATATCAGAAATAGCTGCGATTTCTGCTGTGCAACATCGCAATTTGGTTAAACTGTATGGATGCTGCTTGGAAGGCGAAAAACGCTTACTTGTCTATGAATACTTGGAGAACAAGAGTCTTGATCAAGCGTTATTCGGTAGGTCCATTTTCATATGCCTTTAGATCAACGACATCATATAGTAGTTCTGACTGCGTTAACTCTCTATGCATCTTCAAACAGGAGGCAGTACCTTAAACCTAAACTGGGCCAAGCGGTATGAGATATGCGTGGGTGTGGCAAGAGGTCTTACTTACCTCCATCAGGATTCTAGCGTTCGCATTGTGCACAGAGACGTGAAGGCCAGTAATATCCTACTAGACGCTGATCTTAGCCCCAAAATATCAGATTTTGGTTTGGCAAAGTTATATGATGATAAAAAGACTCACATAAGTACTCGTGTTGCTGGAACAATGTAAGAACTCCTTGCGCCGTTCAATGTTAATTGTCTATCTTAATAGGCACATGTATTTTACCTGTCACTTTTACACAACATTGTGGCTTGTCTTGTGCTCACACACTTTCCTACACGACACTTTTATATTTATTAGGCAAAAAATTAGTCGTGTTTCACACTACGACACACATTTACATCTGACAATGGACGGACCTTGGTTGATAATCTACAAGGTAGGGTACGGTTTAGATTTCTGAGTTCATTTTTACTGTTCTCTCCAATTCTCTGAAAGCTTCCACCTCTTTATTCATATGTGAGGAGTATTTTAAAAAAAATGGAGTCTTTCAAAGACTCGGAAGGAGTATATGATGATTACTTTGCCCTGCGTCAACCTACTTACAGTTGTGCTCTCCTTTTACCAGTTACCAGAATCCTTCAAAACCCACCGAATTGTGAATTGTTTCATACTTATGTCTTATTCTTAATTGGATGTATTATGATTTTTGCTTCAAATTAAAACGTATCTCCCTTCGATTAAGCTTCCACTTTTATCAAAATATCGTCACGTTTTAATAAAAAGGTGGAAACTTTCCGAGAACTGAAGGTAGTACGTGCATTGTAAAAAGTGTTATGTATGTGTATTACGTTTTTTTGTATCGTAGAGTCTTGCGACTTAGGCTCTTTCATTTGCATGTAATTGTAAACAGATCGGGAGTGATAGTTTTTGCCCCCTTTCATTTTCATGTAATTGTCTCTGTTACAGTGGGTATCTTGCACCTGAATACGCCATGCGTGGCCATCTCACTGACAAGGTCGATGTGTTTGGTTTCGGTGTTGTTGCTCTAGAGGTCGTGAGCGGACGACCCAATTCCGACTCCAACTTACCAAGAGAGCAGATGTATCTTCTTGACTGGGTATGTTTTTAACACTTTTACCCTATTCAATTTATATAACGGAAAATAGTATTATAGCACCAGTTGTATGTACAATTGTCTGAAAGTAATTGAGCTTGTATGTATACTTTCTTGATCTTATACAAGTTTCTGATCTTGTAAGTTTTTGAGCAAAATATTCACGTGATTTAGCTCGAAAACTTTACGACAAAACTCAAAACTGTGATAACACTCAATCACAAAAAACAGTTGTATATAGATTCATGTAACACTGTAATACTCGTATAGTTTTCCGCTTTTAAAATGGTGCATTCACTCGCTGTAAATATGTAGGCTTGGCATCTTCACGAAAACAAACAAGACGTGGATCTTGCTGATAAACGATTGTCGGAGTTCAATGAGGAAGAGCTGAGAAGAGTAATCACTGTGGCTCTTTTATGCACCCAAACTTCACCCGGACACCGCCCAACAATGTCTCGGGCTCTGGCAATGTTAACTGGAGATATCGAACTGGAAACCATAACCTCGAAACCAACATACTTGGCTGATTGGACCTTTGATGACACGACCTTTATGACGAGCGACACTGAGAATTCTAAGTACGGTTTCTCGACCAGTCAAAACCCAACTACACTCTGACTCTATCCTAGAGGGTTCGGATTATGTGCACTTCCTTTCGACATGTTTGATGGAGTTCCTTTGTAAAGAGAGGTTAAACCCTATCATTAAGTGTGATGATTTAGTAAATATATGTAATATGTGGATTTTGGGTTTGATGTGTTCCCTTTTGATTATTGAAGAACCAAACAATAAGTTAAATTTGTGTGATTCGATTCTTTTATACTTCCAAGAGTATTGTTAGACGATCCAACGATGCAATGCAAGTGACTGAAGAGATGGACGAAGAATAATTTGAAATAGAGGCCGGAAAAATGAAGAGAATTTTTGATCCTTGAACCGTGGATTATATAGTATTTATTACTCCCTTCGTCTTCTTAGGGGATTTTAAACGCAGTTGGATACTCTCCATTTCTTCTTCTCTATTTCATTTCCTCTCAATGATTCAGATTATGTTGTGAAACGATGTAACTACATTAGTAATCAATTCAATGAGGTAGATAAGTACTACTACCTCCTTCTCAAAAAGATCGCCTCATTTCTTCATTATATGTGAGGCGTATTTTAATGAAACAGATCAATCCTAGTACTGACTAGTAGATAGAACGGAAGAAGTATTAATATAAAATGAGTGCGTGAGATGAAATATACAAGAAATGGAGACGATTTTTGCTCGTTTTAAATTGAGTTAACTATCGAAAAAGACGGAAATAATGTATAGTGGTGTAGTGTGAAAAGAGAGGAAAGGGGGGAAGAGGAGTGGTATGCATGAGTGCATGCGCATGCAGCCTCAATACTACAACACCAACAACAACAACATGAATCATGTTAAAGTTATCGCAACACCATTATTCTACTATTCTCTAACCTACATTCATACTAACTTCATCACGAGTTCACCTTCTTTTTCATTCTTCTTGCTTCATTTCATTTGTGGTACTTACATATCCATCGTCTTCGCTCTCAACCTTTCGCCTCGTTGATCTATAACTAATAGCCATTACTATTCACTTTATCTGAAAAACGACTTACGTACTTAATTAGTCGCTGATGAGTGATGACAACTAGTAAGTAGTAACCATTACTTCAACTAATCGATCTTATTCTAAAAAATAACCATTAATTTAAACACGAAGGTTTACAACTTTTATTCACACACACAATGGTCACTATAAAGAAGAAAAATGAAAAAAAAAATAAAGAAAGTCTCGAGACTTCTACTCTCTCCATCTCACACAATAGTTACCTAAGTACTACCTCCCATTCACTGGAAACCTACCAAAGATTGAATATATGTGAGATATATTTTAATTAAATGGTAAGATTTCAGTAAATGGGAGGGAGTAATTTTTTTTTGTGTAGGACAATATTTCAAACATATGTAACTAGCTACATTCATTAACACGAAACGATTATACAATAAACGAGTACAAGCAATCTTCTTCGTAATAATAAAGTCAAATCCCCACTAATATAAACTAATAAAATGATTAATGGCGTAATGTACTTTGATCACCCCCTCACTTACTTTAATTCCCCCGTTTCTTTTTTCTATTCGTAATGTACTAATCATTAGAACAGTAATCATTAAACTAATCCTCCCTCTGTCTCGTTCATTTACTTTCCTTTAGTTAAAATATTCCTCACAATGAATATAAAAGAACAACAAAATGAACGAGACAGAAGGAATAGTCTAATATATAGACTATTTTTTGTCTCATTTTATTAAAATACCCCTCACAAATATGAAGATAATTGGACGAAAAATAGTGACCGGAGGAAATATATTATATATACCTTTCTTTAATCCCCTCTTCTTCCTCTTCATTATTCTAATTAAGCTTGGTTTAGAATAATGCCCCATTAATTAATTAATTAATTAATTAATTAATCATAATTAATGAACATCCAGTCAATGCCACATCCTTCATTAATTATATCAAACTTTCCCGTTCCCCAAATTATTGAATAAGACGGTCTCAGATGAGAGACGATTATTCTTTACTATAACCTAAGAAGAAAGATACTAAGCTCAGGCCCACCATTACCATCCGGGTTCAACATATAAAACGCCTCCGAATCCCGGTTCCCCACAACCCGCTCGAATTTCGCTCTCATATAAAGCAACTCCCCTTCCGAACCGGTCGAACCGGACCGGTTCATCTCGGTCTGGCTTTCAGACCCGGTTCGGTTCTCGACCAAGGGAATAACCCCGGCCCCAACCGAAACACTCTGAACCGTTCTCAGCACGTAACAATCAAACTCAGTACACAACCTCGTCGTCGCGTACCCGCACCTCCTTCCATTACAATACATACTCCAAACCGGTTCGGAAAACAGCTTCGGCCCGTGCGAAACCCGCTCGCATTCAAGCGCGATCCGGACCAACCCGGATGACATCTCGCGGACGAGAGCGGAGGTGGAGAGAGCGAGTTCGATGATGAGTGCCGGGTCGCCCTTTGGGTGGTCTTGTACGGCGAAGGTCACGTGACCTTTACGGTGGCCGAAGAGTGTTCCGGTGACTTTCCGGCCGAGGGCGGTTGGGGTGGAGATTGAGAGTGCTCGACTCGGGATTGTTAGCCAACGGCACGTGGGAATTGCCGAGGGGAAGGAGAAGACGTTGATGAGTGAGCGGACGAATGTCGAGAGGGAGAGACGGGTTTTCTTCGTCGTTGTTGACACTGCAAGCGTGGTTGTTGCGGTGGTGGTGGTGGGGAAATTGGAAGGGATGAAGGTGGAATTGGAATTGCTGCTGCTGCTGCTACTACTGTTACGATTGAGGGATAGTTGATGATGATGGTGATGCTTCATTGTTGTTGGTTTGGGGATGAAGAAGAAGAGGAGAGGAAGAGTGGGTTTGTATTGAATTGGTTGAGGAAGGGAGGAAGGAAAGGAGGAGGGAAATGATGGAGTTAAAGAGGGAAGAGTGGTGGTCCAAATAATCACCATCATCATGTCTTCTAACTATATTTATATGATTCAGTACGTCTCCTGAGGGACGGTATCTCATCAACTTTACTGAGAGACTAAGTACAAATGGAAGTAATAGTGGTACCAAACCTAATAGAAGTAGGTACGATTAACATAAAAGAGTATACAAATATAAATAGGGTACGTTTATTATAAACACAGGTACAAAACAAAGTTGTCATTTAAAGGTACGAATAGAATATAAAGTGGTACTCAAGAGTGATCCCTCAATAAGTTATTGAGAGACCGTCTCTCTCAAGAATTTGTGATTTATGTTAACGGTTTTTCTATCGTGTATCCATTAGGTAGGCACACCGCACACGTTAATAAGCTAATTAAAGTGATATTATCTTGGATATTGTCTATAGGTATGATGATTAGAACTTAATATTTCAATTTATCATAATAATATCGATGTTAATATTGCTTTAATTAGTTTATTATTAACGTGTGTTGTCCACTGGACACACGTTAGAAAAAACATTATATACTTCTTTTATTCTCTATTATGTTCAACCCTAAAGAAACTATACATACACCCTTAGTCTCACCTGTCGCTAATGATTGAAGTTCAACTAATATATTATTTGTATGTGGTTTCGGAGAGTGATTATTGCACATTTTCTGTTATGTCTTGAAATTTCACTTGAATTGTGAATTTTTTTGGAGGTTTGGAGGATTATTCATTCGAGGGCACGACTTCTTGTTGTGTTGACTTTTATACTCAGATTAATCTTCCCAATTAAAACCTTAACGTGATATATAATCACAAGGGTCGTCGACCACGGCCCACCCCTCTCATTTACAAAACATAAAGCAAAAGGTGAATTTTATTGACGGATCATCCGAAATGAAAATGGTAAATTCTGTGAAGGGGGAAGTAATAATTAGAGTAATTAGCTTCTAGTATTGTTTTTGGTAGGAAAGAAGAAGAAGAAGAAGATAAATATGGAAAATTAAAGATTGAATTAGATTAAGGGGGGGTCGGGGAAAAGCGGAGCAAATAGGCATAAAGTCAAGTAGTCCATAACTTCAATACAAATGATGTTGTTGTCACACCATGGTTACTGTAGCAATGTGTCTCTAATTAAAATTTTGGGGTTTATTTGGCCAGTTATTAGACGGTCTCACGATAACTAATAGGAATATAATAATAATGACTTATCGTGAGACCTACTAATAAGAATATAATAATAATAATAATAATAATAATAATAATAATAATAATAATAATAATAATAATAATAATAATACTTACTCCCTCATATATGAGAGGTCTCACGATAAACTTATCGTGAAACGTCTCCTACAAGAAATTGTGTACACAAATTCAAGCAATGATAAAGGCTCCATAAGACTTTGGACTCCAACGCGAAAGAGATATATAGTCTCTTTGAACTTTAATAGCAGTAAAGTTCACAACAAAGTCAAATTCTTTTTTGTGACGAAAATATTTGTAGTACATATCATTATACGGTATATTTCGACAAATTTAATCAATAATATTAATATTTCAGTCTCATTTTCTTATTATTGGAGTATAATTTTCTTATTGAAATAATCTTTGAGTTTGGATTATTTTAATATTAATTTGTGATAGGAGTATTGTACAGACTTTAAACACAATTATACAGTGTACATCGTTACATGTATGTTATGTATGTATGTATGTATGTATGTGGTTGACTACAACAGCCCAACATGCCGTCTTTGTTGTTAAGGCAAATCATTAACCGCGTCCGATAATAATCATGGGAAATATATGATTTAATGCGGTAGTTCGAATCGGATATCCAAATAAGAAAATATACGAGTAATAAAATTTGATAATCATATTGGGATACATACTTGATTCAAATGTTTCAGATCGATATTCAATATTTGAATAATATCGAATAATGATTCAGTCAGATGTGAATATTCATCATATACTCCATACTGTATTTCATAATTTTTGCATGAACGATTAAAATGTACTCCATATTATTTTCGTCAAATTACACGACCATTCACTTTTATTTCACTACCCCCAACGATATATCTATCAAGTAGGTCGATCTGAGAGACGGTCTCTCATTAACTTTACTGATAGACTAAGTACAAATGAAACTAACCGTGGTACCAAACCTAATAGAAGTAGATACGATTAACATAAAAGAATATACAAATATAAATGGGGTACACTTGTTATAAAAACAGATACAAAACAAAGCTGTCATTTAAGGATACAAATAAGACATAGAGTGATACTGAAGAGTGGTCTCTCAATAAGTTATTGAGAATAATACTCCCATATGTTCACTGGTTGTCTGGTTTTCTTTGTATCTTAACCATATTCATGTCGTCGATGCTTTATACATGACTTCACCGTTTTGCGTTTGATGTCCTTAATTAACATTAATAATAATCATTATAGACTTATGGTATGTATAATTATTGTATATTAGCCCATAAGGGTGTTGCCTAGTGGTTAAACTTGTGGTCATCGGCCCAAGGGTCTCAGGTTCAAGCCCCTGCAAGCGCGAACTTGTGGGAGTTGTATGGCTTGAGACTATGCCTCTAGACTTCGAGCGTACACCCGAGGGTTTACCCAGAGCGCACCAAAAAGGTAGCGGCTGCGGGTTCCCTCGTTCATCAAAAAAAAATTATTGTATATTAGTATATTTATATTAGTAGGTGATTAAATATAGTTATCTTTGTGATTGGACGGTACCAAACCATGCAGCCTTAAGCTTAAATTCAGTTAATATTGAGATCATCAGACCAATTGTATTAGTATTGGTGGCCTAATAATATTTGCATGCCAATAGTTTATCATTTTTGTATGCAGTAGATCATCATGTGCTACGTGTGTCTTATGATTTCCATAAGAATTACCTGCTTCAATTTCTTTAACTATTTTCAAACTGAGCAGGTTTTCTGAGAGACGGTACCTCATTAATTTTATATTGAGAGACTAAGTATAACTGGAAGTAACAGTGGTACCAAACGTAATAGAAATAGGTACGATTAACATAAAAGAGTATACAAATATAAAGAGGGTACGCTTGTTATAAAAACAGGTACAAAACAAAGTTGTCATTTAAGAGTACGAATATGACATAGAGTAATATTGAGGAGTAGTGTCTCAATAAGTTAGTGAGTGACCGTCTCTTCCAAGATTTTGTATTTCAAATTAAATGCATAATAAAATACTAATATAACTTATGTAATATTTCTTGTTTTTTTGTTACTTACTTATATCAATAACGTGGACTATGTCCAATCAAAAGGATAATGTGTATTTTATTGACGTGACCTATGTGTGTATATATATATATATATATATGAACTCGTTAATAGTGGATAAGTTCTCCGATCTCCATCAGACACACTTTACTAAATTAGGTCGGACATTCAGTATTATATTAGATCAAGCTCCGCGAGCTCCAAAATGGAATGCATGAATAAAGTACGTCTGTACATGTTCCTCTAAGCAACGCAACATCGTGTGATTTTTAAAAAAACAGGTCAGGGTTATCATATAGAATTTCAAAAAAAACAATTACCACTTAGAAAAACTTTTTTTTTTCAAAGAAACAATTACTCCTATCACTCAACGACATTTTAATGTTGTACCTAGTCAGCTAGTCTAAGACTGTACAAAAGGAATTGAGAATTTGTGGTCGATGAGTAAATCGGCATAATCATGGGTTTAGGTATATACGAGTAACACATAAACGAAAAATAGTATACTTCGTAATTAAATTTTTTCGATAGAATTTTTTTTAAAAAAAAAAGTGATTGCAATTTGCAAAATAATCCTCATCCAATATCTAAACTAATTTAGTGAGGATCGGAATTTGAACGATCGATGGATGGATACTAATAAAATGCTAACAAACCCTAAAATAAAGAAAACGTATGTATAAAAAAGTGGGAAATTGCAATAAGAATGCTTCCGTCATAAATATATTATTATGACATCATCCCGATTCCATTTGACCATTGGACTCATCAGAAGTTGCCCCCTCTATCTTCGGTGCTTTCTCATCGCAACACACTGTCGTTGATAACCTAGTTGAAATCATTAAAAATGTTTGACCAAAAACGTTAACGCATGCTAATTAGAGCAAAATTCATAACAATATTACGTTGTTGTAATATGGTTCTAATAATTGAAATCGAAAAGTTTGCAGATAACCTATTTTCGGAAAGTTGTCGAGTTTTTGTGTATATTTATTGAGCTTAGTTGTAAGTTTTTGAGCTTAGACATTTATGCAATTTAACTCGACAACTTTACACTAAAGTTCAGAAAATTTTCAACAAAACTCGAAATCTTTGTGATAAAGCTCAAAATCTTAAAATCAGTTGGACATAGAGCTATGTACAACTGGTTGTATAATCCTCTAACTGTTTATTTTCACATGGTTGGTGATTTTAAAAAAAAACTACTTAGGTCAAATAAGCCGACATGTGAATCGAAACAGAATGGAATTAGTAAACGTACCCTAAACGCAGAAAATTATCAGAATCGACTTCTTTATCAGCACAACCTTCGTCGATACGCCTTTTCTTTGACGAGTTTGATTCACTGCAGCATGATCTTAAGCTTTGCTTTAGCTCCTCCACCTATATTACATATTCACCATACAGGATGAAGTATCGAACTGTCACGTCATATCATGTCATGTCGAATAACCACACATAACACGTAAATAAAATTAAGGTGATCAGTGACGAAATAACCAAGATTGCGAGTATTATATATGTTAGTACCTCTTTACGTAGTCTTTCATTTTCCAATAAGGCCTTTTGTTCCTACAAAACATAACATGTAAAAAAATTCATAAGAAAATTTGTACTATTAGGGTTATTAGCAACTTTTAACTTAGCAAAAATTAAGACGATAATTGTACTAAATTAATTATCTTTGCTATATACATGGTTACCAGATTCGTTATGAATTTATTTTAAACGATTTGCATGGTATTACACGAGGGAATCTGGTAACCATGATCGTAGGTAAACACTACAAAAAAAAAAAAAAGACCATTATTGTCTCTACCTGTAGCTTTGATTTTTCTACATGATCCTTCAATGCTTGCTCCTAGAATAATAATAATAATGTATGATTTATATTAATTACTACTCTCATTTTGACAAAAAATTGGACAAAAAATTACTCAATTTAAGTTAACCTAGCCAAGTTGCAAGACTGATAACGAGTATTTTAATCAAAGGTAAGTAAATAATTGAGACGATAAAAGTATAAATATATACCTTCTTGGAGTTGACAAGTTTTACGCTCTCGAAGAGTTGATTTTCTAATTGGGTCAGGTCTTCGAAATCTAGCTCGTCTAACCCTTGGCCACGCATTCGCCTACATAAATTTTAGTAAATAGGGTTAATTAACACGAATTTCAGCGAAGAAAAATATATTTATATCCTATTAATAATTTATCGAGCTTTAAATTATAAATAATAAAACTCTTACAAATAAGAGGCTTGGAGCTTTATATATTCTTCCTTGAGGGCATGTAAATCAGATTGAGCCGGATTTCGATCAAACATAACCTAAACGATACAAAAAAAAAACACGTAAAATAAAACCCAATTAACTCGACATTAAAAATGGAACGTATTTCAAAGACGGAGATCGACTTCGTTTAGGATCGATTAAGAATTTACCTCAGCGACGTGCTCGACCGTTGAAACTTCGGCAATTGCTTTTTGATCCCTTTTGTTATATCTATCTAGAATTTGCTCCATGCTACAAATATTAACCATACAATCAAATTAAGTAACGTTTTTTCTAACGTGTGATACTGTGACATTGTCCAGTATCTTAGAATTTTAATTTTCTCATGATAATATCATTGGCAGGCAAAACTGGCAGACATGATATCACGATATTCCTATCACGAGACCGTCTTACATGATACATCTATCTTTTTTTTATCCTCTTTAAAAGAAGCCCTAGCCTTTTAAAGAATTTTGCTACCCAATAGAGAAAATTGTTCCTTTTAAAGAATGAATTTTGCTACCCAATAGAGAAAATTGTTCCTTTTAAAGAATTTTGCTACCCAATAGAAAAAATTGTTCTTCTAAGATCTCGAAATATAAATTTTGAAAGTAATTAGACGGTTTTTTTCACATGAATAATACAACATTAACATGAAATTACTCGACGACATTATTCAAGGTGCATTCCAAATTATACCGAAAACAAAACAAACCAAAAGGAAAATTATTAGGGCATACATACTTTAGATTATTGGAAAAATTGTTCTAAGATATCAAAATATAAACTTTGAAAGTAATTAAAGATTTTTTTTTCACATGAATACAACATTAACATGGAATTACTCGACGATATCATTCAAGGTGCATTCCAAATCATACCGAAAACAAAACGAAAAATCCGAAAGGAAAATTAGGGCATACATACTTTAGATTATTGGAAAAATTGTTCTAAGATATCGAAATATAAACTTTGAAAGTAATTAAAGGGTTTTTTTTTCCACATGAATACAACATTAACATGGAATTACTCGACGATATCATTCAAGGTGCATTCCAAATCATACCGAAAACAAAACGAAAAATCCGAAAGGAAAATTAGGGCATACATACTTTAGATTATTGGAAAAATTGTTCTAAGATATCGAAATATAAACTTTGAAAGTAATTAAAGGGTTTTTTTTTCCACATGAATACAACATTAACATGGAATTACTCGACGATATCATTCAAGGTGCATTCCAAATCATACCGAAAACAAAACGAAAAATCCGAAAGGAAAATTAGGGCATACATACTTTAGATTATTGGAAAAATTGTTCTAAGATATCGAAATATAAACTTTGAAAGTAATTAAAGGGTTTTTTTTTCCACATGAATAATACAACGTTAACATGGAATTACTCGACGATATTATTCAAGGTGCATTATATTCCAAATTATATCGAAAACAAAACAAAACAAAACGAAAAAAGCGAAAGGAAAATTATTATTAGGGCATATATTCAAACGTACTTAAGATTGGAAAACTTGAAGAGGCGACCGGTGCTAGAATAAACGATGACAGCGATATCACAAGCACATAATACCGAAAGCTCTTCCGCCTTCTTAAACAACCCATTTCTACGTTTCGAAAACGTTACTTGTCTACTACTTTTATTCTCGATCTTCTTGATTTCTATCTTCCCTCTCCCCATTCTACTTCTCTTATTTTCTTCAATTTTCACAATTTATCTTCTTATTTTCTTCAATTTTTATTTATCATACAATCAATCATCAATAGACAATGTTTTTTGAAAGGTGAATTTATATATATTTATATATATAGGAGTTTTAATTTTAATTAATTTTATTGAGGAAGAGGAATAATATTAATATATATCAAATAAAATCAAATAAAAATAATTATATAAGTAGTAAGAATTGGCATAGAAGGTAACCTCTAAGTTTAGTAACAAAATAATATAATGAGAGGGGAAAATAAGGCAAGAGTCATCCCCATATATAGCTAACCTTCCGATTACGAGGTTGATTATCGGATAATATATAGGAAACTATAATAATTATTAGACTCTTCCTCTTTTCGGATTTTTCCTTTTTTTTTTTTGATAAAAAATTAAAATAATTATTATATTTTTGGGTTTTTTTTTTTGTTTAAGGAAATAATCCATTTTTGCAAAGTAACCAAAATATAATCTTTCAATTAATTTCTTTTATTTTTATTCATTTAGGTCAAATATAGGGCAACATTCTAAATTCCTATTTGCATGCACTACTCAATAGTAATTAATTACCACAACCATTGTACCATGTGACAGACATTAAAATTAGAAATTTATAGTAAAAAAAAGTTATCATTTTTAGGTTATTTAGTGACCAGTTAAATAATGATCACTTTTTGATTAAAAAAAGTGGTTATTATTTATGTGAAAGTGGTAATTTCCTAAAAAAAAATGGGAAACGTAACTAGCTAACCTAAAATCATCACTTTTTATCATAAATTGCAATTTTTTATTTTTTATTATTGTCGCACGATACAATAATTACTGCAATTAATTACATAGGAGTATATCGGAAAGGTATGGACAAAGATATTTTGGGAATAAATTTGAGTCTCGAATAGGAGATTATGACCTAAATAGTAGTTTGATGGTAAATCTACTAGTTTCATGTGTTTGGTGAACGACATATTGTGTATTGCGATAGCATATTGGCCGGGATCTACTGTTTTTGAATATGCAGCTAATTTCAACATATTTATATATCATATTCAATTTAATTTGATAATCAAACCAGTTAATATAATTTACCATTATTTGTCAAACAGGGCCGTAATCCAAAGTAACAAAAATATAATCTTCAATTAATTTGTTATATTTATTAAGGTCAATAATATTATATAGGGCAACATTCTAATTTCGTATATGTACTTACTAAATTAATTACGTATCACGAACCATTAATTTAAAATTATTATTGATTATATTCATTCATTGTTACTATAAAAAACCAAATTTAACTTTCCTTATCCTATGGTTATGTGGTTGGTAGTTTGGTAACTAGGGTTAAGCAAGTCTAGGTCTAGACCGAAAAACTAGTGACCGGCCGGTCGGACTAGGGCATTTGATCTGCTTCGAATCCGGACTAAATTGAATTGGTTTAACTTCGATCCTTAGCCCATGTTTTTTTTAGGTTTTGAACAATTGAACTTCAATATGATTCAAACCAAGACCAATTTTTAGGTTTCGGTTGAATCGACAAGTTTTCGTCAAAAAAAATTCGTGCTTTCAGAACAATTTTTAACGCGCTCGAGAAAAGTCGAAAACGCCTGATTTTGAAGGTTATTATTCACGTTTTTTCGACCTTTTTGGTCCAAAATTAAAATGGGTTCTTATTCGCGCTAAATAAACCTTACCCCAAGTAAAATGCCTCGGTTTATTACGAGGGTCATTTTATTTTCAATAGACACTTTTAAAACACATAAGATTGTCTTTTGCGACGTGTCGTAATCTGTCAAAAAATGTTCTAAAAAGCTCTATTTTGTATCATGTCGGAGGGTTTGTAGGACCATTATTAGGCATTCTAATCCTATCGACAAGTTTTCGTCAAAAAAAATTCGCATTTTAAAAACAATTTTCAACGCGCTCGAAAATAGTCGAAAACTCCCGATTTTGAAGGTTAATATCCACGCTTTTTCGGCCTTTTTTGTCCCGAAATAAAATGGGTCCTTATTCGCGCTAAATAAACGTTACCTTGATTAAAATGCCTCGGTGTATTATGAGGGTCATTTTATTTTCAATAGACACTTTTAAAACACATAAGATTGTCTTTTGCGACGTGTCGTAATCCCTCGAAAAAAGTTCTAAAAAGCTCCATTTCATATCGTGTCGGAGTGTTTTATGATCATTATTAGGCATTCTAATCCTATCGAGAAGGTTTCGTCAAAAAAAATTCGCGCTTTAAGAACAATTTTCAACGCGCTCGAAAATAGTCGAAAATGCCCGATTTTGAAGGTTATTATCCACTTTTTTTCGACCTTTTTTGTCCCAAAATAAAATGGGTCCTTAGTCGCGCTAAATAAACGTTACCCCAAGTAAAATGCCTCGGTGTATTATGAGGGTCATTTTGTTTTCAATAGACACTTTTAAAACACATAAGATTGTCATTTGCGACGTGTCGTAATCCGTCGAAAAAAGTTCTGAAAAGCTCTGTTTCATATCGTGTCGGAGGGCTTTTATGATCATTATTTGGCATTCTAATCCTATCGACAAGGTTTCGTAAAAAAAAATCGCTCTTTAAGAAAAAAATTCAACGCACTCGAAAATAGTCGAAAACGCCTGATTTTGAAGGTTATTAAATTATCCACGTTTTTTTGCAAATCCGGAGTCAAAAAAAATATGGCAAAATTTTTTATGGGGTGTTACCTAGGCCGTATATTACGCGCACACAAAATTTTAGCTACAAAAGAGAACATTTGATGGTGTAATCACGCAATAAACTAATATCGGTCGAAAACGTCTCAAATGAAAGTGTATTATCCACGTTTTTTGTAAATTCGGAGTTTAAAAAAATATGGCCGAAAAACTTACAGGGTGTTACATAGGCCGTATATTACGCGCACACAAAATTTTAGTTCCAAAAGATAACATTTGATGGTGTTATCACGTGATAAACTAATATCGGTAAAAAACGCCTCAAATTAGAGTGTATTATCCACGTTTTTTTGCAAATTTGAAGTCAAAAAAAAATATGGTCGAAATTTTTACGGGGTGTTAGTGTGTTACCTAGGCCGTATATTACGTGCACACAAAATTTTAGCAACAAAAGTGAACATTTGAAGGTGTAACCACGCGATAAACTAATATCGGTCGAAAACGCCTCAAATGAATGTGTATTATCCTCCTTTTTTTTGTAAATTCAAAGTCCAAACAAAATATGGCCGGAAATTTTACGGGGTGTTACGTAGGCCGTATATTACGCGCGCACGAAATCTTAGCACCAAAAGAGAACATTTGATGGTATAAGCACACGATAAACTAATATTGGTTGAAAACGCCTCAAATGAAAGTGTATTATCCATATTTTTTTGCAAATTCGGAGTTCAAAAAAAATATGGTTGAAATTTTTACGGGGTGTTACCTAAGCCGTATATTACGCGCACACAAAATTTAAGCTCCAAAAGAGAAAATTTAATGGTGTAATCACGCGATAAACTAATATCGGTCAAAAACGCCTCAAATTGAAGTGTACTATCCACATTTTTTTGCAAGTTCGAAGTCCAAAAAAATGGTCGAAATTTTTACGGGGTGTTACCTAGGCCGTATATTACGCGCACACAAAGTTTTAGCTCCAAAAGAGAACATTTGATGGTGTAATCACACGATAAACGAATATCGGTCGAAAACGCCTCAAATTGAAGTGTATTATCCAATTTTTTTTGCAAATTCGGAGTCGAAAAAAAATATGGCCGGAAATTTTACGGGGTGTGACCTAGGCCGTATATTACGCGCACACAAAGTTTTAGCTCCAAAAGAGATCATTTGATGGTATAATCGCGAGAAAAACTAATATCGGTAAAAAACACCTCAAATGAAAGTGTGTATCCACGTTTTTTTGCAAATTCAAAGTCCAAAAAAAATATGGCCGAAAATTTAACGGGCTGTTACGAAGGCCGTATATTACGCGCACACAAAAATTTAGCTCCAAAAGAGAACATTTGATGGTGTAATTACGCGATTTAAAAATATCGGTCGAAAACGCCTCAAATTGAAGTGTATTATTCACGTTCTTTTTTTTCCTAATTTTAAGTCCAAAAAAAATATTGCCAAAATTTTTACGCGGTGTTACTTAGGCCGTATATTACATGCACAAAAAAATTTAGCTCCAAAAGGTAACATTTGATGGTGTAATCACGCGATAAACTAATATCGGTCGAAAATGCCTCAAATTGAAGTGTATTATTCACGTTTTTTTTTGCAAATTTTATGTCCACAAATAATATTGCCAAAAATTTTACGCCGTGTTACCTAGGCCGTTTATTACGCGTAACAAAAATTTAGCTCCAAAAGAGAACATTTGATGGTGTAATCACGCGATAAACTAATATCGGTCAAAAACGCCTCAAATTGAAGTGTATTATTCACGTTTTTTTGCAAATTTTATGTCCAAAAATAATATTGTCAAAAACTTTACGCGGTGTTACCTAGGCCGTATATTACGCGCACACAAAAATTTAGCTCCAAAAGAAAACATTTGATGGTGTAATCACGCGATAAACTAATATCGGTCGAAAACGCCTCAAATTGAAGTGTATTATTCACGTTTTTTGCAAATTTTATGTCCAAAAATAATATTGTAAAAATTTTGACGCGGTGTTACCTAGGCCGTATATTACGCGTAACAAAAATTTAGCTCCAAAAGAGAACATTTGATGGTGTAATCACGCGATAAACTATTATCGGTCGAAAACGCCTCAAATTGAAGTGTATTATTCACGTTTTTTTGCAAATTTTATGTCCAAAAATAATATTGTCAAAATTTTTACGCGGTGTTACCTAGGCGTATATTACGCGCACACAAAAATTTAGCTCCAAAAGAAAACATTTGATGGTGTAATCACGCGATAAACTAATATTGGTCGAAAATGCCTCAAATTGAAGTGTATTATTCACGTTTTGTTGCAAATTTTATGTCCAAAAATAATATTGCCTAAAATTTACGCGGTGTTACCTAGGTCGTATATTACGCGCACACAAAAATTTAGCTCCAAAAGAGAAAATTTGATGGTGTAATCACGCGATAAACTAATATCGGTCGAAAACGCCTCAAACTGAAGTGTATTATTCACGTTTTTTTTTTTGCTAATTTTGAGGTCCAAAAAAAATATTGCCAAAGTTTTGACGCGGTGTTACCTAGGCCGTATATTACGCGCACACAAAAACTTAGCTCCAAAAGAGAAAATTTGATGGTGTAATCACGCGATAAACTAATATCGGTCGAAAATGCCTCAAATTGAAGTGTATTATTCACGTTTTTTTTGCAAATTTTATGTCCACAAATAATATTGCCAAAATTTTTACGCGGTGTTACCTAGGCCGTATATTACGCGCACACAAAAATTTAGCTCCAAAAGGGAACATTTGATGGTGTAATCACGCGATAAACTAATATCGGTCGAAAACGCCTCAAATTGAAGTGTATTATTCACGATTTTTTTGCAAATTTTGAGTCCAAAAACAATAATGCCGGAAATTTTACGGGGTGTTGCCTAGGCCGTATATTACGCGCACACAAAAATTTAGTTCCAAAAGAGAACATTTGATGGTGTAATCACACGATTTACTAATATCGGTCGAAATTGCCTCAAATTGAAGTGTATTATCCACGTTTTTTTGCAAATTCGGAGTCCAAAAAAAATATAGCCGAAAATTTTAAAGGGTGTTACCTTGTCCGTATATTACGCGCACACAAGAATTTAGTTCCAAAAGAGAACATTTGATGGTGTAATCACGCGATTTACTAATATCGGTCGAAAATGCCTCAAATTGAAGTGTATTATTCACGTTTTTTTTTTTGTAAATTTTGAGTCCAAACAAATATTGGCAAAATTTTATTGCGGTGTTACCTAGGCCGTATATTACGCGCACACAAAAATTTAGCTCCAAAAGAGAAAATTTGATGGTGTAATCGCGATAAACTAATATCGGTCGAAAATGCCTCAAATTGAAGTGTATTATTCACGTTTTTTTTGCAAATTTTATGTCCACAAATAATATTGCCAAAAAATTTACGCGGTGTTAACTAGGCCGTATATTAAGCGTAACAAAAATTTAGCTCCAAAAGAGAACATTTGATGGTGTAATCACGCGATAAACTAATATCGGTCGAAAACGTCTCAAATTGAAGTGTATTATTCACGTTTTTTTTTTTTGCTAATTTTGAGTCCAAAAAAAATATTGTCAAAAATTTTACGCGGTGTTACCTAGGCCGTATATTACGCGCTCACGAAAATTTAGCTCCAAAAGAGAAAATTTGATGGTGTAATCACGCGATAAACTAATATCGGTCGAAAACGCCTCAAATTGAAGTGTATTATTCACGTTTTTTTTTTGCAAATTTTATGTCCACAAATAATATTGCCAAAAATTTTACGCGGTGTTACCTAGGCCGTATATTACGCGCACACAAAAATTTAGCTCCAAAAGAGAACATTTGATAGTGTAATCACGCGATAAACTAATATCGGTCGAAAACGCCTCAAATTGAAGTGTATTATTCACGTTTTTTTTTTTGCTAATTTTGAGTCCAAAAAAATTATTGCCAAAATTTTGACGCGATGTTACCTAGGCCGAATATTACGCGCACACAAAAATTTAGCTCCAAAAGAGAACATTTGATGGTGTAATCACGCGATAAACTAATATCGGTCGAAAACGCCTCAAATTGAAGTGTATTATTCACGATTTTTTTGCAAATTTTGAGTCCAGAAACAATAATGCCGGAAATTTTACGGGGTGTTGCCTAGGCCGTATATTACGCGCACACAAAAATTTAGTTCCAAAAGAGAACATTTGATGGTGTAATCACACGATTTACTAATATCGGTCGAAATCGCCTCAAATTGAAAAGTATTATCCACGTTTTTTTGCTAATTCGGAGTCCAAAAAAAATATGGCCGAAAATTTTTAAGGATGTTACCTAGTTTGTATATTACGCGCACACAAAAATTGGGTTCCAAAAGAGAACATTTGATGGTGTAATCACGCGATTTACTAATATCGGTCGAAAATGCCTCAAATTGAAGTATATTATTCACGTTTTTTTTTGTAAATTTTGAGTCCAAACAAATATTGCCAAAATTTTATTGCGGTGTTACCTAGGCCGTATATTACGTGCACACAAAAATTTAGCTCCAAAAGAGAACATTTGATGGTGTAATCACGCGATAAACTAATATCGGTCGAAAACGCCTCAAATTGAAGGGTATTATTCACGTTTTTTTTGTAAATTTTAAGTCCACAAATAATATTGCCAAAATTTTATTGCGGTGTTACCTAGGCCGTATATTACACGCACACTAAAATTTAGCTTCAAAAGAGAAAATTTGATGGTGTAATCGCGATAAACTAATATCGGTCGAAAACTCCTCAAATTGAAGTGTATTATTCACGTTTTTTTTGCAAATTTTATGTCCAAAAATAATATTGTCAAAAATTTTACGCGGTGTTACCTAGGCCGTATATTACGCGCACACAAAAATTTAGCTCCAAAAGAAAACATTTGATGGTGTAATCACGCGATAAACTAATATCGGTCGAAAATGCCTCAAATTGAAGTGTATTATTCACGTTTTTTTGCAAATTTTATGTCCAAAAATAATATTGCCAAAAATTTTACGCGGTGTTAACTAGGCCGTATATTAAACGTAACAAAAATTTAGCTCCAAAAGAGAACATTTGATGGTGTAATCACGCGATAAATTAATATCGGTCGAAAACGTCTCAAATTGAAGTGTCTTATTCACGTTTTTTTTTTTTGCTAATTTTGAGTCCAAAAAAAATATTGTCAAAAATTTTACGCGGTGTTACCTAGGCCGTATATTACACGCACACAAAAATTTAGCTCCAAAAGAGAAAATTTGATGGTGTAATCACGCGATAAACTAATATCGGTCGAAAACGCCTCAAATTGAAGTGTATTATTCACGTTTTTTTTGCAAATTTTATGTCCACAAATGATATTGCCAAAAAAATTACGCGGTGTTACCTAGGCCGTATATTACGCGCACACAAAAATTTAGCTCCAAAAGAGAACATTTGATGGTGTAATCACGCGATAAACTAATATCGGTCGAAAACGCCTCAAATTGATGTGTATTATTCACGTTTTTTTTTTTGCTAATTTTGAGTCCAAAAAAATTATTGCCAAAATTTTGATGCGGTGTTACCTAGGCCGAATATTACGCGCACACAAAAATTTAGCTCCAAAAGAGAAAATTTGATGGTGTAATCGCGATAAACTAATATCGGTCGAAAACGCCTCAAATTGAAATATATTATTCACGTTTTTTTTTTGCTAGCTCGGAGTCCAAAAAAAATATTGCCAAAATTTTGACGCGGTGTTACTTAGGCCGTATACTACGCGCACACAAAAATTTAGCTCCAAAACAGAAAACTTGATGGTGTAATTACGCGATAAACTATTATCGGTCGAAAATGCCTCAAATTGAAGTGTATTATTCACGTTTTTTTTGCAAATTTTATGTCCACAAATAATATTGCCAAAAATTTTATACCTAGGCCGTATATTACGCGTAACAAAAATTTAGCTCCAAAAGAGAAAATTTGATGGTGTAATCACGCGATAAACTAATATCGGTCGAAAACGCCTCAAATTGAAGTGTATTATTCACGTTTTTTGCAAATTTTATGTCCAAAAATAATATTGTAAAAATTTTGACGCGGTGTTACCTAGGCCGTATATTACGCGTAACAAAAATTTAGCTCCAAAAGAGAACATTTGATGGTGTAATCACGCGATAAACTATTATCGGTCGAAAACGCCTCAAATTGAAGTGTATTATTCACGTTTTTTTGCAAATTTTATGTCCAAAAATAATATTGTCAAAAATTTTACGCGGTGTTACCTAGGCCGTATATTACGCGCACACAAAAATTTAGCTCCAAAAGAAAACATTTGATGGTGTAATCACGCGATAAACTAATATCGGTCGAAAATGCCTCAAATTGAAGTGTATTATTCACGTTTTGTTGCAAATTTTATGTCCAAAAATAATATTGCCTAAAATTTACGCGGTGTTACCTAGGTCGTATATTACGCGCACACAAAAATTTAGCTCCAAAAGAGAAAATTTGATGGTGTAATCACGCGATAAACTAATATCGGTCGAAAACGCCTCAAACTGAAGTGTATTATTCACGTTTTTTTTTTTGCTAATTTTGAGGTCCAAAAAAAATATTGCCAAAGTTTTGACGCGGTGTTACCTAGGCCGTATATTACGCGCACACAAAAACTTAGCTCCAAAAGAGAAAATTTGATGGTGTAATCACGCGATAAACTAATATCGGTCGAAAATGCCTCAAATTGAAGTGTATTATTCACGTTTTTTTTGCAAATTTTATGTCCACAAATAATATTGCCAAAAATTTTACGCGGTGTTACCTAGGCCGTATATTACGCGCACACAAAAATTTAGCTCCAAAAGGGAACATTTGATGGTGTAATCACGCGATAAACTAATATCGGTCGAAAACGCCTCAAATTGAAGTGTATTATTCACGTTTTTTTTTTTGCTAATTTTGAGTCCAAAAAAATATTGTCAAAAATTTTACGTGGTGTTACCTAGGCCGTATATTACGCGCACACAAAAATTTAGCTCCAAAAGAGAACATTTGATGGTGTAATCACGCGATAAACTAATATCGGTCGAATACGCCTCAAATTAATGTGTATTATTCACTTTTTTTTTGCAAATTTTATGTCCACAAATAATATTGCCAAAAATTTTACGCCGTGTTACCTAGGCCGTATATTACGCGTAACAAAAATTTAGCTCCAAAAGAGAACATTTGATGGTGTAATCACGCGATAAACTAATATCGGTCAAAAACGCCTCAAATTGAAGTGTATTATTCACGTTTTTTTGCAAATTTTATGTCCAAAAATGATATTGTCAAAAATTTTACGCGGTGTTACCTAGGCCGTATATTACGCGCACACAAAAATTTAGCTCCAAAAGAGAACATTTGATGGTGTAATCACGCGATAAACTAATATCGGTCGAAAACGCCTCAAATTGAAATGTATTATTCACGTTTTTTTGCAAAATTTGAGTCCAAAAAAATATTGCCAAAATTTTTACGCGGTGTTACCTAGGCCGTATATTACGTGCACACAAAAATTTAGCTCCAAAAGAGAAAATTTGATGGTGTTATTACGCGATAAACTAATATCGGTCGAAAACGCCTCAAATTGAAGTGTATTATTCACGTTTTTTTGCAAATTTTATGTCCAAAAATAATATTGCCAAAAATTTTACGCGGTGTTACCTAGACCGTATATTACGCGCACACAAAAATTTAGCTCCAAAAGAGAACATTTGATGGTGTAATCACGCGATAAACTAATATCGGTCGAAAACGCCTCAAATTGAAGTGTATTATTCACGTTTTTTTTTTGCTAATTTTGAGTCCAAAAAAAATATTGCCAAAATTTTGTCGCGGTGTTACCTAGGTCGTATATTACGCGCACACAAAAAATTTAGCTCCAAAAGAGAACATTTGATGGTGGGTTAATCACGCGATAAACTATTATCGGTCGAAAACGCCTCAAATTGAAGTGTATTATTCACGTTTTTTTTTGCTAATTTTGAGTCCAAAAAACAATATTGTCAAAAATTTTAAGCAGTGTTACCTAGGCCGTATATTACGCGCACACAAAAATTTAGTTCCAAAAGAGAACATTTGATGGTGTAATCACACGATTTACTAATATCGGTCGAAATCGCCTCCAATTGAAGTGTATTATCCACGTTTTTTTGCAAATTCGGAGTCCAAAAAAAATATGGCCGAAAATTTTAAAGGGTGTTACCTAGTCCGTATATTACGCGCACACAAAAATTTAGTTCCAAAAGAGAACATTTGATGGTGTAATCACGCGATAAACTAATATCGGTCGAAAACGCCTCAAATTGAAGTGTATTATTCACGTTTTTTTGCAAATTTTATGTCCAAAAATAATATTGCCAAAAATTTTACGCGGTGTTACCCAGGCCGTATATTACGCGCACACAAAATTTTAGCTCTAAAAGAGAACATTTGATGGTGTAATCACGCGATAAACTAATATCGGTCGAAAACGCCTCAAATTGAAGTGTATTTTTCACGTTTTTTTTTTTGTAAATTTTGAGTCCAAACATTTATTGCCAAAATTTTATTGCGGTGTTAACTAGGCCGTATATTACGTGCACACAAAAATTTAGCTCCAAAAGAGAACATTTGATGGTGTAATCACGCGATAAACTAATATCGGTCGAAAATGCCTCAAATTGAAGTGTATTATTCACGTTTTTTTGCAAATTTTATGTCCAAAAATAATATTGCCAAAAATTTTACGCGGTGTTACCTACGCCGTATATTACGCGCACACAAATATTTAACTCCAAATAAGAACATTTGATGGTGTAATCACGCGATTTACTTATATCGGTCGAAAACGCCTCAAATTGAAGTGTATTATACACGTTTTTTTGTAAATTTTAAGTCCAAAAAAAATATTGTCAAAATTTTGACGCGGTATTACCAAGGCCGTATATTACGCGCACACAAAAATTTAGCTCCAAAAGAGAAAATTTGATGGTGTAATCACGCGATTTACTAATATCCGTCGAAAACGCCTAAAATTAAAGTGTATTATTCACGTTTTTTTGCAAATTTTATGTCCAAAAATAATATGGCCAAAATTTTTACGCGGTGTTACCTAGGCCGTATATTACGCGCACACAAAAATTTAGCTCCAAATAAGAACATTTGATGGTGTAATCACGCGATTAACTAATATCGGTCGAAAACGCCTCAAATTGAAGTGTATTATTCACGTTTTTTTTGCAAATTTTATGTCCACAAATAATATTGCCAAAAAATTTACGCGGTGTTACCTAGGCCGTATATTACGCGCACACAAAAATTTAGCTCCAAATAAGAACATTTGATGGTGTAATCACGCGATAAACTAATATCGGTCGAAAATGCCTCAAATTGAAGTGTATTATTTACGTTTTTTTTGCAAATTTTATGTCCACAAATAATATTGCCAAAAATTATACGTGGTGTTACCTAGGCCGTATATTACGCGCACTCAAAAATTTAGCTCCAAAAGAGAGCATTTGAGGGTGTAATCACGCGATAAACTAATATCGGTCGAAAACGCCTCAAATTGAAGTGTATTATTCACGATTTTTTTGCAAATTTTGAGTCCAAAAACAATAATGCCGGAAATTTTACGGGGTGTTACCTAGGCCGTATATTACGCGCACACAAAAATTTAGTTCCAAAAGAGAACATTTGATGGTGTAATCACACGATTTACTAATATCGGTCGAAATCGCCTCCAATTGAAGTGTATTATCCACGTTTTTTTGCAAATTCGGAGTCCAAAAAAAATATGGCCGAAAATTTTAAAGGGTGTTACCTAGTCCGTATATTTCGCGCACACAAAAATTTAGTTCCAAAAGAGAACATTTGATGGTGTAATCACGCGATTTACTAATATCGGTCGAAAATGCCTCAAAATTGAAGTGTATTTTTCACGTTTTTTTTTTGTAAATTTTGAGTCCAAACAAATATTGCCAAAATTTTATTGCGGTGTTAACTAGGCCGTATATTACGTGCACACAAAAATTTAGCTCCAAAAGAGAACATTTGATGGTGTAATCACGCGATAAACTAATATCGGTCGAAAACGCCTCCAATTGAAATGTATTATTCACGTTTTTTTGCAAATTTTATGTCCAAAAATAATGTTGCCAAAAAATTTACCCGATGTTACCCAGGCCGTATATTACGCGCACACATAAATTTAGCTCCAAAAGAGAAAATTTGATGGTGGGTTAATCACGCGATAAACTAATATCGGTCGAAAATGCCTCAAATTGAAGTGTATAATTCACGTTTTTTTGCAAATTTTATGTCCAAAAATAATATTGCCAAAAATTTTACGCGGTGTTACCTACGCCGTATATTACGCGCACACAAAAATTTAGCTCCAAATAAGAACATTTGATGGTGTAATCACGCGATTTACTAATATCGGTCGAAAACGCCTCAAATTGAAATGTATTATTCACGTTTTTTTGCAAATTTTATGTCCAAAAATAATATTGCCAAAAAATTTACGCGGTGTTACCCAGGTTGTATATTACGCGCACACATACATTTAGCTCCAAAAGAGAAAATTTGATGGTGGGTTAATCACGCGATAAACTAATATCGGTCGAAAATGCCTCAAATTGAAGTGTATTATTCACGTTTTTTTGCAAATTTTATGTCCAAAAATAATATTGCCAAAAATTTTACGCGGTGTTACCTACGCCGTATATTACGCGCACACAAAAATTTAGCTCCAAATAAGAACATTTGATGGTGTAATCACGCGATTTACTAATATCGGTCGAAAACGCCTCAAATTGAAATGTATTATTCACGTTTTTTTGCAAATTTTATGTCCAAAAATAATATTGCCAAAAAATTTACGCGGTGTTACCCAGGCCGTATATTACGCGCACACAAAAATTTAGCTCCAAATAAGAACATATGATGGTGTAATCACGCGATAAACTAATATCGGTCGAAAATGCCTCAAATTGAAGTGTATTATTCACGTTTTTTTTGCAAATTTTATGTCCACAAATAATATTGCCAAAAATTTTACGCGGTGTTACCTAGGCCGTAAATTACGCGTACACAAAAATTTAGCTCCAAAAGAGAACATTTGATGGTGTAATCACGCGATAAACTAATATCGGTCGAAAACGCCTCAAATTGAAGTGTATTATTCACGTTTTTTTTTTTTGCTAATTTTGAGTCCAAAAAAATTATTGCCAAAATTTTGACGCGGTGTTACCTAGGCCGTATATTACGCGCACACAAAAATTTAGCTCCAAAAGAGAAAATTTGATGGTGTAATCACGCGATAAACTAATATCGGTCGAAAATGCCTCAAATTGAAGTGTATTATTCACGTTTTTTTTTTGCAAATTTTATGTCCACAAATAATATTGCCAAAAATTTTACGCGGTGTTACCTAGACCGTTTATTACGCGCACACAAAAATTTAGCTCTAAAAGAGAACATTTGATGGTGTAATCACGCGATAAACTAATATCGGTCGAAAACGCCTCAAATTGAAGTGTATTATTCACTTTTTTTTGTAAATTTTAAGTCCACAAATAATATTGCCAAAATTTTGACGCGGTGTTACCTAGGCCGTATATTACGCGCACACAAAAATTTAGTTCCAAAAGAGAACATTTGATGGTGGGTTAATCACGCGATAAACTAATATCGGTCGAAAAAGTCTCAAATTGAAGTGTATTATTCACGTTTTTTTTTTTTGTTAAAAATTTAGCTCCAAATAAGAACATTTGATGGTGTAATCACGCGATTTACTAATATCGGTCGAAAACGCCTCAAATTGAAGTGTATTATTCACGTTTTTTTGCAAATTTTATGTCCAAAAATAATATTGCCAAAAAATTTACGCGGTGTTTCCCATGCCGTATATTACGCGCACACAAAAATTTAGCTCCAAATAAGAACATTTGATGGTGTAATCACGCGATAAACTAATATCGGTCGAAAATGCCTCAAATTGAAGTGTATTATTCACGTTTTTTTGCAAATTTTATGTCTAAAAATAATATTGCCAAAAAATTTACGCGGTGTTACCTAGGCCGTATATTACGCATACACAAAAATTTAGCTCCAAAAGAGAACATTTGATGGTGTAATCACGCGATAAACTAATATCGGTCGAAAACGCCTCAAATTGAAGTGTATTATTCACGTTTTTTTTTGCTAATTTTGAGTCCAAAAAAATTATTGCCAAAATTTTGACGCGGTGTTACCTAGGCCGTATATTACGCGCACACAAAAATTTAGCTCCAAAAGAGAAAATTTGATGGTGTAATCACGCGATAAACTAATATCGGTCGAAAATGCCTCAAATTGAAGTGTATTATTCACGTTTTTTTTTGCAAATTTTATGTCCACAAATAATATTGCCGAAAATTTTACGCGGTGTTACCTAGGCCGTTTATTACGCGCACACAAAAATTTAGCTCTAAAAGAGAACATTTGATGGTGTAATCACGCGATAAACTAATATCGGTCGAAAACGTCTCAAATTGAAGTGTATTATTCACTTTTTTTTTTGTAAATTTTAAGTCCACAAATAATATTGCCAAAATTTTGACGCGGTGTTACCTAGGCCGTATATTATGCGCACACAAAAATTTAGTTCCAAAAGAGAACATTTGATGGTGTAATCACACGATTTACTAATATCGGTCGAAATCGCCTCAAATTGAAGTGTATTATCCACGTTTTTTTGCAAATTCGGAGTCGAAAAAAAATATGGCCGAAAATTTTAAAGGGTGTTACCTAGTCCGTATATTACGCGCACACAAAAATTTAGTTCCAAAAGAGAACATTTGATGGTGTAATCACGCGATTTACTAATATTGGTCGAAAATGCCTCAAATTGAAGTGTATTTTTCACGTTTTTTTTTTGTAAATTTTGAGTCCAAACAAATATTGCCAAAATTTTATTGCGGTGTTAACTAGGCCGTATATTACGTGCACACAAAAAATTAGCTCCAAAAGAGAACATTTGATGGTGTAATCACGCGATAAACTAATATCGGTCGAAAACGCCTCAAATTGAAGTGTATTATTCACTTTTTTTTTGTAAATTTTAAGTCCACAAATAATATTGCCAAAATTTTGACGCGGTGTTACCTAGGCCGTATATTATGCGCACACAAAAATTTAGTTCCAAAAGAGAACATTTGATGGTGTAATCACACGATTTACTAATATCGGTCGAAATCGCCTCAAATTGAAGTGTATTATCCACGTTTTTTTGCAAATTCGGAGTCGAAAAAAAATATGGCCGAAAATTTTAAAGGGTGTTACCTAGTCCGTATATTACGCGCACACAAAAATTTAGTTCCAAAAGAGAACATTTGATGGTGTAATCACGCGATTTACTAATATCGGTCGAAAATGCCTCAAATTGAAGTGTATTTTTCACGTTTTTTTTTTTGTAAATTTTGAGTCCAAACAAATATTGCCAAAATTTAATTGCGGTGTTAACTAGGCCGTATATTACGTGCACACAAAAATTTAGCTCCAAAAGAGAACATTTGATGGTGTAATCACGCGATAAACTAATATCGGTCGAAAACGCCTCAAATTGAAATGTATTATTCACGTTTTTTTGCAAATTTTATGTCCAAAAATAATATTGCCAAAAAATTTACGCGGTGTTAACTAGGCCGTATATTAAGCGTAATAAAAATTTAGCTCCAAAAGAGAACATTTGATGGTGTAATCACGCGATAAACTAATATCGGTCGAAAAAGTCTCAAATTGAAGTGTATTATTCACGTTTTTTTTTTTTTGCTAATTTTGAGTCCAAAAAAAATAGTCAAAAATTTTACGCGGTGTTACCTAGGCCGTATATTACGCACACAAAAATTTAGCTCCAAAAGAGAAAATTTGATGGTGTAATCACGCGATAAACTAATATCGGTCGAAAATGCCTCAAATTGAAGTGTATTATTCACGTTTTTTTTGCAAATTTTATGTCCAAAAATAATATTGCCAAAAAATTTACGCGGTGTTACCCAGGCCGTATATTACGCGCACACAAAAATTTAGCTTCAAATAAGAACATTTGATGGTGTAATCACGCGATTTACTAATATCGGTCGAAAACGCATCAAATTGAAGTGTATTATTCACGTTTTTTTGCAAATTTTATGTCCACAAATAATATTGCCAAAAATTTTACGCGGTGTTACCTAGGCCGTATATTACGCGCACACAAAAATTTAGCTCCAAATAAGAACATTTGATGGTGTAATCACGCGATTTACTAATATCGGTCGAAAACGCCTCAAATTGAAGTGTATTATTCACGTTTTTTTGCAAATTTTATGTCCAAAAATAATATTGCCAAAAAATTTACGCGGTGTTTCCCAGGCCGTATATTACGCGCACACAAAAATTTAGCTCCAAAAGAGAAAATTTGATGGTGTAATCACGCGATAAACTAATATCGGTCGAAAATGCCTCAAATTGAAGTGATTATTCACGTTTTTTTGCAAATTTTATGTCCAAAAATAATATTGCCAAAAATTTACGCGGTGTTACCTAGGTCGTATATTACGCGCACATAAAAATTTAGCTCCAAAAGAGAACATTTGATGGTGTAATCACGCGATAAACTAATATCGGTTGAAAACGCCTCAAACTGAAGTGTATTATTCACGTTTTTTTTTGCTAATTTTGAGTCCAAAAAAAATATTGCCAAAATTTTGACGCGGTGTTACCTAGGCCGTATATTGCGCGCACACAAAAATTTAGCTCCAAAAGAGAAAATTTGATGGTGTAATCACACGATAAACTAATATCGGTCGAAAATGCCTCAAATTGAAGTGTATTATTCACGTTTTTTTTGCAAATTTTATGTCCACAAATAATATTGCCAAAACTTTTACGCGGTGTTACCTAGGCCGTTGTAGACACCCACATTTTGACTGCCAGGTGTCTATAGCAGTTTTTGACAAACACCCGATGATGATCGGACCCAAACGTGCTTTAAATACTCAAAAACGGGCTCAAAATCATTGGCATTTGGCTTGGGCTCTTTACGGAGTACATATCTCACAAAACCAACCTCAAAATCAGGCCCAGTGGGTCGTTTCGAGTCAAATAAGACTAATTTGGGTCGATTCCGACACCGGGGGTAAAACCATCTTTTAACGACCGAGTCAAAACCCGGTCAAAGATTTTCCCGAGACACGTGAGTCAGCCGTGACACCTCACATGGCTGATTCATACTCCAATCCTACAAAAAATCAGCTACACAAAATATTAAACAAATCCGTTTAAGGATGGAATTCGATCTCAAGTAGAAATCCTATCCGAAAACCGATTCAGACACCCGACCGAGTGCAAACACTCGGCCGATCAGCCCTCTTCCAGCCGTGTTCCCTTTCTTCTTCGACAAGCAAGCGGAATTCTCATGCCTTTCAGCTTCTTACGTTTCCTATCCTAAGCGGTAGTTCAAACCCGAAGCGTCTCTCCTAGCCAAGGTCGGGAACTCCCTATAAATAGCCCCTTGCACACACAATATTCAGGCATCAAATATTCATCAACCATCAATTATTCCCACACATTCATAAGCATAAAACTTAGCATCGAGCAACCGATATTACAAACCCGAAGGAAACCGGCCCGATACCCGACACCCTTCACACGTCACACCGAACCAAGCCACCACAACTCACCGACATCCACTCGACGCTCTTGTGCCCATGCCACGTCCCGACGAGCCCCGATCCGAGTAAACAAAAGCATGTAGGTTGAGGGTGTACCAAACCCGATTTCTCCTTCTCCTTCTCTTCTCCTTCTCGTCCTTTTTTTTTATTACGGGTCGTTCGTCGCTTTCTTTTTTTATTTCTAATATCGATATTATTAAAGCTATTTTCGTATAATAAACATTCCTAAAAATATAATATCAACTCTATAGTTGAATATCGTATTAAAGGAATTAAATTAAATCTCGTCGAAGCTAAGAAAATCGTTACATCTTTTTTACAAAATACAACGATTTCAAACGCGGAGAGAATTAACATCTTTTTCGTTCAAATTCTTTTTTTCAAACAATTTTGCAAAACCTTTTCTAAAATTCATTCCGAATATTCGATATCGACTTCATAATCGAATATCGGATACGACGAATATCGAAAACATAAATCGAGTATAAATTAATTCGTATTTGTACGCGATTTATCAAAATTAGCAATTTTCGAACAACGAGCAAAACCGGGACAGACCCGCACGCGAGTCGCGCCCCACCCAGGCGACTCGCGCACAGGCCTGAAACCCGCGCTCCCTTTTTTAGCTTTTTCGTTCGTTTTTTTATTTATTCTACGAAACGATTTCTAAAATTTATATCTTTTCTAAAACTATTCCGAGTATTTGATATTGATTTCGTAGTCAATTATCGAATATAACGAATATCGAAAATATTAGATCGAGTGCAAATTATGCGATATTTGTACGCGATTTAATAAAAGCATCGAATTTTCAAAAAACCGCTTTCAAAAAACAGGCCGTCACGCGACCCGCCGGCATCCCGGGCGAGCCGCGCAGCCGGCTGTCATACGACACACCCTTTCTTTTTTTTATTATTTTTTCGAACTTCGTTTTTTATACAAAAAGCGTCTTTTAACGATATTTTTCAGATTTCAACTAATATTTTCTCTATCTCGTACATTTATTATATTTGCTATATTATGTTTTACAAATCGATACTAACTCGTTTGTTCATCTTTTGTAGCAAATTCATATCTTTTTCATTATTTGTTTTATTATACTAAAACGAATCTCACATGCTAAATTCAACTTTGACGTTAATTTTTCATGCATTAAATCGACTTAGCAACCCATTCAATTCCTCGCATGTTTAGGAAAACAATGTTTGCATATCATTCATCGTATTACTAACACGCGTATTAAAAAATCATTCGATATCCTAGTAGAGGCCGCTAATGTGCGGGCGGGGTTGGGTGTTCTTGGTGAACTTTCCAACACGTACCCTCACCCCTTACTCAGAACCGTGGTTTCCGGATGTTCGAAACCATTGGCAACGAGAGTCATTCAATATACGATTAACCGCTCAAGTCGGCATCTATATCGATATGCAAAGGGACGAGCCCAATAAACTCTGACATCGGAAACGGGCCGTATTTTGTATACGGCCCACTACGACATAGAGTGGGCTCGAACGGTTCCAAATAACCATAAAATTCGGTGGCGACTCCAACTTCGATTTAAATTTCAATTTGACCATCTCATGGAGATTCATTCGCCTCCCCAAACCCGTGCGTGGCCGCGTCGGGGTGGACCTATGTCATGTCCACAATTTGGCGACTCCGCTGGGGATTAACTGATGCGTGACTTACCATCGGCATCCTCAGGGTGAGACTCGAATAGAAATCGTTTGACTAGTGCAATACGCGTTTTAGTTTTACGGTTCATGCATAACCCCAAATTTTCCCGGGCCGGTACTGGTGACCGACGTCCCACTATACTATCGATGTAGTCCAAATTGGATATGTCGAAGGTGTCCATTAGCCGATTCGTATGGGTTTTACGGCATGTTCTAAGCTCAACTCGACTTAGGAAGTCCGCCCCGATTCTCGATAGGCTGTGTACACTGGTATAGACCCTTACAGACTGACCGAGACTTAGAATTAGAGCATACATGGTGTCGTTATACTGTTTCCATGACTACGTGCTACCTGATTTACAAGTCTTTTTCAAAACCCGTCTTTTTTTCAAAATAGCATACTTTTCAAAATATCCAATTTCAAAACCCGGGACATATACCGAATTTAGGATCCACGATTTTACTCAAAATAGCCTATTTTTAGCCGGTATTATGCCCATTTCAAAACTCGAAAATATTTTTGAACTTTCAAACCCGTAACCCGGTCCACCTTTTCCGTTTTTCTTTCGAAAAAGGGCCGGTTCTCCGAATTTTTCTTCGGGCTTTCAAAACTTCAATTTCAAAACCTTCCTCTTCTTAGGACTTCCCGTATTTAGCAGTGTCGGGTCGTGTCGTAAGTAGTCAAGGTCTTCTAGCGTCGAAACTCCGTCGATCTTATATCACGGATTTTCTCCCTATCCTAGTCCGCCTTATTATACTAAGGCAAGGCCCACCTACGTAGGACATACTCCTACAAGGGTCGGCCCGTCTACACGATCGAGTCTAAAAGTCTGGGGAATGTCTCACGTGAACCTCCTTTCGAACAGGGCCCAGCCCACACGGCTGGATCCTAAAGGAGGCCCACCTTTCACAAGTCACCCGTCTAAATGTCTTTTCCGAGTCAACCTTTTACAAGGCATAGCCCTATAACAAAAGGTTTGTGACCTTTACGTCTAAGGGTCACTCGTCCGACACTCGAGTCTTAAACCAAATTTTCGATCCCACTTGGGGGCTACCCTTCATCAGAGCGGTCAATCACGATTGCTCTAAGGGTCATGTCTTACACGTGTCTCACGTACCCCACTTTCGAACCACTTAGATGCCACACCATCTGAGTCCTATCTGAGTCCTTAGCCTCACTTGGGGGCTATTCTCCGACGGAGCGATTAATCACAGTCACTCCGAGAATAGTACCCCGCACATTTGTCTTAGGAGAGTCTAACCCGAGCCAAACTGGAGTCGTCTCTCCCCCCGCGCTATTTCCTATGCCTTGGTGAATTTGAGTTCCGAAGCAACTTTCCTGATTACGCGGTATTCTTACAGACAGGCCGCCCTTCACCCGAACCATGACTAGGGACTCCATTGATCAACTGACCGCCTCGTTGGCCAAGATCCAAGATCAACTGAACCAGATAAGGGGAGACCAAACCGCCATTGCCACCCGTTTGAGTGCCTTGGAACAAAGGACTCCTAAGGTCGGGAATGAAACCACTGGGCCCATAGCTGAACTGGCCAGCACAGTCCGCAAGCTGGAGGAACAGGTCCACCTGTCGACCAATAATTCAATCCATACGGAAAATGCTCGTTCCTATTCACCTTTGACCGACGAGCTGCCCGCTAACCTCAACCTGACGGGCCTACCAATGTTCGACGGGACTGAAGACCCGGTAGTACATATCCGGGCTTTCAAGGAGTTCATGGCTATCAAGGGGGTGAAATCCACTATGTTTAAGCACCTGTTCGCTGCTTCCCTCGAGAAGCATCCAAAAGCCTGGTACTACATGCTTGATTCCAAGAAGTACAAAACTTGGGACGATGTCGCAATGGAGTTCGCCCGAAACTATGCGGACAACACCGAGATCCAGACTACCATGCGTACTCTGGAGGTCATGGCCCAAGAGCCCAAGGAAGGTTTCACCAAGTACCTTCAAAGGTGGAGGGCCGAAAGTGTAAAGTTGGTAAACAAGCCCAACGAGAAGACACTAGTGGAGGCGTTCATCAACAACCTCCTACCTTCCTACCGCGTCCATCTTAGGTACGCCGGCATTTCCTGTAACACCCCGTTATTTTTCGAGTCAATTATAAGGTGTTACTGGTCTATTTTATTTGAATCGGGTTATTAAGTTGGGACAAATATTTTCGATGTCATTATAAAATTTAAGTATTTTCGGCCTCCTTTTATTTAATCGATTCTGGTTTTGAAAAGATTTGGGTTTTAATTACTAACCGACTTTGTATCGGGTTGAAAAATTGGATCAAATACAAATAAGAAAAAAAAAAGGGGAAATCCTATAACTATTTAACCCCACGCCCAACCCCTTCCAATCCTTATTTCCTTTCCTTCTTCATATCTGCCGCACTGCTGCTCATCCCCCTCTGTTCATTCGTTCATGATTGGTCCTTCGATCGTCATTGTATAACCGGTTCTTGATTCTTGCTCACACCAACGCGTGTTTACATCCTTCTTATCTAAATTGTAAGTCTCTTGACCAATTGACCTATTTGTTTTCATAATTAGTGGATCAAATATGAAGTAGGTCTAAATATATATCGAGTCTTGACCCTTTTCTTTTGTTCTTGGTTTTAAAATCATTTTCTTGACATAATTTAACTATTACATATGTAATTAGCGTCTGGGTCGATTTAAATTCGGCATAATTGAGTTGAGTCGTGGTTGGATGGTTATAATTGAAGTGGAGCGGCTCTGTTTAGTTTTAGAACTAAGGTTCAATGTATGAGTATTGTTAAATGGAGTGAAAATTTATGGGTAAGTAGGTAGAACGCGATATCTGAAGAATGGAGTTTGGGTTATAGTATATATATGTATATGTATGTTAGGATTGTGGGTGCGTACTTATAGAAATTAATTTGCTAAATTATGGTGAGGGAGCTAGGCGTGGCACTTGGAGGAATGCTTTGGAGGTTGTATTTGTCAGAACACTAAAAGCAAAGATTATCAATAATGTGAGTGTAGAGTTTCATTGTTATAAATAGTTCATAATCCTACGTTATAGTCTGGGTTTGTTAGTAGTTAGTTAACTTGAGGACACGTAGTTATATACGGAGTATATATTTAGTTGGGTTATTTATGGAGAAGAAATTCATACGAGTTATAGTAATAAGTTGGTGTATGAGTTTGAGTCGGGTCTTAACCGTAGCCTATTAGGTTAAATTATTGAATCATTTATATATTAATTGTAGCTTGTGGATTCGAGGAGAAAGAGTTCTTGGAGTAATTCTAGCTGAGTTTGTCTGTCTTGAGAGGTAAGGACGTTTTACCCTTTTCACTTTTAAGTAAAGAGCATGTTCGGATCAAAATATATTTTATAACGGTTTTGTAAATTATTTCGTCGATCGTTAATATTTTTATAATACTCGTAATGTTTGGATATTGAACTTTGTGACACGACTCACATATTGGTACTATTTTGGTAAAAATTTTAGTAACTTATAACAGACTCTGGGAGCTCTGTTGGTCTAGACGGTTTTAAGGTGCGTCTAAGACGTTCCTGGGACTTTGTCCCGAAACTATTTTTGAGTGAGGATTGTCCGGCCCTCACTCGCTAGGGAGTTAGACTTTCTCCTTTGGCAGTTTCATCCTACTGACTGTCCAAATGTGAGAGGTGCGCACTATTATGAGTCTAGCTAAGCACAGGTGGTTACCTCTAGACCGTGCAAGGGTAGGACCTTGGCACACAGGTTGCGAAAAAAATATATTTTTGGGTTGGTTTGATTTTGACTATTATTTTTATGGTATTCTGGTATTTAAACGATGATTTTATTTCTGATCTCAGTTTGTTAATATTATTATTATTATTATTTTGATTATTATTATTATTATTATTATTATTATTATTATTATTATTATTATTTCACGAATTATTACATTATTATATTTTTACTCAGCTTTGCTGACGTCCTTTTTGTTTTGGGTCGTTCCCCCGCTGGAACCTGTACCTATTTGTGTTTTTGGGTACAGCTGATAGGTACACTTGAATTGCTGCATGGGTGCATTCTGGTATGGGTTATGCTGAGCGAGGAAGAACTTTTATTATTTAACTTGACTCCAAACTATTTATATTATTATTGAATTTACTATTATTGGTTTGCAATTGTTTTAACCGTTTTGGATTTTGTAAGACTTAAGACTTCCGCTGCAACGTTTCTATTTAATTAGCTATCCGATTCCTATTTTTATTTATTTATTAATTATTTTTTCCTTGCACTTGGCTCCGTAAAGCTAAGTGTGGAGTAACAGCTTTGAGTTTTCCGTTTTTGGGATATTATTTTGATTGCGAAAATTTAGGGCTGTTACATTTCCAACTTTGCAGTGCTTACCGAAATGGGCACTAGGATTGAAGACGATCTTCGACACAATGAAGATCTGGGTGAAGCTTCTACTGAAGGCTATATTGGACATCAACTCGAGTCCTCAGAAGCCGACGACAAATGACAACCTTATCCAAGAGTCTAGATTTGGTTTAAGCCTAAGCCTGAGTCCGAGTCTAGGATACCCTACATCCTCATTTCCAAGTCAGAGTCAGAGTCTTTTGCATTCTGTCCTCTTTTTCAAAATTCAATAAAATCAGCTTTTCTATCGCTCATATATACTTTCTTTATGTGTTTCCGAGAACATGATGAACACCGTCATACACTGTGAGCACATGCACGTGACTATTACAGGCACATCTATAATGACTGCAGGAAATCAAGACCCGTGTTTTCCTTTACTTGTTCCATGTCTGACATAGAAAGCCACAAAACTACCCTTAGCAAGAGCGGTATCGAATCCTATGACAAATCTAGGTAGTCTCCTAGTTTGGGTTCAAGACGAGAGCCAAGCCCATTTCCCACAATAAACACCCATCCAATAAGACTATCAATCCCTACCTTAGGTGTTAGTCTGACCAACAGGAAAAACAAAAAAATTGGACAAAAAAAAAATATCAAAAGTCCAAGGAAAAAAAGCAAAAGGCCAAAACAAAAAAGCAGACCATCATCAAAAAAGAGCATCCACAACCAGAACGATCAACACAAATGAAGATCCCATGACCGGGGCTAAGAGGTCAACCAACAAAAAATATTCAAATGCCCATGACCGTGATCAACGGTCCACTCAAGATCAATACTCATACCATCCAATAAGGGAGAAACAATCAAGCTGGTCAACTAACACCACAGTTAGCCTTCCCACATTACAACCTTCAAGACCTCCCTGAGACCCAGGCTAAAGAAAGCCCGAAATTTTGAGGATTCAAGCTCCATAGGATACCCCTAACCATTAGGGCCAGACATGGAAACCAGATCCCGCATCATCAAACATATCCCGGTCAAAATTCGAGCCATTTTACTCGGCTTCCCCTTTACATAACAAAATTCACAATCACCATACAAAGACCCGAGAGCAAAACTCGTCAAATCCCTTACCTAATCATACACAATCCCCGAGAGCAAAACTCGCTAAAATCCCCGAGAGCAAAACTCGTTAAAATCCCCGAGAGCAGAACTCGTTAAAATCCCATCCCAATTCTTCTCATTCAAACCAGTTACCAACCCCAAACACGGGAATTTAACTTGCAGTCGGCATAGAACATGCCCAAATAGTTCACACCACCTCTGGGGGCTGCCCCGGAGAACGCTCACAGTCACAGGATCAATATCCTAACCATTCTAGCCCTTTGATCAAGACATCATTGGGAATGCACCTAGCATGCACCATCATTATGGCTAGTTACACACAAAGTCCTATTAGACTAGGCACCATAATATATCTTTCAACACTGAACTACGGCTTGGTTTGATTTCACTACACGTGAATACGTAGGCAGCCTTTCAACAGAGGCACAACCACCCACATTGACACACATTCAAAAAGCGTCATCATTCCGGTCACAACACCGTCATGTTCTCAACAGCTAGCTTTGTCGTCCTGGGGGCTTCTCTTAGGCAGAAAACCTCCATCCACTCACAAAATCCAGATAAAATTCAAAAAATCTAGCCTCCTTTCTATAGTGTGTCCTAGTACTCGGCTCAGTCGAAGACAAGAATCTGTCAGGACTCGAGGCAATACCCACTTTGGAAATGTACCCAAAAATAAAAAATCCAGAAGAGCACTAGACTACGGCATTTCTACTGCTAATAGTCCTGTCATGCCAAAACAGTCTCATTACAGACTATTGCAATCCCCCCATAGCACATCCTTCCCATTTCGATGTTCGACCATGTTGCCATTCGCCTAGGCTACGAAATAGCGCAACTTAAGAGTCTTGTTAGGTGGCCCACCCCCATACCGAGTCACGGTCCAACCCCTCGAGAGTCCAGTCGTGTCTGTCGACTCGTCCGGTCACGTCCAGAGTCGAGTCTGTCAGTATACCTCTCTCTTCAAATTCTCATTTTTAAAACCTGCAAAACTTAGCCATTTGAGAAAATCCTTTTCGACAAGGTCAAATTTCGGTCTATTTAAATTGTAAATTTCTTTTCTACCCCTTTCCACTTTGAAAACCTAGCTCGTGATTGCTTTCAAGATTTCAAATTCAAAATTTCAAAAACTTCAAAAATCATTTTTCCCCAGCACGAGTCATTTTACTACCTACGTGTTGCATGCATTCTATGTGACTTATACAGGTACGACTCAAACAGGGACCTGCAAACCATCAAATCTCCCCAGCGGCATTTTCCGGGATATCACGGGATGGGCCAACACACAGGCACGCCCAGGGCTTACGCGACAAGTCCGATTCCCCACGGAGTTATCATCATCAGCCCACGGATGGTGTAATCACGCGATTTACTAATATCGGTCGAAAATGCCTCAAATTTAAGTGTATATTCACGTTTTTTTTTGTAAATTTTAAGTCAAAAAAAAATATTGCCAAAATTTTAACGCGGTGTTACCAAGGCCGTATATTACGCCCACACAAAAATTTAGCTCCAAAAGAGAAAATTTGATGGTGTAATCACGCGATTTACTAATATCGGTCGAAAACGCCTCAAATTGAAGTGTATTATTCACGTTTTTTTGCAAATTTTATGTCCAAAAATAATATTGCCAAAAAATTTACACGGTGTTACCTAGGCCGTATATTACGCGCACACAAAAATTTAGCTCCAAAAGAGAACATTTGATGGTGTAATCACGCGATTTACTAATATCGGCCGAAAACGCCTCAAATTGAAGTGTATTATTCACGTTTTTTTGCAAATTTTATGTCCAAAAATAATATTGCCAAAAAATTTACGCGGTGTTACCTAGGCCGTATATTACGCGCACACAAAAATTTAGCTCCAAAAGTGAAAATTTGATGGTGTAATCACGCGATAAACTAATATCGGTCGAAAATGCCTCAAATTAAGGTGTATTATTCACGTTTTTTTTGAAAATTATATGTCCACAAATAATATTGCCAAAAAATTTACGTGGTGTTGCCTAGGCCGTATATTACGCGCACACAAAAATTTAGCTCCAAATAAGAACATTTGATGGTGTAATCACGTAATTTACTAATATCGGTCGAAAATGCCTCAAATTTAAGTGTATTATTCACGTTTTTTTGCAAATTTTATGTCCAAAAATAATATTGTCAAAAGTTTGACGCGGTGATACCTAGGCCGTATATTACGCGCACATAAAAATTTATCTCCAAATAAGAACATTTGATGGTGTAATCACGCGATAAAATTCTATCGGTCGAAAACGCCTCAAATTGAAGTGTATTATTCACGTTTTTTTGCAAATTTTATGTCCAAAAATAATATTGCCAAAAAAATTACGTGGTGTTACCTAGGTCGTATATTACGCGCACACAAAAATTTAGCTCCAAAAAAGAAAATTTGATGGTGTAATCACGCGATAAACTAATATCGGTCGAAACTGCCTCAAAATGAAATGTATTATTCACGTTTTTTCGCAAATTTTATGTCCAAAAAAAATATTGCCAAAATTTTTACGCGGTGTTACCAAGGCCGTATATTACGCGCACACAAAAATTTAGCTCCAAAAGAGAACATTTGATGGTGTAATCACGCGATAAACTAATATCGGTCGAAAACGCCTCAAATTGAAGTGTATTATTCACGTTTTTTTTTTGCTAATTTTGAGTCCAAAAAAAATATTGCCAAAATTTTGACGCGGTGTTACCTTGGCCGTATATTACGCGCACACAAAAATTTAGCTCCAAAAGAGAAAATTTGATGGTGTAATCACGCGATAAACTAATATCGGTCGAAAATGCCTCAAATTGAAGTGTATTATTCACGTTTTTTTTGTAAATTTTAAGTCCACAAATAATATTGCCAAAATTTTGACGCGGTGTTACCTAGGCCGTATACTACGCGCACACAAAAATTTAGCTCCAAAACAGAAAACTTGATGGTGTAATCACGCGATAAACTATTATCGGTCGAAAATGCCTCAAATTGAAGTGTATTATTATTCCCTTTTTTTCCATATTTTATGTCCACAAATAATATTGCAAAAAATTTTACGCGGTGTTACCTAGGCCGTATATTACGCGCACACAAAAATTTAGCTCCAAAAGAGAACATTTGATGGTGTAATCACGCGATAAACTAATATCGGTCGAAAACGCCTCAAATTGAAGTGTATTATTCACGTTTTTTTGCAAATTTTATGTCCAAAAATAATATTGCCAAAAATTTTACGCGGTGTTACCTAGGCCGTATATTACGCGCACACAAAAATTTAGCTCCAAAAGAGAACATTTGATGGTGTAATCACGCGATAAACTAATATCGGTCGAAAACGCCTCAAATTGAAGTGTATTATTCACGTTTTTTTTTTGCTAATTTTGAGTCCAAAAAAAATATTGCCAAAATTTTGACGCGGTGTTACCTTGGCCGTATATTACGCGCACACAAAAATTTAGCTCCAAAAGAGAAAATTTGATGGTGTAATCACGCGATAAACTAATATCGGTCGAAAATGCCTCAAATTGAAGTGTATTATTCACGTTTTTTTTGTAAATTTTAAGTCCACAAATAATATTGCCAAAATTTTGACGCGGTGTTACCTAGGCCGTATACTACGCGCACACAAAAATTTAGCTCCAAAACAGAAAACTTGATGGTGTAATCACGCGATAAACTATTATCGGTCGAAAATGCCTCAAATTGAAGTGTATTATTATTCCCTTTTTTTTCCATATTTTATGTCCACAAATAATATTGCAAAAAATTTTACGCGGTGTTACCTAGGCCGTATATTACGCGCACACAAAAATTTAGCTCCAAAAGAGAACATTTGATGGTGTAATCACGCGATAAACTAATATCGGTCGAAAACGCCTCAAATTGAGGTGTATTATTCACGTTTTTTTTTGCAAATTATATGTCCACAAATAATATTGCCAAAAAATTTACGCGGTGTTGCTTAGGCCGTATATTACGCGCACACAAAAATTTAGCTCCAAATAAGAACATTTGATGGTGTAATCACGTAATTTACTAATATCGGTCGAAAATGCCTCAAATTTAAGTGTATTATTCACGTTTTTTTTTTGTAAATTTTAAGTCAAAAAAAAATATTGCCAAAATTTTTACGCGGTATTACCTAGGCCGTATATTACGCGCACACAAAAATTTAGCTCCAAAAGAGAACATTTGATGGTGTAATCACGCGATAAACTAATATCGGTCGAAAACGCCTCAAAATGAAGTGTATTATTCGCGTTTTTTTTTGCTAATTCGGAGTCCAAAAAAAATATTGCCAAAAATTTTACGTGGTGTTACCTAGGACGTATTTTACGCGCACACAAAAATTTAGCTCTAAAAGAGAACATTTGATGGTGTATTCACGCGATAATCTAATATCGGTCGGAAACGCCTAAAATTGAAGTGTATTATTCACGTTTTTTTTGTAAATTTTGAGTCCAAAAAAATATTGCCAAAAATTTTACGCGGTGTTACCAAGGCCGTATATTACGTGCACACAAAAATTTAGCTCCAAAAGAGAACATTTGATGGTGTATTCACGCGATAAACTAATATCGGTCGAAAACGCCTAAAATTGAAGTGTATTATTCACTTTTTTTTTGCAAATTTTGACTCCAAAAAAAATATTGCCAAAATTTTTACGCGGTGTTACCTAGGCCGTATATTACGCGCACAAAAAAAAATATGAACGCAAATTTTATGGGGTGTTACCTAGGCCGTATATTACACGCACACAAAATTTTATCTCCGAAAGAGAACATTTGATGGTGTAACCACGCGATAAACTAATATCGGTCGAAAACGCCTCAAATGGAAGTGTATTATCCACATTTTTTTGCAAATTCGGAGTCCAAAAAAAATATGGCCAAATTTTTTACGGGGTGTTACCTAGGCCTTATATTACGCGCACACAAAACTTTAGTTCCAAAAAAGAAATTTTGATGGCGTTATCACGCGATAAACTAATATCGGTAAAAAAACGCCTCAAATTGAAGTGTACTACTATCCACGTTTTTTTGCAAGTCCAAAAAAAATATGGATGAAATTTTGTGGGGTGTTACTTAAGCCATTTATTACGTACACACAAAACTTTAGCTCCAAAAGAGAACATTTGATGGTGTAATCACGCGATAAACTAATATCGGTCGAAAACGCCTCAAATGGAAGTGTATTATCCACGTTTTTTCGACTTTTTTTTGTCCCAAAATAAAATTGGTCCTTATTCGCGCTAAATCAACGTTACCCCAAGTAAAATACCTCAGTGTATTATGAGGTTCATTTTATTTTCCATGGACACTTTTAAAACACACAAGATAGTGTTTTGCGACGTGTCGTAATCCGTCGAAAAAAGTTCTTAAAATCTCGATTTTATATCGTGTCGGAGGGTTTTTATGATCGTTATTAGGCATTCCAATCTTGCCAACAATTTTTCATCAAAAAAAATTCGCGCTTTAAGAACAATTTTACACGCGCTCAAAAATAGTCAAAAACGCCCAATTTTGAAGGTTATTATCCACGTTTTTTTTGTCTCGAAATAAAATGAGTCCTTATTCACGCTAAATAAATGTTACCTCAAGTAAAATACCTCGGTGTATTATGAGGGTCATTTTATTTTCAATGTTCATTGCATGCGAGAATAAGAAGGCTCGCCCATGTGATGTCTACCCTAAAATCGTAACATTTCATCCTCTTTACGTCCAATTCTTCTGATTCGGTGAAATTATTGGTTGCAACTATTTAGAAACCATCGATATGCATTGAAATAACTATGAGTAATTAAAAAAAAAAAAAAAAAAAAAAAATCTAAGACGGTTTAGAAACAATTATTTGCTACCTTGTTTCGTCAAATTCTTATCTATATTCTAGTTACTGTGTTATACTCCCTCCGTCCCACTAAGATTGTCCCGTATTCCTTTTTGGGTAGGTTCTTAAAGATTGTCTCATTTCTCAACTTTACTTTTTAGTCTATCCTTTTTTTCAACTTTGTCCCTACTAAGACAAAGTATTTACCATTTTGTCATTCCATTAATCCACCACCTCACACATCACCCTATGAAGTAGTTATAATTGCCTATATACCCAGCCATCATTACACAATTTTCTTAATTATTGTGCAAAAGTAAATGGGACAATCATTTTGGGACGGAGGGAGTACTATGTTTAGTCTCGCGTACTCCTGTATATAAGAGACTCATTCATTCTATCATGCTATCAGAGCCAACACGACCATGAACAAACGTTACGAGTTCAAATCCTGATAACTCCCAATATCTCGAACTTTCAAGTGGAAACTCAACACGTGATTTTTCAAAGTACCAACAACACACTGTTGAGTGTTGACAGTGGAAACAAGTGAGTGAGGAGATTATAATACCAATTAATTAATTAAGGGCGGCTTAAACATATCTATAATCCATGTTACTTAACGTTAATTGCGCTTACTTAACGCTAATTGCGCTACAAGAAAGAATTTTGTTTTTTTTAATATTAAAAGGATATAAATACTCGTAATGGAGTTGGACCTCAATCATAACCTAATGGGACAGTATAAATATTAGCCGTAGTTACTCTCTAAAATGAAAAATCGACGTACAAGGACGTCATAATAATACCGAACATCTTTATTATCTTTGATTAAGATACTTCTCACAAATAATATAAAATGGTAAAAAAGACGACGATCGAGGTAGACGGAAGAGTAATCCATAGAGTATTAGTTTAACGCTGATAATCTAACAGTTGTTCTTACTTGCGATGGAAGTATCGGTCTTAACATTAAAATGGGTCAAATATAACCCAACTAGCTAGCTAGAAAGAAAATGTACTTGTATTATTTTGCTACATTCTAGACACATGCATGAAATTTATCTTATCCTAATTTACTGGGAACTGTGAATTTCCAAAACCTTAAGCGATGGTTTATCCTAATTTAATTTACTGGGAACTGTGAATTTCCAAAACCTTAAGGCGATGGTTTATCCTAATTTACTGGGAACTGTGAGTTTCCAAAACCTTAAGGCGATGGTTGATGTCTGTTACCATGTTAACGAAACATCTCAACCAAAACCTTAAGGCGATGATTGAGGCCCGTTTATATTCTATTAGAAACATGTGCCAAGATTATAGTATAATGCAGCCAAAAGTAGAGTAACATGCAAACCTCGTTATAGTCGAATTCAAACCAAAAGTGAGAAGACTATAATGATTTCTTAACACAATAATAATCTCAACAAACACAACAATACTCTCAAGTAGTATCTCACGATCTCAATCTTGCTTGAAAATGGCGGAAACGATTTTAACTGAGTTGGTAAAGTTCGCTGCTGAAAAGCTGGGTTCAAAAGTATGCAAAACAGTAGCGGATGCAACCGACATTGATTCTCAGATGAAAGCGCTTCAGGATATCAAAGCTACCCTCGAAGCTACACTTCTCGATGCTGCAGATTCAGATTCATCGAAGCAGCAGGCGGTGTGCAGTCGTTCTCAGCGAGATGTGCTCGAGAAGCTTGAACGTGGACTTGCTAGACTAATCGACTTCCAAGATGCAAAAGCCGCGAAAGCCAAGCAGAAGGAGCTCATGGGTGGATCTAAGTTCACCAAAGAGGTACGCTTGTTCTTTTCTAGCTCAAACCAACTTGTCTCCCCGTTCAAGGATGCTAGGAAAATCAAGGGTATAACGGGGGAACTGAGTTGTATTGCAAGAAACCATGCCCAATTCGGAAGTCTGGTTAGCTCGCTAGCTTTCAACCAAACTCGTACGTTGTGCAACGTATCAGGCTCTTATATGAGCACAGATATGGTGGTCGGACGAGAGGGTGATAAGGAAAAGATGGTCGGCTTGTTGTTAGACTCCTCTGCAGCGGCTGGTATTATTCCTGTTACTCCTGTTGTCGGGATGGGTGGAGTTGGGAAGACCACCTTGGCACAATATGTGTACAATGATGATAGAATTAAAAAGTATTTCGATTTGCAGTTTTGGGTTTTTGCCACCCAGGATTTCAATGTCAAGGATACGTTATGACAGATGGTGACGTGTGCCACTGATGAGAAAGCTCTCGACTATGAGATCGATCATCTCCAAAGGCGTCTATTTCAAGCAATCGCTGGGAAGAAGTTTTTGCTTGTTTTAGATGGTGTATGGGACGGGGACAATCTGAGAGCGAAATGGCTGGAATTGAGAGCAGTGCTCAGGGTCGGGGCTCAAGGGAGTCAAGTTCTCCTTACGACACGTAGTAGAACTGTTGCTGGAGTTATTGGAACTCGAGATCCACACGTGGTCAGTGATCTAGGAGATGATGACTCTTTGCTCCTCTTTAGGCATATGGCTATTACAGAGTGCCATGAGCCCGGCGTGGAGGTCATCTTAAAAGAGATTGCAGATATGTGTTCCAAAGTGCCTCTTGTTATTCGGGTAATTGGAAGCCTTTTGGCAGCGAGACATACCGTCCAAGAATGGCAAGCTTTTAGGAACGACCAACTTGCAAATTTCGCCTTCTATGGTCGTGATGTCATAAGCACGCTCAAACTCAGTTACGATCAATTAAGTCCTAATCTAAAACTCTGTGTTACATACTGCTCTTTGTTCCCAAAGGGACGCAATCTTGAAAAACGTTTCGTCATTCATCTTTGGATTGCAATGGGATATGTTGAGGCAGAGTACCGTAACCAAAATCTAGAAGAGGTGGCAGAAGGATACGTGTTGTGCCTGCTAAATCGAGGATTTTTCTTTTGGGATAACAAGAGCCCTGACCATTTTCGGATGCACGACCTGATGCATGATCTTGTGCTCTCGATTGCTGGGTTAAAGTATAAAATGACAACTTCGGATACAAATGAATTTGATGAAAATGTTCGTCATCTATCAGTCTATTTATCAGTCAATAACACGCCTTGGAAAGCCCCGCCATCATTATTCAAAATCAAAAACTTGGAATCATTGCTTCTTCCTATTGGCAACCATTGGGGTATGTCCTTCCCGCAGGTTAGTGTTTTCTTATCTAATACAGTGTTCATCTCCAGAGGTCAGAGTTTGAGAATACTACGAGTAAGCGGGCTAGGGATTGATAAACTGTCGAAATCATTAGGCAAATTAATCCACTTGAGATATCTCGATTTGTCGAACAATTATGGCCTCCGTAAACTCCCCGACTCAATTACTCAGTTAGTGAATCTTTACTTACTCAACCTATCCAATTGTCATGACCTTAAAGAGTTGCCAGAGGATATAAGCAATCTAGTGTTGTTAAGACACCTTCACCTTAGTGGTTGTGACTCATTGAGTCATATGCCCAAGGGGTTGACGAGACTAACAAACCTCGAAACCCTCGATTATTTCATCGTGGGTAAGCCAAGAAACACTCTCGAGCTTTACGTGTCTAAGGCGAAATCAGCATGTGGTCTAGCGGGCTTATGTTTATTAAATCATCTCAAGGGCAAGTTGGAAATAGTTTTGGCCGATCGATCACAGGATATAGTGTCGGAGGCCAAAGCTGCGAATCTGGATAGGAAAGGGATTACGAAGTTTAGAATGATATTTGAAGAGAGCAGAATAGAGGACGACGAGATGGTATTAGAGAATCTCGAACCCAGTGCTGATTTGACAAACTTGTGTATCCAAGACTATGGAGGAAAGAGGTTTCCGAGTTGGATGAGAGAGCGAATCCATACGTGCTTTCCAAACCTCGTGAGAGTCGAAATAACCGGGTGTATAGAATGCATTTTCATGTGCTCCTTTGGGAGACTCCCTCGTCTTCAAGACCTAGTCTTAGAAAGAGTGGCCAAGGTGGAGTATATAGAAGACGACGACGACAACAACAACAATAACAACAACAACAACAACATGGTAGTTGTTGTCCCGGACGAGCAGAGTTTGACTCCCTTATTCCCGTCCCTTACCAATCTCCGCCTCAAGGGCATGCCTAGATTGAAAGGATGGTGTAGTAGTCGTAGTAGTAGTAGTGGTGGTGGTGTTACGGACTCTGCCCAAGATCAGAGACTGAATAATAAACTGACTGCATTTCCGAAACTGGAGTCAGTTCACATAGACATGGATTTGGTGATTACATTGGCCAAAGTGTTTCTACCAACGATTTCTTCTTTAAGATCGCTCGCTGTATCAGGGCATACAACATGGGTTCCGTCTTCTTCTTCTTCAAATAATGTGATCCTCCTCAAAAACTAATTCCCCATGCTCCGTCAACTATATTTTTATGCTGATCATACGGGGATTCTTCCCCTAGAGTTTCGAGGTATGTCGTCTTTGGAGTACCTAACAATATATGACGGTGTAGCAGTTGAAGGACTTCCGGAGTGGATTGACAGCTTCACCTCCCTCAAAAGCCTTAGTGTCCATGTGTGCCGGACATTGAAATCATTGTCGCACGAGATCAGCAACCTATCCAACTTGACTTCGCTAACACTTACAGGATGCTCGTGGGCGCTCGCAGAGAGATGTCAAGCGCCATCTGGTGAAGACTGGCCCAATATTCAACATATTCCCAACATCGTCATTGAACCCAGCTGCTAACAATAGGCTCATCGCGCAAGAACATCGAACAAAGGAACTTGGGAATGAGACTTCTACTCATTGAAGAGAAAACGGTCAGATATCGCAGCGAATTCTGTTATCTACTCTGTCGAGATTTGCAGCTTTGGCTTCTTGTTCAGTTCGACATTAAAGAGTAGAGCTCGCATCATTGAGAAGATCAGAAAAGGAAGGCTGTATTTATCATGCAATTCATGTTCAGTCAAAGCCTTACACATTGAAAGTTTTCGTCAAAAAAAATTTGCGCTTAGAATGAGTATAACGTGAATAATAAATAACCTTCAAAATCGGACGTCTTCGACTATTTTCGAGCGTGTTGATAGTTGTTTTAAACCGCGATTTTTTTTTTTTTATGGAAACTTGTCTATAGGATTAATTGAATGAAGCTCTTTAGAACTTTTTTCGACTGATTACGACACATCGCAAAAGACAATCTTATGTGTTTTAAAAGTGTTTATTGAAAATAAAATGACCCTATTAGTACACCGGGGCATTTTACTTGGGGTAACGTTCATTTAGCGCGAGTAAGGACACATTTTATTCCGGGACCAAAAATGTCGAAAAAACGTGGATAATAACCTTCAAAATCGGGTGTTTTCGACTATTTTCGGGCGGGTTGAAAATCGTTCTTAAAGCGTGAATTTTTTTTGACGAAAACTTGTCAATAAAATTAGAATGCCTAATAATGATCATAAAGACCCTCCGACACGAAATAAAATGGAGCTTTTTAGGACTTTTTTCGACGGATTACGACACGGCGCAAAAGACAATCTTATGTGTTTTAAAAGTGTCTATTGAAAATAAAATAACCCTCATAATACACCGAGGCATTTTTTTTTTTTTTTGAAATCGGGCGTTTTCGACTATTTTCGAGCGCGTTGGTAGTTGTTCGAAAGCGCGAAAATTTATTTCCACAAACTTGTCGATAGGATTAGAATGCCTAATAATGATTATACGCCTCCGATGTGATATAAAATGGAGTTTAGAATTTTTATGCCGATTCTGACACGTCTCAAAAGACAACCTTATATATCTTTAAAAAAAGTATTGAAAATAAAATTACACTCATAATGCACCGAGACATTTTACTTGGGTGAGACGTTTGTTCAGCGCGAATAAGAACTCATTTTAATCCGGGACGGAAAAGGCCGAAAAAACATGGATAATAACCTTCAAAATCGGACATTTTCGACTATTTTCGAGCGCGGTGATGGTTGTTCTTAAGCACGATTGTTTTTTGACGAAAAGTTGTCAATAAGATTAGAATGCCTAATAATTATACGAACCCTCCGACATACACGTTATAAAATGGAGTTTAGAACTTTTTTCGACGGATTACGACACATCTCAAAATGCAATCTTATGCCTTTTAAAAGTGTGTATTGAAAATCAAATGACACTCTTTATACACCGAGGCAATCTGCATTTTACTGGTGTGAATAATTTTGTTCAGTGCGAATAAGAACCAATTTTATCCCGATACTAAAAAGGTAAAAAAAAAAACATGGATAATAACCTTCAAAATCACCGATTTCAGACAATTTTTTGAAATCTTTGGAATATTTTATTGATCATTTAAACATGGCTTATATACCGTAAAATGTTCGGCTATTTTTCGAAAAATGCTAAAAGAAATTTAGATTCGAGTATATAATATAAGAATAATGAGATGGCGCCACCCGGTGGCGCCGAATTTGTGCGTCACCGAGGATATTTTAGTAATTTACTAGGATTATATTTTTTTTTTTAAAAAAATATTATTTCAAAAGTAGTTAGTTGGCAAGGGTAGAATTGGTACTTCACAAAATAAGTTAAATTATATATATAATAATTATATAATTTTAAAAAAAAAAATCAAAAGAGATATGTTAGTTACTCCTACTATTGAAGATCATAAAAAAAATCGTATTTTAATTGTAGGAATTAGTTAGGTTAGACATATATTGAAAAAATTAAATATATTTATATTACATATATAATTTTATCATATTTATAAGTAATAAGTGCACTTGGATGAGTGGTATTTATGAAATGAATTGGTTAGGTTTTAATTGTGCTCGGGTTCGAGTCACACCTAAACCATTTTTTCATTTTCAATTTTATTTTAACGTTTCATTTTCAATTTTATTTTAACGTTTCAATATCTCTTACTTTTTTTCCTAAGAAACTATTTCTTTTTCATTTTCAATTTTATTTTAACGTTTCAATATCTCTCACTTTTTTTCCTAAAAAACTACGGAGTATTTTTTTTCATTTTCAATTTTATTATAATGTTTCAATATCTCTCGGTTTTTTTCCCTAAAACAAATATGTAGACAATATATAAATTGCTTACCCAAACAATCAAACATTGTCCATTTTAATAGTATAAACCAATATTTTTATCTTGTTTTATTGTTATTGATAAAACTGACTATTTTTTTGATGACGCGAAACTTGTTGTCGCTACCTTTGGTGCACTCTCGGGTGTACGCAATAGCAAATCTGATCTGACTAATTTTAATCGTGAATGTTAATTCTTTTATTCATTCAATTTTATTACAACAATTTATCATTTACAATATCAATTATTTATATGTGTCTTGATCATCATCCTAAGACGAAAGGGGCGGGAGAGAACCGCCTGACAGCGCGTTTACTAAAGGCGTATGGTATATATCATGAGTTTTAGTACGAGGGTGCACATACCAAAATTCAAAACTAAGTTGATTTTTTTCAATCAATAACATCGTATAAATTAAAGGTTATACTAATATTAAGAAAAAATAGGTCAAAATTTAAATAATCGCGGCGAAAAAATTTGTGTTCTCCCTACATCGAAATCCTGCATCCGCGCCTGAAAAATAATGGTGAATCAGTAATACGTAAAGTGACGATGAAGAATCAATTAAAAGATACATATTATTTTATTTAAAATATTCTTAATTAAATAATTTATAATATAATAAATGGTAAAATTACATCCATACCCTTTTTGAATTTTACCCAAAATCAAAATAAAGATTCTCAAGATCTTATTTTTTTCATTATTTTATTCCGGTGGCGCCGAGATTCGGCGCCACCAGGTGGCGCCCTATCACTATCCATAATATAATAAAGCATTCGCTCTATATTCGAACGAGACTCAAAAGAGCGTAAAATGACTTTTAATTTTCTAAATGTTATCTCAAAGCGCGCACACCTTCTATTACTCTCAAACATTTTTCGTACAATGTATTGTATGGAGTAGTCTTTGTGCCTATTACTTTCGAACATTTTCTGTACAATGTATGGAGTACTCTTTGTGCGAATTTCGAGATGTTTCATTCCATGACCTAATCAGATCGAAAAACATGGATAATAATAATAACTTCAAAATCGAAATGTGCATTGATTGATAAAAGCAACGTAAAAGAATCAAAAGAATTGATCTCCCAATCACTTATTGAAAAATCGTCTCTCAGTAAACCTACTTTAAGAATCGGAAGAAGTATTTAATTAGTTGAAGTTAATTAATTGAGTTAATGCTAAGATAAGTACCTAAAGTTTCTTTTTTTTTACGGTTAAGGGTCTAAACTATATAACTTTACGGTTAAGGGTCTCAAAACTAACACTGTTAATTAGACATGTCAAAACTTTACTCGACCCACAAACCCGACCCGCCCGACCCATTTTAGGGTCATGAACACGTTTTTCGACCCGTAACCAGCTTGACCCGTTAATTTACGGTTGAAACCCGATCCGACCCATCCGACCACGTTCGGTGAACGAGAAATTATTATAATTAATAAAATGTTTAGATCTATATATTATTATATTTGATTTATAATTAAAAAACAAATACTTTTAATATTTTAAATTACAAAGATAAAGAAATATTCAATTCAAAACAATTTTTTTTTATCATTTACGACTTTACGAGTAATAACATAATTATTAAAATGATTTTAAAAATTAATTTTAATATTTTTTTAAATATAAACATTATAATTATAGAATGTAATAATAATAATAATAATACTATTAAAGTAAACAAAATTTTTATATTAAAATAATTTTTTTGACTTCAAAATGGAAAAATAAATAAAGAATTAGTTGTTCAAAATACTTTTTGACCCATATTCTGACCCTAATTTGATCCGTGATCCGTATAACCTGACCCGTATTCTGACCCGGCCTGAGACCCGACCCGTTTGTCATGCCTCTAGTCAATTCACTTTTTATAAATCCTCAAAATATACAACTGGAGAATTTGTATACTCAAATTATTCTCATATTTGACTTTAATCCATGTGATCAAGGGTTATGACAATATCAAAAAAAAAAATTGGGAACAATATGTAATATGCTACCGTTTACAATAGTTTTTGTTTTCGGTTGAAGTATTTTTTTGGATTAATGAAATATTATTTAAAATAATTTTTTTTATGTTTTTGGCATTGTCAAGTACGAGTATAAATAATGATAATATAAGTATGTAGTAAACTACACTTAACATAAAAAAGTTAACGGCGTTAGTTTTGAGACCCTTAACCGTAAAGTTCAATAGTTTAGACCCTTAACTAAAAAGAAGAGGAAACTTCGGATACTTATCTTACTATTAACTCTTAATTAATTTAACAAACATGACATGGCCCCACAAATTTGAATCGACACAAAGACAAGTGACCGTTGTGCGTTACGATACTCATGCACCTGAACCAAACAGCGCCATCAAACCGAATAAACAAACAAATATTATTCCAATTATTCAACAAATCCAACAATCTTTCAAAAAACCCAACAATCTTTCGAAAAACCCATTTCTTTCCAATTCAAAAAATACTGATTTGATTCATACTAGATTTCTGGGTACTGAATTGACACTATTGAACTTTGAAGCAATGTTAACGATGATCAATGGCGGCGCAAGAGGAAGAAGAAGGGGAAGAGAAGTGTCACATGATATTTGCAGGTTTTCAAGAAAAGCACAGGAGGCAGGTAATTAAATAATCGGTTTTTCTAACGTATTGTCGAATAAAACTTAATATTTCAAATTTTCGATAATATTCACGTTAATCTTGCTTTATTCAATGTATTGACGTGTGTTCAATGGACAAGAAAAACCGTTAAATGATTAATCATTGAGTATTTTTTTTTAATTTTAGTAAGTTTTAATTTTGAAAAAATGGAAAGAATAATAATTATAATAATCTCTGTTTTTTTGGTATTAATCTACCTGTAAAACCTTCATTTACACTAAGTATTTATGGAAGAAAACCAAATCCTGATTTGATTCACTCCTATTTTTATTTTTTTTCCGTTCAACGAAACCCCCCACTTAGTCGCATTACAATATAGAAGACGAGTAATTTGATTACTATATATTTGATGTAAGACGGTCTCAGACCATACAACGGTTAATTATTCGCTGAATTCGGATAAAGTTTAGTGGGTTGAATTGAAGAAAATGATGAATAACTGTGATGCAGAATTGAGGAGGTATCAAGCAGTTCAATGGTTGGAATGTGTAGTGGGTAATCTGGGTGGTTGTGTGCCTACTGAACCTACAGAAAGAGAGTTCATATCTTGCTTGAGAAATGGGATTGTTCTTTGCAATGCCATTAACAAAATTCAACCTGGAACTATTCCTAAGGTATGTCCAAATTTTCGACTTTTTAATTTGTCGGAATTTTCTTGTTTCTTGGCTTTGGTGTTGTCGACCTTTGATTCTGATTCATGGTAGCCGACCCCAAATCTTTTGGGACTAAGGCTTTGTCGTTGTTGTTGTTGTCGTTGTTGTTGTTGATGTGTGCATTTGTTATTTACGCGAGTAGGGGTTGGGTGATCGATTAGGCCTTAGGGGTTGTTTGGTTGTCATTCCAAAAACACAGGAATTGTAAAATCCCATGAATTCGGAAAAGGTGGGTTGTTTGGTTGTCACTTGCCATACTTCTTGGCTTTGATGTTGTCGTCGTTGTTGATTTGTGCATTTGTTTGTTAGTTAAGCGATTAGGGGTCGTTTGGTTGTCACTCCAAAAACACAGGAGTCGCAAAATCTCATGAATTTGGTAAAGATAGGTTGTTTGGTTGTCATATTTTTTGCGAAATGGAGGAATTGCAAGTTCTCGGGAACTTCTAATGCCTACTTGCTCATTGGAAATTCCCATGGAATTTCATATGAATCGGAAGTTCCTTGATGAATCAAACGACTTTTATAGTTTTGGTGACTTTGCGCTGCAGAATTCGTTTTTCCTAGTTACATGGGTAGGAGTAGCTTGGTTGTAGTTTTGATGGGGTTTTGTTTTTGACATTGAACTTTTGGGGGTATGAAGGTTGTTGAGAATCCCGTCGCACTGGAATCAGAATCTAAACTATGGGAGTCAGGACCCTTGCCTGCTTATCAATACTTTGAGAACGTTCGCAACTTCCTTGTGGCTGTCGGAGAGTTGAAGTTACCTGCATTCGAGGCTTCCGATCTTCAGAGGGTACTGACTATATAACCACCCAACTCTATATTTTTTGGATTTTTTAGTACAGAAGACATCATTAACAGTGTGATGCACTTTGTACTGTAAATCAGGAAAATTTCGAGGCAGGGTCAGCAGCGAGAGTAGCCGACTGTATTTTAGCGCTTAAGTCATATCATGAATGGAAACAGAACGGAGGAAACGGAATTTACAAGCATGTAACTGTCAAATCTCCACTTGTTATGCATTCTGCTGTCGAAAACACTGAGCCTGTACAACCCTGTACGCAGCCAGAATTTCCTCCTGTCGGCAACAAACAGTCTCTAACAGGTTTCAATGCACCTTCATTGCAGTAGTTTTTTTGTTTTGTGTTCTGATGTTCGCGTATACTTTCAGTCTTCAATGCATTTTTTTTCTTTTGGATTTGCAGAATCGATTGCCAAAGCACTTTCACAAGATATGATTGGCTCAAAGGAGAACTTGAATGCCAACTTTCTAAAGGGAAACCAGGTAAACTGTCCCTTCTCACGAAAACGAATTCTAAAATGACAGTTATCGAGTCCATAAACATGGAACTCACTTTCTGGTGCATTGCTGCAGGATCCTGTCCAAATTTTTAACGATATTTTGGCCGGGTGTTTGGAGGAGAAACTGAGAAATAAGATTTCTCCGGTTAGCATCTCTCGTCTTTTCTCTAGTTTGCAGTCCCGAATGTACAACGCAGTGTCGGTATAAGCTTAATGTTTTCATTGTTCAGTTAAAATTGCAGGAGACTTCAGAAAAAGTGAATGCAACACATCCTCAGCCTGTACCTATACCTATACTTCAGGAGAACTTATCTTTCAAGAACAATTCCGAGGTTTTTAATTCCTGCTTTCTCAGTATCTTTTATCAACTGAGCGCATGCGTACTGTGGAGTGCGTATTCTAATTCAGAGAATGGTAAACATTTGCAGTGCTCTCAGTCAAGAAAAAGCAGAAGCGATCACTGGCGGATATTGAACAGGCAAACGAAGGACGTTGCTGTAAGAAAACTTGCCACATTACATACTGTTATCGTACTGAAAATCCTTTATATCATCTCACTGATACACTCGTGTATTGATAGGATATCAGAGCGTTGTGGACCGAGACCAAGAGTGAGTTTGGAGATCTGCATAACCAGTTGATGGAAGATCTAAATCGTTTAGGTGGGTGTCGTAAATGAACAGATTCTGCTATTCTTAAGCTAGCTTCATCATGTCGTTACTTATCCCTGGTGTAAACCTGTATATTTCTTCAGGAAGCCTCGTTGAAGAGATGACTGATCATGCACGTGGCTACCAAAAGGTTCTTCAAGAGAACAGGAAACTGTACAACACGGTCCAGGATTTAAAAGGTAAAATTGCATTACAGAAAAGTTACGAATTTCTGTATAAATGTTGGTTGTTGATAGACCGACTTCATGTCTCAGGAAACGTCAGAGTTTACTGCAGAATCAGGCCGATGCTCAATTCAGAAGCAAGGAATGTTATTAATTTCCGAGGAGAAGATGGTACAGTAGTCGTTACAGATCCTACAAAATTTCAAGGTGACGGTAGAAAAGAATATCAGTTTACCCGCGTGTATGATCCAATGGCTACACAAGGTAAAAAAATATGGAAAATTGTCGTCGTACATTATATAAACTATCTCAACTTCTTTCTGATGTTTTTGTTTTTCTTTTCTGACAGACGAAGTTTTTAAGGACGCTCAGCCATTGACTCGGTCTGTCATGGATGGTTACAATGTCTGCATTTTCGCTTATGGTCAAACTCGATCAGGCAAAAGTTACACGATGGTGAGCGCTGCTTGCTTTTGATGCTTTCATTTAGGATATCCAGCTTTATTACAGTTTGTTAACTGGTAAATTCTGCTGTATTACAGTATGGTCCATCAGGTGACTTGGAAAAGGAGATGGGTTTAACTTTCTTTGCTCTGAATGATCTCTTCGAAACAGCTAATATGAGAAAATACACTATAACTTACGAGTTGAATATCCAAATGGTTGAGATCTGCAACGAGCAAGTACGCGACCTCTTATCTGAGGTTTCTACCCAACAAGATGAATCAAGTCTTTCGAAATTTTCTTCTCGTGCTGTAACGACTTATACTGAGGCTATCGACTTGGTGAAACAAGGGAAAGTGAGAAGTGGTGGTTCCGATTCCAGCAATTGCTCACACAGGTTCGTTCTCATCAAAACACATTGCACTGTCTTTTTTTCTGAATGCACTTACTTTTACTGAAGTTAATTTTTTACCTTTTGTCTGCAGTGTTGTGACTATACATGTCCAAGGCAAGGATTTATCGGGGAAGATCCTTCGCAGTCACCTGCACCTTGTAGATCTCGCTGGAAGTGGAGACGACGACAGGTCGCTTTCTTTCCTGGAAGATGTCATTGCATCCTCAACTCAGAAAAAGGCGTACAGTCGTTATAAAGACAGCAAACTAACATCGCTTTTGCAAGACACATTAGGTACTAAATACTTACAGCATGCAGTTTTAGGTCTTGAGATCGATCATATACTCGTAGCATGCGTGAACTAGTAGAAAGGCGAGCTAAGCATTTTCTCTGTCTTGAAATCATAGGAGGAAAGGCGAAAATTTTGGTGTTTGCGCACGTGATCCAAGAAGAAGACGGTCTCACAAAGACAGTCAGCACCCTTAAGTTTGCTCAAAGGATCTCAACTATAGAACTCGGAGCAGCTCAGGCGAACAAAACGAATAGTGAAGTTATGGAACTTAAGAATGAGGTAAGTCTTGTTTTTTTACCACCCTCGTCCACTGATGCTGAAAATATACTGCTAAAACAATTCTTCGCGGTTATGACAATGCAGATTGAAAGTCTCAAGAATGCGCTTGGAGAAACGACAGAATGCAGCACAGAGCCTACTAAACAGCCGAAATCACCACGTGAGAAAGCGAGAGTAATGCTTCAGAAAAGTCCAGTAAAACTGCGAAGGCTGAGTTTGGAAAATCAAAGCAAGAGCGCGGTTGGAGATAGGAGAGCATGCAGCCCAGAGTCTACTAAACAGCCGAAATCACCACGTGAGAAAGCGAGAGTAACGATTCAGAAAAGTCCACTAAAATCTCGAAGACTAAGCATAGAAAATCAAAGCAAGAGCGGAGTTGGAGACAAGAGGGCGTGCAGCCCACAGTCTGTTAAACAACCGAAATCACCTCGTGAGAAAAGTCCAGTAAGATCGCGAAGGCTGAGCTTAGAAAATCGAAGCAAGAGCACGGTTGGAGGAGACCCATCATCATCTGTTAAACAGCCGAAATCACCTCGTGAGAAAGCAGCAAGGGTAATGCCTCAAAAAAGTCCAGTTAGGTCGCGAAGGCTGAGCTTGGAAAATCAAAGCAAAAGCACGGCTGGAGACAAGAGACCACGCAGCCCACAGTCTACTATACAACCCAAATCACCTCGTGAAAAAACACGAGTGCCTCAGAAAAGTCCACTGAAATCGCGAGTGCTTAGCATCGAAAATGAAGATAAGGGCAGTATTATACCTCAACAGACTCCACTTCGTGTCAGAAGATTGAGCTTGGAAGAGCCAATCGCAAAGAGCGGAAATGTCAAGGGATCTCAGATCAAAAAATCGCTACGAGCAATAGGGAAGCTGATCAATGGCTCTGAGAAAAGGTGTGTTGTATTACTTCTACTGTACTACTACTTTTTACTGCTGTGACAATCTCGGTTAAATTGTTTTACTTAAACCTCTCCCCGGTTGTATTATAGGACTCAACAGAAGGAAGAATCAACATCAGTGAAATCCAGAGATGGTAGTAGAAAAGGAGCAAAATCGCCGCAGTCACCTAAAGCAAGAGTTTCGAGAAGACATTCTTTAACTAGCCTTCCTCCCACAGGGACAGTTCGAAGAACGTCTCTAGGAGGAATGTCGACTGATTCAGCAAAACGTTGGATGTAATAACCTCATTGCTTAGTACATTAGTAGTAGTAGTAATGGTGCTTTACCTTGAAGCCATAAGTGATTCAATGTATTAAAGATGTAGCAAATTGTCACACAGAGTTCACGTTAAATTTCTAGTGAAGACTGAACTCGAATTTGAAGGAGCGCAGACACATTCTTGTTTGTGACATTTCGAGTTCAAGTGATTCAGAAGCATAGATTTATTTACCAACTGAATCTTATTACTTCTCATGCTCCTTCACTTAAGATAACAACAATTTGTGGTACACCAATCTCTACAAAAACTACACTAAAAGCCCTACTACATACATTCATTCAAAAGCTTATGGAGTCCTAAACCCATGTAGGTAGCCAACCTTAAACCCGTCTGAGACCAACTGAGAAACCGCATCAAAACCAGGTCAAGACTCAAGAGTTGGTTGATTACCTCCATAGGTAATCATTTTTCCGACTTCCTAATGAAGATTACGATATTAGAACTAAAGACTCGAACAAAGAAAAAAAGATAGAAACAGTAGTACAACCTCAAGTCATGTCACAGTATCTGAGATCGAGGACCATATGTCGGCCTAGAGATCAAATAGTCATAAGAACGAAGAAGCCGCTTCTTGAATCTCCTGAGATCTAAAGTCACATTCTGCTTGTCTAAGTAAATCCTCTTCGTGTACTCCCATCCCTTCTGATTTACCGCATCAGGATCTCTTAAGACGAGATCATCTCTGTCGTAGTCCTTGTACAACGAGCTCTCCCTTGGGAGTATTTTGTAGCCAATGTACTTGAGACCAAGTTTCGCGGCTGGTTCACCGTAGTAAGTCTCAGCAGCCCAATCGGTGCCAAGAGGAACCACTTGGATGAAGACACGCCCTGGTTTGACGAAGAGAAAGTGTGTCATGGCTGCACCATGTACACCGATCATTACATCACTTGTATTCAGTGCCCTATATATCTTCGCTAACTCGCTTGTTCGCCCTGGTTTCACAACTTCCACCCTAAACCCGATGTTTTCAGCCAGTTTTACCAATAAGTCTTCGTTGGTTATTGCACGTGATCCGTCTCTAGACATTATGACAAGTTTAGGCTTCCTCGACTGATCTTCTGACGAGGATGTTGTTGATGAAGGAGACGCAGAGGGTTGTTGTTGTTGTTGGACATGGACCGTCATTTGCTTCTCTTCTTTGATCAAATCACTAATTCGAGGCAAGTACGCACTGTCCAAGATCTCCCTGAAGTCTCTTATCGACTTGCTATCCTTCATGAGTGACTGATCAATAGTGAGCTCGTCATGGATATTCAACCCGACAATGGCTTCAGGGAAGCAATGTGTTCTAGGATCACCTCCAAAGTCGACCAATGGATAATCGGTGAGGTGGGAGAGGATGTCACCGTACTTAGTATACCACCAATTATGATATTCAAGGATGACAAACACGACCTTTTTGTTCAAGTGCTGCGACGTGATATACAACGGGATAATACCATCGTTGAACTCGTGGTACACGTTGCCAGTGTATCCTCCTGTCGAAAAGAACACAGCAGGGACATCATGCCAGACATCACACTTATGGTTTGATGCACCCGTTTCATGCTTTGAAATCAGGGATAACTCGTCGATGGTGTTCATTACACTGGTTTCCCATTTTCGAGTGTAAGGCCTTATCTTTTCGTGTTGAAACTCTTGCCCTTCTTCAACCTCCTCCGAGTCAGAAAAGCCTCTTGGGTCATTTCGAGTATAAAGGAAAACAGAAGACGAAAGTTTATGCGTTCTAATGTCGCCCTTCATGTAACACACATCAGTCCTGATACCTCTTCTATCGCAACAAATAGTTCCTGCGATTATGTACACACACGTTTCATGAGATTCACGAACCACGACACAGTACGCTCATTTGAAACAAACAAAAAGTAGCTACTTTGTTAACCTTTACATCAAATTTACAGACATTTCATAATAATGACAAAGTGAAAGCATCAAAACAAACTTTATTTTATGAATAAATGAGCATGGAGAATAACAATAATGATAATGATAACGATAATGAAGCATGTTCTTTTGTTCATGAAACTTTATGACAAATAACGGAAATTCTTCTCTGTGACGAACATATCCATCATAAACGTGGCTACTTCCTAGGGTTGTCTTATCGAACAAGCGGTATTACTTGACCCGTCATCAATCTATGACGGATATATCTGTCGTAAGGGAGATGAGAGATGAGATGGAACAAACCATTAGACATGGAAGAACAAACGGGAAGATGAATGTCAGAACCCATGTGGTCATCATCTTCTCCTTGTGAATCTGTGAAAATAATCGACAAAAAAAAACGGCATGAAAAAAAGATTCAAGAACAAAAAAAAAAAGCTTACATCAAGTACAAAAGCAATTAATTAGAAAGTCACAACTCACAACACACAACACTTGACCCTACTCAAAATCACAACAGCAACAAACAATATATACACCATTCAACTATTCAAAGTTCAAACCTTTATTCCTGAATTACGGTTTTTCTAACGTGTACCCACCTAAACACATTAATACACAAGACCATTCTCGAACATGTGACACATAATTTTTGACTTAGCCCCGTATTCTTTTTCACAAATTCTTGGAGAGACGGTATCTCAATAACTTAATGGGAGACCATTCTTCGGTATCACTTTATGTTCTATTCGTACCTTAATAACAACTTGGTTTTGTACCTGTTTTTATAAGGAGTGTACCCTCTTTATATTTATATACTCTTTTATATTAACCATACCTACTTCTATATTAACCATACCTACTTCTATTAAGTTTGGCGAGAAACCGTTTTATTTCCTTTACTTTTTCACATTTTCTTAAATTTCGTGTAAAATCCATTAATTAACTCAAAAAGATAGGGGGAGTAATTGGTAAGTTGTAGTCATAATTAGACAACCCACAAATTCAAACAATAACCCTAGTAAGTAAATGTCGTAGTCTATTAGACAACCCACAAATTCAAACAATAACCCTAGTCAGTAAATGTCGTAGTCTAGTGGTTAAGTAAAGACGATGTCCAAGTAACAAACAACCCATAAGAAGAACTAGAGGTTCGATTCTCATAGACGACATGTTTACAAGATTAGGAATGTTGGGAGCTTACAGAGTAGGGATAAAGTGGAGGGAAATCCAAGGAAATGAGGAGCCAAAACAAGGCAAAAGGAGAGAATAGAAAGGAAGAGGAAGATGAAAATCTTAGGCTGCTTTAATTTCTTCTTGTTGTAATAACAACAACTAGCCACCATTTGTGATTCTTCATCTCCTGTTTTCAATTTTTTCATCATCAATTCTTCACCTTTCCTAATTTGCTGCAAATAATACCTCTGATGATGCACCATTATTATAGTATTTCACTTTTTCCCTCTTTTTTGTTATGAAAGTTACTATTTTTGGGTTTTCTGGGCTCAAAGATCTCAGCTTTAAATGAAAACAATGAATGAATAAAGGAAATGGGTAGAAATGTTTGTTTTCGTTCAACGAAAAGCGCACTTAATCGCAATACAATATAGGGGTTGGAGAAAAGAGGAGTGAGTGTATTTACAGAGAGTAAAGAGAAAAGAAGGGGGCTTTAATGAATGAAGGGGATAAGGGAGAGGGAATCTGAAGAAGGAAGAGGAGGAGGAAGAAGAAGAAGTGTACAAAAGAAGAAGGAAGAGGGAGAAATGATGTTTGGAGGTTTTGTGGGCGCAAAGAAGAGAGTTGTGTTGAGTTTTTTTGAGTTAAAAGGTGTATTATGGGGGCAGTGCGGATCTTCCGTCCCATTTCGTGGTCTACTCCGTGTGCCGTACCATTCATTAGATGACACATCAACTAGTTACTCCCTCCGAGTTCTTATTATTGTCTCACTTTCCATTTTGGGCTGAGTTTGATTTTTGTCCCATTTTCTTTTTTAGGTCATCAATGTGTGGTTCACAATTACTCTCCCATTTTCTCTCTCTTCCCCTTCTTTTTTCAACCACTCATTTCTCCTTCCTTATTTTTCACCCCAAAACTTTATGGGATAATAATAAGAACTCGGAGGGAGTATGATATTTGTTGATTTGTTGCATTTTTTATTTATTCAACATGCGAGGTGTCATCCAATGTATGGTGTGGCACACCAAATGAAACACAAAAATGGGACAGAAGATCCACTCTGTATAGGGGGGCTAGTCAAGGTTTAGAAAACGTACGCGGAGTGTGAATTGTAAAGGGGGTGTGAGAGCTGGAATTGATGGTGGGCTTCTCTTCAACTCGTCTACATACAATGAAAAGTACCCTTAAGATTACTCTATTAAGTATTTCCTCTGTTTCAATAGGTTCTTTACGTTTGTGTTTCGGTACTATTCATAACTTGTACTCCCTCCATTCATTATTGTTCTTCCCATATACTTTATACATGTTTCTTAAGGAATAAAAATAAAGAATGAAAATGGGAGAGAACTTGATACAAGTGGACCATAGTATAAAATATTTAAAAATGGAGATGTGTGTCACTAATATGGAAAGAATAGAAATCGGTAGAACATTAAAAAATGACCCAAAATGGAATATGGGTAGAACATTAATAAATGGATATAGTAATATACTCCCTCCGAGTTACTATTATTGTCCCACTTTACTTTTTGAGCTGAGTTTGATTTTTGTCCCACTTTCTTTTTTAGGCCATCAATGTGTGGTTCACAATTACTCTCCCATTTCTCTCTCTTCCCCCTTCTTTTTTCAACCACTCATTTCTCCTTCCTTATTTTTCACCCAAAAACCTTATGGGACAATAATAGGAACTCGGAGGGAGTATAAGATAAAATATAATCATGTGCAATCCGTCGTCATCCAAATCTCACCCAAGTCCACTAATCCACAAAGTTGTACTGTGTCGAGGAACCAATTCAATTTATCATCAAAACAGCGAAAAACTGAGCCCAACAATAGGATCGTAAAAATTCACCGAAACCAATAAATTTATAATAATAATAATAATAATAATACGGAGTAATAAAACTTGTATTCTAATCTATATTGTTGTACAAGTTCGTCGTCCCTAAAATTTCAAGTCTTTTGATCAGTTGGTCTTACTTGCGATGTATGTTGGAAATATATGGTCACTATAGGGGCGATATATAACTAGTATATACACGTTGTTGTGTCGTGGTATGAAGGCCACTGAATGAGAAACGAAATCGCCCCGACTACGGTACAAATCGGAATGGGCGTCGTCCCACAAAGTCACACAACACTCCTAAAAGATTGTGTACTCAACCATTAGGAGTTGGAACTCGATGGTATACTCAGAATTTATCAAGATATTTGGATGAGGAAGTATTTGATGTATGTCTCTTGCCCATTCTCATTCTCTTATATCACCTTATATAAGACTACATGAGAGTATGAGACTAATATCAAAGGGTATCCAAGGCTATTCATGATGGTAATGAATTGTCATTACTATAAAGATAATGATATTCATAACCATCATGAATATTGGTGTCAATGTGCTACTTAATGGGAGATACCCTTACAATGCAACAATGATCAATCTATTGTCTTTGCATTATTTCTAACAATCCCCCACTAATGCAAATGACAACCAATAACAAAAATTATGAGCATATGAAAAGGTTGACACTTAGACGTTAATATCTTTCGATTTGAATTAACGTATTAGTGAAATGAGTCAACAACTTACTTACAACAAGAGAATATCTTTCGATTTGAATTCCTTATTGAACTTCGGTTGAATTACCCTCACAACACATATCATACCTTAAGTTCCACACGAGTTCCGCAATACGATTCAACAAATTTATGGCCAAATGAACCTTGGGATTTTGATGAGTGCTCTAGAAAGATAACTCAATCTCTCATAGAAGGAGGCCAACCCTTCACACCCACTTAGGTGATTCTATCAAGGATATCTCCACATAACCCACTCACTTATGAGCTATAGAATCATTAAGAGCTCTAAAGCCCAACCTCTCAATACTACGGTGAATCCATCAAGTCCTTCACAACAAGACCACCCAAACATTGGGATATAGATTCATTAAGAGAAATATCTCAACCTCTATCATTACGATGATCTCATCAAGTTCGTCTCACAAGGACCACCCAAATTTGGGCTATAAGATCATTATGAGCTATATGCTCAACCTCTATCATTACGGTGATCTCAGCAAGTCCGTCTCACAAGGACCACCCAAATTTGGGCTATAAGACCATTAAGAGCTATATGCTCAACCTTTCAAATACACCAAATTATATTTGATGATTTCAACTCCCTCAAATCTGCATAATACATGTGTGTAATTCACTACACATCATTTTTAGCAATATGAAGCTGAAATCAGCATCAAACATTGCATAGCAATTGATACCCCCACAATTATGCAATAAATATTAAGCTCACAATCACCATGCATTACTCTGGTAAGGTTAAAAGAGCAAAATAATACGCATACATAATACATAAAATTACAACAGTCTTCTCAATAGACTTATAATAAAATTATTATAAAGATGAAACTTTACTCATGATCATTGTGCATCTCACCTTGTGATCCAACATCTTTATATATATCCAACATGTTGCAATTCTCAATATTGCACCATGTATACACCATCATTCTTATATTAGAGAACAACGATCTCGATGATTGTTTCACTTATATTTTCTTTTTGCAAATCCACAAATTAAAATATATATCCTTTACTCACATAAAATCAATCATCATAATCTCATATAGTGTGGTGTAAGCCAAATGTATAACATAAATAAATGGACCTTACACAACCATTATTTATTGACTTAGTCAACAAATTAAAACTCTTACATTTGGTTCAATTATTCATGTATAAAACATGTTATCGATCATCACTTTCCCCCACAATTAGAGATATACATACTCTTCACAAATTATAAGATATCAACTCAAAAATTGATTCATGAATAATTTTATCAAATAAGTTGAATGACTTCCCCCACATGTTGTCATACCACGAAATAGTGACAAACATAATCGTTCAAACAAAATATACAAATTATTCATTCATTAATCATCCCAACTTTTAGATATCAAATAATTATGCCTGACAATTTATCTATTCCATAATCTATTCTTAGAGTAATTTATCAAATAATTCATCCAATTATTTAATACATACTTGATCAAGATTATGCATGTCAAAAAAAAAAAATATTTTAACCCCCACATATAGCTTATTTTACTCAAGTGAGCATTGATGCGTCTCTAGTGTGAAGTTAAATTCTCCTTCCAAATGTATCCAAAATAATTTACAATACAAGTACACACGTGTCTTTTCAAAACATTACTAAGGATACGAAAAGTCACACTAATATATAATCTCAACATATATTATACATATTCAATTTTCTCAAGCAAAACATACATAATGTTCTTAAATTGATTAATGAATAATATTCAATATCATTTATATTAAGTGCATAGAATAAATTTATAACGGCTATATAATAAATTTATATCCGTCATAAATTTAAGACGGATATACACGTATCTTGAACATGAATTTAGTCTCTTTTGATTAGCTATCAATCAATGTGGAGCCTATAGCAGCACTGGATTGGATGAGCACGCAACGAGAGAAGCTATAAGCTAAAAGTAACACCAAATTTGATAGCATCACTGTATTGTTGCCTAAGGGCATACACAATGGAGGGTTTTTGTTTACCTCTTATCTTCTCTCTCTTCTAAGAAGCAAATCCCTCCATTGTGGGCTCAATTTTTTTTTCCCCTTATGTAGGGGCTGCCTCTTGTTTGGGGTTTTTGTTTCCATTGGCCCTTGTGCCATCCTCCTCTCTTATTTGTTTTTTTTTTTTTCAATTCTTGTTTGGTATTATTTAAGTAGATAAATGGTCTTTGGTTAGTTTATGACTACTAATTAAAATGTACAATTTTTTTTTAAAAAAAATAATTTCACAAAAATTATTCATTTCATCTCCTCTATAAATAGAGTCCAATATCAACATATTTTTTCATAATAAATCTCCTAACTTTTTTCTCCCTCTAATTAGTTGAGTGTCGTTATGGATGAATGTCCATTCAATTATTTTAAAATTAAAATGCATGTTTTAATATTTTTAAGTTTATATGTAAGTAAGCACGTTATTAACAATAATGTACGTTTAATTAGTTTATATGAAATAATTATGTTTTATGATGTTTATTAAAAATGATGGATGTTTTAATATGGTGGGGTCAAATTAAAGGAAGAGGTTTGCCCCTCCATTGTAGAGAAATTTGTGGAAAAATTAAGAGGTAATGGAAAAATGAGTTGGATGAAAGAGAAGATGAGGTGTAAGAAATATAGGAGGAGAGAGGAAAATTGGAGGGGAAGAGGTTACCCCTCCATTGAACATGGCCTAACATTAACGTACAAACCCATAGAATTTAAGGAAACTAGAAGACGTTATTTCACTCATTATAATAACGGTTTTTCTAATGTGTGTCCATTGAGCACACGTTAATAAGTTAATTAAGGCAGGATTAAAATAGGTATTGTATAAATATGGTAAATAAAGCTTAATATAAAAACTTCTCGTGATATTTATCATGCTAATCTTGCCTTAATTAGGTTATTAACATGTGCCAGTGGACACATGTTAGAAAAACCGTTATAATACGGAGTAATTATCAATTATAATTATGCAATGTGGATAAGAATCTGAGCACATGCAAAGCACGTGTCCTGTTGCATTTCCTAATCAACTTGCAAAATACAGTAAAACACCTCCTTTATTCAAATCTCAATTCTTTCATTCCTTTTTGGGGTTTTATAATCAAACCCATTTTCGTGACGAGAATATATGTCCGTAAAAAAAATTATCTGTTAATTCAAAAGTACTATATTAATAATGATCGAGACAGAAATAATATTCCCTTCGTTTCATTTAATATAGGTGTCGTCAATGTAACTTATAATATATTCCGTATAAAATAAAATATAGTCATGTGAAATTTTTGTTTAAATTGTCTAATCGAGTACGTTATAAATATCAATTTTTTAAGATTTTTAGAAATACGTAACTAAAGATATAGACAAAAGAAAACATACATTGACAAATGTGGAAAAACAAATGCAATCAATTAAATGGAACGAAGTAGTAGATAATATTTGACCTGCGATAAACTTTTATCGATCACAACACAGTTACATTCATCACAAGGGAAATTTATTGTGAACTACGAGTACAGTAGAGTATATTAACCTACAGAGTAAGTCTTCCCGTCACAAATCAGCGACGGATCAAATAATACTGGCACGTATTTTAATTTTAGATACCGAGTACTTTGATAGAGTAGAGAGTACCAAATGATCCGTTTGACGATCTAACTATCTTTATCTATTCAAACGAATATTATTAACTCATTATAAATTCGTGACAGATATCTCAAAAAATTAGATTATTGAAATTGTAAAATGGCAAGTTGATGAGGAATAGTATATGACTGATTTGCAAGCTGGCTTTTCCATAGAAATTCTCCATTATCGCATTCCCCCAAATAACGCATATCAACAACTATGGAACTTGATACATACATACACACACATTGATGTTGACGTTCTAATACTGTACACAATTGCTACTTGTTCCTTGTCATTCTACATACCCAATGACAATGTCTATTACTCCCTCTGTTCAAGTCCAAGCTTCCCTTTTGTTTTTTCATGTTTGCTAACGCGTATTTTACATCGTTAATATCTTTCGTAGTATATTAGTAAAAATTATGGAAATTGGATATTAATAATGTACTTTTAAAGACGAATCAGACAAGATCCCACATGGATATATTTTCTCTAATAGATTGTCGTGAATATCAAAAGTTATCCGTGATTGCAAATAGTGTCAAAACAAGGAAGGGGAAGGTTGGAGTTGAACGGAGGGAGTAGTATTATTACCAAGTTATTTTTTAACGTGTAGCTCCGTCACAAACTTATCACGGGTCAAATATAAAAAAATAAGGGCTTATTTGGTTCAACATGGGAAGTTAGAGTTATCGGGAACTTAAATTCATGTGAATTTGTATTTTATGGGAATTACAAAAATATTGTTTGGTTGCCATGTGAGAAATAACTTCATGCGGAAAGTTCTGATCTACATACCAAGAGGGGTTTGTTAAGTAACTTCTCCATTACGAAGGAAGTGACAATTTCTAGGAAGTGGGCAACCAAACAGCATCTCAATTTATCAATTCATGAAAAGTTCTACTCCCCATGATTTAAGAGGGCAACCAAATAACCCCTAAGATAAAAGATATGTTGGGGGACTAACACATGGGTTACTTGAATTTTATCTAAAAATCTTATTAGGACTGACCTCACTCGTCTCAGTTAACGTAACTACGTAAATGTGGGTAAAATTTGCGCAAGTGATGGGAGGGTGGGACGTGTATGAGTACAACTTTTTTGTTTTAGGTACGTGTACGAGATCGACTCCGTTCTTTTGACTTCTAATCTCATTCATCTTGACTCGGGATCCGCACAACTTCTCTCGTTTGCTTGGTGTTCATCAAGATATAAGAAATCGATAAAAACAAATAAATAACGCAAACAAAGGTAACACTATATATTTAGGTTCCACGACATCTTCAATTATTTCTATCAATAAACGTTGGATTGTTTTAGAATAAAATGTAAGTCAGCCAGTCGAACAAGATGGAGGGAATCTACTTATCTAAGGAACTATTACTTTATCGAAGATGTTTTGGTCGAGTGGTTAAGACTAGATACCGTGAACTATATGTCCCAGGTTCGAATTCTCCTTCCCCTATATTAAAATGCGACTTCGAGCATGGTGAGGCTTGAGTCTTCTTCGCACATGGTGGCCGAAGATATAGGGAGTGATCTATATATAACAGTAACAGTAACAGTCGCAGAGGAATTGCAGGCTCATCAATTGGCCGAAGAATCAACAAAACTTAACTTACTTGGATAATATATTCAAATCACTCATCACATGATCTCTACAAACCTTCCATTTCAATAACTTCTGTACATTTAATGTACGTAAAATAAATAAAATTGAGACAGTATTTAAGATTTGTTTGGTTACTCATCTAGTTACCGGGAAATGCAAAATTCCATGAATTGCATTTTCAGGGAGTTGTTTGGTTGTACATTTCATGGGAATTGTCACCTCCCGGGAATTATCATTTCCTCCATAATGAGGGAAGTTACTCACCAAGTCCCACTTGGTGGGTAGAACTTCCCGCATAAAGGTCATTTCCCACGTGACAACCAAACACTATTGAATTTAAGTTCTCGGTAACTCCATCTTCCTATATTGAATCAAACGAGCCCTTAATTTCCGTTTTTTTTTTCATTGTCCGTCTTTTAATTACGTTACAAGAAAACTGAATATAGTGACCTACTGATTAAAGGAAAAGACCTACCATTTGTAAACGGTTTCACAATTTTTTTTATGAGACGGTATTACACGAAAATTTATACCCATAAATGCAACGTGTATACAGCTTTTTGCTATCTTTATGATTATAAAATTCATGATGAGTCTGATAAAGGAGAGTTTTTAGGGGATAGATCTTTGATGAGCAAGGTAAAGGTGAGGTGAAGGTGCCCATAAGGTTGGGTTTGGTTTGTGTCAGTAGACGTTGGAGTTGGAATTGGAAGGAAGGCCTTCCTAGTTTCCTAAGACACCTCCTTACCTTTCATTTTCAATACCCTCCTTATATACTCCCTCCGGACACTATTTTTCGCCCCACTAGCCCAATATATGTGAGGAGTATTTTAATGGAGTGGGGCAAAAAATAGTGTCCGGAGGGAGTATTTACTCATTTCAAATTCAAATTACACATTTATCGAGACAAATTTTAGACGGTTATATCATAGGTTCTTTCATTTTTACTTTAGCAGAAATTATAAAAAAAAAAAATATATATTCTTAATATAAATCAAACAAAATTTCACGTAGTTATATTTTATTTTACATATTCTCGAGAATATCGAAAATTTTCAGTTGTGAAAAGTTTCAGGAAAAAAAAAAAAAAAAAAAAAATGTAAACTTTGGATTTGAATGGAGTGACTGAGTGAGTATGAATTACTCCGTATTAGATTATCCACCATCAATGTTATTTATCCAAATTCTTGTTTAAGGCAGATATATCCATCTTAAATTTACGAGGGGTCAAATAGTTAAGATACGTTAAGTACCATTCAATGTTCTATTCGTATCCTTAACTGACAACTTTGTTTTGTACATGTTTTTATAACAAGCGTACCATCTTTATATTTGTACACTTTTTTATGTTAATCGTACCTACTTCTATTAGGTTTGGTACCACTGTTACTTCCATGTGTATATTAAATCGATCTCCATCAATACAGGAATCGCATCTGGAAAAGAAGAAACATACCACAAATTCTCCCCACTTCTCGGACACAATCTAGCTACGTGTTTCAGACATAATTGAGACATATTTAACGTATTTTAATATTAAGACGGATATGTTTATCACAAGTAGGAAGAACCGATTTATTTATGGATCCCTCACCCTACCAATGTTATTTTTGACTTGCTACTACATTTGTGGCCCAATCTTCGCCCCGTTTATTGGACTTTTTGGTCCTCTTTAATCAATGGAATGAGTTTTCAACACTTCAGCTATGACGGTTAATCATTTATTCTTTGTGAAATACCCGGTTTAGCCCTGGTCAAACATTCGGGTTAACCCGGCCAATCTTGACTCGGCCTGCCTCTCGAGTCAATCTGACCCGGCTAGTCAGACTTGGTCCAAATCCGCTCTAGCCCGTATATTTTAAACTTGGTTTGAACCCATTTGACCCGTCTGGCTTGCTCTAAGACACGTGCCCTAGACCCACCAACCCAGCTCATGTTGACCCGCCTTCCCAACTAATCCTTTTTTTTGGATTGTACTTGGATTTCAGAATACTCCGTACTTTTTAAGTTAGTCCATCATACGAAAGTCATTGCAATAAATGATTTAACGAGCTTTTAAAATAAAAAATACTCCATGTACCATCTGAAATTTATTCCAATGTTTTATTTCGATTGAGGATTAAAAAGTTAATATAAATCTGGTACGCTATATTAAAATTCATTTGTATCGATAATATCTAACCACTTGTATAAGTCGTGTATTTACACGGTACCTAAACTAATGATTGTACGGAGTATTAATCATTTTATTTCATTAATTGAAATAACGTTTTTGTTTTGTTAATTACCGAGAAGTTGGGGGTTCGATTAGTATTTTTTTCTTTGAAGAACATGGTTTGGCTGCCAAAGTGTTAGGTTTGGTTCATTTTGGTGGTTTATGTGACAACAAAAGCCCACTAATCCTAATCCAACTAATAAATCGGTGGTATGACCCAAATGGGTAGATTTGGTTAAGCACCTAGTAAAGGGCCCATGTGGCCCATGTATGTGCTCCAATTCCCGATCACATGTTCATTACTCTCACAGTTAATAGGTAAGGGTAATAAAAGAGGAGTCACCGGCACTAATGACCTCCATGAAGTCCTTTGTGTCCAACCAAGGACACGTGGGACACTGGTCATACGGTATCCATTATGGTTCACAGGGTCAGTAGGGGTGATAATGAGACGAGACAACTTGCGAGTAACTCAAGCTTAACTCAACAACTTAACGAGTCAAGCCTATCAAGTATTAGCTCGGCTCGAAAAGGTCATGAACAGCTCGAAATAATGTAATTAGTTAATATTTTGATCTTATTAAAAAAATACTCGTATTAATAATAATTATATTGTTTTTTCACCCATATAAAATATTCTTATTGATTTTCCAAATACGTTTTCGGATCCTAACTTATTACTACGTAAAACACATTGATGGAAAAAAACATAAATTTAATAGTTATATAGAGGCTCAAGTTAGCCTCAAACTCGCATTTTCGCTTGCGAGTTTGTTAGCAATAATAAAATATTACTTCGCAATAATAATTTACATTGTTTTTTTCACCATATAAAATATTATTCTTATTGATATTCCAAGTCCTAACTTATTAAAACACACTGATGAAAAAAGCGTAAATTTTAGCTCGCGAGTTTGTTAGCCGGTTATATTTTTTCAATCCCGAGTAAGCTCGAGTTCGAATTTCGCGTATGAGTTTAAGCCGAACAAAAACTAATGTGTCCAGTTTGTGACGAATAGACTTGTCGACAAAGTTGTGGACAAGTATGAGAGAGAAGACCCACCATCACGTATTCACGTGTGTACAAATGAGAGAAGTGAGGAAGAATACACACAAGCACAAGAGACATGATGGTAGGCGGCTTCGCATGAGCCTCCAATAACCCAACAAACCAAGCCCAACCAAACTCACAAATTCTCGTCTAAAATAGATATATCCGTTATAAATATATGACAGATCAAATATTCGGGATAAAGACAAAAAGAAAAGATGTAGGGACGAGTAAAAGTTTTTGAGTAGGTTTTCTGAGAGACGATTTCTCATTAACTTTACTGAGAGACTAAGACTTTGTTCTTTTGGACTGAAATTGACGACAAAATATGCCTCATGGAACTGAAATGAACTGAACTGAATTGAACTGAAACTGACTGAATATAAGTCCAAAAGAATAGGGTCTAAGTACAAATGAGAGTAACAATAGTAACAAACCTAATAGAAGTACGTACATTTAACGTAAAAGAGTATACAAATATAAAGATGGTACACTTCTTATATTTAAGGATATGAATAGGACATAGAGTGGTACTGAAGAGTGGTCTCTCAATAAGCTATTTAGAGACCGTCTCTTCCAAGATTTTGTGAAAGTTTTTTTTTTTCCATTACAAATGGATGACTATTTGACCCGTTATACATTTAAGACGAATAATCCGACCTACTCCACCAAACCAAACTCCCCTCTATAAATACCCCTCTTCCTCCTTCTCTACTCCCCTCTTTCTTCTTCTCCTTCTTCATCTCTCTTAAACCTAAAACCCACCAAAAAAAGCCGACACCAAATTCCACCTCCACCTCCAAAAACCGCCATTAATGGACGCCTTCTGCAGCGACTGCAAGAAACACACCGAGGTGGTGTTCGATCACTCGGCCGGCGACACAGTCTGCTCCGAGTGCGGACTCGTTCTCGAGTCACACTCCATTGATGAAACCTCCGAGTGGCGTACTTTCGCTAACGAGTCGAATGATAACGATCCTGTTCGTGTCGGCGGACCTTCGAATCCTCTTCTTACTGATGGCGGACTATCTACTGTTATCTCTAAGCCGAACGGCTCGTCCGGTGACTTTCTTTCTTCGTCGCTTGGTCGTTGGCAGAATCGCGGTTCGAATCCTGATCGCGCGCTTATTCTCGCTTTCAAAACCATTGCTACCATGGCTGACAGGTTTTACACTGTTCGCTTTTCTGCGATTTCGTCTGTTAATTTTGATTGTGATTGTGATTGTTGATTGCGATTGCGAGTTTGTAGGAAGGGAGCTGAGGCAGTGTTAGGGTTGTGGAGTTGGTAATGTGTGTGAATTTTGGGGATTTGAAAGAGGGGAAAGGGAGAGGGAGAGGTAGGTATCAATGAAAAGCTTGAGAATTGGTTGGTGAAGAAGGTTTGATTTGATGTGAAAAGCTTGAGAATTTTGCTTTAGCTTGCGGTTTACGCTATGAATTGCTTCTTTTGCCCGATTCTAAGCCTAAGAAGCTAGTTTTATGATGATTCTTTATCGAGTTTCGGAGATTGTTCTTGTGTTGTGGAGACTGAAGAAGGGGTGGACTTGGATGAATGGATGAATGGTGGATTATGTAGAACGATGAATTGATGTAGCTCGTGTACGATGATCAGTGGTCTTTAGACGGAGGACATTACGGTATTACCTTTCTAAGTTCGGTCTATATGGTGTTCTAGTTCATGTGAAAGTGATCAACGGACATGTTGTCGATTTTTCTTCTATGTAACCCATTTGGGGCTAAATCAAAACGGAGGGAGTACTATGTTATGTTAGCCGACCCTGAATCATTCTCGGACTAAAGTTGTTGTTGTTGTTGTTGTTGGTGATGGTGGTGGTGGTGGTGTTGTTGTAGTACTATGTTATGTTTATTAATGTGTTTGCGTTCTTGTCATTTTTTTGATGATAAATATCGTAATCATAAAATAGAAGCTGATAATTACCCTTTCCTGTCCCAGGTTGGGCCTTGTTTCAACAATAAAGGTATGAACTTTACGACATTTAATTTGTTCCACGTGAACAATGATGTGTTTACATGACCACCTGCTATAACTTTATTGAGCAAAGAATTTTGGTTTCTTTTCTTTTGTGATGCTATTCTGTTCACATGTTTCATTCTGTCATTGTCTTGGATAGAAGATCTAAAAATTTTGGTCATCTGAAATAGCTCAGTGATGCTGTCATAAACATTATCTCTAATATCGTGAGGGAAAGATTGCGTATTTTCGACCCTCTTAAGCTACTAGAAGCGAGAGTCTCTTAGGCAGTTATCGAGTTCTGATAATGTGTGACCGGGTGCCCGTTGCCATAGACAAGTCTTGTTTGAGCGCAATAGTAATCTCTTTAGATTGCAGGTTCTATGGCGTGTATGAAGTATTGTTGATAGGAAATTAATGACGGTGATGTATCGTTGTATTGAAGTTAGACATGCTTCGCTTTTTGAATCCTGGCATCTACTGACATGGCAAATAGGGGAATCTTACTGTTTTGATTGTCTATGCATTTGATCTAGGAATTCAAACTTTCCATTCGTTTGTGATGTGGTCATTTATCTTCTGTAGGATCGGGCTAGTGAGATCTACAAGAAGGTGGAAGATCAAAAGTCTAGTAGAGGAAGAAATCAGGATGCAATATTAGCTGCATGCTTGTACATAGCTTGTCGTCAAGAAGACAAACCTCGCACAGTAAAGGGTACAGCCTTAGATTCTCATAAAATATTGATCTTCATGCATTAGCTGTCTCTGAGCTTCATTGCTCATTTGGATTTCATATAGAAATCTGTTCTGTTGCCAATGGAGCGACAAAAAAAGAGATTGGCCGAGCAAAAGAGTACATTGTGAAACAATTGGAGGTTGAAATGGGGCAAGCTGTGGACATGGGAACTATACATGCAGGAGACTTCCTGGTAGAGTTCCTCTTTACGTTTCACGACAACTTTCCAGACTTATTCTCGATTTTATGTTGTTGGTTCTTCTGCGAAATTGCACACTCTTAAACTACTTTCTATGGTGTTAAACTCAGAGACGTTTTTGTTCAAATCTTGGAATGAACAACCAAGCCATGAAGGCGGCTCAAGAAGCTGTTCAGAAATCAGAAGAAATCGATATTAGGTAACGTGCTTTCTTCTGTACCAGTACTTATCTTGTTGCAGCTTAGAATGGTAATATAGGTAGAGTGCGATAGTGCATCAGTCGTCCTTGCTGACAAATGGATTAGGGATTCTTCCCTTTTAAGTTGCTTCAGGAAAAGCAAATTCCTTGCTTCAAATTGAATCTTTCCTGATCTTTCAATAAAAAAACTAATGTCCGTAGTTTCTGCAGTGGAGTGTTTACGAGTGTATCCTTACATTTGCTACTTGCTTTTCTTACAGGAGAAGTCCAATATCAATTGCAGCAGCTATTATTTATATTATCACCCAACTATCAGACGAAAAGAAACCCCTTCGAGGTTGGTATTATTTTGTAGACTGTTATTGGAATGTATTGCATCTGTTTGAGACTCGTTAAATGCTCGTTGGTAAATACTGATGTCGCTGAATGCTCGTTGGTTTTGCGGTGCAGATGTTTCACTAGCTACTGGAGTTGCCGAGGGGACGATAAGAAACGTATACAAGGACCTCTATCCCCATATTTCTAAGATCATACCTACGTGGTATGCGACAGAGGAAGATCTGAAGAACCTGTGCAGTCCGTAGGCGATTTTTGGTGAAGCAAAAAAAGCACGAGGCCCAAGGCCTGAGACCTGAGAGAGACCGTACATGCTGATTTAAATGCATCAATGCTACGAAATCTTGTTTTACCCTTCTTTGGTGTAACTAGCATTGAAGTATTCACAATTCACAAGCCCGATTGCTGCTTTCCCCTGTTCCCTGTTCTCTGTTCCATTGTTTCGGAAGTAATACGGTTTGCCTTGTGGAATAGAAGTTAGAACGAACCTCCCTTGGGAACATACAGGGATTCCATTTTTTCTTAATTTATGATCGGAACTCTGGGAGGAATTTTGATGTTGATGTTGATGTTGATGTTGATGATACACATGCCATTTCTTCGTTGCAGTACGGGAAAAAAAATCGAAACAAAGTTTGAATGTTACTCTAATCTTGTACTCCGTATGAAACTGATTGATACACAAACCCAATAGTAATCGACAAGTCTAGCAACTCGTTCAGATTTATATGCTGTGCTTTATTTTCGTATGAGTCGTACAAAATTGAAGGATTCGCTTTCTACTAACATTAGACCCGATCAAGTAAAGACAAAAGTGGATCGGAAATGTCTCAGGGCATATTCATTCCTCAGATCGATTTGGTATTTAAGATGATACGAGTACGTTTCTGATTATTCTACTGTAATAGAATTAAATTTTACTTGTACATTTCTAAAAAAATAATTTGCCACAAATTACAATTTGAGCCGTCCGAGAGATTCTACCGGACAACGTCTCGTTTTATTCGGATTTTTTTACCACGTCTTCACGAACTATTCAGAATATCTCCAGTTTAATTTCAACCGCAAATAATAATGTCGATTTTGCACGACTCTTTGATGTTCAATTGAAGTGAGTTTTATCGCTTTCTGATATATTCATTACTCCTCTGTTGGTTCTACAAATCTGAGAGAACGCATTATATGATCTAAGAAATAGACCAATCGATATCCGAAAAAACTTTGTGAAAAAAGATGGTGGTTAAGTCAATGGAAGGTACACAAAGTGGACTAGAGTCGCTAGAAGACAAGGACGTGGGAGCCAGTAATCATACATTCATACGAACCAAAGGTTGCCCCAAAATGGGGTCTTCAACTATGTTGGTCAATACCGAAGATGTCTTAACCTAGTGGTTAAGGTTAGGTGTTCGGGTTCGAATCCTCCTCTCCTATATTGTAATGCAACTAAGTGCACTCTTCGTTGAACCAAAAAAAAAAAAAAAACTATGTTGGTCACTCATGTTTGTGATTATTTATGGTTGCATACTCTCTCCGTCCCAATAAATTGTAATGCAACTAACTGCGTTCTTCGTTGAACAAAAAAAAACTATGTTGGTCACTCATGTTTGTGATTATTTATGGTTGCATACTTCCTCCGTCCCAATAAATTATTTGTCTTTTGTGATTCTGTATTGGAGCGTCTCAATAAATTGTCTTTCTATTTTAGAAATACTTTTTATATGTAATTGATCATTTACCTGAGTTTGACTCCACATGTTACTATCTCTTCTCTTTGGTGCCAAAATCAAAGGCAAAAAATTCATTGAAACGGAGGGAGTATATTAATACACTTTCGCTTCTCGTCGTCGGCGATTTACTTAAAATCGTCGACAATTTTACCTAAACTACCTATTTTACCCTTTACTTCATTTTCCTTCCTTAACTAAACAAAAAAAAAAATAAGTTACTGCATCTCTATCCGATCAAACCGAAAACGATCAACTTCCTTTCCCTTCATTAAGTTTTTATAAACCCTTTGCTTAACCCAGCTAAACCCGACATCAACACCAACAACCCCAATTTTCCCTCCAAAATCTTTTTTACTTAAATAAGGAAACCTAATTTAGGATACAAATAAATCATTACTCATATAATTATAATATTCAAATTCAAGTCAAAGTAACTATTTACGTAAATTATTCTCCGAAAAATAAATTTATTATTTGTGAGCTATTAAAAAAAGGCATTTATAATATACTTTTTTAACAAAATATAAGCGTCAATAAATTAAACCCTTAAGTGTTGACGTAAACAAATACGGAGTATAAAATATTCGATGATGAGAAAAAACTACATAAAATACTTTCAAATTTTTTTATTTAATGTATAAATAATTTCTTTTATCAAATAATATTTGAAATATTATGTTATCTTCTAATTTGTTAACACAATTAATAATAGATCTGAATATATATATATATATATAATCTTCATTCGTGTTTGTTGGTTTTTGTCATTATAAAAAAAACTTTTAATAGAATAGTCGGATAACAATTACAAAAAATTTATTATTAGCTTTATAAAAATAATATGTTCATTAAAATATACATAAATAAAATTACTCGATTATCTTGATTATCATTGGATTTCAAATTATTTTATTAAATCAAAATGTAAATATTAAAAATGTGAAAAATTAATAGCATACCAACAAATATTTACAAGTAACTACTAATATAAAATTTTAAATGTATCGCGCAATAATGCACGGGATCTATACTAGTTTAAATATAATAGCGCTACTTTCAGAATTTCCTAGTTAATCGTGATAATATAGTAATAGTTAGGTTAAATATAATAGTAGTTAGGTTAAACATAATTTAGTTAGGTTAATCTAGATTTTGTTTAGTTAGTAAATAAACAGATGGCATTTCTGTCATTTACTATCATATTTGCCGACGACGATCAGTAGTCCCCTATTAATACCATGTACTTCGACTTAACCATGTTAAGTTGACGTGAACGCATGATCACTGATCAAATCGGATGTGCCCTCATAACTTATAAGTCATAATCACTCATCGCATAAATTATATGCATATTTAGAATAGGTCACAACTCACAATTCTATCCAAAATTCGTGATTTCCTACTATCGGAAGTTCTGGGTCTCCTCCTGGCCTTAAGACGACTTCTTTCTTTTGGTCTAAGACATCTAATGATCTTTACGGATTGTCTCCAACTTCTGAAGTTTATTGCCGAGGATGTCACTGTCCACCTCACCTTCTTCACTTATTAGGCAACATTGACGTTGACGTGCCTTAGCGGCTTGTGCTTTACGCTGTTAACAAAGTTCCTGCCTTTGCTGTCGCAAAAAAAAAAAAAAAAAAAAAAAAAAAAAAAAAAAAAAAACTCGTTGTGTTTCAATTCGACCTCAATCAGTGATTTTTAATGGCGGAAGCTATTATTTTACCCGTCGCAAGTTCCATCTTGAAAAACATTGCTTCTTTCACGGACGATCTTGTCATGAGAAATGTTGTTAGCAAAAGCAAAGCGTTAAAGTCAGTCAAGGAGGATCTCAGGGCGATGGCGGACGATCTTCACAGCATTACCTCTGTACTTGAAGATGCAGAAGCTAAGCAATACAGTAATGCAGCCATGAAGATTTGGCTAAACGACCTCAAAAGTGTCGTCTATGATACCGACGATTTGTTTGACGTGATAGCCACTGATGCTCTGCAAAGGAGTGTCCCTCAACTTAGGTACATTTTCTCCTTCAAGTTTCTCATTCGACGCTTTGACTTGAGTCACAAAATCAAACTCCTTCGTCTCAGACTCGAGCGAGCGCATTGTAGCGAAGAAAAATAGTTTTGGGCTGAGTGATCGTCCAGTCGAAGCTCCGAGGGTTCAAAGAGATGTTTTTGATGGATGTGGGTATGTGAATAAACTGGCTGTTGTCGGAAGAGACGAGGCTAAGAGGAACATCACAAGTAGGCTGGTGGGTCTAGGCGACGCCCCTGACAAGGGTCACGGCGTCTCAGTGCTACCTATCCTCGGAATGGGTGGAATTGGGAAGACTGCCCTTGCGAAGTTAGTCTACAGCGACATTGATGATCGATTTGATGTAAAACTGTGGGTATGTGTGTCCGATAGGTTTGACGTGCCAAAAATATTGGAGGATATCTTGAAAGACGCGAATCACGAGAATACCTCGACTTACTCCTTACAGAAATTGGTGACAGAGGTTCGAGCTGTGTTGCGAGGCAAGAAGTTTTTCTTAGTGTTGGACGACATGTGGGAGGAAGACAATCGGTCGTGGTTAGAGTTGAAGAGTGTCGTTGACGTGGGCGAAAGAGGAAGCGCAATTCTGATCACCACGAGATTAGAAAACGTCAGTCGTATCACTCACACGATGGTCGCACATGATTTGGATAAGCTGTCGGATCTCGTCTGCTGGACCATATTCAAGAGATTAGCCTTTGCGGATGGGGAGGACGAGATGTACCCAAGGCTAAGCGCGATTGGGATGTGTATAGTCAACAAGTGTTGCGGTAATCCTCTTGTCGTACAAAGCTTGGGAAGTTTGTTACGAAGCGAGCGAGAGGAGACGGAGTGGTTGCGGATCAAGGATATGGATAACTTGAACCAATTGGAAGACGGACGATACGTTAGGGTGAAAAAACTCTTGAGATTGAGTTACGACAAACTTCCCTCTCATCTGAAACCGGGTTTTGCTCATCTCTCGTTGTTTGCCAAAGATTGTGTCTACGCTCCGTATTATCACTTCTACTTCTGCAGCGCGCTAGGATTGTTGCAGCTAAGCGATGGAAGTTACTTCAAAAACACTTTCTTCAACGAGCTACTGTCGAGATCAATGCTTCAAGACATAGAATGGAAATTCACCAAGACGATCAACACATTCAAGATTCATGACCTCTTGCACGACGTAGCAGGGGAAGTGCTCGGGGAAGAGTTGGTTGTTGTGACTAGGGATAACTACTCTAGTACTAGTACTGTACCAAGTTCATGTCGATACATATATAGCGTGGGGGTTAACCGGTTTGTCAGACGAGAGATTTCCGGAACAAGTTAGAGCTAACAAAGCTAGAGCTTTTGTTTTTCGTTTTCAAATGGGAAATGTGAGCCAAGCTTTTCTGAGAGGTATCGTTTCGAGGATGCCCTTTCTTAGGGTTTTGGGGATTGGGGGCGGTCAGTTTGAGGAGCTGCCAAGTTCGATAGGCAATTTGAAGCACTTGAGAGTTCTTCACCTGTCGAAGAATTGCCTCATCAAATCACTCCCGGACACAATATGCGACTTACTCAATCTGGAATGTCTACTTCTCGACGGATGCCAACAGCTACAAGAACTGCCTTCGAAGCTACACAAGCTAATAAATTTGCGATATTTTAGTTTGACCATCTGTCGAGGAAGCTTAGTCGGAACTAGCTTCAATCTACTGCCTGCTTTACGACACATGTGGTTCGATTCATGCATGGAGCTAACATCCCTTTGGGATAATGACCACATCGGGCGACTGTCATCTCTGCGCAGCCTGAGAATTGTCAACTGCCCGAAACTGAAGACTCTTCCAAACAGCATGAAACAGCTTGTCGAACTTGAGGAATTACTGATCGGCAACTGTGCAGAGTTGGATTTAGAGGGTCTGTGTGGGGTTGGAAAGCTTCATACGCTCGCAATAAAAGGAGTCCCGCTGCTGTCACGTCTGCCAGACGGTATTCAGTGCGCTGCCAACTCACTCAAATATCTCTATCTATCAGACTGCGGCGAGTTAGCTGAACTTCCCAACTGGTTGAACTCCTGTACCTCTCTTCAAGATTTGGTCATTCTCAACTGCAACAATCTGTTATGTCTGCCAGGTGGGATTAGCAGTCTAAACTCGGTGAAATATTTGGAAATCGGAGGATGCCCCCATATTTCTCGGAGATGCGCAGTTCCTGGCGGACAGGATCTCTCTCTGATTCAACACGTTCCTGTAATTTGGCTTGATGGTTATCGCCTTAGTCCCAACCAACAATGAACTGAGCCTGCAGCTACCATATCTCATTTCCAACATTTTTTCTCGACATTATTCGTCGCTTTTTTTTTTCTCATGGTCATTACCTTTTACTGTAATTTTTTTGTATTCTTAATTCTTTCTTTCTTATTTCCAACCAACAATGAAGCCTCCTGGTGTTTGGTTCACCTTTGTAATTGAAAATATTCTTTCATTAGATGACCGCTCCGTTTGAACTGCAATTCAATTTTCGAAAATGATACTTTTTCAATGACATTGAGAATACAGATGAGCAATTGATTTGCCTCCTTACCTAGCCGAAAACTAGAGGAACGAGAACCAATGGAGCAGCTGAAGTAGCCAATAAAACGATCAAATAATTATGTACATATTCTGCAATGGATGAAAGATCATTGGACAGTACTTACAATCAAATAAAAGCAAGTCCAAATGTAAGAAAAACAATGGAGAAACTTAATACCAGATACATTGTAGAAAGACGAAACGAATTTAAAGAAAGCCATACATAGTGATCAACCAGGATTGTGAATCAAAACATCAAGGAGCTCTTCATTCACCGTCCTATACCCGGGCAGTTCACCCAGCGTAAACCCTTAAGAGCGGGACACAACTGCAGCCAAAGAGCGGCCTCGACTAGTCCCTCGCAGTCTTGCACCCACATATATTTGAGTGAACTAATCATAGATTGCATACCATCCGGCAGACGTGATAGCCGTGGAACCCCACTGATTGCAACCGTCTCAACGCTCAGAAGCCCACTCAGAGCGTCTCCACGCTCTAAATCCAGCTCTCGACAATTCACAATCCGCAAGTCCTTAAGGCCGACAATCAGCTTCATGCTATTTGGAAGCATTCTCAACTTAGGGCAACCAGTGATCCTCAAGTCGCAAAGAGAAGTTAACCCGTAATATCCAACAATGTCATCCTCCCATAACGATTCCAGCTCCGTACAAGACATAAGCCACAAATTTCGTAAAGACGACAATCTATTAAAACTTGTGCCTACGAAGCTTCTCTGACAAGTAGTCAGAGTAAGGGACCTTAGATTTACGAGCTTGTATATCTTTGTAGGTAATCCTTGTAGTCGTTGGCATCGGTCGAGGAGTAGGCATTCAAGATTCAGTAACTCACAGACTGTATCCGGAAGTGATTTGATGAGTTTGTTGTTCGACAGGTTAAGAACTCGTAAGTGTTTCAAATCCCCAATCGAGGTGGGCAACTCCTCGAATTGTCCACTCCCAAGACCCAAGATACGGAGATAAGGCATACTCGATATGATCCCTTTCAGAAACGACTGGCTTACACATTTCATCTCATAACGGAAAATGAATGCTCTAGCTTTTCTAGCTTTCGTTTCTTCAGGAAAATCGTTATCCGACATAGAGCTGAATCCCCATGATATATACCTCGACGAATCTGATACACTGAGGTTATCCGGAGTCACAACAGCTAGCTCTTCCCCGAGTACATCGCCCGCTTGATCGTGCAAAAGATCGTGCATCTTAAATGTAGCTATCTTATAGTTAAAGTTCAATTCTTCGTCTTGGATCATCGATCTTGATAGCAACTCATTGTAGATATTCTGCTCCGAATGACCATCATGTAGCTCCAATAACCCTAAGGCTCTCCAATAATAGATGTTAGTATCAGGAACGTGAACAACGTCCTTATTGAACAATGATAGATGAGCAAAACACGACTTCAAATGAGATGGAAGTTTGTCGTAACTCAACTTCAACAATTGTTTGACAGTATTGTATCGTCCTTGTAACACGTTGAAGCTATCCAAATTCATGATTCGCATCCATTCTGTTTCGTCTCTTTCCCCTCGTAACAAACTTCCCAAACACTGCACGACAAGCGGAATTCCACAACATTTCTCAACTATCGACATGCCAATCTCACAAAGTCGAGGCCACTTTTCCTGCTCCTCCGCGTCTGCAAAGGCTAAAGTGGTGAATATAGGCCAACAATCTGAATCCGAAAGCCTATCCAAATGATGATACTCTTCAACCGTTTTAGTTATCAAAGCGACTTTTTCTATCCTCGTGGTGATCAGAACGACACTTCCACTTTCACCAACGGAAAGTATATCCTTCAATCTCTTCAACAAAATGATGTCATCCTCCCAAAGATCATCCAACACCAGGAAATACTTTCTGCCATTCAACTCGCTTCGAACATTTCTCACCAAATCTCCTAAACCGTAGTTTATTGATGTACTTTCATGAGTAACACCTTTCAGAATGTCTTCCAATATTCGTTCAGTGTCGAACTTATCCGACACACAAACCCATAACTTGATGTCAAATCCATCAATCTCGTTGTATACTAGTTTTGCAAGAGCGGTTTTCCCTACTCCACCCATTCCAACGACTGGCAGGACTGACAGGCCAGACTCGTCACCTAGACTCCATACTCGAGTAATGATACTGTTCTTAGCCTCATCTCGTCCGACAATGTCAATTGCATTCACATACCCACATCTATCAAAGACATCTCTTTCGACTCTTAAAGCTTCGACTGGACGATCAGTTAGACCGAATCTATTTTTCTTCTCAACAACGCGTTCAAGCTCAAGACGGAGATGTTTTATTTTGCGAGTCAAGTCAAATCGAAAAACGAGAGGTTTTAAGGAAAGGTAGTACCTAAGTTGAGGAAGAAAGTGACCTTTGTTAACACACTTTTGCAAAGCATTAGTAGCTACCTCATCCAACAAATCGTCGATATCATAAACGACACTCTTGAGATCTCGTAGCCAAACCTTCATGGCTTCATTACTGTATTGCTTAGCTTCGGCGTCTTGAAGTACAGAAGTGATGCTGTGGAGGTCGTCAGCAATGGCCTTGAGATCTTCCTTAACCGACTTCAATGCTCTGCTTTGTTCGACGACAAGGTCACCTGTGAAAGAAGCAATGGTTTTCAAGATCGATTTTGCAATGGGTAAAATAATAGCTTCCGCCATTAAAAATCACTGATTGTTCGGGTACGTAGTCTTCACTGATAGTAATCGAATCGAACAAATGTATGTAGTTTGGTTATATGATTGATGCTACAACACAAAAGTCAGAGTAGATATGTATAGAGTTGTACATTGCACATTTGCACGTTGAAGTTGACTTCAGGTGGGTTAACAATCTACGCAATCATGAAGTAGTCATGAACTCAAAATCAATAATGATATAATCTCTCTGTCTCGTTCATTTCTCACAAGTCACAATGAATATATAAAATACAAAAATTGAATAAAACGGAAAAAGTCACAATAAAACGAAAAGGTGGCAAATGGCTTAAAAAATCACTAAATCTAGTCCACATATTGAGAAGGTTAAAAAGGAAAAAGAGAAAAGAGAGAACACTCGGCTCAAAAAGAAAATAGGAAAGATTACTCTAACGGAGTAATGATTACTAACCAAAATGAAATCCAGTATTATTAAGCATGAAAACCTGACTAAAGTCATCCTAATAACTATTCACAATTTGACTCGATCAGTCACCATCATAAAGTCGATGTGTTCGAGAGAGAAAACAGTACATATAATGTTCGCCTAGATCTCATACTCTATTGTCGTTCTTTGTCGTCACCTCAAATGCTTCATCACTTGTGTACATAATGGCCGAAAAGAGTTCACAACTGTTTTCGGCTCATCCTATCAAGTAGTAATATGCAATAGGTAATCGACTGCCAAGGTGATCAAGCTGAAATTACGCAGAAGGAGACGTTTTTCTCATTGAAGCCTCGCGTTCAAGACGGCGCCCTTCTCTCTGCAATTCAAGACAAAGCCAATAAGCCATGTTCAAGGAAAAGTAAATAATTCAAGGTTATTGATCGAAATAAACAAAGAGAGAAATTGTTGTTCAATGATCGAACCAAATGATCAACAATGATCAACATGTTCGAAAAAGGATATACTAGCAATTCTCCAGATTAACAACCAAATAGGAATAGCTTATGGTGCGAGTAATTACCCGTCTTTCCCAATGTGGGTGAAAGCATACATAGTCATAGACCGGTGAGATTGTGGACACGAGAACGACATTCAATCCAGTAAATAAAAGCACCGCTGCCATTGGCCGTGTCCTATGTGGCATTTTTTTGAGATTATGCTTTGTGCCCTGCAAGCTGCAATTACAGCTACACATCATGAATTACATCAGTTCACCATCAGAATTTAAACTTACGAAAAAAAATTAAACTTGGATTTGTCGAACATTCTGTCTTAATATAAATCCCGACAAAACTGATGCTTACGGAGTATTTTGGAGGGGTCCCTGGAAAACTGTCGTTATTACAAGTGCAATACGGAGTACTTCAATTCTAACAACAAGCCTTCTCTTCCCACCATCCCACACAGTACAAAGTCGACAAATATTTCAGAGATGAAACCAGTACTTCAAACAAAACATTTCGAGATTTGGTGTCCATTAATATTGGGCAATACATAGTCTTTTTGCATTTGTACGAAAGGTAAACTGAAACACGGAGGGCTAAGTCAAGCATTATACCCATGTCCAAAGCTCTCAAACTTTACGACAAAGCTCAACAACTTTACAATAAAGAACATTGTACGGATATGAATCCATCAACGGTCATACATGTAACACGAACTCATTCCAGCTTATAATTTCGACAACGAATATGAAGAAGAAGACTCATTGTTTTGCCTGATATGAGGAGAATCCTACAATGGCAGCTTCTTTACTCCATTGCCACAAACCCAATAATTTCTCCAATCAATACAGCTTTTCTAATTCCTCATAACACCGTCTCGGGTTTCAATAATCATCACCCACGAAAGTATTCAAATAAATTCCAGGAAAATTCCAGTTTTTTCAAAAACTTTGGAACCTCAAATACCCAAAATTACCCCTTCCCCCAATTATCAACCATAGAATTTGAGCACAGACGATTTACAATCAATTCAGGGTGAAAAAACAGCATAGAAAGCAATCAATTTAGGGTAAAAAAACAGAACAGAAATCAATCAATTCGGAATTGGGACACAACAAAATCACAGACGAGATTCAATATAATCGAAAAAAAATACGAAAATTAAATAAATTAGTGAGAAGAAAGATGAAATTGCTTACAGTAAATGGGATTGAAGGATGCGATGCTGGGTTAGAGAAAATTGGGCATTAATATTTTCTGGGATTATCAAGTGTTCATAGATTCATGGTCAATCGAGGAATTGAACTCAACTGATAGTATTAGGTTAAGAGTTTTTTCGGCTTAAAATGAACTGAATTTATCGAAAAAAATTAAACTTTTTTTTTTTTTTTTTTTTTTTTCCTGGGAACGTAAATTCACGTGAATTTGAGAATTAGAAAAATAGTGTTTGGCTGCCACGTGGGAAATGACTCCATGCGGGAAGTTCTACCTATCAAGGAGTTTGGTCAGTAACTTTCCCCATTATGGAGAAAGTGACAATTCCCGGGAAGTAACAATTCCCATGAAATGGTCAACCAAACAACCCTTGAAAACTTGTGGTCATCGGCCCAAGGGTCTCAGGTTCAAGCCCCTTCAAGCTGCGAACTTGTGAGAGTTGTATGGCTTGAGACTATGTCTCTAGACTTCGATTCTGTCGTCCACGGGCGGTTTACCTTGGTGTGCGTAAAACAACATGAGTAATCAAACAAGCTTTAAGTCATCTACAACAGATAAAGATAATGCGAGTCATTTTTTTCCAACTCCAACGGTAAACAACCCGTTTTAAAATTTACAAAAGTCGCAAGCAAATTCTTTTTTATAACCATCGAACATATACCGTATATTATTCCTCCACTTTCAATAAAATACTCGTCAGATATATCAAAGAAATTTGAAGATTCATGTAATGAAATACTATAAACCATTTAAGTTAAGCATCTCAGTACATTGAGTAGTGAATCTGAATCTCAGTACACAACAGACTCGTATCGACCCAGCCATTAACGACCATGTCGAGAGGTTCAGGACTCAAGGTTAGACGTCTTCAGACGAGCAGCTCGAGTCTTAAGCCACTCAACAACATCCCCGAAAACAAGTTCAACATTCTCATCAGGTTCACCAACCAACTGATGCCACATTCCGGGATAGATTTTGAGGGTCTTGTCCTCGCTTGAAGCGCGCTGGTACAACTCCTCGACACAAGCTGGGTCGCAGATGACATCGTCCCCTCCATGGACAATCAAGAATGGAATGGTTACTTCTTCTAACTTGCTTTGCACTTCCCTGCATATCCTCATCAGCTCGTACGCTGTCGCTGCTCGTGGCTTCCCCATGTCCCTCTTTGGACTCGCGATTGCTAGTTTACGCTTCCATTCCACCTACAATCCAACAACATTCATTAATCATAAGGCGTAATTTGGACGTTGTGCATATTAATCAGTACTACCTCTTAGTTTCCATGATCTTTTCCTTTGATTAAAATATATCTCACGTATACTAAAGAAATGGTTCCAAAGTAATAATTTTTCTCTTTTAATTGTTTTATTTTTTTTATTTTTTGAGCGAATAGATCATTTTATTACTCGTTATATAAGACATCTACAACCTATATTGAAATTAAACAGATACAATACTATATATTTGAGTAAAATAAATTTTCATTAAAACAATTTGATCTTTTTAATTTTATAAGAGATCTTCAATTTAAAAATTACTCGTACCACTTTCCGCCCTCGTTGATCAAAGATATTTTAACAAAAAAAAATTGTACGGTAACTAATCTTAATCACTAGATTAACAAATTTTTAACCAAACCTTTTATTAGTTTTTTTTTCCGCACGCAGATGAGATGCAACCAACTACTCCCATCCATTCAATTCTTTACGCTGATTATAAATGGACAATCCAATCAATTTCTTTACCTTCCCTTTTTGGCAAAATATTTTACCTTATAATCCTTATATCCTTACTCTATTTACACAAAATGTCACTACTTTTTCCTTACTTTAAGTTTAGTGGACCCATAAAATTATTTAATTTACCAATAATACCCTTACTTTTACCACTTTTCTTAAAACTTGTGAACCTCCCTGTCAAGGATTGAATGAATTTGAGGAAGTACTTTCTCACAGTTATAGTAACAGAACTCTTACCACTTGAGCTTACTCCTTGTTGAATTAGTTGAGAAGTAAATTAACACGGAAAATATCCCTAAAAATAACTACGGATAATATTTTTTCCGTCCTAAATCATTTGTTTAATTTTTTTTTCCGTATATTATTTGCGATGATATTAACAAATGATCGAGGCAGTGAAGTAACCGATAAAAAGGAAAAATATAAAATCAAAGAAGTAACTGCCTCACAATTAGACCATCCCCAAGCAAGGTGGATAGGGAGGTCATGACCTCCAAGGTCATGCTAAACATCAATTAAACAAATAATTAGCATGATCCAAGGGAAGAAAAGGTCATGGAATGACCCAAGGGCATGACCTTCACTTTTCCATGACCTTACATGTGTCACATTATTATTGGTTGACACAATTAATAAGGTGAAAAAGTTGAGAAATGATTTGGGTGATGACACTAGGTCGTGACCTTCTGGATGAGAGGGTGTAGTTGGGGCAAGATAAATAAGATAAGATTAAGAGAAAAAAAGAATGGTGACCTAGTTAACTTGACACTTGCTTGGGATAGTCTTAGTGAGTTGACGAAGGTAGGTGGGCTGACCTTGAAGGAAACATCAGGGATCGAGCCGCGAGTGGGAACAACGCGCCAAGTAGGCAAAACCGTAGCCGCAAACCCAAGCAAATACTCCAACGGCCAAGCCGGCTTAAACTTCTCACTTATCCCACACATCGCCCCATTCAACACCAACCCATCAAACCCCCGACCCGACCCGACCCGCTTCCTCAACGTGATCAATATCGCTATCGCCCCACCAAGCGACTCCGCATACAAAAACCCCGGCAACCCGGGCGCGTGTCTCTCACGGAACCCGTCAAAGAACCCGACACAGTCGTCCACCACCGGGTTGATGTCCGGGATATGCGCCACGTGTCCGTCCAGCGGGTCGGAGTACCCGTGCCCCTGGTGGTCCAACCCGCACACGATGAACCCGGATTTGGCTAAGTGGACCGCGGTCAGTTGTACGGTCCAGCTTGACTCGCCGGTGTAGCCGTGGACCACGCAGATCACGGCGGTCGGGGTCGGGTTTGGTGGCAGTGGGGTCCACCATTGGGTGAAGAGGTTCAGGCCGCGGGAGTTGGTGGTGTACTCGGATGAGTGACTCACTGAGTGGTGGGTGTAGAACTCGGTTGGTGTTAGTGACCCGAACGGGCTCTTCTCGTTCGCTGCTGATATTGGGTGCTTCATTTTGGTAGTCTTACTTTTTCTTCTATATCACCTTTTATTTATGTTTTTGTTAAGGAGTGAGATCGATGTGGTTCATGTATGTGTTCAATGTTCATGTTCATGCCGTATGAATGAATGAATGAATTCCGTGTAGTTTTGTTCAACTACTTGTATTTGGTTGGCAACAAATTTAATCTCCTTTCTAACTCTCTCATTCTTGTCCTTCCAAACATGGTTGTTTCGAATTGATTTTAATCGGTTTCATCATAATCGGGTTGACCTTAGTTTCGGTTTCGGTTTAGTTTCAATTGGGTTCATTTTGATGAGTTACTCCCTCCTCCTCCGTCCCAATGAATTGTTTGGCTATTCCATATTGTGATGGTCTTGATGAATTCTTTACCTTTATATTTTAGCCTTATAAGAATGTTTTTTATATGTGATTTGACACTCCTCCTCGTGAATTTGTTCCATATGTTATCTCAAACGGAGATAATACTTTTTACGATTTGCATTACTTCGAGTTGAGTATGATTCAGGTTTCCTGTGTTATTAGTACGAGTAATTATTACTCCGTACTATACAACCTGCCCTCCTGACCCGTTTGACATATCCACCTCCGACTATATCAATGATTGGAATCTGTGTACATATTAGTACTACTGTGGACTAGTATCATACTACTCATTGGAGAAGCAAACTGGTACCTTTGCAGTCTATTTGTGGCGCCATGCCAACAATATCAATGTCTATCTCTCCGCTTCAAATCTGGTGAGAATCGAATCCCCAACCACGTGAGCTTGCCCATTAATAATATTAATATGAATAATAATAATAATCCGACCCTTGGCCCGCCCTTTAGTAAGTTTGCCCCCGTCTTCATCACTTCATTATTCTTTGACCTCTGCAATCTTTACTACTTGAAGCAATACATACAACTATACAAGTCGGTCATATATGCATCTAAATTCTGTCTTGGATTGATGTTTTCAGATTGTGATGCTTAGTTGCTTGGTAATGGGTATACAGTATACTACATCTTCAACCGTTGACTTTCTTCTATAGATTTGTATTCCTTCTTTTACTTTAACAAGATCATCATCAAAGATGTCACTATATCAACCGGTAAGTTATACTCATAGACCTCTTGTTTTACAGTTTTACTTCTATCTCATTCAATTTGAACTACTACATCTAAATCAAGCTTCCCCTTCTGGCTCAGTTACTCTTTGCGCTCCAATCATTTGTTTACCTTTGATTAAAATACTCTTGGAACAGAAAGAGTGTATGTCCCGTGTCAATGCACGATTTGTCAAGGAAAGGGAGTAACTTTTTAGCAATGACGATGGTTTTCTAAAACGACATTTCAAATTACTCCCTCCTATTTTTTAAAATGACAAAATTCAGGGTACCACGTAAATTTTTCATATTAGTAATGGTTATGTACGTCTTAACCATCACCTCAAGATTTCGGTTGTGATAATTTATCTAATATGATATCAGAATGGACATGTATACCCTAAGTCCACAATTTGTTCAAACCAATCCAACTGTCTTCTTCAGCTTGAATTTTTGGCAGTAGTTACTAGCAATGCAGCATATTGATTTCATTATACAGATCATCTGAAGAAATGCAGCAATAACAGGAGGCTGTGTACAGTTGTACTTGTGCCTCGGTCTTTCTGTGAAAAGAAAATGGTATCGATGTTATATTAATATGTTTATTCAATTTGTTCGTTATTTGTCAGACAACGGATTTAGGTCCAGAAGAGAGGCTCCTCGAATCCAAGAATGCCAAGTTTGATGACATTAGTAGACGAATATGGGAAGAATCGAAAAAGATGTGGGCCATAGCTTTTCCTGCAATGGTGTGTCGAGTGACAACGTACGGAGCATACGTGGTTTCACAAGCCTCATTCGGGCATCTCAGTGAAGTTGATCTTGCCGCGTATGCACTCATTCAAACTATACTAGTACGCTTCACTAACGGTATCTTGGTAAGCTGCTCCATTCATCACTACTCGTTTCTATCTTAGGCCCTGCGCTGCTCTTTTTGACTGACTGAAACAGACTGAACTGAAATGAGAATGCGTGATTTGTTTTGTTATCCAGCTTGGTATGGCGAGTGTAACCGAGAGCCTTTGTGGAGAAGCATACGGCGCAGAGCAGTACGAGCTAATGGGTGTGCAGTTACAGAAATCTTGGATAGTAAACAGTGCAGCAGCTACAGCTATGGTGCCATTTTACGTCTTTGCGACACCTCTTCTCAGATTTCTAGGACAGGACGAGGAGATCTCAGTCGCAGCAGGATCAATATCTCTGTGGTTCATTCCCGTCATGTATCTAAATGTTTTCGGCATGACAATGCAAATGTTTCTTCAAGCGCAGGATAAAAACGTGATTGTTACTTGGCTATTTGCAATACTGTTTTTTGCGCACGCGCTACTGTCGTGGATTTTTGTGTATGTATTGGACTGGGGGCTTCCCGGAGTTATGATCGCACTGATCATAGCTTTCGGAGTAAAGGTTCTTGGTGAAGCTGCTTACATCTTTGGGGGCCGTTGCCAGGAAACGTGGAAAGGGTTCGACAGAGCTGCTCTTACTGATCTAATGCCTATCCTGAAATCCTCTTGTTCTTCCGGTGTAATGCTCTGGTATTTTCTTTTCTGCCCTTTTCTTCTCGTTTCTTTGAAACTGATCTTATCTTATCATGATGCTAATGTGTTTTCTGATGACGAACACATCAGTCTCCAGGTTTGGTACAATGCTATCCTAGTTTTGATGGCCGGACGTATGAAATATGCGACAGTCGCCATTTCCGCCTTCTCCATTTGGTACAGGGTTCAATTATAATCTTCACTTTTGCTGTAGCTCACTCGCGCAACTGTTTTATTCTTATATATAGCTCACGAGCATTGAATTTCGACTTTCAGCTTAAATATCAGTACATGGGAGCTCATGATCTGCCTTGGCTTTCTAGGCGCCGTCTGGTAAGCCGCTTAAATCTCTGACGTGCTGAACTGAACTGAAGTTCTGCAGGATGCTTAGTTTTAGCGCATCAGTACTGACGACCATCCTACGGTTTGTGTGCAGCGTGCGAGTTTCAAATGAACTAGGAAGAGGAAACGGAAAGGCAGCTAAATTTTCAGTTGAAGTGATCTTATGTACTTCGGTTTTAATCGGCATATTCTTCTGCATCTTTGTTTTGGTATTTGGCCATCGAATATCATACATGTTTACAAGCAATGAGGAAGTTGTCGAAGCTGTTTCGAGCCTTTCTCTCCTGCTCGCCTTTTCAATCCTACTCAACAACGTCGGGCCAGTTCTGTCAGGTAATAACTTACGCCGTATTTGCTATGTGACTATGTCTTCTGCAACTCATATATAACCCGCGTTTTCTGGGGTAGGGGTCGCAATTGGATGTGGTTCGCAGGGAGCTGTCGCAGTTGTTAACGTGTGTTCATACTATGTCATCGGTATACCTATCGGGATTCTGCTAGCATATGTTGCTGGCATGGAGGTCAAGGTACTAACTAAATAAACTCACTACACAAACGAAATAGGGTAGGACTGTGCGACAATGTAAGTTACGTATGGATCGTTATTTCTGTCGATGCAGGGAATTTGGATCGGAATGATGTGTGGAATGGTAGCGCAGACAGTTGCGCTTCTGTACATGACATGGAAAATCGATTGGGGTGAAGAGGTAATAATATCGTCCAAGTACTTGAATCGATAACATGATATGTAATGTTGCTTCATGTATGGATGAATCATGAATCGTTCATGTTTTCTGTAACGTTCAGGTTAAAAAGGCATCGAGACGTCTTCGACTACTTTCATGAGGGCAAATGTAGAGTTTTCATCAATGTTTTAGCAGCAATTTTGAAGTTGGGCTTACATGTAGAAGGAAGCAGTGTAATAATTTTGCAGGAACATAAAATTCCATGAAATTTGGGATTACTTTGTAAATGCAAATGCTAGTTACTCATTTTACTAGAATCAATATTCTGTTTCGTGGAAGCGGTTATTTCTGCTGATTTTAATGCTATTATCTAAGCCTATCCGTTGGGTTTTCTCAAAAAAAAAAAAAAAAATATTATGTTTCGGTTTGGACCGGAAATCGAAAATCGTGTAAGTTGTTGGACAAGAGATCAAATTGGGTTATTTATTACGGTTTCAGTTTCGGTCTCGGTTCTGACTAATCTGTTTTTTCTGTGTGGACTAAATTTTGCACTCCCCTAATAAAAAATACTCGTATTTAGATAAGTGAGCCATATATTGATGGTCTATATTATACTTCGTACGGAGTATTAATTAAAGATATAGTGTGTGGAAAAAAAAAATCAATAAATAGAAATAGAGAAAAAGATTAAAAGAAAATAAAAAAATAGGAATTCAAAGATTGTCCATTTATAGTAAGCGTAAAGAATTGAATGGAGGTAAGGAGTAAGAATTATGAAACTTCTTAATTCTCTCGGTAAAAGTTCTTTATTTTCGATACGGTCCCCACTTTTTCTCTCTTTTTCCTACTTGAAATCGATTTTTTACTGTAGAAACCGATTTTATATAAGGAGTTCCTCATCTCGTAGACCAATGGTTAAGGAGTTCCATATTATAATCTCTCCCCCGTTGCTATTGCCCTTATTTAATACTCCATCTATTCCAATCAATTTCATACATTTGTTTATTTTGTTTATTTGTTTATCGAGTGCATATAATATCAAATTTTTATAAATACTCCGTATATAACTAAAAATATAGACAAAAGAAAACGTGTATGAATGTACTCCTTCTCATCCATTCATTTTTACACTTACTATAAATGGACAATCCAATCAATTTTTTACCTTCCTCTTTTGGCAAAGACTTTACCTTATCATCCTCATAACCTTCCTCTATTCACACAAAATGTCACTAATTTTTTCTTACTTTAAATTTGGCGGACCAATAAAACCATTTAATTTACCAATAACACCTTTACTTTTACCACTTTTTTTAAAATTGGTGAAATATCCAATGTCAAGCATTGAATGGATGAGATAGGGTACGTGATAAAACAAATGTATGGAATTGATTGGAACGGAGGGAGTATTTCGTAGGTCAGAAATTTGTGACACATATTCTCGTCATAAACCGGGAGGCGGCTAGGTAGTTAAAGATGACATCAGATAGTGGACGTTTGAAGACGTGTGCAAAATGATTATTACGAATCCTGGAAGTCCACGTGGCAGACGTATATGTCAATGGGAATAGAGGAGGGAAGGGCGTATACATTATTTGCTCAACTTGGAAAAAAGTGGCCCCTTGTTTTCTACTACATCTTCCACCACATGTTTACCCATGGCCCCCACTTTATATAAACTTCTTCCCCTTGCCTGCCTCAAAGTCCAACTAACTCGATAGAGTAGGTCTCCTGAAAGACGGTCTCTCATCAACTACTCCCTCCGATTTTTAATTATTGCCCCGTATTCCTTATATGGCAAATTTTTATTTTTTGCCCCACTTCACCACTTTCCATATTTGTGTTGTTTATTTTACCAAAATGTCCCTATGTATTCACCTTTTTACACCATTTGCCATCAAAAAATAATTAAATATACCATTTATATCCTAAGTTTATGACACTTCACCTCATTTGCATCATTATTTGCTTTCTTTATCATTATTTTTATACTTTCATTGATTTGTGTGAAAAAGGCAATGGGGCAAAAATTAAAAACCGGAGGGAGTACTAAGTACAAATGAAAGTAACAGTGGTACCAAACCTAATAGAAGTAGGTACGATTAACATAAAAGAGTATACAAATATAAATAGGGTACGCTTCTTATAAAAACAGGTACAAAACAAAGTTATCATTTAAGGATACGAATAGATCATAAAGTGGTACTGAAGAATGGTATCTCAATAAGTTATTGAGAGACCGTCTCTCCCAAGAATTTGTGAACTCGATAAAACTGACCCTATCCGAATAAGTCGATTCAAATTTGATTCGATATTCGAACTGAAGATTCGAGATTGATTCGAAAGTGACCCGATTGTTACAGAAAACGAATCGAGTTGAAAATAGCAAACCCAAATATGACTCGGTCCGATCCGAAGTCAATCTGATTCCTATGACCCGAAAGTGACGCAACCTGAAGCTAGCCGATTCAATTGACCCGTTTGTCAGGTCTATACTACACTACTGTACACTTATCCCTCCATTCAATGGTTATTTATTACGATTAATTTTTAATCAAAGTTTAATAAAAGACAATGAATAGTGAATTGTATAACTAAAAAACGACCTACTTTGTATTTTCCATTTTCATTTTTCACCTTATATTTCTATCCGATTAATTAATGCTCAGTAAATAGAAGATGTGACCTTTCTAGCTAGACGAAAGGAGTAATAATTCAATCAATTAATAACATGTGAATTTACAAAATTATGCTGTGTAAAGGTTTTGGTCACTGGCCTCATTCCATGAGACATCAATATTTGTACTTTTGTTATTAGTTGAGATAAATTTATGATCCAACTGAAAAAAAAGGAAGATATACTTACTAGAGATTTGTACATAATCTAAGTTTTTTTTACGGTTAACGATTTTTGGATCGTGAAAGATGAATTGTGAATCCTTTAAAAGTCGAGTATGTAACAATCAAGTTATGAATAGAAAATGAAAAACAATTGTGATTTTTTTTTATTTATATTAAATCTATGTTTTTGTTAAATACAACATTTAAAAATGATGATTTTATCAATTATAAGCACACATCAGCATGACTCGATGACCTTAGACCGTATGACGGTATGAATAGACAAATACAACTCATTTGCTACTCTATTTTATTCATGAATAAAAACCGACATACCGCAAATCTATGACGAATATATATCATTTACAAAAAAGAATAATTATTCATTATAAAAATGACTTAAAATTACTAATTATGTCCAATCTAACTAATTACTCCCCTTACTTCACGTTAGTAAGCCCTCTCCTTTTCCATCATTTATTGAGTATGTCTCACCTGTGACAGGTATATCCGTCACAAATCGACGACAGGTTAAATATCATCACTTGGTTAGAAAAGACAAGCCAAGCCAGGAAGTATAATTGTTCCCATCCGATCTGAATTCTTAGCAGGCTTGGACACATCATTTACAAAAATATACAAAGACCCGGCCCGCAAACCGATCCCAAACCCCATAACCCGCTTATTCATAGGCCGGCCCGTATCCGACCCGAACCCGCAAATGGTCACCTCTACCAGAAAGTAGCAACATGAGTTCATCTTTATCTACTCAGGTGGATATAGAGTACGAGTATTATTATTTATCCCGTCACACGTTTATGACGGATACTGTCGTCATAGTTTGGCTTGTTGAAGTGATTTAACTTGTTTTTGGAGTTTGTGCAAAGCTACTTAGCCACCTACATTATCTCCTCCTACTTATTTCTAAGTAGTTTCCACCAATAGCATTCCTCCCAATATAAAATCTCTTTAACAAACACATACACAACACTATATAAATATCCTCACTCTCCCCCACTTCTTACATCCACACACACATCTACAAAAATGTCATCACAATTTGGCCATGCCCAAAACCCTAGTACAACTACAACTACAACACCTAAAATAATCAAAAAATGTGGAAAAAACACAAAAACAACTCATAATAATAATAATAATAGTAGTAGTAATAATAATAATAGTAAGTGTGTTAGGAAGCCTCTAAAGGTTGTGTACATATCGAACCCGATGAAATTTGAGGTTAATGCTCACGAGTTTCAAGCCCTGGTTCAAGGTTTAACTGGTCGTGATGCGGTCGAGTGGACCGATGAAAGTTATAATAATTATAATTTGGTCAGGGGTCAGGTCATTCAACAAGACCACCACCACCACCACGAGGGTGGTGGTGGTGGTGGTGGTGAGAGCGTGTGGCAGTCCGATCATCATCAGTTGGATTGTTATGGGTCATCTTCTGAAGCTAGTCTTGATTATTTTGGAGATGAGGATCTCCATGCTCTAATGTATGGTGCTAGCTAGCTCAATACAGTATAATACTCTTTCCATTTTCTTGAATTAGTCTCATTTCTCTTTTTTCGTGTGGGAAAAAGTGGGCCAATGAGACTAATTCAAGAAAATTGAATTAGTCTCACTTCTTATTTTTTGTAAAGGAAAGAGTGGGTCAATGAGACTAACTCTAAGGAAAATAGAGGGAGTAGTAATAATTATAGGTAATTAGTGGAAAAGAATATGTAGGGTAATTAATTAAGTAATTAATTAAGTATTAAGGATAGTTTTTTAATTATCTTTATGTTTGTAAATTTGGTAAATGAAGAAATAGTATGGAGTATTTTATATGATCATTTGGAACGAGTTGCAAGGATCGTCTAATGAATTTGAAGGATACTGTTTTATTATAAGTTAAAATTTTAAAAGAAGTTCCGTAACAAATATGAGTAATTTTTTTGAGAAAAGAAGGGGTTTGAATTGGATCAAAAAATTGAGTATGAATTCTTTGGATCGGATGTCGTTGTCGGCCTGCTGACCGCTCTAACTCTCGTGGGTCGTCTTCACTGAATCGGGTGGTTATTTCCCACTTGTTTCATCTTTAAAAGGGGAGATTTTTTTAGTGAGTTCATATTCTTTTCAAGTCATTTTAGTGTAGGTTTATACTTCTATTCAGTTCAGCTCAGCCTTATGACTAATGAGACTCATTTTGTCTCGGTACTTTAGTGCGCTTCAGTTCAATTCAGCTTATTTCTGCCCAAAAAATCAGGGTCTAAGAATACTGATGTGATCATCCTAAATATTGTGTATGCGAAATTGCAAGGAAATGAAGGCAGACACTCTCATACACAGAATTCGTAAAGTGTCGAACTCAGATCTCCATCTCCACATCCAATAATTTTGATATGTACGAGAGCATTATCATCACTTACTTCCTCCGTTTTTTTTATGTTTCTTCCTGTTTTAATAATATAGTACTCGCAAATCTTAAAAAACGGGAAGAAACGTAAAAAACGGAGAAAGTATTAGACAGGTATGATTCACAACAACAATTATCGAGCACAAATAGGGATGTCACCGGGTCGGTTTCGGGTCGGGTGGAGCCTCACCCGAATCCGCATACTCCACCCGATCCATCTGTCACCCGATTAACCCTCCACCCGGATCCAATCCATCCGTCATTCGCGGGTGATTCTGGTGGATCAGGTGCTTAGCGGATGAAAAATATTTTTTAAAAATACAATAACAAATATACAAATTATAAGATGCGTGAAATTTTTTGGGATTTTTTGGTGGTCGGAAATTAAGACGGGGAAAGAAAATCTAAAATGGTGGCTGCCAAAGTGATTACGGAAAATATTTTCTTAGGGTTTTAAGAAAAAATGGAATAATGAGTATACAAATAGAGTGAAATTAATTATTTTTTTGACATATTCATAATTTTTTTTTTAAAATCTATAAACGGGTGAACGGATCGGGTGACGGGCGAAAAATCTCCACCCGAATCCGACCCGATCCATCACCCGATTCATCCGTCATCCGCTTAAAATCCATTTAGTTCGAGTTTTCGTCCATTAATTTTATTCGGGTGGATGGATTTTGAACGGATTCGGGTGAAATTGACATCCCTAAGCACAAATCAACCACAACTACAACTCATTTTGAGTCATTGCAAGTATTAGACATTAACCCTAACTACAGGATATGAACATATTAGTTGGACATCAACCATCATTTAAGATTTTGATCGAGATATTTCATCTAACACAATAAAATATGAATATATTAGAACTTTAATCTTAAGCTTTTGGTTGAGATGAATTAGAGTCAACGTAACCAAATATCGCATGTTCAAATCCTAGTAATCTTCGAAAATCTCATACCTACAAGACCGTGATTTTTTTTTTGGTTGGGATGATTTATCCGACCCTAACCACATAGTACACCTTATTGCACGAAAAGCCACAGGTAGGTTTGGATGGGCAATATGGATGGGACTATAAAGCGGCCCAATTGTTTTGGCCCAAAAGAATGCAGTAGCAGTGTTTTAAAAAATCGATTATTTAACTTAATTATATTGATGGTGTACGTTCGTTAAATAAAAACTTAATTAAATTAGTGTATATCAATATACTTATATACTGTACGGAGTAATAAATAAGATGATCACATTTATATGACTAATGATCATTTTATCACTTTCGACAAATTAACATTTATTTATCATTTACATGTAAAGTTTTTTTTTTTTTTTTTTCTTTTTTAAGAATGCATTTTTAAAATCTCTTGTATATATAACAAGTACACTTATTTATTTATTTATTTATTTTAACGAAGAGTGCACTTAGTCGCATTACAATAACGGAGAGGGAGAATCAAGCTTAAGGCATATTATTCAGGGTACCTCCGTCTTAACCACTAGACTAATACATCTACGTTACAGTTATGAGTCCATTTTGAAGACACTTGATGGAAGCACTTTATAGTTTTAACGAAGAGTGCACTTAGTCAAGTTACAATAACGGGAAGAGATGGAGAATCAAACCTAAGACCTATTGTTCAGGTTACCTCCTTCTTAATCATTAAACTAATACATCTACATTACGGTTATGAATCCATTTTGAAGACACTTGATAGAAGCACTTTACATTTTAACGAAGAGTTTATTTTTTTATTTGTTTTAACGAAGAGTGCACTTAGTCGCATTACAATAACAGGAAGGAAGTATCAAACTTAAGACATACTCCATTGTTCAGAATACCTCCGTCTTAACCACTAATCCAATACATCTAGATTACGGTTATGAGTCGATTTTGAAGACACTTAATAAAATCACTTTATAGTTTATAGTACAATGTATCTATATATGCCTCTTGAGTCCTGCCTATATATAAAGGAATGATAATCCTACCAAAATGCATGTCCTTTTCGTACCATGAACTTGGTTAATCCAACGTGCCTTAAAAAAATGAGGCAGGGCCATGCTACACGATTCCAATCAATTTTATATATTTGATTATTTAATTAACGCTATTCATAAGTGAGAAGAATCATCGATATATATACGGAGTATCTTTTAATATATCACAAAATCTTGGGAGAGACGGTCTCTCAGTAAATTATTGAGAGATCAGTCTTCAGTACCACTCTATGTTCTATTCGTACCTTTAAATGACAACTTTTTTTTGTACATGTTTTTATAAGAGACGTACCCTCTTTATATTTGTATACTCTTTTATGTTAATCGTAGCTACTCCTATTAGGTTTGGTATCACTGTTCCTTCCATTTGTACTTAGTCTCTCAATAAAGGTAACGAGAGACCGTTGCTCACGAGACCTACTCATTTTGATATCTTTAGTTACGTGAGATCTTATTTAAATTGTTCAATCGAGTTCATCATGAATATCAAATTTTTATACTGTAATTTTTATAAATTTTATAAATACGTAACTAAAGATATAAACAAAAGAAAGCGTGTATTGGTATACGTGATAAAGCAAATGTATGAAATTGATTGGAATGGAGGGAGTATCGTACTCTTACTTTAATTTCCCTTACCTTACGTAAATAATGGCCACTTACTGTCTCATTAATTCGTCCCAAGTTTCCAATTGATTAAAGAAATTTGTCAATCAATGGTTAAAGTTCCATCATGTTAATTAAGTGGAACAAATGCAAAGAACATACATGAAATATTACTATTAAATAAATTAACTTTGATCTAACTATCTAAATAATTAGGCAGTTATTATTGTGTACAACCGTTGTACCATACGACAATAGTAAAAGTTTGCAACTTATGATAAAAAGTAACCATTTTAAGTTAGTTAGTTACCACTTTCAGATAAATAGTTAACATTTTTTTTATATTAAAACGTGGTCACTATTTAACTTAAAGTAATCACTAAATAACGTAAAGTGGTAACTTTTTACCATAAATTAGGTCCATCGTACGGTACAACGGTTGTATAGTATAATTTGTGATAATCAGGTCATTGTTTTGAAGAGGATTTCCGCCTTATTACCCTTCATTATTGTGAACATTGAATCTTGAGACGAGATAACTCGCAAATAATTCGAGCTCGAACTCAACAATTTAACTAGTCAAGCCGAGCAACCATCAGCTCGACTCGAAAAATTCGTGAGCAGCTCGAAATAACGTGATTAGTTGGTTAATACTCACTCCGTTCCAATCAACTTTGACTTTTTAATCTTGTAAAGCCATGGGTCAACCCAAACCCTAATCTATATACCACGGAGTACGAAGTTTTTCTCTATTACATCGCTTGAGTCTAGATGCATCCATCATATAATACATCTTTTATTAACGTTATTGAAATATCGTATTTTATAAGTTTTGGGTGATAAGAGTAATTTTATTCATTATTCAAATTGATAATATTATTAGTCATTTAACCTACATAGTGAAAAATATTATATTCGGACACAAGTAACTCAAGTTAATAAGGGAATGATTATGTTTACATTATTGTTATTTTATCTAGGGTGTTCATCGGTCCAAACCCGGATCGGATCAGACCGGCTAGACCCGTGGACCAGCAACCCAAAAAGTTCAAACTCGCGGACTGGCGGACCGGTTAACAAAAAACCCGGACCGGACCAGACCGGCAAAATACACTAAATTTACTGATTAATTATTTTAAGTGTGGACCGGACCGGCAACTAAGTTTTTGGAGATCCGCGGACCGGACCGGTATGTAACCGGTCCGGGTCGATCGGGTTTGCCGGTCCGGGTCACTTTTTGAACCCTAATTTTATCCACTAATCATCTAACACGAAGTAGTGCAAATTATTATGGTAATTTAACTACAAGTATATCATTGTGTGTTATTTGTGGAAAGTAAGTTGAATTTCAAAAATAAAAAACTAATAATTAGCGGACAATATGAATTAATATTTCAATTTTTTCTTCACCATATCGTTACAAATCTTGCCTTAATATTAAGGCATGTACCCTACACACGTCAGAAAAATCATTAATGAATAAAAAAATACTCCGTAGTAAAAAGGAACGAAGATAAATGGATTTTTCATTGCCATAACTCATAATTTCATTACATTAGGTTTTTATCGTAAGTTCTTCAACATAATTAGCTAGCTAGCTTAGCTATGAAGATCGGGGAGACGGACCGGCGTGAAGGCGAGAGAGAAGAGTAGAATAAGAAGTACAAGGGGAATGCAAAGGACTACCAATGGTGGCGGTTGTGGCGTCTCCGGAAAAATGAGTGGTGCTCCGAGTATCATGACCGCTGCCATTGCCACCACCACCATGGCCGAGTATCGACTCGAGTATACACCATTCTTGTTTTTCTTCTTATTATTATTAATAATATTGTTTTTAGTCATTGGATAAATAAATGAAAAAACAATATTATTAAGAGTAATTCTTTTTTTTACTACTGTAAAAGTAAAACCAGTTATATCTAAAGTCTTACAAGCAAAGCCCTAGTGAAGTGAAAGGGGTTTATATAGATGGATGAGTTGATGATGATGGATAAAGGTAAATAAATAAAAGGGGAATAAAAAAACGATTTTTCTGGTGGTTAATAGATACACGTTAACATCTAAGTAGAGCAAGCTAAGATTGATAAAGATATTATTATTATTATTATGAGAAATTAACATATTAACTCATATTTACCATGTGTACATAGACACGAATCTTGTTTAAATTAGCAGGGTAACGGATGTCCAGTGGACACATACATGATAAAAAAATCCGATATAAATAAATAACGTAAGTAAAGGATTGATGAAAATAATGTGATTTTAGTTCCGTAAAATAAACACTTGCCATTTTTATTTCACCCATCCATGAGGCATATAACTATAAGTTTCCTTTATTTTCCTCATTGTTATTTGAGTGAAATTAATTGACAATAATTATCTCAATAAATTTAAATTAAAGTTAAATTCCGCTCTGATCTAAACTAAAATTGAAAAACTCGGATAACTATTACGAGTACATATTATTTTCTATACAAAACATTTAACATACTCCTTCCGTCCCTAAAATATTGTCTCATTTCCCTATTATATGTGAGGAGTATATATATATAAGTATATTTTAATGAAATGTGACAATCTTAGTGGGACGGAGGTAGTATATATATATAACCTTTAAACTATGCGGTAATTGATATAGTAGTTTATATAAGTTGCACATTTGTTTGAGTACTAATATTAATTAGTTCAACTTTTAATTAACCTCATAATTTTACTCATATAATTTCGGTTAATCTTAACCCAAAAACTATAAAGAGACGGTCCTCTAAATAATGTTATTGAGACTTTGAGAGACCTTTTACGTAATGAGGGGAGACTGGGAGTGAGTTATTTGATATTCATTTTCCATGTTATGCCTCCCACTAATTAGACGGTATCCTTCTTACCTAATGAGGTGCCCGAAACATTAATTTTTCCTCCTCTTTCTTCTCAAAAAAACCTTACTTTTCCTCTTCGATCTGGGGCCTCCATCGATAATTAATCGATGTTAAGCCCCAAAAAGTTGTTTTAATCTCAATTACTAGTTAACAAATCTTATTCAATAAAAGTCTCTCTTTTACGAGAGTTGATTTCGTCCTTTATTTCAAGGTTTTTTCCTTTATTTCGAGGTTTCAGTCCTTTACATTAGTATAGGGCTTAGATTTCAAGAACTATGTGCAAGATCATGAGAGCAGTAGAATCCCTACATACGGCGATACAATTGAGGTCAGATCTCGGTCTACTATTTGTCAAAATAGAGAAAGTTCATCATCATGGAGGCTATTTCATCAGATCTATAGATTCCTTCGCGAAAGGCTGTGTCAATAAACAACGATATATAGAAGGCTATGCAGAAACGCATTATTCTAATAGTGATCTTTGTCTCAATGATGTTCTTTATTTATTTTTCACAAATTTGTATTCAGTTCAATTTGACATCGTTTGTAGATGCGGGATGACTTATTATTAATGATATTGATCTTTCACTTCAAAAAAAAGGTGCCTGAAACATTTTGTCATGTATTGATATCCGACGCGGACACGTTGATTATTGGGAGGAGTGTCTGTGCTACCAGCTAACCCATCACCCAGAAGCGACCATCTTTATGCTTGAGTGTAATATTTAATACCATAAAAACAATAAATTTCATAAACACTTTTCAATATTACCAATATTTATAACAAACGCGTATATTTTCACGGATTTAATATTTATTACCATAAAAAGCGAATCATCCCACCAAATAAAAACATAAGATATACTCCGTATCAATCATTTTTATTAGATGAATCAAAAGTTTAAAATGAACTAAATCTATATCAGATAAACTAAATCACATCTCACCTATATAATAGTGGTACCAAATCTAATGGAAGTAGATACAATTAACATAAAAGAGTATACAAATATAAAGATGGTACGCTTGTTATAAAAACAGATACAACAAAACAAAGTTGTCATTTAAGGGTACGAATATGTGTATATTCAAATAAATCAATAATAATAATAACTAAATAATGAAAATAAATTACATGTCATGTGATTTAATACTCATTTGTTAATCTTTGATGAAATTTTTCATCGTAATATGAAAGAAAAATAAATAATCGATACAGATCAGACAGATTAATAATAACCATAGAAAAAAGGTTAATTTAATCGAATCATACTAATTAATTAACTAATAATCCTAATTTGTTTTTTTTATACATAAGCTTCAGAGGAGAGGCTACAGGTATAGTGAACATCTACAATAGGAGGAAACTTAGGCGAAAACCAAAACGCCAAATGCAACAAAACCAGCATTATAACCACCGGTACAAACAACAGCAGCGACGGCGGTGGTGGCAATGTTGGTGGCAGTATTTGCGGCAACACCAACAACAACACTGTGAATACCAGCATGGCCGTTATCGACCCGTACACATTACTTTTCCCAAATACTACATTATTACTGCTTGAAATCATCGTCTCCAGAGAACCCAGCAATGTTAAAACTTACTGTGTTTGGGGGGTTTTTGAGTCGAGTCGAGTCGAGTTTGGGTTTGGGTTTGGAGTGGATTGAAGGGAAGTGTGTATATGTATATGTATATGTATGCATGGAATTGAAGAGAGTTGGGTTAATTGAATAGAGAGGGGTTGGGTTTGTTTGAGGGGTAATGAATTTGAAGGGGGGATTAATTTTATAAGGGAGAGGGGGGACAATAAAGGGGTCCATATTGAAGAAAATAGAATAAAGATGGGAGGAAATTATGTGGTGTAATTGGGTGTAATGTGGTGCAAGTAGTCAATTGAGGAAAAATTCTTGTCTGTTACGACGGTATTATCTGTTATAAATCTTCAGACGGATCGAATATATAAACTAAATTATGTACTCCCTCCGATTCTTTAGATTCGCAATATTTACTATTTGCACAAATAATAAGGTTATGAGTGAAGATTGTGAGTCTCACCAATAAAGTAAAAAGCTTACCCAAACAAAAACCTACCTATTATAGAAATGTTTCAAAATATTCTTTACGTTTGCTTTTTGACACTATTCATGAGGTAAAATAGTCTCTTAACTTACTCCCTCCATTTTTTTATTTTCTACCCATTTGCTTTTTCACGGTCTCCTAAACGGTACTTTGACTATATTTCTTGACATGTAAATGAAATTTTTCTTAACGAAGTTTATATTTTATGAAAGATAATTTGATAATGAATGTGAATTCTTGAGTTTTATGTATAAATTATTTTTATTCTTCAATATATTTTTGACCTTCCAAAAGCAAATGGGAAAAAATTAGGTAAATGGAGAGATTAAAACATTGTCGTGTTAGATCTCTTTTGAATTATCTTAATAAGCACGTTAATTATCAAACTTTTTTAGAATTTGTTATTTTTAATAACAGTTAGTCTCATGTGAGACGGTCTCACAATACGATTATTGTGAGACCTGGCCTCTCACACAAGAGTAGTTTATTATTTTAGTAACTTCATTCCTCCCATGTGAGAGGTCTCACGATAATCATATCATGAGACCGTCTCACGTGAGAATTTGTGTTTAACCATATGTAAATAAAGATATGAACGGAACAAAATATGCATTGACAAATGAAAAGTGTACGTGAAGAAACAAACGTAAAGAATTCAACGGGACGGAGGGAGTACACGACAAGTTGCCTAGAAAATTTGACCTATTTTAATGTATTAGACGGATAATCTGCCTTAAGCAAGACGGTTTAATTGTTTGATTTACTTTATTACTAGTTTTTGTTGTGTGTTAGGATATGTAGGTGTGTCTTGATACAAGGTAAGTGGTGTTAATAATATCGTATAGGATAGTGCATGTGTATCAAGTTATGGGGTTTAGATTGACTGCTGCTCTTCTACGTACATTAGGTTGCTTGGTTCATCGTACTCAATTCTGTAACGTCATTTTCATACAATCATCATCATCATCCGCACACTGTCAATATCCAAGAATATAGATATTACGTTTCAAACGCGTAAAACCGTCACAAAGTTATACAAAAAAAATTCAAGAAATGATTTTCTCAATAGTATTGTTGAGAAATATATTACATGATGAGAGGAGGAGTTATTTAATTTTCATTTTATATATTATGTTTCTGATTAACTAATTAATTTAGTGGGAGACGGTCTCTCAGTAAATCTAACAAAATGATGGTCGTAATTATGATATCGCCTCATTTGTTCATGATCAGAAAACATTTTCACAAAATTATCGGAGAATTTATAAATTCATGATTAGAAAGGAGACTTTTATTTTCAAAATTTAAATTTTATGACCGAGTTTTACAATTCTAATCTTCTTTTTGTCGACTTAAATACACTAAAACGTAAAAAAAAAAACATATGTATCGTACATCATCGCAGGTCTATACTAGTTTTTTTTTTTCCTCGAAACAAATTGTACGTATTTTAGTGAATACATACGAAAATGGATCGTGATTTTAAAATTTTTCACTTTCTACCCGTTTGGAGTTAGCAATTCATTTTCTGATTAGGTCTTCTTCATTTCCTCTCATCTCTTATTTTATTTTTCGCGATCTAAATTCAATCTTTAAACGATTAAAATCCAAGTTTTTGTATTGCAATGCATGCGAACAACTACTCCCACAATTATTCACCATAAGTAAGTTAATTAGTTCAAGTTATTGAGTTAATTTTTACCATATTATATACGAATTAATTATACACTCTTCACGTATATTAATGAAATGCGTCAGGATAAAAACAAATTTAAAAAATGGGCCAAATGAATCGTAAATTGCCCACGTAAATTCATTAAATCAATATTTTTGGGAAAGTTTATTTGTCGGTGTTTATTTCATTCCTTTTCGTGACCCCCATTTGGCCATTTCCTACAAGATTTTGCATGCATAAAACGTCTACCACACATTTGAGTTACTGTATTATTTATACTTCGTACTCATTATTAGATGAATACGAATTCATGTTCCACATCGTTGGTATAAAGATCAGACAGAATAACACTCCCTCCAGTCAGTATTTTAATGAAATGAGGCAAAAAATAATGACCGGAGGGAGTACCTTTATAGGTACCAAAAATTATACTCCGTAATAGTTGAGGCATTCACGGAAAGAATCCAGCCGAAACAGACAATATCATACTAGCTATATACTTCGTACTATAAATCATGAACATAAAGTCATAAAGTATCAACGCTTCCATGCAAAGCACCTGTAAAAACGATTTATCATTAATACGAATAATTCCATTTTCACACACAGAGTATTTGACATACATGAACCAACCATCTCTTCATAACCATAAATCATAAAGGATAATACTGATATTTTTCATATTTGTAGGGCGAGTTATTAAAGATAACCCGAAAGCTAAGAATGAAGGTGTCTTAGTCGAAGAATTGAAAAATGTGATGATTATGTACGTTAAAATGTTATCCTCAAATGTTAAAAGAAAGAATAATTCAATCCGTCTCTATTCAATTGATCCGCTTTTTTGGGCTAAATATTATCGCAGCTCACATCGTTGACATTATTACTACACTTACTACTATTTACGTTATCATCAACCATTCATGCATCATCATATTGTTTCTACATGCATTTCTAGATGCCAAATTCACGGAAATATCACTCTTAAGTTTATGAATGATCTACTAGGTCTATATTTCGATAGTATTTTTGCTGTGATGTGCCTTTTTCCCCGTAGTAAATGTGTGCATGTGAAACGTGGGGTTATATTGTAGCGCAGCTCATGGCTAGCTAGATTCTGCCCTTCGGTGGATGATAGTGTTGTTTTTGACTCGAGTTTTTCGTAAGTCGTTCTAAACCCTGCGGAAATTGATTTAACTTAATAGAAGCCATGATTTTTTCAAAAAAAAAATAAAAATAAAAAAATTATTACAGGTGTCAAATATCTTTTTTTTTGAAGGGAAGCTAGCTCGATTATATTAAATCCAACTCCGACAACTCGAAAACAGTTGTCGGGAAAGAAGACTCCAATACAATCTCGCTATCCAGAGAGGGGCAGTATCTAGCTAACCAGTGGGCTACAGTATTTCCACTCCTTTTAGTATGCATACAACGCGACACGGGAAAAGACTCAAGCAAAACAGAAATATCATCCAAACAGCACCCAAGGGGAGATCTCCATTGCACCTTCTGCCGCACATTAGTGATGACATTGGCTGAATCACTTTCCACGACGATGTTCTGAAACCCCGCCTCCCGAGCTTTTTCAAGACCAAAACAAACTGCTTTAGTCTCAGCCACCTCCGGTGCCCATCTCGCTCTCACTCGTCGGCTACCAATCAGCAGTACCTTGCCCATATCATCTCTAATGACGAAGCCCAAGCCCACCTCTATGTCATTGAGAATGGCAGCATCTACATTGATTTTGACCTCGCCCCGGTCTGGTTTCAGCCAGCTGCTAGCACCCACCATACCAAAATGATTACTTTCTACCGAAACTGCTGAATGATAACTCGCATAGTCCGACACCAGGAGTGACATACCATGCAAAATAACACCCTGAGGTTTTGGGTTCTCATCAAAAACCAAAGCATTACGGACCGACCAAATCGCCCATAGCATCGTCAGGAACCTAATCTTCGCCGCCGGATCGAGACCCTCCAGCGCCTTAGATAAGTTCGTAGGGAAGTCTTCATTCACATCGAGTTGGGTCACAATCGGCTCGAATTCCGACCCCATCCAAGCCCACCTTGTTTTATCGCAGCCCCAAAGCGCATGACCTGTAGATTCCTCCTCCCGCGAGCATAACCCACATATGGGTGACTCCACACAATGGCGAGCATAGAGGCTCTTTCGGACTCCCAGAACGCTCGAGCATGCGCGCCATAAGAAATGGGTGAGCTTAGGAGGTACATGAAGGCCCCAGATTAGCTTCCATAACGTAAGATGAATGGGTGGAGGGTAAGGGTAAGATGATAAACCCAGATGGTAGGCTGATTTGACCGTAAAGATGCCGTTTTTCGCCGGCCACCAAAACATAGCATCTCGGGAGTCCTTCAACGGAAGTGGTAACTCAAGAGCAGCACGGACATCATCCTCGACGAAGACCTCATGGAGCTTATTTATGTCCCACGAGTGAGAGTTATGATCGATCAGGTCCCCCACTCTCATATTTGCATCGACATTCAAATTTGGGACCGGAACCCGAGCAGATGTAGAGCCCGGCAACCAAGCATCACTCCAAACAAGGATATCCTTGCCATCCCCAACCCGCCACTTTAACCCATCGAGGAGAAGCGGTTTAGCGCCCCACAAACTCCTCCAACAGAAACTCGGGTCATGTCCTCTCCTCGCCTCCAAGACCGATGAATGTTTATAGTACTTCGCCTTCATAACTCTAGCCACCAGAGAGCTTGGATAGGTGTAGAGCCTCCAAACTTGTTTGGCCAACAGAGCATGGTTAAAAATTCTCATATCTCGAAACCCCAGGCCTCCAAGACACTTCGCACGGCACAATTTCTCCCATGACATCCAATGGAGCTTCCTCTTATCCTCCATCGAACCCCACCAGAATCTTGCCATCGTTCTATGCAACTCATCAATTACACCCTCCGGGATGGAGAAAAGGCTCATCATGTAGGTGGGTATAGCTTGAGCCACGGCTTTAATGAGGACTTCCTTACCGGGTTTAGATAGAAGCTTCTCCTTCCAGCCATTGGTTTTTTTCCACACCCGATCCTTGAGACACATAAATATCGCCTTCTTCGATCTTCCAATCATGGTAGGGAGGCCGAGATATTTCTCATGTTTGTCGACGGTTCGTACACCCATTATACTTTCCACCGATCCTCGCACTTGGTTCGACACTTTTCTACTAAACACAACTTCTGATTTGGCATAATTGATTTTCTGTCCCGAAACTCCTTCATATTGGCTAATCAAGTTAGCTATCTTCGAGCATTCTTCCAAAGTAGCTCTAGCGAAAAGAATACTGTCGTCCGCAAAAAACAAGTGTGAAATAACGGGTGCTCCACGACAGACCCGAATCCCATGGAGTAGCCTGTCCCGAACCCCTCGCCGGATAATATAAGAAAAAGCATCAGCACAAATGAGAAAAAGGTACGGTGAGATCGGGTCACCTTGTCTCAGACCCCGGGTTGGGGTAATCTGCCCCGTCAGCTCCCCATTGAGCACAAACGCGTGGGACACCGTCCCAATACAGCTCATGATTCGTCTCACCCAACCGTCAGCAAACCCCAGAGCCCGCATCATGGCCTCCAGAAAGGCCCATTCAACCCGGTCATAAGCTTTACTCATATCCAGCTTCAGAGCTATATTCCCGTGTCTTCCCTCACCTCCTCGTTTCATAGAATGGAAGACTTCGAAAGCGATGAGTGCATTGTCGGTAATCAGCCGTCAAATATCTAGGATAAAATAAACTCATGTAGTGCGTATAGATACACGTAGGAAAAGATTTTTGGCATTTCCTTCATAGTTTATGACGGGTCAGATATCTAGGATAAGACAAACTCATGTGCGTAGATACGTAGGAGAAGATTTTTGTCATTTTCTTTCTAGTTGGATATATATATATATATATTTGACCCATTTTAACGTTATAACGAATATATTCGTCTTAAGTTTATGACGGGTCAAATATGCCCGATAAAACAAACTAACGTGTGTAGGTGGTAGGAAAAGATTTTTGACATTTTCTTCCTAGTTAGATATATTTGACCCGTTTTAACGTTATAATGGATATGTCGGGGATTAAGTAAGACCTACCAACTGTTTCTAGATTCATTTACTAGTCACTGTTCCAGTAAAGGAAGGCAGTAATTCTCATCAACTTTAGTAGTAGGAGTAGTTTGAAAGTTGAAACTTTGAATGACGGCTTTTTTATTTTTGGCAAGGTATGAAAAATGCATGCAATACATCTTTTGCCTTTTTACGGCTGTTATAGTACTAGTATATACGAGTAGTTATTTTGATTATATTCCGTAGGGATTAATTCCTGATTCATTGCACTTAGAAGTGCCCTCATTCCTTCATTTTGATTTCTAATTCCTAGGTCAAAATTAAAATGTAAAGTAGATTATACAAAAGTAAAGTGGAAGGGGTTACAAGTGTGAATAACATGTTAATTGGATTTACCATTCGAATTATAAATATCAGATCTCATGATTTTATCAGTTAAATTAGTTTATTTATATCTTCTCCATCGATAAAAATTATATAAATTTCTCGTTATAAAACCTAAAAAATATAATTTCAGCTAGTAGTAGCGCGCAACTCTAGCTAGCAAGTCACGAACTGTATATGTTTTAGTGAGTTATTCTTTCTAGATCTAATAGAAGTAATAGAATTAGGCAATTAGCAAATCCTTTATAGATCTTCCTAGATTGAATCGGTTGTATGGAGTGCTTACTTGTGTAATTGTGTCCCGGCCCCATGGAAGCTTCCCCTTACGTGGCGCCGTTACCTCTGGTACACGGCCCTAGTCCGAGCCTGACCCAATAGTTGAGGACTCTTGTGGCCGAATGATCTAGGCAGTGCGGTCAAGTAGATCAACTGATCCTATCAATTGCCCCTCGGTGGTCGTGCAATAATATAGGCCAGCGCACGGTTTCCAACGTCATCGTCTTCTACTCTTAGGGTGCTCTTGTCAAGGTGCATCGAATGTTTTCACTTGGTTTCGAGGAGCCTTTTTTTTTTTATAATCATTTTTAGGTGGGAGCTGAAAACTGGTTGATATGAAGATGGTCCTATAAATCCGCGGCGAACAAACCGCAGAAAAAAAAATTAAAGAGTATTTGCGACGGATTATTGCCGTGAACCATTACTGTAACGACGACGGCTAATCCGTCATGAGAGATGTTATTTGTGGCAGATATTCTGCCACAAACAAAATCTCGACTTCCCATATCGACTTTAGTTTAGCAAGTCCCGCCGCGAAATTATTTACATCGTAAAAATAAAAAAGTGGCGAATCATTGCGTCGTATGTTAGTAGCTAAAATCAGAAAACTCAAAAATAAAAATAAAAATAGTGATAATTGAATAACTTTGAAGTATGAAAAATTAATTTCGTTAACCAATTACGAAATTTCGGATAAGCAACACAAGGGTACAATTGCACAAGCAAATTGCGTACACCAATTTGCCAAAGCGCACCAAAGATAGCGACTGCGGCTTCCCCGTCATGGCATAGCTCCAAAAGAAATTGACTTGTCCGGTCCATCTAGCCGTGTAATAGCTCCAAAAGATGTTAAGAGGATAGTGGGAAGAGGCGGGAAAATAAAAAAACAAAAGCCACACACACTCACACATCTCCCAAAACCTCCACTATCGCCGCCGACAACCGCCGTCGTAGCCACCGGAGCTTCAACTTCTCTGACGAAGCAACGAAATCAGTCTACTCGAGCTTCGAAAATGGAGAGAATATATGTTACCGTTAGAGCGAGACCGCTGTCGTCGGAGGATGCCACATCAACTCCCTGGAAAATCTCCGGCAACTCCATCTCCTTCGCTAATTCTTCCTCCAAATTCGATTTCGGTACTGTTTTCTTTCAAAAATCGAGATAATATGTGTGATTTTAGGTTCAATTTCGATTGTTTTCGAATTCTAGGGTTTTGAATTTGTGTTTTGATTGTTTCGGTTCTTGTAGATCGGGTTTTTCGAGAAGATTGTAAGACTGAAGAGGTTTACGAGTCTCGTACTAAGCAAATTGTGTCTGCTGCTGTGCAAGGCTTCAATGGTGTTCACTTCTTCTTCTCAATTTTGATTGCTTAATTTTATTTGAAATATGTTTAATTGGTGTATCATACTTCATATGCACTGGAGGTCTGGAGCAATTATGATCCTCGTATTTGTAAAATCGTTGTTATCGAAAGTAGACGACTCTATGAAATTGTTGCCAGTACTGTGTTCTTATGTGCTTAGATAGTGATGATGAATAATTTGGAACAATTTCAGCTTTCTAACTTCTGAAATCGCTAACCTTCCACAAGCGACTGTATCTAAAATTCTAAAGTTGGTGTGTGTTATTCCCTCCATTCAAATCCAAGCTTACACTTTGCTTTTTCGGGTTTGCGAATGTGCATTTTGTGTTGTTTGTATCATTTTAAAGACGAATTAAACAAGATCCTACATTCATATTCTGTCATATAGACTGTTGAGAATATTAAAGGTTCTCCCAAACTCTGACTAGTGTCCAAAAGAGAAAAGGGAAGTTTGGATTTAAATGGAGGGAGTATTACTTAGCTTCTTATAGTTCCGTATATGTGTAGCTCGTGAAATTGACTGTATTGATCAAGGCGCACATTATTTGCTTTCTAAGTTATTAGGTTCAGTTTAGTTTATTGCCACTAGCCAGAAGGGTTGTGTTTTGGATAAAATTGGGAGAAAATAGTTGTCGGGGAGGCTAGAGGGGAAAATTGCTTCATTTCAGTAATATATGACTGATTTCTTGGACCAAGTGGTCTTTGTGATTTAAAAAAAAAAACGACCCAGAATCACTTTGGAGAATGCGACTTTCCTATGCACCTGAATTCTTGCAATTAGAAGTTCTTCCCTTCTCGGCATTGTACTGTCTAGTGGTCTTTATAGCTGTGTGTCAATGCTGATTTACTTTCCTTTCAGGGACTGTATTTGCCTATGGCCAAACTAATAGTGGGAAAACACATACGATGCGTGGATATTCTGGTGAACCTGGTGTCATTCCTCTTGCTGTGCGAGAAATATTTGATATCATTGATAAGGTATATCTTATGTCTGTGTTTTAGAACAATTTTTATAGGAACTTTTCCTGCATTAACAGCGGACCTAAACTAAAAAATAGTACTTTTTGCCTTACTCCCTTACTGAGTTCGTCAGATTCCATCTCAAAAGTTTCTGTTTATGTAACTTTCAAGGTATAGACGGAGAACAAAATTATAGAGATTAGTTACACATAATATTGTTGAATGAAGTCCTGGATGATGATACTCTCCTTTTTAGTCTGTGAATTCGTAGATCTCCCAAGATAATTATTTCTATTTTCTGTCCTTTTGATGTAGGTGCCTGATCGGGAGTTTCTTTTACGTATGTCGTATATGGAAATTTATAATGAGGAGATAAATGATCTGCTTGTTCCTGAGCACCGCAGACTTCAAATTCATGAAAGTCTTGAGGTTTAAATCAATGCTTTCGCTGTTCTTATAAGCATACCTATTTTGTGGATTATTAAGTGATTTAGTCTACCTTCTTCTCTTGCAGCGAGGGATATTTGTTGCTGGATTGCGTGAAGAAATTGTCGCATCTCCTGAGCAAGTCCTTGATCTTATGGAATGTGGAGAATGTAACTATTGATTTCTGTCGTTTCTTCTCCTCTTGTTGCGATATGTGGTGAATAAGCCACAATGTGAACATGAAGTTTGTCAAGTGCTGACATTTGGTTTCGATTTGCATTTTATTTTGAAGTACTAAAGCTGTTCTGCTCTACTAGTCTTCTATGGAGTATAATTTTGTCCAATTGATGAAAATATCTTTGTACCATAACCTTCATTCGTCTCTCATGTTACATTGTTACCTCGTTGATTTATGTTATATGTGTCTCAGCTAACTAATGTTGTTACCTTGCAGCTCATCGGCATATTGGAGAAACTAATATGAACTTGCACAGTAGCAGGTCTCATACAATATTTCGCATGGTACGATTCTTTCATCAAGGGTACTAGTTTGATGTGGTGTATGGAAATTTGTCTCACTAATTCTGCTGTTTAGATAATTGAGAGCCGTGATAAAGCAGGAGATGACGAATCAGGGGATTCTTGTGATGCTGTGCGTGTCTCTGTCTTGGTAAGGACTTCTGAGTTTTGGTAGCCTATTCTGTCAAGCGATACCTTTCACTAATAAAGATGTTCAAAAGAATGGTGAGCAGAAAAAAAAATCTTCGCTGATCTTTATTTTATTTATTTCATAATCACAGAACTTAGTTGATCTTGCTGGCTCAGAGCGTGCTGCAAAGACTGGAGCAGAAGGTGTGCGCTTGAAAGAAGGTTCTCATATCAACAAAAGTTTAATGACACTTGGAACAGTTATAAAAAAGTTGAGTGAAGGAGCTGAGAGCCAAGGGTAAGATCCTATTTGTAGGTTTCTTCACCAATTTCCAAATGTAGTTCTTCATTTGCTCTTTTGGACATGAGGCAGGGGTCATGTTCCGTATCGAGACAGTAAACTTACCCGCATTCTGCAACCTGCTCTTGGAGGGAATGCTAACACAGCTATTATATGCAACATCACTCTTGCTCAGGTTAGTAAAATCTGCATCTGATTATCATTAATCATTTTTAGTTTTTTGTACTCATCTTTAACCTGTTCGTATTGTAGATTCATGCAGATGAAACTAAAAGTAGTCTTCAGTTTGCAAGCAGGGCTTTAAGAGTCACTAATTGTGCACAAGTTAACGAGGTCTAACTCGGCCTTTGCTTTCTGATCACATCATTTGACAGATTTCAATACTAAATTTCTCAACATTAACTCATTTTTACGGTATTATTATTATTGTTTTATTTTTCAGATCTTAACTGATGCTGCCTTGTTGAAGAGGCAAAAAAAAGAAATAGAGGAGCTCCGGGCTAAGTTACAGGTTTTCCTCTTGTAATATTTGACATTTTAAGAGTATCCTCCATGTTTTTATTTGGCCTTATTATAATTCGAATGGTCTTGGCCATACCTGAAGGAAGGAGAGAGGGCTCATGTTTTCAAGATGCCATCCTTTTTTTTTTGCTGATCGCAGGCTTCTCAGTCTGAACATCCTGAAGAAGACATTTTCCACTTGAGGAATACACTATTACAGGTTTAATGCTGCTTTCTGTCGAAGAACCTTTGACAACATGTTATGAATATAATCTAATTTGCAGTAGTTTCCAAGTAGACTGAATTGGAGAGAGAGAGAATTGCTTTGGAATTGGAGGAGGAGAAAAGAGCTCAGATAGAATGTGAGAAGAGGATAGAAGAACAAGAAAAGAAAATCAAGAACTTGAGCTCTATGGTATTGTATTCGACCAGGGATGAAATTCGTGATTATTCAAAAAAGGTTTGTTTCTCAGGAAAATATGCTCCTGTTAAAATGTTGACACACATGAAAAAGATCAATACACTGAGACGCATATTCATTGTTCAAGAACTGCTTACATCTCTCTCATGTATATAAAATCGAATCTGATTAATTTCTCTAATACTTAGTATCGGAGAATTGAGATTCAGAAACCACAACTGAGAAATTGCCTATCTGTCAAATTCTTGTCCAGAATGTGCACATATTTAAGCTACTTTTGTTTTTAGTGCATTCTCTTACTTGGTGAACCCAGCTGGAATCCTACGGACCCATTTGTGTTTCAAGTTCTCTATTGGTGAAAATGCTGATAGTGCTGATATTGCTTTTAGTCTTCTACTATCTCATCAGCTACTTATGTATTAGTTGGTCTTGCATGTGGCATAGCCAATGAATATATGGTCTTGCCTCTTGCGTACAAGTGCTTCAACTAAAATTAAATTGGTTTTGAAAAGTGTCATTCTTGAGTATTAATCTTCCTGGCGTTAAACAACAACAATAATCCAACAAATGTATGGGACATTCTGGGCAAACTGATGCATAGTTAGATTGCATGCATTCATTTTCCTTGTGTTCTGTTTTTTTTATGTATAATGCTGTTAGTCAATTATATACTGACTGTTCTGTCAAAATGTTAATGTATCCTAGGCATTTGAACATAATTATTGAGTGATGTTAAAGCAAAGAAACATAACGTTGTTCCCTTCAAATCTGAGTATCTGACAACCTACATACGCGGCTGTGCGCAAGGCTTGCATACTTTTATTATTGAGAGTGACTCATATTAGATATCTTTCCATTTGGTTTCTTCACTTCAAATTATATGATGGGGAACCTGTATTTTTCTAAGGGCACTCCCTCAACACAAAAAGGAAGCGTTTGTTTTTTGTTCAATAAAGTTTATTTAACCATCATCAGAAGACAAAATAGTCTGCCATTTCTTTTCTTTTTTTGTTGTAAACAAATTTCTTTGTGTGTGAAGAATTTTTCGAACCTCATCTTCACAGGCTTTTTGTTTCTCTCTCTTGATTTCCAGGACAAAAGGCGGGATACATGGTGCCCTGGAAAACTCTTACGAGAGACTACCAAAGAAGTAAGGGTTCCTGTGCTTGAACAAGCCATATAATCACATGCCTTTTTGGTCACTTTACACTATGGGAATATATAATTGCATAGCCCCTAATTTTGTGCATTGTTAGTTACTGTTTTTTTTTCTTAGTTGTTTTTTAAAAATTATTTTTTCTTCTCTATACTCCCCCCGCGGCCTCGTTTATTAGATTTTTTTTTTCTTATTATGCCTGCCTAATTGTTGCTGTAATTATCAACTGGTCATGTACTTCAGACACCGAACAAGTTGGATTCAAGGCCTTCCGGAATGTCGAGACACGGGCGTGAGTCAGAGCCTCTTGTTCCGTTTGATGAACTTGTAGTTGGAAGTCAATTTGTGGATGGCTCAAGCAACCCAAAAGATGATAAAAATGATCGTTTATCGGATGACACTGTATTTCTTCCTGATCCATCTGCGTTGTCGAAAGTGACTAATAGGAAAAAGTCATCACAAAAGAAGAAAACAACCCTTGTGGTACGTACAAATGCTGCTTTCTCCTTGGTCTCCCTTCGGAGATTTAACTCTTATAATGGTTTACTCTATTTGGCCTTATTTGTGGACCTTTGTTTGCAATATCCTGTAGATTGATTGGAGACAACTGTGACATCAGACAACATTTGTTTTTGTTTGTTTTTGTTTTAGAACAATGAATTGCTTGAACTGGAACTGCAGTGCGAGGACCTGCTTTTGAAATCTGAAGCACAGGTTATTATCTTTTGTTTATCTCTTGTTGGGCCTGAGTGAAGTTTGTTGGGATAACATGTATTGTACCTATTTTAAATGCAGAGAATCATGTATGATGTGCAAATTGACTGCCTGAAGAATAAGCTGTCAGAAGCCCGTGAGAGTAATCATGAGCATCCCACAAATGGTTCCAATGATATTTCTACTTTCGGTGACATGCATTCAGTTGATACGGATGCTAATTATATTATTGAGCAGTTAAAAGAACAGGTGTTTTTCGTTCTTTCTTAGTACTCCACTTTCCATCCTTTGCATACCCTCCCTTTGTTACTGTTTTTCGATCTGTTTTTTTAATTTCGGATCCGTTCAATCCTTTTATAATATCTGGCTATTTTCCCTTTCTCTGATAAGATCAAGGAGCTACAAGTGGAAAAAATATCTAGTGATCAGAATTTGGAGAATGCTATTACTTCGGCTACGAAACAGAATACTTTTGCCACTGAGAGATACGAAAAGGTAAATATGCTGTCTTGCTTTCCAACTTTTTTTGGCTGTATACTCCTGAGAACTATAGGCACTAGCTTGAAGAATCTGCAGATATATACAAGAGGGTACAACTGTTATAGTCTTGCACATAACATCTTATCACGTTCAAACTTCAAAGCCATTTTAACAACTGTTATAGTCCTACAATGGCAGCTTCTTTACTCCATTGCCACAAACCCAATAATTTCTCCAATCAATACAGCTTTTCTAATTCCTCATAACACCGTCTCGGGTTTCAATAATCATCACCCACGAAAGTATTCAAATAAATTCCAGGAAAATTCCAGTTTTTTCAAAAACTTTGGAACCTCAAATACCCAAAATTACCCCTTCCCCCAATTATCAACCATAGAATTTGAGCACAGACGATTTACAATCAATTCAGGGTGAAAAAACAGCATAGAAAGCAATCAATTTAGGGTAAAAAAACAGAACAGAAATCAATCAATTCGGAATTGGGACACAACAAAATCACAGACGAGATTCAATATAATCGAAAAAAAATACGAAAATTAAATAAATTAGTGAGAAGAAAGATGAAATTGCTTACAGTAAATGGGATTGAAGGATGCGATGCTGGGTTAGAGAAAATTGGGCATTAATATTTTCTGGGATTATCAAGTGTTCATAGATTCATGGTCAATCGAGGAATTGAACTCAACTGATAGTATTAGGTTAAGAGTTTTTTCGGCTTAAAATGAACTGAATTTATCGAAAAAAATTAAACTTTTTTTTTTTTTTTTTTTTTTTTCCTGGGAACGTAAATTCACGTGAATTTGAGAATTAGAAAAATAGTGTTTGGCTGCCACGTGGGAAATGACTCCATGCGGGAAGTTCTACCTATCAAGGAGTTTGGTCAGTAACTTTCCCCATTATGGAGAAAGTGACAATTCCCGGGAAGTAACAATTCCCATGAAATGGTCAACCAAACAACCCTTGAAAACTTGTGGTCATCGGCCCAAGGGTCTCAGGTTCAAGCCCCTTCAAGCTGCGAACTTGTGAGAGTTGTATGGCTTGAGACTATGTCTCTAGACTTCGATTCTGTCGTCCACGGGCGGTTTACCTTGGTGTGCGTAAAACAACATGAGTAATCAAACAAGCTTTAAGTCATCTACAACAGATAAAGATAATGCGAGTCATTTTTTTCCAACTCCAACGGTAAACAACCCGTTTTAAAATTTACAAAAGTCGCAAGCAAATTCTTTTTTATAACCATCGAACATATACCGTATATTATTCCTCCACTTTCAATAAAATACTCGTCAGATATATCAAAGAAATTTGAAGATTCATGTAATGAAATACTATAAACCATTTAAGTTAAGCATCTCAGTACATTGAGTAGTGAATCTGAATCTCAGTACACAACAGACTCGTATCGACCCAGCCATTAACGACCATGTCGAGAGGTTCAGGACTCAAGGTTAGACGTCTTCAGACGAGCAGCTCGAGTCTTAAGCCACTCAACAACATCCCCGAAAACAAGTTCAACATTCTCATCAGGTTCACCAACCAACTGATGCCACATTCCGGGATAGATTTTGAGGGTCTTGTCCTCGCTTGAAGCGCGCTGGTACAACTCCTCGACACAAGCTGGGTCGCAGATGACATCGTCCCCTCCATGGACAATCAAGAATGGAATGGTTACTTCTTCTAACTTGCTTTGCACTTCCCTGCATATCCTCATCAGCTCGTACGCTGTCGCTGCTCGTGGCTTCCCCATGTCCCTCTTTGGACTCGCGATTGCTAGTTTACGCTTCCATTCCACCTACAATCCAACAACATTCATTAATCATAAGGCGTAATTTGGACGTTGTGCATATTAATCAGTACTACCTCTTAGTTTCCATGATCTTTTCCTTTGATTAAAATATATCTCACGTATACTAAAGAAATGGTTCCAAAGTAATAATTTTTCTCTTTTAATTGTTTTATTTTTTTTATTTTTTGAGCGAATAGATCATTTTATTACTCGTTATATAAGACATCTACAACCTATATTGAAATTAAACAGATACAATACTATATATTTGAGTAAAATAAATTTTCATTAAAACAATTTGATCTTTTTAATTTTATAAGAGATCTTCAATTTAAAAATTACTCGTACCACTTTCCGCCCTCGTTGATCAAAGATATTTTAACAAAAAAAAATTGTACGGTAACTAATCTTAATCACTAGATTAACAAATTTTTAACCAAACCTTTTATTAGTTTTTTTTTCCGCACGCAGATGAGATGCAACCAACTACTCCCATCCATTCAATTCTTTACGCTGATTATAAATGGACAATCCAATCAATTTCTTTACCTTCCCTTTTTGGCAAAATATTTTACCTTATAATCCTTATATCCTTACTCTATTTACACAAAATGTCACTACTTTTTCCTTACTTTAAGTTTAGTGGACCCATAAAATTATTTAATTTACCAATAATACCCTTACTTTTACCACTTTTCTTAAAACTTGTGAACCTCCCTGTCAAGGATTGAATGAATTTGAGGAAGTACTTTCTCACAGTTATAGTAACAGAACTCTTACCACTTGAGCTTACTCCTTGTTGAATTAGTTGAGAAGTAAATTAACACGGAAAATATCCCTAAAAATAACTACGGATAATATTTTTTCCGTCCTAAATCATTTGTTTAATTTTTTTTTCCGTATATTATTTGCGATGATATTAACAAATGATCGAGGCAGTGAAGTAACCGATAAAAAGGAAAAATATAAAATCAAAGAAGTAACTGCCTCACAATTAGACCATCCCCAAGCAAGGTGGATAGGGAGGTCATGACCTCCAAGGTCATGCTAAACATCAATTAAACAAATAATTAGCATGATCCAAGGGAAGAAAAGGTCATGGAATGACCCAAGGGCATGACCTTCACTTTTCCATGACCTTACATGTGTCACATTATTATTGGTTGACACAATTAATAAGGTGAAAAAGTTGAGAAATGATTTGGGTGATGACACTAGGTCGTGACCTTCTGGATGAGAGGGTGTAGTTGGGGCAAGATAAATAAGATAAGATTAAGAGAAAAAAAGAATGGTGACCTAGTTAACTTGACACTTGCTTGGGATAGTCTTAGTGAGTTGACGAAGGTAGGTGGGCTGACCTTGAAGGAAACATCAGGGATCGAGCCGCGAGTGGGAACAACGCGCCAAGTAGGCAAAACCGTAGCCGCAAACCCAAGCAAATACTCCAACGGCCAAGCCGGCTTAAACTTCTCACTTATCCCACACATCGCCCCATTCAACACCAACCCATCAAACCCCCGACCCGACCCGACCCGCTTCCTCAACGTGATCAATATCGCTATCGCCCCACCAAGCGACTCCGCATACAAAAACCCCGGCAACCCGGGCGCGTGTCTCTCACGGAACCCGTCAAAGAACCCGACACAGTCGTCCACCACCGGGTTGATGTCCGGGATATGCGCCACGTGTCCGTCCAGCGGGTCGGAGTACCCGTGCCCCTGGTGGTCCAACCCGCACACGATGAACCCGGATTTGGCTAAGTGGACCGCGGTCAGTTGTACGGTCCAGCTTGACTCGCCGGTGTAGCCGTGGACCACGCAGATCACGGCGGTCGGGGTCGGGTTTGGTGGCAGTGGGGTCCACCATTGGGTGAAGAGGTTCAGGCCGCGGGAGTTGGTGGTGTACTCGGATGAGTGACTCACTGAGTGGTGGGTGTAGAACTCGGTTGGTGTTAGTGACCCGAACGGGCTCTTCTCGTTCGCTGCTGATATTGGGTGCTTCATTTTGGTAGTCTTACTTTTTCTTCTATATCACCTTTTATTTATGTTTTTGTTAAGGAGTGAGATCGATGTGGTTCATGTATGTGTTCAATGTTCATGTTCATGCCGTATGAATGAATGAATGAATTCCGTGTAGTTTTGTTCAACTACTTGTATTTGGTTGGCAACAAATTTAATCTCCTTTCTAACTCTCTCATTCTTGTCCTTCCAAACATGGTTGTTTCGAATTGATTTTAATCGGTTTCATCATAATCGGGTTGACCTTAGTTTCGGTTTCGGTTTAGTTTCAATTGGGTTCATTTTGATGAGTTACTCCCTCCTCCTCCGTCCCAATGAATTGTTTGGCTATTCCATATTGTGATGGTCTTGATGAATTCTTTACCTTTATATTTTAGCCTTATAAGAATGTTTTTTATATGTGATTTGACACTCCTCCTCGTGAATTTGTTCCATATGTTATCTCAAACGGAGATAATACTTTTTACGATTTGCATTACTTCGAGTTGAGTATGATTCAGGTTTCCTGTGTTATTAGTACGAGTAATTATTACTCCGTACTATACAACCTGCCCTCCTGACCCGTTTGACATATCCACCTCCGACTATATCAATGATTGGAATCTGTGTACATATTAGTACTACTGTGGACTAGTATCATACTACTCATTGGAGAAGCAAACTGGTACCTTTGCAGTCTATTTGTGGCGCCATGCCAACAATATCAATGTCTATCTCTCCGCTTCAAATCTGGTGAGAATCGAATCCCCAACCACGTGAGCTTGCCCATTAATAATATTAATATGAATAATAATAATAATCCGACCCTTGGCCCGCCCTTTAGTAAGTTTGCCCCCGTCTTCATCACTTCATTATTCTTTGACCTCTGCAATCTTTACTACTTGAAGCAATACATACAACTATACAAGTCGGTCATATATGCATCTAAATTCTGTCTTGGATTGATGTTTTCAGATTGTGATGCTTAGTTGCTTGGTAATGGGTATACAGTATACTACATCTTCAACCGTTGACTTTCTTCTATAGATTTGTATTCCTTCTTTTACTTTAACAAGATCATCATCAAAGATGTCACTATATCAACCGGTAAGTTATACTCATAGACCTCTTGTTTTACAGTTTTACTTCTATCTCATTCAATTTGAACTACTACATCTAAATCAAGCTTCCCCTTCTGGCTCAGTTACTCTTTGCGCTCCAATCATTTGTTTACCTTTGATTAAAATACTCTTGGAACAGAAAGAGTGTATGTCCCGTGTCAATGCACGATTTGTCAAGGAAAGGGAGTAACTTTTTAGCAATGACGATGGTTTTCTAAAACGACATTTCAAATTACTCCCTCCTATTTTTTAAAATGACAAAATTCAGGGTACCACGTAAATTTTTCATATTAGTAATGGTTATGTACGTCTTAACCATCACCTCAAGATTTCGGTTGTGATAATTTATCTAATATGATATCAGAATGGACATGTATACCCTAAGTCCACAATTTGTTCAAACCAATCCAACTGTCTTCTTCAGCTTGAATTTTTGGCAGTAGTTACTAGCAATGCAGCATATTGATTTCATTATACAGATCATCTGAAGAAATGCAGCAATAACAGGAGGCTGTGTACAGTTGTACTTGTGCCTCGGTCTTTCTGTGAAAAGAAAATGGTATCGATGTTATATTAATATGTTTATTCAATTTGTTCGTTATTTGTCAGACAACGGATTTAGGTCCAGAAGAGAGGCTCCTCGAATCCAAGAATGCCAAGTTTGATGACATTAGTAGACGAATATGGGAAGAATCGAAAAAGATGTGGGCCATAGCTTTTCCTGCAATGGTGTGTCGAGTGACAACGTACGGAGCATACGTGGTTTCACAAGCCTCATTCGGGCATCTCAGTGAAGTTGATCTTGCCGCGTATGCACTCATTCAAACTATACTAGTACGCTTCACTAACGGTATCTTGGTAAGCTGCTCCATTCATCACTACTCGTTTCTATCTTAGGCCCTGCGCTGCTCTTTTTGACTGACTGAAACAGACTGAACTGAAATGAGAATGCGTGATTTGTTTTGTTATCCAGCTTGGTATGGCGAGTGTAACCGAGAGCCTTTGTGGAGAAGCATACGGCGCAGAGCAGTACGAGCTAATGGGTGTGCAGTTACAGAAATCTTGGATAGTAAACAGTGCAGCAGCTACAGCTATGGTGCCATTTTACGTCTTTGCGACACCTCTTCTCAGATTTCTAGGACAGGACGAGGAGATCTCAGTCGCAGCAGGATCAATATCTCTGTGGTTCATTCCCGTCATGTATCTAAATGTTTTCGGCATGACAATGCAAATGTTTCTTCAAGCGCAGGATAAAAACGTGATTGTTACTTGGCTATTTGCAATACTGTTTTTTGCGCACGCGCTACTGTCGTGGATTTTTGTGTATGTATTGGACTGGGGGCTTCCCGGAGTTATGATCGCACTGATCATAGCTTTCGGAGTAAAGGTTCTTGGTGAAGCTGCTTACATCTTTGGGGGCCGTTGCCAGGAAACGTGGAAAGGGTTCGACAGAGCTGCTCTTACTGATCTAATGCCTATCCTGAAATCCTCTTGTTCTTCCGGTGTAATGCTCTGGTATTTTCTTTTCTGCCCTTTTCTTCTCGTTTCTTTGAAACTGATCTTATCTTATCATGATGCTAATGTGTTTTCTGATGACGAACACATCAGTCTCCAGGTTTGGTACAATGCTATCCTAGTTTTGATGGCCGGACGTATGAAATATGCGACAGTCGCCATTTCCGCCTTCTCCATTTGGTACAGGGTTCAATTATAATCTTCACTTTTGCTGTAGCTCACTCGCGCAACTGTTTTATTCTTATATATAGCTCACGAGCATTGAATTTCGACTTTCAGCTTAAATATCAGTACATGGGAGCTCATGATCTGCCTTGGCTTTCTAGGCGCCGTCTGGTAAGCCGCTTAAATCTCTGACGTGCTGAACTGAACTGAAGTTCTGCAGGATGCTTAGTTTTAGCGCATCAGTACTGACGACCATCCTACGGTTTGTGTGCAGCGTGCGAGTTTCAAATGAACTAGGAAGAGGAAACGGAAAGGCAGCTAAATTTTCAGTTGAAGTGATCTTATGTACTTCGGTTTTAATCGGCATATTCTTCTGCATCTTTGTTTTGGTATTTGGCCATCGAATATCATACATGTTTACAAGCAATGAGGAAGTTGTCGAAGCTGTTTCGAGCCTTTCTCTCCTGCTCGCCTTTTCAATCCTACTCAACAACGTCGGGCCAGTTCTGTCAGGTAATAACTTACGCCGTATTTGCTATGTGACTATGTCTTCTGCAACTCATATATAACCCGCGTTTTCTGGGGTAGGGGTCGCAATTGGATGTGGTTCGCAGGGAGCTGTCGCAGTTGTTAACGTGTGTTCATACTATGTCATCGGTATACCTATCGGGATTCTGCTAGCATATGTTGCTGGCATGGAGGTCAAGGTACTAACTAAATAAACTCACTACACAAACGAAATAGGGTAGGACTGTGCGACAATGTAAGTTACGTATGGATCGTTATTTCTGTCGATGCAGGGAATTTGGATCGGAATGATGTGTGGAATGGTAGCGCAGACAGTTGCGCTTCTGTACATGACATGGAAAATCGATTGGGGTGAAGAGGTAATAATATCGTCCAAGTACTTGAATCGATAACATGATATGTAATGTTGCTTCATGTATGGATGAATCATGAATCGTTCATGTTTTCTGTAACGTTCAGGTTAAAAAGGCATCGAGACGTCTTCGACTACTTTCATGAGGGCAAATGTAGAGTTTTCATCAATGTTTTAGCAGCAATTTTGAAGTTGGGCTTACATGTAGAAGGAAGCAGTGTAATAATTTTGCAGGAACATAAAATTCCATGAAATTTGGGATTACTTTGTAAATGCAAATGCTAGTTACTCATTTTACTAGAATCAATATTCTGTTTCGTGGAAGCGGTTATTTCTGCTGATTTTAATGCTATTATCTAAGCCTATCCGTTGGGTTTTCTCAAAAAAAAAAAAAAAAATATTATGTTTCGGTTTGGACCGGAAATCGAAAATCGTGTAAGTTGTTGGACAAGAGATCAAATTGGGTTATTTATTACGGTTTCAGTTTCGGTCTCGGTTCTGACTAATCTGTTTTTTCTGTGTGGACTAAATTTTGCACTCCCCTAATAAAAAATACTCGTATTTAGATAAGTGAGCCATATATTGATGGTCTATATTATACTTCGTACGGAGTATTAATTAAAGATATAGTGTGTGGAAAAAAAAAATCAATAAATAGAAATAGAGAAAAAGATTAAAAGAAAATAAAAAAATAGGAATTCAAAGATTGTCCATTTATAGTAAGCGTAAAGAATTGAATGGAGGTAAGGAGTAAGAATTATGAAACTTCTTAATTCTCTCGGTAAAAGTTCTTTATTTTCGATACGGTCCCCACTTTTTCTCTCTTTTTCCTACTTGAAATCGATTTTTTACTGTAGAAACCGATTTTATATAAGGAGTTCCTCATCTCGTAGACCAATGGTTAAGGAGTTCCATATTATAATCTCTCCCCCGTTGCTATTGCCCTTATTTAATACTCCATCTATTCCAATCAATTTCATACATTTGTTTATTTTGTTTATTTGTTTATCGAGTGCATATAATATCAAATTTTTATAAATACTCCGTATATAACTAAAAATATAGACAAAAGAAAACGTGTATGAATGTACTCCTTCTCATCCATTCATTTTTACACTTACTATAAATGGACAATCCAATCAATTTTTTACCTTCCTCTTTTGGCAAAGACTTTACCTTATCATCCTCATAACCTTCCTCTATTCACACAAAATGTCACTAATTTTTTCTTACTTTAAATTTGGCGGACCAATAAAACCATTTAATTTACCAATAACACCTTTACTTTTACCACTTTTTTTAAAATTGGTGAAATATCCAATGTCAAGCATTGAATGGATGAGATAGGGTACGTGATAAAACAAATGTATGGAATTGATTGGAACGGAGGGAGTATTTCGTAGGTCAGAAATTTGTGACACATATTCTCGTCATAAACCGGGAGGCGGCTAGGTAGTTAAAGATGACATCAGATAGTGGACGTTTGAAGACGTGTGCAAAATGATTATTACGAATCCTGGAAGTCCACGTGGCAGACGTATATGTCAATGGGAATAGAGGAGGGAAGGGCGTATACATTATTTGCTCAACTTGGAAAAAAGTGGCCCCTTGTTTTCTACTACATCTTCCACCACATGTTTACCCATGGCCCCCACTTTATATAAACTTCTTCCCCTTGCCTGCCTCAAAGTCCAACTAACTCGATAGAGTAGGTCTCCTGAAAGACGGTCTCTCATCAACTACTCCCTCCGATTTTTAATTATTGCCCCGTATTCCTTATATGGCAAATTTTTATTTTTTGCCCCACTTCACCACTTTCCATATTTGTGTTGTTTATTTTACCAAAATGTCCCTATGTATTCACCTTTTTACACCATTTGCCATCAAAAAATAATTAAATATACCATTTATATCCTAAGTTTATGACACTTCACCTCATTTGCATCATTATTTGCTTTCTTTATCATTATTTTTATACTTTCATTGATTTGTGTGAAAAAGGCAATGGGGCAAAAATTAAAAACCGGAGGGAGTACTAAGTACAAATGAAAGTAACAGTGGTACCAAACCTAATAGAAGTAGGTACGATTAACATAAAAGAGTATACAAATATAAATAGGGTACGCTTCTTATAAAAACAGGTACAAAACAAAGTTATCATTTAAGGATACGAATAGATCATAAAGTGGTACTGAAGAATGGTATCTCAATAAGTTATTGAGAGACCGTCTCTCCCAAGAATTTGTGAACTCGATAAAACTGACCCTATCCGAATAAGTCGATTCAAATTTGATTCGATATTCGAACTGAAGATTCGAGATTGATTCGAAAGTGACCCGATTGTTACAGAAAACGAATCGAGTTGAAAATAGCAAACCCAAATATGACTCGGTCCGATCCGAAGTCAATCTGATTCCTATGACCCGAAAGTGACGCAACCTGAAGCTAGCCGATTCAATTGACCCGTTTGTCAGGTCTATACTACACTACTGTACACTTATCCCTCCATTCAATGGTTATTTATTACGATTAATTTTTAATCAAAGTTTAATAAAAGACAATGAATAGTGAATTGTATAACTAAAAAACGACCTACTTTGTATTTTCCATTTTCATTTTTCACCTTATATTTCTATCCGATTAATTAATGCTCAGTAAATAGAAGATGTGACCTTTCTAGCTAGACGAAAGGAGTAATAATTCAATCAATTAATAACATGTGAATTTACAAAATTATGCTGTGTAAAGGTTTTGGTCACTGGCCTCATTCCATGAGACATCAATATTTGTACTTTTGTTATTAGTTGAGATAAATTTATGATCCAACTGAAAAAAAAGGAAGATATACTTACTAGAGATTTGTACATAATCTAAGTTTTTTTTACGGTTAACGATTTTTGGATCGTGAAAGATGAATTGTGAATCCTTTAAAAGTCGAGTATGTAACAATCAAGTTATGAATAGAAAATGAAAAACAATTGTGATTTTTTTTTATTTATATTAAATCTATGTTTTTGTTAAATACAACATTTAAAAATGATGATTTTATCAATTATAAGCACACATCAGCATGACTCGATGACCTTAGACCGTATGACGGTATGAATAGACAAATACAACTCATTTGCTACTCTATTTTATTCATGAATAAAAACCGACATACCGCAAATCTATGACGAATATATATCATTTACAAAAAAGAATAATTATTCATTATAAAAATGACTTAAAATTACTAATTATGTCCAATCTAACTAATTACTCCCCTTACTTCACGTTAGTAAGCCCTCTCCTTTTCCATCATTTATTGAGTATGTCTCACCTGTGACAGGTATATCCGTCACAAATCGACGACAGGTTAAATATCATCACTTGGTTAGAAAAGACAAGCCAAGCCAGGAAGTATAATTGTTCCCATCCGATCTGAATTCTTAGCAGGCTTGGACACATCATTTACAAAAATATACAAAGACCCGGCCCGCAAACCGATCCCAAACCCCATAACCCGCTTATTCATAGGCCGGCCCGTATCCGACCCGAACCCGCAAATGGTCACCTCTACCAGAAAGTAGCAACATGAGTTCATCTTTATCTACTCAGGTGGATATAGAGTACGAGTATTATTATTTATCCCGTCACACGTTTATGACGGATACTGTCGTCATAGTTTGGCTTGTTGAAGTGATTTAACTTGTTTTTGGAGTTTGTGCAAAGCTACTTAGCCACCTACATTATCTCCTCCTACTTATTTCTAAGTAGTTTCCACCAATAGCATTCCTCCCAATATAAAATCTCTTTAACAAACACATACACAACACTATATAAATATCCTCACTCTCCCCCACTTCTTACATCCACACACACATCTACAAAAATGTCATCACAATTTGGCCATGCCCAAAACCCTAGTACAACTACAACTACAACACCTAAAATAATCAAAAAATGTGGAAAAAACACAAAAACAACTCATAATAATAATAATAATAGTAGTAGTAATAATAATAATAGTAAGTGTGTTAGGAAGCCTCTAAAGGTTGTGTACATATCGAACCCGATGAAATTTGAGGTTAATGCTCACGAGTTTCAAGCCCTGGTTCAAGGTTTAACTGGTCGTGATGCGGTCGAGTGGACCGATGAAAGTTATAATAATTATAATTTGGTCAGGGGTCAGGTCATTCAACAAGACCACCACCACCACCACGAGGGTGGTGGTGGTGGTGGTGGTGAGAGCGTGTGGCAGTCCGATCATCATCAGTTGGATTGTTATGGGTCATCTTCTGAAGCTAGTCTTGATTATTTTGGAGATGAGGATCTCCATGCTCTAATGTATGGTGCTAGCTAGCTCAATACAGTATAATACTCTTTCCATTTTCTTGAATTAGTCTCATTTCTCTTTTTTCGTGTGGGAAAAAGTGGGCCAATGAGACTAATTCAAGAAAATTGAATTAGTCTCACTTCTTATTTTTTGTAAAGGAAAGAGTGGGTCAATGAGACTAACTCTAAGGAAAATAGAGGGAGTAGTAATAATTATAGGTAATTAGTGGAAAAGAATATGTAGGGTAATTAATTAAGTAATTAATTAAGTATTAAGGATAGTTTTTTAATTATCTTTATGTTTGTAAATTTGGTAAATGAAGAAATAGTATGGAGTATTTTATATGATCATTTGGAACGAGTTGCAAGGATCGTCTAATGAATTTGAAGGATACTGTTTTATTATAAGTTAAAATTTTAAAAGAAGTTCCGTAACAAATATGAGTAATTTTTTTGAGAAAAGAAGGGGTTTGAATTGGATCAAAAAATTGAGTATGAATTCTTTGGATCGGATGTCGTTGTCGGCCTGCTGACCGCTCTAACTCTCGTGGGTCGTCTTCACTGAATCGGGTGGTTATTTCCCACTTGTTTCATCTTTAAAAGGGGAGATTTTTTTAGTGAGTTCATATTCTTTTCAAGTCATTTTAGTGTAGGTTTATACTTCTATTCAGTTCAGCTCAGCCTTATGACTAATGAGACTCATTTTGTCTCGGTACTTTAGTGCGCTTCAGTTCAATTCAGCTTATTTCTGCCCAAAAAATCAGGGTCTAAGAATACTGATGTGATCATCCTAAATATTGTGTATGCGAAATTGCAAGGAAATGAAGGCAGACACTCTCATACACAGAATTCGTAAAGTGTCGAACTCAGATCTCCATCTCCACATCCAATAATTTTGATATGTACGAGAGCATTATCATCACTTACTTCCTCCGTTTTTTTTATGTTTCTTCCTGTTTTAATAATATAGTACTCGCAAATCTTAAAAAACGGGAAGAAACGTAAAAAACGGAGAAAGTATTAGACAGGTATGATTCACAACAACAATTATCGAGCACAAATAGGGATGTCACCGGGTCGGTTTCGGGTCGGGTGGAGCCTCACCCGAATCCGCATACTCCACCCGATCCATCTGTCACCCGATTAACCCTCCACCCGGATCCAATCCATCCGTCATTCGCGGGTGATTCTGGTGGATCAGGTGCTTAGCGGATGAAAAATATTTTTTAAAAATACAATAACAAATATACAAATTATAAGATGCGTGAAATTTTTTGGGATTTTTTGGTGGTCGGAAATTAAGACGGGGAAAGAAAATCTAAAATGGTGGCTGCCAAAGTGATTACGGAAAATATTTTCTTAGGGTTTTAAGAAAAAATGGAATAATGAGTATACAAATAGAGTGAAATTAATTATTTTTTTGACATATTCATAATTTTTTTTTTAAAATCTATAAACGGGTGAACGGATCGGGTGACGGGCGAAAAATCTCCACCCGAATCCGACCCGATCCATCACCCGATTCATCCGTCATCCGCTTAAAATCCATTTAGTTCGAGTTTTCGTCCATTAATTTTATTCGGGTGGATGGATTTTGAACGGATTCGGGTGAAATTGACATCCCTAAGCACAAATCAACCACAACTACAACTCATTTTGAGTCATTGCAAGTATTAGACATTAACCCTAACTACAGGATATGAACATATTAGTTGGACATCAACCATCATTTAAGATTTTGATCGAGATATTTCATCTAACACAATAAAATATGAATATATTAGAACTTTAATCTTAAGCTTTTGGTTGAGATGAATTAGAGTCAACGTAACCAAATATCGCATGTTCAAATCCTAGTAATCTTCGAAAATCTCATACCTACAAGACCGTGATTTTTTTTTTGGTTGGGATGATTTATCCGACCCTAACCACATAGTACACCTTATTGCACGAAAAGCCACAGGTAGGTTTGGATGGGCAATATGGATGGGACTATAAAGCGGCCCAATTGTTTTGGCCCAAAAGAATGCAGTAGCAGTGTTTTAAAAAATCGATTATTTAACTTAATTATATTGATGGTGTACGTTCGTTAAATAAAAACTTAATTAAATTAGTGTATATCAATATACTTATATACTGTACGGAGTAATAAATAAGATGATCACATTTATATGACTAATGATCATTTTATCACTTTCGACAAATTAACATTTATTTATCATTTACATGTAAAGTTTTTTTTTTTTTTTTTTCTTTTTTAAGAATGCATTTTTAAAATCTCTTGTATATATAACAAGTACACTTATTTATTTATTTATTTATTTTAACGAAGAGTGCACTTAGTCGCATTACAATAACGGAGAGGGAGAATCAAGCTTAAGGCATATTATTCAGGGTACCTCCGTCTTAACCACTAGACTAATACATCTACGTTACAGTTATGAGTCCATTTTGAAGACACTTGATGGAAGCACTTTATAGTTTTAACGAAGAGTGCACTTAGTCAAGTTACAATAACGGGAAGAGATGGAGAATCAAACCTAAGACCTATTGTTCAGGTTACCTCCTTCTTAATCATTAAACTAATACATCTACATTACGGTTATGAATCCATTTTGAAGACACTTGATAGAAGCACTTTACATTTTAACGAAGAGTTTATTTTTTTATTTGTTTTAACGAAGAGTGCACTTAGTCGCATTACAATAACAGGAAGGAAGTATCAAACTTAAGACATACTCCATTGTTCAGAATACCTCCGTCTTAACCACTAATCCAATACATCTAGATTACGGTTATGAGTCGATTTTGAAGACACTTAATAAAATCACTTTATAGTTTATAGTACAATGTATCTATATATGCCTCTTGAGTCCTGCCTATATATAAAGGAATGATAATCCTACCAAAATGCATGTCCTTTTCGTACCATGAACTTGGTTAATCCAACGTGCCTTAAAAAAATGAGGCAGGGCCATGCTACACGATTCCAATCAATTTTATATATTTGATTATTTAATTAACGCTATTCATAAGTGAGAAGAATCATCGATATATATACGGAGTATCTTTTAATATATCACAAAATCTTGGGAGAGACGGTCTCTCAGTAAATTATTGAGAGATCAGTCTTCAGTACCACTCTATGTTCTATTCGTACCTTTAAATGACAACTTTTTTTTGTACATGTTTTTATAAGAGACGTACCCTCTTTATATTTGTATACTCTTTTATGTTAATCGTAGCTACTCCTATTAGGTTTGGTATCACTGTTCCTTCCATTTGTACTTAGTCTCTCAATAAAGGTAACGAGAGACCGTTGCTCACGAGACCTACTCATTTTGATATCTTTAGTTACGTGAGATCTTATTTAAATTGTTCAATCGAGTTCATCATGAATATCAAATTTTTATACTGTAATTTTTATAAATTTTATAAATACGTAACTAAAGATATAAACAAAAGAAAGCGTGTATTGGTATACGTGATAAAGCAAATGTATGAAATTGATTGGAATGGAGGGAGTATCGTACTCTTACTTTAATTTCCCTTACCTTACGTAAATAATGGCCACTTACTGTCTCATTAATTCGTCCCAAGTTTCCAATTGATTAAAGAAATTTGTCAATCAATGGTTAAAGTTCCATCATGTTAATTAAGTGGAACAAATGCAAAGAACATACATGAAATATTACTATTAAATAAATTAACTTTGATCTAACTATCTAAATAATTAGGCAGTTATTATTGTGTACAACCGTTGTACCATACGACAATAGTAAAAGTTTGCAACTTATGATAAAAAGTAACCATTTTAAGTTAGTTAGTTACCACTTTCAGATAAATAGTTAACATTTTTTTTATATTAAAACGTGGTCACTATTTAACTTAAAGTAATCACTAAATAACGTAAAGTGGTAACTTTTTACCATAAATTAGGTCCATCGTACGGTACAACGGTTGTATAGTATAATTTGTGATAATCAGGTCATTGTTTTGAAGAGGATTTCCGCCTTATTACCCTTCATTATTGTGAACATTGAATCTTGAGACGAGATAACTCGCAAATAATTCGAGCTCGAACTCAACAATTTAACTAGTCAAGCCGAGCAACCATCAGCTCGACTCGAAAAATTCGTGAGCAGCTCGAAATAACGTGATTAGTTGGTTAATACTCACTCCGTTCCAATCAACTTTGACTTTTTAATCTTGTAAAGCCATGGGTCAACCCAAACCCTAATCTATATACCACGGAGTACGAAGTTTTTCTCTATTACATCGCTTGAGTCTAGATGCATCCATCATATAATACATCTTTTATTAACGTTATTGAAATATCGTATTTTATAAGTTTTGGGTGATAAGAGTAATTTTATTCATTATTCAAATTGATAATATTATTAGTCATTTAACCTACATAGTGAAAAATATTATATTCGGACACAAGTAACTCAAGTTAATAAGGGAATGATTATGTTTACATTATTGTTATTTTATCTAGGGTGTTCATCGGTCCAAACCCGGATCGGATCAGACCGGCTAGACCCGTGGACCAGCAACCCAAAAAGTTCAAACTCGCGGACTGGCGGACCGGTTAACAAAAAACCCGGACCGGACCAGACCGGCAAAATACACTAAATTTACTGATTAATTATTTTAAGTGTGGACCGGACCGGCAACTAAGTTTTTGGAGATCCGCGGACCGGACCGGTATGTAACCGGTCCGGGTCGATCGGGTTTGCCGGTCCGGGTCACTTTTTGAACCCTAATTTTATCCACTAATCATCTAACACGAAGTAGTGCAAATTATTATGGTAATTTAACTACAAGTATATCATTGTGTGTTATTTGTGGAAAGTAAGTTGAATTTCAAAAATAAAAAACTAATAATTAGCGGACAATATGAATTAATATTTCAATTTTTTCTTCACCATATCGTTACAAATCTTGCCTTAATATTAAGGCATGTACCCTACACACGTCAGAAAAATCATTAATGAATAAAAAAATACTCCGTAGTAAAAAGGAACGAAGATAAATGGATTTTTCATTGCCATAACTCATAATTTCATTACATTAGGTTTTTATCGTAAGTTCTTCAACATAATTAGCTAGCTAGCTTAGCTATGAAGATCGGGGAGACGGACCGGCGTGAAGGCGAGAGAGAAGAGTAGAATAAGAAGTACAAGGGGAATGCAAAGGACTACCAATGGTGGCGGTTGTGGCGTCTCCGGAAAAATGAGTGGTGCTCCGAGTATCATGACCGCTGCCATTGCCACCACCACCATGGCCGAGTATCGACTCGAGTATACACCATTCTTGTTTTTCTTCTTATTATTATTAATAATATTGTTTTTAGTCATTGGATAAATAAATGAAAAAACAATATTATTAAGAGTAATTCTTTTTTTTACTACTGTAAAAGTAAAACCAGTTATATCTAAAGTCTTACAAGCAAAGCCCTAGTGAAGTGAAAGGGGTTTATATAGATGGATGAGTTGATGATGATGGATAAAGGTAAATAAATAAAAGGGGAATAAAAAAACGATTTTTCTGGTGGTTAATAGATACACGTTAACATCTAAGTAGAGCAAGCTAAGATTGATAAAGATATTATTATTATTATTATGAGAAATTAACATATTAACTCATATTTACCATGTGTACATAGACACGAATCTTGTTTAAATTAGCAGGGTAACGGATGTCCAGTGGACACATACATGATAAAAAAATCCGATATAAATAAATAACGTAAGTAAAGGATTGATGAAAATAATGTGATTTTAGTTCCGTAAAATAAACACTTGCCATTTTTATTTCACCCATCCATGAGGCATATAACTATAAGTTTCCTTTATTTTCCTCATTGTTATTTGAGTGAAATTAATTGACAATAATTATCTCAATAAATTTAAATTAAAGTTAAATTCCGCTCTGATCTAAACTAAAATTGAAAAACTCGGATAACTATTACGAGTACATATTATTTTCTATACAAAACATTTAACATACTCCTTCCGTCCCTAAAATATTGTCTCATTTCCCTATTATATGTGAGGAGTATATATATATAAGTATATTTTAATGAAATGTGACAATCTTAGTGGGACGGAGGTAGTATATATATATAACCTTTAAACTATGCGGTAATTGATATAGTAGTTTATATAAGTTGCACATTTGTTTGAGTACTAATATTAATTAGTTCAACTTTTAATTAACCTCATAATTTTACTCATATAATTTCGGTTAATCTTAACCCAAAAACTATAAAGAGACGGTCCTCTAAATAATGTTATTGAGACTTTGAGAGACCTTTTACGTAATGAGGGGAGACTGGGAGTGAGTTATTTGATATTCATTTTCCATGTTATGCCTCCCACTAATTAGACGGTATCCTTCTTACCTAATGAGGTGCCCGAAACATTAATTTTTCCTCCTCTTTCTTCTCAAAAAAACCTTACTTTTCCTCTTCGATCTGGGGCCTCCATCGATAATTAATCGATGTTAAGCCCCAAAAAGTTGTTTTAATCTCAATTACTAGTTAACAAATCTTATTCAATAAAAGTCTCTCTTTTACGAGAGTTGATTTCGTCCTTTATTTCAAGGTTTTTTCCTTTATTTCGAGGTTTCAGTCCTTTACATTAGTATAGGGCTTAGATTTCAAGAACTATGTGCAAGATCATGAGAGCAGTAGAATCCCTACATACGGCGATACAATTGAGGTCAGATCTCGGTCTACTATTTGTCAAAATAGAGAAAGTTCATCATCATGGAGGCTATTTCATCAGATCTATAGATTCCTTCGCGAAAGGCTGTGTCAATAAACAACGATATATAGAAGGCTATGCAGAAACGCATTATTCTAATAGTGATCTTTGTCTCAATGATGTTCTTTATTTATTTTTCACAAATTTGTATTCAGTTCAATTTGACATCGTTTGTAGATGCGGGATGACTTATTATTAATGATATTGATCTTTCACTTCAAAAAAAAGGTGCCTGAAACATTTTGTCATGTATTGATATCCGACGCGGACACGTTGATTATTGGGAGGAGTGTCTGTGCTACCAGCTAACCCATCACCCAGAAGCGACCATCTTTATGCTTGAGTGTAATATTTAATACCATAAAAACAATAAATTTCATAAACACTTTTCAATATTACCAATATTTATAACAAACGCGTATATTTTCACGGATTTAATATTTATTACCATAAAAAGCGAATCATCCCACCAAATAAAAACATAAGATATACTCCGTATCAATCATTTTTATTAGATGAATCAAAAGTTTAAAATGAACTAAATCTATATCAGATAAACTAAATCACATCTCACCTATATAATAGTGGTACCAAATCTAATGGAAGTAGATACAATTAACATAAAAGAGTATACAAATATAAAGATGGTACGCTTGTTATAAAAACAGATACAACAAAACAAAGTTGTCATTTAAGGGTACGAATATGTGTATATTCAAATAAATCAATAATAATAATAACTAAATAATGAAAATAAATTACATGTCATGTGATTTAATACTCATTTGTTAATCTTTGATGAAATTTTTCATCGTAATATGAAAGAAAAATAAATAATCGATACAGATCAGACAGATTAATAATAACCATAGAAAAAAGGTTAATTTAATCGAATCATACTAATTAATTAACTAATAATCCTAATTTGTTTTTTTTATACATAAGCTTCAGAGGAGAGGCTACAGGTATAGTGAACATCTACAATAGGAGGAAACTTAGGCGAAAACCAAAACGCCAAATGCAACAAAACCAGCATTATAACCACCGGTACAAACAACAGCAGCGACGGCGGTGGTGGCAATGTTGGTGGCAGTATTTGCGGCAACACCAACAACAACACTGTGAATACCAGCATGGCCGTTATCGACCCGTACACATTACTTTTCCCAAATACTACATTATTACTGCTTGAAATCATCGTCTCCAGAGAACCCAGCAATGTTAAAACTTACTGTGTTTGGGGGGTTTTTGAGTCGAGTCGAGTCGAGTTTGGGTTTGGGTTTGGAGTGGATTGAAGGGAAGTGTGTATATGTATATGTATATGTATGCATGGAATTGAAGAGAGTTGGGTTAATTGAATAGAGAGGGGTTGGGTTTGTTTGAGGGGTAATGAATTTGAAGGGGGGATTAATTTTATAAGGGAGAGGGGGGACAATAAAGGGGTCCATATTGAAGAAAATAGAATAAAGATGGGAGGAAATTATGTGGTGTAATTGGGTGTAATGTGGTGCAAGTAGTCAATTGAGGAAAAATTCTTGTCTGTTACGACGGTATTATCTGTTATAAATCTTCAGACGGATCGAATATATAAACTAAATTATGTACTCCCTCCGATTCTTTAGATTCGCAATATTTACTATTTGCACAAATAATAAGGTTATGAGTGAAGATTGTGAGTCTCACCAATAAAGTAAAAAGCTTACCCAAACAAAAACCTACCTATTATAGAAATGTTTCAAAATATTCTTTACGTTTGCTTTTTGACACTATTCATGAGGTAAAATAGTCTCTTAACTTACTCCCTCCATTTTTTTATTTTCTACCCATTTGCTTTTTCACGGTCTCCTAAACGGTACTTTGACTATATTTCTTGACATGTAAATGAAATTTTTCTTGACGAAGTTTATATTTTATGAAAGATAATTTGATAATGAATGTGAATTCTTGAGTTTTATGTATAAATTATTTTTATTCTTCAATATATTTTTGACCTTCCAAAAGCAAATGGGAAAAAATTAGGTAAATGGAGAGATTAAAACATTGTCGTGTTAGATCTCTTTTGAATTATCTTAATAAGCACGTTAATTATCAAACTTTTTTAGAATTTGTTATTTTTAATAACAGTTAGTCTCATGTGAGACGGTCTCACAATACGATTATTGTGAGACCTGGCCTCTCACACAAGAGTAGTTTATTATTTTAGTAACTTCATTCCTCCCATGTGAGAGGTCTCACGATAATCATATCATGAGACCGTCTCACGTGAGAATTTGTGTTTAACCATATGTAAATAAAGATATGAACGGAACAAAATATGCATTGACAAATGAAAAGTGTACGTGAAGAAACAAACGTAAAGAATTCAACGGGACGGAGGGAGTACACGACAAGTTGCCTAGAAAATTTGACCTATTTTAATGTATTAGACGGATAATCTGCCTTAAGCAAGACGGTTTAATTGTTTGATTTACTTTATTACTAGTTTTTGTTGTGTGTTAGGATATGTAGGTGTGTCTTGATACAAGGTAAGTGGTGTTAATAATATCGTATAGGATAGTGCATGTGTATCAAGTTATGGGGTTTAGATTGACTGCTGCTCTTCTACGTACATTAGGTTGCTTGGTTCATCGTACTCAATTCTGTAACGTCATTTTCATACAATCATCATCATCATCCGCACACTGTCAATATCCAAGAATATAGATATTACGTTTCAAACGCGTAAAACCGTCACAAAGTTATACAAAAAAAATTCAAGAAATGATTTTCTCAATAGTATTGTTGAGAAATATATTACATGATGAGAGGAGGAGTTATTTAATTTTCATTTTATATATTATGTTTCTGATTAACTAATTAATTTAGTGGGAGACGGTCTCTCAGTAAATCTAACAAAATGATGGTCGTAATTATGATATCGCCTCATTTGTTCATGATCAGAAAACATTTTCACAAAATTATCGGAGAATTTATAAATTCATGATTAGAAAGGAGACTTTTATTTTCAAAATTTAAATTTTATGACCGAGTTTTACAATTCTAATCTTCTTTTTGTCGACTTAAATACACTAAAACGTAAAAAAAAAAACATATGTATCGTACATCATCGCAGGTCTATACTAGTTTTTTTTTTTCCTCGAAACAAATTGTACGTATTTTAGTGAATACATACGAAAATGGATCGTGATTTTAAAATTTTTCACTTTCTACCCGTTTGGAGTTAGCAATTCATTTTCTGATTAGGTCTTCTTCATTTCCTCTCATCTCTTATTTTATTTTTCGCGATCTAAATTCAATCTTTAAACGATTAAAATCCAAGTTTTTGTATTGCAATGCATGCGAACAACTACTCCCACAATTATTCACCATAAGTAAGTTAATTAGTTCAAGTTATTGAGTTAATTTTTACCATATTATATACGAATTAATTATACACTCTTCACGTATATTAATGAAATGCGTCAGGATAAAAACAAATTTAAAAAATGGGCCAAATGAATCGTAAATTGCCCACGTAAATTCATTAAATCAATATTTTTGGGAAAGTTTATTTGTCGGTGTTTATTTCATTCCTTTTCGTGACCCCCATTTGGCCATTTCCTACAAGATTTTGCATGCATAAAACGTCTACCACACATTTGAGTTACTGTATTATTTATACTTCGTACTCATTATTAGATGAATACGAATTCATGTTCCACATCGTTGGTATAAAGATCAGACAGAATAACACTCCCTCCAGTCAGTATTTTAATGAAATGAGGCAAAAAATAATGACCGGAGGGAGTACCTTTATAGGTACCAAAAATTATACTCCGTAATAGTTGAGGCATTCACGGAAAGAATCCAGCCGAAACAGACAATATCATACTAGCTATATACTTCGTACTATAAATCATGAACATAAAGTCATAAAGTATCAACGCTTCCATGCAAAGCACCTGTAAAAACGATTTATCATTAATACGAATAATTCCATTTTCACACACAGAGTATTTGACATACATGAACCAACCATCTCTTCATAACCATAAATCATAAAGGATAATACTGATATTTTTCATATTTGTAGGGCGAGTTATTAAAGATAACCCGAAAGCTAAGAATGAAGGTGTCTTAGTCGAAGAATTGAAAAATGTGATGATTATGTACGTTAAAATGTTATCCTCAAATGTTAAAAGAAAGAATAATTCAATCCGTCTCTATTCAATTGATCCGCTTTTTTGGGCTAAATATTATCGCAGCTCACATCGTTGACATTATTACTACACTTACTACTATTTACGTTATCATCAACCATTCATGCATCATCATATTGTTTCTACATGCATTTCTAGATGCCAAATTCACGGAAATATCACTCTTAAGTTTATGAATGATCTACTAGGTCTATATTTCGATAGTATTTTTGCTGTGATGTGCCTTTTTCCCCGTAGTAAATGTGTGCATGTGAAACGTGGGGTTATATTGTAGCGCAGCTCATGGCTAGCTAGATTCTGCCCTTCGGTGGATGATAGTGTTGTTTTTGACTCGAGTTTTTCGTAAGTCGTTCTAAACCCTGCGGAAATTGATTTAACTTAATAGAAGCCATGATTTTTTCAAAAAAAAAATAAAAATAAAAAAATTATTACAGGTGTCAAATATCTTTTTTTTTGAAGGGAAGCTAGCTCGATTATATTAAATCCAACTCCGACAACTCGAAAACAGTTGTCGGGAAAGAAGACTCCAATACAATCTCGCTATCCAGAGAGGGGCAGTATCTAGCTAACCAGTGGGCTACAGTATTTCCACTCCTTTTAGTATGCATACAACGCGACACGGGAAAAGACTCAAGCAAAACAGAAATATCATCCAAACAGCACCCAAGGGGAGATCTCCATTGCACCTTCTGCCGCACATTAGTGATGACATTGGCTGAATCACTTTCCACGACGATGTTCTGAAACCCCGCCTCCCGAGCTTTTTCAAGACCAAAACAAACTGCTTTAGTCTCAGCCACCTCCGGTGCCCATCTCGCTCTCACTCGTCGGCTACCAATCAGCAGTACCTTGCCCATATCATCTCTAATGACGAAGCCCAAGCCCACCTCTATGTCATTGAGAATGGCAGCATCTACATTGATTTTGACCTCGCCCCGGTCTGGTTTCAGCCAGCTGCTAGCACCCACCATACCAAAATGATTACTTTCTACCGAAACTGCTGAATGATAACTCGCATAGTCCGACACCAGGAGTGACATACCATGCAAAATAACACCCTGAGGTTTTGGGTTCTCATCAAAAACCAAAGCATTACGGACCGACCAAATCGCCCATAGCATCGTCAGGAACCTAATCTTCGCCGCCGGATCGAGACCCTCCAGCGCCTTAGATAAGTTCGTAGGGAAGTCTTCATTCACATCGAGTTGGGTCACAATCGGCTCGAATTCCGACCCCATCCAAGCCCACCTTGTTTTATCGCAGCCCCAAAGCGCATGACCTGTAGATTCCTCCTCCCGCGAGCATAACCCACATATGGGTGACTCCACACAATGGCGAGCATAGAGGCTCTTTCGGACTCCCAGAACGCTCGAGCATGCGCGCCATAAGAAATGGGTGAGCTTAGGAGGTACATGAAGGCCCCAGATTAGCTTCCATAACGTAAGATGAATGGGTGGAGGGTAAGGGTAAGATGATAAACCCAGATGGTAGGCTGATTTGACCGTAAAGATGCCGTTTTTCGCCGGCCACCAAAACATAGCATCTCGGGAGTCCTTCAACGGAAGTGGTAACTCAAGAGCAGCACGGACATCATCCTCGACGAAGACCTCATGGAGCTTATTTATGTCCCACGAGTGAGAGTTATGATCGATCAGGTCCCCCACTCTCATATTTGCATCGACATTCAAATTTGGGACCGGAACCCGAGCAGATGTAGAGCCCGGCAACCAAGCATCACTCCAAACAAGGATATCCTTGCCATCCCCAACCCGCCACTTTAACCCATCGAGGAGAAGCGGTTTAGCGCCCCACAAACTCCTCCAACAGAAACTCGGGTCATGTCCTCTCCTCGCCTCCAAGACCGATGAATGTTTATAGTACTTCGCCTTCATAACTCTAGCCACCAGAGAGCTTGGATAGGTGTAGAGCCTCCAAACTTGTTTGGCCAACAGAGCATGGTTAAAAATTCTCATATCTCGAAACCCCAGGCCTCCAAGACACTTCGCACGGCACAATTTCTCCCATGACATCCAATGGAGCTTCCTCTTATCCTCCATCGAACCCCACCAGAATCTTGCCATCGTTCTATGCAACTCATCAATTACACCCTCCGGGATGGAGAAAAGGCTCATCATGTAGGTGGGTATAGCTTGAGCCACGGCTTTAATGAGGACTTCCTTACCGGGTTTAGATAGAAGCTTCTCCTTCCAGCCATTGGTTTTTTTCCACACCCGATCCTTGAGACACATAAATATCGCCTTCTTCGATCTTCCAATCATGGTAGGGAGGCCGAGATATTTCTCATGTTTGTCGACGGTTCGTACACCCATTATACTTTCCACCGATCCTCGCACTTGGTTCGACACTTTTCTACTAAACACAACTTCTGATTTGGCATAATTGATTTTCTGTCCCGAAACTCCTTCATATTGGCTAATCAAGTTAGCTATCTTCGAGCATTCTTCCAAAGTAGCTCTAGCGAAAAGAATACTGTCGTCCGCAAAAAACAAGTGTGAAATAACGGGTGCTCCACGACAGACCCGAATCCCATGGAGTAGCCTGTCCCGAACCCCTCGCCGGATAATATAAGAAAAAGCATCAGCACAAATGAGAAAAAGGTACGGTGAGATCGGGTCACCTTGTCTCAGACCCCGGGTTGGGGTAATCTGCCCCGTCAGCTCCCCATTGAGCACAAACGCGTGGGACACCGTCCCAATACAGCTCATGATTCGTCTCACCCAACCGTCAGCAAACCCCAGAGCCCGCATCATGGCCTCCAGAAAGGCCCATTCAACCCGGTCATAAGCTTTACTCATATCCAGCTTCAGAGCTATATTCCCGTGTCTTCCCTCACCTCCTCGTTTCATAGAATGGAAGACTTCGAAAGCGATGAGTGCATTGTCGGTAATCAGCCGTCAAATATCTAGGATAAAATAAACTCATGTAGTGCGTATAGATACACGTAGGAAAAGATTTTTGGCATTTCCTTCATAGTTTATGACGGGTCAGATATCTAGGATAAGACAAACTCATGTGCGTAGATACGTAGGAGAAGATTTTTGTCATTTTCTTTCTAGTTGGATATATATATATATATATTTGACCCATTTTAACGTTATAACGAATATATTCGTCTTAAGTTTATGACGGGTCAAATATGCCCGATAAAACAAACTAACGTGTGTAGGTGGTAGGAAAAGATTTTTGACATTTTCTTCCTAGTTAGATATATTTGACCCGTTTTAACGTTATAATGGATATGTCGGGGATTAAGTAAGACCTACCAACTGTTTCTAGATTCATTTACTAGTCACTGTTCCAGTAAAGGAAGGCAGTAATTCTCATCAACTTTAGTAGTAGGAGTAGTTTGAAAGTTGAAACTTTGAATGACGGCTTTTTTATTTTTGGCAAGGTATGAAAAATGCATGCAATACATCTTTTGCCTTTTTACGGCTGTTATAGTACTAGTATATACGAGTAGTTATTTTGATTATATTCCGTAGGGATTAATTCCTGATTCATTGCACTTAGAAGTGCCCTCATTCCTTCATTTTGATTTCTAATTCCTAGGTCAAAATTAAAATGTAAAGTAGATTATACAAAAGTAAAGTGGAAGGGGTTACAAGTGTGAATAACATGTTAATTGGATTTACCATTCGAATTATAAATATCAGATCTCATGATTTTATCAGTTAAATTAGTTTATTTATATCTTCTCCATCGATAAAAATTATATAAATTTCTCGTTATAAAACCTAAAAAATATAATTTCAGCTAGTAGTAGCGCGCAACTCTAGCTAGCAAGTCACGAACTGTATATGTTTTAGTGAGTTATTCTTTCTAGATCTAATAGAAGTAATAGAATTAGGCAATTAGCAAATCCTTTATAGATCTTCCTAGATTGAATCGGTTGTATGGAGTGCTTACTTGTGTAATTGTGTCCCGGCCCCATGGAAGCTTCCCCTTACGTGGCGCCGTTACCTCTGGTACACGGCCCTAGTCCGAGCCTGACCCAATAGTTGAGGACTCTTGTGGCCGAATGATCTAGGCAGTGCGGTCAAGTAGATCAACTGATCCTATCAATTGCCCCTCGGTGGTCGTGCAATAATATAGGCCAGCGCACGGTTTCCAACGTCATCGTCTTCTACTCTTAGGGTGCTCTTGTCAAGGTGCATCGAATGTTTTCACTTGGTTTCGAGGAGCCTTTTTTTTTTTATAATCATTTTTAGGTGGGAGCTGAAAACTGGTTGATATGAAGATGGTCCTATAAATCCGCGGCGAACAAACCGCAGAAAAAAAAATTAAAGAGTATTTGCGACGGATTATTGCCGTGAACCATTACTGTAACGACGACGGCTAATCCGTCATGAGAGATGTTATTTGTGGCAGATATTCTGCCACAAACAAAATCTCGACTTCCCATATCGACTTTAGTTTAGCAAGTCCCGCCGCGAAATTATTTACATCGTAAAAATAAAAAAGTGGCGAATCATTGCGTCGTATGTTAGTAGCTAAAATCAGAAAACTCAAAAATAAAAATAAAAATAGTGATAATTGAATAACTTTGAAGTATGAAAAATTAATTTCGTTAACCAATTACGAAATTTCGGATAAGCAACACAAGGGTACAATTGCACAAGCAAATTGCGTACACCAATTTGCCAAAGCGCACCAAAGATAGCGACTGCGGCTTCCCCGTCATGGCATAGCTCCAAAAGAAATTGACTTGTCCGGTCCATCTAGCCGTGTAATAGCTCCAAAAGATGTTAAGAGGATAGTGGGAAGAGGCGGGAAAATAAAAAAACAAAAGCCACACACACTCACACATCTCCCAAAACCTCCACTATCGCCGCCGACAACCGCCGTCGTAGCCACCGGAGCTTCAACTTCTCTGACGAAGCAACGAAATCAGTCTACTCGAGCTTCGAAAATGGAGAGAATATATGTTACCGTTAGAGCGAGACCGCTGTCGTCGGAGGATGCCACATCAACTCCCTGGAAAATCTCCGGCAACTCCATCTCCTTCGCTAATTCTTCCTCCAAATTCGATTTCGGTACTGTTTTCTTTCAAAAATCGAGATAATATGTGTGATTTTAGGTTCAATTTCGATTGTTTTCGAATTCTAGGGTTTTGAATTTGTGTTTTGATTGTTTCGGTTCTTGTAGATCGGGTTTTTCGAGAAGATTGTAAGACTGAAGAGGTTTACGAGTCTCGTACTAAGCAAATTGTGTCTGCTGCTGTGCAAGGCTTCAATGGTGTTCACTTCTTCTTCTCAATTTTGATTGCTTAATTTTATTTGAAATATGTTTAATTGGTGTATCATACTTCATATGCACTGGAGGTCTGGAGCAATTATGATCCTCGTATTTGTAAAATCGTTGTTATCGAAAGTAGACGACTCTATGAAATTGTTGCCAGTACTGTGTTCTTATGTGCTTAGATAGTGATGATGAATAATTTGGAACAATTTCAGCTTTCTAACTTCTGAAATCGCTAACCTTCCACAAGCGACTGTATCTAAAATTCTAAAGTTGGTGTGTGTTATTCCCTCCATTCAAATCCAAGCTTACACTTTGCTTTTTCGGGTTTGCGAATGTGCATTTTGTGTTGTTTGTATCATTTTAAAGACGAATTAAACAAGATCCTACATTCATATTCTGTCATATAGACTGTTGAGAATATTAAAGGTTCTCCCAAACTCTGACTAGTGTCCAAAAGAGAAAAGGGAAGTTTGGATTTAAATGGAGGGAGTATTACTTAGCTTCTTATAGTTCCGTATATGTGTAGCTCGTGAAATTGACTGTATTGATCAAGGCGCACATTATTTGCTTTCTAAGTTATTAGGTTCAGTTTAGTTTATTGCCACTAGCCAGAAGGGTTGTGTTTTGGATAAAATTGGGAGAAAATAGTTGTCGGGGAGGCTAGAGGGGAAAATTGCTTCATTTCAGTAATATATGACTGATTTCTTGGACCAAGTGGTCTTTGTGATTTAAAAAAAAAAACGACCCAGAATCACTTTGGAGAATGCGACTTTCCTATGCACCTGAATTCTTGCAATTAGAAGTTCTTCCCTTCTCGGCATTGTACTGTCTAGTGGTCTTTATAGCTGTGTGTCAATGCTGATTTACTTTCCTTTCAGGGACTGTATTTGCCTATGGCCAAACTAATAGTGGGAAAACACATACGATGCGTGGATATTCTGGTGAACCTGGTGTCATTCCTCTTGCTGTGCGAGAAATATTTGATATCATTGATAAGGTATATCTTATGTCTGTGTTTTAGAACAATTTTTATAGGAACTTTTCCTGCATTAACAGCGGACCTAAACTAAAAAATAGTACTTTTTGCCTTACTCCCTTACTGAGTTCGTCAGATTCCATCTCAAAAGTTTCTGTTTATGTAACTTTCAAGGTATAGACGGAGAACAAAATTATAGAGATTAGTTACACATAATATTGTTGAATGAAGTCCTGGATGATGATACTCTCCTTTTTAGTCTGTGAATTCGTAGATCTCCCAAGATAATTATTTCTATTTTCTGTCCTTTTGATGTAGGTGCCTGATCGGGAGTTTCTTTTACGTATGTCGTATATGGAAATTTATAATGAGGAGATAAATGATCTGCTTGTTCCTGAGCACCGCAGACTTCAAATTCATGAAAGTCTTGAGGTTTAAATCAATGCTTTCGCTGTTCTTATAAGCATACCTATTTTGTGGATTATTAAGTGATTTAGTCTACCTTCTTCTCTTGCAGCGAGGGATATTTGTTGCTGGATTGCGTGAAGAAATTGTCGCATCTCCTGAGCAAGTCCTTGATCTTATGGAATGTGGAGAATGTAACTATTGATTTCTGTCGTTTCTTCTCCTCTTGTTGCGATATGTGGTGAATAAGCCACAATGTGAACATGAAGTTTGTCAAGTGCTGACATTTGGTTTCGATTTGCATTTTATTTTGAAGTACTAAAGCTGTTCTGCTCTACTAGTCTTCTATGGAGTATAATTTTGTCCAATTGATGAAAATATCTTTGTACCATAACCTTCATTCGTCTCTCATGTTACATTGTTACCTCGTTGATTTATGTTATATGTGTCTCAGCTAACTAATGTTGTTACCTTGCAGCTCATCGGCATATTGGAGAAACTAATATGAACTTGCACAGTAGCAGGTCTCATACAATATTTCGCATGGTACGATTCTTTCATCAAGGGTACTAGTTTGATGTGGTGTATGGAAATTTGTCTCACTAATTCTGCTGTTTAGATAATTGAGAGCCGTGATAAAGCAGGAGATGACGAATCAGGGGATTCTTGTGATGCTGTGCGTGTCTCTGTCTTGGTAAGGACTTCTGAGTTTTGGTAGCCTATTCTGTCAAGCGATACCTTTCACTAATAAAGATGTTCAAAAGAATGGTGAGCAGAAAAAAAAATCTTCGCTGATCTTTATTTTATTTATTTCATAATCACAGAACTTAGTTGATCTTGCTGGCTCAGAGCGTGCTGCAAAGACTGGAGCAGAAGGTGTGCGCTTGAAAGAAGGTTCTCATATCAACAAAAGTTTAATGACACTTGGAACAGTTATAAAAAAGTTGAGTGAAGGAGCTGAGAGCCAAGGGTAAGATCCTATTTGTAGGTTTCTTCACCAATTTCCAAATGTAGTTCTTCATTTGCTCTTTTGGACATGAGGCAGGGGTCATGTTCCGTATCGAGACAGTAAACTTACCCGCATTCTGCAACCTGCTCTTGGAGGGAATGCTAACACAGCTATTATATGCAACATCACTCTTGCTCAGGTTAGTAAAATCTGCATCTGATTATCATTAATCATTTTTAGTTTTTTGTACTCATCTTTAACCTGTTCGTATTGTAGATTCATGCAGATGAAACTAAAAGTAGTCTTCAGTTTGCAAGCAGGGCTTTAAGAGTCACTAATTGTGCACAAGTTAACGAGGTCTAACTCGGCCTTTGCTTTCTGATCACATCATTTGACAGATTTCAATACTAAATTTCTCAACATTAACTCATTTTTACGGTATTATTATTATTGTTTTATTTTTCAGATCTTAACTGATGCTGCCTTGTTGAAGAGGCAAAAAAAAGAAATAGAGGAGCTCCGGGCTAAGTTACAGGTTTTCCTCTTGTAATATTTGACATTTTAAGAGTATCCTCCATGTTTTTATTTGGCCTTATTATAATTCGAATGGTCTTGGCCATACCTGAAGGAAGGAGAGAGGGCTCATGTTTTCAAGATGCCATCCTTTTTTTTTTGCTGATCGCAGGCTTCTCAGTCTGAACATCCTGAAGAAGACATTTTCCACTTGAGGAATACACTATTACAGGTTTAATGCTGCTTTCTGTCGAAGAACCTTTGACAACATGTTATGAATATAATCTAATTTGCAGTAGTTTCCAAGTAGACTGAATTGGAGAGAGAGAGAATTGCTTTGGAATTGGAGGAGGAGAAAAGAGCTCAGATAGAATGTGAGAAGAGGATAGAAGAACAAGAAAAGAAAATCAAGAACTTGAGCTCTATGGTATTGTATTCGACCAGGGATGAAATTCGTGATTATTCAAAAAAGGTTTGTTTCTCAGGAAAATATGCTCCTGTTAAAATGTTGACACACATGAAAAAGATCAATACACTGAGACGCATATTCATTGTTCAAGAACTGCTTACATCTCTCTCATGTATATAAAATCGAATCTGATTAATTTCTCTAATACTTAGTATCGGAGAATTGAGATTCAGAAACCACAACTGAGAAATTGCCTATCTGTCAAATTCTTGTCCAGAATGTGCACATATTTAAGCTACTTTTGTTTTTAGTGCATTCTCTTACTTGGTGAACCCAGCTGGAATCCTACGGACCCATTTGTGTTTCAAGTTCTCTATTGGTGAAAATGCTGATAGTGCTGATATTGCTTTTAGTCTTCTACTATCTCATCAGCTACTTATGTATTAGTTGGTCTTGCATGTGGCATAGCCAATGAATATATGGTCTTGCCTCTTGCGTACAAGTGCTTCAACTAAAATTAAATTGGTTTTGAAAAGTGTCATTCTTGAGTATTAATCTTCCTGGCGTTAAACAACAACAATAATCCAACAAATGTATGGGACATTCTGGGCAAACTGATGCATAGTTAGATTGCATGCATTCATTTTCCTTGTGTTCTGTTTTTTTTATGTATAATGCTGTTAGTCAATTATATACTGACTGTTCTGTCAAAATGTTAATGTATCCTAGGCATTTGAACATAATTATTGAGTGATGTTAAAGCAAAGAAACATAACGTTGTTCCCTTCAAATCTGAGTATCTGACAACCTACATACGCGGCTGTGCGCAAGGCTTGCATACTTTTATTATTGAGAGTGACTCATATTAGATATCTTTCCATTTGGTTTCTTCACTTCAAATTATATGATGGGGAACCTGTATTTTTCTAAGGGCACTCCCTCAACACAAAAAGGAAGCGTTTGTTTTTTGTTCAATAAAGTTTATTTAACCATCATCAGAAGACAAAATAGTCTGCCATTTCTTTTCTTTTTTTGTTGTAAACAAATTTCTTTGTGTGTGAAGAATTTTTCGAACCTCATCTTCACAGGCTTTTTGTTTCTCTCTCTTGATTTCCAGGACAAAAGGCGGGATACATGGTGCCCTGGAAAACTCTTACGAGAGACTACCAAAGAAGTAAGGGTTCCTGTGCTTGAACAAGCCATATAATCACATGCCTTTTTGGTCACTTTACACTATGGGAATATATAATTGCATAGCCCCTAATTTTGTGCATTGTTAGTTACTGTTTTTTTTTCTTAGTTGTTTTTTAAAAATTATTTTTTCTTCTCTATACTCCCCCCGCGGCCTCGTTTATTAGATTTTTTTTTTCTTATTATGCCTGCCTAATTGTTGCTGTAATTATCAACTGGTCATGTACTTCAGACACCGAACAAGTTGGATTCAAGGCCTTCCGGAATGTCGAGACACGGGCGTGAGTCAGAGCCTCTTGTTCCGTTTGATGAACTTGTAGTTGGAAGTCAATTTGTGGATGGCTCAAGCAACCCAAAAGATGATAAAAATGATCGTTTATCGGATGACACTGTATTTCTTCCTGATCCATCTGCGTTGTCGAAAGTGACTAATAGGAAAAAGTCATCACAAAAGAAGAAAACAACCCTTGTGGTACGTACAAATGCTGCTTTCTCCTTGGTCTCCCTTCGGAGATTTAACTCTTATAATGGTTTACTCTATTTGGCCTTATTTGTGGACCTTTGTTTGCAATATCCTGTAGATTGATTGGAGACAACTGTGACATCAGACAACATTTGTTTTTGTTTGTTTTTGTTTTAGAACAATGAATTGCTTGAACTGGAACTGCAGTGCGAGGACCTGCTTTTGAAATCTGAAGCACAGGTTATTATCTTTTGTTTATCTCTTGTTGGGCCTGAGTGAAGTTTGTTGGGATAACATGTATTGTACCTATTTTAAATGCAGAGAATCATGTATGATGTGCAAATTGACTGCCTGAAGAATAAGCTGTCAGAAGCCCGTGAGAGTAATCATGAGCATCCCACAAATGGTTCCAATGATATTTCTACTTTCGGTGACATGCATTCAGTTGATACGGATGCTAATTATATTATTGAGCAGTTAAAAGAACAGGTGTTTTTCGTTCTTTCTTAGTACTCCACTTTCCATCCTTTGCATACCCTCCCTTTGTTACTGTTTTTCGATCTGTTTTTTTAATTTCGGATCCGTTCAATCCTTTTATAATATCTGGCTATTTTCCCTTTCTCTGATAAGATCAAGGAGCTACAAGTGGAAAAAATATCTAGTGATCAGAATTTGGAGAATGCTATTACTTCGGCTACGAAACAGAATACTTTTGCCACTGAGAGATACGAAAAGGTAAATATGCTGTCTTGCTTTCCAACTTTTTTTGGCTGTATACTCCTGAGAACTATAGGCACTAGCTTGAAGAATCTGCAGATATATACAAGAGGGTACAACTGTTATAGTCTTGCACATAACATCTTATCACGTTCAAACTTCAAAGCCATTTTAACTTCGGAATCATGAATTAGTGAGAATTTTCATTCTTATGTTATTAAAAGCACATCATTAATGATGTAGAGATCCAAGTCAACCAACCCCTATACTGGAGCATGTTTTTAAACTTTCCATTCCAAGGTCCCATATCTTTTCAATTGGAAAAGTGTGATGTCTTCTTTCTGCCATTATAAAGGCTTTCTCATTATCAGGAGGATGCATTATTTTGTTTTTTTTTGTTTTGATGTGGTTAATATTTATATCCTCTTTTATGATCAATGTTGATACTCTTAAATTAATAGCTGTATGCGGAGCTTCAGATTTCAAAAGAGGAGGCTAGGTCAGCACGTGCCGAATTGGATGGAAAATGCTCTAAATCAATGGAGGTAGACATATTGTTGCTTTGTTTTTGCATGATTGGTGGTATCAAACTATTTCATTTCTAAGAAAGTCTGCCTTATGTTTCTCATTTTCCATGGAGCCCCTCATTATCTTTGGTTATGGATTATGATGGAATAAAGCACAATGGCTCATTAAATTGGCTGCACATCTTTTATTGTGAAGTAGAAGTAATTCGATGCAGTGCACGCAATTTTCAAATTAGGTCATTCGGAAACAACCTTTTTGTGTTGCTAGCACAAGAGTAAGTTTGCATACTTCCAATCCCATTACCCCTCAGTCTGCGGAATCCATTAAGGCACTGGGTTAATGTTGTTGTTGTATTGTTTTTGCTTGATGTCTACCTTTACTATATTATAGTCCTTAGAGCTAGTTGCTACTGAGTAAGTTCCGGAATAATATGGGTTATCCATCGTGCTGGTGTCCCAGGAAAGCTTCTCCAACTCGATGTCAGGCCTTCTAGCTGAGGTCCAACAGACACTGGATGAAGCCCGAAGCTTGAGTACTTCATGTGGAAGCATATCATCAGTCACTGAAGAACTTTTAGAGAGTCATTCCCATGCGCTTAACCAGTTGTCTGTATGGTTTTCCTCTTATTTCATTCTTGCTAATCTCCTAGAGCTGAAGAACAGTCCTGTCATTCTATCTTCTAGCTCTTTGCTTAAAACTGTATTTTGTTGGTTCTGTTATGTGGTTCAATACTGCCTAATCTGCTATAATTCTTGCAGAGTTTCAAGTTGTTTATGTGTGAGAATGCAGAGTTGCTGAAGTCCATCTTTGATAATAATGGCAAGCTGATCAGTTGGTTGAAAAGCAGAATATCTGAACTTGAGAGTGAGAAGGTGTGATCACAGTTTGTCTCTGATGGTATCTAACTTACTCTAGCTTTCCACCAGCTGTGAAACTATCTTGTTTATTGGGATATGCAGCTTCAGTTGCAGAATAAATCTGCTGATCTCATGGAACAATTGGAAAGTGTGAGTAGTAATGCTCAGAACACCGAAAAGGCATTTGCAGTAAGTTGTTACTTGATAAATCATTTCATTTATCTTGTGAGCATTATTACTCCATTCTTATCAAACACTTTTATTGTTTTTGGCAGAGTAACACTGAACAATATGAGCTAGAGAAATCTGAACTTCTTTCTCACATTGAGATCCTTCAGGGAGAAGTCTACTCGCTGTCATCTTCTTCCTTGTTCAGAGAGAAGGAATCTTTGAGGAAAGAGTTTGAGAAAACGAAGGCTAAACTGAAAGAAACAGAATCTAAGCTTAAAAATACTATTCAGGAAAAAACCAGGCTTGAGGTTCTTGATTAACTGCTTCAGTTTCATTTCATTAAACCATTCAGCTTTTTTCATCTCATATTGAGTAGTTGTGTGCTGTTATGGGCAGGCCGAGAGAGCTAATGCAGAAAGAGAGATAAAAAAGTTGCAAGGTCAGAAGGCTCTCTTAGATCGTGATATAAAAAAACGCGAGTCCCTTGCTGGTAGAAGACGTGATTCTTGTGTTGATAGATCCAGGGCTATTGATGCCAAGAGATCAAAGGGTCAAGAAAACATTATGCAACAGGTAGAGCTCCCACTATATATCCATGATTAAGAACATAATGATATGATTCAAAATTAAAGACTTTAAAAGGGAAAATGTGGTAAGTTAACATGTAGCGGACATAATCTTTCTATTAGAATAATATGCTCCCATATGCTTAAGCTATAATTCCCTCCTTTGATGCATATTTGTTTTCATGTGTTCAGGAAGATTATAGGAAGCTGGAAGTTCTCGCCTTTGAAATGGAAACTACTATTGCATCTTTAGAAGAAGAACTTGCAGCAGTAAATCTTGAGAAGGAGGAGCTGTGTGCTAGAAATGAAAGTTTGAGTTTTGAATTAGAAATGTTATCTGACAAGCTGGAAACATCAGACTTTGATTTGACTTCACTAAATGAAGAGCTGTTAGAACTTGTAATCTCCTTGATCTTACTATAGGTTTCTAGAGCTACAATTCCGATTTTCAAACAACTTCACCTCCACTTTTTCTTTGAATTTCTGTTCTTATTTTTTTTTATCATGTTCATGAGTTTGTCTGATTATTCATCTCTTACCAGAGATCGAAGGTGGAAATTTCTGAAGCCTCCCATCAAAAAATGGATAGTCAGATGGATCAATTGGTCGAGGAAAAAGAAGAACTAGCCACGGTAGCTTGGTTTTGTTTGAACTTAAAATGTGTACACATTTTTTTCTTTGTTTTTCTATGTTTGTTTACTTGTTACATGTTGTTTTTTCAGCAACTTACAAATGCCCTTCTAGAAATGGAGGAGGAAAGGGCAGTGTGGTCTGCAAAGGAGAAAGCTTCTATTGAAGCCATAAAAGATCAAGCAAATATTTATAATGGGGAGATTAAAGCATTATCAGGTGAACTGTTGAAGGTAAAACTTTTGAACTTTTAACCCCCATCACCACATGTAGTTTCCAATCAAACTTCTGCAAGTTGTTGTTTCTGTAATGATAGAGTAGGCTCAAGAATTTAGTTGTCAGCTTCTATCGGGTACAGCCTGTCAGGAGTGAGTAGTAAAAGCGCAGATGAGAAAGTGTTGGAATAAATGGCCGTAGGTAGTTCAAGGGAGTGGTATGAATCTCGCTTATTCATCTCCGATTCTCTGGCAACTTTCACCCTATAGATGAAGTTGTTGTTACATTGTAAGCATTCAAACACAAGAACATACTAGCTACCTAGTGTGTCCCAATTTGCTACTTGAAAAACATGGGCACTTTGTACTGTATCATTTTCATAAACATAGGATTTTTTATGGAGTTCATATCATGTTGATTTTCCTGCAAAATGAGAGTGCTCTCTGAATCTCTTTATTTTGACCTGGAGCAAATTTTCTGTGTTGTAAAAATTGAATGTATGATGGATACATGTTCTGAGTTTCGTTATGTGCTTTGCATATGAAAGGTGAGAAATGAATCGATGTCCTTGAGCAAGGAATATGAGGCTCTTCACAAGAGACTTAAAGATGCAGAAGAGTATATACAATCGAAGACTTTATGCAGGTACGCCTCTTTTGGTCAGCTACTGCTGAAAACTTGTTTTATGTTGTCTTGTCATTAGACTCACGACGAGTAAATCTCCATGTAATATGCCCACAAGTCCACAACCCAATCTTCATAGAAAGACTCACATGTCCTTGTCCATTACTGCAGCACAGAGAAGTCACAAGAGATTGATCAACTGAGACTTGCACTTGAAGCGGCAAAATCTGAGAAGCTAGATTCTGATGAAGTATGTTATTTGAATTATACAATACTCTGAAGCAATTTTTTATATTAATTTTGTAATAATTGACCATGTGCGTAATGTCTTACCATCTCCTCAGTTAGCGAGATCAAAACTTGATGCTTTATCATTGGAGCATAGTCTTGCCTCTGAAGAAATAAGAAAGCTTCAGCAGGATTTGTCTACTCTGAGAAAGGAGCGCGAAGATCTATCGCTTAAAATCAAAGATCAAGAGCTGGCGTCCAAATTGTCCAGTGACTTACAGGTTTTCTTACATTATCTATAATCTTAGTACTTAATGAATCAGAAAAGCATTTTAATGGTGACAAAGATGTTAAAGTCATGGTTTGGCTGATGCCGAACTGCTTGACCTCTTGTAGACAAGTAAAAATAAGAGCTGTTCATGGGTCCTCCTGGCCATTGAACCCGACCCACAGCCCGCAAAATTTGCAGGTATGGACAAGGCATTTTTCAAAATTTCCCTGAAGCTTGGCCCGCTAACTCCTTCTAGACCCGCTTGTCCATGGGCCAAAAAATATATATTTGAACCCGGGCAGTGTCTGACCCAAGCCCGCATTTGATCAAAATGTCGATATGGCTAGTTTTTTAAAAAGTTTGATGCTTGTCATAACTCATAAACAAAGTGCCCTGCTGTATTCAGTTGCTGAAGTGTTGAACAAATAACACAGTCCAACTGTCTCGGAAATTGAAAACTTCACAAGGCCAAAGTGCCTAAGTTACCTTAGTGGTGGTGGAACTAGAATTATTGTCAGATTCTTACATATGTCTAAATGTAGACATCAAGGGTACAGCTTGAAGCCGAGCAGCTGTCTGAGAAATTAGCTGATCTGGAGCATAAGATGCATGCTGTGAGTGTCACTTACCAATTTTTTTTAATTTTTTTTCGTGGTCATGCTTATACTGCATCTGCATTTCTATCTCTGTATATCAAGCCAGTTTGTCGCTGCCACATGAAGTATGAAAATTAAGTACTTAAAAACCAGATTTCCATTAGCATACACACGTGTGATGTGCGAGCGCAACATTTTCACTCTTGCATAAAAAGAGAAGGTTTGGAAAACAACAAAATGTGGATTCACATTATTATATACGACTATACGAGTCTGTTCTCTTATTCCAATCTTCCCATACGTTTGAGCCTATATCTTCTACGGAATTTGCTTGTGGGTTTCTTCAGTAGTATTGTAGGATCCGCCCTTATTTTAGCTAGACGAATCCGACACTGAAATCAGAGTAGGGTAAGAGAATTTGAAGATTGCGTGTACTCTGGAATTTAACGTGCTGAAACACCACATTTATCTTATCCGTACCACTATCTGGGAATCCCTTTCTACATCACATCTTCTCGTGCATTGAACTATTACTCACGATGCATAAACGTTCCTTCTTAGTTAGAAAGTTTGCCTCTGGTTTATGAGATGAATGACTTCCGTATCAGGATGGAGTGAAGAATGGCAAGGAACGGGCAAAGCTGAGGACGACTATTCATTCGTTGCAGGCAAAATTAGATGCCTACCGTGAGAGATACAAGGGGGCGATAGAAGAGCAGGGGTTCATGCACAAGAATTTCGAAGAAGCTTCTAGCAAGCTTAAAGATCGCTTGGCTTCCTTCGGTCTTGAAATCCTCAACTTGAAGAAGCAGGCCGCCGCCTCCAAAGGTTAACTAACTGACCTGGTTATATGCCGAGATTGATTTTATTTATGTAGTTAATGTCAGTATGTTATGATCGGACTTCGGGGGAATGTAATTAAGGAATTACTCACTAGTCACTCCATGCATCAAGCTGATGCCCATTTTGTAAACCAACTGTAGATTATTGTTGGTATACTCCCTCTGATTCACAAAGATCATTAAAATATATACCTCACATATATTAAAGAAAGGGGAACATCTTTGTGAATCGGAGGGAGTATATATTATGTGTATGTTGCTCCCTGCATGTCGACTGTGGGAGCGATATCTGAAGTTGCACGTACCCTTTGGCTTCTTTGCTCTGTATAACGTTTATCTGTCTGTAACCAAAGTTGAAATCTCTCCATTTTACTCCCTTAAGTACTACGGAGTAATAAATTGGCATATAATTAACTGTCATTTTGTGTGTTGATTCATGATTGCAACATTTTTTATCAAGAGAATGTTTCTTATTACACTTATTAGGAGACCAATTACAAATTGATAAAAATGGTACAAAATCTCATAAAATATGTACCTTTGATACTACAATCTAAAATAATTGGTACGGAGTACATCAATTTAATTATTCTTCCAATAATCTATACACAAATTCTTGTTTGTTACGGAATTATCCGTCACAAATTTAGAACTGATAAAAATGTCAAATACAGTACAATATAAATGAGGAATATTTGATTCGTTATAGTATCAAAATGACTATATTTCCGTCACAAGGGATACTAGTCGTAATCTACATGAGAAACGGATGGGGATTTGGGGTAGGGGTGTTCAAAAATTGACCCGAATATGCAAACCGGACCGCAAGGTCCGGGTCGGTCCAGACCGGGGCACGTACCGGTCCTGTCTCCGGGTTCCAAAAAAGTTGGTAACCGGTCTCTGGTCCGGTCCGGTCCGGTCCACACTTCAAAAAAATATCAAATTTAGTGTATTTTTACGGTCTGATCTGGTCTTAAGAGGGTCCAGTCCGGTCCGGTCCGGGTTTCTTTGTTAACCGGTCCGGTCCGCGGGTTTGGATTTTTTGGGTTGCCGGTCCACGGGTCAAACCGGTCTGGTCCAGTCCGGGTTTGCACCGGTGAACCCCCTTGGAGTAATGTTTTGGAGATGGACATTACAAAAAGTCTCCAAAATAAATAAATAAATAAATAAGTCCATAAGAGTGTTGCCTAGTGGTTAAAACTTGTGGTCATCGACCAATCTCAGGTTCAAGCCCCTGCAAGCGCGAACTTGTGGGAGTTGTATGACTTGAAACTATGCATCTAAAACTTCGAGCCTATCGCCTTCGTGGTTTGCAGGCTATGCGTAAAATAAATAAATAAATATTGGAGTGTAGAGTCGGTGATGATGCTAACCAACTGAGACAAGTCCATCTCAACAAAACCAAAAACAAAACAAAGTCTCATTCCATTCCCAAAATCCAAATCAATTAATCAAAAAAAGTTGCATACGAAGAAGAAGAAGAAGAAGAAGAAGAAGAAAATCGGGAATGGCGGCGGTGTGGAGCATAAACATATGGATATCAAAGATGATTTGGGTTGCGTTAGTGGGTTGGGTTTCCTCTTGCCTCGTCATCGCCGATGAGATCGCCCGCTCTATTCGCTCCGGCGACATCGGCGCCTTCCACCTTGCTTAACAAACCCTAATCCCCAATTCGATTCACATATTCCATCATCCTTTTTACAGTAAGCCTCCTTTCACGAATATATATATATATATATCCATCACAAATCGATCACAGGTCAAATAATACCCTCGTGTTTTTGCTTTATGAGAATTGTTTTGTAATTTTGCTTGTATCTTGTATGTCTGTGGTTTAATTTGGGTGCCATGGCCATGTTTTGACTACGGAGTTGGAGAAATGGTGGACCCATGTAAAGAATTGAATGGATGAAAAGACGGTGTCAATCATTTATTAATGTGGGCGTGAGACGTCTTACACTATAATTTGTGAGGTGGGTATAGTTTAGAACCCTAAATTAGCTGTTTTGTTTTGTTTGGTGAATTGAAAAGTTCCCAGGAGTTGGTGAATTAGGTCACAAAAGCATGTTTCTGTGTGGTTTTCGAGTTTTGGAGGAGGCGCCATTGCAGACGAGTGAGGGCGTGAGGCGCGTCCGATAGTATAAAAGAGATGAGAGTAGTGCAGTTGCCAGTCGTCTCATACAAGAATTGGTGAAAAAAGACGACTGGAGTTTTTATGATCGAGTAGCTGTATCATGTGCTGAGAAATGATGAAACTTTGTGTGCTCTTGTAGTTCTCTATACCTACATGTATTGGCAATGTAGCTAACAAATACGAGTAATTGTGTTTGACAGTGTGGTAGAGTACATTTGCTGCCAGAAGTAAGTTCTTTAGGTGCTTGGATGGTGTGTATATAGTTTGTGAACGGTTTAATTCCTGAGGACCAGTGATACAGTGCCCAGCCAGGCGTGTCTAGCTCTGATTCTCGGTCATATCTCAAGCTTTCTGTCCTTACTGTGCCATCACAAGGGGTATGAATGTATGATGTATCATGCTGATTCGGTGTGGTGGAACTGATCCGGCCTGTACTAGTGCGGCATGTCCCGAAAATAACCTGAATCTAAGTTGACTTGGTCTGACTCGAGTTTCAGTGACTTGGAGCGGACTCCTGAATTACGCGCGACATAACTTGGAATGCAAACATACTGACCTGTTTCAGAGGATTCTATAGTCAAATGCAAAGCAGCAGATATTCTGGTCTATGCTCATTGACATGGTTGTGATTCGAAGGATCTTGAATGGAAACGCCTTTTTTCAGCTTTTATTGCTCCTTTAGGTTACTTCTTGTTGACATCAAAAGTATATGTCGTGTGGTATCAAGTGCTGATGGCAGTACTGCAAATTCTTGCTGGATTGATGTTACATGATGTTCAAGAGTCGCTTCTTTTGTTCTTGTAACTACGACATGTTAGGTCTGTGATGCTTATTAGTAGCTGATTGACGAAGATCTGACAGATCCGTCTTGTAATCTTGTGTCTGTTGTTTGTCTTGCATTGAATGAGAGTGAATCTTTGTTGCAAACACCCATGAATTTGAACTGAATGCTTAGTACAGATTTTTATAAACATTGCATCCTGTAACATCTGCATTAGGTAAGACAGGAGTTATTGAGCCTGTATGATGTTCACTGACATGCTGTCGACCAAACAAAGTAGATAGTGGTGCGAAAACAAAAACGAGAAAAAAAAATATTCATCGACATCTACGTTAATTGTAATAAATAACCGAAACTCTAGTTTAAGTGAAAACATTTTCATTCAAGTAAAACCAGACGGATACATATCACAAGTCACAAGAGTTACAAACTTTGAATTATTCTACAAGGATCTTAGAACTCGACGATCTTAATCATCTGCTCATCACCTTCTAAAGTACGAGTACAACTTTTCCCATCCTTGAGTAAACTGGAAAGATAACGGTCTTCTCAATCTTTCCATCTACCCAATTTATTCATCGGATAGTAGCATCATCGTCTTCTAAGTCATAGTATCCCCAACCTTCCCCATCCTGAGGTAAACAGGAAACCTCACAACCTTTTCATTCTTTCCATCTGCATTCCAAGCATTCTTGAATTTCTCCACCTGCTCATCCGGCAACAACTCCACCCCTTTGCTCTTAGCATCATTGTACGCAGACCACGACCTGATATACGTCAAGTAATCATCCAAGCTCATCACCTTCTCAGACTCAAACTCAAACGGCCCCGTACCATCCAGACCATCAACAGCCCCAAACGGGAAGTGAATGCTCCTGTAATGATCGTCCACAGCTCCCGTGACCTCTGCCCATCCCGGACCATCAAATCCTTTGTAGAACGGCCAGAACACAGCGTCCACGTCAGTGTTCACCAGGGGAGTTGTATAGCACCATGCTGCAATCACTCCATCAGGCTTCTTGAGCGCGCATCTCACTAGCTCGTAGAACTTGGGAAGATCGAACCAGTGCATTGCTTGTGCTACGGTTATGAGGTCGACAGTCGACTGGGGTCCCACTGTTTGCTCAAGATCAGTGACTGACATCACTCGAGGAGTGGCATGGTACTTGACATTTGGGAGTTTGGGTGCTGAATCGAGTTGTGTTTGGCTGATATCTGTGCCTACCACGTTCTCGTACAACTCTGCTAGCTGCAACATTAACAACAAACGAGTATATTCGTTACAAACTCTCCAACACTAATCAAATACTCGTACTCTCTAGCTAACTAATTCCATAACAACCGATGAAATCTTCTACTATATACTAAACGAGAAACATCAAAAAAAGTACTCGTAACATAAATCAGTATATCATTCTACAATCTATGTTCATTCATAACATAACCCATGGTTACATCCACAAGCCGTGCATTTACACCAGGCCTAACCCAGTATCAAATAAATGAACCAACCCTGACCCAACTCCATGTAAATAACGTTTAACCCGTCACAAATATATCACAAATAGTTCCGTCTATCACAAACAAGAATCTTTGTCAACAACATGATCAGCAAACCAACCTCCTCCCTCCGTTTCAGTCAATAGTTTACACTTTACTTTTTTGGTAAGTTTTAATTTCAACCGTACGGTCCGTACCCATGGTTACCTCCACACAAGCCGTGCATTTACACCAGGCCTAACCTAACCTAACCTAACCCAATATCAAATAAATGAACCAACCCTGACCCAGCCCCATGTAAGTGACATTTAACCCGTCACAAGTTTATCACAAATAGTTCCGTCTATCCCAAACAATAATTTATGGCAACAATACGATCAGTGTATAAAGCAAACGTAAACTAAGTATTGAGACGGAGGGAGTAAATAAAGTGTGAATCGAGATGGGTTGAATTGACTACGACAAACGAAAAAGGGGTAAAAGGGGAGGTTATACAGACGTGAGGTATGGCTTGACCGGTGCCGGTGCCAACATCCCAGGCAAGAAGACGAAGAGGGGTTTTGGAGGAGATGAATTGGAAGAGTTGTGGTGGGTATGATGGTCTTCCACCTGAGTATTTCTTTGCATCGTAACTGGGTTTTGGTAACGACAACTTCTCCTCCTCCTCTTTGGCCGCCATTACTGTCTCAATCTCTCATCAATCAATCGATCAATCAAGTTTCACTCTTTTCTGTAGATTTGATTACTATGTTTAGGAACTAACCAATGATCATGGACAAATTAGTTGATGATTGAAAAGCAGGCTCAATCCAATTATTGTTTACTTTTTTTTAAGTGACGGTTTCTCGATACTGTTTGCAAGTGTACAATCCTTGACATGAGGTGGCAAAAGTAAGGGTATTATCGGTAAATCAAATTGGTAGAAGTAATGACATTTTATGTAAATAGGGTGAGGATATACTCCCTCCCATCCATTCAATCCTTGACATGGGGGATTTCACAACTTTTAAGAAAAGTGCTAAAAGTAAGGATATTATTGGTAAATCAAATGGTTTTATGGGTCCACCAAACTTAAAGTAAGGAAAAAGTAGTGACATTTTGTGTAAATAGAGTAAGGATATAAGGATTATAAGGTAAAGTGTTTTGCCAAAAAGGGAATGTAAAGAATTGATTGGATTGTCCATTTATAGTAAGTGTAAAGAATTGAATGGATGAGAGGGATTATAAGGTAAAATGTTTTGCCAAAAAGGAAATGTAAAGAATTGATTAGATTGTCCATTTATAGTAAAGGTAAAGAATTGAATAGATTAGAGAGGTACTCCGTATTAGATATCATCATTTTGTACTTATTTTTATAAAAAAAAATATATCCTTCTAAACTTTTTTATATCTCGAGAGTCTTTGTTACACTACTCTACTCATATTACTCTGCATTCAACGTTCAAGAATATATAAAATACGTCATATTTATGATAATTAAATACAATATATACTTTCAAGTTTCAACTGTAAATGAGAAATACAAGTATTACGAGTTACTTTCATACTTCCTCTCATCTATTCAATCTTTATTATACTTATTATAAATGGATAATTAAATCAATTCTTTACGCTTGTTGACAAAACATTATAATCCTCATATTTTTAGTCTAATTGTGCAAAATATCACTATTTTTTCCCTACTTTAAGTTTGATGAACCATTTTTTTTAAAAAGCGATAAAATATCTATGTAAAGGATTGCGAAAATTACACATTACAGCCTATTAAAAATCATTTTTTTTTTCAATTACAGACTTATAAAAAAAAATCAACAATTACTACCTAATAAAGCACTTTTCATTTGCGCTTGCTACTTCAGTGGACTCTGTTGGATTAGTAAGCTAATTTTCGTCCAAAATTCGATTACGCCTAATCTTGTGACCATTTTGCCCTTGAGTCTATATACTCTTTCCCCAACCATCACTCTTACAAGTCTTATTGCTTTCAATTTCTTTACTCTTCAATTCAAATTTTCACTTTTCAATTTCTTCACCCTTCTCTCTAATGTTTCTACCTCTTCATTATTTTAGCCATCATCAATGACTACAATGTATTGAACTCTTGATACAAACAACGTATGTAACCCTAATTCATGTAACATCAGCAGACATTTGGCTAAACAAAATCAATAGCAAATCGCAGAAACCCTAAAAATTGAAATTATTTAATCGACAATCGCATCTGGCTCTCAACGTGCTAATGAACTGCAATAACACTAAAACTATAATTAATTCATATAAGAAAGACTAAATTTAAATGCAAATCCGAGTGTCGTTTTAAGAATCAATTAAAAACCCTAAATTAATAAAAGATTTGGGGTTACTTCCTTGCAGATTTGTCGTTTCCTTCGATTGCGCCAGAATTTGATATGGATTTTGGATTCATTTGTCGATTTAATTAGGGTTTAGGGGATGGTTGACGAGGAAGGTACGGAGTGACTAGATGAAGAGAGAAGTAAAAGGGTAAAAAGGGGTTAATCAAGGGGTTAATGAAGTAAAAAGAAAATTTTAACATCGAGGGTATTTTCGTCAGTTAACAATTTTGGAAACGGAAATCAGCTTACTAATGAAAGTAGTCCACCTAAGGTAGCAAGCGCAAATGACAAGTGCTTTTATTAGGTAGTAATTGTTGAATTTTTTTTATAAGTCTGTAATTGAAAAAAAAGTGATTTTTATAAGACTGTAATGTATAATTTTCGCTAAAGGATTAAATGAAGGTGAGAAAGTAAAAGACTATCGGATCAGAGTATACTAATGTAAAGCCTTATTTTTCACGAAATTTAAGACAAATATTTGTAATTTAACGAAACTCAAATTTTTCTAGAAGATCGTCCCAAAATAATTTTATCGTAAAACATCTACTCCCTCCGAGTTCCTATTATTGTCCCAAAAGGTTTTGGGGTGAAAAATAAGGAAGGGAAAATGAGTGGTTGAAAAAAGAAGGAGGAAGAGAGAGAAATGTGGGAGTAATTGTGAACCACAAATTGATGACCTAAAAAAGAAAGTGGGACAAAAATCAAACTCAGTCCAAAAAGAAAAGTGGGACAATAATAATAAGTCGGAGGGAGTATTTTATACTACGGATACATATTTTTGTGTAACACCGTACAAAGTGAGGGAGAACATTAACACGTAAAACCCTACTGGACAAAACCCCCAAAATTACAAAACACAATAATCCTAAACAAAACCTATCAGCCTTCATCCCTTCCGCCTTGAATCAACTCTACTGTCGCCAATTCTTTCAAACAAGGTTTCAACTTTACTTAATTTTCTTGATTCATAATCGTTTAATGTCTGTTCCCTTCTTCTATTCTTGTTTTAATTTCAATTAGTTTTCTGGGTTCATACTCAGTGTTGAACTATGAATTTATTGCTGTAATTCGTCACTGTATGAATTTTGTTGCAATGAACTTTTGAATCATGACTAAGCTTGATGTCTACAGCTATGGCGTCGTAAATTTTGTGCCTTTAATCAAATGTGTGATGTTGGTTAAAGTATAGATACAAACTGAAGTATCCGTTTTCTTTCTTGTCGACCCGGTTTGTATTTTATGTCCGTACCCATGTCGTGTTATACTGTTCGACACGGGTGCACGAATTGCCGAGTCCGACCACCATAGATTTCTGTGTCGCAAATATATTCAGTTATTACGGTTTTCAGCTTTATAATTTGACTTGATTTGATTGAACTTTGTAGCCAGAGCCGTAAGGTATAGGGGGTTGATTGAGTTTAGGAAATGCCGAGGCCGTTTGCTGTGAAAGCTGGAAAGAAGAGGAAGAAGAGGGAGGAAAACTACGATAGAGAGGAGATAGATAATGAGCAGAAAGAGGGGTCACCTGAAGTCGATGTTGATCCTACTGGTGGAGATAACAGCATCGTGGATGGTGTGAACAGTGATTTACCCGGCATTCCTATCACTGTTTCTGATCAATCTACCAAGTCGGGAGCGATTTTCGTTCTGGAAAGAGCTTCATTGGAAGTCGCCAAGGTCGGAAAGGTATATATATACATCACTACCATCTTCTGCTTGCTTTTATTGCGTCTAGCGTTTGTTTCAATCTCTGGTTCGACTTACCCATTTTCTGGTTTTAAAAAGAACACGATTTCAGACTAATTTTTTTGGTGTATAACTAGAATATACCTTGCAGAGCGAATTTGTTTTTCTTTTGTTTCTTTTGGTGGGAGGGGGCACCTTTGTTTGTATGGAGTCGTAAGTGTTAAAGTGGTTCTTGTTTCTTTGGGTGGGGGGTTGCGTAAATGAGTATGCGTATGTTCAGCTTCGCCTTACCTCAACATGAGCCAGAGCATTTGAGGCACTGGGTTTGATATTGGTGGCAAGGTGGTGGATGTGTAAGGTGTAAAGAAGTAAACTTTGTCGGTCTTTTTAACTATATTATGTATGCTTGTGCAGACGTACCAAATTTTGAACTCCGAGGACCATGCAAATTTCCTGAAAAAGCATAATAAGAACCCCGCAGAATATAGGCCAGACATTGTTCATCAGGTATGTGAGATTCTTAAACTCTCTTTCGTTAACTGATCTCTTTGTTTTTGTATTTTCCAAGGAAAATATATTATCCTTTGTCTGTCGTATAAGAAAATATTTGCGTTGTTTCGGAGAATTGTTTTCTAATCTGTTGCTTCAATGAAATTGTTGTGTCCAGGCTCTTCTAATGATATTGGACAGTCCTTTGAATAAATCTGGAAGGGTACGAGCTGTTTATGTCAAAACTGAGAAAGGTGTTCTTTTCGAGGTCAAACCCCATGTTCGTATTCCGAGGACTTATAAACGTTTTGCTGGTGTCATGTGTAAGTAATGGATTAAACTTGTTTTTATCAATTGGGAAGAGAAAAGTTGTCATAAGATTTATACTTAGAGTTTGACATAAGCCTGCAGCTCTCTCACCCGCGTTTCTATTTATCATTACAGTGCAGCTGTTACAGAAACTCAGCATTAGCGCTGTTGGAAAACGTGACAAACTTTTCCGTGTTATTAAAAACCCTGTCACCCAGTATCTACCTGTTGATTCGCGTAAAATAGGTAACAACTTGCTTTATGGGCGCTCTTTTGTGATTGAGATGAAGTGCACCTTATCGTATTTTCTCCATGGTAGTTAACATTTGCTTGCTCATTCACCAGGCTTCTCATTCAGCTCGGACAAGTTAGTCGACATCCAAAAATATGTAGCTGCTGATAAAGCCGATGCCAATTACGTCTTCGTGGTATGCATTAAATCATCTAATCCTTCTGTAGTATTCCCTTTTCCTATATGATTTAGAGCTCAAAAGATATTTCATATGTTGGACTATGAATTCTGATGGTATTAAGCCCCGCTCTTCAAAAATATACAGTGTTTAAATATGTGTCGTGTCGAAAACTCCAAATAGTCTCTTCATGTTCTTAATGTGAGAAGACTATCTCAACCAAAACCTTAAGGCAATGGTTTACGCTCTGTCAATGTTAATCTCCCAATACTCTCCTCACTCAAATGTCCATTGAGCTTGAATAGTGGTTAATGCACGGGTTCCCCCATATCATATGCTTAAATTCACGTAGTGAGATTTTCGGGGTCTCCCATGTGAGAAGACCATCTCAACCAAAACCTTTATTAGATAGTTGAGGCTCAATCAATGTTTGTTATCCTAAAAAGTACTAACACAGGAAAAAGGCTACAAGTGTTGATGCCGTATTCATTTTTCTGTACTTAAAGACGGGCTTGGTTTAAATATTTGATTATTTAGGTTGGTGCTATGGCTCATGGGAAGGTCGACAAGGAATATGTGGAAGACTACATATCAAGTAAGTTTACCAACTTCTTAAGCAAAGTTATATGATCAACTTTATATACGAGTACTACAGTGAAGCTGTGCTGCTGTACGCGTCGTGAAATATGAACATTACTGATAGTTTACTTCTTGAATTTACAGTTTCAGGGTATCCAATGAGTGCTGCATGGTGTATAGCAAGAATTTGCCAGGGCTTACAACAGAAATGGACCGTCCTGTAGTATGTGAAACCGTTAGTTATTGATAGTCTTTATTTCACATGAACCAAAATTTTGCAGCTTAAATTACATACTCTGTACTATCCTCGAACCTGATGTTTAATCACCGTCTTTTTTATCCTGCGTGGCTACGTTATTGTTTTGTACGGAGTATAAGATTCAAGTCGTGGTCAGATCAGTTCCAGAGAGTATGTGATCGTAACTTCCAATTCGATGATTTAGTAGAACTTCTGATACTGAACACTTTGTCAACTTCTGATACAGACACTTTTTCAGTCGTCGAACTCGACTGTTTTTATGAAAAATGTGTATACTTTGGCTTAAACTGCGGTGTCGAAATGTTATACCCTTGATCACGGAGACCGAGTTTTATCGACCTTTTTCATCGAGTTTGGATCACGGACTCCGAAATATCCTCATCGATAATCTGAAGTTACTACTAAAATAATCGGAAAATTAGAGCAAACGATGAATTCTTTGATCCAAAAAGACAAAATTCGACCCAAAACTCTTTGATAATCGATAATATTTGACAAATTACCAAACACGATAATGACCCTAAAAATAATGACCCAACCCGATAACAATATGAACTCAGATAAGAAATCACTCAACTACTCTAACCTACTCCCTCTATTTCATACTTGCCAATATACGTTTTCTTTTGTCTATATATTTAGTTACGTATTTTAAAAAATTATAAAAATTTGATATTTATAACGTACTCGATTAAATAATTTAAACAAGATCCCCGTGATTATATTTTATCTTATATATTGGAGTACCTGTTATATTGACGATTTTATTCACCTGAATAATGCCCAAAAAGCAAACGCAAACAGTCCAATGGAACGGAGGGAGTATAAGAAATGTGGCACAATCCCGAACATAAATTCAATAGGACCTGACCCGATCAAAACCGACCCGATTGCCTCCTCCACACACTACCGAAAATGTACCGCACCACCACCACACTCCGACGATCGATCACCTCTCTCCGCCGCACCAACCACCTCACACCCACCCCAACCTCACCCCCGCCATTCCGACAATTCTGCACAGTATCCACAAACCCATCGGAAACCCGAAAATACATAGGCTACTCAATCCTCCTCCTGGCCTGCGGCGGCGCCACCTACTACTCCTTCCCCTTCCCGGAAAACGCCAAGCACAAGCGCGCGCAACTCTTCCGGTACGCCCCTCTCCCCGACGACCTCCACACCGTCTCCAATTGGAGCGGGACCCACCAGGTCCACACCCGCAACTTCCCCCAACCCGAATCCTTACCCGAACTCGAGAAGGTGGTTCGGGATGCGCATGAGCGAGGGCAGAAGATTCGACCGGTCGGGTCGGGTTTGTCCCCGAACGGGGTGGGTTTGTCCCGGGCTGGGATGGTGAATTTGGGGTTGATGGATAAGGTGTTGGATGTTCATTTGGGGAAGAAGCGGGTTACGGTTCAGGCGGGTATTCGGGTTCAGGAGCTTGTTGATCATATTAATCGATTTGGGATTACTTTGCAGAATTTCGCTTCGATTAGAGAGCAGCAAATTGGGGGAATTCTTCAGGTTTCTTACCTTTTTTTTTTGCTTCTCTTTGTTCATGTGGTGAGTAGTTTTTTTTCGCTATGTTGCTCCGATTCTTCTAATTGCCTCGAGTTTCTCAGACATGGGTATCCAAAATATGCCGAATTTTCATGAAAAATAGCTGAATCCGACATTTGGGTATGTTTTTAGTGAGGTAGTGTTACTGGTTTGATTGAGAAATGAAAATGTAGGAGGTCAAAGATCATGTTTTTTTAAAAATGGGGATTCTTTTTCGCTTCTCTTTGTTCATGTTGGAGTAGTTTTTTTAGCTATGTTGCTCCGATTCTTCTAATTGCTTCGTGTTTTTCGGACATGGGTATATCCAAAATATGCCTGATTTTCATGAAAAATAGCTGAATCCGACATTTGGGTAGGTTTTTAGTGAGGTAGTGTTACTGGTTTGATTGAGAAATGAAAATGTAGGAGGTGAAAGATCATGTTTTTTTAAAATGGGGTTTCTTTTTTGCTTCTCTTTGTTCATGTGGGAGTATTTTTTAGCTATGTTGCTCCGACTCTTCTAATTGCCTCGTGTATCTCGGACATGGGTTTATCCAAAATATGCCGAATTTTCGTGAAAAATAGCTGAATCCGACATTTGGGTAGGTTTTTAGTTTGGTAGTGTTGCTTTTTTGATTGAGAAATGAAAATGTAGGAGGTCAAAGATCATGTCTTTTAAATTGGGGATTCTTTTTAGCTATGTTACTCCGATTCTTCTGATTGTCTCGTGTATATCGTTATCAGGCTCTTCATTTTAAAATCAAATATGCTGAATTTTCATAAAAATAGGTGAAATGCGACACTTGGATAGGCATTCAGATACTTCTTAACGAGGCCGAGCAAGAAAGATTTTTTTTAGTGTGGTAGTGTTACTTGTTTGATTGAGAAATGAAGATGTAGGAGGTGAAAGATCATGTCTTGATATATGTTTGATCGAGAATTTTGTTCTTGTTAATTTGGTGAATAGTAGAAGATTAGTGATTGAGAAAAGTGGATTCTTTTTTGCTTCTCTTTGTTCATGTGGGAGCTGTTTTTAGTTATGTTACCCTGACTCTTCTAATTGACCCGTGTATGTTTGTCGGACTCTTGGATAGCCGAATTCTCATAAAAATGGCCGAGTCCGACACTTGGATAGACCCCCGTGTCACTCTGTCAGATAATTCTAAATGAGTTCGAGTAGCATAGGTTTTTAGTGTGGTAGTGTTACTGGTTTGATTGAGAAATGAAAATGTAGGAGGTCAAAGATCATGTCTTGATATATTTTTGATTGAGAATTTTGTTCTTGTTAATTTGGCGAATAGAAGATTAGTGATTTGAAATCGGGTTGTGTTTGATAGTAGAATGCTGGAGGTATGAATTTTGGTCTTTTTAATCATGAATGTGATCATTTTTTTGGTTTTCCTTTATAATACTGGAGTACGTAGTAATGTAATGCGGAGTATATATGTATATAGGTTGGGGCGCATGGTACTGGTGCACGACTGCCTCCCATAGACGAGCAAGTTATTGCGATGAAATTGGTGACTCCCGGAAAGGGAACTATAGAACTTTCAAAAGAGAAAAATCCTGAACTTTTTCATTTGGCTCGTGTTGGTCTAGGAGGACTCGGAGTAGTAGCTGAAGTCACGCTCCAATGTGTTGATCGACAGGAGCTTGTGGAACACACCTATATCTCTAACATGAGCGAAATTAAGAAAAATCACAAGTAATTCATTTTCTTTGTGTATAGATTGCGTTTAGCTAGCTCTCTAGTTTTTTCGTTGAAAAAAATGTCTGGATGTTGGGTTTGGGACGGTTTACGGTCCTGCATCGACTAATTATCCTTATTTTTTTTTTTTATCATTTCTTGGGTATTAGTGATCCTGGGTTTTCATTTTAGATTTACTGTTTTGTGGAACTCGTGTTAGTCATGTAAGCTGCACTGCTTAAGAACTTGTCGTATTATTTTTTGATGAAAACTAATGCTGTCTGTGGCCCTCTTTGCAGGAAATTACTCTCCGAAAATAAGCATGTAAAATATCTGTATATCCCGTACACAGACTCAGTTGTGGTTGTGACATGTAATCCTGTATCGAAATGGAAAAATACAAAGAATTTCAAACCTAAATATACGAAAGAGGAAGCCCTTCAACATGTTCAAGATCTATACAAGGAATCTCTGGAGAAATATAGGTAATATCCATATTATTGCTCCACATCCCGTGAACTCTGCTTTCTGTCAGCGAACAGCCATCAACATGTCCGTATAAATTTTGCATGTAACTTGGTTTTTGTTACTTCAAACACTGTTGAGCATAATTTTAAATCAAACATGAAATATTTTTTACGAACTTGGAATGAGCCAATAAAATGGCTAGTGACTTTAACCAAACTAGAGTCGATCCTCGGTCTGAACTTGACTCAACTTGAACGTTTACTCTGGGAGTGTGACAGCTTCATTTTCTGTGTGCAGAGTGTCACCAGAACGAGATATAAATGAACTATCATTCACGGAGCTGAGAGACAAACTTCTTGCTCTAGATCCTCTAAATGACGAGCATGTCGTCAAAGTGAACAAGGCGGAAGCAGAATTTTGGAGGAAGTCGGAAGGATATAGAGTTGGATGGAGCGACGAGATCTTAGGGTTCGACTGTGGAGGACAACAGTGGGTTTCTGAGACTTGTTTTCCAGCAGGAACCTTGGCTAAGCCTAACATGAAGGACCTTGAATACATAGAGAAACTGAAGGAGCTGATCGAGAAGCAAAGAATTCCTGCACCATCTCCTATTGAACAACGTTGGACTACTCGAAGTACGAGTCCTATGAGCCCAGCTTATAGCTCTGGGGAAGATGATATTTTCTCATGGGTAATCTCTTTACTTCCCTACTCATATTGAAACAATAGAGTTCAACCACCTTTCGTGATCCTACGGGCTTGCTTGGAATAAGGGTAATTGTTGCTGGTACACGTGCGGTCAAAACCATGGTTACCACTTACCAGATTCGTTATGAATATGCCCTTTTCGATTCACGATTGAATATTTTGGCGGTGACTTGATGTTGTATACTAATTTCCGACTTTGTATCGTTGTTTTTCAGGTTGGTATTATCATGTACCTTCCTACAACAGATCCACGCCAGAGAAAACAGATAACAGACGAGTTCTTTCACTATCGACATTTGACACAAACAAAGCTTTGGGATTCTTATACTGCTTACGAACACTGGGCTAAGATTGAGGTATTTGACTCATCTCACATTCCGCCCCTAATCGATGATTTACCTTCAATTCTATGCACTCTATAACGCGTGTTTTCTGACAACTTTTAAATGCTTGCGTCACGCTCTCAGATTCCTAAAGACAAGGACGAGTTAGCCGATCTGCAAGCTCGGTTAGCCAAACGATTTCCAGTGGATGCATATAACAAAGCCAGGCGAGAATTGGACCCCAAGAAGATCCTCTCCAACAACATGCTCGAAAAGCTTTTCCCATTACCCGAATCTGTTTGAACTCGAGTTTTTTTTTGTCGCTTTGATTACATGCTCACGAATATAAATCAAGGATCATTTTTGATAGGTAGAGATCTGACTATACTGTTTTTTCATCAGCGGTACCATTTTACGCAACAATTGTGCCAAAAATCATCAATAAAGTACTCAAAACATCAAGAACGCGTCTGTAATCTGTACCGAAACTGTGGACGTCAATAGTATTAATAACGAAATCACACGAGTTGATGACAGTACAGTACATATCTGAATTACAATAAAACTACAAATGATGAGGACGTTAGGAGTGCAACCAGAGGCGGTCACGCAGTCTTTCTTCCCCGGCTCCAAACATCTCATCAACCTTTTCACCATCGCGGTAGAAGTGAAATGTAGGCGTGTACCGGACCAGCTGAGTAGTGTCGGGACAGTCGTCTATATCAGCGTACACGAACGAGAGCTTATCTGAAAACTCACTGCTCAGTTTCCGAAACGCAGGAAGAATCTGATTGCATACCCTGCACCTGTCATTATACACCATTCATATCTGAATCAACCCAATTTCACAGAATTCACCATCAATCAACATCAACAACAACAACAACATTCTCCGAAACTGTCGAAAACTCACCAGGATGCACCGTAATTGATGACAGCCTGCAAAAAAAAGAAGAATGAAGTTAGGGGAAAGGAGGAAGGAGTGATACCCATCACAGAATTATAACGGGTCAAATATGACAGAATCAGAATGTCGTGAATGATATTTGACCCGTTACAAATTGGTCACGGATATACTCGTCAGAGACAAGAATTTGTGGAAAGGAAAGGGAAAAGAGAGAGAGACAGGGGTTTTAGAAGAGCGGAGATGAAGGAGGATGTCGCTGAGTTGTTGGTCAGTGGATGCTGTTTTCACTTCACCATTACCATCTTCTTCCTTCTCCTTCTGCTTTGTTTCTCTGATTTTTCCACCGTTTTCCATTTTCACTCTCTTCCTTTCTTTTCAATCTCGACAATAACCCCAAGGATTTGGTTTGTGGAATAATACTAGACCGGTCAAACGAGTCAGAATATGGTACGGGTAGGGTCGAAACGTGTGGATTTGTGCCGGTCGTGAGTTGGATGATGATAAAAAAAACACGGGTTGATAACGTGTCGGATTAATTTGAATTGATATTGAAGTGACTAACTGAAATGAGCTCGGTCAAATCGAACTAATCAGTCTGATTTTAATCGAATTGGTCCGAAATGAAATCCTACCGGAACAGAAATTAAAAATTTTGGTCAAATCTTTGGTCCAACATTTTTTGGGATTTTAGTTACTTGTTCGAATAGAAAAGATCGAAATTATTGCTCGTATTATTTATTTGTTTCTTAAAAACATTATTTAAAGTCTTATAGTTTGACCACTTAATCCCAATATAAGTAGTTTATAGTTCAATTGATCTGATTCAGTCCAAAGGAGATTTAAGTTTTTTACCAGAATTTGAGAAAGTTGCCAAGGAGTGGTCCAACTGGTTCGGTCGTTCTAGGACCGAGATTTTTAAGATCCAGTCAGGGTTCGAAATTTATGCATCAAGTTTAGTTTCAGTATGATCTAGTTCGAAATTTAAGATCTAGTAGTCAATTTAAGACTACTACGTCTTTCTAGTAGTACATCAGGTGCACCAAGTCATTGTATTCCCGCAATTATTTTTAAATAAGATATGAAAACTAGCAATTAAAGCTTCTTATTGGTTAAGATGTACAATAATATGGTACACCCGATTTACCTAAGAATTTCTTGTGAGTATGTCTGATTGTTGGAGAACCAAATAACTCAAAAGATTATGATAAAATATGATTATATATTTATTTTATTTTCTCAAATTCACACACATTAACAAGTGACAATCAAAAGCCTGTAACCCAAAAAAAAAAAAAAAAGCATTACATGACAATATGACATTAATATTAGATTAATACAACCAGAAAACATTTATGCCATGCCAATCCAAGGAAGATGATGATGGAATCAGCAACAGCACTCTTCACATATCCAGCAGCAGCACAATGTAGCAAGGCTGCATAAAATCAACACACAACAACATTCATCAAAACCCGAATCAAGGCTGAATATATGAAACGTCAAGAAGACTCTACTTTGATCGTGATTTTCTTCGTTTATAAACACAAATTCTCCTATATATGAGACGGTCTCACAATAAGTAAATCGTACTCAGCATGGAAGGCCTCACAAATTCACAATACAATTTACACGAGACTGTGTCACAGGAGAACTATTCATTTATAAATTCACAGTAAAAAGGGTTGTGATGATGATGAGAAGGAACAACATACCATCCTTCAATGAAACCCTTCTCGCCCCTCTGCTTGGTTCGGAACATTCCCTTTGTCTTCTTCATCATCTTCCCCTCTGGTTGAGCAAGCGTTGTTGGATAACCTATTCCATCACCCACGATGTCAAACAAGAAACTAAATCAAATTATACTCCCTCCATATCTCAAATGATCGTAAAACATGCATGTCACGCAAACTGTAGACAGTAGACAGCAACATATAGTTATACAAGTATGTTTTCGACAACTACCAACTTAAATGGATACATACCGAGAGGAGGGACGTTATTGTCCATGTTGTGTGGTTGTTGTTGTTGTAGGGTAGTCTCAGTTTTGGCCATGTAGAATGAATAGGGTAATGTTCTTAAGGACTTAAGGATATGAAGTATACTTTGTGTAAGTAAAGAGGTTGAAGGAGGAGGTGTTTAAATAGGAAACAGGAAAGGAGGTTGGGGTAACTTAACTTAGCCGGATTAAACTGACTTTTTTCATGGTCTTCCAGGATAAAGTCAAATAATAATGGCTAAAGAATATATTCCTGTTTAGTGGCCTAACAGGTAAAGGTATGGAGTAATAATAAGACTCTGGAAGTCAGGAGTCGGATTCCAAGTTCAAATTTCTCGTAATATTGCTCGTGTGGTTCGTGTTTTTACTGCGTCTCAACCCGACTCAAAACCAACTAACCGGTTTTGATCCAAAATGATTCAAGTGAACCAATATCCGAACAGCTGGTATTGAAATGACCCAACAACGGTCACTTGAAATTGACCCAAAATCCGAAATGACAACCTCACCCAACCCTGGCTGACTAATAATACTCTGGCTGCCTGACTATACATTTATACACCGCATCACAACTCACAATTGTTGGAGTAAATGTGGTAATAAAATTCACGATAAGCGGGTATGATGCACAGGAATCGAATATAAAGGCAAATGGGTCACATAGCATACAGAAATCCAAATTCACGATAAGCGGGTATGTTACAGGAATCGAATATAAAGGCAAATGGGTCACATAGCATACAGAAATCCATCGACTTTTTATATATTCAATGTGAAACCAAGAAAGCGGATGTAAATACGAGTATTAAAAACCTTGTTATCAATAATCTCTGCTTTACTTGGGTGTCAAAAACATAGAAGTAGAGATGGCAAAAGGGAGATGCTTTGCTTCTTAGAGTGTGAAAAATTATGAAAAGCAAAGAGAACATATTCCAAACTGAAAAGACATGGGGTTTAAATCAAAGCAAAAGAGAGAATGAATCACCATTCTGTCTGCTGTCTATGTCTGGAATGCTAGATGTGTTTGTGACGGAGATATCTGTTACAAATTTGTAACGTGTCAGATAAGAGGGATAAGATAAAAGCAAAGCTCGTAGGTACTAGGAAAACGACTGTTCTATCTAACTGAAGTTATTTGACCAAATACGCACTCAAATCACATCGACGCAACTTTTATGAAAACAGTCTTATTATCAGAATAACACAAATCTTTAATCATACAAGAATCTTTGATCATATGTTGACACCACACATTCATACAAGCAGTTGGTCTGTTCAGTGGATTTGTGGCTTCTTAAGAAATACTCTATGCTACCCACTAAATTACAGTCTGTTTCATTATGATTAGCTAAGTAAGTGAGGAAAATACTTTTGCTCATCAGTAAACTATTTGAAGACAAAAAAAATAGTACGAAGTGATAACAAGGTAATAAAAACATAGCTTTCTCGTTAAGGAACGAGTATTTGCTAAAGCATATTGTCACGAGATGACTCGCCAACTGTGACAATACGCTCTCTTGTAAGTGATCGAAAAACTACATAAAACAACAAAGAAATAGAGTAATGTACTCCCTATGATCCAATCCAATGTTTACATGCACTATTTGAAGTCATCTTCAATTCCGTGCAACAGTCATCAGTGCAGCTACCACGCAAGTACGCAACCCACAATAGAGTCACAGTTCAAGAAACTTTCTAGCTGCGCAATCATCGACGAGGAAACCATAAAATTGCTGAATATGAAATGCTGCAGAACATATGCCTATTTTGAGTTCAGCTATAGACAGTGAATTACGGAGTATTTATTAACAAAACATTGCATCAAAATTTGAAATGAACGGAACCAATAAACCTTCATGAGACAGACTCGTGAGCAAGAACAATCCTTTCACCCCAGAATTCGGAGGATCTCACATCTGAAACTGCCACACTATTTTGTTGAAAATGGAATCAGATTCGCCTTTCATCAAGCTCGAGATACAAGGCTTTAGGTTATTACCACGGTGGCAAAGCAAGCAAGCCTTATCGGCTCAACGCTGCCTAACCAATGGCAGACAACACTGTGTCACCGTGCACTGTATCTCAAACGCCTGACTGACAACTACTAAAGCGTTGATCTTTTGGACTGAAATGCGATAAACTGAACTGGAAAGCTGAAATGAACGGGATTAAACTGTAAAGAGACTCCAATGAAGTGAAGTAAGCTGAATTACAACCCAACTGTAGCCACATTTTGAATCATCATATCCGACAAAACTAACCAGCGACTAAGTTACGGTAGGAAAAAAAAAACAAAACTCTTTGGTTAAGAAAGTGGCTCAGATTCGCCTTTTATCAAGTACGAGACGACAGGGGTATTAGGTTATTGCCATGGCGACAAAGCAAGCAAACCTCGTGGCGAGGTTTGCCGCTGCCAAGCCAATGGCAAAGAACACTGTACCCTGTTTCTGCAACACTTGATGACCACCACTGGTAGCCATATTTTTGCATCATCACAGCCAACATATACCATTTTTATTCAAAGAATTTCGGATAAACTGAATGAATATGCCCTTATCGAATTTATGAGTATATACATTAAGAATGTCGAATTTTTATAATTTTTGTTACTGTAAAACGAATTATACTGACGGTATAAAATGTATCTCGACAAATGTGAAAAAGAAAATGTGTCCTTTGGATTTAAACGGAGAGAGTAACTATGTGTGTACAGTAAACAACATTCAACACTCGAATATGGGGCATGGGAAACAGATTAACATGATAAATGTTCGCAAGATAGCTAATATCTTCGTCTTTTACGTTTCTTTCTGTTTCAATAAAATACTCGTCACAAATCTTAAAAAACAGGAAGAAACATAAAAGACGGGGGAGTAAAAATGGGTTGAATGAAGAAGCTATGAACAAGAGATACCATGGCAGTCGAAGAAGGGGGTGAAAATGGGGAGGCGATGAAATGAGAAAGTTGGGCAGCAATGAAGAGTGAAATGGCGGTGACACAAAATGCCCTAATCAAGGGTGGTGGTGGTATTGGACTATTGGGCACGTGAGTCGGTGGGTTGGCATGGTCCAACACGATCAATAGCCCGGTAAGACATGAGTAAACAAGGTTTCTAACTTGATATTGGGTAATGGCCTAATGGGTATCCGGCACAAGGCTACAACTCTACCAACTTCTTATAAAGTTACGAGTTTGGGTTTGGGTTTGGGTTTGGGTTTGGGTTTGGGTTTTTTCGTCATTGGACTTCTAGGTTTAATGAAATTTATCTCTCTCTGATATACTGTACATGGGAAGTCGTATTTATATCGTATAGATTGTTGCATCGTGCATGAGGCACAAATTAGATCGAGAAAACAGCAGCTTCAAGTTTTAAAATGTAAGGGGTTGTTTGGTTTGGAAGAGAAATTGTAGTTCATGAGAAGTAATTATTTCCATGATTATGCATTTCACGTGGATTGGGAAAAATTGTTTGATTGAGAATGTTCCAACTTATTTAGGGCCCTAGATAAGCAACTTTCCCTGTTGAGGATGACAACCGACTATCAATTTGCGTAGGACTTTCCATATTTGATTCAATAATTTGTCTATAAGAGTCGAGGTGTTTTTTTTTAAATGAAACCCAAGGGGTATTACTTCATAAATGATAAATAAGATATTACATCCACGTTCGCAGAATGGGGAAGAGTTCCCGACCACTAGGATTTACCATCTACTCTAGGCGAGATATGAGCTAAAGCATGTGTCACATACTCGTAGTTATTTACACGACTCGTATGAGTTGCCCACTTCATGGGCGCCTCTGATCTCCTTACTTGGATAACAAACTAACTTACATAGAATACATTCTTTATTCTACGCAATCTACCCTTTTCTGTCGATTTTGTAGGCTAATAAGCCAATTTCGTTTAACAATATCAAACAAAACCAATTACTTCTAGAAGAAACATTACTCTGTCTCACTCATTTGTTTCTTTTTATATTTACTGTGAAAAATATTTTAATAAAAAGTAAATAAATGAACGAAACAGCATCACATAGTGAACCGATTTCACTTTGTTGATTTTCGGGTTCTATCAAAACGGGTTTCGTGCAAATGTGACTACTCGGACCAAATCTTGCCATTTGGGTAAAAAAACATACGCACCAAGGTGTCAATCCTCAAAGGGTGCTCCATCAAAATCCCCAATTCCCGGTGATCATCTCATAACCCTAAACCCCCAATCCCAGATCTATCTACCTCTACTCAATTCCATTGCAATTAGATCCAAACACTTCACTCAATTCCTCACAGTTCTCGCCGAATTCCCCAATTTCTAGGGTTAGGGTTACACACCGCATTGCGATTCAATCAATTCGATTGTATAACCGTCAATGAGGAGCGCTCAGTCGTCATACAGAGATCGGACGCAGGAGTTTCAGAGCATTGCGGAGAGGCTCAAGAAATCGTCGTCTTCGCCATTACAATCGTCGCAAAATGGGCCGAGTAGTAGTACCGGTGTTTCGCAGCCCGGTAATGGATCTAGATCCGCTATTCAATCCGAGTTCAATAAACGGGCTTCCAAGATCGGGCTTGGTATCCATCAGACTTCCCAGAAGCTCGCCAAACTCGCGAAATGTGAGTTTTAACTTTGTTGCGTTATGAATTTATCCCTCTTTTGATTATTCTGCTTGTGTTTTTCTTGGGTTAATCGTTGATGTTCTTGATGTATTTTCGTCTGGATGTCGGTTGATGACCCGAATTGTCAGTTGATTGAGTACATGTAACATTGTGTATGTTGTGAGGGTGAGATCTTGAGCTAGCTATGTCTCCGGTGTCTTCTTTCAATGAATTGATATAGACGTGACAGTATGTTGACAGAATCTTGATCGCGCGTTGGCAATTGCTGTAATTAGTTAGGTTGATCGGTATTCGTCGCTTTGCGACTTGGCCGATAGAACAATTAGGGATGTGACCGCAATAGTTTCATGCTTCTATGTGGTTTATAATGTGGGTTTTTGGGAGGGTGTTGATTGGTGTTGTAATGGCGGCATTTTGAGCGAATAGGCATACCGCACCCCTTCGGATGATGTTTGTGATATGGATTCAGTGCTCAGATTTATGGCTCCATCATTGGTTGGATGTGGTTTATAATGTGGGTTTTTAGGAGGGCGTTGATTTGTGTCGTAACGGCATCATTTTGAGCAAATAGGCATACCATGCCCTTTTGGACGATGTTTGTGATATGTGTTCAGTGCTCAACATCGCTTCATCGTTGGTTGGACGTGGTAAGGTCATGATTATTGGGTTTCGATTTGGATAACTTATGATTGAGTGAGTAGATGTTATGAAGTACCTTCATTCTTAATTAGCGATTTTCTAAAGGGAATGGAATTGGTGAGAATAACATCGTAGGAGGCTTTAGAATGAGGCTTCACATTTTTAGGTAGTTCTTTATAATCTGTTGGAGGGATATTGGGCTAATCTAGACAGGTTTATTGTATCCTATGTGTGAATGAGATCTTTTTGTTGTTTCAGTATTTCTGAAAGTTTAGCTGTGGTTCTACAGCTCAACATTTGTAACAAAAGTGTCACAAATACTGATAATTATGAGTAATACTTTTGAACCGCAGTTTAACTCAACTTCTGGGCAGTCTCATGACAGTATAAGAGAAAGCTAAGCATTCTGTTAAGACTATCAGTACGGTCATAGATTGAATGCACAGCGGTTCTGAAGTGTGAATTATCTGTATTTGTTAACTCTTTTTACAGAATGTTGTTAGTCTCTCTTGACCAGAAGATTGCTAATGTAGCTTAGCCATTTCTGAGTTGCACTCCCAATACAGTTTGTGTAATTCTATTTAGAAAATATCATGGAACATAAACTGTCGGTTGATAACGATGTAAATTATGTTTTTGGTGCTGTTTTTAAGTACTCCCTCCGATTTTTTATATAAGTAGTTTTAGTTTAACGAGATAAGCCTTTGACTTTCAATTATATAAAAAAATACATTGAAAAAAATTATGAAAGTTATATCATTAGATTCGTCATGAAAATTGCTTTCATATGAGTATACATTTGATATTGTTTACTTGATAATTTTTAGAGATATTGAAGAGAGAAGTACACTTCTCGAAAAGTGAGAAATACCTATATAGAAAATCGGAGGGAGTATTTCTTATATTTGACCCATAAATTGGTGATGTGCAGTGGCAAAGAGGACGTCTGTCTTTGATGATCCAACTGTTGAAATTCAGGAATTAACTGCCGTTATCAAGCAGGACATTACTGCTCTTAATTCAGCTGTAATAGACCTGCAGCTGGTATGCAACACACAAAATGAAAGTGGGAGCTTCTCCAGTGATACCTCAAGTCATTCCACTACAGTTGTTGATAACCTTAAGAATCGCCTAATGACTGCAACAAAGGAATTCAAAGAAGTTCTTACTATGCGTACTGAGGTATGTTAGACCATTGTTGAATTTTGCTTACTCTTCCCTCCTTTCGTTTTTTCTTCTTTATTTAACACTTGTAAGGGTGCGTGCAGAATTTAAAGGTTCACGAGAATAGAAGACAGTTATTTTCCTCTACTGCCACAAAGGAGGCTACTAATCCTTTTGTTCGTCAGCGTCCATTGTCATCCAAGCCAGCAGCCAGTGAATCCCCTGCTCCTCCTCCATGGGCAAATGCAGCATCCTCCTCCTCCTCCACTCTATTTCCAAGGTATATACACGTACCTTTTTCTTATGGATTGTGCATTATGATTTGAGAACCATGATCTTTAGAGACATGTTACCGATAAAAATAAGAGTAAATTAGAAATTACTCCCTTCAAAGATACGTATATTAAAATTTACTCCCTTTTGATTTTTTTTAATATTTTACACCTAAACAGATGTAAAACTTCAAAAATTACTTGCATTTCATATTTCCGAAGATAGGTGTGATTGACTTTGCTTTGAGTATCTAAGATTCTAAGAGTAAATGCGAAGGTTTGTTCTGTTTGTTTTCTCATGCGAGCTTCTTATTGACCGTGCTTTATAAAGCACTTCTGTATAAACTTCCATCCTAGTTGTTCGAATGGAAATCTATGTTTGCTGTTCCACCTCCACCCACACATTACTTTGAGCATTCAGCTTATGACCTACGACTAATATTTTATAGATCAGTGTACCATGCCGCTAATCCTTTAATTTTTCAGAAAACAAGCAGATGGAGAGTCTCAACCATTGTTGCAACAGCAGGGACAACAGCAGCAACAAATGGTTCCACTTCAGGACACATATATGCATAGCAGAGCTGAAGCACTTCAAAATGTTGAATCTACAATTCATGAATTAAGTAATATTTTTACCCAGCTGGCAACCATGGTGTCTCAACAGGGAGAGATTGCAATAAGGTTTGCTGCCACCATTTCTTTCTACATCCTTTTCTCCTTTCCTTTGTAATCATGTAGGACATGATGGCTGGTGAAATGGGCAATTTACTTGCGTGAAGCACATATTTTGGCATATGTGAAACGATTGTTGACTTGGGTTGGACACTTAGATGAATCTTTATCTGAGATGCCTTTCTAATTCTTCTTTTACTTTATAGTGGTGTTCCCATCATTATTTTCGCTCCATGCATCCTTTGCCATACCACGAAGAGCTTGCACTTTTTTTTGTTGTTTATTTTTAAGATTATGGTCATCAGTTAAAACTGCTTTATATGAGTACTTTTTTATTATCCCTGGCCCAAACACTTTCTCTTGATATTTCCATTAACGTGGTCATTACTCTTGCACTTGATATGTCACACAAATGTTTTTGTTTGAGATCATCCATCTACAAAGAAAACTGTGGAGTTTCCTTTCAGGAGGGATCCCATCAAACGTCATCATATATCATGGGCATCTAAGAGTCTAAGTCTCTAAGACCTTATCCGAACTAAAGTTTACTTTAACCGTACTGCTTCACACTTTGAAACTACCCATTTGTTTCTAATTGTGTCATATTACTTGGAATGGCATCATGATATGGGTGTTACTGTCATGAGCAGAATTGATGAGAACATGGAGGACACTCTAGCGAATGTTGATGGCGCACAAAACCAGTTGGTCAGGTATTTCAACAGTATATCCTCAAACAGATGGCTCATGATCAAAATATTTTTTGTGTTGATCGTATTTTTGATGTTCTTCCTCTTTTTTGTCGCGTAATTCTTTAAAAGAACCTTAATCTTGGTATATACATTGGGAACATCTAAATGAACCAAAGGAAGGTTTGTGTTGTAGATTGGAGCACTTTTGCCTCTTACAGTATGTTTTTTTTGGGTATTTTGGGGGAGAGTTGGGTCGTTGGCGTGTTTAAAAATAGGCAATTTTATTCGAGGGGACACGGTTATATTGTATCTCATGGTTATTGTAAACTATTCATAGTATTAACACAAATAGCTGATATATTTCCGTTTTGTCTCTGTTTCCCGAATTCATTCTTTCTTCGTTTGCAGCAATGGGAAGTAGCTATAGAAAAAACCCGTATCAATTCTAAGTTGCATCTTTTCGTGATTTTGGAATGATCATTGCGTGAGCTGTGAGGCTGAGGCATGCTGATTGCTCACCTCATCCCTTTGACGAAAACTTGAATGCCGAAAAAAACGGAGTTTTTTTTAGCGCGGTGATAGTTGTTCTAATGCATTAATGCTTTTTGTGAAAACTTATCGATAGAATTAGAATGCCTAATAAATATTAGCCATTCTAACTTTATCATTGCGCTTTAGAACAACTATCATCGCGCTTTAGAACAACTATCAGTGTGCTCGAAAATGACCGTTTTTGAAGGTTATTATCCACGTTTTTTTAGTATTTTGGGTCCTGGAATAAAATAGTCCCATAATCGTGCTGGACAAACCCACCCCAAATCCAATGTCTCGGTATAATATGAGGTTCATTTGGATTTCAATGGAGTCTTTATAAAGCCATTTGAATGTCTTTTCTGGCGTGTTGAAATCCGTCGAAACAAGTTCTATATTACATTTTATATTGTGTCTGTTGATTCTAATAATCATTACCAGACATTTAATTTCTATCGACAAGCTTTCGTCAAAAAACATTTGCGTTTCAGAAATATTTCATCGTTATAAAAAATAGCTGAAAATGACTGATTTTGAAGGTTATTATCTTCAAAACCGCTTGTTTTTGATGTTTTTTTTCGAAAAATGTGAGATGTTTTGCTGGTCATTCTAGTAGCATCCGTACGCCATAAAATGTTTATCGGTTGTTAAAATAACACTAAAAGAGTTTAGATTCGAGTATATATATTTAAGTTTTCGCTCAATTCCAACGTGAGTAGAAAGCTAGTCGAATGTCTTTTAAATGTATTTTTTTATGTCGTACGTACCTTCTAATACTGCCGAGCATCTCTACAATGAATAGAGTATTTACCGTGATAATTTAGAAACATTTAATAACCTTCAAAGTCGCCTGTTTTTGATGATTTTTCGAAAAATGTGAGATATTTTACTGGTCATTCTAGTAGGACCCGTAGGCCCTAAATGTTTATAGGTTGTAAAAAAACACTAAAAAAATTTAGATTCGAGTATATATATTTAAGTTTTCGCTTGATTCCAACGTGACTAGAAAGTTAGTCGAATGTCTTTTAAAAGTATTTTTTTTATACCTTACGTACCTTCTAATACTCCCGAGCATGTCTACAATGTTTGGAGTATTTACTGTGATTATTTAAAAACATTTAATTTCGGACAAAATTTGGCCGAAAAACGTGGATAATAACCTTCAAAATCGCTTGTTTTTGATGATTTTTCGAAAAATGTGAGATATTTTGTTGGTCATTCTAGTAGGATCAGTAGGCCAAAAAATAGTTTATTGGTTATTAAAAAACAATAAAAGAGTTTAGATTCGAGTAATATATATTGAAGTTTTCGCTCCATTCCAACGTGAGTAGAAAGGTAGTCGAATGTCTTTTAAATGTATTTTTTTATGCCGTACGTACCTTCTAATACTTCCGAACATGTGTACAATGTATGGAATATTTACTATGATTAATTAAAAATATTTAATTTTGGACCAAATTTGACCAAAAAAACGTGGATAATAACCTTAAAAAATCGCCTGTTTTTGATATTTTTCGAAAAATGTGAGATATTTTGCTGGTCATTTTAGTAGGACCCGTAGGCCATAAAATGTTTATCAGTTGTTAAAAAAACAATAAAAGAGTTTAGATTCGAGTAATATATATTGAAGTTTTCGCTCCATTCCAACGTGAGTAGAAAGGTAGTCGAATGTCTTTTAAATGTATTTTTTTATGCCGTACGTACCTTCTAATACTCCCGAGCGTCTCTATAATGTATAGAGTATTTACAGTGATTATTTAAAAATATTTAATTTTGGGACCAAATTTGGTCGAAAAACATGGATAATAACCTTCAAAATTAAATGTTTTTGATGATTTTTCGAAAAATGTGTGATGTTTTGCTGGTCATTCTAGTAGGACCCGTAGGCCATAAAATGTTTATCAGTTGTTAAAAAACCACTATGAAAGTTTAGATTCGAGTATATATATTTAAGTTTTCGCTCTATTTCAACGTGACTACTGACTAGAAAGCAAGTCGAATTTCTTTTAAATGTATTTTTTTATACCGTACGTACCTTCTAATACTCCCGAGCATGTCTACAATGTATGGAGTATTTACAACGATTGTTTACAAATATTTAATTTTGGGATCAAATTTCGCCGAAAAACGTGGATAATAACCTTCAAAATCGCCTGTTTTTAATGATTTTTCGAAAAATGTGAGATATTTTGCTGGTCATTCTAGTAGCACCCGTAGGCAAAAAAATGTTTATCGGTTGTTAAAAAAACACTAAAAGAGTTTAGATTCGAGTATATATATATATTTAAGTTTTCGCTCGATTCCAACGTGAGTAGAAAGCTAGTGAATGTCTTTTAAATGTATTTTTTTATGCCGTACGTACCTTCTAATACTCCCGAGCATGTCTACAATGTTTGGAGTATTTACTAATTACTATGATTATTTAAAAACATTTAATTTCGGACCAAATTTGGCCGAAAAACGTGGATAATAACCTTCAAAATCGCCTGTTTTTGATGATTTTTCGAAAAATGTGAGATATTCTGCTGCTCATTTTAGAAGGACCCGTAGGCCATAAAATGTTTTTGTGTTGTTAAAAAAACACTAAAAGAGTTTAGGTTCGAGTATATATTTAAGTTTTCGCTCGATTCAAACGTGACTAAAAAGCTAGTCGAATGTCTTTTATATGTATTTTTTTTATATCGTACGTACCTTCTAATACTCCTGAGTATGTCTACAATGTCTGGAGTATTTACTTTGATAATTTGGAAACATTTAATTTCGAACCAAATTTGGCCGAAAAACGTGGATAATAACTTTCAAAATCGTCTGTTTTTGATGATTTTTCGAAAAATGTGAGATATTTTGCTGGTCATTCTAGTTGGACCAATAAGCCATAAAATGTTTATCGGTTGTTAAAAAAACACTAAAAGAGTTTAAATTCGAGTATATATATTTAAGTTTTCGCTCGATTCCGACGTGACAAGAAAGCTAGTCGAATGTATTTTTTTTATACCGTACGTACCTTCTAATACTCCCGAGCATGTCTACAATGCATGAAATATTTGCTATGATAATTTAAAAACATTTAATTTCGGGATCAAATTTCCCGAAAAACGTAGATAATAACCTTCAAAATCGCTTGTTTTTGATGATTTTTCGAAAAAAGTGAGATATTGTTTTGGTCATTCTAGTAGGACTTGTAGCCTGTAGGCCATAAAATGTTTATCGATTAAAAAAAAACATTAAAAGAGTTTAGATTCGAGTATATATTTAAGCTTTCGCCCTATTCCAACGTGACTAGAAAGCTAGTCGAATTTCTTTTCAATGTATTTATTGTATACCGTAGGTACCTTTTATTATTCCCGAGCATGTCTACAATGTCTGGAGTATTTACTGTGATAATATGAAAACATTTAATTTCGGACCAAATTTGGCCGAAAAACGTGGATAATAACCTTCAAAATCGTCTGTTTTTGATGATTTTTCGAAAAATGTGAGATATTTTGTTGGTCATTTTAGTAGGACCCGTCGACCATAAAATGTTAATCGGTTGTTAACAAAACACTAAAAGAGTTTAGATTAGAGTATATATTGAAGTTTTCGCCCGATTCCAACGTGATTAGAAAAGTAGTCGAATGTCTTTTAAATTTATTTATTTTATACCGTGTGTACCTTTTATTACTTCCGAGCATGTCTACAATATCTGGAGTATTTACTGTGATAATTTGGAAACATTTAATTTCGAACCAAATTTGGCCGAAAAACGTGGATAATAACCTTTAAAATCGCTTGTTTTTGATGATTTTTCGAAAAATGTGACATATTTTACTGGTCATTCTAGTAGGACCCGTAGGCCATAAAATATTTATCGGTTGTTAAAAAAACACTAAAAGAGTTTAGATTCGAGTATATATTTAAGTTTTCTCTTGATTCCAACGTGACTAGAAATCTAGGCGAATGTCTTTTATATGTATTTATTTTATACCCTACGTGCCTTCTAATACTCCCGAGCAAGTCTACAATGTATGGAGTATTTACGGTGATTATTTAAAAATATTTAATTTCGGGACCAAATGTGGTCGAAAAACGTGGATAATAACCTTCAAAATCGCCTGTTTTTGATGATTTTTCGAAAAATGTGAGATATTCTGCTGCTCATTTTAGAAGGATACGTAGGCCATAAAATGTTTTTGTGTTGTTAAAAAAACACTAAAAGAGTTTAGATTCGAGTATATATTAAAGTTTTCGCTCGATTCAAACGTGACTAGAAAGCTAGTCGAATGTCTTTTATATGTATTTTGTTTATATCGTACGTACCTTCTAATACTCCCGAGTATGTCTACAATGTATGGAGTATTTACGGTGATTATTTAAAAACATTTAATTTCGGGACCAAATTTGGCCGAAAAACGTAGATAATAACCTTCAAAATCGCCTGTTTTTGATGATTTTTCGAAAAATGTGAGATATTTTGCTAGTCATTCTAGTAGGACCCGTAGGCCATAAAATATTTATCGGTTGTTAACAAAACACTAAAAGAGTTTAGATTCGAGTATATATTTAAGCTTTCGCTCGATTCCAACGTGAGTAGAAAGCTAGTCGAATGTCTTTTAAATGTATTTATTTTATACCGTACGTATCTTCTAATACTCCCGAGCATGTCTACAATATCTGGAGTATTTTACTGTGATAATTTAGAAACATTTAATTTCGGACCAAATTTGGCCGAAAAACGTGGATAATAACCTTCAAAGTCGCCTGTTTTTGATGATTTTTCGAAAAATTTGAGATATTTTACTGGTCATTCTAGTAGGACCCGTAGGCCCTAAAATGTTTATCGGTTGTAAAAAAACACTAAAAAAATTTAGATTCGAGTATATATATTTAAGTTTTCGCTTGATTCCAATGTGACTAGAAAGTTAGTCGAATGTCTTTTAAAAGTATTTTTTTTATACCGTACGTACCTTCTAATACTCCCGAGCATGTCTACAATGTTTGGAGTATTTACTGTGATTATTTAAAAACATTTAATTTCGGACAAAATTTGGCCGAAAAACGTGGATAATAACCTTCAACGTGATGTAAGGGGGATCGAGAATCGATGAAATTCTTGTGGAGTGCTTTTGCTACCTTTAGTAGGGCCTCGGGTCTGAGCTTAAGTGTGGGTAAGTCTCATGCTTATTTTGCAGGGGTGGATGAGGACAGGAAGGCTGCGATTCTTCAGCTCTCGGGTTGCGTCGAAGGTACGTTTCCTTTTCGGTATCTTGGGGTACCTATCCAAAGTACTCGTTTAGGTAAGCTTGTTTGTTTAAAATTGATAGCCCGTATTATATCGAGGATCTCTGGTATTGGAGCCCGTATGCTGTCTTATGCTGGGAGACTGACTCTGGTTCAATCTGTTCTGTCTCAACTGCATAATCATTGGGCAATGATTTTTATCATTCCTAAGTTTATCATGGCTCGAATTATTTCACTATGTCGTAATTCTTATGGGAAGGAGGTGTAGAAGGAAATAATCGAGCTTTGGTTAGTTGGGAAAAAATTTGTCGGCCTAAAGATGAAGGAGGTTTGGGAATTAGGGATCTGTATATCTGGAATGAAGCAGCTGTGGCGAAGCTTGCTTCGTGGGTGTTGATCAGCCGGAACAGTTGTGGGTTCGGTGGGTCAATAGCATTTATCAGAAGGGGGTGGAGTGGTATGATTATCAGCCTCATTCAGATGTTACGTGGGCGTGGAGGAAAATTTGTCAGGCTAAGGAGAAAATAAAGAATATGTTCGTCAATGGTACTTGGCATGGAGCGGAATCATGTTTCTCGATTGCGAGGGCCTATCAGGAGTTGAGACCTCGTGACGCGCTGGTTCCTTGGGCGAGACTAGTGTGGAGCGCGTGGAGTGTTCCGAGACATAGCTTCATCTCGTGGCTAGTGTTTCGTGGGGCCCTTAATACGAGGAAAAAGCTGTTTAGGATCGGGGTTGCAGATTCGGATCGCTGTTTTATCTGTGAACTGGAAGAAGAGAGTTTAGAACATCTTTTCTTTGGTTGCAGATGGAGTTCCCGGGTGATGGGTCTGTTGAGCAATTGGGTGCGGAAACCACTCCCGTGCATCACGGGGATGGTCTGGGCTACGAAATTACGGGGTTCGAAGTTGCAGTGTAATGTGCTTCGAGCGATGATCAATGCGACTATTTACCATATTTGGAGACAGAGGAATTCTTGCAGAATTGATGAAGTGGTGCGACATCCACGGGAGATAGTCAAATTGATCGTGTCGGACGTTAAGAATAGGATTTTGTGTAAGATTAAATACCCTGTAACTGCTAAGGATGCTAAATGGCTACATAATTTGATGTAGTCATTGTTCTTTTGTTTTTGTTGTTCCCTTTTATATATATACTTACCTTTTACAAAAAAAAAAAAAAAAACCTTCAAAGTCGCCTGTTTTTGATGATTTTTCGAAAAATGTGAGATATTTTACTGGTCATTCTAGTACGACCCGTAGGCCATAAAATGTTTATCGGTTGTAAAAAAAACACTAAAAAAATCTAGATTTGTGTATATATATTTAAGTTTTCGCTTGATTCCAACGTGAGTAGAAAGGTAGTCGAATGTCTTTTAAATGTATTTTTTTATGCCGTACGTACCTTCTAATACTTCCGAACATGTGTACAATGTATGGAATATTTACTATGATTAATTAAAAATATTTAATTTTGGACCAAATTTGACCAAAAAAACGTGGATAATAACCTTAAAAAATCGACTGTTTTTGTTGATTTTTCGAAAAATGTGAGATATTTTGCTGGTCATTTTAGTAGGACCCGTAAGCCATAAAATGTTTATCAGTTGTTAAAAAAACAATAAAAGAGTTTAGATTCGAGTAATATATATTGAAGTTTTCGCTCCATTCCAACTTGAGTAGAAAGGTAGTCAAATGTCTTTTAAATGTATTTTTTTATGCAGTACGTACCTTCTAATACTCCCGAGCGTCTCTATAATGTATAGAGTATTTACAGTGATTATTTAAAAACATTTAATTTTGGGACCAAATTTGGTCGAAAAACGTGGATAATAACCTTCAAAATTACATGTTTTTGATGATTTTTCGAAAAATGTGTGATGTTTTGCTGGTCATTCTAGTAGGACCCGTAGGCCATAAAATGTTTATCGGTTGTTAAAAAACCACTAAAAAAGTTTAGATTCGAGTATATATATTTAAGTTTTCGCTCTATTTCAACGTGACTAGAAAGCAAGTCGAATGTCTTTTAAATGTATCTTTTTATACTGTACGTACCTTCTAATACTCCCGAGCATGTCTACAATGTATGGAGTATTTACAGCGAATGTTTAAAAATATTTAATTTTGGGATCAAATTTGGCTGAAAAACGTGGATAATAACCTTCAAAATTCCACCCCGATGTTTGTTCAAAGTTGATATTCATAAGGCGTATGATAGTGTGGAATGGAGCTTTGTTGATCAAATGTTGAGGGCCTTGAATTTCCCGGATCACTTCCGTGGATTGATCATGGAATGTATTGAGACTGTCTCCTATTCACTTTGTGCTAATGGGGATAATTTCGGTTTCTTTAGGGGCAAAAGGGGTTTGAGACAAGGGGACCCGATATCGCCTTTAATTTTCACGATTTGTATGGAATATTTTTCACGAATCATGTCTTTTGGAATGGGTGACGGAAGATTCAAATATCATCCTAAATGTGGTGCGATGAAACTTAACCACTTGTTGTTTGCGGATGATTTACTCCTTTTTTGTAAAGGGGAGAAGGAATCGATGGAGAATTTATGGCGCGCTTTTGCAATGTTCAGTAGAGCTTCGGGACTTTGCATTAGTGTGGGCAAGTCTCATGCGTATTTTGCTGGTGTTGATAATGACAGGAAGGATGATATTTTGCAATTCTCGGGATGTGTGGAAGGTACGTTACCTTTTAAATATCTTGGATTGCCTATTCAGAGTACTCGCCTAGGAAAGAATGATTGTGATAAATTATTAGCCCGTATTACCTCAAGAATTTCTAGTATTGGGTCTCGGAAATTGTCTTATGCAGGGAGATTGACGTTAGTCCAGTCTGTGCTATCTCAGCTGCATAATTACTGGGCTATGGTTTTTATTATCCCAAAGTTTATTATGGCTCGAATTGGTTCCCTTTGTCGCAACTTTCTTTGGAGTGGGGGTGTTGAAGGGACTAATCGGGCTTTAGTAAGTTGGGAGAAAATGTGTTGTCCTAAAGTGGAAGGGGGTTTGAGGCTTAGGGATTTAGAGAACTGGAATATTGCAGCTGTGGCAAAATTGGCCTCTTGGATATTTGATCAGCCTGACAGATTATGGGTTCGGTGGGTTAATTGTGTTTATCTTAAGAACATAGATTGGCGTGATTACCAGCCTAATACTGATGTCACGTGGGCTTGGAGGAAGATTTGTCAGGCAAAGGAGAAAATTAAGCACATGTTTGAGAATGGGAAGTGGCATGGGTCTTCGTCGACTTACTCGATTTCGTTAGCTTACGATGAAATTAGGGTAAAACGGCCGAAGGTTGATTGGTGGAGATTTGTGTGGAGTGGTTGGAGCATCCCGAAACATAGCTTCATTTCGTGGTTAGTGTTTAGGGAGGCTTTAAACACGAGGAAAAAGCTCATGAGATTTGGAGTAGCGGACTCCAGCCTGTGCTATCTCTGTGAGAGCCATGAGGAGAGCTTGGAGCATCTTTTTTTTTATTGTCGATGGAGTTCGAAAGTAATAGATATTCTGAATCAGTGGGTGAAGCGGAGAATGCCGTGCAGAGGTGCCTTGATTTGGGTGTCTAAGATGAGGGGATCGAAATTACAGTGTAATATTCTCAGAACATTGATCAATGCGACTATTTATTATATTTGGCAACAGAGAAACAGATGCCAGATTGAAGGAGCTTTGCAGCAGCCGCAGAGGACGGCTAATCTTATCAAGATGGATGTACTAAATAGAATTAAGTGTAAAATTAAACATCCAATTAGTGCTAAAGATGCTAGATGGTTACATAATTTGATGTAACCATTCCCCTTGTACATTGACTACACGTTTTATATATACAATTACCTTTTACCCAAAAAAAAAAAAACCTTCAAAATCGCCTGTTTTTAATGATTTTTCGAAAAATGTGAGATATTTTGCTGGTCATTCTAGTAGCACCCGTAGGTCAAAAAATGTTTATCGGTTGTTAAAAAAACACTAAAAGAGTTTAGATTCGAGTATATATATTTAAGTTTTCGCTCGATTCCAACGTGAGTAGAAAGCTAGTGAATGTCTTTTAAATGTATTTTTTTATGTCGTACGTACCTTCTAATACTCCCGAGCATGTCTACAATGTATGGAGTATTTACTAATTACTATGATTATTTAAAAACATTTAATTTCGGACCAAATTTGGCCGAAAAACGTGGATAATAACCTTCAAAATCGCCTGTTTTTGATGATTTTTCGAAAAATGTGAGATATTCTGCTGCTCATTTTAGAAGGATCCGTAGGCCATAAAATGTTTTTGTGTTGTTAAAAAAACACTAAAAGAGTTTAGATTCGAGTATATATTTAAGTTTTCGCTCGATTCAAACGTGACTAGAAAGCTAGTCGAATGTCTTTTATATGTATTTTGTTTATATCGTACGTACCTTCTAATACTCCCGAGTATGTCTACAATGTATGGAGTATTTACTTTGATAATTTGGAAACATTTAATTTCGAACCAAATTTGGCCGAAAAACGTGGATAATAACTTTCAAAATCGTCTATTTTTGATGATTTTTCGAAAAATGTGAGATATTTTGCTGGTCATTCTAGTTGGACCAGTAAGCCATAAAATGTTTATCGGTTGTTAAAAAAAACTAAAAGAGTTTAAATTCGAGTATATATATTTAAGTTTTCGCTCGATTCCGACGTGACTAGAAAGCTTGTCGAATGTATTTTTTTTTATACCGTACGTACCTTCTAATACTCCCGAGCATGTCTACAATGTATGAAGTATTTGCTATGATAATTTAAAAACATTTAATTTCGGGATCAAATTTCCCGAAAAACGTAGATAATAACCTTCAAAATCGCTTGTTTTTGATGATTTTTCGAAAAAAGTGAGATATTGTTTTGGTCATTCTAGTAGGACTTGTAGCCTGTAGGCCATAAAATGTTTATCGATTAAAAAAAAAAACATTAAAAGAGTTTAGATTCGAGTATATATTTAAGTTTTCGCCCTATTCCAACGTGACTAGAAAGTTAGTCGAATTTCTTTTCAATGTATTTATTGTATACCGTAGGTACCTTTTATTATTCCCGAGCATGTCTACAATGTCTGGAGTATTTACTGTGATAATATGAAAACATTTAATTTCGAACCAAATTTGGCCGAAAAACGTGGATAATAACATTCAAAACCGCCTGTTTTTGATGATTTTTCGAAAAATGTGAGATATCCACGTTTTTTTGGCATTTCGGGTCTCGGAATAAAATGTTTCCATAATCGCGCGGAACAAACTCCACACCAAATACAATTTTCTGGTCTAAAATGGAGTTTTTTAAAAGGCCATTCGAATTCCTTTTGAGATGTGTTGAAATCCGTCGAAACAAGTTCTATATATTACATTTTACATCGTGTCTGTGGACTGTGGGTTCTAATAATCATTACTAGGCATTTTAATTCTATCGACAAGTTTTGTCAAAAAACATTCGCGTCTGAGAAAAAATTTCATCGCTACAAAAAATAGCTGAAAATGGCCGATTTTGAAGGTTATTATCCACGTTTTTTTGGCATTTTGGGTCCCGGAATAAAATTGTCCCATAATTGCGCTGGACAGACTCCACACCAAAGACAATATCCCGGTGTAATATGAGGCTCATTTGGATCTCAATCGAGTCTTTAAAGAGCGCCATTTGAATGCCTTTTGAGACGGGTTGGAATCCGTCGAAACAAATTCTATTTTTTATTTTCTATTTTTATATCGTGTCGAAGGGTTTGTATAATTATTATTAGCCTACCACTACATACATAACCACCACAAGTTTCTAAAACCATTTTTTCTGCTATGTTTGTTGTCTCAGCAGAATCATATGACCTTAACTTCCTGCTACTATTAAGTGTCCCTGGTGCATGCTTTTATTGCTCCTCTTCCTCCCACCTTCGACAAATCGAGTCCCATATATACGCATTGCCAAACCCCTCTTGTTCCGAAAACTACATATAACAGACAACAACCAGTTGTTTTTTTTTGTATGTATGTTGCAGGATGTACAACTTTCTTGTGAAATGCATGTTTCGAATTCTGTCAGTCGGGCCTGTCCCAAATCACATCGCGTTCATAATGGATGGAAACCGTAGATTCGCTAAGAAGAAGAATTTAGACGAAAGGGATGGGTACAGGGCAGGATTCTTAGCTCTAATGTTCATGCTGAAGCAATGCTACGAGCTAGGAATAAGGTACATCACAATCTACAGCTTTGCTATCGACAATTTCAGGAGACGACCTGAGGAAGTCAAGAGTATAATGGAGCTAATGCAGGAGAAAGTCGAGGGGTTTCTCGAGTATGAAGGGATGATCACTAAGTACGGTATTAGAGTCATATTCGTAGGTAACTTGGGTTTGTTAAGTGAGTCGCTTAGGGTAGCCGCAGAGAGGGCAATGGAAGCCACGTCGATGAATACTACCACTTTTTTACTCATTTGTGTCGCCTACAGTTCGACAGACGAAATTGTTCGTTCTGTTGAAAACAGCATCAATTCTCATCGTTCTTTCAGTGAGATAACTGAAAGTGATGATTCAAAGCTGACAGATGAGCAAAAAGACGAGTTTTCAAGCGAAATAAGCGAAGAATATGATGATGATGAAAAAAGACAGGAAGAGGAGACTATAAAGTTGAGAGATATAGAGAAGAATTTGTACATGTCGGCTGCAATTGCACCCGAGCCTGATATAGTGATCAGGACGTCGGGTGCAACGAGGCTGAGTAACTTCCTGCTTTGGCAAACCCGAGGCTGTCTGTTGTATTGTCCAGCAGTGTTGTGGCCAGAGCTTAGGTTAAGGCATTTGGTTTGGGCTGTGCTTAAGTTCCAAAGGTGGTACCACTACTTAGAGCAGAAAAGGGAGGATTTATAATCTTGCAAAAATGCAAATCACATATATAAAAAAAATCAGTAACGATCTTGAAATAAAATGAAGACGCGAGTATTTTCTAGGTAATACTCGCGTTTGAGATATGCTATGTTTAACTTCAACCTTTTTGTTTTCCATATAGCAAAAAAGATAAGGAGGTCTAAATAAAATTACTAGGGAGTAAAATTTCTTCAGTCTGAGTCGTAGACGACTTTCACCCCAAGGCTGGACAGGTCTCCGGCTCTTTGCGCTGTAGATCTGACTTCATCACCCGAAGGCTGGACAGGTCTCCGGCTCTTCGCCCTTTAGATCCGACATCTCTAATTTCAATCGTGATGTCAGATAAGTTAAAGCTAGAAATGATTTGATCGACCACTTTGGGGGCGCAGTGGATGTCGATATACTTTGAGTAAATTCGCAGCTTAGAATTGCCGATAAGTTTTGTCCCTGAACCCAAAAAACATCAGACACTTTGCATATAAGAACAGATATAATAAACTGCAATCTTCTTGCAACTAAAACATCAAACCCGTTCGCTGTAATGTCCGCAACTTCTATCTCAAAATTCACGACTGAATATAGTGTTATTGTACAACCAGGTGTATATTTTCCGACACATAAGTATTTTATATACAACAAATATGATAATCGCAGAATGCATGGATGAACGAGTGAACTTTTCATACAAAGGGGATCGATAAATATACGTACCAATAGGAAAAGGGCCTAATAGTGTCCTAATATCGACAACCCTGACCGGCACCCTGGCAGGTCCCAACACCCTGAGGTCCATGCCCTTCGAAATTCGGACAAAATCATCACATACTGCACATCACACACGGTATACAGAGACAAATTAGAGGTAAAAGAATTGAACATTAGCGACGAGATCCGATACTGCACTGCACATCGTAAATAATACTCCATTGCTCCATGTCGAGGTTGTGAGAAAGAAGTTACGAGTAGTACTACCTTTATGCAGTGTTTCAGAAGCCTGGGATGTAATCACGAGTCTCAGGTGTTGTTGTTGATGTTGATGCTGAAGCTCCTCTGCTGATGATTCTGTCTTCGACATTGTAATATGTCGAGGTTGAAGAAAGACACAGTTAGGGTTGGAGGCCAAACAAAATTGCAGGTTAAGTGTTGGAGATGCCGTGAAAGAGATTAACACGAGAGAAAAGTAGGAAGAAAAAGAAGTGTCTTTTTTTTTTCAGGGGAAAAGGTGTCTTATATAGTACTCCGTATAAGCTTTTTTTTTTTTCGAGTCATATTATTACTCTGTTTCATTAAAACTTGACTCGATTTATAAAATTATCGTAAATAATATAAAAAAAATCTAATAAAGAATCTTATAATTATTACTTCGTAGTATAATATAATTCAATATTTAATGAGATAGAATCATTCATCATCTTTAAAAGGGAAAGAAATTTATGAAATAGCACGTGATAAGGAAATATGGGAGATATCACTGAAAATAATGAAAAAGAAAGAATATTTTTTTATATATTATTACCGTATATCACAAATTCTGGTATGAGATGAATTGTGACACTTCTCGTATACTACACGAGAATTGGTTTTAATATTATTTTAATTCTATTCATATGTCTCACGATAAGTTATCGTAAGACGGTCTTAAAGCAAAAACTTTTCGACTAATATTACAGAGTCCAAGTTTAGATAAACTCTAAAAAGTTTAATAGTCCGTATATTTTTTAATTTAAACACATAATATAAAGATTTGTATAAACAAGAGCAATCCTACTACAGTTAAGACTATACCGTAGAAGACCACAAAAATTGCACAAGAGACTATGTGGAATGCGTAGTCATAAGTCTGATAATTTTATCAAAAGACATACTCCCTCCGTTCAAGTCCAAGCTTCCCTTTTGCTTTTTCACGTTTGTTAATGCGCATTTTGCATCGTTAATATCTTTCGTAACATATTAGTAAAACTTATGAAAATTGGATATTAATAATGTACTTTTAAAGACGAATCAAACAAGATCTCACATAGATATATTTTTTCTAATAGATTGTCGTGAATATCGAAAGTTATCTTTGATTGTGAATAGTGTCAAAACAAGGAAGGGGAAGCTTGGACTTGAACGGAGGGAGTCGTTGATCCACTTGATTCCATAATTGATTGATCGACTCAAACATCGCCATAATCGTTCGACTCTAATTGCAGTCTTCCTTCTTTACGTTCATCCCGTAAGCTCATTAATACTCTCTCCGTCCCACTAAGATTGTCTGTATTCCTTTCTGGTTAGATTCTTAAAGATGGTCCTATTTCTCAACTTTTCTTTTTAGTCTATCATATTTTACAATTCAATCCCTAGTTAAAGTATTTATCATTGTGTCATTCAATTAATTCAGACAATTTTTTAATGGGACAATCTTTCCGGCACGGATGGAGTATGAATGTGCACTCCACACTCCTGATTCACATTACTTATAACATCACGAGATTCCGTATGATCCTACTACTATATCTGATTACACTTAAACGGCCCGATGATACTTAGGGATCGTTTGGTTGATCTCTTAAATCATGGGAGCTCCCATGAATTGATAAATTGAGATGCCGTTTGATTGTCACTTCCCCGGAATTGTCCCTTCTTCGAAGTTACTCACCAAGCCCCTAGTAGACTCACGCCTGTGAATAACAGCTGACTTGAGGCGAGAGTAATCCGAATCTCCAATCCGTATAAGTAAGAGTGGGACGTAAAGATCTACGCAGTACGCAGCGCCAAATATTTCATAGCAAAATTCAAATTGTCTTGTCTTGTACGAAAATCCTCAAGCGCGACGTTCTCTTTCTCTCTGCATTTCTCACTTCGCAACATTTCTCTCGTTCTCTCAACTTCAATTTCTTACTCCAGCTACAGGTAGTTTCCTATTGATCGCGCGCTCAATCGCTTACTTCATTTGCAGTATTATTACCGTGATTATTACGTTTGATTGTCTGTTTTCGCATTGAGATTACTTTTACCTGGTAATCACTCCGTAAGATTCTTGATACTTTTGAGATTCTTGAGTAATTAAGATTGTTGATTACTTGATTACAGATTACGGATACTTCGATTGGCTATACTATACGTGTTGTTGTTGTTGTTGTTGTTGATGATTAAGATTGTTCTTGATACTTTTGAGATTCTTGAGTAATTACGATTGTTGATTACAGATTACGGATACTCCGATTGGCTATACTATACGTATTGTTGTTGTTGTTGATTAAGATTGTTCTTGATATTTTCGAGATTCGTAAAACAATTTTGTTGAGGCATTTCGTAAGAATTGATGACTGATATTGATTGCGAAATCTTGAAGAATTCAAGAATCGATGATAATTTGACTTATTTTTCAATTTTTGTTGAGCTCAATAAGTTAGTGTAAGATCATTCGTTCGTTATATGTTTAATCTGTTGCTAAATTGATACTTTTGAGATTCGTAAAACAATTTTGTTGAGGCATTTCGTAAGAATTGATGACTGATATTGATTGCGAAATCTTGAAGAATTCAAGAATCGATGATAATTTGACTTATTTTTCAATTTTTGTTGAGCTCAATGAATTAGTGTAAGATCATTCTTTCGTTATATGTTTAATCTGTTGCTAAATAATCAGGTTAATTTGAGGATTTGATTGATTTTTCATCTCTCTGTTATTTTGTTGTTGTCTTAACTGAATATACACACTGTTAACTGTCATCAAATTTTAGTGTCGAATTGACCGCAGTTTGTTCAAGAATCCTACACACTGATAATGTTGTTGTTGATTAAGATTGTTCTTGAAACTTTCGAGATTCGTAAAACAATTTTGTTGAGGCATTTCGTAAGAATTGATGATCGACGTTGATTGCGAAATCTTGAAGAATCGACGATGATTTGATTTTTTTTTCAATTTTTGTTGAGCTCGATAAATTAGTGTAAGATCATTCGTTCGTCATATGTTTAATTTGTTGCTAAATTATCAGGTTAGTGTAAGATCATTCGTTATACACACTGTTAACTGTCATCAAATTTTAGTGTCAAATTGACCGCAGTTTGTTCAAGAATCCTGCACACTGATAAGCGTGAATAATGGAGTATTTAGTACGGAGTAGTTGATTTGAGCATAAATAGTGAATTATTAGTCATTAATGTAAATTTAATTGTGAACTTTTGCGATTCTTGATTATGACGGTTGATTACGGATACTTTGATTGGTATATAGTGTTGTTGTTGAGTACTGTCAAAGTATGCATTCTATAAAACAATTGATTTGAGTCATTTCGTAAGAATTGGTGATGGATGATCGATGTTTATTGAGGATGATTGAAGAAACGATGATTCTCATAACTGAGCTGAGTACTGATGCATTTACATTCTATAAAACAATTGATTTGAGTCATTTCGTAAGAATTGGTGATGGATGATCGATGTTTATCGAGGATGGTTAAAGAAACGATGATTCTCATTACTGAGCTGAGTGCTGATGTATCTACATTCTATAAAACAATTGATTTGAGTCATTTCGTAAGAATTGGTGATGGATGATCGATGTTTATTGACAATGATTGAAGAAACGATGATTTTCATTATTACTGAGCTGAGTACTGATGTAATTGCATTCTGATGATCAAGTTGCATGCCTAGAATACAGATATAGTTGCTATAGTTATAACGTACTCCAAAATAGAGGTAAAACTGGTGAAAAGAAACTGGCAATTGCAGTGGGTCGCATATATCACGTTGAATCGTTGATGGCTTGCCTTGAACAGATCGTGATTGTATCGCTATCTTGCTGTTGATAGGAGATACATGCTGCTTGATTTTAGGAGTTGTGGTTGGATATGATATATCGTTGATATTTGTTCTGTAATTTGTTCTTTCGTAGTTACAGTAAGGCTTAGTTGATATAGTTTAGAGTGTTCTACATGTATTAATTGATCAGTAATCTCTACTGTATTATTTGAGATAACTGACAACACTATTGTACATGTATCAATATCTTTTAGTTGAACAACAATGGAAGAGATAATCAATAAGCTTTCCGAAAAGTTGGCTGACGAGGCTACACAAACGAGGTCCTTAATCGTTGAAGAGCTCAGCAAAGTGACAGATTTGATCCAAAACTTGGGAGTTAACCTAGTAAAGGTGGCGGCGAAGGTCTGTGATGTCTTCTGTAAAGGACGAATGAGTATTATTACTGTATTAATTAAGTAAGATGTGTGATTTCTGTTTTGTTTTGTTTTGTTTTCAGGACCAATTTGAAAGATATGAGACTGAGGAGATGCTAGGAGAGGGTGCCGGTGGAATGGTTTTCCGAGTGATTGACAGCGAGACTCAGGAGCATTATGCACTGAAAAACATCTACCTTGAGGAAAAAATCATGACCTCGAATGTTGCCAGGGAGATCTCGACTTTGTTAGATGTCAAACATGATAACATTGTGAAGCTTGAGAGAGTGCTTCAGTCGGACAGTGAAGTGTGGCTAATAATGGAATTCGTTAGAGACAATCTGAACGCGATTATACAAGAGGGCAAGTATCGTGAAGAAGAAGTCAAGGTTGTATTCATATTCATTCTTGAATAGTTTTTGTACATACATAGAGTTATACTCCTATTACTCCATGATTTGGATTATAATGTTTAGATTGTTTACAGATATGGCTAAAGGAATTGCTGGAGGCTGTCAACTACTTGCACAGTCACGATCTAATTCATCGTGACTTGAAACCTGAGAACATTCTGATTGACGATAACAGAAGACTTAAATTGGCTGATTTTGGTTCTGTGAAGAAATGTTTTAGCAATTGTGAATGGACTCCAGGGGTAATTGCATTGCATATACTGACTGATATATTCAATATTAAATACTGTAGAATCTATCTTTCAAATAGTACAGTATTATTGTACTGTATTAACTTGACCTGGGGTTTGTTTGTACATTGTAGGTGGTTACACTCTTTTTCAGGGCACCTGAAATCTTGTTGGGTTCACATTCTTATGGGAAACAAATCGATATCTGGGCGATTGGTTGTATTTTTGCAGAGATGGCAGATGGCAAGCCTCTTTTCGGCTCGGCAGGGGATGATGAAATTTCAATCATACAAAACATTTTCAGGTTAATCTACACTAAATTTAATTAATTAAACAGGAAACTATAGTTAATTACTGTATTACTCCTATAGTATTGAAATTAACCAATGCTGTTTATTGTCAACTTTTTCAATCAAGGAAACTTGGCACACCAAAGGAGGGGAGTTTTCTGTTTTCCCTACCTTACTTCCCAAGGGATGCCCCTCAATACCCTGTCCCTGAGGCTGAGGCAAGGGCTCTATAGTCTATTCTATTCTATTAAACAAACGTTCTGCTTAATTGTTTTGTTCTCTGTTTTATAGGCAACTAAGATAACATCAAACCTTGATGCACTTGGCAACGATCTATTGATGGTAATCCTCTTTTATCCCATACATTATAATAAGTACATCAAATGCCTTTTTTTTCTATATATATAATTAACACAAATTCTTGGTTGTGACGGTCGTATATCCGTCAAGTACTTGATAAGTTATACGGAGTAATGCCTAGTTGATAGAATATGATTGTCATTATATAATTATTATTAAGGGTGAATTGATAAGTTATACTTCAAATAAGTTATCGAAACTTTCTAGCTAGATTGATGATTAAATTTGGAATGTTTTGGGCATTGGTAGCTAATGAGGTTGATAAAATGAGAGGGGCCTTTATAATTTGGGTTTATCTTTCAACAAAAATGGTAAAACTAAATTTATGGAAAAGATTTAATTGAGGACCGATACATAGTGCAAAGATGATTCTCAGATTCGGGTAATTGAAGAAGGAAGGTTGTTGGTGAATGATTAAAATTAATTTGAATTAAATTTAGTTTTTTTTTAACGGGATTTGGATTAATGTAGCATTAATTATGAGATAAATTGAATAAATAGGTTATAATTTAATTATCTTAAGACATGAAGTTTGAAAATAAATATTATATGAGGTATAAATTATCGATTTATCCAATTAATTATACTTCTACTTCCTTTTGTTTGTTTGTTCAGAGTATGCTTGAAATGGATCCAATGAAGAGGATAACTGCTGAAGATGCTCTCAATCATCCTTACTTTCACTGAGAGTCTGAGACTAACTCAAAGTCTCAAATCTTTGGACTCCAATCGGAACATAAACGGATTAGTGTCACCTATGTGACAATCGTTACACGTTTTTTGTGAATACATTTTTTTGTGTGTGACAAACATATTCGTCAAAAACTTGTAACAAATCAAATATCTCACTCACGTGAGTAGTCGAAGACTTGAAGACAAAGATTTGTTACTAATTAGGCATTCTGAATTCATGAACGTAAACTCTTGTTTGTGATGAGTATAAAGAGAAGAATCTACTACTAATCGTCAGGCATTCTAATTTTGTCGTATTTACCCATGTTGAGTAATATTTTACCGATCACATCTTTGTGAACATAAATTTTTGTTTATAACAAGTACTCCGTATTCTATATCACTAAAAAGACGACAATTTATTTTACCCAACATAAATACTAGGCACAAATTTTTACTATCTTTGAATACTTAAAAGTCATCATGGTCTCCTTGAAAACACCAGGACTTATATTTACTACTGCTCTTTTACATGCCCAAGATGACTCTCAGTATGCTACATTCAACTCAGTAGAGTGTAAACTCATAGTATAAATAAGTGGAGGAAACTATTGCAAAACCATCTCTTGTAAAATTACTTACAAATTACAATGTCTCATCTTATGGAGACGGTAAAAGATTGGGGATACGAGTTGTGGAACATCATCATCGATTACATAAAAGCCAAAGCTGAAGCTATTTATCTGAAAGCGGTTGCTGTTTGTTCCCGTCTCAAGGCCTTTTACGATAACTTGTCTGAGTCAGTACAGCGATCAATAGTCCGAGTCGAAACAAAAATGGTTGAAGCATGGAATTTTATCAAGGAATTGCCTTCAAGATGCAAAAAACTTGCTGTGAGTGGGTTCAAGAAGTTGTGTGTCAGCTTGTGTGTCGGCTTGTATGACGGTGTTAAAACCCTGTGCAGCATTGTCGTGAATCTTCCTCGAGTTATTATTCGCAGGTGTTTGGAAAAATGCTCGACTATTTCACTTGAAAGCGTATCAGGCTGGTTGTCGTTCATCACAGAAATGGTTAAATTTGTGGAACAACTTTGTACAGAATACCCGGTTATGAGCAAACCGAGGGTTGTTACCCGTCTACTGATGTTTCTGTTGGAAAAGAAGTATTACTGTATCGAGTTAATTAAGTGTATAATGACCTTTTCTGTTTCGATGAAGAGTGAAGTAGGTTTCGTGCCAGTTTTTGATGCATAAGGTTGCTTGTAGTTGTCAGATTTCAATATGATGATGAATGTTGTTAATCAATGGGTTATTGTGGCTATATTTTGCCTGCAATGTTTTTACTTTTTACAGCAATGTAGTCGATCTTGTAGCTCAGATCATCTTTGTGAATGAACGATCATTGTTGTTGAACTTGTCGTCATACTTGATTTAGTTATTTACCTGGTGAATGCACACAAGTAACACAATATTACCCTTGTTTCGAAAATAGAAACTTGTTTTCGTCTTCATGATCTGTGCATTTGGTTTGGGCTGTGCTTAAGTTCCAAAGGTGGTACCACTACTTGGAGCAGAAAAGGGAGGACTTTAAGCTTGATGATGATCATCATATATATACTCATATATATATATAAGTCGGATTTATTCATCATAATTGTTTTTATCGGAAAAACTTCAAATATTCCGTAATAACTTCCAACTAAAACTTCTGAAATCAATCAACTTTTCTTTGTTTCAAAATCACCGTCTTTAGGAAATCTTTAATTTGTTTTTTTTTTTTTTTTTTACCAATTTTCTACCCCGCACCAAAACTTATAGAGGATCTCGTGAAAAAGGGCATATCATAGAAACCTAAAAAATTATTCGGTACACTCTTGGATAAATACATTGTTACGGAGTATAATGTTACACATCAATATACAATTACCCGACAGTTTTTTTTTTAATGACCAAGGATGTACACAATGTGTATGAAAATCAACATAAATGCCAATTTTTGTATGAGACGGTTTCATGATAAATTTACCAGAAGTATCTTTGAATACTGAAAAGCCATGAGATTCAGTGAGTAGAGTCCTTGAAAACACACCATGAATTACGACGTACTGCTCTTCCACATGCCCAAGAATGACTTATTCAATTCACTCCTCTGAAAAAACAAACACATTAAATTTGTGGAAGATGATAGAAAACCAAAGGAAGTACTATAAATAAGTGGAGAAACTACTGTAAAACCAGGCTATTCAAAACTGCTCATTTGTAACATCTCTTGTAGAATCAAATACAGTTGAAGTCAGGCAAGGAAATCGACAGTCGGAGTCCAAAAAAATGAGCGGAACATGGAGTCGTATCAAGAAAAAAATGAGCGGAACATGGAGTCGTATCAAGGGATTTCTACGAAGATGCACTTCAGTTGCTGCAGATGGGAGTGTCTACTTGTTTAGCTATGTCAGGTTGTTGGGCTGCTTTCTTGCGAGTCGGCTGTTATGTATCATTAGATCAGTACATTCGGCAGTTTATGTTCCGACTAGGAATGCTGTGATCAGGCTACTGATGTCCCCCTCCCCCTGTCAGTACAAATTATGAAAGATTTTGTTTTGTTGTTCTGGATTTGAATGATGTTAAACTGTTTTTTTTTAACTGCTAAATGGAAAAATGTTCCTTCAAATGCTCGACTCCATTCATAGTTTAAACAAGTACTCGTACAAAGTAGTTTAAAGCAGTCGTCTGCGATCAATCAACATCGACAAATGAAGTGCAGTCGATATCTTGTAGAGACAGTCTACCCAAGTAAACTTCACTGATATGCACACTACATAAAGGGAAACACTTCCTGTCTAAACTGTCGTGAATCGCACCCATTCCTGGCACCCATTCACTACGACCCATTCGATCCACATTCATCCTGTTCTGCAATAACGAAACTCTATAAGTAACAGTATCCGTTCTCTCACAGAAATGTGCACGACATGTATACGACGGTTCATCATACGCTAATCTAATCAACGACAACGTCAGAGCAGCATCCACAGGGTTAGGATCAGCAAGATGAGCATCACCCATCCTTTTTACATCCCTTTCAGTCGGAAAATACACTTCCTCATTTCCCTCCGAATCCAAAACTTTCAAATCCTTTGTGTAATGTTTTATTGTCTGGTTTTTCGTGGCGTCATGCTTCTCAGCCAAGGTCAACAGGCAGGAGAATCTCAAATGATAGGTAACAACTGTTTTCACCATCTCGAAATTCCGACAACAAGAGAAGTACTCTAGCCATCTTGTTCCTACTCCTCCATACCACTTAACAATGTCAGCGTCTTCTAATGCTGTTAGTAATGTGATGGGTCTAGGTCGACCCATGTCGTTGGTGAATCCCGCTAACCTCACCGCCTTCCTAACAAGCTCAATGGGTGCCATTACTTTCATACAAAGTTTTGTCAAATCCGAGATTGTCCTCTCGTTATACTTCCTCTCCTCTTCCTCCTCTACTTTCCGTTCCTCGTCTTCCAAGACTTTCCTTAGCTTCATCGGGCTCAGATGCGTGTTAACTTCTTCCTGAAACCTATCATATGCATCGACAAGCTCGTGTGGCAGTTGATCCCTTATTCTTTTCAGGGATAGAAAATCACCGGCTGTTAGAAGCCGATGCCAAACCATCCGTTCGTCTAGTGATCCTAAGAACTCCTGCACTACTTCATTCGCCCAAGTACGAAAAATCTCATCCACTTCATCCTCTATATGATACTCGAACTGAAACCCACCACTTTTCTTTAACTTCTTAAAAACATGGCTAAATATTTTCACACCCAACTTCCTCCTATTCCTCTCCCTCATATTCTTTACCTCTAATGCCCTAACCTCCTTTTGCCTGCGAAACTTCTGCCTCGCCCTCTTCGCCTTTTCCGAGAGAGGAGGCCTCAATACAGACGGAGGAACCGCCTGAAGTTCCATCCCTAAAAAACTAATCTTTTCCGATGTCGCACTATGAATACAACTCCTTAACCTATCCACATTCAAATCCAACTCCGATTCCAGATACTTAGTAACCCAATTCAACAAATCTCTAGTAAACGCTTTCGAGCTCGACGTGATCATCAACATCTCATCTAAATACCTAACAACATACATTTTCACAGGCTTATACATTACAACATGACTCACACCATCAACACCCACAGGATTCGATTCATTCATCCGAAGACGGATCTTCTGCATCTTCTTATCAAACCCATTCAAGTAAATGTTCAACAAAACACCACACAACCCACATTCTTGAGGCAACCCTTTCCCCAATTCACCACTACCCAATTCAATTCTCACCACATTACACTCAAACAACCTCTCAATCAAACCAACAAACAGTTCATCATCGATTCGGAACCGAATCATGGAACACAACCTACCTACATGTCTACAATCAAAAACATTTTTATCATCAAACACAATATTAAACCACCAAACAGGGGATTCTATGGAGTTTTTCAAGTACCTAACTGCAGTATGTCGGCCTAATCCTTCTCGGCCGCCGTAACAAAATGTCGTAAACCCGCCATCATAGATCACATCAAGAACCAATCTTAGAGCCTCAATCACAACCTTAAGCTTCAAATTAGGCAAAACTAGGGAGTACCCATTTTTAATCACCCCGTTTCTACCCGGGTCGAGCGCAACGCAGCATGATTTCGGGTCGAATTCGTTGTGGGTGAGTTGGTGCGCGAGTTGGAGAAGGTCGAAGCGAGTGGAGACCGAGTCGAGGGTGAGTTCGTGCGGGCGAGTTGGGGAAGTGAGATTTTGGGCGGCGGTGAGGAGGATTGAGGGTGAAGCGACGACGTTGTGGAGGAGATTGGAGAATTTGCCATTGTTGAAGTTGGAATTGATTAGGGTTTTGATTTGGGGTTTTGTTAGGGTTTTAGGGTTTGAATTGAAATTGAAATTCGAATCGGAATCGGAATAATTTGGGAGAGAAAGGGTTGAATGAAGAAGGAAGAAGGTCTGAGGGATGATTTGACGAAGAAAGTTTGTTGCTTTTGTTCTGGTTAATACAATGAGCATTATTCAATCACAAGGACGAAGACAGTAGAATAACACAAGGTGTTTGTGTTTATGTTTATGTTTGTGTTTGTGTTTGAGTTGCAGTAGCCAGTAGATCAGCTAATTCGGGTCGGGCCAAGTTCCACGGCACGACTCAGCCCAACGGGTCTCGAATCACCAGACACGAGGCACGACCCAACTCGATTCTTGGCACGAAAAAACGGCTATTTGGCCGTTGAACGGTTGAAGTTACAGCATCTCCAACACTTAAGTATTTAAACCTGCAATTTCGGCCTCCAGCCCTAATTGTGTCTGCCTTCAACCTCGACATAATACGATGTCGAAGACAGAATCATCAGCAGAGGAGCTTCAACATCAACAACAACAACACATGAGACTCGCGATTACATCCCAGGCTTCTGAAACACTGGATAAAGGTAGTACCTTTCGATGTGCAGTATCGTATGATTCGTATCTCGTCGCTAAAGTTCAATTCTTTTACCCCTAATTTTTCTGTGTAAACCGTGGGTGATGTGCAGTATGCGATGATTTTGTCCGAATTTCGAAGGGCATGAACCTCAGGGTCTTGGGACCTGCCAGGATCCCGGTCAGGGTTGTCGATATTAGGACACTATTAGGCCCTTTTCCTGTTGGTACGTATATTTATCGATCCCTGCAACAATTCCCTTAAAGATTGCAGTTTATTATATCTGTTCTTATATGCAAAGTGTCTGATGTTTTTGGTTCAGGGACGAAACTTATTGGCAATTATAAGTTGCGAATTTACTCAAAGTATATCGACATCCACTGTGCCCCCAAAGTGGTCGATCAGATCGTTTCTAGCTTTAACTTATCTGACATCACGATTGAGATTAGAGATGTCGGATCCAAAGGGCGAAGAGCCGGAGACCACCTGTCCAGCCTTCGGGTGATGAAGTCAGATCTACAGCGCAAAGAGCTCGAGACCTGTGCAGCCTTGGGGTGAAAGTCGTCTACGACTCAGATTGAAGAAATTTTACTCCCTAGTAATTTTAATTTATTTTAGTTAGATCTCTTTATTCTAGTTGATCACACGATTAAAGCGATAAAACATGTGATGCGATAAGATAAATAAATCATACTCCTGATTAACAACGATGTGTAATCAATAAAAGACGAATCTTGTAACAGCTACTGCGATTTATTGTTTTGATTTCGATGTTGCACTACCCAGAAGGCCAGAACCACGACGTCGAGCTGCAATCCATATTTCGGGAAAAATAAAAATAAAAAAAAGTCAAAGATATCTCGGCTTGGTTTCTGAGGTTTGACTCGGCTCGACCGGGTTTGACCAAGCATTATTTCGGGGACAATTTGAGTCTCACAGTCGAAATCAGCCCTACTCTATGACGGCATGAGCATGACAATTCGACTAGGACCGTCTAGATATTGAATTAATATTTCCGTTTGATGTTAACAATCAAACTATGGAATCGAAGAAGTTTGGAAATTTCACAACATACATAAAGTCGTTATCATTTTTGGCTGGTATAGATTATACTAGTAGTTAGTACTCATTGTCTCATTGTTGAAGCATGAGATCCCAATCGCTATATAGAGATAAATTAATGGAGGGTAAAGCAAGGCCGGTCACAAATATCTATAAGCGTGCTTGACGATCACCAGAAAACCATGATAACCAAACAAACATGTCCGCATGTTCTCAGGAGTCGTACTTACAATTACTAACGTTTATCCACTGGATACACGTTAATACTAACAATACACGAGAAATTAAAATATTAACTCATATTTATCATACTTAGACAATACACGTATTAGTATTAAGGTAACATTTATTTTAAATAGCTTATTAACGTGTGTTCTGTGGATACATATTAAAAAAATCGTTAAAGATGAGCGATAAGCAACCTAATTAATAAGCAGCTTCCAGGAAAGTGCATTCTTTCCATTGCATTGCCGTGACAATTGGGGTCATTTCTTTTTCAATTTATTAATGATTTTGCTTCTCTATTCTTCTACTCTTTGTACACAATGTACAGATCAACGCTTCATTATTTTCATACGGAGTACTGCGTATATTTGTTTACACAAAGAAACGAAATGTCTTCCGTTTATTTAAAAGTTATAACGTAATTAATCATTCACATCAACCTAAGACCGAATAATAATAATACAAGTCCTTCAAGGATGGTCATGGTCCCCTAAATATATGGGCCAATGATAGACCGAATAATAAACCGCATCAATTTAGCTATGAAATGTTACGTTTAGTCAGGGGAAAATAAGATTATACACTTGGTTGTACGATGATATTGTACAATCAAGGCAAAGTTGTTGAGCTTTTGTATATATTTACTGGGCTTATACAAGTTTCTGGATTGAGGGGTAAGTTTTTGAGGTTAAATATTTATGTGATTTGACTCGACAGCTTTACGCTAAAGTCCAGAAAGTTTACAGTCAAACTCAAAACCTTTGTAATAATAAAGCTAATTTAAAAGGAATGAAAAAACGAAGAAACATCTCAAATATAGTTGATCACCAAGCTTAACTTCGTGGTTACGGTTAGACCCAAAATTATAAACCTCGTTTCCGCTAAGACATTGGCCAAGGAAGACGGATCAACACCTAAAAACTCTCAAATCTCGATAGATCCAATGCAGCACGCATAAAGATTGATCCGTGCAAAAAACTTGTCGCCTATACTTCTGACTTGGTGCCCGTGGTTTAAGACCAACCTAATCGGATTGGGTCAGCAGCATTATATTACCAGAAGTACTGACTCTACTATGTCCAGTCCAGTCCAGTTCAGTCGAGGGTGAGATATAGCGGTCATAATCTTCAAACACTATAGATTAAGGAGTACGGAGTATATTTAAATTTTATATTTAATTATTTTGGGGCCAAAAGAGAAGACATGGATCCATGAGACAGAAGTCAGAAGTGGAGAATAATTAGTCCGTTAGCTAGTTATTACTCCCTCCGAGTTCTTATTATTGTCCCAAAAGGTTTTGGGGTGAAAAATAAGGAAAGGAAAATGAGTGGTTGAAAAAAAAAAAAAAAAGGAAGAGAGAGAAATGAGAGAATAATTGTGAACCACAAATTGATGGCCTAAAAAGAAAAGTGGGACAAAAATCAAACTCAACCCAAAAAAAGAAAATGGGACAATAATAGGAACTCAGTATTATTATAGGATAAAAGTAATTAAATTTAAAATAAACGCATAAAGGCAAAAGGGAAGCCACTACTGCATTTACTCCATACTGTTTCGTGAGTAGTAGCGATAATGCAAATAATTTAAGTGTGTCCCGCATACTTACATTGTTTACTTGGTTGCTGCCTTTTTAAGCAGTCATCTTGTGAGTTATTAAAATATTAACTACGAATCAACGAAAAGTGCTTACTCATTTAGATTTTGGTTTTTTAAACGAAGAATTTACATGATCGCATTGTAATATAGGAGATCGAATTCAAACCTAGGACCTAGTCACATTGTAAAATACTTTATATTAGTCAAATGAATATTCTCTGCCTTGATAACCAAACACAAAATTAACCTAAAAATATAGTAATGTGAGTTCTGATTAGATTCATCTCGACAGAATATAAACTTTTATAATTATGTACTCTGTATAATCTAAAATTAACGATATCCGTTTCACAAATTGTGTATTCACAAGTATAATAAAGTGATATGTCGTGTTTGTAATTTTATGGAGAGATTAGTAACTAACTAAATTGTTTTAACATTGACCCAAAAATGACCCGTCATTATACTATTCAACTCAAAGTGACCCAAACACAAAATGACTCAACACATATAGGTCACCCAATAATAAGCCGACTGACCCATGCCCACCTAATTAAGTCATTTTGTCACCCCTCTGGCTTGTATCTACGTTAGATTCATACGAGTTTCACATGAAACATTTATCCACGTGTCGACGCTCATAAATATTTATCCATGTGTCGATGCTCAGAAACATTTATCTGGAGCTCAGAAACATTTATCTACGTGTCGACGCTCACAAACATGGACGGAAATTTGAGTCACTTTTTTCAACACAATGACATATACTCCCTCCGGACACTATTTTTTGCCCCATTTGATTAAAATACTCCTCACAAATATTAGGGTAACGGGGCGAAAAATAATGTCCGGAGGGAGTATATACACAAAGGGAGGTGAGGAATAAACGAAACGAAAGATGGACTTTGAAGGTGTTAATACACTAAAAGTAGCGGTAATTGTACATACTCTAGAATGCCTTTCACGCTTTTCATCCTTCATTCATTTGAAACAAGAAGGGTAGATTATGATCACTTGTCGTCGTTGAACGTTGATTCTGGATTTTATTTGTGGTGGTTAGAGTGTCGTTACTTCTCGGGACACGTCGGATACCATGTCACCATTCACCAATTGCTCTTAATTAATTATTATTATTATTATTATTATTATTATTATTTTATTTTTTTAAACCGGGGCTTGCATTAAAAACGAAACAAATTACAAGAAGTTAGAGGGGAGCCTAGATATTATCTGGGCTCCCACTCCCTTAGTAATTGCAAAACTAATTCTAGTGAAAATATGAACTGCGGCACGCGCTCCAACATCCTGTAACATAGCGAATTTACGAATCCGTTGTAGCAGAGAAACCGACTCCGTGTCGAGCTCGCCGAGAGAGGAGAAGGAGAAAGGAAGGAAACCATACCCAATGGTCGTGCACTTGGCACACTTACGACGAGCAGCATCAGCAACGACCCGTCCGGGCTCAAAAGAAGTCAAGTAATTATTATTATTATTAATAATTGTTTGATTTACTAGGTGAAATTGCTCTTAATTAATTGAACCACGCAGCTATTCACGACTAAGTTCATCTTTGTCGCACACTAGCTATAGCTCATATCTGAAGTGTGCCCGGCCATATCATGTTGGACAGCTACCTTATGGTCGATGTAAGATGTAATTTAGACTTGTATATATCGGGGTATATATATTACGTTTATTCTCTTCATCTATTACATTTGATCGATAATTTGAATTGAGTCAACGTAATCCGAATGTTATGGTAACAAACAAGTCAATATCTCAAAAAAATTGAAACCAAACACTAATGACGAGTCCTGACACGAAATGACCTAACCTGATCCAAAATCTATTCGATTTTCGATACCCACTAACCTGATCCAAAATCAATTCGATTTTCGACACCCAGTCTAAGAATTACTCCGTAGTATTCATGTATGAACATGTGAAAATAAGTGATTTAAATTATAAGTAATGTATGACAAAATGGTCTGATTAAATACGGAGCATTTCTTACAAATTTTCATTTACTTCCAAATGAATTTCAGTCATTTACATTGTTACAGACTTACAGTACTTCGTACCAATCAGCAATAGTGAATCTGCAACAGAACCATCACAGCAATAATAAAATCAATTTATTACTCCCTATATTTTTACTGCATATTTTTAGCAAAACAATTAATATGACTCGCCAACCACCCATCAGAAAATATGAATATGACACAAAAATACAAAAAAGATGATGATAACCGATAACCAATACTCTCCGTTCCAACTAACTGTATACATTTACTTGCCAGTAACTCTCCTGTAAAACCTCTCGTACAAGGATGGTTACAAATTTAGTAACCACCTTTTCTCACGATTGAGACCGTCTCATTCAAGTTTGAATTATGCATGTACGTTGATACTCGTCTTCATTTATCAATGGAGTATAACTGTAAGATCTTGTTTAAATCATCTAATATAGACGAAAGAAAATGAACATCAAGATACGTGCATAGAACAAATATATACAAATGGTTGGAACAGAGAGAATATCGCAATATCACATCCAATATTCATTTCATTTCAGTTTCGCCTTTTCTTTTTTTCGGAAAAAAGAAAAAAATTAATAATACGAAGTACAAATACTCGTATTAGTAGAAGTTGCAGTAGCAGTAGACTACAAACTACGAGAATTTACAAATTCTCACGTGAAACCGTCTCACGATGATCATGATCGCCATTCCAACAATAATACCACCAACCAAACAATTCTCTCTTTTCGAATTAAAAAAAAAAAAAAAAAAAAGAGGAAGAAGACGAAGTTCGTTGGTTTATCCAGGAATAACGTCCATCATACGAGAAAAGTCCTGGAAACAGACGAATCCATCTTTATTAACATCAACACCTTCAATCATCCGCCTGCAATCATCCAACGTGCACCGTCCATCACCGAGTTTGAGGAATCCGTGGTATAGTTCCGTGGCGGAGATCCTGCCGTCGTGATCGGCGTCGAAGAACTCGAACGCGGCGCGAAGTTCGTCTTCCTCATGTGACGTCACCTCGAAGATAGATCCAACGGCTTGGAGTTCGTCTAAGCTGATACAACCGTCGCCGTCACGGTCGATCTCCTTGATCATTTCAGCCAGTTCTTCTTCGGTTAAGGATTTGTTGAAGAGCGGTTTGAGTTCGTAGCGGTCGATTTTACCGTCGCCGTCGCGGTCGATCATGTGGAAGGCGGAGACTACGTCGAATTTGAATAGCGGCGCGGCGGTGGTGGTGGTGGAGTCGGAGTGGCGGCGGATGGCGGCGGAGGTTGAGGAGGAGGTGAAGGTTGAGGAGGAGGATGCGGTGGAGGAGGAGGAGGAGGCGAATGAGGGTGGAGAGGATTTGGAGAGGGTGGATGAGGGTTTTGATTTGGATTTTGATTTGGATTTGGAGAAGATGTGTTTAGGGTTGATGATTGATTTTAAGGTGAGCTTCATGGTGGTTGATGAAGGAAGGAGGAAGAAGAAGAAGAGAGGGGGGGATGAAGATGAAGATGAAGATGAAGGAGAGAGGAAGGAGGAGGAGGAGGGGGTTAAGAAGAGGTGAGAGGGGAGAGGTGGAAGGTAGTTTCCAGGAAACTTCCTTCATTTTTTTTTTCTTTTGATTTGATTTTGATTTTGATTGAAAGAAGTGTCATTACTCAGTCATCTACTCACTCTTCTACTAATACTATTTCCCTTTTCTATCCTTTTTATTTACTCCCTCCCGTCCATTCAATTCTTGACTTGGGAGTTTCACAAGTTTTAAGAAAAGTGGTAAAAGTAAGGGTATTATTGGTAAATCAAATGGTTTTATGGATCCACCAAACCTAAAGTAGGGAAAAAGTAGTGACATTTTGTGTAAATAGAGTAAGGATATAAGGATTATAAGGTAAAGTGTTTTGCCAAAAAGGAAATGTAAAGAATTGATTGGATTGTCCATTTATAGTAAGTGTAAAGAATTGAATGGATGAGAGGGAGTATATCCTTCCATTTATTTTATTAGTCCCTCCGTTTCGTTGTATTGTTTGCATTTTTTTTGGTATTCCCTCCGATTTTTTATTATCTTCCCCTTTGTTTTTTGGAAGAAAATATGGGTGTAGGAATGTATCCTTCAAAATAAAAGAAGGAAGAGAGAGAAATGTAAGGGTGATTCTAGACCACATGTTGATGGCCCAAAATGGAAATAAGGAAGAAATGGTGTTTTAGCCCAATAAGGAAATAGGGAAAATAATAAAAAATCGGAGGGAGTACTATTTATAAGTGAGTGAAATTGTCAATGTAATTTCTACGGAGTACTACCTCCCATTCATTGGATTCCTACCATTTTATTAAAATATACCTCACATATATTCAATAAATGTTAGGAATCCAATGAATGGGAGAGAGTAATATATAAAATAAAATTGTACATTGTAAATATCAAATTTTTATAATTTTTGAAAATAAGTAACTAAAGATATAGACAAGAAAGAACGTGCATTGACGAGTGTGAAAATGTAAAACAAACAATCAAATGGAAAAGAGGGAGTATAAATCATTTCTTTTGACAGGTATATCCGTTACAAATTTGTAACCGGACAAATACGATGCTTCTGGATAAATAAAGACAAATCAAAATGCCCAGTACTAATATTCAATTGGTTTCATTTGTGACGGATATAACAAGTCAAATATTACTCACATGACTAGATAAGATAAAATCAAAATAGCCCGCAAGGGTGTAGCCTAGTGGTTAAAACATGTGGCCACAACCCCATGGGCCTCAGGTTCAAGCCCCTGCAAGAGCGTTCTTGTGGGAGTTGTATGGCCTGAGGCTATGTCATCTAGGCTTTGAGCCTGTCGTCCAAAGGGCGGCTTAAATGGTAGCGGCTGCGGGTCCCTCGTCACCAAAAAAAAAAAGATAAAATCAAAATAAATCGGAAATAGTAACAAATGTTTTATCTTTATATACCAAAATATGACTTGTGTTTCGGTGACGATATGGCGTTACAATTACACTAATAATTTGTGGTAAATATTTAATCCGTTAATCCCTCCATCCCTATCAATTATTGTCCTTTGATTTTGGTACAAAGCTAAGATGAGAGTGTTAATTATAAGATGACAAGTGGATTAAATCAAGTGCGGAATATCAAATTATTTATCAAATATAAATATAAACGGGTTTTCTAACGTGTGTCCACTGGAAACACGTTAATATTCTACTTAATGAAGAAATCAGAACTATATTATCACGATAAATTGAAATATTATAAATTGAAGTACTTCTAACTCTTAATTACCATACATAGACAACCTCATATAATTCATTCATTAATTAATTAACATATTAACGGGTATCTACTGGACACACGTAAACAAAAAAAATCATAAAATAAGAATATGCATTACTTTAATGAGTCATGGATTCTGAGTCATCACTACTACTTTGATTTCCTACCCATTAATATGTGTTGGGCCGTGGAATTTATGCTTTTTTTTTTGTGGAATTTATATAATGAATTGAGTGACTGACTGACTGAATGAATGTATGTGCCCATTTTGTAACATGCTCTGTCTTCCTCTGAATCACGAGTAAAGAATATTTTTGTATCAATTCTTGGTTACCAATTTCCTTGCTTTGCCTTTTCAAATCTATTCATTTAAGATAGATTCTCGTGATTCCTTATCATTTGTCATCCCGTGTATGGTGTGACACATGAATGAGACATAAAAATGGGACGCAGGATCTACAAAGTTAGTTAGTAGATACTGTATTAAACTTAAAAAACGATTCTCCTAATCTGATAATAACAAAATTAGAAAAAATCAAAAGTATAGATACCAAGTACCTCTAGCATATTATTTGATGGTAATATGATTGTAACGTATCTCGATATGACGTGAATTTATAAGTTAACAAGAGTACAAGACCGATTTACCAATTCTTAAAATGAAGAAAATAACAAATGAGTACAATAAAGATGCTCAATTATGAGAATTGATAAAGCTTTAATAATAGTAATAAACAAGGGAATACGACTCTCAATAATAGAGAAAGTCACTTTATTTTCTTGCAATAAATAGCGAATAATAGACAAAGAAAAAGTTTGTATTTCGTTTTAATCAATCTCAATAAAGTACGAGTTTTTGTGTTGTGCATTATATGTATACGGTATTCTATTTATAAGGATAGATTAACTTCTGTATAGGGATGTCAATGGATCAGGTTCGGATAAGGTGGAGTCTTACTTGCATCCAGCCATCTACCACCTGACCCGAACTGGTCCACCCGATCCATCAAGTCACCTGGGTTGGCTTACACTTGCTGGCATTTTAACTCTAAGAGTTAAAGTTAGATCCACCCGACCTAACCCGGGTCTACCCATTAACTCACATGAGTTGAAAAACTACGGTACTGGGGTAACCAGAACACGACCCAAACCCGATTACCACCCCATTTAGACACATACCCGAGTGAAGAGATAGACAAACTCCTCAGAAACTGGCAGCGCCTTGGTGGTTTGGTCGACTAGGACCTCTCATGAAGAAATCCTGTTGTTGACTGTCGAGTATTTCGTCCACCATTTCAGCTGAAGTTGCGAACGACAACTCCTTTGCCTCTTTGTGGAAGTTCTTCATTATGTTACTTCCTCCTGGGAAAACACAACCCGAGGATGTCAACTTTGGCCATTAATTTCGCAAACAAATGTGATTCGATAATGCAAACTTGTGACTTAGGTCCTATTCTTTTGAATTGAAACTGACTGAACTGAACTTAACTGAACTGAAAGTGTCTGAGTGAGTCTGAACTGAATTGAACTAAACAAATGTGGTTCGATAATTATCTTTGTTACGAAGTATTATTTATACCTGCAAGTACGAATCTTTCATTTCCTTTTGCATAGAATTCCAAGTTCAGGGTTTCAAAACTCTCGTCCTGCGATGCTATCATGACTACTGGATGACCAGGAGGAATAACAAATACCATGCCTCTCCTCAGTTCTGAGTTGATTTTCTTGTAACGGATCCGGGTTGATCCGTCTTCTTCATGTGGAGATGCCATTTCAAAGCGGCCTCGCCCATTCACCACCATGATTATCTTTATGACCCTTGTGCTATAAAATGGAGTATTCATGCAACCCTACACAAATTCTAATCAATGAGAACAAAATCACAGTAACTGATGTATATCAAGTATCGTGATCTATACAGTAAAATTTATGATACCGTTATTGATTATACCTGTGAAGTGATGCTAAAGGAGATGTACATATCCAAATCTTGAAGTTTCAAATATTCAGTGGGATCAACCATGAACAGCTTCCCAAATTCAGTAGAATCTCTCAGATGATTTAAGATTTGACACGGTCCGAGATCTTTCAGGCAATAACTGTTTCCGAATGGTAATTGTGAGTTTTCCTCGGCAGTTAGAGCATTAATTTGATCCTTAGATGCCCTTATTATCACTCCATTCCCCTGCTGCGAAAATGCTCTCTGTAGTCTGTCACTTGATATCTGTTATAATAAGAATCATAACATTATTAATCGAAGGGCCTTTTTTTTGAGTTTTTCTTTCTCAATTGATCTTCCTGTTCGTAAATTATGGGCTGAAAGTCTTACATTAAAGGCGGTTTCAAGAACCTCAGGACTGAAGGCGTAGTAAAATGATTCTGGGTCTTGACCTCCTACCCCAAAAAATGGCTGCATCAAAACACATGTACTCAGTATCATATTATCGTGAATATAGCAACAGCATTACATGACAGGACAGCGCCTTTACTACGATAAAGCAATGAAATGAAAGATGAGGTGACTACCGCAAAGTGGCCAGGATTTGCAATAGGCTTGACAAAAGAAGCCAAAACCAGCGTTTCATTGGCGTCTCTGTTGATCATGTAGAATGTTATACCAGCTGGTATAGTCATGAGATGCCCCTTTTCGATGTTGAAGCTCTCTCTTCTGTCTTCAAAAACAAGACTGATAGTTCCTCTTCCTGCAATTAATCAAACAAGTTCAACTCCGAAATCAATGAACATATATATACACAAGCGACACTGCAACATTACAACATCGAATGGAATACTATCTCACATGTGAGTGTGAGACCAACCCATATCTTTCCATATTCATCACTTAATTATGTGAGACCGTCTACTTAAAGTTTATATGTGAGACAAAAACATAGAAACTGGTATGACGGGCAAAGTGCAGGACTCAAACGAGCACACATAACAGTTACTAATACAGCTGATTCGAGCAAGGACGTGTTCTGGTAAAAACAATTATGGAGTACTAATTACTAATACAGTTGCATTGAGCAAGGCCGTGTTCTGGTAAAAACTGGGCATCTGCGACACACAGGCAAGCACACATAATAAATAATAATTTAGTTGAATCGAGCAAGGCCGTGTTCAGGCAGAAATTTCAGGTCATGTGCAACATTCAGATGAGAACACACAAAGTTACTAATACAGCTGAATCAAGCAAGGCCGAGTTCTGGTAAAAACTGGCAATGTTCGACACACAGACACATAACAATTACTAATACAGCTGAATCGAGCAAAGCCGTGTTCCTTTATATTGAAACTTTTTGAGCTGAACTGAAGAGCAAAAATTAAACCGAACGGAAACAAAACTAAATCAAACTGAAATTAAGTCGAAAAGAAGATACCCTGTGCAACAAAGAACAAAATGTCAGAATCCCAATAGCTAGGAATAAAGAAAGTTTGAGGATTAGCTTCAAAAATCAACATCCTAATATTCTCAATCCCTCGAAAAAGCTCAGATCTTTCTGTAAATTTCTTAAGAACTTTCACATTCCCTTCTTGGGTTTTAAACAATGTGGTAAAATCTTCATCATCAAACACATATGGACCTCCATTTTGATCTCTAACCTCTTGATCATCACTTTTTGATACAGTAACACCTGTAAAATGTGAATATGATAGCAAAACTATGAAAAAACTGCATTTGAAAAAGACCATTTTCCCAATTTTTCTTGAGATTCTTCAATGGGGAATTTCGTCGAACAGTTGGTGTGCAAGTTGTTGCAAGAGTTAAGACAGAGAACCAGAAGTGCAGTATAAAGTAGGTAAAATCAGTTATTCCGTATATTGGGTGGTTCTAATTGCGGGAAGAGTTCGAGTGAACGTGGCAAGTGGCAAATCTGACAATTGGGTAGATCGGGTCCGGGCATACCAATCCGATATGGGTAGGTCGTGAGTCGGGTCGGGTCATGTCAACTGGGTTATGAGCGAGGTTAGGTCGGTCAATTCAATAGTCTAATCGGGTCGGGTTGGGTTCGGGTCACTGGTTATCGGGTCTCGGATCACAAACAGGGTCGGTTTCGGGTGACTACATTTTCGGGTTCTAACGGGTTGGGTTTCGGGCAAGTCGGGTCGGTCATCTTTTGCCAGCTCTAAGACTTAGATCTATGATAGTGTAGAGGACGTGTAAGATCAATACCACAAGTGGTTGTTATATGATTTTTCAATTTATGTCGGACAATTTTGAAACTCGAGATCGCCAAATATATATACTACAACTCATTAACCAATCTAATTACGAATTATGAAACGAGTAAAGCGATACAAGATGAGATTTGTTGAGCAACTTAAGCAGTATCCGAGAAACTCACTCGAAATCCGTCAATTGGAATTTCGATCAACAGATCCTCAGCTGTCGACATTTAGGAAAAGATGGTTATTATCGTAACAAAACCTTGGCTGGGCAAGTTAGCAGTAATCGTAGCAGGAAACGATTTACCATGTACTGATGCATTTAATGAAGAAACTGGAAATATTGACCTGTGGATTCGGCCGTTTGTCATTTGAAAGTTTCGTACTTTCCGACTCTAAAGTCTAAACAGATCGACTGTGCGTTCCGAAATGCATTAGAATTGGAAATCAGTATTTGTTTCCTTCAGGAGTTCAGGATGTACATTCGGCACCAGATAGAATCAGAAGATCACATTCACACATCACACACCCGTTATAGATATTCACTTGATTTCCAGTTTGGGGAAGTTTCACCAAATTATGAACAATATCTTGGAAATCTACCCAAAAAAGGGAAAAAATAAATCGAAAACTTAAACAAATCAAATCTCGTAAGATTTTTCCACTGACAGCGATACGCCCATAAGTTAACAATGCCCATCAGGAAAATTCACTGCACAAGAAGAATTTAATAGAAAAAACGAAAAAGAAAGAATTGTAGTAGTCGGTAAAGGCTGCAAACCTGAAGAATTGAAGGTATAGATGGTGAAAGAGAGAACACGATGCGATCTGAAGGATTCCCGAGATGATGCAACAGACTCATCAGGGATGCCGTCAGGCCCGTCACGAAGTTATATGAGAGATACGACTAGCTCAAGTGCTAGGAAAACGACATCTCCGGCAAGTTTCAATTCTAGTTTATCATCTAGATCTGAAACCGCGTTGAAAGTCCCTGATAGTGTCAAGCTTCAATCAGGAACACGGGAATCAGAGAGAATTTTATCTGCCAGTGTTTGCTCTTACAGTTATTGTTCTCTACATAGTCATCAGCACCAGCGTCATGCGTCGTCTTCACCACTTCTTAAGGAGTTTATCGCTGCAAAGAGGCAACAGATCGATAACCAGAAGGATATGAAACTCAGGGAAGACGTGGTGGTACGTACGACAAGTGCAACAAAAAAGAATCAATCAAGGCAAAAGGTGTCCGTTGACAGTATTACAACGCAAACAATGCAGTTAAATCATGAAGAAGGCCGCACAGGTGGTCTAGATTTTCAAGTTACAAGCAGTCCAAAACTTAGGAAAAATTGGGCCGCTAAGGGCAAACCAAGCAACGATTCTGCAGTAGCATCCAGGAAGAAAGCACAGCCTCCGGTAATCAAATTTTATCTGAATTCATAAAATTATCACCTAATTTTGCAGTAATATACTGTATTAGATATGCTATAAGAAATTGGTCAGTCCAGTTTTTCCATCCAGTACATTTTCCAAAAAATTCCTCTCGAAAAAATAAAAATAAAAAATAGAGCTAAAGGGCATAATATGTGGAAATAGCCATAATCACAGGATTTGAAGGCACAAGTTTGTTTTAAAGTAATTAAATTTATGATATTTTGTTTTCATAGGGAAGGCAACAAGGATTGAACAAAGATCTGCAAGAATTACATCAAGAAGAAATGGGAACAACACCCGTTAACGTTAAAAAGGAACCTGCTGATGCTATTCCCTTACCAGGCAAGGCGAAGGAAAATGGGGATACCGTCAATCAATCATCGCAGCTCTCAGCTGACGTGCCTGATAGTGATTGTCTAAGGCTAGATAGAGATCCACAAGATATCTCTGCAGATGAATATGCACTGAGCACGGAAGGACTGCAAGGTAATGAATCTTTGAACATCACAGTCGTACCATCTGCTGCAACCTGTACATCATCTGATACATGTTGGGACCCGAGTCACCCGACAGCAGTTAATTGTCAAGATGAGCAAGGAATTCCTACTGATGAAATAGAAGTTACAGGCGAAAACATAGTTGGAAAGAATACTTTACCGCCTGAGGGAAATTGTAGTCCACAAAGTAGAACATTCATGGACAAGGAAAATTATGCCAGTTTGTGGGTCCCTCTTCTCCGGCGTATCAAGACAGATCTCAGAGAAAAAGGGGAAATTCAGTTATCGGATGATATAGAGGCAGAAGGTAATACATATACCTGCTCTGAGGTTTCTCCTGACATTATTCACGACAAGTTCATGAACATTCCAGCTCCAACGAGCGTCAAATCGCTGGAAGATGAGACAATCAAGCTGGTTGAAGAAGCAATCAATGAATTACTCATTTCCCCAGAGCAGGCAGACGATAATCTATTCAGCTCTATTAGCGTAAACTCAGAGCAAGAAGCATCAGTGGACAGTATCGTAGATCTAGAAGACGAGAAAGCATCACCGAGGGAAAACTTACCCAAAAACTGCAACAAATTGTCGAAAGCCGTTCTGTGCAAGAGATTTATCCAGGCAATGAAAAAAATGCAACAACTCAAACTAAAGTCTCCTCCAGAAATTCCTTGCATAATTAACTCTGAAGCATATGGAACTCCCTCACTGAATCCAACACAAACTGGTGAGAAGAAAAGTTGGCAGGAATGGATGCTTGATTATGCACTGCAGCAAGTAGTTGCAAATCTGGCTCCAGCTCGAAGGAAAAGAGTGGCATTGCTTGTTCAGGCTTTCGAGATAGTGAGCTCACAGCCGAAAACCACGTCTGGTAAGAGAGGCTAAGCAGAAATCTCATGAAAACATGAAACTATTTCCAGTCGAGTATATCCCATAGTTACAGTTCGATATATAGTTGAGTTGGTATTAGTCTAGAGTATATCTCATTGTTGTAGGATTAATCAGTTGAGCATATGTACTGAGCTGAATGCCAGATACAAAAAAAAAACAGACAATTAGAAAAGTAACTGATACTCTCCCATTATTCTTACTTGCATCATATACTAAGGATGGCATCCCTTACACATCGACATCGACAAAAGGAAAGTAAAGTGAGGGGATGGAAGAGAAGGCCGACTGCAAACATAACTTAGTTTTGATCAATTACAAGGATAAAAATGAATATTAATATCGCTCTACCATCCATGATCATGCGATACTTGACTTGGCATGGGCACACAAAATGCAGCAAGTTTTTTTTTTTTTGAATACAAAATGCAGCAAGTTTTTAAACATGAAGATCGTAGCGTTGTGGTATCTCAAAAAGAATGAGATCGTAATTTGATAACATGAAGTGGGATTATGCTCATTTAAACATGAGAACAGCGTCAACCTAAGATGTTGCACGTGTTAATGTGGAGCACAACTCTGGCTGTCTGACAATATATAATCGATCGCCTAGTTGGGCATCTTTGTAGATGTCCTGATTCCGGTGCCATGTCCACAATGCGTGAGTCGAATTCTTAACCTACCTCAACATATGAAAAACAGCTGGTTAAATGTTAATTAACATCAACAACAAAGAGATGTACAGGCTTGGGAATGTACCTCAAGTATTCCATGCCCGAAGCTGCTCTCCCTGAATGCACTCCATTCAGGTTGTCTGTCCCAACAAAAACTGCCCTTCGCTGGGCCTGAACTGTAATTTAGATGGCACACTGGTCCTAAATCAGGGACATTGTCACCAGGGCTTGGGCACTTTCCTGGGTCATCAGCATGATCAACGTCAACTTTCTCAATATTTCCCCCATCTCCAATTGTTATGTATACAGGACCACATGGATTCAGGATGTAGTTAAAAACACGGTTCATCCGTTCATAAGCATGGACCTGAGAATGATCCTTAACTTTGTTAAAAGAATGCACAAGTAGACTTTCATCAATCAGGGTCAAAAGACCATAGTGACAACTTACATGGCCAGAAAAGACGATGTCAACCCCATGTTTGTAGAGAAGAGCTTCCATTTCTTGCCTCATGCACTCAGACTCCTGATAATGCGAAGAATAGCTGTTATACCAGGGAGCATGAAATGTGGCAACCAGCCAAGGAGTTATGTTCCTGTTCATCCTTCCGAGGTCATTCACTAGCCAAGCATACTGAGCACCTACATTTGATCATGACTTGACTCACGGTCAGATTATTTCGTTTGCTCCCCTTCCCCAACCATGGAACTATATAAGAACGTGCAGTGCGAAGTTGAATGTCAAATTTACTTGGCTCTTCAAAGACTCCCAACTATTGAGAGGAAACCTCACAGGACTAACTCATTCTCAGTTGACGCGACCAAGCTCGACCTGAACCTAAAAACCAGACGCAAACCCAACCAGAGTTGCCTAATAAAGCACACCGTACCCCTAATGACCAAAATAAAGAATACTTGAAGACAAAATTTTGTAGTCACGAGTCCGACTCAAGACCACCTAAAAGTGGCCTCATTAACTCCACCCCGTCCACCCATAGCCATTGACAGGAAAAGGACTTGAAGTAGCTCATACTCAACATGACCCGATAATTGCTCATCCCAAATTAATTCATGCTCTACAAGATTGTGAAAAAAGAACTCACTTGTCCTATCGTAGTCCACATAAGATCCCAACATGATGAAATGTATTCCCCCGGCATTAAACGAGTAGTATAGCATAGTGTGTGAGCCACAATCATCTGAAGGAGCTGCGAACCTTGTGAGATACGATTTAAATTTCTCACCAGCAGCTTGTGGCTCTATCTCATGATTCCCTTCGATAACCATCATCGGGACTCTAGAGATCAAGGGCTCCATAAACCTAAAATTGCAGCATTGAGAAATAATGCATCGGCAACTAATTATAACAAGGGATCAGGATTTCCAAATGCCAGAATTGTAAGCTAAGAAATTTACCTTCCCCAACCGTCCCACCTTGGTTGATACGACTCTCTGGTGGGTGAATCAGGAAATGCACATGAATAGCATGAAGCTGCTTTACCACCCGTGGTAATATACTGATTTGCATAAGTCATGTCACCGACCATCACTATGAGTGATGGATCGTTTAGACTGACATGATCGATGGTGGTTGTAGAATTGTGAGTCAAGCCTAAATCTCCAACAAAGGCTATACGACGAGGATATACATGAGGACCGGGCAATGACAACGTTTCAAAGGTACGCTCTTCACTCATAGCAGAAATTGAACTGTCCCCGCATTTGTAATAATATTTTGTTTTAGGTTCAAGACCTGCACAAACAAAGAGCACAATACTTCTAAACTAGTCCGAGCAACATAGCTGTCATCAATGTGTAAGCCTGTAACACCTACCTCGTGTACTCCGTAGCTCATTGTGATCATATTAGCAAACACCTATATACGCAAAACGTCTTAATTTCACATACAGTACTACCTCCAACCTATTCCAAAGAACCCATCTACGATCTACCCGTCCACTTTTTAAAGTCAAACTTCTACTCGCACAATATTGGCTTCGATTATATACTCAAAGTGTCGCCTTACAAAGTCAAAACGATAGTCAAAACCCGAAAACAAAGTTCAATACTGTTGAAATTGTATCCAATACCTTCAAGTTTAACATGATGTATGATACCAGAAGTGTAGTTCAAGAGTCCTTTAAAAGGGTACAATTGGCTATACACCATTGAAGTCCCTTTGCTTTTAATGGAATACTTCCCACTTTGTTTTCCACACCAAACTTCACTTGCTATACTTGATGGGTCTAATTCTGTGACATTGCTGCCGATCTGAGCTTCCCCTGAAATCATCAAAAACAAACCCCAAACCTCCCATTATTATCCATCAAACAACCTCCGATCCAATCCAATGGTTACAGACTTACAGTCAACTAACATAACTAGTGTCCCACACCAAAAAGCAAGTATAAATGAAGCTCGCCATGAAAGTCAAATGTAACCATTGGATTGGACGGAGACGCTATTCTCCGATCTAAACAAAATTTACACTTACTATAACCAAACCATTCAATCATTCGTCTATTTCCGCAAAATGTCATTATTTTTTTTACCTATTACCTGTACCCATAAAACCATTTGATTGAACGGAAGAGGGTAACTCCGTCTTTTTCAATAGTTACATTTGAATTTTGAAACACCCCTCACATAAAAAAGACGATAAATAACTATTGAAAAAGACGGAGTGAGTAATATATGTACCAGTAACCCAAGAGACCCACATTGAAGAAGGAGAAGCAATTGCAAGAGCAATTTGTTCAGGGAAATTGACAGATACACTTCTCTTCAACCTGGGATCATCCAAAGAAACATCATCACTGCCACGGCGCAGTGAAGAGTCAAAATAACGAGTAACAGGCGTAAATGGACCATCTAATGTTGTGGGTATTCTTCCCAGAACACACACCATTTCAGCTGCTAACATAATCAACAAGCTCAGAATCCATGGTGATGATGATGATTTCTTGAATTCTGGGATTTGGGTTCCCATGTTTTCCAGCTCAGTAGTACTAGGAATGGGAATCCTTGATTGAGTGGAAATTTTTTAAAGTATACCTGCCAAACTGGTCAACCGGGTCGGATCAACTTTATTCGATACAGCTTGATGTCGGTTCCAAAGTTGGAACCTTTTTGTTTTCGGTCCCAATTTTTGAATTTTGTTACCATATTTTGCCACCGCTAATAGGCGGTCCCAAAATCACATTAGCGATCCCAAAATTAAGATCTGCGACCGCCCTCTTAGCAGTCCCAAAATCGATTATTTCTTATAAAATATTCCTCGTACGCTTTATTAGAGTAAAAAAATCTCCCATCAAAAAATAAAAATTAATTTTACACCTAAAATAATAAAGCTCTAAAAAAAAATGGTCTCTATTTCAAGTTTTAGACATATGTTATATTTACACAAAAAGAAAAATCGAAAAACAGTTTTCTGTCTTACATGGGAGAATCCAGCTCGTTGCAAGGGGTAGCGAGGTAACACTCGCTAGCCCAATTCAAGCTTACAAAAAATGATTAAAATTATAGCTTTTCGCTAGCCAAAGTTTGTAAATTTTAGTTGTAGATTCGCCCTGCTTACATCATTTCATGTTAATGGCCGACTTGAAACACTCGAAATGCTCTCCTGTGCTCTTTACAACACTTCGAAAGTCTCTGTTTTACATGCGCTTATGAACCCTTCATGTTGTAGCTTTTTTACTTACCGGATTGTTAGGCCCTGTCGATTTTTCAGACCGTTTGGAATTCCCCCCGTAAACTTGTTGTTTTGTAGATAACTGCCAATAATGTAAAAGATTAAACAAGTTGATCAATTGTTAAATTAGTAGCGAGTATACATTAAAACGAAACAAAAAATTACTTAAGGTGGCCTTCATGCTTCTGTGACAAAGGTAAAAATTTGAATTTATGGTAAAAGTAATTTTTAGCTTTGTCGCATGATACCATGATTGTATACACTATAAATAGTGAAATACATTACATTTCTCGAAGACGTGGGAGTGTGGCTAATGAATCCGGGATTGGGCCTTGGAACTGATTGTTCTCCAGATGCCTGAACAATGCACAACTGTTTAGACTAACAAACCCGATTGTCTGAAATCTGCCATAAGACGTACATACTCCCTCTGTATCTTAATATATGTTCTTCATCTTTCTCTAACATTAAAATACGGAGGGAGTATTTGTCGAGGAAAAAGAGGAAAAACGTACAGGGTCTCTAACATCTTCAAGGAGCTCATGTCAGGGAGTGAACCTGAAAGCTTGTTATTTCCGAGCCAACTATATAAGTAAGTAAATAATTCATCAGTGTTAACGGTCTCACAGAAATAATATCGTGAGAATTTTCTCATATATCGTCTCATAGAAGTTTTTTGTGTAATTATTACTCGGTTACTTACAGGTGAATAATGTTGGTTAGGTTGGCAATACTCGGTGACAAAGATCCTGCGATGCCTTTTGTCGTTAAATTCCTGTAAATATAAATGTGTTATCACCAAAATAAACTCTAAATTAGTTTTGATTTATGATTTATTAGCTCTTTGCTTCTACTCGTTATTTATAAATTAAAAAAATGTCGTTAATAAATTATTTGAAATTGAAATTGAACTCACAACGTGGAAACACGAATGTTGTTATTTGTGCTTGAGCATGTAACTCCGGTCCATGAATTTTGTTTGGGTAAGCAAGGATCACCATTCCAATCTGCAGGCGGGTTCGTAAAGCTTCTACCCAATTCTTCCATAGCGGCAGCTGCCAATTTTTCAATACGAATAAAACATTTAATTGAACAATTCTTCAAAAGTGTCGATTCTGAGCTCGTGACCATAAGGCATACCATAGAAAATAGAAAAACACGAGTCAGACAGTAGAACAAGATTTGATTACATACCATCCTTAGCATTAGTCCTGCCACCAAGAGGAAGAAGTTGCAGCATCTCAGCAGCATTAATAATAGGACCAACAGGAGCACCATCATCAGGCGTAAGCGTAATCTTCGTCTGACCAGACAGCGGCCACTGAGCAGCGTACACATTGACACCACTAGTAGTAACATTAAGCTTAGCATAAAACACTTCCCCATTCAATGAAACATTGAAGACTCTCCAACTATACGGACTCGGGTTCCGATTATCTTGGAAGTAAAGGGAGACGTAGTAGTAGCTGGCTGCTGGGACTGGAAGCGGCTTTGGCGGCCACTCGACCACGAGTGTTTTCCCTCTGCTTGTTGTTATGGCGGAACTTAATGCTTGTCTTGGTGGCATGTTCCAGAAATCTGATGGGATTATGCTTGACTGACATTTCACTGTCGGGTTTGAATCCTTGAACGGTTCCCACCATCTATGGAATTCATCATCCGGGTAGCTACATACAACAACAAAAACGACGACAGCAACGACAACACATCATACCATCAGAGCATTAGTCTCGAAAAGAGTAACGAGATGTTTAAGTCGATTAGGTAGGTACCTGATATAGGAAGAATCAAGATCGTCCTCGTCACTGTAACCAAACGTATGTCGAGCAACAGTACTAAGCCCATACTTCTGAAAATCAACAGCCTTATAAAGAGTATCGTCAAGAGACATGACTTCAATAGACGAAATAAACGGGCTAGAATCAGGTCGAGTCTGATCATTACGAGCCAAACAAACACTAAGCGCTTTACCCTGTGCCACAACAATCAACTCATAATACGAAGCAAGTCCCTTGGCATAATCTTCTGTCGTGTTAACCACACTCCACCGTGTTCCCTCAACAATTTGGTCGAATATTGGAGGCTCTGTCCCTCCGTCAAAGGCACCATAGTAGTAAATCGTTCTGATCAGATACTTTGAGCCTATAACTACAGGAAAAGAGTAACAGTTTTTTCGTGTCGATTTGTCAGGGAAGAATCTTAGTTTGGCTAGGATGGGAAGTATGCTTGAACTGTTCTGCACTGATGTTTCGTTGCCTATGGAGATGAAGCCACGGTCTGGGACGTATTTTATGCCGTTCATTAACACATTCTCTGTTGTACCACAACTTAACAAGAAACCTGCATTTTAACACAGTACCTAACATCCCATTAGAAATCGCAAAATTCTTGTCTGTGAAGCGGATATCCGTCAAATTGATATAACAGGTGAAATATTTACCCTCAGGTAGAAAAAAAACACAATCATTGTTATTCCGTAGAAACAATAATGACCTTTGAGTTTCCACTTGTGAGTTCGAGATATTAGGCGCTACTACGATTCGAACCTTTGTCTCTTATACCATATTATAAACCAATTCATCCAAAACCTCAGGGCGACTATGGTTGAGGCCCATTTATATTCTATTAGTAACAAGTTTACAACATCAACAAATTTGTTTGTTCATCGAACAACGCACTTAGTCGCATTATAATAACAGGGAGGGGATCGAACCTGAGACCTATCGTCCAAGTACCTCCATCTGTCTTTAACCACTAGGCTAAAACCTATCGTCCAAGCAGTAGGCTAAGACATCTACGAAAATATCATAGATTCGAACAAATTTGTAGGAAATCATAGAACATCGTTTTGAGAAAATACCAAAACGTTTGAGATAAGTATCACCATGGAATCAACGATAATAAGGTAAAATGTTAAATACAACCCTTAGAATCGAGAACTGAATTACACGTATGGTATTAATTTGGAAATCGACGACTGATTACACGTAAATCAATACAATTAATCATGTATCAATCATAATCACGTAAATCATAGGGTTTCGCCGAAATTAATTAAAAAGGAGAGGATTACTTTACATTACCATTAGGCGCAGGAAGATCTGGTGCATGGATTAGGGAGAATTGGAAGATGAACATCCATAATAAGATTAAGGCATGGATTAACATTGTTGTTTATTGAATTATTATGTTGAACATAAGAGGAAAAATATTGAGGAAACATTAGAAGGCATGAATGCTGTGATTTCACCATTGTCATTGCTCCACCAACTATCACCAATTTTAATTTCTATTTTAAGAAGATGCAATGCAAATTTCTTCACATAATAGCTCCAAACTCAGAAACCCAATACAGGTATGTAAAAAATAAAGGGACAGGTCAATCTGGTCGAGTTTCAGGTCGGGTCAGCTTTAGATCATACTACGGGTTAACTTTGGGTCAGGCCAGATCGTTTCGAATTTAGATCACTTTCGGGTTTATTATTTTCAAAAAAAAAAATAGAATATCAACTCATTTCATATGATAGCATCCAGATTAGTTTCAGGTCAATTTGAGTAACGGGTCAAACTCAGATCTTTAGTTCGAATGTCGAATTCAAGTCAGTTTATTCGGGTCTGGGCCAGTTTTGTCAGGTTCGTATATTTCATTTTGAGGGACCCTTTTAATAATAAAACATGTACGGATTATGGATAACACGTAAAAAAAAAAAAAAGTGATCTCTCAATAACTACCATCCAGCAGGAAGCAGAAACCGACTGTCTCTCGGTAACTTAATGCGCGAATCTTTCACCAATGTGATCCCTATACTTTCAACTTCTTCGACTAAAGTTCGACCCAATTACAGGGTCGAACATGGCAATAAACTACAGTAAGAAAGAAGCTAAGGCCTTGGGTTTTCGGTTTTTACCAGCTCAATGATATTTACACTGTTTCCGGACTGCTACGAGTCTATGACTGACTACCAAAACACGGTCTTCAAACGACCACGTTCACAGCAAGAGTTTCATCCTCTTCTTCCAGTTGCTGTTTTTTCCGAGCTTCAAGCTTGCTTTGATTGCCTAGAGCATCGGATATGGATTGAGGCAACCAAAAACCAGGTCGCTCCAGGAATGGTGCTCGGTCGAGGACTAATGGTTCACGTAACACAACTTCCACACTGTCATAGGTCCTCAGTTTCAATGTCGCGTCACCTTTCAGTCCCAAAGATAGCCAGCCAAGCCCAGCAACAGCAATGTCGCAACTATTTACATCCCAGCTTGTTCCCCGTACATTAAATTCTCGCTCCTTCCAGTGCCCAAGTTCTGAAATCCCGTCTGTGCCAATCGGAGGCTGAAAAAAACTATATCAATGAGAAATAAACAAGCATCACATATTCACTACTACAGTAGTTTCTAATGCATATCTGCTTACCTGTAACCTAACGCCGATATGCTTGTTCCATGTCTCCTCAGCATTTTCGATCTTTCCTAAATGGAGAGACACATTTGGCGATGCGCAGACAGTCACGTATATTGTTTGAACAGATGCAAGGACAAGATCTAGTCTCACCAAGCCACCTACATGTATCGTCTGCCCTACCTGTCAAAGTTCAGTTAAACCATTCGAAATGTTAACCTGGCGTAAATAATACAGGTCCATGCGACTCCACCTCAAAATGAAACTATACCAGCATAAACGAACTGCCCCAACTGATACAGTTTCAGTAACATAGAGAAAATCTTAGAGAAAATCGACTTGCCTTAATCCTGTAAGACCTAGGTCTCAATTCCTTCCGTATCTCAATCATTTTCTGCTCTTCCCGGGACAATCTCATGGCCATCAAGTACGGATGTAGGAGTCCGGGTGTATCATACATCTTGGCCTTGCCAGACAAGACCCCTCCAACCCTCAATATCCCAAGTGTCGTGCCAGGAACGGCTGCTTCAGTGAGCTTCGTAACTTTAGCACCTTCCTTCTTTGCAAATGTGTTAATCAAGGTCGATTTCCCAGCATTTTGAGCCCCGATAACCCACACATGCCCTCGAGGGCCAGCCATTTCCTTAACGAAGGATAACAAATTCCTGACTCCCAAATCCTTTCGAGAGCTAACCAAGTAAACAGCGTTAAGCTTAGGAGCACCAAGAGCCTTAGCACGATGACGGACCCATCTATCTAATCTAGTGGGCGAAATTTGGGAAGGAAGAAGATCAACCTTCGTAGCAACCAAGACAAGCTTTGGCAGTTTCTTGCTAGCCTTGGCATCATGGTTACCCTCTAAAGCCTTGAACAAAGACCGAGAAGCACGTTTAGGAAATGACCCGTCAAAATCAACACAGTCAACAACCATGACAACTACAGTCGAATCCGCAGTGGTTGGTTTCATCAAACGGGTACTAATCAACCTATCGAAATCAAAATCAGGAATCAAGTTCTCCGCCATTTGATTCTTCACTTGCCCATAGTTTCTCAAAGAATGACACCTAGCACAAACCGTAACCTCATCATCCCTCTCTTTTCGAGTCTCTCTAGCCAACTTTTTCCTCTCCGCCTTCGACAGCCTCTTCCTTTTCCCCTTCTCCAATACTTCCTCAGTCACATTACCATACCCTACCCCGACAGGCGTAAATCCATCCACCTCTTCTAACTCATCCTCCTCCTCCCATTCTTCACTATCCCACTCATCTTCATCCTCGTCCTCATCTTCTATTCCCGAATCACCCTCTTTCGCATCAATAACATCCAAACCACCCTCGTCTTCACCATCCTCATCCTCATCCTCATCAACACCATCCTCCTCCTCATCCCCATCCTCGACGAAACCCTCGATTTCCTCAAACTCATCATCAAACTCATTTTGAATCAATTTTTTCTGATAATACCCAGGAACATCAGGATAATCATCCTGCATATAAACTCCACAACCAGGACACACAAGCCCATGATTCTCATCATCATCTCTACCCTCACTCAAAACTACCACCTTCTTCTTAACACCTCTCTTACTACTATTTCTCCCATTTACAACATCAAATCTTTGGGATTTGGTTTGACCCTTTACAGATAAACAAACAAAGGAGCTACCTTTGAAGGTATTAGTCCTTTTCCTGCTAAACCCTGAAAGCATATGAACACATAAAGGAAGTGAGTATACAACATATCCTCCATTTATAACGAAACGGTTTTTCGCTAGGCACACGTTAATATACTAATTAAGTAAGAAATCACAATGATATTATCACGATAAATTGAAATATCAACTCTTAATTACCATACTTACACGACATAATGTGGGCACACGTTTGAAAAATCGATAATGAAATTTACAGAAACTAATGGAAAAAAGAGGGGGGAAGCTTACAGTTGAGACATGGAAATCTTGAGGGCGTGATTCCTTCAACAGATGCAAGAGGATTGGGTAACCTGGGTTTCGAGGAAGGGAGGAGTGAATGAAGAGTGGAAGAAGATAAGAAAAGAACCATTTTTTAAGGGGGTGAAGTTCAATTAGAACAACAGACCCGTCTCAAGTTAGTTCGGGGTAAAGAGTTTTTCTTTACTCGATCCACGAGGTTGGGGTTCGATTTAATGGGTTTGGGTTGGCATCGTTCACATTCAAGAATCGAGAATCAATTTGATTCGGGTTATTATCATTTTTTGTATTTTTTAGTTCTATAATCTTATTTTGTTTAATTCTACTCATAAATCTGGAGTCGGTGCTGTTAGTTTGTGCCTATGACAACCTTAAATTTAATTTTAAGAGTTATCAATTTGTTTTTACTCATTTTTCTGTTGTCACGATGTTTGATTATCTTAAGTAGGAAGGCTGACCAAAAACACCTTAAAATAGATATTGATATTGAAAAACACACTTCGACAAATATGCAAAAGATAAATGTGTAGTTAAATTTGAATAGAGATGGTACTAACGATAACGATACTAAATCAGAAAGGATCGAACACACAACTTAGTACTCCGTATATATTATTATCCTCCATCTTAACAAAACATTAGATGGCCGGACACATTACATCTAGACTAAGATGTCTAGTGATAATTTAGCGTGCATATACTAAAAATTATACACACTCGATAGTATTCTTATATACATATATATATACAAGTAGATCAGATCACATATAAGTAGATCAGATCACAGATGTAGACGATGAACTAGAATATTCCATTTTCTCTAATACATTATTTCGTCTCCAACCCATCCTGAAGGCTGTTAGATCGTTTGAAGATTGAATCATCGGAAATCAAACATGAATGAAATGATCCAAGTAAGAAAGAGCATCATCAACACAAAGATATCTCCAATTAACAATACACATTATCCCAACCTTCACTTTCTCAATCTTCATCTTACAATCACCACCTTCCACCCTCTTCATCTCGAGCCTCAAATCCGCCACCAACCCACTCGACATCGCCCCGGAACAACACCACGGGGTCGGCAACTCCTCGGAAAACCACCCGTCCGCACACGACGAAAACCCGCCTTTCTTCAACCCACTCTCCTCCGCCATAACAACCACCGCCTTCCACCCGCTATCCACCACGCTCCACGTCACTCTCACCCCCTCCAGCTCACCACTGCTCCACTCTCTCTCATCCTCCACGTCGACTTCGAACCTGAACATCCCGTGCGGGTCCCTCCTTAGCTCCATGCATGGGCGCACCACCGTCATGATCTCTGTCCCACTTTCGTGTCCCATTTGTGCGCCCCTTCGTAGAATCTCTGACACGTAAGCAAATTACGTAAATAAAATATTTAACAAATATTCACTCAATTTGGCTATTTTCTTTTCATTTGTTTTTTTTAGGGTGGGGAATCTAGGGACGCGGAGGGTGATGGCGAAGTGGAGGTGGGAGAGGGAGAGGTTAGGTTTGCGTGGGGTACGGGTTCGGAGGCGGGAGGCGGCGTGGGCGACGGCGTAGAGGCGGCGGTAGGGGACGGCGGGGGCGGCGGAGTGGAGGGTGGAGAGAGAAGGGAAGTGAGAAGAGCAAAGTGGGTCCCAGAGGTCGTCGGAGGAGAAGCAGGTGAACCAGGATTTGGAGACGCAAGAGGATATTGCTAGGGTTTTTGGGTCAAGGTGGTCAGATACTAATGCTAGGACTTGCCATGGTGGAGGAGGAGTTGGACTATTGTTTTTCAACAAGGGAATGGAGGATAGTGACATTATTATTCTTAGTGTTAATTTGTTTTGTGTAATTGCTTTCTATTTTTGTTGGGATGGAGGAAGCTAGCTAAGGTTTAAGACTTATATATATACGATTTTTCTAACGTGATCGAGTTTTACGGTGTAGGATTGAAATCTACCCCCTCCTATTCAGACCTTCTATTCAGAGTATTCCTCCCTAATTTTTTGGGGTGAAACCAAGGAGGGAGGAAAATAATAATAAAGGGTGGAGATAAAGTAAGAGAGATGAATAGAAAGTGGGGTATGAAGGGTAAAAGGTGAGGTATAAAGTGAAAAGGTGTTGAGTTTAGATATGGAGGAAAAGAATAAAGAATTGAAGGAAGATTATTAAAATTATTTCCAAAAAAGAAAAGTGAAAAGAAAACCAAACTAAGCTCAAAAAGAAAAGTGGGAGGAACACTCTGAATAGGATGGAGTATAACTTATTGTTCAGGATAACTCGTCCTAACCACTAAATTAAGACAATTACGGAGTACATGGTTAGGACGTTGGGTTCATTGAAGCAAGATATAAAAGGATACTCCCTCTCATTCGTTGGAATTGCAACATTTGCTTTTTGCACATGGAATTAGGGAAAAAGGTTGTGAGTGTGGATGATATACCTCATTAATAAAGTGAAACATCTTCACTGACAAAAATATGTCCATTATAGAAATGTGTCAATTTTAATGAAACTATCTTAAAAGAAATATGTTGCAATTCCAAAAAATTGGAGGAGTATGGTTTAAAATATGGTAAATATAATACTCATAGTCCGTATGTACCCGTATTTTTCTGTGATAATATCATCGTGAATTTTAGATTATTAATTGAAGCACGATTTAAAAGGAGGTAAGGTTTTGAGGGTTTATATATCGATTTTTCTAATATACGAGGAGGAGGGTGGTGCGGTGGGAGTAGAAATTGGGGGGCGGTGGTGCAATGATAGGGAAGAGGTGTCAAGCTGTGGAATGTTTGTGCATGGGCTAGACTTGCCACGTTTGTCTTTTTTGTTAGTTGTAATTTGTTTTTTGTTTTTTTGTTCAACGAAGAGCGCACTTAGTCGCATTACAATATAGGGGAGGGGAGATTCAAACCTGAAATCTACTGTCCCAGAGCATCTAGTCCTAACCACTAGACTAAGACATCTTCGACTTGTGTGTTCGTGACATCGTGTGTTTGTGTTTTACGGATTATATCAAGGAGACGGCATGGTTTTTTGGGCTATAATAATTGCAAGCAAATTTGAACAAGTTTATTTGGCTCGGTTGTTTACGACAAATTGACAAGTTTATCTCATTCACAATATTGGAAAAATAGGATTACACGATTGGTTGTACAATAGTATTGTATAAGGCAAAAATTTTGATCTTTTGTGTATATTTATTGAGCTTATAAAAGTTTCTGAGCTAAGTTGTAAGTTTTTGAGCTTAAACATTTATGTAATTTAAATCGACAATTTTACATTAAAGCTCATAAAGTTTACAGCAACACTCGAAATCTTTATGATAAAGCTTAAAATCTTAAAACCAGTTGTACATAGAGCTATGTACAACCAGGTGTATAATCCTCTAATTGATGTATCTGTGCAAGAAAATGTTTTTTCGGTCACGGGAAAGAGAATACCGTCAAATATTACTTGATACCGTTTTCAGTCATTAGAAATGATTCTTTTTTGTCCCTCCGTCCCACTAAGATTGTCTCGTATTCTTTTTTGGATAGGTTCTTAATGATTGTCCCATTTCTCAACTTTCCTTTTTAGTCTATCATTTTTTACAACTTCGTCCCTACTAAGACAAAGTATTTACCATTTTGCCATTCCATTAACCCACACCACCTCACACATCACCCTATAAAGTAGTCATAATTGCCTATATACTCAATCATCACACCATTTTCTTAGTTATCGTGCAAAAGTAAACGGAATAAATATTTTGGGACGGAGGAAGTATATTGGTAACTATTGAAAGATAAAAAATTACAGAAGTGAAACCAAAAAAAATTAACACGATACATTTTGGATTGGTGCAACCTCAAACCCGGTTTAAACAGGTTTTGAGGTTGATCTGAGGTTGTGCAACCGTCACATGAGCTAGTTCAGGAAGGTGTGCACATCAACACAAAAACACATTGAGATGGATATCCATTATTGTGTACAAAGTACTCCCTCTGTTTCTTTGATATCTTCCATATTTCCTTTTTCAACCATTTCTTTGATTTCTTCCACTTTCCTTTTTTCTATCACACTTCTCTCTTATCTAGGTGGCCCACTTACTTTACTCCCTCTCTACTTTTATTGTTTTTCTTAAGAAATGTGCAAGGTGGCCCACTTACTTTACTCCATCTCTACTTTTATTGTTTTTCTTAAGAAATGTGCAACTTTTAAGGTGGAAGAAATCATAGAAACGGAGGGGGTAATTACCAACAATTTTATTCGAAAATTTTCAAAACAATCTCAACATTCGACATCCTCCCATTTCGACAACGAGAATGTATTAAATTACTCCGTATATCTCAACCTTCAAAATACGAGTATTAATCACTTGAACCACTAAAAACCATATTACAATTAACACATGCCCTGGCCTAATAACCTCAACGTATCATTCAATAAATAAATACAAATCGTAAAACCAAAAATTCATTCTACATTAAACTTGATCGATTCAATATATATCAAGGCTATAACCGCAAATGTCTCTGTTTGAGACGGAGGTAAGTATCCTGGACGACAGGTCGTCTCAGGTTCGATCTTCCTCCCCGTTATTGTAATGCGACTAAGTATCATCAAGATGTCCACCAAGCAGGCAAGAGATCAGGAAACTCGGCCATAATAGAACTAAAATCATCGTCATCAAATTCATTCGAAGTCACAGTAGACGAGCATTTCTCGACTACTGATACTTCTCCTTGCTCACAAACATGATTCGATGATTCCTCGACCGAACTCACACTCAGGGTTTGATGATTTTCCGATTTAACAGGAAATGCTGCTGCTGCTGCTGACGATGATAATGTAGGAAATAACAAAGGGTAGTGAACCGTGTTATTATTAATGGAGCGATTGTCGAAGCTTATGACAATGGCAGACGACGATTGTTGTTGTTCTTCTTCTTGTTCTTGTTGCGAGTCGATTGTGAATGGGGTCGTGTTGTGGAGGAGGAGGAGGACGTTGTCGTCGTTGCAAGTATGATCGCCCCGGTATACGATTTTGTATTTCGTGGGATTGTTCGAAATTTGTTGTACGTGTTTTGTTGCTTCGCATTTTTGATCTTCCTTGTGTGTGCATCGGTAATAATTCCTGCATTCACAACGACAATTGAGATCAGATCTCGATCTATTTTGAAGATTATTTCATCAGATCTATATATTCCTTCACTATTAATTCATTCGATCATGAGTAAGGTAAGTTACCTAGGGTGAAGATGATTGTGGATTTTTTTCTGCCCATATTTTCGCCAACCATAGCCATCATCTGTCAACTGTGACACCTCTTCTTTTGATTCCTCCTTCTTCCTGCATTATCATTTTCAATATATTTTGAGAAAATTATTTTTCTACAAAAAAATAAAAAATACTCCCTCCGTTCCATTGAATAGTATACATTTGCTTTTTTTACACTATTTATAAGTATGATGACTTTTCGATATAACTTCTAAAATATAAGATAAAATATATTCATGTGGGATCTTGTTTAAATCGTCTAATCGAATGCATTTTGAATATCAAAATTTTATAACTTTTAGTAATACGTAACTAAAGATATAGACAAAAGAAAATGAGTATCGACATACGTGTATAAAGCAAATGGATACAAATGGTTGGAACGGAGGGAGTACAAATTATATTGAAAAACGGTCTTGACGATCCACAAATCATAATTGTACTGTGAAACCGTTAAACACAATAACTATAAGAAAATACTCCCTCCGTTCCATTTGATTCTTTACGTTTGCTTTTTCACACTTGCCAATGCACGTTTTCTTTTATCCATATCTTTAGATACATATTTCTAAAAAATTTAAAAAATTGATATTTATAACGTACTCGATTAGACAATTTAAACAAAATCTCATATGACTATATTTCATCTCATATACTCCCTCCGATTCTTTAGATTCGCAACATATTCCATATTTGACAAATTTATTAGGTTTGCAACATTTCTATAATAGGTAGGTTTTTGTTTTTGTAAATCTTTTACTCTATTGGTAAGACCCACCATCTCCACTCACAAACTTATTATTTATGCAAATAGTAAACGTTGTGAATGTAAAGAATCGGAGGGAGTATTAGAAGTTATATCGACAATCTCCTCCACTTAGAAATAGTGACCAAAAAACAAACGTAAATAACCTATTGGAACAGAGGAAATATAGATTAACGACTCACCTTCTTTTGTTGGGATGTGGTCTACCATTATCAGAAAGAGAGTCAACGTCAACATCAACATGATGAATAACTCTACGTTTTCCAGCAGAAGCACGTTGAAGACGATGATCATAATGATGGGTTTTGAGCATAGAAAGTGATGAACCATATGATTCTAAGACCATCATACAGTATTGATCCAATGCTTTAAAGTAACCTTCATTTTTGTAATCATCATTATCGTTATCATTATCGTTATCATTATCATTCTCGAGTTTCACCCCACTCGGATTGTGATGCTCAAGAATCATATTTCTCATCATACATGCCCGCTTCTTCCCCTTTTCTAATTCTTCAATGAGCTGGTTTATTAATATCTCATCCATCACGTCCTGCATTGTATATGACGTATAACGATCTTATTATAATAATAATAATAATAATAATAATAATAGTATATGTGTTATGTATGTTTGATTTTGGTTGATGAAGTGAGGAAGTATGATGAGAGGAAGTAGTGAGCTTTTATATACAATGAAATGTTATGAGAAGAGACAAAAGAGGGATACGACTTTTTCGTAAATATTTAAGTAAATGAATAAAGAAAAGGAGGGTTGAAAGAAACTATGGTAATCCGTTCAATTATAACCTTTCCTTTCCTTGTCTTGATACTATTTGCAACTATGGATAACTTTCGATATTCACGACAATCTATTAGAGAAAATATATCCATGTGGGATCTTGTTTGATTCATTTTTAAAATTAGATTATTAATATCCAATTTCCATAATTTTTACTAATATGTTACGAAAGATATTAACGATGCAAAATACGCGTTGGCAAACGTAAAAAAGTAAAAGGGAAGCTTGGACTTGAACGGGGTGAGTAATAAAATAGTACGCGATTCCTTTAAAGCAAAAAAAAAAAAAAAATCAAACCCAAGTTGTAGTTTTAAATTGTGAGTGGATGAAGTGATGAATCACGCGCTTTTTCAGGTAATCATGTGGGATATAGCCATATAGGTCGTTTTGTCCTCTTCGTTGCCTATTATTCAACCTGATTGTAACTTTTTTTTAGTCTAAAATCCGTAATAAAATCACACGATTGATAGATGAGTATATAAACTATCACAAATCCTAAGGAGGGACGGTTTCTCAATAACTTATTGAGAAACCACTCTTCAGACCACTCTATGTCCTATTCGTATCCTTAAATAACAACTTTATTTTGTACCTGTTTTTATAAGAAACGTACTCTCTTTATGTTTGTATATTCTTTTATGCTAATCGTACATGCCACTCATAGACTATTGTTATTGCATATAGAGTACTGTTGTTAACCTTTTATTAAATGGTTTTGTAGATTTATCTCATTAAAACTTACTCCATAGAAGCGAGTTTTTTTAGCCAGAGAATGAGCATGTTTGTTTAAAGATTTTTTTTTTTTTTTCAACGAAGAAAGTGGAATCTATAGGATTAAAAGACAATGAAAACAAGAAGAAAAAAAATGGTAAATATGTCTTTCATGATGATAGTAGGGGAATGGTCGGTCTTCTCTTTATTTCCCCGTAATTTGTCGAATCAAGTGAATTGTATAAACTAATTGTAAAACATAATTATAGATTTGTAGAGAGCGATTGCTTGGAAGTAGGAATGACAATGCACGGGTGAGATATGAATGGGTGAAATTATAACCATATCCGTCCAAGTTGGTTAGTCTTATGTGAGACGGTCTTATTATCATATCATTATCGCTCTCATATAAAAGAAAGATAATAATCTAATAAATCCTCTTATATAACACCGTTTTTTTTTTTTTTTTTTAAATCTATAAGACCGTCTTATATACTACTCCCTCCGATTCTTTAGATTCGCAACGTTTACTATTTGCACAAATAATAAGGTTGTGAGTGGAGATGGTGGGTCTCACCAATAAAGTAAAAAGCTTACACAAACAAAAACTTACCTATTATAGAAATGTTGCAAACCTAATGAATTTACCAAATATGGAATATGTTGCGAATCTAAAGAATCGGAGGGAGTAATAATTTGTACTACCTCCGTATCTATATGTTCGTCCACTTTCAATATAATACTCCTATATTAAAAATGGTGGACAAACATATAGATACGGAAGTAATATTATTTTTACTTTGAGTCAAAAACATAAATAAATACATGAGTGGGGATGTGAACGTAGACACGGAAAGTATTGACCGTGATAATGCATGAGATCGGAAATTACGGGCGCATCCAACCCGAACATGCTGTGCGTAATGTAAAACGCCGGTGACGTCACTCCTGCCGATGTCACCCATAGTGCGTCACCACCCTTCACCACAGGAATCTTTCCACAATACACACTTAATCACGTACCAAGATGATGGTACTATACTGCTATGGACTACCGAAGATATCTTGGCCTAGTGGCTAAGATTAGTGTTCTGGGACTGTAGGTCTCAGGTTCAAATCTCCCTCCCCCGTGCTAAATTATTAATGACGTTCTTAGCCTATGGAGGCTCGATCTATCTGACTCATATAGAACACGTGACTATATATACATCCTCCACGCCCTCTCGAATCCATTATGAGCTTCAAACAACCATTCATCGTCATCAACTAATGTGTTTGATCCTCTTGTTAGTTGAGTTTTTTTTTTTCTTCTTTGAACTTCATTTAGCTTGACAAGTTTACATTAACAAAGTAAACAACCCGGGTTTAAAAGTTTCCTTTAATGGTAAAATAAACAATAGTTTTGGTCCTTGTCTCCTTGAGATGATGATCATTGATGATGAGAGTACGAGACTTAATCAAGTATACATCATGTATAATGACCAAGATCATAATTCCCCCATTATTTTAAGTAAGTCAAAATCCTGTTTGTGACGATACATATCAGACAAATATCCTACTCCCTCCCCTCCACAATGATCTGGACATTTAATATGACACATGCATTAAGAAATGAATAATGAAAGGTGGTAAATTGTTTAGTGGGGTTCAAGATGTCAAATCACAAAAAGTAACCAATAAGAAGAGAGTATAAATGTATAATTGATGAATAAGAAAAGTTTTAAAGTAGTAATATAATGGAGTTTTCTTTTAAGGAAGGTGGAAAGATCTTAGTGTGGGGAGGGAGTACCACTTATGCATATAAAACGAATATGTTACTCTTTCTCATGCATTCTTATACAGAGTGCGTATATATACATTATATAAGTGGTATAAACTTGACCCATTTTATATTTACGACAGATAGTACCGTCTCAAAGGAGACTTGCTATTTAAGGAATAACCCTACATGGATGGCTACATATGGCGTCATATATATATAAATATATAGAGCAAGTTGGGAGGACTAGGTATGAAAGCAAAGTGACAGGGTGGTATAGATGCTACCTGGATTTGGATTAAGTATTTGATTATCCACAAGTTGATCACTTGATGTAACGATTGACTTTTCCTAATCTGACCCTAATTTGGAAACAATAATAATAATAATAATAATAATAATAATAATAATAATAATAATAATAATCTGTAATCCCTCAGTTCCATTTGATTCTTTACGTTTGCTTTTTCACACTTGTCAATGCACGTTTTCTTTTGTTTATATCGTTAGTTACACATTTCTAAATATTATAAAAATTTGATATTTATAACGTACTCGATTAAACAATTTAAACAAGATCTCACATGACTATATTTTATCTTATATATTAGAAGTTATGTCGATATTTCCCCTCACTTATGAATAGTCCCCAAAAACCAAATGTAAAGAACCTATTGGAACGGAGTAAGTATTAAACTACTACTTGTAGGCGTCTACTTGTACTAAAAAACTGATCAACACGCTAATTACACTAATTAGTCCATCATTATCTATTTATCTTCTTTAGTGGAGAGTAGTTCAAGAAACGAAGTTGGATTATAGTGTTAATCCATGAATAATATAATTGGGTGAGACATTGAGTGTTGCCCACAGAAAAGAACGTAAACCTAGCTAGTTGACAAACGAGGTCATTTACGGATAAAAAAAAACTCAAGAAACGGTTTCTAAATAGTGTTTATGAGAGACGAGCTAATATAATGGATGGGAGAGATGATTGGTTGCAACAAAAAGTAGGATAAAAAACGAATAGTGCAGTATTACGATAGTGGGGAGGGGGGAATCGAACCTGAGACAATATTAGGTACTTCTGTCTTAAAATGACTAAGATAAAACATTCAGGTAAAGGTCATAAGAAATTATAAAGTTATAATCGAAGCAAAATGGGAAGATAAAAGAAAGACAGACCAAAAAGCAAAATATGAAGATAATATTATCACTGAGTTTAGAAATTCGTAAAATAAAATTATTTATTTTTAATAAGTACAAGCTAGGCCAGGTAAAAAAAAAAACCGACCCAAAAGCATTTAGGGCATTTTAGGGTCGAGCCATTGACTTTCGGGCCATAGTATAAGCCCCAAGCCCTTTGAAAATCGAACTAGGCCTGTGGACTTGGACTATTTGATCACCTCTGGTCTTACTCGATTGGAGCAACAAAAGGGCACTAATACGTGGAAGTGTGGAACATTATCTATAAGTAAAGTTATGTTTGATATCTACTAAAAGAAAGGTTTTGAGTTATTGAATTCTTGTTATTCCAACAATTACAATGACGCCATTTTTATAGGGTTACGAAGATATTACAATATCTTCTAATATGGTAGATAATACTCCGTATAACATATTCTCTAGATTTCGATATTATTCTGATTACGGTATATTATAATATACCGTAATCTTTCTAACATATTATTCCTCATCTTTACCATTTCTATCATGATACCGTAATACTACGGTATCCTCTATCAATATCTAATCATCCAATCAATAATGGAACATGAGACATGCAAAGGACATGGAAAGCTCGATCATGTTGTCATCACCCTTTGATTCTGAATCAACCCTTCCATCAACGCCAAATCGAGACAACCTTTTTGATTTCCAAAGTGGGTAGTGCTCACTTTCTTTTTTAATTTTTTTTTTTTGTATTTAATCATTAAAGAGCGATCAAATCTGACAACATTGTTCGCAGTCGTTGGGAGACGATCCTGTTAAAAAATATTGTGCAATCCATCACTATAGGTGTAACGTGCGTTAGCGTATGGGCGACACAATTGGTTATACGTTTGACAAATGACTTAATCAAGCCGTAAAACTAAATTAGAGATATCATCAAGAATCAGCGAAAAACAACTCCTTTCTGCCTACACTTTAACTTCTTCAGGACCGCAATAACCTACAATTCACAAACAATAATCTTTCTACACCACCATCTTAGCTTCCCATGCCCTCTAGTCTGCACCTCTTGATGCCCATCGAGAATAGCAACTGCTTCCGCCTTGTGAGATCCCAGACACACCACACAGACACAGTCGTACTCCAACCCCAACATTCTCACCCTCCTTCGCTCCTGCATCGACATTGACTTTGACTTTGACCCACCCTTCCAGTGACACTTGTCACCCATCATTAAGCACCCGATCCTCCACTCTCAGAGTCGCCCCCTACATACACCATGTCCATCAAAATATCTCTCACCCGCGAAACAATCACATCGGTCCTCACCTCCCGACCCTAAAAAGTTAACTTTCTTTTGATAATTTGTTTATTCTAGAGGGGTTTTTTTTCAACGAAGAACGCACTTAGTCGCATTACAATATAAAGAGAGAGAATTCGAACCTACCGTCCAAGTACCCAATCCTAAATCCTAATCACTAGACTAAAGACATCTTCGGTTCCAGAGGTTTATTTTTTGAAGCAAAAAAAAAACGATTTGTTATAAATATATTGTAGAATAATATCGTAAGAACGAGAAAAGATTTTACGTTTCCATCTCATTAAACTCAGTTTCCCATCACATCATAAACACAACCATATTAATTCCAAGAGTAGTAATTAATAATTGATTACAAACTCAATTGAAACCCTCGTATTTCAGTTTCTTCTTCTTCTTCTTCTTCTTCAAGAAATTCAAATTCAAAGCATACTGTAATTTCGATATATACCTTGATGATCCAACAACAATGGCGGGTCTTCACCATTCTTTAAGACCCAACACATCATTCACATCATCAATGTCGTCGTCATCACACTCTTCTCAACACTACTTATTATACAAACTCTTATTACTCCTCACTCTCCTCTCAATTTCCCTTGCAATCTTCGCCTTCTTCCTCCAATGGCACGGCTACGACGTCGACTTCGACGTCGAGATCACACAGTTATCGTCATCGTCATCGTCTAAACGTCGTGAATTTCCCGGCATGGTTTCTTCCTACGATCACAATGCTCGTAATCGTAATCGTAATAATAATGTCAAGAATTCGGCTTCGTTTCGCAACGATAATTGCGAAATTAATGTGTTGAAACAGAGTAATTCCCCTGTTTTTCCTTATTTTAGAACTTGGGGATTCAATTTTACTCACCCTCATCTTACACCCAAGGTATAATTATGATTAATTATATTTATTACTATGATTAAACAATTTTTTATTATTATTATGAAGGTTTTGTAAAAGTTATGATCCATGATTATTTAATTTATTAGTATATTGTTATGAAGGGTTTATAAAAGTTTTAATCTTTTTTTAATTGAATGTCATTTTACGAGAAACCGTGTTACTCAGACTCTTCTTTGTGCTCTTTTGGCAAAAATTTCAATTTCTTGGTCGAAATTGAAGTGTCGGAGTAATATATTTAGGTTTAATGGCGAAAGGGTTTTAAAAAGTTTTGATCTCTTTTTTATTGAATGTCATTTTACAAAACCGTGTTACTTAGGCTCTCCTTCGTGCTCTTTTGACAAAAATTTCTATTTCTTGGTCGAAATTAAAGTGTCGGAGTAATATATTTAGGTTTAATGGTGAAAGGGTTTTAAAAAGTTTTGATCTTTTTTTTATTGAATGTCATTTTACAAAACCGTGTCACTCAGACTCTTCTTCGTGCTCTTTTGGCAAAAATTTTGATTTCTTGGTCGAAATTGAAGTGTCGGAGTAATATACTTAGGTTTAATGGCGAAAGGGTTTTAAAAAGTTTTGATCTTTAGCTTTTTTTAAAAAAATAATAATAATAATATCATCCCTGGTTTTCCCTTAGTTTTTAGTACTAATGTTATTAATATTAGTGTTCGAATGTGAATTTAACGTAGTAGTGTTAAAACACACGAGGGAATGAAATCAATTTTCGATGGAAATTTGAAGATTAAAGGTTGTTGTGATATTGTAGATATGCATCACCTCAAGTACTTCAGCTGGCTTAGAGCAAATTCTTCCATGGATATTCTATCACAAAGTTATCGGCGTCACAAACTTTATTCTCTTTGTCGAAGGGAAGGCCGCGACCTCTAATGTATCCGAAGTCCTCGCCTCCATTCAGGTTGTTTTTTCTCGAATGTCTTACACTAATTTGAAGCCGGACTGTACTGTCATCGTGTTACATTTCACGTCGTTTGTTTCACAGGGTGTGCAGCTTGTATTCAGAACAAGGGAATTAGAGGAACAACAAGCAAAGAGGTTGGTTAATGATTCGTGTTTTGACTGCTCGTGTCTGAAAAACTTCCTGTTACTTACTTATGCTTTTTATGTTGGATTATCAGTCGAATATGGAACGAGACTTGGCTGTCGAGTTTCTTTTACAAGCCGTGCAACAGTGAGTTGTTTGTGAAGCAAACACTTAACATGGAAATGGCTATAGTCATGGCAAGGGTATGTGTATGTGTATGATGTTCAATTTACTGTGATTGCTTGTCGCGCGCAGATTGATTATATAATGTGAATTGGGATTTCGTCTAGGAAACAGGCATGGACTGGATTTTCCATCTCGACACAGATGAACTCCTGCATCCTGCAGGAACGAGAGAGTACTCGATCAGAGAGTTACTGTTAGAAGTTCCTCAAGATATCGACATGGTTGTCTTTCCTAATTACGTGAGTAACCTGCAAAATGTTTCAGTTTGTTCGCGATGTTGGCATTTCTGCAGTACTTATTCTTCTGGTTGCGATTTTGTTGTTGGATTTCAGGAAAGTGCTGTCGAGAGAAATGACATCAAAGAACCTTTTAGTGAGGTGAATTTGACAGTCTGCTGCGAAATTAATCCGATGATTGTTCTTTTAGTACTTGTTTTGACAGCAGCGTCTACTGTCGTTCGACAATGTTCAGGTTTCGATGTTCAAAAAGAATTATGACCACCTTTCAAGGGAGACGTACTTTGGGCGCTACAGGGAGGCAACTCGAGGTAATCCAAATTATTTCTTGACTTATGGTAATGGAAAGGCTGCTGCGAGAATTAAAGATCATCTTCGCCCCAATGGTGCTCACCGATGGCATAACTACAAGAAAGCGCCCAAGTACGTCTCCCTATAGGCAGCTTTTTCATGATTTGTTTTTTTGCCTGTAAGCACGCACAGTCGCACAGCATGTATGTTAGGTCGAGCATTAATGTATAGAGGGTGTTGATGAATTATCGACAGAGAGGTGAAAATGGAGGAGGCTGCAGTTTTGCACTACACATACGCGAGATATTCCGACTTGACATCAAGGCATGACAGGTGTGGATGTAAGCCTACAAAGGAGGATGTGAAAAGATGCTTCATGTTGGAATTTGATAGATCTGTAAGTCCAAATTTCGTTCAATCTGTATTTTTTTCACTGTCGACAGTAGGCCTTCTAATGCGACTGTCAATGGCGGATATTTGTGATTGCAGGCCTTTATCATTGCATCAACTGCCAGCAATGAAGAAATGCTAAAATGGTGTGTGCAGTACTGCAATCAGACATTTGTTCACCGGTCATCAGTGTAATGTCTGATGAAACTGACGTGTTTTTCGTATACATAATCTCAGGTACGAAGAACATGTGGTGTGGAATAACAAGACAGCGAGAACTAAACTGTTAAAACACGGCATTCTGACTCGCATTTATGCTCCCATGGTAACTCTGATCTTTTCGAGTGTGCTGTGTGCTCCTGTAAGTCGATACAATCTGAATGTACTCAAATCCGACATGTGTTTGTTATGTGTGGGCAGGTGATAATTGAAGGATTAAGAGAATCAGGGATTTTTGCATCTGTTATTGCATCAGCGCAGAAACTGTCATCAGAAAACAATACAACAGCAGACGCCAGGAACAACGATCCAATGGAGAAAATCGATGCAGCTGGAAGAATGTCGTTGAGGAAACTGATGGAAAGTGAAGGAAGTGATGAATTAGAAGCAATCCCACCTTTGTCTCCTCCTGGATTGGATTCAATATGATTCAGATTCAGATTCCGATTCGGATTCGGATTCGGATTCATATGGATATGTAAAGTAAATTGCATTGTTGCAGGTTTAGAGTTTTAGAGTGTAGTCAGTTTAGTCATATATATACACATTGATGATCAACACTTCAAACAAACAAACACTTTGTAATCTAGACAAGTAAATGAATGATGCCACAAAATAATCATCTTTTATATGAGTAGTAGTTCTATTCCGTTTTGAGAGACCGTATCAGACGTGTTCAAAAATGGCCCGGACCGACAAACCCGCCAACCTTGACCATACGGTCCGGTCCAGAGTGTGCTACATACCGGTCTGGTCCGCGGATCTTTAAAAACTTGGTTTCTGGTCCGCGGCCAGGTCCGGTCCGGTCTACGTCTAAAAAGATGTGGACCATGGACTGGACCTAAAAGAATCGGCCCAATTATGCTCCGGTCCGATCACTTTTTTCGATCCAGACCTAAAGTTGCTCGAGATGAAATTAGAATAACCGCTTATCAGTCGATCGAGTGGTCAAGTTAGTAGCCGAACATAGTGGTGGAGTGATGATTAACTGCAATAATCACATCTCCCGCCAAACATAATGCAATTAGGGTTTCAACACTCGAGCCATTTCAGGTCATTTTTTCACCATCTCTGTCTTCTTCTTCTTCTTCTTCTTCTTCTTCTGTTCAATTCCATCTTTGTTACCTCAATTTATTGTAACACTGTGTAATTCATCCATTAATTTCTTCAGATTTCTCAGCTTTTCAACTAATTTGTTTCGTCGTCCGTTGTTGTTCGCGATTCAATTGCGAGCTATGGGGTCTGGTAAAATCGAGAAATCCCCTAATTCCGCTGTCGCTCCAAACTCTCTGAAAAATGTATCACATTCTTCTTCTTCTTCATTTTTTTTGGTTCAACGAAGCGCGCAATTAGTCGCATTACAATATAGGAGCGGAGTTTTCGAACCCAGTACCAATAGGCTAGGACATGTTTGGTTTCTTCATTTTTCGTTTGTGTCGATTTTGGTTTTGGTTTTGGTTGATGAATTGACATTGTTTTGATCAAACAGGAAAATAAATCAGCCGAAATTCGAAGTATTAAGAATGAATCGAAGAGAATTGAGACGATGACGGTCCAAGAGCTTCGAAATGCATTAAGGTGAACTCGAATATAGCTTTTTTCATCAAAAGTTCCGAGCTTTTCCGTCTCAATAGAAAGTTCACATTCATGGAGATGAAGTTTTTTTTTTTTAATATTATTAAAGGATAAAGTCGAGAGTATGAACTTACAAAAAATGGAACCATAAACTAATGACTTCTACCCATAAAAGGAAAGGGTAATAGTCTGATATTTCTAGCCTTCAATTCCGTATCTGATGTGATATTTTAGTTCTATTTATAATTCCGCGCCCATAATGTTTTGATCGAGCTGATGGTGAGTAGAATGCCATACACTCAAAACCCGATTTTGCATGTCACTCATGATGTTTTGATCGAACCAATGTCAGATTAGTAATGTAATTGTGTTCAATGTGTAACCTTTTGTTGTATCTGTGATGAGCCAGAAATGCTGGAGCTTCCACTCAGGGACGTAAACAAGAGCTAATTTCATCGTTGAAAGCTGTTTTGGGGGAGGAAATTGATGGTATGAGTCTGTATGTGATGTCGAACATATTTGAATAAGTACATTGGGTTTGTTTTCGTATGTATTATGTCAATAAGTACATTGGGTTTGTTTTCGTATGTATTATGTCTTAAATGCCATACTTAGGCGAGTAAAACTGATCTTTTGGTAGATGACAAGCAGTCTGCTGATGAGCTCCTCACAGATGGAAATGTGTTGACGAAGCAACAGCCCAACAAAAGGAAGAAAAAGGCGGTTGATTTTGACAGTGTTGAGGTTACAACTGATATTGAGACGGTGGAGCAGAGTACAACAGTAGAAAGCAGTGAACTTTCTGGTACTTTTTTTTGGAGAAAATATTCATCATGTATCACATATGATTCTCTACGATATACTCGAAGACATATTGCTGCTCTTGTCAATTTAGATTACGTGTTGTTGCATGTGTGAGTGAGTACATGTTTATTTACATGTTAGAGTGCAGAAGGTTGGTGTTTGGCTGTTTGGCTGTTTTAATAGGCCTACTGATGCAGGTAAAAAGCGAACAGTTAAGAGAAAGGTAGCTGTGGAGGCTACTAGCGTTCATGTTGATGCTTCTCAAGTGATCGATGAATCTACCGACAAAAAAGAGCCATGGACCGTATTTGCACATAAGAAACCACAGAAAGGATGGGTTGCTTATAATCCAAGAATAATGAGGCCAGACCCTCTTACACGTGACACGAATTTTGTGAAGCTGGTGTCTTGGAATGTGAATGGCTTGCGCGCGTTATTGAAGTTAGAGGGTTTCTCTGCATTCCAGCTTGCACAAAGAGAGGATTTTGATATATTGTGCTTGCAAGAGACAAAATTACAGGCAAGTTTCTAGGAATCATACTCTGTGTTGCTCTTCATAAAGAACTCAATTGTTGTGTTCCGTGCTCTATTTCACTTGGACGGTTGATTTTGACCTGTTGTGTGTTCTGGTTGAAGTTCACTTACAGCTACGTGTGGATGATGCTTATACGCACCTTTTGAAAGCAGCTCTAACGTTTATGTTTTAAGTTATTTGAGAAAGTTTAACCTGTGTGGGGTAAATAACTCTTATTGATTATGGATATTGATAATAAAAATGAACACTTGTTGCAACTTTGACCAGGAGAAGGATGTTGAAACAGTCCGAGATCTCTTGGAAGGCTTTGATAATAGTTTTTGGACTTGCAGTGTAGCAAAAGCAGGATACTCTGGTACCTCAATTGTTTCACGGGTATGTTCGTGATGACTCTGTAGGGTATAACATGTTACAGTATTGTTGATGTGTACTATATCGCTGTCGTTATCTGAACAGAATTTCAGAAAAATAAAAATAAAAAATCAGCATCCTTAAGTTCTAACCAGTTCTGTGTAATTCTGTCCCTACTGATTTTATTTGTTTGGTTGTCAGATAAAACCACTTTCCGTTCGATATGGCCTTGGGATACCTGACCACGATGCTGAGGGACGTCTAGTGACAGCAGAGTTTGACTCTTTTTATCTACTGTGTGTATATGTTCCTAATTCTGGAGACGGCCTAAAGAGATTGGTAATTGATTGCTTCTGATGTTCACTACGCTGGTATTCTTAGATTAAGGAGTTTATCATTAAACTATATGCTCAATCAGACTAATTATCCTGAGATGTTCACTTTTGTGTTAGTCGTACAGAACTACAGAATGGGACCCTTCTCTCAGCCATTACATTAAGGTACGAGTGTATTTTGTAAATGTAAGCGTAGAAATTTTACTGCTGGATGTTAGATTGATTGCTGTAATCCCGACACTCTTTGACTGCTATAGCATCATGCTTGACCACTGATTGGTTTTCTTTGGCTCATAAATCATACGAGTGATATATCCCTGAAGGATCAGGGATGTATTTAGCGCGTGAATTATGTGATTATACCTTACAGGCTAATGCTTCTATGAAATTCTATATGTTGTATCTTAACATTATCCAAACTGTCAATTTCATGTATACCGACTGTAAATTTGGTCAAGCCTTTGTGTCTTGCAGGAACTAGAAAAGTCAAAACCTGTAATATTGACGGGTGATCTGAATTGTGCACATCAAGAGATCGACATTTACAACCCTGCTGTAAGTTTTTTAAAAAAATTCGATTAGCTATTACAGAGTAGTATGGAAAGGGGTATAAAACCCTATATAGTTCGGTGTTGAATACACACTATTTATACATCACTATATAGCTACAAAGAGTGTGTTTCGACTATCTTGTTTGAGTATTATGTATTTGTTTCAGAGCGTACTACGAATTAGGCAACAATGACTGACCGACCAATGTGGGTTTGAAATACTTAGGGAAACAAAAGAAGTGCTGGATTTACTACCGAGGAAAGGGAATCATTTGAGAAGAACTTTCTATCAAAAGGATTTGTAGATACATTTAGGAAGCAGCATCCTGGCGTTGTCGGCTATACTTACTGGGGCTACAGACACGGTGGCCGTAAATTTAATAGAGGTATTCACCTTATTTACCCATATACTTAACCTAAACTAAAATCAAGAAATAATACGAGTTTAGTGTAAAAATTTCGACTAATCATTCTGTAATGATTAAATAATGAAGTTTACATGCTCGTCCATCTTCGAATCACAGGATGGAGACTCGACTATTTCTTAGTTTCTGAATCAATCGCTGACAGAGTTCACGACTCTTACATCCTCCCCGATGTCCTTGGTAGTGATCACTGTCCCATCGGCCTTGTACTCAGGCAGTAGCCTGAAATAGACACATGAAGTGCGTGCGTGCTCTCTGAAGGTGTCCATTTTCAAAGAAAATGACGGTGCATTTTGCTTCATCCACCTCGTTTTGGGACGTTTAGGTTGTAAAGGAAGTCGCTAGGCAATGCTGACGTGTTTTGGACCCAAGTCCTAAGCGGGTTGATATATGCCATTTAGGGACGAGTTAGAGGTGGCAGGACGATAGAATAGAATCGACATCAGCTTCTAAAATTCTAGATGATGTGTTGCCGGATTCCTTTTTTTTTTTTTTTTTTTTTTTTTTTACGAAGCATACAGGTTCCTACTTCCGATGCCGGTTAAAGGAGATGTATGGACTATGGATGGTCAGGTTCTGTACTTTGAATGTCATGAGTCCATGACCATTGTATGTAATTTATGACTTTATGTTAAATGTTCTTCATTTTGTTTTTTTTTATAACTAGGTCACTTCAAATTTGCTAAATTATCAATTTTTAATTTTAATTACGATATTTTTATATATAGATCTCATATTCGATCCCCTCCTTCCTCTATTATAATGCATCTAAGTATGCATTCCGGTGGACCTGAAAAAACTATATATATATATATATATATATATATATATATATATATATATATATTACATGCAAAAAAAAAATTTAATTTCAAACATTGAGCAAAGATTAAAATCAAACAAAATGAATTATCTAATGTTATTTATAACATTGTTCGAGTCTATAATAATGTGATAAATGATAATATTACCACAAAATAAAGTGTTTTTAGAGCAAAAAGATATCAAAACTTTGAAGAAGTAAATAATTTTTAAAAAAAAAGATGGAATGGCTTTGAGGGATAATAGATCATCTACATATGAAAAAAAAAAAAAAGAATGGACACCTAATTAAATACTCCTACTGTAATAATTACTATTAGAAAAATAATGATATAAAGATTTTATTTATGAATAAATAATAATTATAACTATGATGAATAAATTATTATAATTATCATGAATAAATTATTATCGTAGGTAAACTATTTATACAAGAAATTATGGAATAACGGTATCTTAATAATTTATTAAGAGAACGTTTTGTTGTACTTCTTTATGTGTTATTTGTATCTATTTTATATTTAGTCGTCTCTCGAAATAACAATTTTGTTTTGTAAACCTACCATAATAAAATTAACTAATGCGATGAGTTATGACTCAATCATTTGTTTATATTTTGCATTATTAGTGAATATTATTTTAATCAAATGTAAACAAATAACTATGACTAAGAGATTATTAATTATCCTCATAAAATCTATATTTCATTTAGCAAATTTGAATGAATAGGAAAGATAAAAAAAAAGTAAAAAAAAGTGTTGAAAATTAGCAATCAACCATGTTTGGATATAAAAGACTTTTTATATAAAAAGATGCTTAAATCTACCATTTTTGGATTTAATTTATTTAATATATAAACATGCATTCACGTTAGAAAATAAAATCTCACACACAAACAAACATCTATTTTCAAAAATTGAGCAAAAATTAAATCAAATAAAATGAACCATCCAACGCTATTTATAACGTTGTTCTTCATACTGAACATCGAAGCGATCCCATTTACAGATGTGAAGACATATATGGTTCGAGTCGAAAATAATTTGATGAATGATATTCTTAACCTTCATTGCAAGGTTAATAATAGCGAAGATTTAGGGCCGATGACACTTCCATATGGACAAAATTTCGAATATAATACTACCACATAAACAAGAATTTTTAGTGCAAAAAAATATCAAAATATAACATGTGAGGCTAGTTGTTCTATTGGAAAAGCAAATTTTATTGCATTTGAAGAAAAAAATAAGTTTACAAAATATCATTGTGGTAAAAAAAATCGTGTGTGTTCTTGGTTGGCAAGAAGATGGGGAATGGATTTGTGGTATACTAGATTATTTACATTTCAAAAGGAAAAAGAATGGATACCTAATTAAATACTCCTTTATGTAATAATTATATAAAAAAATAATGATATAAAGTTTTTATTATGAATAAATAATAAGTAATTATACTTATCATGAATAAATTATTATCGTAGGTAAACGATTTATATACAGTACAAGAAAGTTATTAAGGTCCCGTTTGGTAAATGATATATTGGAGAAAAATTAGCAGATTTCGGCCTAAATAGTAGATTGACCATCAAACAACATGCTAATTTCTTATCTTTGGTAAACGACATATTGCGATACCATATTGGTCGGAATCTACTGTTTTTGAATATGTTGCTAATAGGAGCATATTGAATTTATACCTAATAACAACTCGATTCTTCCATAATCTGTTAATTACCAAACACTATTTTTTTTTTTTTTTTGTAAGTGAAGATCAATATCATTGGTAATAAGTCATCCGGCTGATGTCAAAATGAACTGAATACGGATTTGTAAAAAATAAATAAAGAACACCTTTGAAACAAAGATCGTTATTAGAGTAATGCGCTTCAGCACAGCCTTTTATATATCGTTATTTATTGACACAGTCTTTCGCGAAGGAATCTATAGATTCGATGAAATAATCTCTAAAAAAAGATGAATTTTACCTATTTTGACAAATAGTAGACCGAGATCTGACCTCAATTGTATCACCGTACCTAGAAATTTCACTGCTTTCATGATCTTGCACATAGCTCTTGATAAATCTAAGTCCTATACTAATGTAAAGGACTGAAACTTCAAAATAAAGGAAAAAAACCTCGAAATAAAGAACGAAAAAACAACTCTCTTATAAAGAGATACTTTTACTTCGTATTGAAGAGTTCGATTATCAAAAATTGGAAATCAAACAAATTTTGGGGTTTACCAAGCATTATTTCCTAATTCTGCTAATTTAATTTAATAGTCAAACCTGCTAATATAATCAGTTAATCATATTCTGCTATTGTTAACCGCTATTATGAATTTGATACTATTATTGAACAAATAGGACAAAAATGTATCGAAAAAAAGTTGAAAAGAACGGAACCGTAGTATTTAAGAATCCTTTTGGGCGCAAAGTGCAAAACTGCAAACTGATTGGTCACAGCGTCGTGGCATACCAAGTCACACAAAAAAAACAGTAATTTAGACGTCAAGTGACATTCGTAACAAAAAAAAAAACAACATTTGGTCGGAAAATGACATCACGCCGCCGTACGCCGGCGAAATCAACCTCGCCGGAGAAATCCACCGCAGCGCCGTCGAAGCCGACCGATGAATCGACGGAGATCACCGTATCGAAATCGAAATGGCCGAAAATACTGTCTCTCTCCGCCGTACTGCTCCTCCCATACGCCTACCTCTTACTCTTTCACTTCAACATCGACGCCCAACTCCGGCGATCTATTCTCATTAACGCCGCCCTCAGCTTCGCCGGGTTTCTGGTGGCTGTTAAATTGATTCCGGTCGCTTCTCGTTACGTTATTCGTCGCAATTTGTTCGGGTTTGATATCAATAAGCGAGGCACTCCTCAGGGTCTCATCAAAGTGTAATTACTCCTTTCGTTTCATTGATTTTAGTTTCGTAATTCGTTGCTGATGTTTGGTTTCAATTGCTTTGAATTTGATGTTTGATTTTACTTGAATTGCGTCTGTTGAAGAGATCTTTGAATTTTGGTGTTTACTGATTTGAGCTGACGGTTTCGGATATTGATTCATGGTAGCCGACTCCCAATCGTTTTTGATACTAAGGCTGTGAGATTGTTATTGACTGATTTGAGCTAACAGTTTTGGATATTGATTCATGTTAACCGACTCCCAATCTTTTTGATACTAGGGCTGTGAGGTTGTTGTTGACTGATTTGAGCTAGGTTCGGAAATAGGTTGCGCAAGGGTAAGCCTTTGTACATGGGACATAGAGTTACCTAGCAATTCGGGGGAGTTCCTGTGCCGCTAGGGCATGTTGCTGGTGATTTAAGATGGTTATACCCGTCGTTTGCCTTGATTTTGGAGTCACATTGCTTCTGAAGGAAGTGTAGTGGAAGATAGCAAATTGTTAAGGAGGTTGGTAGGTAGAGAAGGTTTCTTTGCTGCTAAACTAGGTTAAGTTTTTAATGGGTTTTGGTTGAAATTTTGAGGCGGTAAACCTTCCGAATTTTCTTTGTTAGTCATCTAACCCTAGTTTATGGGATTCAGTTTTGGGTTGATACTACAGAATACAAATGTGAGATTGATGGATCGTAGTTTTCATATAAACTAATGAGGGAGTGTTTTAAAAAATGGTGTCTATTGACTCGGACACAAAAGATTAAGTTATTTACGTTGATTTATGACTCGTAGAAATTTTCTGATTTGGTTATCGTGGACTATACTCCTAGGATCTCATTTTAATGTATTCGAGCATTATCATTTCCTGGATAATATATGTTTTACAATTCGTCATTTTGGTTTGCAGACCGGAGTCTTTGGGTATAGTTATTGGGATTGTCTTCTTATTAGTAGCCATATTGTTTCAACACTTCAATTTCACAGCTGACTCTGTTGTAAGTTCAACTTTCTGAATCTGCTGTTTTCTTTTACATTTCTAGCATTTCTAGTTTTATATGACTTGCCGATATTTTGTACTTTCCAGTTTGCTGTCCCCTTCAAGTTTATTCTAAAATTATTGTATACTCGTATATGACTAGCCGCTATGAACCTAATGAACCCAACTTTATATTGACCTGAGTATTTGAATCGTAGTTGAGGTGACCGAGATATTCTTTCGCAATCATACCTTACAGCTGAAATGATCAATTTATTTGTTCCATTTTTTTGGCCTATTATGGTTGTCAAGTCATTCTAACGGATTATTAAGGCAAAGGGTAAATTGTGCAGTGGCTAGTTGAGTATAATGCTGCTCTGGCTTCCATCTGTTTCATGATCTTGCTTGGATTTGTCGATGATGTCCTGGATGTGCCATGGAGAGTGTGAGTGTCATACTCACTCCACATCGTCTGTCATGTAACTTCAGCTAAAATTTATATTATTTGTTCTCTTTCTAATTGATTGATCCTCTTATTCTGCACCAATATGCTGACACAGAAAGCTGGTGTTGCCTTCATTTGCTGCTCTTCCTTTATTGATGGCTTATGCTGGTCACACAACAATTGTGATCCCGAAGCCTCTTGTTCCATATGTCGGCTTGGATGTTTTGGATCTAGGTAAATACACAATCATGTTCTGTTTTGCCATCTACTGACTGTTTGGTTATTCGCCACTGTCATGCACTCATGCTACTACAAGCATGACAACTTTTGAGCTTCTCAACTCCAAGGAATTGGCCACACTCATTGCCTGATTCTTGTTTGTAGTGTTTGAAATGGCTCGCCAAACTGGTTTCGCATCTTTTTATAGCGAAGTAGCGGTCATTTCAAGTACTTCTCGGCACAATTTTCATCTTAGGTCATTCAGAAACAACCTCTTTATCCAGCATTGGGATAATGTGGTTGTAGTAATATGGTTGATGATGGATATTGCTGCAGTAGTTGACATTTTCCGATTTTCCATATTGTCATGGCTCTTGAAGTGACACCCTTCTACGGAGTAATAATATTTAGATAACTGCCTTCATCTATGAATATTGAACAGGATGGATATATAGACTGTATATGGGGCTGCTGGCAGTATTTTGCACCAATTCTATCAATATTCATGCGGGCATAAACGGTCTTGAAGTTGGCCAGACAGTTGTAATTGCAGCTGCAGTAAGCTTTCCGAGTCCTTGCTGTTTCTTAGACTCATTGCACAGCATGTTCTATATGTCAAGTTTGTGTACAATCTGATCATTTTAAATTACAGATTTTGATACACAATATCATGCAAATTGGAGCATCCATAGACAATCCCGACTATCAACAAGCTCACGCATTCTCAATTTATCTAGTACAACCTTTTCTGGCTACTTCCATGGCTTTACTCTCTTTCAACTGGTACTAAAGCTGTCAACTTTTTATTAAAAAAATATCTTTCTTTTTCAAAATTTATTATCTTTGTGAACTTTTTAATATTTATTGCAGGTATCCTTCTTCTGTGTTTGTTGGGGACACCTACACTTATTTTGCAGGAATGACAATGGCCGTAGTTGGAATTTTGGGCCATTTTAGGTGAAATTTTAGCTCAAATTTTAACCATAATTGCTTAAAGTATCATTCTAGTTTCTGTTGGCTGAACTATTACATTCCCTTTTTATCTTCTGTCCGGACTTTTACAGTGAAACGTTGTTGATCTTCTTCGCTCCTCAAGTCCTGAACTTCCTCTTGTCACTTCCCCAGGTTTACTATTTCCCTCTCCTCTTCAACCATGTTCCCGTTTCGTCATGTCTGGTCTGTTGTCTAAAGTAAACTAACATGTGATGAGTTTTCGTATCAGCTTGCTGGCATAATCCCGTGTCCTCGACATCGACTCCCACGGTAATCATCTATTCATTATTTCATGTGTACTATTTCAGCCAGTAATCCAATATGACCTCATCGTCCGCTCTTATCTGATAATATCGTGTATGAATGACAGGTTTGATCCCAAGACTGGACTCTTAACTGGGACTAATGACGGGACACTGGTGAACTTCACATTAAGAATATTTGGGAGGATGTCCGAACAATCACTCTGTGTCGTTCTTCTAGGGCTCCAGGTGAGTCCATTATACTATCGCACAATATATATAGTGTGTGCAGTATAGTCCGTCATTGTATGGTTTTGCATATAGCTAAAATGCACGACTTCTATGCGTTACACAGGCTCTTGCATGCTGTTTCTGTTTCTTGCTCCGGTGGCTCCTCACCGGCTGGTACAAATGAGATCGCAACTCTACCAACAAAGGATTTGCACGTTCGTTGTCTATCATGAAGATGCACTCAAAGAGACTGCCTGTAGGAGCATTTCGGTTAGAGTGATGCCCTGGAAATCATAGTTTCAGAGATATAGTCGTATACACTGTTTCTAACGTGAGCTGAAAACGGCCCGGATACAACATTTTGATTTTGAAGGAGTTTTGGTGGATCCGATTGTATACTTTTGTTCGAGAAAAAAAGTATAAGACGAATATTTTTTTGCAGTGTATTTTAGTTTCCTTCTATACTTATGATCAAGTAGTTCTCTTCAACCCTTTTTTTTCACGTTTTCTTCGGATAACCAACCGGCTTATCAGTGACCACCTGCAAGGCTGCGATAATCTGTGATACGAGATCTTTGCGATGATTCATACTTCGTCTCTTTATTTGATTATCCTTTGTTTTTGAGCAATCTAAAAAGATAATATTCCGTATATAGAAAAGTAGAGTATTAATTATGAGATTAATCAATAAGAACATTCGAACAATGATAAATTACGATTAATGTTTTTAAAATAAGAGCAAAATATTAACCAAATGCATTACCATAGTGGCTCGGCACGACTTGCTAAGTTGACAGGCCAAACGCGAAGACGAGTCGAGCTCACACGAGCGGACAAAAAAGTATGAATTTTTCCTCTTCGTTTTTTGGCAAAAATACAAAGCCAAGTGTGACGAGATAATTCGACAAATAACACACCAAATCTATGCATATACTAAAGCTACTCGCCAAAACACAACGCCAAACACACAATGACTGCCCAGGTTGTTGCTATAATAATCTCTGAAGCCGACCTTTCTTACACAGCGTCAGTCACACGACACGACACAGGTTATGTTAAAACTTGGAAACTGGCTTGGTCGTGCAACTAATACAAGAAAAAGTAGAGTTAGTCGACCAAAGATCTTGCTTTGCTTTGCTTTGCTTCGTCTCAACGACATTAAATCAAGAATGAGTCAAGGGTTCCAACCATAGAAGAGTGTAAGCAACCTTAGGCTGGGTAGTCAATGTCCATCAACTTATCGTCAGCCGTGATTTCCATTGAATTCTCGTCAGATGGAATTTTACTTGTCCACAGCTTGATTGTCCTATCATGCGACACGGTTGCTATATGCTGTCCATCTGCATTACCACAAACAGAAACGACATAAATAAGGTTTCTAGCTTATCCATCTTGCTTCCAGAATAAAGTCGGATTCATGATATGATCTACGGATTCTTTACTGGCTGGCAAAAAGATGTCTCTTACCTCCTGATATGTCTAAAGATGTAACTTTAGCTTCATGCCCCGAGAGTGTTCTGATAAGTTTGAAGTCCCGAGATGACCATATCTGAAAATTAGGATCAAGTAAGCAGAGTATTAAGATTTAAGACCATGGAGACAACAAAAAGGTTAGTTATTCGATAAAAAATAATGTGGAAATAGGACTTGTAAGTCGTACCTTAGCTTTCATATCATATGAACCGGTCACCAAATAATATCCTTCTTGGGGTTCAAACTTGACCTTTGAAATAAGATTTGAATGGGCGGGAATGATATAGATGGATTTTTTCTTTCTTAAATCCCAAATCCGACAAGTATTATCCTCACCACCAGTAGCAAGATGATAGCCGTTTGGGGAGAAGTCAATCCCAAGAACCTGAGGAAAGAGACATAACAAGTCAACAACCCCACTTTCTGTTAAAGTATTAGAAATGCATATAGCTTTAATCAGCAACTCACAGGTTTAACGTGCCCTTCAAGAGCAAGAACACTTCTTCCAGTTCGAAGATCCCATACACGAGCAAGAGAGTCCAATCCACATGATGCTGCAAGCGATCCATCTGGATGGAAGCATATTCCATAAACACTTCTGCTATGCCCTTCTTGAAGAAGCAATTCAGTACCAGTTTCGATATCCCACATGCGCCAAGTCTTGTCGAAGCTGGCAGTGCCCAAGTATTTTCCTGATGGATGAAAGGCAATACGAGCCAACCGGTCTACATGACCTTTAAATGTCATCTCTAGAGCACCCTCTGCACTCCACAGCCTTGCAGTTTGATCAGCAGAGGCAGTTGCGACTAAATCACGCATAACAGTCGATGGAGAAAATGCAATGTCGGTTGCACGCTCAATGTGCCCCTTCAAAGCACAAGCCCTCGTCAATTGAGGCATATTCCATATTCTGCCAACTCCATTTAAAGAGCTAATGAAGCAAGACAAAGAAAAGTCACTATTAGAAATGAAATCATTGGCAGCATTATCAATTAGTCACGTAACTTTTAAACTTTCAGTTCTCCATGAGTCGCAAGCATGCATCATTACATCTATTTCCACACAAAATTAATAGATAAGTGTGCTGATATCTCTGTCTTAATCCAAATAGTTAATCACTTTGATGAAGTGATAGAATAATAGAATGTTACTTATGATCATTCAACATGATAGCAATCAGCCTTGGCAATGTCGTACCCAACATTTATTAGAGTTACACACATTTTCCAAAAATAATTGTTTCCTTTTATAGCACATCTCAGTTTTTAAAACAAACATACCAGGTAGCAAGCAAGCTTCCATCTTTGGAGAAAGAGCATCCAGAGAGAGGGCGATCCTCGCCAATCTCACTGGCATCAAGAGCAAAACTTTCCGATTGTTTCAGTGCCCAATTCAGCTCGGCATCTTCATCTTCATCAGGATCATCTCTTTTCCTCTTAGCACGCTGCAGACGCTGAGAAGCTCTAGAAACAGAGAATTTAGCCATAAATGTACGAGCCTCCAACAATTCATTTGACCCTTCGGTGTAAAATGGATATTGGAGAGTTTCCTCTTCATCACCCTCCTTACCCGTAGTTGATTCCTCTTCTTCTTCATGGGCTTTCATTAGCTTTTCCAATTGCCCCTCAGCATCAAGCTTAGCCATAAGCATCCGAAGGCGATCCCTTCTTTCCATTTCTCTCTCGCCAAATAGGGTTATGGGTTCACCAAGACGACGAAGTCGAGTTCTAACCGCCATATCATTGGTGGGTACAGCTAAGGCAGCAGCACGTCGCTTCATCATGAAATCTCGCATTGCTTTCTCTTGCCTTTCCCTAACTTGTCTACTTTCTTCAGTTATTTCGTACTCGGCGCCACTACCAGAACCCTCATCATCCTCATCCAACTCAGAAACATTATCTTTCCCCTCTCCATTTTGGGCAACAGGTGGCTTGAGCACAGGAGGGCGAACAGGTAATGGTGCTAATGGACGCGGAATTGAGGAAGGAACTACAGGCAAAGGAGCCATCGGAGGGGTGACCAAAGGGGAAATCGTGGGCACGACTGGAAGAGGAGCAGCAGGTGGCGGACCTATAGGAAGAACACCAGGGGGCATAACTAATGAAGATGCCGCAGGGGAAACTACAGGTGGAGCCAATGGAGCAGTAGCCATCGCAGAATCAGTGATTACATTAGTTGAATTTGAACCATCTACATTACCCAGCATCTCAGTATCACCCACCACAGAAGATGGATTCACATTTGACGCCGAAGTCGACATTTCTTCATCCACGTCCATGATAACTACTCAATCAATAGATATAAAAAGTCAGTATCACATATACTCCATTCATCATGGTTCCTCTCCAAAAAAACTATTTCACATTTTTCGGCAGCATTAACTTCATAAATCCACAAAATGGCAGATGTTTTCGCCGTCATTTTCGCTTGTATTTTGTTCAACAAATAACACATTTAGTCGCATTACAACATAGGGAAGGGGGATACGAGCCTGGACATTATCCACGGTACCTAGTCTTGACCACTGGGCAATGACGGTAAAAAAAATTACCTTAAAACACTAACAAATGCTCCAGCAAACAGATTACGGATTACGAAGTGGTATACTACCATCCTATAATGTGATTGTATCAGAATTCATAGAGGCAAATCAACAAGCAGCTTATGTGCATTCCCCAGTGAGCAAAACAAAAGTGCAGGAACAATGCAAAACAAATCATATACTAACTTAAGTGAACCAAATTAACCATTAAAACAGCTCTTAAAAACGAAAAGGAGGGGTTTTTACAATTGATTCCAGTTGTAGCAGGAATTAGAACAATGGTAGGAGAGAGATGGAGGTGAACTTACAGTAAATTTGAGAGAGTCGGAAATTAGGGATTGATAATTTGCTGGATTTGTAGTGAATTTACAGTAGAAACTGGCGCCTGGAAGTGTAAATCGCAGGTACTCCAATCAAATTAAAATCCCCAATTACTACGGACTTAGGAAGATTTGATGAACCCAGATCGACCTAACTCGGCCCAATATCCGATACAACCCGAAATACTATAAACTGAAAGTCTGAAACCAATGAGCCGGGCTAAAGGCTAACCAATTGATGAAATCCGAAATGACATACATGAACTCAAAATGACTCGCCTTGATGCGAAGGTTGACCAGACTAATAATCGATAAAGTCATAAAACCCAAAAAAAAAAAAAAAAAAAAATCAAAATACGAGTAATTTATTAAATTAGCCTAATTCAGATCGGGCTTGTCCGTCCCACTACCCTTTTAAAATATTTTTGTTGTCCAAACCTGATAAAAAGTCGAGTTGGATGGGATGGACTAATCGGACCGTCCGATCCATGATTAGTTGTAGATTGGTTAAGCCATTTAGATAAAATAAAAGAAGAGTATGTCTCATGTGAGACGGTATCAGAATAATTTTACTGTGAAACCGAAACCCATCAAATCCAAGTTGAGAGGTCTTACAATAAAATTACCGTCTGATACTGTAATCAAAGAAACCAAACCATGTTGTAGAGGAACATTTTATTGATATCATCAGGAGACATAAAATGAACAGAAAATTACAGGATATATGTATATATATATGAATATATGATCCCTTGTCTAAGCAAATGGGGTGAATGCAACAGGGAACTTGATCTTTTTATCAACAGTGAACAGACCAAAATGCTTCTCAATCTCAGGAACAGCCTGTCCTGGTTTCTCACCCGGGTTCTCCTGATCGAACAAGTTCACGTAAACCTGAATGGCCTTGTTAGGCCTCTTCGGTGTACCCTTGTTCATGTGCTGAACGAGGTTATCAACGTACGTCTTAGCATTCTCGAGACTGGCTCCGACACCACCTGCTGTCGGCCACCCAGTCTGTCCAACAACAACTTCCACGTCGGTCTGTTTCATCTCTTCCAGGACAGTGTAGAAAGAGTCCAGCATTGCATCGAATTTGTTTTGGTACCCTAGTTTCCCGTCTGACAGGACGTTGGATTTGGCCGTGAATAGGGCGAATTCAGGTGTGACTTCGCCCTGGTTCATTACCAGCTCGTAGTACGGGTACATGTTCACCAGTAGAGGTGAGTTAGTACCTTTGGTTACGTCGAAGAATTCTTCCAGGAACAGTTTTGATTCGGGTAGCATTTTTGAGGATGAGGGTAACGGGTTTGCTCCGATTTGTGTCATCACTGAGGAATCAACTGACGTGGTGACTTTGATGTCGCTGATTCCGTTTTTCTTGAGAGCCTCTACCAGGGCCGTCGCTATACCCTTGGTGAAAAAAGTGAAGGAGTTATGCACGCTGTTACGACTCATCTCGTTTCCAACAACAATGGCTTTGATCTTCACATCAGGAACAAATGGCTTAACATTCTGTGACACCCACAGTTCAGCATTGAACCCCGGGTTCACTTCAGGAATCGGGATACCAACTAAAACCTCGACATTCTTCCCCTTAAGAGCAGTCAAGATATCTTTGCTCACTTCCAAAAGCCGAACTTTGGAGATATTGTGTTCTGCAATAAGGCCGACTAATTCCTGTCCTGTCGGCACATTCTTTCCCTGTGTAGTCAGGCAAATTCCGAGCTGCGCAGCTGACAGATGTAAGTTAGCAGCAAAGAGGACAGCGACAATGACCAAAGAGATCATACTGTGGGTAGCCATGTTGGAGTAATTCGTTCCCTGAAGCAGACACCCCCCTTTGTTTTGACAGGATTCGAGTGACGCTAACTCGAATCCTAAAAGGATGTTAAAGAAAAGGGTGCTGTGTTATTGGTTTATTGTCCCCTGATGAGAGGAATGGAATGGAGATTGAGGTTTGTGTGTCTGTGTATATATATAATATATGGAATGCAATGCAGGAAGAGGGTAAGATCCACATTTTGTTGCAGGTTATTGTTATCCACAGGTTGGATGTGATAAAAATAGTTACATGCATGAAAAAATAGAGTTCTAATATTAGAACTAGGTATGTGGCCCGTGAAATTCACGGGATTATCTGTTTCAACTTTTTTATCGTATTGTTAATATATTTCTGATCAAGTGTTGTCAAAAAATTCAGCTAAAAATGCTGTCAGGGGTGATCTTACATAATTCATATAAAGCCAGTAGTTAATTCATACTCTGTATCTCACAAAATTGAAGGAAATGTTCGAAAAATAAAGCGTATTAAATTTTAAAAAAATCTCAATTATTTGTATCTCTTCAGTATTTTATACTCCTATTATTTTTGGAGGTATGAAGAACTCCACGACTTAATATTTCATTTTAGTTCAAATATAAAGTTTTTAATGCTAAATAATACACAAAGTAATTATTCAAATTATCTTTGACTGATATTACGACGAAAGTAAATTAAATGACGAAACAACCAAGAATAATAAAGTATGCTTAAATGAATTATTAAGTCGTGTTTGTCATTTTCTTACTAATTTTTTTTATTGATGGTTTACCTTTAATTAGACTCAAATACTTGTCATCTACTTTGATTAACACTTTGAACTTTAATTTTTCTTAATCATATTTTGTAAATTTATTCAATTTTGAATATAAATAAAAGTTCACTCTTATAAACACAACCTATGAGATTTCAAGTTAACTCGAAATATATTTATTAAAATAATTAATATCAATATCAATTAAAATTAAATTAATATACCTAAAAAATGAGAAATTGCATACTTGATTATTGGCTTCGCATAAGTTCACTAAACAAAAACAAATGCAAAAGATAAAATTAGTATCAACGAAGAACAATTACAAACTGAAGAAAATATTTATAAAATAGAACGAATGAAATGTGAATAAGAACTCTCAAAATACAAATGATTTTTTTTCTACTCTCCATTATATTACTTTTTTGGTTATATAATGATGGTAATGAAGTTCTTCATGATAAATAATATAATTAATAATATTAAATTTGATTATTAGGACAAAAGTAGATGAAAAGGTGTAACTTCCAAATGATTAAGTTTTTTTTCATAAATCATTAATTTTATCAATAAATATAATTTATTTATAATGAAAAAAATCAAAATTTAATAAAAATAAATTTAAGTAAATAAAATAATCTGTAAAAAAACGTTAAGCCATTCGTCAAGTGGCAAAAAAAAATTAAATGCATAAAAAAAGCTTTTACTAATATATATATATATAGATTATAAATTTATCAAATAAATATTTAATAATTTGTTTTTTAATAGAAGGCAAATGAAAAGTTTTGATTAATGTTTTTAATGTTTTAATGGAAGAGGCAGAAGTCACTCAATATAAAATTTAACCTTTTAACTATATTTCATAGATGCAAAAATAAAATATACTATAATAAAGCATGTAATAAAAAATTTAATAGTAAAGCAATAAAATATACTATAAATTAGCTAGTTCAGTATGAAGTTTTTAATACTAAATAATCTAATTATTCATATTAAATTTGATTGATTATCATTACGACGAAAATGTATTAAATGACGAAACAACCGAACTTTTAATTTTTTTAATAAAACTATTATGTTTTCTAATACATTATGCTTAATTAAGTGAAATATTAAGTTTTGTTTATCATTTTCTTACTATTTTTTTTATTGTTGATTTACCTTTGGACTAAAATATTAAATACATTTAAGCCAAACAATTATAATCTTTAATATGCTAATTTGATTAACAATTAAATTTGCAACTTCTTCTTAATCATATTTTGTAAATTTCGTCAACTCTGAATATAAATAAAAGTACACTTTTATGAACACAGAAATTTAAAGTTAACTTGAAATCTATTTATATAATAATCAATATAAAAATCTATTAAAATAAAATTATTATACCTGAAAAATGAGAAAATATAAATAAAAGCACACTTTTATGAACACAAAATTCATGAGATTTAAAGTTAACTTGAAATGTATTTATATAATAATCAATATAAAAATCTATTAAAATAAAATTATTATACCTGAAAAATGAGAAATTCCAGTCTTATTATTAGGTTTGCATAAGTTAACTAAACAAAAAAAATGCAAAAATATAAAATTAGTACTAAAATTAGAATCAACGAAGAACAATTATAAAATTGAAGAGAATATTTATAAAGTAGAACGAATGAAATGTGAATAAGAAATCTTAAAATACAAATGGTATTTTTTTTTCAAATCTCCATTATACCGATTATTTAGTTTTATAATAATGCTAATGAAGTTCTTCATAATATATAATATAATTATTAATATTAAATTTGATTATTAAGGCAAAAGTAGATGAAAAGTTGTAACCTCCAAATGATTAAGTTTTTTTTTCTTTTCAAAATCATTAATTTGTATTAATAATAATAAATGCATGCTTTAAGTGAAATATTAAGTTTTTCCATTATCTTCAAAAAAAAAAAAACTTTGACAGGTGGAATAAAATTTAATGTTTTAAGTTATCTTTTGAATATATTATATAGACAAATTAGTAAATATAAATTAAGAAGTATAAATAATGTAAATTTGTTGTAATCCTTAATTTACAACACATATAAGAAAGTTCAAATCTTAAAAATGAAAAAAAAATTAGTAAAACATTAAATTGTTAAAAAAACATGAAAGCATCCTCCACGTGAGCAAAAACTGAATGCATAACAAAATATTTATTTGCGATTAAAATAACTGTAAATAGTAATAAATTTATTAATAAATTTAAATAGCTAAACACATAACAAATTTATAATGTAATAAAGTTAAAATTTAGTAGACATAAAATAGAAAACAAATATTAATTTTGTTAAAGAAAAATACCTAAGAAATGAAAATTTTTATTTAAAAAAAAGTGTTAAACTATTTACGAAGTACTATTTTTAATATTTGCTTGTAATGAAAGGTGGATGTAAAGGTTTTGAAAAGTAACAACAATAATAAATTGAATTATTTTTTATAACAAATTACTGTATTAAATATGGGTAAACAAAAAATTTGTGATACTTAATGTGATTAAATATAAACTTAATACAAGTAAAAATGTACAACACATATGTAATAAAACAATTCAAAAAAATTTTAAAATAAATTTTAATAAAATAAAAAATAACCATTAATGTATGCCACGTGGCAAAAAATTAAATGCTTAAAAAAACCTTTTAACTTTATATATAGATGCAACTATTTATAACTACAAAATGATGTAATTGAGAGAATGGAATATAATAGAATATGAAAAAAATCGTTCGTGAAAGACGAGAGAGACGATATTTCACTAAATTTGTTGAGCGACTCAATTATAAGTTGATGTAACGATGCTACTAAGTACTACTAAAAGTAAGAAAATAGGTACCTTTAACGTAACTGTTTTGTTTTTGTTTTTCTAACGTGGGTTTATATGGTGATTAAAACAATACTCCCTCCGATTCATTGGATTCGCAACGTATTCCGTTTTTGGCAAATTCATCAGCTTTGCAACATTTCCATTTTGGGCTATATTTTTATTATGAAATGACTAACCTACCCTTCACTTTTCATTACTATATTCCAAAATATTCAATCTAATATTATTAATCTTACCTGACATCACTATTGTGATTCCAATGAATCAGAGGGAGTAGGATTCACCTTTATATTGTCTAAGTATGACAAGTAATGTACGGAGTATCATTGTTAATCTTAATTTAATTACCAGATTAAATAACATCGGTTTGGTAATTACTCCATACATGTTAGAAAATCGTCACATTTAGTTTGAGGTTTACCGGAAAGGAAACGAGAATAACATTTGTCATTCCCTTTGATACTTTAAGGTCCGATTCTTTTCAACTTTTTCACTCCAGTTTAGTCCAGTCAACCTCAATTCAGTTCAGTTCAGTTCAGTTCAATCGAATTAATCTACTCCCGTCCAAAAGAACCTGAGACGAGTAAGTAGCAACGTGCGTGTGCTCTGACTTTTTCTGGATCATACAGTACTACTTCATCATCATAGTTTCAGAATACACTCGACTCGATTATCTCTTCCATCTCCAATCAATCCAATTAAGTTGTCAACAATGGCGGCCGCAGCAACCACCTCTTCTCAATTATCATGCTATGCGTCCATCAACCGCAACCTATATCTCCACCAACGCCGATCATTCAACTTCATCTCTTTTCGTCCCAAGGTACTAACACCATCATTCAATTCCCTTCGTTTCATGGAACCCTAATTCCACTTGTATTGAGATTATCTGGTGCCGGAAGTTAACCTAATTCAGAGATCACTCATGTTTGAAGCTGCTTACATTGTCGTTTTGTCAATCTTCGATTCATGTCGCTTGGATCTTCATGTATTGAAATGTTGTATATTGTTGTTCAATTGGTACAATTGAGGGTAGGAAATGTTCGATTGTTTGTTCAATTGGTATAATTCAGTGGCGAATCCAGAAATGTTTCTTTTAGTGTCCGGAGTAACATTTAGAAGTTATTTAATCTAAAAATTGATCAAAATACTAATATAATCCGTCGATTCAAATCCAAAGTGAGCACATTTGTTTTTTTAACGTGTTTTACGCCATCAGTATCTTTCATTTTACGTTAGCAAAAAGTTTAAAAACTTGTTATTCTTGATATACCTAAGAGACGAATCAAACAAGATCATGACTTTATCTTCTCTTATAAATTGTCGAGAATATTTCTCTTCAATTTTGAATAGTTTCTAAAAGAAAAATATGCACTTTGGATTTGAACGGAGGGAGTACTGTAGGGACCCCGTAATGCTAAGCATAGATCTGCCGCTAATGGTGTTGTTGAGTGTACTGACAGAGGGTGACTCTTTTATTCAGATGTCAGTTGTTATGAGCGTTGAAGGCCATAATGCCGAAACCTCTAGCTCGGGCAACATGCCTAACCTGAGCTATCAAGCTGATCCACCGAGCTCAAGCATTGAAGCAACTCAAAATGCGTATACTGGAGGAAATGGTAATGGCAAACCTGGTGTGTATGAACCTTTGGGTCCGACTATCTCTGAGAACAAGAAGGGGGCCAAGATTCATGATTTCTGCTTTGGGATCCCTTTTGGTGAGTGATTTAAAACCGTAACTGTTGCGTGATACCTCATTGTGAATGGTTCGTGCTAATCTCTGATACTCTGGTGTGCATGTTTTGCTTGACCTTTGCCCCCTATGCAACGGATTATTTGGTTTGAGGTGTTTTATAATATTGTTGTATTGCCCTGAGTTTATTTCAGATAATTTTTAATAATTCCGATTGAATATCGATGTTGATTTCATCTGGTAAGCATTTCATCTTAAAGAGTTTGTTCTAGTTGAGGATGGAAGAGAACTGGATGTCGTGAAAAGAGAACTATGTCTCTCATTTAGATTAGTAGTGGAGTATTGCAGTAAGAGTGAAGTCGCTAACTATTAATCCCTTACTCGGAGAACAATTATCCCCCTCCCTTATCTCTTTACCGGCGACCACCATCACCACCACAACCAGTCCACTACCTTTTTTGATGCATCGTCTTTTGGTATTTGCTCCGTTGCCTCAATTTATTGTCTTCAACACAAACAAACCCTCTATAGAAATGAGTGTGCAGAATATGGCTGACAAAAATTGTGGAGAGCCAAATTATATATTTTGTGAATGAATCCCACCGGCTCATCTGTTGACTGTTACATCAAATTTTGCCACAGGTGGTTTTGTTTTAACTGGAGGAGTCCTGGGTTCCATATTTGCGAGAAACTTGACTACGCTTGGAACTGGTGTCCTCTTTGGAGGTGCTGTTCTCGTTCTTAGCATAACAAGTTTAAAGGTTTGGAGGGATGGCAAATCAAGCTTCCCTTTTATTATTGGACAAGCAGGTCTGTAACTTTCAGTGGATTCAATTTCTCTTTTTTCTGCTGTTTGTTTCTTTTGTTTGATATATTCAAGTGACGGAATTGTGGTCTATTTTGGGATGCATTTCTGAGCACATTTGTTTATATTTGTACGAACAAATTTTCATAATATGGATTTTGATTCTTTCTTCTTCTCCACAATGCTTGTCCAGTTCTTGCTGCTACCCTATTATGGAGGAACTTCCAGACCTACTCATTGGTATGTACAATTGTACATACGTCAGAGTGCTTTCAGAGTACTTCTAAAGTACAAAGTTTTAGTCTCTAAGCTTTCTAGTTCTCTTAAATTTGCTTTCCTTATTTGCAGACAAAAAAACTGTTTCCATCTGGACTATATGCTTTAGTGAGGTACGACACGATGCCCTTGTGACTCCTTAAATATTACTCTAAGCTTTAAGATTCGCTTTCTCATTTGTATTAAATGATGCTATATAGTGCCGCCATGCTGCTCTTCTACTCATATGTGGTCATTTCTGGAGGAAATCCACCGCCAAAAAAATTGAAACCTACTGCACAAGCTGCATTGTGATGAGGCTTTCCAAGGTAAGAGCGTAAGGCTGTAATTCTCGATATTTCTGATCTTATTTTATTTTATTGTTGTTTATGACCGAGTGTAATAATTCATGCTTTTGTTATTGGATGTCATATGAGAAAATCATAAATACTCTGGATTTACTTTAGCTTGCTCCTAATAACTCGCTCTCTATCTGTAGAATGTTATGTGTTTAAATAAATGATTCTCAAACGTGTTGATTAATTGTGAACTGCATTGAGCATTTATGTTACCCACACTTGGCATGGATGTCGTACACGGCTACATATTTAACTTTCAAACTCGACTTGGATCTTTCCTTATAGACACAGATTCTCGATTCTAAAATGAGTACAGGGTACATCATATTTTTTTTACTTCTGCTGAATTACCCCTGCCCCTATGGGACGATCAAGTGTCTGAAGTACTAACTAGAATGATCTTCATTTTATTGTCATTAGAATATTTACTTTTTTGAAATGGAAATATGTTTTTAAAAATAATACTAAAAAATCATTAAATATCTCAAACAAAGTCTCTTCTTCCACTTGTCACATGGGCCTCTTTTTTTGGCTCTGTTAGGAGAAGTCAAAACTGTTTGACGATTGACAAGGGCCGGGTATGGATTCCATACCTATATCCTTGATTGTCATGTTGGACACACATTCGACCTTAAATGTGAAGTCTCTTTTCCATTTGGTCATCGTCTTTGGCCTTTGCCATACATAAAGATCATTCTTTTTTAGTGCATGTGGGGAGCTAGTTCCCACGCGAGTAGGGTTGGCATAAGCAAAACTATACAAGAACAGTACCACAGTGCCTGAAGGGCTCGTGCAAATTGCGAGGTACAAGGTTTTTTTTTTTTTTTTTTTTTGTGTGTGTGTGTGGGGGGGGGGGGGGGGGGGGGGATCGGATGTGCACAGTCTGGAGAAAATGGCACGCTAATGTTTTACCACTTCTTATATTTTGGTGAATCGGTCAGATACTTAGAAGGGGAGATTTGTTGGGCTGATTTATTATTTTTCAATTTGTGATACGGAGTAACTTTTACGGAGTATTATTATTATTAATTACTATCTGAGAATGATTCGAATACATAAAGTGAATAGGAGAATAAATCTGAAGGATCTCATTTGCTTCGATATATTTTCAGAGTTTGAAATGTAATCTGTTCAAAACCAAATATATTTTGTGAACCAAATTGGATTTAATGAACAAATTACGGAAGTTATTGCCCATCGGATTCGATAGAAATAATCAAATAACATCTATTTAAATCTCAAATAATTTTTGTGTTGTCATGTGTATATAATTAACCCTTAATGGATATAATATCCTATGAAAAACCTTCTGAAGCGGCTTTTATTAGCCTTTTCGTTCATCTGCAATTCAGTTTGTATTGTTGTAAAGGTATACACTCAAAATCAAACCCAAAATTAGCCGAATCTTATCAAAATAGATTTAACCTGTGATTTTGTGATTTTCTTGAATATGGTATGACTTAAACCAATGCATTTCTGTTCTATATAAGTAACTTGAGAGAGACTTGAAGGGCTCATATTTAACATCAACGAGGAGGTAGAGTCATACACTCATAGCCTTACTCGATTTATAAAGTTATTGTATCTACTCATTCTATATAGTTGTGTACATCTATGGCTGGAGATAACGCCATGAATATGAGGGAGAAGCACTCCGCTCTTATTGTGGATGATACCGCTATTATAAGAAGTCTTGAACAACAAATGTTAAGAAAACACGGATTCAAAACTGTTGTGGCAGAAAACGGCAAAGAAGCTGTTGAGTTTTTTATTGCTGGTAACACATGCGATATTGTTTTAATGGATATGGAAATGCCTATAATGGACGGAATTCAGGTATCGTTTATTATTTTGCTGGTGTATGTATATTACTAATCGCCATTCATTATTAATCTTCAATGTTACCGCTATATACAGTTTTGGAAACGTTTTTTTCTGCAGTTGTTGTCTCATGAGTCGTAAACGTTATTTGTTGGTTAGACTGTTGTATACGAAAACTTTGTAATACTGATGTACTGTATTTTGACACATTTTCTGTGATGCAAGGCGACGAGGGAGCTGCGGGCAATGGGAGTGAAGACACTAATCTTCGGTGTGACAGCATCCAGTTCAAAGTCGGATATTAAAGCATTTATAGAAGCGGGTTTAGACGAGTACGTTGAGAAACCATTATGTAGTTGGAAGCTTGATCACTTGTTGAAGCGAGTCTTGTAAACGATTTGGATTTGGAGTAGTTTTGCGTTTGGTAAATCTCCGCAACTCTTTTGGTGTAAGTTTATACTATGCGTGTAAACAACATAGCATGTCGATCGGTCCTCTGCTAACAAGCTTTACTGTAACTTTGTAAGTACGAAGTAGTAAGAGTCTCGACTCTCGACTCTCGAGTCGACTCGTATCTTTTACTTCACGCAACAAAGTGTGTAGTTTTTGTTCTTTTTTTTTTTTTTTTTTTGAGGCGAAGCATATTTCAATAGTGGAAAATTTACCCTTCAAAGGGATACTTCATACATGCATGCCTCTCATTTCTCTTTTGTCATCACTCTCTTTTCGATTCGATTAGATTGAGTTTAACTAAACTTAACTGAATTGTATTTAACGCATTTAATCGAAAGAAATTGAATTGAAGTAAGATGAATTGGCTTGGAATTAGCTGAACTGACTTAGACATAATTAGGTTGAATTGAATTGAACTGCAATGAATAAGATACAAAGATCTTGGCTTTGTGCTCGTTAAACAAAATTCAAACTTGAGCCGATCTCGAACTTAGGCGAACTTGAAATAAATGAGCTCGTGAGACGGCTCGTGTTTGTTAAGCAAAAATCAGACTCAAGCCAATCTCGAGCTTGGAAAATTTAAGCTCGCTAACTAAAATGCAAATGTGAGCAGTCGGACCTTTGTATAACTATTAAATTTACGTTTTTTTCATCAATATATTTTAGAGTAATAACTTGGCATTCGAAAAAATATAAAAAAAAAGTATTAGCGCAAATCAATAAAAACATTTTATTATTAATACGAGTAATTTTTTTAATAAGAGCAAAATATTAACTAATCACGTTATTTTGAACTGCTCGTAAGTTTTTCGAGCCATGACAATGACGGCTCGACTTGAGTACTTGACTCATTAAGTTGTTGAACCAAATCCGAACCCAAACCGAGCTTTGACCGAACCGTTCACCAAAAAAAAAAAAAAAAAAAAAAAGTGTGAACTCTGAACTTGCAAATACCAGAAAAGGGAATGAATCAAACCCTTTCTTCCCTCTTTTCCCTTTCCCCTCCCCTTTTTGAATAATCACACCAAAGCTAACTCCCCCCAAATCACTCTTCTTCATCTTCATCTTTAACCTAATTCCCAAACCCTAATTTCTCCAATTCCTCCCCCCTATTGCATGCCGGAATCTCGCCGGAGATGTCCCCATCGGCGGCTTCCCTAGACACCCGCCCTCCCTCCGATCCTAATTTCGACTTCAAGTTCAGCTACGATCGTTGCAGCTTCAACTCCGGCGCCTCTTCGTCTTTTCCTTCTATTAATAAAATTAATTCTAATAATCAATCTTCGGTTCCAGGTCGGGTCGGCCCGAGACCCAGGCCCAGGTTGGTGAAGCAGAGGAGGAGCTGTAAAACGACGTCGTTGTCGTCTTCGTCGTTGGTTTCGGGTGATGGTGTTGATTCCGGGATTAATCCGTTTAGGTCAGTTTACTCCTCTAATGTTAATGTTCACATGAATGGTTCTAGTGCTGGTACTGCTAATAATTGTAGTGATAGAAATGTCGTTGATGACCAGTTTGGTAATCGGAGCTTCGTTTTCGGGGTTTCGAGTTTGAATAATGGAGTCAGTGATTCTGTTAGTAGTAATGGCAATAGTAGTGATTATATTAGAAATGGTGCTGATGCTGCTGGTGCTCGTATAAATGGCATGGGTTTTGTTTTTGGGGGTTCAGAAACGATCAATAATGTCGGTGATTGTAATGGTTTTAAGAATGATGATAGTAATATTAGCAATGGTGCTCAAGTTGATGATGCATGTTTTGTTTTTGGGGGTTTGAATTCGAATAATAACATTAGTAATAATGGCGGTGGTCACTGTAACATTAGCAATAACGTAGACATAGGAGGCGGTACTGAAAATGTTGATTCAATGAAGAATAATAGTGTAGAAACGGAGAAATTAGGGGAAATGGGTTCAAAGGGCGTAAAGTCAGAAAACGGCGAGCTAGAAGGCATGGCATCTTGTGTTGAAGCGACTGCTGGTGCACAGTTTGGACTTTCGGAGGAATTGGAGAAGTTGAAAATTGAGAGGGATGGGCAGGATGATTTTGGTGGAGTAAAGCCACAGGGTGAAAGCAATGTTGGTGTGTCGAATGGCAGTGATCCGATTTTCATTTTCACGAGTGCTGGGGGGAAGTCTGATGTGGCCGGGGAAAGTTCTACTCCTGTGCGAAGTGAGGCGAGTTCAGATGTGTCCGGCGGATGGTTTACTCCTTTAGGAAGTGAGGCGAGTGCTATCAGTTCAAATGGAGGTGATAAAAGTGTTAATACTGGGGAAACTAGTTGGGTAAGACCCCATTTCGCTAACGACAACGTCTTTGTATTTGGAAGCAGCAAAAACCCCGCTACTGGACGTGATTCTGTCTCCGAATCATCTTCTTTTTCGTCCGATGATGATGGAGTTAGGGTGAAAGATGCGCCTCAGTCTTTATTCTCAGAAGAGAAGAAGGCAGACTGTAGTTTTGCGAGTGTGGCTCAGAATGCTGCAGCTTCTTTCCCAGAATTTAAATTACCCGAATTTGAGGGTCCCTTGCCCTTCAGCTCGAACCTATCTAGTGGATTAGGGAGTAAGACAGCGTCTAGAGTAAGGGCTCGAGGTTTGAAGGACAGACATTCAAAGAAGACAAAGGCCAAGGCGAAACACTGTAAGTCCACTAAACAGCAACCTGTAGAAATACCCTTATCCGTTGAAGGCAATACGCAAGGCCAGGAAGCAGCTGAGAGTTATTCTCCCATGGATTTCTCGCCTTATGAGGAGACTACCGTTACTGATGATGTGTCTTTTGTTGGCCAAGAGGCAACTGGGCAATCAAAGGTGGAAAGTGGTAGTGTTTTTGGGTTGAGCAGCGAAGCACAACCAAATCATTTGTTTATGAAAAATGGACTGGGCTCCTCTATGGATGCTCCTGGTTCTGGCTCTAGTGCGAAAGTGAATATCAATGATAATAATGCTTCCCCAGTTGCTTTCACTACTGACGGAGCAGGTGAAGTTCAGGAGAAGTTTGCCTTCAATGCATCAAATTCTCCTCAGAAAGATGTTACATCTCAGAAACGTCATCAGAAAAAGAAGTACCGGATGAAGTCTGCTTCTATTGCCGTTACGAGTTCGACAGCACAAGGTTCTTCCTTGGGTGGAATTAATTTTGCTAGTGAGCATGATGGTGTGAATGGAAACTTCTCAACTTTCAAGAGCACAGGCAAGCATGAATCCAGAAAACCCGGGGAGCCAGGTAGTGAATCTGCATTAAGCTCAGCAGAAAAAGCTTGTGATAAGTGGCGAAAGAGGTAAGTATTTCATATTCATTTATTGAGATGAAGCAAATGGCGCCCTTCTATTTTGTCATAGAGGGCTGTATTTTGTTCTTGTTACCCTTTGAAATGTTAACATTACTTGGTGCAGAGGGAATGATGCCTACGGAACGGGGGATCTTTCTAAAGCGGAGGACTTCTATACATGGGGCGTGAATTGCATACCCCTGGGCAACGTGTCAGATGTGGTTTTCGCGCCTCTTGTGCGCTGTTACAGCAACCGTGCGGCAACTAGAATGGCTCTTGGTAGGGTGAGAGAAGCTCTTCAAGATTGCCTTATGGCGGTTAAGCTTGATCCTACTTTCCATAGAGCACAGATAAGAGCTGCAAAGTAAGTCTAGCTACTGGACTTCATCAGTCTCTTTCCTATCTTAGAGTAATCCTCATATTTATTTACTCAATTGATCTTTATCTCTCAAGATGATGGTTAGTACTCATTTGCCCAAATGTGACTTTTTGTACAAACCTAAGATACTTTTGTGTGTAAGTCATTGCTATATCAAAACTATAGACGTCATGCTCCACAAGAAACTCTTAAGTTGAAACTGTGAGTGTCTATTCTATTCTTGAACATTGTTTAAGATCTGATGCATGATGTAGAGATTTGTTAAGCTCACATTATCAGTGATCGGTTTCTTGCTCCTCATCTTATTGCTTTTCTTTACTGTGTTGTGTCTTTGTAGCTGTTATCTTCAGCTGGGGGAGTTGGAGGACGCCCTGAAATGCTTTGGTAACATCATCGAATCATCTAAAGCTGTTTGCCTTGATAGGCAAATCGTAATTTCAGCATCTGAGGGGATACGAAAGTGTGAGGTGAAACGATTAATTTAACGCTACTTACAATATTTTCTCTTTTGGTTGATTTTTGTGGTTAATATCATTAGTGACCCCACATTTTCTCTCAACTTTTATTTTCCCCCACATACTACTCCTTCCTTAATTTTTGTTCCATCTCCCTCATGAAGTTTAAAGTTGGATGGAGGGAGTACTATTTGTGGGTAGCTTCATGACCTATTATGTTCCTAACTTTTAACCCGAAACACTGTTTCTCGAGAGTTATTTTATTATGCCTCTCTTAAGCATACAAGTGTCTGTCACGAATATCATGATTAGGCAAATATTCTCAAGTTGTCATGATATCATATTTAAATGTTGCTTAGTTATTTCAAGCATGGTATGCTAGAGGTTCCAAGTGTCATTATGAGGTAGTAATAAAATACTTGAATATAAAGGAATTATGTAAATCACAAACCGACAGGGGAGTGTGTGGCGGTGATAGTTTTTGAAGAAAAGCTGCCTTGTACGGAGTATATATTAAAGACATATAGTAAGTTCACATGAAGGGACGGGTGCTTCTGTTAATAGAAAATCCTTGGGGCCTGTCTAAAAAATACTCTGTACTTCTTAGTATTGTGCTGTAAAATAAACTGAAGTAGTATAAAACTATCACGAAAATGTGGCGACATTCAGATAAGAAAGATTGTTTTCTTCTACTAATAGACAGCTATTTGTATTTTTCAGAAAGTTATTGAATGTACCGAACGCTCTGCTGAACTTTTGAGATTGAAAACATCAGAAGCTGCATCTAATGCGTTGGAATTAATTGTTGAAGCAATGTCTGTGAGTATATACTCTGAGAAGCTACTTGAAATGAAAGCTGACGCTCTTTGCATGGTATGATTGATACTAAAGTTCCTTTTCTATTCAAATAATTCCTTCCATTTGGTCTAAGTGTCTTCTGCCTTTTCCAGTTGCGGAGGCATGGAGAAGCAATAGATTTGTGCCATCAGACTCATAAGGATGCAGAAAGGAACTTCACTGCTGCATCTACTGAGATAAATGAAGCTGACGATATGTGTTCAAATGTACACCGTTGGAGGCGACATGCTTTATATAAGTGCCACTTCCATCTTGGGAAGTTCGAGAAGGCTCTTGATTATATAGAGAAGGAAGTGTAAGTGAACTGTGACCGATCCTTAACATCTCTCATCATTAGAGCTCTCGAAGCAGATGTTATTTTATGAGCCTTTTGGATACTTTTTATAGGGTCTATTTCATCTAGACTGTTTGAGTTGTTAACACCATCTACTTGTATTTTTCTGAGTAGGTCTGAAGCCAAAACCCAGGAATCACCTGATACTTTAGCTGTCACTATACGTGATCTACTAAGAGAGAAGGTAAGTAGTATGCGTGTAGATTTAGCGGTCAACCAGTCACTATCTGAGATGTTAACATTCTTAGTGCTTTTTTCGTTGTGGTGCAAGGAATTGTGAGTGATTGTTAAGTGGCTTATGAGGGATATAGGTCACATATATTCTGAATCATATACGCTTCCTCGCTATCATTACATCATTGATATGTCCCTTCATTCCATGTTTATATGCCGTATGGTCCTCCTGGCTACAGATATCAAAATGTTTTGCAGTTAGCATAGATAGCAAACTTAAACTAAAGATGGTCTCCATATATGCATGATGATACTTGTTATGTATTCTACTTTAAAAGAGGTCTCATACAATGACACCTCGTTAAGTGGAAACATTGCTCTCCGCATCCACCTTTCCAACCCCTGTCCGCCTCTGTTTGTCTCGTTAAGTGGAAACATTTCTCCCGTTAAGTGCCATCAGACTCATCCACGAAATGAAGGGCATTTTTTTCGAGTGAGGGAATCTCTGTCTGCCTCTGTTTGTTTAGCTTTTCAAGAGGGAACATATGGTCTAATTGGTTTTAATATAAAAAATTTCTCCTTTTTTCACCCATGTGTAATGACCAACTGAAGGTAACTTTTATGATTGTTAATGCTATCTTCTCATGCGAAGGAGAATACTTTGCCGTTTCTTGTGTGCTTTATAAGTGCTATGAAATGTGATCAATCTGTAATCTATGGCTTCTATACTTGGCTACAGAATGCTGGCAATACTGCATTTCAGTCTGGAAAACACATCGAGGCTATAGAACATTATACAGCTGCTATTTTGAATAGCATGGAATCCCGTCCGTTTGCAGCAATTTGCTTTTGCAACCGTGCTGCTGCGCACCAAGCTTTAGGACACATAGCTGATGCTATTTCTGATTGCAGCTTAGCCATTGCCCTCGATGATAACTATGCCAAGGTTTGAACAGCTATTTTTAATATTTGTAATATTTTTTCCCTGTGAAACCCAATCAAATACCAGCCATTCCTGGACCTAGTATTTATTACTTTCTCTAGGAGACATTCGCTGTGAAATTGCCAAATTGGTAGCACAATTTCTATCAGGGGAATTCAAAGCCATAAGTTGAATTCTTGAACCTGTAGATGAGAACATTTATGGTCGTGTAATGTTTATGCTAGCCCCCTATCACCCTCCTAAGGAGAAACGGTCAGGTTTCAGGCTTGCTATTTCCAAGTGGTCGATGATTATTGTCAGGTTTCAGGCTTGCTGTTTGGACCTGACTATAATTCATGACCTGACTATCATACGTATTTTGTACAGGCAGTTTCAAGGAGAGCAACATTGCATGAGATGATTAGAGACTACAGACAAGCTGCTATTGACCTGCGGAGACTGATTTCTCTTCTTGAGAAACAATCTGTGGATAAATCAAAACAGTCTGGTTCTGCGAATGGGAAAGAGTTGAAACAGGTTCGGCATCGTCTTTCCATGATGGAAGAAGAAGCAAAAAGAGATGTCTCATTGGACCTGTACCTCATTTTGTAAGTGCAAACACTTGAATGCTTTGATGTTCGGTTATCTTCCAGTGCATCACTATTGCTTACCTCCAATTCAATCAATTTGATTAAAATATAACTCACATGTACTCCACAAAAGTATATAAATGATTGGAATGGAAGGAGTATGATTTGCCACTTGATTATCACTGCAATATTACTCCTAGAATGAATTTGAAATGTTGAAAACGGTATCTATTTATTTGGGTATTGTTTTTACCTAGTACTGATTCATAGTTCTAGAGACGCTACTTTGTGTGGAGTCGAATGACCGTTGAATAAACATGCAATGGAACAGTGTTTGCTTTTTATGTTGTTGGTCTGGATGACTGGATGGAGTGCACTGTGCAGAATGACTGCGTAGTTATAATATAGTCGTAACAAATTTAATGTGACAGTTTTTCTGGCTTTTGGCTGGAGAAAGCTTACCCTTCTAAGCTCCGCAGTTTGACTTAGTCAAAAGTTTTTAGGGACTTGTCTGCTATTCCACCTTAACTGCTGGATTATATTCTACCTTAACTGTTTGATCGAACGATGTGGAGGGAGAGAATTCGAGTGGTTGATAATTTTTGAGGACTTTCTTATTTCTTATTTTTATTTTTTTCATAAATATTATTACTACATAATATTCTTACTTACTAAACTTGGAACAAATTATCTTTGTGAAGCTTTATATGGGTAGTTCCAAACCCACTGAATCACCGGTTATATACATCATCTTCACATGACATCACTGTTTTGTGTATCATATTGTGATATTCTTTTTTTGCTGCTGAGGCCCAAAAATTGTTCAATGTTTTTAACATCTCCAAATGTTTTCTAGGGGTGTTAATAAATCTGATCCGGGATCTGAAATCAAGAAGGCCTATCGGAAGGCAGCACTCAGGCATCATCCTGACAAGGTACCAATAGCTATTTTTTATTTGTTGCTTACGAAGATACTTGAGAATTCCGTTCTACCGCATTTAATCTACAGATCTTAAATTCTTAATGGCGGTTTCTTTTTCCACTGATCACCTGTACTTGCATAGGCTGGTCAATCCCTGGTAAGAAGTGACGTTGGAGATGAAGGGCGTCACTGGAAGGATATCTCAGAGTTAGTTCACAAAGACTCGGACAGGTTGTTTAAAATGATTGGTGAGGCATATGCCGTGCTTTCAGATCCAACAAAGGTACCTTTTTTATTTTATCACCCATCCCTTGTGCTGCTGTAGTCGGTGTTTTTACCTTAGCTTTTTTTTTCCAGCGCGAAGAGTATGATGAAGAGGAAGAAATGAGGAAAGCTCTGAAGGAGAGCAATAATATAAGAAACAATTCAAGAAGACATTCAGAACACTATTATCAAGGGTTTCCATTTGAGAGGAGCAGCAATCGACGGAATTGGCAGGATAGCTATAGAACATACACCAACGCATACAGAAGATACTGAATGGTAATTCCATGGCTGCTTTGAACGAGACGGTCTCGTGATGAGGCAACGACCCATCAAATGAATTAAATAGCTGGTTAGTCTATGGGAAACGCGTTGCATCAGATCGTGTTTCTAGATATGGCGAGTGAGCCAAGCTTTCAGGAGGAGCTTGTGAGAGTCGTAGACCGGACAACCATCCCCTTTTTGGATTGGATTGGATAGCTGACTACAGTAATGATGAAAGTCGAAGATGGCTTGGATATGACCGGGGGGATCATGTTTTACTATGCAGAAGAAAGGCATCAGTTAAAGGAGATTACGGAGTAAATATAGTTGGGTGGTTAGTCTGGTTACACAGTATTTAACCCTACTGTCGATGTTGGAATCCGAGGTGGCTGATGAGTGAAGAAATATATACAGAAGAGTCTGTTTCGTACAACCTCGTGCCTGCGTGTTGTCAATGGAGCTCCATTTCGCATTCCATTTTTTGCACCCGGACTTCGTTGAGTAAGTTTCTTTGGTTTCTCTGTTGCATTGGTAATTGAGGGAAGTTGTATTTCTGTGACGACTTGATGACTTCAGATATTGATTCATGTTAGCCGACCCCAAATCTTTTTGGGACTAAGACTCTGACGTTGTGATTAATATCTCCACACTCTCCATTACTTATTTCTATTGTTCAAAATTTTCTTGGGATCCTTTGTGCTCTTATAGTTCTACTGGGGTAACTATGTGTATTTGGTGAGTATTTCATTACTTTTCGGTGATCCATCGAATATTTGTTTCATAATGGTCCAACAGTTATCAGTTTCAGTAGAACGAAGAGTGTATAATGATTTTATATTGCCGTGTCTCTCGTGGATGGTAATGAAGAGAAAAGTAACGAGATGACCCCTTCCCAATTTTACGACATCAATCAATCGAGCCCTAATTTAAATAAAAACTTTAAAAACCAAACCAAACAAATATAAATCACTTAATTAAATAATTAATCTTCTCTCCCACACCGATTACCAAATTAGAATCCATAGTGAAGTCGCAGGGAAACACTCGATTGTTTCTTAGAGTCGAAAGAAGATTTTAGGGAAAAAAAAATTAATCAGACGGGATTTGAAATTAGTAAATGACGGTCATAGAAAAATTAGGAAATTTTGTTATAATCGAACAATTTCAAAATCTTACAAAAGTTGATTATCAATTTTTCCGAAAAATATACCTTTTTTTATCTAAATATTTTTTATATTGTTTGTGAAAATTATTTCAATAAATATACGATAAATTAGATTTAATTTTGAAATTGGACACGGAAGAGGTTATGCTTCGAGAATCGAGTATATAAAAGAAGAAGAAGCGACCCACCCGTAACAATACCCAAATACGGACCCAATCTCTCTTATTCTCTTTCACTGAAACCCTAGACGAGGAGAGAGAGCAGAAGCAAGCATCAACAATGGCGACATACGACCTAACCCCACGAATCGCGCCGCACCTTGACCGTCACCTCGTCTTCCCTCTCCTTGAATTCCTCCAAGACCGTCAGCTCCACCCTGAAGACCAACTCCTCAAGGGCAAGATCCACCTTCTCAACAACACTAACATGGTGGATTACGCCATGGACATCCACAAGTCTCTGTACCACACTGATCAAGTTCCTCAAGAGATGATTGATCGTAGGGTTGAGGTTGTTGGTAGGTTGAAGGCTTTGGAAGAAGCTGCTGCGCCATTAATGGCGTTTCTTCAGAACGAGGATAAAGTTCAGGAGTTGCGTGCTGATAAACAGTATAATCTTCAGATGCTCAACGACCGTTATCAGGTCTGGTTTCCCCTAATTTTCTGTTTTTTCTTAATTATTCGATTGAAATTCATTCTTGAATTCGACTTGAATCGTGTTTTGAATGCTGTATTGACCTAATTAGGTTAATTTGATTTGTTTTTTTTGATTTGCTGTGTTCAATTGAGTTTCTTTGAATGGATATTGGTTATGGTGAAAAAAGTGCTTATAATTTTCTATTTTATCTTAGTTATTCGATTGAAATTGTGTATTAAATTCAGCTAGAATCGTGTTTCGAATGGTGTATTGACCTAATTAGGTTAATTTGATTTGTTCTTATGATTTTCTGTGTTCAATTGATTTTCTTTGAATGGATATTGGTTATGGTGAGAAAAAGGTGTATATTTTGTCAATTTGAATCGGAATACTACCTCCGTCCCATTGGTTAGTTTCATGGTTACCGGATTCCCTCATGTACTTAACGAATTGCTAATCGTTAAAAGCGAACATACTTTAAAGGAGTGAATCAGGAATGGGGGAAAAACGTATTCATAGCAAATCTGTTAACCATGGTTAGTTTACAATTGCTGGGACGAAGGGAGTATAAGATTGTGGTTGAGTAGTGTGCTTGTTATTGGCTGAATTTGTATGAACTTACGGTGCGGCCTTCAAGTTAGAATGCTAGTTGGGATTTGATGGCTTTATGGTCGAGCACATGACTTTCGGAGGTTTTGTTATTAGCTTATGATTGAGTACATACTTGACGTTTCGAGGTTGTGGGTTTTGCATGGGTAGTCTACTGAGGTGCACGTTGTTATAACTAAATTGCTGTTATTATTGTTTTAATCAGATTGGTCCAGACCAAATAGAAGCTCTGTATCAGTTTGCGAAATTCCAATTTGAATGTGGGAATTACTCGGGAGCTTCTGACTTTCTATACCAATATAGAGCTCTTTGTACCAACAGCGAGAGGAATCTTAGTGCACTATGGGGAAAGCTTGCTGCTGAAATTTTGATGCAAAACTGGGATGTGGCCCTTGAAGAACTCAATCGTTTGAAGGAGATCATTGATTCCAAGGTCTTCTTGTTTCATTTATGTTATGATTTTGTTCTGTTTGTTGTCCTTTTGCTCACGACGATCTCCATTCGCTGCAGGCATTTGCATCCCCTTTGAATCAGGTGCAGAGTAGAATATGGTTGATGCACTGGAGCTTGTTTATCTTTTTCAACCACGACAATGGCAGGAATCTGATCATTGACTTATTTAACCAGGACAAGTTCGTTATCTGAACTCTTCTAATCTTTCGCTGTTTTTACTATGTTCAGTGTTGCTTTCTAAAGGCATGTCTTATCAATCTTCAGATTTGAAGTATCAATCTTCTAATCAACTTAGAATAATCTATTCCTTGCAGGTATCTTAATGCTATTCAAACTAGTGCACCGCATCTTCTTCGTTATCTTGCCACTGCGTTCATAGTTAACAAGAGGAGAAGGCCTCAGTTCAAGGATTTCATCAAGGTCATCCAGCAGGAACAGTATTCCTTTAAAGATCCTATTACGGAGTTCTTGGCATGTTTGTTTGTCAACTATGACTTTGATGGAGCACAAACAAAGCTGAGGGAATGTGAAGAAGTAAGTATTAAATTTTCTGACCATGAAAGGGCCTTTTGCTTGAAGCATTTGTCTGCATACCTTATTTTTTGGAGAGTGTAGATGTTCTCTTCTTTCTTTCCTTTGAAAAACATGTTGTGGAGCCTATGACCCTGGATTTTGGTGTAATTTGTGGGGGCCTGCAGTCTGAATTCCATACTAACCTTCTGTACAATGCCTGTGTATATGCTGTACTCATAGTTGTTGTTGTTGTTGTTGTTGTTGTTGTTGTTGTTTAATCAATTTCTTACCTGCGTAAACAATTTCAATCAAAACTGTGGAAGGGGAAAATGTTATCGTAAGTAATAAATTTTCAGTTGGCAGAATATGAAATTTCCGGATGTCATCTCTTATTGGAAATTGTTAGAAATTACTCTGTAAAAATTGTTAATCCCTTCCCCCCACTTTAATTTTCCCCGATTTTATTCAAATGTGGGGGATCATAATAATATAAGTGGGAAAATCTTAGACTAGAGGGAGTACAACTTTAGGTCTAGATGTCTTTTATTACACTTTAGGCCCTTGTGTTTTTGGTCGAATGTTGCGACTGTACTGTTCAGAGTACGAAGTTTCAGTTTGATATACTTGTAGCTGTCGGTGTATTGAGTCGTTTTTGTTAATACTTCTATTTAGTTTAGTGCTTACATTTTTCTTTCATGATTTTTATGATTTTACAGGTTATTTTGAACGACCCATTCCTGGGTAAACGAGTTGAGGAGGGCAGTTATACAACTGTTCCCATGAGGGACGAGTTTCTTGAAAATGCCCGTCTTTTCATCTGTGAAACTTACTGCAGGATACATCAAAGAATTGACATTGGGTATGTTCCTTCTTTATGTTTGATGATGGGGGTATTAATCTAATCATCTACAGTCTTCTTTGGAAGAAGGCACAACACCGTCATTAAATTTTGAAAAAAAGGAAATGGAGGGAAGAAAGAGGAAGGGGCAAAAAGTGTCGGCCTGTTGGGTGAAACCTTGTTAAATAAGAGCTATTGACCTGAAGCGTAGTTGATTGGTTATGTCTTTTAAATGTTCAGCGTGATTTTTGTCATTTGCAGGGTCCTTGCGGAGAAGTTGAACTTAAGTAACGAGGAAGCCGAGCGTTGGATTGTGAATCTCATTCGCACCTCAAAGTTAGATGCCAAGATCGACTCCAAGTCAGGCACCGTTGTTATGGAACCTAATTACCCCAATGTGTAAGTACAAAGCAGACAGTTCGCACACTTTCAGAGACATCTTTATAGTTTTCTTTCTTCTACGGATTGTGATCCTTGTGGTGCTCCACTTTCTTTCATACAACTCGAAATCATTGTTCTTTGTTGTGTTCTTCCAGGTACGAGCAGCTCATGGATCACGCGAAACCTGTATCAGTTCGAACTTACAAATTAGTCGCCCAACTTCTCGAGCAAGGTCAGCCACAGGCAGCTCGTTAAACATCGATAAGTAAGAACATCGATACTAGTTTTTGTATCTTCAACCGTTTTGTTTTCTGAGAACTACATTCCAGTCTCTGTAGATCTCCTAAGATTTAGTGCATTACGATTCCATTTCAGAAATACCCCGAGTATTTAATTTGATGAATGAGATATTTTTCGACCACTTGTATGCTCCGAGTTTTTTTTCGTTTTCTCTAACTGGTTTTGTTCTTCGGCATTATGTTGTTAATGTTGCATTCTTACATGAATAAATGGATTGTTAACTTTCAACGTCTGTTATGTACGCTGCATTATGAGTATAAGACACGTAAAAAAAATGGGTCGTGTTTTTTCCATAACAGACGTTGAAAAAAAATAAACCGTCATGATTTTACAGCTTTTTACAATCCAAAGTAAAATTTCGATCCTTGGATGGAAGCAAGATGTGATTCATACGAGTTGTCCGATGGGGTCAAAAAGATCCATGTTCGAAGTTATGGGGCTAGCTAGGGCATCTGTTCTTGGATCCACGTTTCGGAAAAGTGTGCATTATTATTCCTGCTAAGCTCGATATCATCCTTTGCATTCCTCATCTCATATTCATGCATAAAGTGTCACTCAAATTCAGTCCTCAGTGTGGAATTTTTATTGTATGGTACAAACTACAAACCTGCGTCATTCGATAAGGTTCTGGTTCTGGTTCTGGTTCTGGTTCTTCTACCCCCACATAATCGAGGGAATAGTCATGCGTATAGTAAAGACGTAAAGTGTCTAATGATCGAATCAACAAGTTGGTGGTGTAATGGTGGTTTGAATAGAGGATTGGATTGAGTGGCGGTGATGGGCGGTGGGTGGTTGTCGGTTGGGTTTGTTAGATTTGATCTGAATAAGGGTTAATAATAACTTTATACTCGTACTAAATTATTCAGTAAATAACTCGTAGTAGAAGCGTGCCTTATTCCAACACGAAAGGTTTGGATGAACCGGTTTAATGATCGATCTTCGAGTTAGATCTTCTAGTAGACATACATTTGTTCGCTTTGGATCCATGAATCCGTCAAACAAGCCGCGACAACATCACAATAACAGGGAACCGAAGATTCAAGTAAATCAAAGACCTAAAATCCACGATATTTCTATCTTAAGCACCAGACTAAGATAAGATTCATCCCGACGAAAAAGATGAGATAAGTATGTAGCAACAAGCAACCATTATTGTATTAAGAATTATTCATCACTGATCTTCTAGTATCAAATAGTAATGAATATATTCTTCAACTTAGCTTAAAACTTACACACTAGAATCTAAAGACACAAGACAAGTACCTTAATATACCAGTAACCAAGCTATAAAAACCCTTCAACACCCAAAGTTTTGTACAAACAACAAACAAAAAAGACCTTAAAAACAAAGAACACTACCCTTATATTTACTCCCCTCAAAGCTTTGCTAACAATGCAAGCTTACTCTCAACGTTACTACAACGACCAATCATCCCAACAAGAGCAACAATACTACCGTTCCTCGTCGACACCCCCTCCATCCCAATATGGTAGTATGCAACAATCACAATACGGGTCTAACCAATCACAATACGGGTCGAACCAATCACAATACGGGTCGAACCAATCACAGTATGGGCTGAACCAATCACAGTATGGTAGTGCTCAAGCCCACCAATCACAATATGGTGGTGCTCAAGCCCAACAATCACGATACGGGTCCCAGGCCAACCAGTCGCAGTATGGGGGGATGCAACAGCTGCAGCAGCAGCAGCAGCCGCAACAGTACGCTGCTGCTGCTGCAGGGATGCAAAACAGCAGCGCGTCATTATCAGCATCATCCTTCCAGCAGTCGTCGTCCTTGTCTCAGTCGAAGACTAACATGATGAGTGTATTCGGGCAGGACCCGTTTTGTGAGATCACGCCCTCCCACTTCCCACCAGGGACCGACCCAAAGATTGTTGAGTGCTTCAACAGGATCGATAGGGATGGGAATGGAGTTGTTGACGATATGGAGCTTCAGGCTGTCTTGTCCTCTTTCAACTACAGGTTTAACATGAGGACTGTTCACCTTCTCATGTTCGAGTTCACTCACAGCAACAAGAGGATCCTCGGTATGTATACATTATCAAACCGTCTCTTATAAGTTTTTGTTTTGAAAATACGTCTGTCGTCTAAGAATTGAACATTTAATTTCACATTTGAACAGGTCCTAGGGAGTTCGTGCCATTGATGAAGTGTCTTCAGAGCTGGAGGGTAAGCTAAGCTTGTTTTCGGAAAGTACTGCCATGTGCTGAAATTTCACTTGTCACGCTGTCTGAGGCCTAACTAATATATTAAGTAAAATTGCAGACGATGTTCCAAAGGTTTGACAGGGACAGGAACGGGAGCATAGACTCATCAGAGCTTTGTCAAGCTTTTATCAGCCTCGGCTTTTCTGTGTCCCCGGTCATTGTCAATCTCCTCATTTCCAAGTTCGACAAATCTGGTCTCGGACACTGTACTCTTCAGTATGACAGTTTCATCGAGTACGCTCCTCCTCCTCCTCCTTCGCTTTTATTCTAATTCTTGATTTCATTACTGACTAGTTTGCTTACTTTATTGTCTACAGGTGCTGCCTCACTGTTAGGGTAACATTCTACCTTATGCTCTTCTTCTTCTGTTTTTTTGTCAACGAAGCCCGCACTTAGTCGCATTATCTAATTTGATTCGCGTACATACGTGCAGGGGCTGACAGAGACATTCAACGCGAAAGCAGAATGTGGGAGGGCAACATTCGGGTACGAGGAGTTCCTGCTCAATGTTCTCCCCTTCATCATCGCTTAGGCCCGATCCAGAGCACGTGCTACATGCATACTACTACTACTACAACAACAACAACTCCATCACTTGGAACTTATTTTCTGTGTCTTTGTACTTCTTCTTCTTCTCAATAATGCAATGTATGTTTTCCTATGTCATGCAGTTATTCTTCAATGCTGCTGCAATGCCTTTTCTTTGTACTTGAATCGAAACTATATATGTCATGCATGTTCATTTCGTCTTTCTGTCCTATGTTTCCTAAGTGTGCTCTTCGTTAGAAAACAAAAAAAACGATTAAAGACTTAATTTTGCTTTATTCAAAGTGAGATTTGCGTACCATAATAATGGACAAGAAATAGAGAGAACGATAATAGTTGTAGTTAATCTAAGGGTGCACGCACGCAGTAAGTCTGGTATCAGACCGTCTCACGATAAAAAAAAAAACAGGAAGTTTTGTTGTAGTAGTGAACTTAAGAGTGGCCACCACCACCCTTCTTCAAAGCAGCAGACAAGTCCTTGACCATCTGCTTGACATCATCAGGAACATTAGGATCGTCGAAGAAGCCGTCCGAGGTCTCCAAGTCCCCGTTGGCATGTACTTTGTACCACCAGCTGTCCGTCTTACCATCGTGGTCAGCTGCTCCTGCCCCGCTGTTCACCACTGGCGATGTCGAGTCACCTCCACCAGTACTTGGGGTCGTTGGCGTGGCTGGGCCCGGCTTTTTAGGTGTGGTAGGTGGGGCCGGGACGAATGGGAATGGAATGATTGTGAACGGAAAGGTAAAACCCGTGGTTGGGTTTGGAGTACCGATGATGATGAATGGAAATGGGATGGTGAATTTCGAGGCGTTTTTAGAGTCGGAATTTTCACTTAAAACTCTAATGGGTCTAGTAGCATTTGCTAATGTAGTACATGAAGCAAAAAAGAGCAATGCACAAAGAAATGTTTGGTTCTTCATTTTTTTTGGTGAGTTAAAGAGAGTAAATGTGTGTGAAAATGGAATGAAATGTATGTTTTTTTTTTAATAGGAGTATGATGATTTAAGTGTTTAACTAGGACTCGATTATTTGATACAGTCTTTACGAGATGGACTACTACTGTCGTCTCTTCTAAGTTTTTTGGGATCGAGTAAATATGTTGGTAAAAGAATGTATTTAGATGATTGAAAGTGATTTAATTTGTTAAATGGAGTTGTTGGGTGATTTAGTTTTAGTCCAATTGTGTTTCTACATTGACAAAAGATTAAGAATTACAATGATTGATTGAAAATATTGGGTTATATTATCTTCAATCCCAAATCTAATCTTCCTATTATAAAAAGATTACTTTAAAAATTACTCCCTTTTAAGATACCAATTTTAAAATTTATTCATTTTTGAATTTTTTTGTTAAAAATAATTCCCAAAATCTATCAAAAGTTCAAAAATTGCTCCAAAATATAATTTTTGGACGAAAATGCCCCTAATTTTTTATGCTATATTACTTCACGTCACCCTCTGGCAATGGGCATTTTTGTCCTAAAAAATAATTTGGGAGCAATTTTTGAACTTTTGATTGATTTTGGGAGTTATTTTTAATAAAAATTTCAAAAGAGAGTAAATTTTAAAATTGGTATTTTAAAAGGGAGTAATTTTTAATTTACTCTTATAAAAATAAGATTAACTTTTCTCAAAAAAAAAAAAAAAAAAAAAAAAAAAAAAAAAAAAGGTTATCATGTCAATATTAAATGAGTAACTATATATTCGGATTATGAAATCATACTAACAAATACATTATGTATTTCGTATGTGTTATATTGTTATATGTGATTAAATTCCATCTACGAAATAAGAATGAAGAACACGAATAATGTACACTCTTTAATTTATATTTATTTATGCATCAATCATCATCAATAACCGACCTTTATATTTACACTATACAAGATTTTATACAATAATTCTGATCCGTCTCACCCACTTATTTACCTTCTCTAACTACTATGAACGAAGTATATATTCATCGTAAGCGTGACTCAAAATCCTAGCGAACCGTTTGAGGTCCAATGTCAAATATTGATCATCCAAATAAATTTTCTTAGTATACTCCCACCCGTTTTTATTCACACTATCCGGATCCATCAAAACCGGATCCGTTTCACCATATTTGTAGTACAACGAACTCTCCTTAGCCTCAACTTTATACTCAACGTACTTCAACCCGAATTTTTTCACGGGTTGACCGTAATATGTCTCGGCCGCCCAACCCGTTCCTAATGGAACTACTTGAATAACCATTGAACCGGGTCGAAGAAACAGGAAATGGGTCATTGCTGCTCCATGAACTCCAATCATAACATCACTTCTACTAATCGCCTTATATATACTACCAAGATCTGTGTTGGGTTTCGGGTTCAAAATTTTGACGTCAAACCCGAGTTTTTGAGCTAATTTAACTAAGGAATTCTCGTTCGTTATGGATCTTGACCCTCTTCGAGATAGTATGACCGCTTTAGGCTTCTTTCTGGGTCGATTTGGTATTATTGTTATTGATAATGGGTGTGGGTCGTCGAAAGCTTCACCTAGAAGTGCGCGAAAGTCTGCAGGGTTATTATTAGATGATGATGATGATGAGTCGATAGTGAGCTCGTCGTGAATATCTAACCCTACAACGGCTTCTTCGAAGCAATGTGTCCTAGAGTCGGACTTGAAGTCGATTGGAGGGTAGTTCGAGAGTTGAAACAGGACGCGACTGTATTTCGTGTACCACCAATTATGGTAGTCTAAGATTAGGAACACGACGTTTTTGTTGTAATGTCGCGAGGTGATGTATAAAGGGATAATGCCATCGTTGAATTCGTGGTAGACGTTACCCGTGTATCCACCCGTGGAGAAGAAGATGGCCGGGACATCATGCACCACGTCGCATTCGTGGTAGTTGAGGTGATCATTTACAGGTTTGGGTGTCGAAATTAGGTGTAATTCATCGACTGTTTTCATCAAATTAGTCTCCCATTTTCGAGTGTATGGCCTAATAAGTTCTTCGTGACGATTCTCAACTTTTCCAAGTGCGGCCGCAGGAGTATATAGGAAGATTGATGAGGAAGATGAATGTGTTCTAATGTCACCTTTCATCAAACATATGTCTGTTCTGAAATGACTTCTGTTACATTGCATTATTGTTCCTGTGAGACGGTCTGAAACGGTCAATAGTGTAAATACTACTCCCTCCGAGTTTCTAACATTGTCCCGTATTCCTTTTTGGACTGAGTTTGATCTTTTACCCATTTGCCATTTTAGGCCATAAATATGTGGTTCACATTCACCCACCCATTTATCTCTCTTCCTTCTTCTTTTTTTAACCACTCATTTTTCCTTACTTATTTTCCACCCCATAAAAAAACGGGGCAATCATAGAAACTCGGAGGGAGTAGTTCATTTCAGTGTACTAGGGTTTGGTTTACAGATGTGTGAATTCATCAAAAACGAATTATCATAAATGATGCATGGAGTAAGTAGTCATGATTCTATAAATCTCTAATAATGTTTTGAAATTTTGTAGATTATTATACGTAAATTAAACAAAATAAATACTTACCATTATTAGAAATCGACGAGGAAATTTCAGACTTCGAACCCATTTCAACACGTTGATGATTCACCTTTTCGTGCAAGAATTCGTCCCCTCCCGATGTCTCATACACTGTTAAAGCAATTTATTTACTCTCCGTTAATATCATTTGTTTTGTTAATAACAAATTAGTTGTCTTTTTACAGAATCAAACCGTCCGACCGTCTCTATATATAATTTGTGATTAGGGTTAGTAAGCCATGCATGAAAAACAGGGGAAAACAGAAAAGTACAGTACAACAAAGTAGCTCAAAATTGAGCATCAATCAAATTTTGCATAATTCCCATTATTATTATTATTATTATTATTATTATTATTATTATAAACTTCGTATATGAAAAGCAAGTTCACTCACGAGCAGATGACTGAGACGAAAATAGTAGTACTTACGGAATATACAGGGCATGGAAGAAGGAAATCCCGGAATCTGAAACACCCAAACGAGGCTGCAAGACAAAAAGAAGAGGCATACGAAATACATAAGCTTAGATTTAGCTCTCTTGCTCAACTTCATCATTTTTCGGTCGAAATTCCGATTGAATTTTCCGAGTTTTTGATGATAATTATTGTACAAGTTTTGGTAGTGTACCATTATTATACACAAAGCATGAAGTAAGTATGCTTATAAGTTGATGAAGTTGAGTTTTTGATAAGTATATTATAGTAATTGGGTTGTCAAATACGTAAGTGGTAGTAGTATATATCAATAGAGAGGGGCGATGTAAACGTATGAATGTTGTTGGTTGAATAAGTCTATTTTTAGTGTATAAAAAGAGATATAGCCTTTGTTTTGAGTATTATGATGAGTAGGCCTACTGACATCGTCTTCCATTAATTTAATAAGTAGAGACGTAACATAGAAACTGAAAATTTAGCACTCGTAACTCTTTCTTTTCATGTGAGAGGTCTATGTTGAAAGACTGCCCGGAGTAGGAAAAAATGTGGCAATAATGATTAATATGGTCCAACTGGTCGATCTGGTCCGATCAAGGGTTCAAGAGCGAGATTTTTTCCCCGATCCCGATTTAAAATTTTTGATTTCTGATTAAGGATTTTTGTCGATTCTGGTCCTTGAGTGATGTACTATACAGACTACTAAACTAACAAAAAGAAGAAGAAAAAAATTGTAAATCATGAAAGATCTCAAAATTAAATTATTGTGAGATTATATCATACGAGAGAGCGACTGAAATATGAAATATAAAAGGTAAACGGTTTTTTATATTGTAGGGATAGGGATAGGGATGAGAAATATAGATGATAAAATGAAGGCATGTTTGCCATCTTTTCCTTAGTTACAAGCAAAGGGCCAAAGGGGAGTATTGATCCTTGATAAGTTGTTAAAGGAAGAGCTCCTCAATTTTTGTAAAAAAGGTGAAGAGAGATGATTAGAATCCCTTCCACCATACACCATGAATCATCAACATCATCTCAAATGACGTAATATCAGTTAATAGTTTACACTTTTATTTTATGAACGTTTAGTCAATAATTTATGTCATTATCTCTGACTCTACCTTAATCTAATCTTCGTGTATAAGGTAAATGATATGGAGTAAATTTCTAGTGAAACGGAGAGTATTTTATTTGTGAGATCATTAGTTAACTTAATACTCAAGAGGGTAAGTAAAATCGATATGTTATTTAATTATATATTGTGATCAACTCACATTTAGACGGATAACAAGTTTTAATTTCTCTACTCGTCTATTGTATTCTGTATAATTTTTCAGTGGGTGTGGGTGATGAATTTACTTCATTATTACTTGTATGTGATAGTCGTACGCCATAAAACGATTTGTTCATATAAAAAGATAACTCATTTATCGATAATAATTAAAGCAATATTTCTTCACATAAATAAATCATCTCACATGTAAAGCGGCTTTACTCTATAATTAACGTACAAATTTTAACTCATTTTGGTCAATGAGATGGACAATTATGTCAACATCCAACTAATGCTAACAAGGATAATCACCAGACATTCCTTAAGCAATTAACACATCCCGTTTATCCTCTCAAATCCCTCCACTTGTTCTTGCCTCTTTCAGCTTTTGTAAAAAAAAAAAAAAAAAAAAAAAATTGTCTATTTCAATTTTCAACCCTTCTTGGATATATATTAGGCGAATAAGGGTCAAACTCAAATCTTCAATTCGGTGTGACGGGTGTGGATGGTTGGGGTATTTGAACCAGGTTGGTTTTGCCAACTGTAGTCGCAAACAAACCTTCATTTTACGTCAAAGACATGAATCTCGGTGAGGAGGACCATGGGGACGGCACCTATTTCAGGTGTAGAACCAAACAAAAAATACCGGTACAACCAGAGGTGCAGGCGAAATGACACATATCTTACTATGCCAAACAATTAGGCAAAAGGCCTAAAACTCCATATATATAGAGAGAAAGAGAACTCTTCTGGCAAAAATCCGCGGAATCCCAACAACATTCACTAGTAAATGAAAATTCGGTAGCACATACGAAATGATCATAAGTTGGTGACTAAAAATCTTAAACGAGTAACGTGCCTCGTGACTGAAACATTGAGAAAGTAAATTGACAACTGAGATATATTCACAGTGCTGATAGAAGGTGCGAAAAGTCACGTAGCTGAGAATGAGATATATTCACCCTTGAATGCTTGTTGCTGCTGTCTATGCGACGAGAAAAGGTAGGACAGTGAGCATGAACTCTTCATAAGTAAATGTTGCAGAGCCTCGATATTGTGAGTCCTTTTCCTTGAACTTGTCTGTAAGTCCCTGTGATGCATAAACAAAGTGTGGTATGGATAAAGTGAAAAGCACGGAACATTCTACAAACATACTCAGATTAATGTCATAAATATAGATTCTTGTGGAGTGTAGACCATTAGGGCAATCATCGACACAAATTTAAAGGAAGACAGTCTCTCTTGTTCGGAAAGCAAAATGGGTTCAAGGGAATGGAGGAATCGATTTGTTTATTAAACTATGACCGTCAAGCAGAATTAGCACAGCATAAAACCATATTCCACTAGTAAGTAATGACAGGAAAAGGGAAGAAAGTGACGAACCTTGACAGTCAAGCAGCACCTGTATCAGATCAAACATAAGTACAAATTAGTACTAGAAATAGAAATCGTGATTTGTTTATTAAACTATGTTTTTGCAAGTACCAGAATAAAAATATGGAACTTACTCGATGAAGTTATCATATTCAATAGCCTTCTGTTTTCCCCCGGTTTTATCAAACTTAGAAACAAGTAAATCCAGGATAACCGGAGAAACAGCATAGCCAAGGCTATATAGTGCGTCACGCAGCTCCACAGCATCTATCTTGCCGCTTCTGTCTTTATCAAATCTCTCAAATATTTCCTAGAAAAAAAAAAAGAGTCAATGCCTCATATATAAGCAATAAATTCACGATAAATCATACTTCAGCAAAAGATGGGCATACCCTCCAGGATTGCAAAGCATAAAACAGAGAAGTGAATTCTTTTGGACCTGCATGCAGAAGTTCAAAAATGAATGTGTGCTTCAAAGATGGACGGATGTTTATAAGAAAACATCACTAGGGCGATCAGAAAATAAGAAGAAACACGAGCAAAGGTATGAATCTCAGGTGACTAAATACATGCTCGTTACAAAGATGATACGAATCTCGAGTGACTACATACATCCTCGATAACAATGACAACAGTGATAAAGATTACCACATGATAAATTTCAGAATAATCAAGGCCTGTCTGACAATATAATAAGCAGGCTTCATGACGGAAGACAGCGTGCAAATCTCGACACCCAATAGCAATGATATAGTGGAAACATTATAGAATGCAACTGCACACAAATGCTGAGAATGTCACGAAAGATTTGACGACTGGTACAGTTTGGCTAACAATCAGTATATAAGATCGAAGTCAGTGTGCGATTAGCGCTGCCTTCTGATTGGTCCATTTACAACTTTCCTCGATATTTTCAGAAATTCAACGGCACAAAATGTTTAAATAACTACTCGTCAAAAGTACTCCCTTTCTCCCTTCCCTTCCCCTACCTTTGGATAGGAGAGGGACAATTACCGTCACTCAGATAGCAAAGTGACGTTGGACAGATTTGAAGGGAACGGAAAATGGATCCGTCCAGTTCCCTCCCACAACGCAAATTATTCCCCTTCGACACAGGAAAGGACAAATTTGGAGGGAAACTACCACACGCACGCCATTCTCCCTCCACTTCCCTCCATTTTCTTTCCTTCCTTCTTTCTCCGTCCCCTCTCTTTCCCTCCATTTTTGTCATCCAACAAGGCATAAGCAGTTAGCGCTCACATAGACATAGTTTCTCGGCGCTATATCTACCAATGCGGTTTCAAAGTAAGTACTTTTACTACCAGTGCTTTACAATAGCTAAACATCGCCAAATTGATCATAAATCATACTCCCACCATTCCAATCAATTTCATACAATTGTTTCATCGCCTACTTCAATGCAAGTTTTCTTCTTTTGTCGATATCTTTAGTTTCATATTTCTAAAAATTATAAAAAATTGATATTCATTCAATGCAGAAAACAAAACATGAACCAAAATCGATATAAGAGAAGAGGGCACGAGCACAACACGAACCGATCTTTCGAGAATTAGAGCTGGTGAAATGGACCATGAGAAGGTGCACAGTACGAAGGCTAAAGCTCTGATTATACGACGAAAGCGCACCCTGAAGCTCCTTATCATCAATAAGCCCACTCCCATCCTGATCCGCAACCTGGAAACAAGCCACAACGGTAGGATCCGTACCCGGAGGAAAAGTCGAGGGCATCAACGCAGCAAACGGGCTACTACCCGACCCGTACTGAGGCTGGTGGTAGTAGTCATCCTTGGGAGGCTTATCAGGCTTCCCGTACGGCGGACCGGGAGCCGACCCGTAGTGGGGTTGGGCTGGTGGAGCGGACGGGTAACCCGACCCGGTGCCGGAGTGGGAGTAGTAATCGTCTTTAGGAGGTTTATCCGGCTTACCGTAGGGTTGGGCGGAGGGATATCCCGATCCCGATCCGTATTGAGAGGGCGGGGCGGAAGGGTAACCCGACCCGGATGAGGAGTGAGAGTAGTAGTCATCTTTAGCGGGTTTGTCGGGTTTGCCGTAGGGTTGGGAGGAGTGGGAGTGGGAGTAGTCGTCTTTGGCGGGTTTGTCGGGTTTGCCGTAGGGTTGGGCGGTGGGAGGAGGTGCGCCGTAGGGTGGTGCGCCGTACGGTGGGGCACCGTAGGGTGGGGCGGAGGAAGGAGGTGGTGCGCCGTAGGGTTGGGCGGTGGGAGGTGGTGGTCCGCCGTAGCCGTAGCCTTGGCCGGGTTGGGGGTGAGGATAGCCGTAGCCTGACATGATCGGATCCGGTCGGGTCGGGTCGGGTCGGGGTGGCTGATATTGATTGATGGGGTCAGATTAAAGGAAGAGTAGGAGAAGTTGTTATAGGAGTGCTGATTGACGCGGTAAATGGGATAGGCGTGTAGCGTGGCACCCATAAATATCTCAAATAAATACTCGTACTTTCCGAGTGACGTTATTTTTTTATATTATTTTATGAGTGAGGGAATCCGCAACCGCTATTATTTTGGTGCGCTTTGGATAACTCTTGGGTGTACGCATAGCCTGCAAATCCCGCACACCAAGGTAATTGTCTCAAGCCATGCAACTCCCAGAAGTTCGCGCTTGCAGGGGCTTGAACTTGAGACCCTTGGGTCGGTGACCACAAGTTTTAACTACTCCGTACTAGCCAACACCTTTATGGGCACGATTAGGTATAACTGATAACTGATATTTCTCACTTATGTTACACAATTAGGTACGACAATGTTCTCGATATTTGTTCGAATCCTACGAGTCAGATATGGTTCATGATGTTTGGGATTGTCGTGGATCTAATTAATACGTGCAAAAATGGATCCGGATATGAATCTTGATATGAGCTTACCGCTCAACCTCTTTAACAGTCCAACATGACATCATCAACCAACAAGAACTCACCTTCGTGTCAGACCAAAGCCATGGTTCGGCTTGCATAGAGTTGACGGGCTTCATGGTAGGTCGACCATGTAGTCAATCATTGGGAGTCGAGGGACAGCCACCCCCCCGGAAGCTTGTCGATCACTTAGAATAGACCAATGTGACCAAATGATGGATCCACAAGGGAAGTGACCTAAGGCTATGTTTAACGCAGGTGAGGAAAAGAGGTGAAGAAACCAGGTGAAAGATTAAAAAGTAATAAAAAAATCAGACCAAGGTTTGTATTTTGTGTAAGTAGGTTGACAGAGGACTCCTCCCACCCTCTTTTAAACCTGCCACTTGCTGCTCTTTTATTGGATGAAATGGGTGGGACATGGTCTTGACCTTGGTGAAGAAAACCTGGATAAACATGGTCTAAGCACACCTATTATTGATCTGTGATCCAAGGTAACCTACTAACATGGTCAAAGCAATGCGTATGAATCCCACGTCATCAACGGATAATTGATATTTGAAACTCTCTCTATCTCAAAAAACTAGTTTCCCTCATGAGAAAAATTATTTTAAAATTTACGTTATCGGGTGTATACGGTACCCTCTGACAGGAGGTCTGTTTAAACAAATTTTGGTAGAAATTTTCGAAGAGTCATTATTTAAACAAAAACTCCACAATAGACTCTATTCTTTTATACTCCGTACTTTTTTTTAGCTCACTCCACTTCATTTCAACTCATTTTAGTTCAGTTCAGCCAATCACCCCCACGAGGTCCATTTTGCTTCTTTATACTCCCTCCTATTCAGAGTATTCTTTCCACTTTTCTTTTTGAGCTTAGTTTGATTTTCTTCTCACTTTTTTTTTGGAAAATAATTTTAATCATTCTTTATTATTCATTCAATTCTTTATTCTTTTCCTCTACACCTAAACTCCACACCTTTTACACTTCATACCCCACTATCTATTCATCTCTCTTACTTTATCTAACTCTTTATTATTATTTTACTCCCTCCTTGGTTTCTCCCAAAAAAATTTGGGGAGGAATACTCTGAATAGGAGGGAGGAGTTCAATTTATTTCAATATGAAGGAACATGACACAGTAGTCCATCAAAGTCCCATTCTTTTCAACTAAATTTCAATCTGTTTCAGTCCAAATCGATTATTATTAATTCGGTTTAGTGTTGTTTCAGCCGAAAAGACCGAGACCTAAAAACTAATTTGACTCACTTCACTCATCAATAGGGGTGTTCACCGGTCCAACCCGGACCGGCAACCCAAAAAATCCAAACCCGCGGACCGGACCGGTTAACAAAGAAACACGGACCGGACCCTCTTAAGACCGGACCGGACCGGCAAAATACACTAAATTTTATTAATTTTTTAAGTGTAGACCGGACCGGACCGGACCGTGGACCGGCAACCATGTTTTTGGAGACTCGCGGACCGGACCGGACCAGACCGTACGGTCCGGGTCGATCGAATTTACCAGTCCGGATCAATTTTTGAACACCCCAACTCATCAACCATCACTACCATCGTTTTGCCTCTCAAAATAAAACCCTTTAACTAAAAAAATAAAAAAAATAAAAAAGAGAGGAGGATAGGATAGCGGGGGGAAGAGAGAAAGAAAGAAAGAAAGAAGAGAGAATGGCAAAAGAGCAAGAACCAATGCTGAGGGAAGCTGCTTTCCTGCCAACCGTCTCTCTCCTTATCCTGCGCACACTTCTACTCCTACTTCGACCCGGACCCGAATCCGGACTCACTCTATTACTTCATGATCTCCCTTTCCTCCCTCCTTCTCCTTCGTCTTCCTCTCTGCACTTCGTCTTTTCTAGGGTTTCCTACTAAAATTGGGGGAATTCAATTCACCACTTCCTCCCCCCCCAACTCTCCTCGCTCTTTCCGTAATCGTCTTCGCTCGTTATCATGAACCCTAATTCTCATCCCTCTTTCCACCATCTTTTCAACCTCGAGGTTTTTCTTCCTTCCCCCCCCCCCGCTTTTTTTGTTCGGTTTTGTGTGTCTCTGTGTTTTCTCGTGATTTGTGAAATTTTGGGTGGTTTTGTGAGTGCAGTCGTTGGTGAATTTCCGATTGCCGCAGCCGCAAGACGATTCTGATTACTGTGGGAGTAGTAGTCAGGAGAATAGCTTAGGTACTGTTTTTTAATGGCTTGTTCTTACTTTATGTGTAAAATGTCGTTGTTTTTGTTGTTCTTGTTGTAGTGTCACTGAGCAGACTTGTTAGCTAATTTGATTGTAATCCTTTATATTTTGGGTTGGCTTATTGAGTACTATTTAAACGATTTCATGGTATCGGATAATGATTCATGTTAGCCGACCCCACATCGTTTTGGGACTAACACTCTGGGGGTGTAGTTGTATTTGGATTGGATTTGATTCGATTTCGTGGGCAAAGTAGCTGTGTAAACAACTTCTTTGTGTTTTTTCAAGGGTCTTGCCTGTTGCTACTATTATACTCCGTATGAGATTTGGGGGATTTGATGGAAATAAGTACTACCTTTGATTCTAGGAATTGCCCCACTTTTTGTGATTTGTGAGGAGTATTTTAATCAAGTGACATGATTCCAATTCCTAAGAATAAGGAGTAAGATATAGTATTCATTAAGGGGACATCCATGTACAACAAGTATCATAGAGTGGGCGACAATTTACGAAGAGACACCCTAAATGTGATGCCCATACATATTATGGAGGTGGATAGTTACGTCGTCAAACTATAGTGCATTATCTTTTCTACAAGGATTTAGTATTATTGTGATGATGCAAAAACAATGGTTACCGGATATGTGATTCGCTCGATACGAATTCGCGATTCGCTAAAAATAGAGTATAATTCGGTATAATTGTAACCAAACATCATAATTCGCTCTAATACGAATTCGGAATTCGATCGAATCGATTCGCGATTCGTAGGGTGATACACGGAATTAGGTAACTCTGGCAAAAACACGCAGTAAATAGGGACTTGATGGAATTGGGTGTCAAGGAATCCTTTTGTTGGATTCCCTTAAATTTCCCTCAAAGTGTGAGAAGTTGTGTTGGAGTTTAAAATAGGCAATATTGATGTAGGGATGAATGGTTGTTGCTGAGTTTGTTGTCCATTTTTTTGTGCTTACCGAATTAAGTACTTGCTGTGATATTTATTTTGCATGTAAGAGAGATTTGTGAATTTGGATTTTTCTTTGAACTGGTATTGGTGATTGTTTATATTTCCGTCTTGTTGAATTATGTAGATGGGGCAATAGCCGGTCATGGTAATGGAATTGTGACTGAAAGAGATGTTAAGAGAAGGAAGAGGAGTGGGAATAGTGATGATGAATTAGATAATGGCCATTATAGGAGCCCTGTCACTGAGGAGCAGTATCGGTCTATGCTAGGGGAACATCTCCAAAGGTATAGAAGTAGGCTAAAAGATCACTCTTCGAGCCCGCCACCCGCCCGCATCCCAATCTCTGTACCGAAGAGTAGTGTAGGGTTTGCTCCTAAAAGCCGAAAAGTTTCCAAAGAGCACGCAGGTGGGTTTCATGAGATGGAGAAAACACCCGACTACTCAGTTCGCTTAGGATCTCAGCACTTAGGAAATTATTACAACAATGCTGATTATGCCCCTAAATATAGTTCTGACAGGTATACTTCTTCCCTTTAGCATATCATAGTGTGCAGATATTGCATCTGCACAGATCATCTGCCAACTGTCTTTGGTTAAAAATAACTCCCATAGTTTTGGCTGATGAAAACCCCACTTCACAGAATGCAGAAAGAACCTGTATACTTGGAAATTGGAAAGGGCATCACTTATCAAATTCCTCCAACTTATGACAATCTAGCTGCCACAATGAACTTACCAAACTTTTTGGATATTCGGGTGGAAGAATGTCACTTAAAGAGTACCTTGGACTTGGGTTCGTTAGCTGCAACAATGGCTGCTGGTAGTAGGTTCAGACCAAGCAGTAGAGCTGGCATGGGGGAGGTGCCTCCCCAATATGAGTCACTACAATCTAAGCTGAAATCTTTGACTCCTGAAGGCCAGATCCAGAGCTTCAGTTTGAGGGTGACTGAAGATGGGATAAATTCTATTCCTGAAGGGGCAGCTGGAAAAATAAAGAGGACTATTATGTCGGATAGTGGACAGTTGCAAGTCTATTATGTGAAGATTTTGGAAAAAGGAGATACATATGAGGTACCTTTTTTTCTAAGCAGTAACTAGGCTGTTGTTCTTCTGTCTATTTTTTTGTGGGCAAGCTCCAAGTTATAAAACTACCCGCTGCTGGTAAGTGGGTATATTGTTATGGTGGATAGATATTTTTGGCAAGAGAAAGACCAAGTGCCGTGCATTTTATACTGTTACTTGTATGCAGATAATTGAAAGAGGCTTACCAAAAAAGAACAAGGCAAAGATAGATCCTTCTGTTATTGAAAAGGAGGAAAAGGAAAAGATTGGAAAAGCTTGGGTGAACATTGCTAAGAGAGACATTATTAAGCATCATAAAATTTTCTTTGCTATAGCTCGCAAGCAATCTCTGGACGCCAAGAGGTGTGCAGAGGGCTGTCAAAGAGAAGTATGTCTTATCCTTTTAATATATTTATTTTTTCAGAAGTGCTGAAAACACTCATACGGCGTTCTGCATTTATGGCAGGTGAAAATGAAAGTGAGTAGGTCACTCAGATTAATGAGGGGTGCTGCACTTCGAACAAGGAAGCTGTCTAGAGACATGCTTGTGTATTGGAAACGACTGGAAAAAGAGATGGTAATTTTCTTTCTTTTGAATACTGTTAAGAGGTGTTTAGCAAAAATGTCAGTGCCTCTGTCCTTCTGTTTACATATCTCAGAATAACTGAATTTTACATGTAAGAATATGTATTAATAATCACATCAGTGTGTCAATTTTTTATAAGGTAGGTAAACTTGACATTTTATCTGTTTCTTTGGATATTAAAATCCTGGCTATAATGTAAAGGGCTGATTTTTTTTTTTTTGGTTTCTGACGATTTGTGACTTCATTTAGAACAAACCATGACGTGCATATGTAGTTGTTATCTGTCTTTCTGATAGGTTTATCCTGTTGCCATTGTTGCCCCGGCTGTGTTATTTCACGGTTTGCTCTGCTCTAGACTACTTTCATTCCATTCACGTTGATGTATAAATTGTGTTATTGGAAGATGTGGGATTAGGGGAGGTCTATCTTTTTACTGTCTCAAGTTTATTATTTTTGATATGACATGTCATTGCAGGCAGAGGTAAGAAAAAGAGAGGAGAAGGAAATTGCAGAAGCTTTGAAGCGTAAACGCGAGGAAGAAGAAGCCAGGAGGCAGCAGAAAAGGCTTGATTTTCTTCTATCTCAAACAGAACTCTTCAGTCATTTCATGTCGAATAAACCTGCTGTGCAAGATGAGAAACTAAGTGAAGAAAGAGGAGATGAAATGGCTGAAGATGAAGATCTGGAGGATGCTGAACTAAAGAAAGAAGCTCTAAAAGCTGCTCAAGATGCTGTCTCCAAGCAGAAACAGTTGACCAGTGCATTTGATGATGAGTGTATGAAATTAAGGGAAGCTTCTGACTTTGAAGTTCCAGCTGAAGATGCAACGGCAAGTGGATCTAGCAATATAGATTTGCTTCACCCGTAAGTGCTCTTTTGTTGTATTAATGATATTTAAGATCCCGTTTGGCTTTGTTGTGTTCTCTTGTATTAATGTCAAATACCTTTCAGGTCAACTATGCCAGTTACTTCCACGGTACAGACGCCAGAGCTGTTTAAAGGTTGCCTTAAAGAATATCAGCTTAAAGGCCTGCAATGGCTTGCTAATTGTTATGAGCAGGTAATGTCAAGTCACATGACTAGTGTAATTCTTTGCTTTTTATTGCGACGCTGAGTTACGCTGGAGCACCTTCTTTTCAGCTGTCAATCGACTGTAGTTGATTTGCACTTTTTACCTTTATGTCAGGGTCTAAATGGCATTCTTGCTGATGAGATGGGGCTTGGGAAGACCATACAGGCTATGGCATTCTTGGCTCATTTAGCAGAGGTAATACACATTATTATTTTTATTTTTTTTTATGTATTTGCTATTTGTTTGTGTACTTAGTGTGAGATTAAAGTTGGCTATAATTTCTTTTTTCCTTTTTCTGCCCTCATCTTCAGGATAAAAATATATGGGGTCCTTTTCTGGTTGTTGCTCCTGCTTCAGTGCTGAATAATTGGGCTGATGAAATTAGTAAATTTTGCCCGGATTTGAAAGCTCTGCCATATTGGGGTGGGCTTCAAGAGCGACAAGTACTCAGGAAAAATATCAACCCAAAGCGGCTTTATCGTAGGTAATGTTTCACTCCCTCCCCTTCAAATCCATTCATCCCTTTTTTTTACACTGTTCACACGCAAGAAGAATATAAGAAATTCCTTTCCATATACAAGAGAAAATATGTCCTAGGAATACATTATTACTATCAAATGTCTATAATTTTCACTAATGTATGATTGAAAGATATTAACGATACAAAATGTGCCGTCAGGCCCGTGACAAACGTTGGATTTGAAGGGAGGGAGTAATATTTAGCAAATAGCATAATCACTGTAATAATATCTGAAATACCTGCATTGGCATGTCTAAATCTTCTGACGGGGAAAGTATAAGCATAGATTGATATTGACTCATGTGAGATGTTTTTATTCATTTGACAGGGATGCTGGTTTTCATATACTTATTACTAGCTACCAATTGCTGGTTACTGATGAGAAATACTTGAAGCGTGTGAGATGGCAATATATGGTTCTAGATGAGGCTCAAGCAATAAAGAATGCTAGCAGGTTTTGGTCTTCAACCTCTTTTATGGATGTAGTTACCTATTATATACTCCCTCCATTCCAATCACTTCTATACATTTGATTAAAATATAACTCACATGTATTCCACGAAAGTGTAGAAATGATTGGGATGAAGGAAGTATTATATTTGACAACCCCTTGGGCTATAAACTATGAAGTATATATACTGCTATACTTTTGTTTACTAGATCTAAATATCTATCTTATGGTTTTGATGTAATTTGATTTTGATCTGCAGTATAAGGTGGAAGACTCTACTCAGCTTCAACTGTCGTAATCGTTTGTTGCTGACGGGTACCCCTATTCAGAATAACATGGCAGAGTTGTGGGCACTTCTACATTTTATTATGCCCACTCTGTTTGACAGCCATGAACAATTTAATGAGTGGTTTTCTAAAGGGTAAGGCCGTTTTGTCCTGCTTTAATACAAACTAGATTTGATGCTCGTGCATCTTAGGTCACTATTAATTACTCTGTTTTAAATTTCATTATGCCATATCCATTTTGCTTTATATTTGATTTTTATGGCATCAACATTTGCAGAATAGAGTCTCATGCAGAGCATGGTGGCACCTTGAATGAACACCAGTTGACTAGACTGGTAAGCATGATTTTTGGCATATTTTCATTGTTTATGGTTATGTCATGCTACATGCCTATCACTTGCTTTATACTGCAGTTCTAAATCTACTCATGCTAATGAGAACATTATGTGAACTACACCAGGGATTTTTTTTCTTCTGTTTTGGGTTGTTACTGATCTCAGAGACTACTATTGCATTTGTCTGTAAATTTATTCTGACCTCTTGGTTTATTGTTATCTCAACAGCATGCAATTCTGAAACCTTTCATGCTGCGCCGAGTTAAGAAAGATGTTGTAACGGAGCTCACTGGGAAGACGGAGATCACAGTGCACTGCAAGTTGAGTTCTCGACAACAAGCTTTTTATCAGGCCATAAAGAATAAGATATCCCTCGCTGAGTTATTTGACAACACCCGTGGACTCAACGAGAAGAAGATTCTTAATTTGATGAACATTGTTATCCAGTTGAGGAAGGTACGTCTGAACTCCATTTTTTGCATCTGATGTCATTTACTATAGTATGGTATATAACATATGTGACCTCTAGTGTCTCAACCTTGGTGGCCTTCTTTGATATTGATGGTTTGGACTGACAGGTCTGCAATCATCCAGAATTATTTGAAAGGAATGAGGGGAGCTCTTACCTTTACTTTGGAGCGATATCAAACCCACTTCTTCCACCCCCTTTTGGGGAATTGGAAGATATAAGCTATGCTGGTGCTCATAGCCCTATAACATTCCAGGTTTAACCTCTGCCCTTTTTTGTACTCCCTCCGTTTCATTTGGTTCTTTTACACTTTTATTATTTAGTGAGGAATATTTTAATCAAACATGAAAAATCAAATGAAATGGAGGAGGTATGCATTACACTTGGCGGTTTGGAAGTTACTCATACCTATGGAGTTATAAGTTCGATCTGATGCCTTTCGTGTGCATTTTGTTGCCGGTCATTCACATAATTACACGTTGAGTGAGAAGTTAAGGATCTTGCGTGTTTGGATGAGGGGATTTGGACTTTTGAATGGGAAGGAAAGGGAGGGGGAGCAAGGGATTTAACACCCCTTGTTTGGATAACAATTAAGGATAGAATGAAATGGAGGGGAAGGAATTCGGAGGGATCCATAGGGAAAATTTGTAGGAAAATTGTATCCAAACACACACACCCCATTCCCTCCATCTTCCTTCCCCCCTTTCCCTCCCATTTTGACATCCAAACAAGGCCCTAAAGGGTAAGTTAACTGATGTGGCGATAAAGTAATAAAGGCATACTGTATTTAGACAGTCACCCCACTGATTTAGTGTCACTAGTCACTACCTCAATAGAATATCAATCAGGGTGTGTTTGGACTGAGGGTTTTGAAGAGAGGTCGTATTGTTTGTTTGGATAACAAAATAGGGGTGAATGGATTTGGAGGGGAGGGAAAATGGATCCCTCCATACCCCTCCTCCAAGCCAAATTATTTGTTCTCTAACAAAGGAAAGTTTTGGATGGAAATTCATATCCTCCATTCTCCTTCCCATTCCCTTCCCCCTTCCTTTCCCTCCATATTTGGTATTCAAACACACCCTTACTGTTTTCACCGATGGAAATTAGGATTTCATGCATACAGAAATTTCAGTGACATTATAAATGAATGTCACAATGTCGTCTTTTATCGTACTCCGTATGTGCTTTGCAGTTCTTTTGTCTATTCCTTGTGTTTTTTTTGGTTGGGCATAGTTACCTAAAACTGTTCTAATTTGTATATGAAGGATTCTCTTATTTATTTGCCTTTGACATTGGTCGATGTTTTTGTTTCAGATGCCGAAATTAGTATATGAAGATGTTCTTAGTGAATCCGGAATGCTTTGTTCATCTAATGGGCGTGGTCTCAGTAGAGGATCATTTGAAAAATACTTCAATATATTTACTCCTAGAGCCATATATCAATCCATGTTTCCTCAGGAAGATCCAAATGCTTCATCATGTGTTAGAAGTGGGACCTTTGGGTTTATCCATCTGATAGACTTATCACCTGCCGAGGTCACATTCTTGGCTGGTTGTTCTTTCTTGGAAAGACTCTTGTTTTCTATGAAGACATGGGAGCGTAAACACTTGGACGATATTGTAGACATGATGATGGAGACAGAAGATGACGATCTTCATATGGAAAGAGGGAAAGTCAGAGCTGTTACTAGAATGCTGCTGGCACCAAGTAAAACAAAAGTTTCATTCCTTGGAAGGAAACTTGCAACTGGTCCCAGTAATGATCCATTTGAGGCATTGATTGTTTCTCATGAGGATAGGCTTTTATCTAATGTCTCACTTCTTCATTCAACATATACCGTCATCCCACGGAGTAGAGCACCACCGGTAATCTATTTGCTGTTTTTCGTATATAGTCCGTTTGTGTGCGTTGGCTTCTGTCTTGTTTAATGTCAACCTAACAGTTCTTGACTGATTGATTAGATTGGCGCTCACTGCCCGGATAGAAACTTTTCTTATAAAATGGTTGAAGAGCTACACAATCCCTGGATTAAGAGATTGTTTATTGGATTTGCTCGCACTTCTGAGTCTAATGGACCTAGGAAGCCTCCTCTCCCTCCACATCCTTATATCCAAGAGATAGATTCAGAGTTGCCTGTTGTGCAACCTGCTCTTCAGCTTACCAACAAGATATTTGGTTCATGTCCACCAATGCAAAGTTTTGACCCTTCAAAGTTGCTTACGGTATGATAATTGATCTTTGCATCTTGTGTTGACAGTGAATTTTTGGTATCACCTCTTTGACTATCGTTTCGCTGTATGTGGTATCCAGGACTCTGGGAAGCTTCAGACACTTGACATATTATTGAAGCGCTTAAGAGCCAACAACCACCGGGTTCTACTGTTTGCCCAAATGACAAAAATGTTAAATATCCTTGAGGTAAATTATTTCTGTGATAAAAATTACTCCGTATTCTTATTGTTAATGTAAATGTGCTGTGCCTCTTGGTTTTTGTTTGAAGGAGTGCTAGAAGTTTAACTTCAAATTTTGTCAGAGTATGGGACACAATTTCACTGCAGTCTATCCGTCATGTCTTTCCTTCCGCTTATTACTTTCCATTTAATTTAATAATCAAGGGGTTAATGCAGTCCCATGTTGGTGTTTATTTGTCAGGACTACATGAATTACCGAAAGTACAGATATCTTAGACTTGATGGATCATCAACAATAATGGATCGACGAGATATGGTGAGAGACTTCCAGCGTCGGTAAGGCCTCTTATGTCCTTGTTCTTTGTTTTATTGCAGTGTATGCATGACTCTATTTGAAAATACTAGGTTCTATGGTTCATACCCTGTAGTTCAGTCGGCTAATCGTCGAACCGAATCATCCATACAAGAATGGAGTTTGTTGACGAACTAGGTTGTCAGAGCTGTTTATATTGAACTTGGTTGCCAGAGCTGTTTATATCGAACTTGGTTGCATTCTTTGATCTTAAACAATGCGGGTTTTGATGGATTCTTTGGTTCTTTTGTCTTGCAGGAGTGATATATTTGTGTTTTTGCTAAGTACCAGAGCAGGTGGTCTAGGTATCAATCTCACGGCTGCTGATACTGTGATATTTTATGAAAGTGACTGGAATCCAACATTGGATTTGCAGGCCATGGATAGAGCACATCGTTTGGGTCAGACAAAGGATGTATGTATACTAACATACTATTGTGATTTTCTTTGTCATTATGTTATTTACGGTTTTTTTTAGGTTGGTTATTTTTTTTCTTTGTGAAATTATGTACTCCGTAGTACTTAGTTTGCAATGGGCTTTTGCCTTTTCTATCATTGTTTGGCAAGACTCGAGGGGTAAGTGCAAAGTTTCCTGGAACCTGGAACGGGGTCTGTTATATGTTTACTGCTGGTTACCTTCAGACGGACATATCGTGTTGGCTGTACTTCTTTTTTGGTATTTGAGTTGGCGTGAATATACCGATGATCATTGAGAGCCTTGCTAGTAGCCAGTATGTCTTGTTTATGTAATTATGATTAGAATTAGGTTTGTCATCCAGTAACAACCTCCTGATTTCAACACATTTGGGAATGCTTTGTACATCGAGGCACCGAGTAATGTTGTTATTGATATGACTTTGGTTTGTTAGCTGTTCAGGTCATTTGAATTATCGAAATACACAACTGTATAACAAAAGTGATATGTTTGATTAACTCAACTACTCAAGGTCTAATGATGTGGATGCCATACTTCGGCTTTTTCTTTGATTATGTTTACTACAGTATTACTATTCAAGCTGCCATCATGAATTGTGTTTGTTGTTAATTAGGTTACTGTCTATCGCTTGATCTGCAAAGAGACTGTCGAGGATAAGATCTTACAAAGGGCAAGCCAAAAAAGTACTGTTCAGCAACTTGTTATGACTGGAGGTCATGTACAAGGTGATCTACTGGCTCCAGAAGATGTTGTATCATTACTCCTCGATGATGCCCAGATGGAGCAGAAATTGAAAGAACTCCCATTGCAGGTCTGTGTATGTAATCTATATCTTGTTTTATACAAATATTGTTATCGGAAACTGACACATACGAGTATTCATTACTTTATCAGGTCAAGGATAAACAAAAGAAGCAGCGTTCTAACAAAGGCATCCGAATAGATGCAGAAGGTGATGCATCTTTAGAAGATCTGGACAAGATTGCCGATGAACTTGCTGCTGAATTCGAACCCTCTCCAGATCCGAAAAAGGCTAAATCTAGCAGTAAGAAGGTTTGACTTTTTCCGTTCGTGTCTTTCTCTTTTTCAAATCTTTACCTTTTCCCTTCATCCTTGTTCTCCTAGATTTAGGGCTTAAGTATAACATCCTTTTGCAACATTGCGTCTAACCGGCATAGTTTTCTACAATTTCAGAGAAAAGCAAGTGAAAAACAAGGTCAGTCGAAACAAAAATCCTCAAATGCCACTACCATTGCTACTGCGACTGCGACTGTGACTGCCACGGCCACTGCCACTGCCACTGGTGTTACTGGCTATGGCTCAATAGCAGAGGATGAGTTGAAGGGATTTGTTGATGAACCTGTACAAGAACATAGACCTAAGAGGGCCAAGAGGGAACGGCCGACAAAGAGCGTGAATGAGGACATCGAGCCTGCATACACTGCTACTCCCTCTACTGCTCCCGCTACTGCTCCCACTACAGGCCCTCCTGTTATCGTTATGGGCCTTCCTGCTATACGTTATACACAACGCCCACCTTTCAATGATCGGAGTTTGTGACTTCCTCCAACCTTACACTCTGATCAGAACGTTCCAGGAAAAAAAAAGGGGTCATTTCTACATTGTAGTTAGACGTTCTAATTTGAAGCCATAGAATTTTTCCCGAAATGTTGGTTCCTCCTAGCTTCAATTTTGAGTGGACCAGTCTGCTGTTGTAGACCATACGAAGCAAGGAGGCCTCGAGAAATTTGTTGTAAAGTTAATCTGAGTAATGTCGCTACACTCTCTAGCGCGTGTAGCTATTCCTTATAAGCTGTGTATATTCAAGAAATCGACCACGTAGATGCTAATTATAAGCTAGCATTCATGTATATATAATTATAATTATTCATTCAGAAATCATAATGTAAATGAGTCTCACAGGCTTGCCGATGTTAAACCTGCTAATACAGTATCTGTTCTCGACATTTCAACCTTGCCTCGGGGCCCGGGAGGCTGTTAAAAAGTTATTGTAGGGATGATAACGGTCCTGCATTTACTCTTTTCGCTTATTTGTCAATTTTGAGTTGATCGAACGATTTGCATTTAAGCAAAGAAACTGAAGGTAAAAGATAAAAACAATTAAAATACGGAGTATAATATAATATTCGTACGATAAAAAAGAAAACGTAGAGGATTAAAACTCGATTGGATAACATTCCTATTTTGCTAACGACACCATCTTTTGTTTGATGAATTTGGCAAAAATGCACGTGAGAATATTAAAGATGTAATGTGCCAAAATTGATCGTAAATCGTCATGACAAAAACTGAAACTCCGAAAGTTAGATGACTTAAGTATTTACAAATAAAAATTGACAAATTGTAGGTCGTCATGGTGATAACGTAAGCAGAGTAAGGATTTCTATGCGTCACATGTTAAAAGTTGTACGTAGTAATAAGTCAGGTAGCACATCATGTGTAAAATTCATCATGCAAACATATTTCAGCACTTACTGCTTTCCACAATTTCCTGGCCAAGTGTTTTTGTACTCGTTTCGTATATCCCATAATAATCTCTACATTCAACTCCAATTTACCGTATTTGATTTTTGGGATTACTATTTATAAGTCAAAAGAATATTCAAAATTCAACGTATTCTACTCCATAAGAAACACTATCAACATGTTTGATTTGTCTTGATGAGTGCAATAAAGAGTGTCAAAATTCAAGTTTATGAATATATTAACGATTTAAAATGTACCTCGGCATATTTAAATTTTCGCCTTATTTTAACGTAAATATATAGATAGTTGAATGACTTATAAATGTATTTGTTTTGATCCATACGCACCTTATGTTAGTATCAAACATTTCTACAATGTTTGGAGTAATTTCTGTGCGAAATTGGAGACATTTAATTTCGGATCAAATTTGGTCGAAAAACGTGGATAATAGCCTTCAAAATTGCTCGTTTTTGATGATTTTTCGAAAATTGTGAAATATTTTGTTGGATATTTGAATAGGGTCCGTATGACATAAAATCACTCTCAGTTGCAAAAAAAAAAAACACTTAAATCATTTATATTCGAGCATATATATTTAAATTTTCGCCTTATTTTAACGTGATTATATAGATAGTCGAATGACTTCTAAATGTATTTATTTTGAACCATACGCACCTTATGTTAGTCTCAAACATTTCTACAATGTATGGAGTAATTTTTGTGCGAAATTGGAGACATTTAATTTCGGACCAAATTTGGTCGAAAAACGTGGATAATAATCTTCAAAATTGCTCGTTTTTGATGATTTTTCGAAAATTGTGAAATATTTTGTTGGATATTTGAATAGGGTCTGTATGACATAAAATCACTCCCGGTTGCTGAAAAAACACTTAAAGCATTTATATTCGAGCATATATATATATTTATATATATTTAAATTTTTGCCTTATTTTAACGTAAATATATAGATAGTCGAATGACTTCTAAATGTATTTGTTTTGAACCATACGCACCTTATGTTAGTCTCAAACATTTCTACAATGTATGAAGTAATTTCTGTGCGAAAATGGAGACATTTAATTTCGGACCAAATTTGGTCGAAAAACGTGGATAATAACCTTCAAAATTGCTCGTTTTTTATGATTTTTCGAAAGATGTGAAATATTTTGTTGGATATTTGAATAAGGTTCATATGACATAAAATCACACTCAGTTGCTAAAAAAACACTTAAAACATTTAAGTGTTGAAAGTAGATACGAAGTATATACATAAACCAAATGGGTAAATTGTAAATTGAAGTTGAATATAGGAAGTTTTTTTGTCCTTTAATTGGATTGACAAATTACTTATAAAGTACGGAGTAACAAATTACTTATCATTATTTACCAATGTCAACGATTACTGACCCGTCATAAATTTGTGACGAATAAACACGATGTATTGAACCATATTTGAAAAGGAGTTACTCCCTCCGATTTTTATTTATCTTTCTTGTTTTCTTATTGAGCCGATACACCTTTTCTTCCCTATTTCTATTTTGGGCCATCAACATGTGGTCTAGAATTACCCTTACATTTCTCTCTCTTCCTTCTTTTATTTCGAGCCACACATTCCTGCCTCTTTATTTTTTTTTTACCCCAAAGTCAAACGGAAAGATTATTAAAAATCGGAGGGAGTATATAGGAAAATTTGTGGCATGGCATTAGTGTCCCAACAATATGGGGGCCATTTTTTTTAAGGAATAGCTAAGCTAAAATGTGCATAAAAGGTAAAGCAAAGTCATGTGATTAGAGACATAAGATGGGCTCACAAAGGAACCAAAAGGGCCATCACAAATTCACATTATATATCATGCTTCATAGCTTGGGGAACCTCGGCCCTGTTCTTTTCGGCTTAATTTCAGTCCGTTTTAGACCAGCTCAGATTTTATCAGCTCAGCCCAACTCTTATCAGCTCAGCCCAGCTCAGCTCCAAAAGTTTTCTTAAAATTATTAGATAATTTTTATATAAGAAATTATTAGTTTCAGCTTCTATAAATTCAGCTCAGCTTCTATCAGACCAGCTCAGCTCTTATCAGACCAGCTCAGGTCAGCTCAACCTTGTTTCAGCCGAAAAGAACAGGGCCCTACTCAACAATTCAACATGCCAAATTCAAAAAAAGAACAATGCATTATGTATCATGTATGCAAATTCCGCAACTTGCGGTTCACTTTGCACCACTATTTGTGATTTGTGATTCTATGAAGATGAAAGAAAGATTTGTACAAAGTATATAACCTTACAAATTAAAGGCATTTTGCAACTTGTGGGGATGGGCCTTAATTGTCACCACCTCAAACTGCCAAAATTCACTCTTTAATTTATCGACTTATTATTGTCCTCTTGAATATATAGTGCGCAGGTGTTTTGAGAGTTCGTCTAATTCAATCTTGGTTACAATAACAATGAGAAGCCTACTATACAACCAGTTGTACATAACTTTATGTACAATTGATTTTAAGATTTTGAACTTTAACACAAATGTTTCGAGTTTTGCTGTAAATCTACGACATTAATAAGATTACCCTACATCTATATATCAACTTATTCTTCTTAAAACAGAATTTGTGACAATCGAGAAAGTAGATTCATCTGTCGTAACTGACTTGGCTGAGCTCGACTCCAAGAATAATAATGAATCATTCACTTGAAATAACATTAACATGGTCGAGTATGAGTAGATGCAATTGGGACAAGTCGTTCAAATAATATGGATTTTGTCTTTAACTTCATTGATTGGCATATGAACCCAACTTGGGTTGTTTGCATTGGTTTTGTGCCATTCACTTTGCGGCGTCTGATTTAGAGTCATGGCCTCTCCTTTATCACAAGTCCTCCTCAACATATCTTTGCATGTTATCTCTACAACATCTATATATCAACACAAATTCTTATTTGTAACAGAGTTATCCGTCATATTAATGTGACGGATCAAATAATACCCGTTTAGGTAGAAAAGATAGAAAGCAAACCATATGAGAAATGCCAATGATTTGTCCCTACATAGTAAATGGTTATTACTTGATCTGTTATAAAAATACGACGGATAGTATCGGAACAAGAGAGACTAACTGATTTACGGAGTATCAAATATGATTAGTAAAGAATCTACATCTAAATCTTGGAGTATTAGTTATTATTAATAATCTTGAGATGTGGCTAATCGTATTATTCTGTGATGGGGTTCCGAGTATCTGAATTTTGTTCAAAATAAAATTCGGTTGTGGAAATTTATAACGAGGATTTGAAAGTAGAAAGAGATTCGAGGTAAATATATTTGTATTTATTTTATCAAACGAGAACAAGTTACCAACATTTCCAGAACAATACAATCTTAGGAATAAAATTAATAATACAAAAACTTTGTTCGTTGCAACTTTTAAGTCGTCCTTCGTTCTCATCCTTTGCCGACACAACCAACCGTTGTGACAACCATACCGACCACTCTCATCTGTGTCTCTAATTTCCACCTCATCGATTTTTGTGTGTAAATTAATCCACGACGAATAATCTTCCTCCACGTCATTAATTGATAACTTTAACTTAATCCACGTTGGATAATCTTCCTCCACATCATCAATTTCCGTGTTTAATTCAATCCACGTTGGATAATTATCATTAACATCATCAATTTTTCTTACGGTCAGATAATCATCTTCAAAATCGGCTATTTCTGTCTTCAACTTACTCGTCGAATAATCTTCCTCCACATAATCACCACCAAAACCACAACCACCACTTTTAGTAATTTCCGAATTTACCCCTAATAACCTTGATCCAATTTCAAGTCCACTCATATCCGAACCTACATTCCTCACTTCAACCCAACCATCACTTTCCCAAACTACCCCTCCCCCACCTAACTCACCAATCCTACTCCTACCCGAAACCCGAACCTCCTCCTCCTCCTCCTGAACCTCACCTTCGGACACACCGAAAAACCCGAAAACGCTCCTGGGCGAGATTTTCGAAACTGCCCCTGCCCGGGCATCAGCCAAAAACGGGTGCCCCAAGAGCTGATCACAGCTCCACCGCTGCCCGGGGTCCCTGACCAAACACCTGCCCAAGAAATCCCTACCCAACTCACTCACCCGGGCAGGCACCTCGGGCAGCTCATCAGAATACCCGATTCTCCGTAAAGTGCGGTGGGGCCCATCGTCCTGCCACGCTGGCAATCCCGTGAACATCTCGATAACCGTGCAACCGAGGGCCCACACGTCCGACTCCCACCCCTGCGACTCCCCGCGCACCACCTCTGGCGCCATCCACATCGGACTGCCACGTGGCACCACCTCATCACTCCCCCCGACCCGTTTCGCCGACCCGAAATCCGCCAGTTTCGCGACCCGGTCCTCACCGGACCCCACTACCAACACATTCCCACCCTTGACGTCGCAGTGAACTATCCCGTTGGCGTGAACCTCACGCAACGCCGACACCAGGCACCACGTGTAAGCTCGTATTAGGTCCACGTCAGCCACCTTCTTTCCTCTCCCCGCCACGTCACCCCCGGGGAGGTACTCCATGTATAGCTCCTTACACGACGCCGTTTCGCCGTCGCCGAGGTAACTGACGATGAACGGCGATGATAGAGACTGAAGAACATCGATTTCGTTCTCCAATGCTTCTAATGACGAAACGCAGCACTTCGACGCCGATTTCACTGCAAAGACTGTTTCGGTTTCAGTTTCGATTTCATAATCGTTGCGAAAAGCGAGCGATACGACGCCGTATGAGCCTCTTCCGATCACTTCGCCTCTGCTCCAATTTGAATTTCGCATCATTTTCACCAAAACGATAATGATTCAATAATCGATTACAAACGAGCTGCTTTTTCTAGCAGCTCGGTTTTTTATTTTATTTTATTTTTATTTTATGGGATATTAGAGCTGGTGAGCTCTGTATTTGGGGGAAGAGTGGATTGTTGGTTGACATGGACAAATGTGGGGGTATATATATATATATATAGGGAGAGAGATTACTGGGGAAAGAAAAAAAAAAAGGAGAAATAAAATAAAATGATTAGTTGTAAAAATGATGGAAGGGGGGGAATTTTGGGGGTGACGTAAGACATATTCCCGGGAAAGTTTGTTAAACTATCCTTGTGGTACGTATACTACTCCTCTACGATCAAGTATTGTCTTTCTGTTCTTGATTGCTTCCAATTTTCTATTTCATTGGTCGGTTGAGTATTTATTATTGTGTAGGACGGTTTTATATATCAATATATTCGATTATAATATCAATTTTGTCGGCTTCAATTTTGAAAAACTTTGAAGTTGTAAATGAGTTTTATTATGTGTATAAGATACTCGTAATGTTCTCTTTCTCTTATTTCAGGAAATAAATTACTGATTAACGTCGTTCAAAATGTTAGTAAAAGTTTTTTTTTTTTTTTTTTTTTTTTTTTTTACGAAAAGAAAAAAAAATGCTATTTAAATGGAGAAAGATCGAGTTAAAGTAGCGGATCGGATTTGAAGTTGTGTTTGTGAGTCAAATTAGGATAATTATTATTTTCAACAAGTAATATAAGATTGGCCTGGTTTTTTACATAAAATATCTTGGATAATATTGTTCATTTACGAGTATTTTTTTTACTTGACTTGTTTGAAACTACAAATGTAAGTTTAAGTTATTTTTCCTTCTGTCTTAGTTTGAGACCGTCTTTTAAAATATTAACTTCGTTCCTCAATGTTTTTATTGTTGTTTAAGCAAAGCATGCATAGCCTATTAGTGTTGATCTCTATATGTAATTTCATATATTTACTTAAATTAAAGCTAGTTTGGTGTCAAATTGGTTGGTTGGTGGCTGAGTATTAGATTAGCTAATTAGTTTGGTTAATTGCATTAACTAAACAACGACACGTGTAGATAAATTCAGGTTAGTCCTACACTTCTAGTAAAGTGTTTACGCAGTAGATCAGATAACTTAACTTCCACTTAAGACGACACTATCCATCTTAAACATAAAACAGATCATATATATACACCATGTTTATCGTGTATACGAAGTATAAGAACGCATTAGGAAAAGTGATATAAATATAATAGAATATTTGACCCGTCTTAAATTTAAAACAGATATAATACCGTCACAAACGGGAATTTATGTTGGAACAAGTAATTAACAACCATGTAAATTAAACACTAATTGCACCATATATTTTGAAACACATACTAATAATATACTAATCTAGTTAGTTAGTGATATGATTAGTGGAGTGTTCATTTGCCACATATATATATACACACATACTACTCTACTACTACTTGGCTTAAATTAATTAATTATTTAATTTAATTAATTTTTATTATCAACTTGTGATTTGTCCAAGTAATATGGCGTATGACGTAAAAGATCTTGCCAAACTGTCTTGCTCCCGCGTTGAGTCGTTGTTACCCACACATTTTTTATGGGCAAATTTTTGTCCGTCATACAACACTATCCGTTGTAAATCATAATAATATGGGTCAAATATTATACTCCGTATAAAATGATCATATGATAAGTTAAAGACGGAATATCCGTCTTAAACAAGATTAACCCTTTTACAGACTTAAGAAGAAAATGTTCGTTTTGTTAGTAAAACCAGTCGATCCAAAGAAGGTTAGTTGTTCGATAAGATAAATTAACAAATAATTGAGACGAAAGAGTACAATATTGTTCATATTTTTTCGCCTTTTATCATAATATTTTTTCTTGACAAATATAATAATATTATCCTAATATATATATATATATATGTTAGGAAATAAGTGCCTAGCAATTGTCTTTTCGGATTTCGAATTGGTTTCTAACCTGAATCTATTTAATTAGGAAAGTTTCCTAATTAATATCTGATTGATTAGAGTTTTCTAATCAATATCTGAGTATCTGACCTAGGTTTCCTTATTGTATAGGGTTTCCTAATCTGTTTAGGGTTTCTGTTTAGTTTGAGAGTAGTATATAAACTCTCATACCTCTACCCTAGAAATTATGATATCAGTCTGAAATCTGTAACCTCACCTCAAATTAATAAAACTATCCCCTCCTTCTGGCCGTGGACGTAGCTAACAGGTTGTTAGTGAACCACGTAAAATCTGTCTGTCTCTCGATTTTACGTTCTTATTTGTTTGTCTTTCTCTTCCGTTATAACAATATATCTACGTTACTGTGATCTAGGGATACTGATTTTTTTTTGTTTGTTTATATTTTGTTCAATTTTTAGGTTAAAATGTTACGAGTATATTTTATTTTCATTTTAATTGTTTTTGTAAATAAGACCAATTGGTGGTTAGCACCGTTTGAACATAATTTTAAAGTAATTAACGTACAAATGTTATTTTTTAAAAATAAAATAAAACGTGAGGATCATGATGAATTGGAAATTGCTAGGTGGGGAACAGCAAGATAATTTGATCGTTGGTTAAGTGTAAGGGATTTTGGCGAGTACGATGGAGATTTTGTATCTTGTTATTTATGCTCAATCATTACTCGTATTTCATTACAAGTAAGTAATTTAAATTAATTTTATGATCACGTACCTACGTACACTCTAGCTTCTATAATTGTCCTTCTGCAAAAATTACTCAAAAATATATATATATATATATATATATATATATATATATATATATATATATATATATATATATATATATATATATATATATATATATATATAAACTCTACGGTGTATATTTTTAAAGATTGTTGATATAATGAAATTGTTATATTTGTGGAATTTAATAAAATGAAATACATAAGTGTATGTGCGTGTTCGTTCGATTTCCAATTAATGTACGTACTACGGAATATAAAGTTTCAATAATAAAATAAATATAAAACTAATACCGTATTATATGTTTTTAGAAGTTGATGGTAAAATGTAATCCGTAATCATGGGAGATGACATAACTGGAATATCTATATGACGTAAATTTATTTGATTCATTTTGAATGAAAATTGAATTATGTAATCAACAATTTTGAATAAAAAATTGAAATTTTTGACTAGGTATTATCATATTTCACGTGTTCTATTTAATAATTTAACGGTTTTTAAACACTTTGTTAGATTATATATTACTCCGTATATCAAACTCTACGTATTTCTCAATCTTTTTCTTTTTTACTGGACTTATATAATTAGACGATCTACATAAACATTACGGAGTAATGTTTTTTTTTTGCTTTGGTCCTTGGATTAATTGAGTTGCATTGATATTTTGTGATTTTTTGTCCATGATGTTAGGTTTCTCAACTTTCATATATTCATGCGGTTTGTTGTACCAAATAAATGGAGAAGGTAACAAAGTTTACACCAAACTGCCCTAAATTTCGAAACGTGGTCGAGAAACCTAACTCCCTTAGTCCTCAACGGCTCCTATTTTTCGGACCCTAGCTAGCTCCATCGGTTTCTTCTACTCTTTCTTCTTGGGTGAAATCTAATCATAATCTACACTTTTCTTTATAATCATAGGACAAAAAATCATTTTAATTTCATCCGTTTTATAGGACCGGTTTATGAAATTTGGAAGCCCTGTTCCAACTTCATTATGAAGGGCCTTGGTATACAATAGAATACTACTCCTACTTATTAAATAATTCCAAAAAAATACTTTAACTATCTTAACCACTACATCAATGTACCATTTTGCTAATTTTGTATAATCAATATAAATATAGAGATCATTCACTTACTTGGGCCCGGTTCCTAGCTTAGAACCGAATGAATCGCCCTATGAGTCGGCCCTGCCGCTTTATTTGTTTTAGAACAAATTCTACAATAAGACGATCTCACGGCAATTTTATCATGATACCTCTTGTAAGAGGGGTAATCACATTTTAGTTATTAATGTATTTTTTTTATTGTACCCTTTCCATCTCGGTTATTTGTCGTCCTTTGATTAAAATACTCCTCACAATGATAAAAAATGACATCACATTTTAGTTATTAATGTATTTTTTTTTTATTATACTCTTTCCATCTCGGTTAGTTATTATCCTTTGATTAAAATACTCCTCACAAATAATATAAAATGACAACAAATAATCGAGAAAGATGAGATTTTAAATGGACCAAACGTGGTTAAGAGATTTGAAAGCATTGAGACAAGAAACAAAAAGGAGTTGTAAATGTGTCGTACTACATGCAAACATCAGACATCAGTAGGCTACGCTCTTTTTTCTTCTTTGTTCATTCAGGCTTTCACGTTTTTTACTGGTCTGCCATTTTCATGCACATAACAACAGCATTGTCTTTGACCAACAGGCAATAATCTCATCGTATCCCCTCATCTACTTATTTGCATGATCAGTAGCATGACATTACTTCCTTTAATTAATTAATTAATTAATTACTCCCTCCGTCCTAATCATTTGTTGTCCTATTTCATTTCAGGTAGCGGTGTTCACCGGTCCAAACCCAGACCAGATTGAACCCATGGACCAGACCGGCAATCAAGTTTTTGGTGACCCACGGACCGGTTCAGTCGGGTTTACCGGTCCGGGTCACTTTTTGAACACTCCTAATTTCAAGAAGAAGATTGATTAGTAATTTGATCTTTCACACCCAGTTTGATACACTTGTCATCTACTAATTGGTTTAGTTTATTCCAATTTTCTTGATCTGTGTGTCAAAATTAAAGGACAACAATTGATCGAAACAAAGGGAATAATCGTTAATTATTATGGTAGCTAGCTTTTGCTACCTTCATTTTCGTCTCATACTGTCATTCAATTCAATCATTTTGTAGTTGTAGGGGACCCCTAGCTCATCATCGACTTATTTGAAGCTTAATTACTTACCCTTATTATGGTTTGATTGGAAGGCTAAGTCTTACTACAATTTGATTCTTATTTGCCTTATTGGTCATCAACAAAAGGACCATTCATATTCTCCAAACATAACAAGTCAATTTTAATCAATACTTTACTCATCCATCCCCCCAATCACATCTCGTGACAGACCGTCTATTACTAAGTTAGTCAGAGACATGTATATATATACACACAAGTGGGTCTACTAGGAGACGAGAGACGGTCTCTCGTTAGACTGGGTGGAGGGATTTGAACCTGAGACCTACTAGTACTGTCTCAGAACACCTAGTCTTAACCATTAGGCTAAGACATCTTCGGTTTAAGTATTAGTATTAGTAGAAGTATACATGAAGGAGACATGTAGTTTGGTGGGTTGAGAGACTTGACATCGATGCATAATTGCATATATGCTCCAATGCATCGAACATAGTATAAATACAGGTCACATTTGCGGCCAAATGAACTTCAAAAAGTTGTTAGAGATTAAGGGATTAGGGAAAGGTCAATTAATTAAGCACACAAAATCAAAAATAATAATAATGCAATGAATTCTTCTAATTTATTGTAATTTGGATTATTATACTTTGAATTTGCCCCTTATTTTGAGAGTTAATCCAAATTAAAGTGCTTTAGTTAATTACTACTTGAATTGTAATGTACTTGCCTAATTTATTATTGTGTTATGTTTGTTCTTCTTAGACTAAAGCTAGAAATGATTAGGTCAATTAATAATTTAACTAAACTTTTAGTGATAATGGGTCAAAGTTGTTACGTTAAATTATGAATATAAAAAATAAATAAATTAAATGGACACTTTTATTTAGAGTCATAAGATTGCGTTTTAAGACGTGTTGAAATCAGTCGAAACATGTTCTATACTCCCTCCGAGTTCTTATGATTGCCCCATTTGAGGGTGGGGTGAAAAATAAGGAAGGGAAAATGAGTGGTTAAAAAAGAAGGAGGAAGAGAGAGAAATGAATGAGTAATTATGAACCACACATTTACGTTCTAAAATGGAAAGTGGGTAAAAGATCAAACTCAGCCCAAAAAGGAATATGGGTAAATGATAGAAACTCGGAGGGAGTACTATATTTTGTATCGCGTCTGAGGGTTCTATTAATCACCATTAAGCTTTTTATTCCTATCGACAAGGTTTCGTCAAAAAACAAACGCGTTTTGGAACATCTTTCAATTTTTTCGAAAAATTGTCAAAAATGATCGATTTTGAAGGTTATTATCCACGTTTTTCCGACCTTGAGGGTCCCGAAATAAAATGGACCCATATTCGTGCTGAACAAAGTCCACGCCAAGTAAAATGTCCCAGTATAATATAAAGGGTCATTCGGATTTAAATTGACACTTTTTAAAGTCATATGATTGCGTTTTGAGACGTGTCGAAATCAGTCGAAATATGTTCTATACTACATTTTATATCGCGTCTGAGGGTTCTAATAATCACCCTTAAGCTTTTTATTCCTAACGATAAGTTCTCTTCAAAAAAAATTGCGATTTGGAAGAACTTCCAATTCGTTCAAAAAATTGCCAAAAATGATTGATTTTGAAAGTTATTATCCATGTTTTTTCGATCATTTGGGTCCCGGAATAAAATGCACCCATATTTGCGCTGAACAAAGCCCACACCAATTAAAATGTCGCGATACAATATAAAGGGTCATTCGGATTTAAATGGACACTTATTGAAGCCATAAGAATGCGTTTTGAGACGTATCGAAATCAGTCAAAACATGTTCTATACTACATTTTATATCGCGTCCGGGGCTCTAATAATCACCATTAAGCTTTTTATTGCTATCGACAAGTATTCGTCAAAAAAAATTGCGATTTGGAACAACTTTCAATTCCTTCCTAAAATTGCCAAAAAATAATCGATTTTGAAGGTTATTATCCATGATTTTTTTTGACCTTTTGGGTCCCGAATTAAAATGCACTAATATTCGCGCTGCACAAAGCCCACGCCAAGTACAATGTCGCGATACAATTTAAAGGGTCATTCGGATTTAAATGGACACTTTTTAAAGCAATAAGAATGCGTTTTGTGACGTGTCGAAATCAATCGAAATATGTTCTATACTACATTTTATATCGAGTCTGAGGGTTCTCATAATCACCATTAAGCTTTTTATTTCTATCGACAAGTTTTCGTCAAAAAAAATTGCGATTTGGAACAACTTTCAATTCGTTCGAAAAATTGCCAAAAACGATCGATTTTGAAGGTTATTATCCACGTTTTTCCGACGTTTTGGGTCCCGAAATGAAATGCACCCATATTCGTGCTGAACAATATCCACGCCAAGTACAATGTCCCAATATAATATAAAGGGTCATTTGGATTTAAATGGACACTTTTTAAAGCCATAAGAATACGTTTTGCGACGTGTCAAAATCAGTCGAAAAATGTTCTATACTATATTTTATATCGAGTCTGAGGGTTCTAATAATCACAGTTAAGTTTTTTATTTCTATCGACAAGTTTTCGTCAAAAAAAATTGCGATTTGGAACAACTTTTAATTCGTTCGAAAAATTGCCAAAAACGATCGATTTTGAAGGTTATTATCCACGTTTTTTCGACCTTTTGGGTCCTGAAATAAAATGCACCTATATTCGCGCTGAACAAAGCCAACGCCAAGTACAACGTCGCGATACAATTTAAAGCGTCATTCAGATTTAAATGGACACTTTTTAAAGCCATAAGAATGCGTTTTGAGACGTGTCGAAATCAGTCGAAACATGTTCTATACTACATTTTATATCGAGTCTGAGGGTTCTAATAATCACCGTTAAGCTTTTATTTCTATCGACAAGTTTTCGTCAAAAAAAATTGCGATTTGGAACAACTTTCAATTCGTTCGAAAAATTGTCAAAAACGATCGATTTTGAAGGTTTTTTTTTTTTTTGGTAAAGGGTAAGTATGTATTAAAAAAATATGGTCAATATACACAAAGTTTGGCTACGTCAAGTTACGTAGCCATCTAGCATCCCTAGGTCGTAAGGGATATTATCCACGTTTTTTCGACCTTTTGGGTCCTGAAATAAAATGCACCTATATTCGCGCTGAACAAAGCCAACGCCAAGTACAACGTCGCGATACAATTTAAAGCGTCATTCAGATTTAAATGGACACTTTTTAAAGCCATAAGAATGCGTTTTGAGATGTGTCGAAATCAGTCGAAACATGTTCTATACTACATTTTATATTAGATCTGAGGGTTTTAATAATCATCATTAAGCTTTTTATTCCTATCGACAAGTTTTCGTCCAAAAAATTCGCGATTTGGAACAACTTTCAATTCGTTCGAAAAATTGCCAAAAACGATCGATTTTGAAGGTTATTATCCACGTTTTTTTACCTTTTGGGTCCCGAGATAAAATGCACATCCATATTCGCGTTGAACAAAGTCCACGCTAAGTACAGTGCCCCGATAAAATATAAAGGGTCATTCGGATTTTAATGGACACTTTTTTAAGCCTTATGAATGTGTTTTGAGACGTGTCGAAATCTGTAGAAAAATGATCTATATTACCCCATTGACTTTGCAAACCATATGAGTTGATTAGTTGGTTTACTCCTAATAGTTTAGTTGTGTCAACGTTGACTTTATTATTATAATATTATTATTATTTTATTTTATTTTGACCTTGGGACATTGGATACCTAAAATATTTGTTTGAAAGTGTCGGTACAAGTAAGGCTACAGGCTGGTCAAAAAGGGTCCATCCGGTTTTGCACCGGTTCGTGAGTACAAAATTGGCAAGTCCGGTCGATCCGCTCTGCCACGCGTCTTAACTTTATTTACTAAGGCCCGCTCACACTCGTCTAAATAAAAATAATAATAATGTTGGATTGGATGCGGAGAACCACACCATCAATCGGTTTGGTCCGTCCCAACTCCCAACCACTCTAACAGTCCAATTCAAGGTTTGACCTAACCCTAATCAGGCCGTCACCAAGTCTTTGTACGAACCTAATTATATTTCATTATTTTGTGCCTAGTGGGGAAAGTATTACAAAAATTGAACAACTTGATGGATTGTCATGTTTATTAGATGAAATGATATGGGGTTTGGTCACCTAAGCAAAACAAGTCTATCAGATCGGATACAAATTACACCCTACATTCCACTAAAACGCTCTTGCTTTTATTACTCCGTACAATAGAAGGAATGTAATGATCTCAAACTTTACTGATCAAAGAAATGTATAGAAATAATCCATTAGTTTCGTTTATTTGTTTACCTATTCCTCTTTAGAATGTACGAAGTATCAGTTAATACCTTCAAGAGTAAACGATAGACAAATAATCGAGACTATACGATCGACTACAATGCTCACTATCTTCTAGTATCTTCCAGAGTAAATTTTCATTTTCAACGCCACCGCCTTTTTAGGGTTAACTTCCTCTTAAATAAAAGCTTCCAAATTACAGTAAAATCTAATGGTGTTGTTGTTACGTTATAACCAAACCCTTTGAAATAATAGTGCTACACTTATACTAGTACTCTATCTTCCATGACCAAGTCTAAACAAAACGCCAATTTTGCAAGGATGGAGTGCATAATACAATACTCCCTAGATATTAGTCGAGAGTCGAGACAGTGTTACGATAACAATATCACAAAAACTAGTAAGAAACGATCTTTTATAAACGTGATCGTGAAATCGTGAATCCTACTTATTTTGCTTTTAGTTTTTTAGCTATATCTCTAATTAACTTAGGTCCTGTTCTTTTGGACTTATATTCAGCCAGTTTCAGTTCAGTTCAGTTTACTTCAGTTACAGGAGACATATTTTGCCTCTATATATACTTCAGTTAAATTAAGTTCAGTTAAGTTAAAGTTCAGTCAATTTCAATCCAAAAGAACACGACCTTAGCGTAACACGATTTCTTCGTAGACCTACCCTTATTACAATATCTACTTACTCATCAGACGATCTCACGTGAGAATTACTGCTTAACTGAAATAGCGACAATATCGAGTCAAAAGACAATGATTGTACAGTTGTATGCGTGGAGCAAATGAGTACTGAGCAAAAGTTGATTGTAGAAAGTACGATATTATGATTATTATTTGGCGAAGCTAAGTTTAAAAATAATGACACGTAAAGGAAATTGATTGGAACAATTGTACAAAAGAAGTAGGCATGGAATGAAAACGTAATGAAGAGGATTACTCAACGATTTGTAACTTCTAAGTTCCCACCTGAATGTCTGACAGTAACTCTCACGTGAGATCGTCTCACGATAATTTTATCGTGAGACCTCTCACATGGACACATAGGGGTGGTACCTCTTATATGAGCCGTCTCACAATAAATTATCGTGAGACAGTCTCATACAAGTTTTTGTGCCTGAACATATATATATATATTCATGCAACGCAATGTGTGAGTGACATATGTTCAAACAAAATGCACATAATCTGTAAATAAACAAATCGGATTTGCCTTTTGTGAATAGACTATGTATGAATGATATGTGGATGGTGTAGCGTGATTCTTGAGTTCGGTCTCAGGATTTCTGGTTACTTCTCTTTGATTGATTAGTGTGTGCTCTAACACATAATTGCACCACCCAACATTCCTAATTAAGTAGTAATTAGTAGTAATTACATCATCCTAATTTTATTATCCTCGTCATGATTATGATCGTCTTTTAAGCGAAGATCTCTCACAACTCATAACCTTGTTCCAATCTGAACTTTATTTTAATCGGTTATGAACAGAATTGTAAGACGGTATTTTTAAATAATAATCGGTGAATTGTAGCGAATATGGTGTGTTATGTCATTGAAATATGAGTGAGTTGATTTTCGGTCGTTAGTATCGAAGGCTGACGTTTTAATTACGAGTTTCAAATTCAGATTGGACGTGAGCGATTTGACTTAAAATTATATACACGCATATTTAAAGTCGTTCATCAGTCCGAAAGTGAAATTGGACCGCACCAAGAAACTCATGGAATCACAAAAACCAAAAACTTTAGAAAGACGACCATTCGGTAGAAAAATAAACCTCTAGGTATCATATGCTTGGACTTAAGTAGACAACACTCTTTATTGGCATTGGACCATTGGTATTATGTCATTACATTTCACATCCATTCATTCATTTCAGTCGGAAAAGGCGACAAATGCAAGTCACATAGGACGGAGGGCCATCATATTACAATCCGAGTGCATAGTGGGGAGACTCGACAATTTTAACTAGATGAAACAGCACACGATAAGCAGGAATTGAAGTGACTACATTCTCGAATGGAGTTATAATTTCAGTGCCTGAGCGTGGTGGCTGATATGATCGTCGATGAAAGTAGCAATGAAAAAGTAGGAGTGGTCGTAACCAGGTTGTAGGCGCAACAGCAGAGGTGCATTCACTTTCTTACAAGCCTCCTCAAATTTGTTTGGCATCAGTTGATCATGCAGGAATTTGTCGTCCTCTCCCTGTGAACCAGAAATTTGTTTGGCATTAACTTGTCGGTTAATGATTTTTGCTTTCGGTATGGTTTTATGCTAGCCAGTTCAGTGTTGATGTGACAAGAAAAAGACGGTATATTAATGTACCTGATCAATCAGAATGGATGCAGAGAGGTCGTGGAACTTTGAAATCAAGCAAGTCGCATCATATTCCTGTAAGTGCATCACGGTCGCAAATTTATACATAAGCCATTACGAATTCAAAGAATTAGGGATGAAACAGAAACATGCGTATCCAATCATGTACCTCCCAATCGGCCTTATTTTCTCCCAGGTAATTTGTAAAAGCTTTCTGACCCCAAGGACAGTTTGTCGGATTTACGATTGGAGAAAAAGCTGAAGCAGACTGCAACAAAGAAGGATTTTACAACATTGCTGAACGAGCATAATGCCGGTGTCATGATAAAAGTTTCAGCTTTATATAACGTGAAAACCAAAACAACTGCTGCAAGATTCTTAAGCTGGGGGTACCTTATATTTGTCAAGATTCTTAAGGTAAATCGTTAAAGCGCCATGCCCTCCCATTGAATGACCAGATATCGATGCACATGATGTGTCAAGTTGTGGAAAGTTCTCTTTCAGAAGTTCAGGCAGCTCCTTAACAACATAGTCGTACATCCGCCAGTTCTTCCACTTTTCTTGGGATGCATTCAGATAAAATCCCGCACCTATTTGCAAAGAAAAAGGAAAGAAAGAAATAAAACGAAGATCAATCTGTTGGATGTGAACACTCCATAACAACAGTTACTCTTCATACCTACACCAAAGTCCCAGCTGTCTGCTTCTCCTTCGACATTCAGCCCTCCTAGAAGACAGGAACAGAAAGATGTGATTATTAGCATGTCGAAACTAAAGCACGTCTGTCAAACACAAGGCTCACGAAGGCATTACCCAAAATGCATCGGGTGCCTTGGGCGTACCTTTTGCATACGGCAAGCTAATAGTCGTAATAGACACACTACTATGCAATATGTATATTTTGTCTTTTGATTCATATATTATGTCTTCTCCTTTGCCTTACATGCCTCGATTTTATTTCTTTAAATCTCCAATCCTTTTCAAATACATATTTTTCTTCAAAAATAGTATACTTACACCTCACCGTAGCAATCCCTCATCGCCTCATTATTATGTGTAACACAAGTCTATTAAGGCAGGCACATAAGAACGATCAACTAGAAGATAACACTAAGTATTAATTTCTTTTAAGATGTTTCTATTCCCCTTCCTGCGATATAAATAGGGATATAACAAGTGCTACCAAGCAAGTAACTTACTTGGAGATGTATCAGGGGCAATGAGGGCGATGCCTTCCTTAGCAGCAGCGCGTTGAGCTCCAGACTTGGTTATGAAATTTTCATCGGTACAGGTAAGTCCAGACAACCAGTACAGTACCTGCAAAAGCAAGTTACGGTCAAGAGCTCCAAAATCAATGTTGCCTAGCTTTTACAGTGCATATTTTTCTGTTTTCGAAGTAAGAGCAAGATAAAAATTCGTGATTCATCGAGACTCCCATGTAGCATTCGGATTTCTGAAGATAACGGAGATTATCGAGTGTCAACTGTCAAATGCAGCATTTGACAGCAAGTAAATAAGCAGTGATTCCATATATAACCAAAACAGATTGACTACACTCAGTAAACTCGACAAGAAGAACAGGACACTCGTCCCACCAAGAAACTTCAATTCCCACATCTTGTCACTGATTCGGCTTCGCTAAGCTACTCAAGAACCAACATTTTAGGCTGATCTGATTTCTCTATGGCGCCTGTCGATTAAGACAAACTCAAAGTGTTATATAGTGTGAATGTGAAACAATTTATTCGCTTCCTCACGGAAAACCCCATTCTCCATCTACAATCAATCAGCTTAGTTTGATTCACTAAGTTGCTCACCATAATTATATTGAGCCAAATTAACCAACATTTCATTAAGAATTGTCAACAAATGAAATTATCCTAAATTCCATATACCCACAAGAAAAATCAAATCAATTCCATGTATTCACATTTTTATCCAAATGGGTACATGGGTATTCTTAAATTCGAAAATTTTCGTCACAAATCAATTGAAGTTTCAAACTTTATCAAATGTTGGGTAAGTTTGATCCACTAATATGCCACCATCATTATATTGACCAAAATTAACCAACATTTCATCAAGGATTATCAACACTAATACACTATGAAATTAACCTAAATTTCAAATACCCACAAGAAAAATCAAATCAATTCCTGGTGATCATTCACATTTTTATTCAATTGGGCAGATGGGTATTCTTAAAGTCGAAAAATTTCATCACCAATCAATTACAGATTCAAACTTTATATCAAATGTTGGGCAAATTTGATCCACTAATAATCCCACCACAATTATATTAACCAACATTTCATCAAGAATTGTCAACAAATGAAATTATCCTAAATTTCATATACCCACACGAAAAATCAAATCAATTCCATGTGATCATTCACATATTTATTCAATTGGGCAGATGGGTATTCGAAAAGTCGAAAAAATTCATCACCAATCAATTAAAGATTCAAATTTTATATCAAATGCTGGGTAAGTTTGATCCACTAATATGCCCACCAGAATTATATTGAGCCAAATTAACCAACGTTTCATCAAGAATTAGCCTAAATTTCATATACCCAAAACAAAAATCAAATCAATTCCTGGTGATCATTCACATATTTATTCAATTGGGCAAATGGGTATTCCAAAATTCGAAAAATTCCATCACCAATCAATTAAAGATTCAAACTTTATAATCAATCAAATATTGGGTAAACAAAAAAAACCCTAATTCAGAAACACAAGCATACCAGTAAAAAAAAGATTTAATTACACCAAAATCTAACGAATTGCATTGTGATAATTGAACTAAATAACCCAAAAAAAAAAAAAAAAAAAAAAAAAGTGGATTGAAGGGATCATACTGGGAATTTGTGAGAAGAAGAAGATTGAGGAGGAGGAGGGAAGAAGATATGGAAAGTCATGGAACAAGAAAGAGTAGGACTGAAATGCTTGTATCTCTTGTTGTAACCTCCATGCATCTTCGCGCTGCTGATCTCTACTGGTTTTGTCTCCTCCATTGTTTCTCTGTGTTTCTTTCTCTGATTGATGATTTGATTAGCAGCACAGTGACACTCCCTTCTAGTCAAGCTTTATGTAGTGGAACAATTGAACATGGGTTTTACTAGACCTGGCGAAACGGGTCAATGGGTTGGGTTCGGGTCGAGTCAATTTGGGTTACGAGTCAAATTTAGATCTTCTGTCTGGGTATTGGGTCGAGTCAATTTTACCAGGTCTAGGTTTTTACCTTGTTCGTAACCCCGCATATTTGTCATAAATTTGTCACGACTCAAATATCATTGGTATGAACCCGTAAACCTAAGTCATTTCTCGTTCACTTATTTCTTTGTTTTTTTGTCTTATCGATCCAAGTGATATATATCTCGTCACAAATTGATACTCTATCTAAAGAAATAATGTTGTGACTTGTGAATGGGATGGTGAGTTTCGGTGTCTCACTACTAAAGTAAAATCTCACCGGACAGAATATATAAGCCCCCAAGGTTCAAGCCAGTAATTTACTCGTATTATTACCAAATTTATTTTCGAAAAAATGCAAATCATGTGTGATAATATCACGACTCAACCTAGTACATCAAACACACGACGAAGTTACAATATAAGTGACTACAGTGTTGTCACATACTCCCTCCGTCTCGTGACAATATAATGGACATTTTTTTCAGCCATAAGAATGTGTTGTGAGATGTGTCGAAATCAGTCGAAATATGTTCTATACCATATTTTATATCGCGTCCGAGGGCTCTAATAATCACCATTAAGCTTTTTATTGCTATCGACAAGTTTTCGTCAAAAAAATTTGAGATTTGGAACATCTTTCAATGCGTTCGAAAAATTGCCAAAAACGATCGATTTTGAAGGTTATTATCCACGTTTTTTCGACCTTTTAGGTCCCGAAATAAAATGCACCCATATTCACGCTAAACAAAGCCCACGCCAATTACAATGTCCCGATAAAATATAAAGGGTCATACGGATTTAAATGGACCTTTTTTTAAGCCATAAGAATGCGTTTTGAAACGTGTTGAAATAAGTTGAAACATGTTCTATACTACATTTTATATCGCGTTTGAGGGTTCTAATAATCACCATTAAGCTTTTTATTCCTACCGACAAGTTTTCGTCAAAAAAAAATTGCGATTTGGAACAACTTTCAATTCGTTCAAAAAATTGTCAAAAACGATCGATTTTGAAGGTTATTATCCACGTTTTTTCGATCTTTTGGGTCCCGAAATAATATGCACCCATATTCGCGCTGAAAAAAGTCCACGCCAAGTACAATGTCGCGATACAATTTAAAAGGTCATTCGGATTTAAATGGACACTTTTTTAAGCCATAAGAATGCGTTTTGAAACGTGTCGAAATCAGTCGAAACATGTTCTATACTACATTTTATATCGCGCCCGAGGGCTCTAATTATCATTATTAAGCTTTTTATTGCTATCGACAAGTTTTCGTCAAAAAAAATCACGATTTGGAACAACTTTCAATTCGTTCGAAAAATTGTCAAACACGATCGATTTTGAAGGTTATTATCAACGTTTTTTCGACCTTTTGGGTCCCGAAATAAAATGCTCCAATTTTCGCGCTGAACAAAGCCCACGCCAAGTACAATGTCCCGATATAATATAAAGGGTCATTCGGATTTAAATGGACACTTTTTTAAGCCATAAGAATGCGTTTTGAAACGTGTCGAAATCAGTCGAAACATGTTCTATACTACATTTTATATCGCGTCCGAGGGCTCTAATTATCACCATTAAGCCTTTTATTCCTATCGAAAAGTTTTCGTTAAAAAAAATTCGCGATTTGGAACAACTTTCAATTCGTTCAAAAAATTGTCAAAAACGATCGATTTTGAAGGTTATTATCCACGTTTTTTCGACCTTTTGGGTCCCGAAATAAAATGGACCCATATTCGCACTGAACAAATGACACTCCAAGTAAAATGTCTCGGTTTAATATAAGGATCATTCAATTGTTTGCCTTTGAGTACTTATAAAACGAGTAGTATCCAAGGTTAATCATATGCTTGATTATAATGGTGTCTACCATGTTGAAGTACTTCTTCTCTCTATAGATTCATTAGATTGTACTTCCTCCGGACATTTTTTTTGTCATATTTTATTAAAATACTTCTCACAAATATTGAGATAATGGGACAAAAAATAGTCATCGGAGCGAGTATATGTATATGCAGACATGAACCCAATGTCCACTAAATTAATTGACAAGGGTTATGGTCACAACAATATTTAAACCAAAAATATTTCAACTTCAGGTTTTTTTTTTGCAGAATCAGAGCTCCTGTCCTGTACTTCCCACATCTACAATTAGAGCTACATGAGCAATTCCATCACCCGAGCCCACGGAAAATTTCGACACTATTTGTCATCGCGAAAATTTCAGTTCATCAGTTCAAATACTGCAACAAATTCCGGTCCAACACGTCTGCGTCTCCAAATTCGCATTGCTTCCTACTACTCAAACCTGCTCTGGGCCGTTAGGCAGAGCGACATAGCCATCATGTTGATGCTGAGAGGAATGCAATCTTACAGGAATGCACTTCAGAATGACGGCCAATGGCAGACTGACTGCTCCGATTAGAATGCTGAGTAACCAAAGCTGCCAGCCTAACGGTACTGTGCTCGCAAATGTACCTAGATACTCGATTATGATTACTTGAAATGCGACTGTTGCACCCACTATGCCTATGAATATCCAGTTGCTGAATAGACCACGGAATATGTTTAACTTCTCGATGTCACGACTGTTGATTTCATTGAACACCTGTGTTCAGTATTGATTATAGGGCAAAATATGTTAGAAACTCCTTTAGTTAGTTTCTTGGGGAGACAAGATGGAGAAAGGAAAGGAAGAGAGGGAACCTGGCAGAAGACGAAGGTGTTGAAGATGAACGTGTTTAAAACAGTTAGAGAATTCGGTCTCTTAAGATTAAGCAGCCCTTCTCCAGCAAAGTTCAGAATAGCGAGAATAGTGAACTGAAATATACTTTGACCGATAATATTTCTCCACATGGCTCTGCTGATGAAATTTGCATTTCGTCCAACAGATGGTCTTTTCATGAGTCCGTCATTTGGTGGCTCGGTCGCTAGTGCCAGGGCTCCAAGTGTGTCCATAATCATGTTAACCCACAGCAACTGCACAGCCGTCAACGGAGCAGACCCTGAAAAACCCTTATAATGTCACACCAATGGTCGAGGAAAATTATGCAAATCCGCAAATGTAAGAAAACTGTAATGAACAGTTGACTAACCTGCGACACAAGCGGAAACAAAGTTGAGTAAAAGAGCAACAATGTTAACTGTCAGTTGGAACTGAACAAACTTTTGGATGTTCACATAGACAGCTCTTCCCCATTTGGCTACATTCACAATTGTCGAGAAATTGTCGTCCAAAATAATGACATCAGCACTGTCCTTCGCAACCTGTATATATAACCAACTGAGATCAGAGTGTGAAACAAAAAAAAAGGAAACTGAAAGATCAATCAACGGCTCAAAATGGCATACCTCGGTTCCTGCAATGCCCATAGCTAGTCCGATGTCAGACTCGTGCAATGCAGGCGCATCATTAGTACCGTCACCTGTCACAGCAACCACTTCCCCAAGCATTCTCAGATTCTTAACCAATGTGTGCTTGTCTGATGGCAGAGATCGAGCCATGACCTGTCAGTCAGAAATATATCAGTAATAAGCGAAACACGTCACTTAGTTCAGATAAATTCGACTCCCCTACATAGTTGTATACGAGTATAATATACCTGGATTCGTGGGATGATCTCTTTCATTTCCTCTGAAGACATATTACGAAACTCTGGCCCCTCAATGGCGATACCATCTGTCAGTATACCACATTCCTTCGCAATGGCTATGGCTGTGTTAATGTTGTCACCCGTCACCATACGTACAGTAATTCCAGCGGCTAAACATGTCTGAACAGCAGCTTTGACACCAGGCCGAACTGGGTCCTTTATTCCGATTACTCCTATCAATGTATAGCCTTCCTTAGGGATGCTTTTCTCATCGCACCCATCATCCATGTCTCTAAATGCCAAGCAAAGGGTTCTCAAAGCTTCAGAGGCGAAACCATTTATGACCCCGGTTATCAAGTCCACGTGCTCGCTTGACAGTTCGGTTGATTCTCCGTTTTCATCAATCATTCTATTGCACATGCCCAATACGATTTCTGATGCACCCTTGCAAAACGCTCTGTGGCCACCTTCGGGCAGAGCCACGAGAACAGACATGTTCTTTCTGACAGAACTGAAAGGCTCTACATTTTTAATCACATATTGCTTACGGAAATTACCCCAGTCGCCTCCTAAAGACAGTCCGAGTTCAAGCAACGCAGTTTCAGTTGGCTGGCCTAAAATGGAAGTATTTCCGTCTTTATCCTTTACCACTTCAGCACCCGTGTTTAAGAAAATAACTTGCGAAAGAATGCTCAATACATTGTCAGACGATTCCGACTTCACGTCATTTACTCTTATCTCTTTGTTTCTGCCAGACAACCAAATCTTATCGATAACCATACGGTTTGTAGTCAGCGTTCCAGTCTTATCCGTGCAAATTGTGGTGGCAGACCCCATTGTTTCACAAGCCGAAAGATGCCTGACCAGTGCCTTGTCACTCATCAATTTCTTCATGGCAAATGCAAGACTTAGCGTCACTGCAAGTGGAAGTCCTTCAGGAACTGCAACAACGATGATAGTCACAGCAGTAGCGAAGTAGTTCAAAAGCGTCATTGCATCGCTTGAAGACCAATGACTAATCTCGTCATTAGTTACTTTGTCGACTACAAATCTAATCGACAAAACCAGAAAGGTTAACACTGCAAAAACCAACCCAATTTTCCCAATTATAGTAGCAACTCCGTTTAGCTTTACTTGCAAAGGTGTCTCGTCATCACCTCCCTCGCTTAGGGTTTCCATTAAATGTCCCCATTCCGTCTTCATACCGACAGCAGTCACTAGCATTGTGGCTGACCCATCTTGCACTTTAGTTCCGGATAGAAGATAAGGCTTGTGTTTAGTTACATAAACCGGCTCACTCTCGCCTGATAAACTTGACTCATCGATTAATAAGTTGTACCCTGATGTGTAGATTCCGTCAGCTGGAACTATATCTCCAATAGCCAAATGTACAACATCTCCAACGACTAAATCATAAATCGAAGTCTTCTGCCTACGACCGTCTCTAGTCACCTGAACAAATATCTTCTTCTTTTCCTTGTCAAGGTCTCTGAATTGCAATGATTGGTTATAGTCGCTGATCGCAGTAACCAGGACAACGAGTACTATACTAAGTAAGATCCCCACTCCATCGTACATCCCTTTAGGCAATCCTTCTGTAGCGACTCCTACGCCTATCGAAACCACAGCACAAACCATCAGAATTATCAATGTCAAGTCATGAAATGCTTCCCACACAAATGTCCAAAACCCTTTCGGAGGCTTTTCAGCGAATTTATTGGGTCCGTAGATTTCTTGTCTATTAGGTGCATCACGTGATTTGATTCCGTCTTGAAGAGAGGTGGATACTTTCTTCGTGATACCTTCTACACCCCCGTGAAGCCTGAAGCCTTTTGCATCATGACGTCGAGCTATTGAAGCCAAATCATCTGCTTCAATCCCAAATCCTGCATCTTGCGTTTCCTTAGAGAGCTTATACTCGGGTCTGGCAGCTGTAAAACAGTTTCAAAACCGCTTAGAAAATCTCGAGGATTTAAGGGATATTATATTGAAACCAGGCATAATCTCAGAGCTAAATATATATACCATCTTGAAAACGAAGTGCCGCTTTATGTACCATGAGAGCCACCCGTATTTCCTGTCAACCAATTCAGAAATTCAGCAAATTACAAGCATTCAATGTCTCATGCTCACTGAAAAAACAAGCCTATAACATTGTCTTAAGGTTACAACCATTACAGGAAAATAACAACAATGTCCTGGGACGACCATATTGTACTTTAGTTCCGAAGAAGAGTTAAGGTATAATGTAACCATTGCTATATCATCTCATTCAGTTATCTAACATGGTATCAAAGTTATCGCAGTAAAAACTGACTCCTCAAAACGTCTGATTACAAAGTGCGAAAAAGGACCATTTTGGTTAAACATCTGCTATTCCATGTATGTTTATGCTATTCCATCCTGCCTACACATCTCTTATTGATATCGGTCAGATAAGCACGGGGAATCAACTGTAACGTAGTACAGTGGTGAGAAAATGCTACTGTACTTTTTCCGAATACAGACTATATACTCTGCCAGTAGTATCGAAAACTAACTACTCTATCTAGCTTCCCAGTTTAATTTCAGGGTCGGAATTTGCAGTCTTATCCGAGTGTTCATTCAAGACGAATAAGTACTTATCTCCGTCATATTCTTTATGACAAATAAGTGTTGCAGTCCTCGCAGACGAATGCACAAACAGCCAGTTAATCGCATGATTCTATGCTGTTATATATGTGCCCATACTGTACCATCTTCAGGAATCAGGATTCTGGAGGAAAACTGAAGCAACATTTGAAGAATGAGACAAGGAGAGTCACATGAGTTCCATTGAAGCTAGTTACTGATATAGAAGATTACAGGACCAGATGTCTAGCCTTGTGCATGCTATGCTATATTATCCTCACTACCCCAAGAAACTTCGGGGAAATTTCGTACTCCCTCCTAGTTTCTGTTTTCTTCCCTCTTTAGTTTGGGTTTCTTCCTTCTACTTTTTCGCTTTTTGGTTGTACTTTTAATCCATTATTTAAGGAAATACATTATGTTGCATCAATGTACTGGGGCCAGTGGGCCACTATCCATACTCAAATTTAAAACATACAGTAAATATTAGAGTAACATTTATTATTGTGCGAGACAGCTTCACGTGCAGTCTTTTTTTTGTAATATAAAAAAACTATTTCGTAATTACTTTAATTTTAGGCGATAAATAAGTGACCTTTTACGCAAATGAAGCTCTAAGATTGTCTTAATCTATAATTTTGATGCTAAATGTACTTTATGGAAGAAGTCAAGAAACTAAAGAAAAACAGTTGTTGATATATCAGTTTTAATAATAAAACGGGTCAAATATATTCATCACGGTAGATAAAACAAATATTTTGCTGCAATTTAGACACGTAGATTTGTCTATACTAACTGCTCCATACAATTTAAGACGGTTTAAGATGGACATGCCCGCAAATCTTAAACAAGAATTTGCAAAAGAAAAAGGGATGGGAGATTAAGGGAATAATAGTCTAAATGGGGGGTGCAGAAGGCATCTACAGCACATGGTCTCTAAATTTGAAGGACTTAAGAGTTAAGTTGCATGCTTCATGCTTGCATCGTGAGATTCTAACATTTTATCTTAGCTACAAGTGTAATCACATTATCAACAAGGAACAAGCATATATAACCAAAGAGAATCAAATACAGTATATAATGAGCTAATATAATCATGACACACAAAGGTCTGGAATCTGTATAGTGGAAGTAAATCATCTTCCATAATACTATATCTCAAATTTAAAGTCAAATGATCATGATCGATATGATCGTCTATTAAAGGTAGGTTTTGGTTGGGATAGTTCATCTAACCCAGCATAATCAAAGGTTGCGTGGTTACAAAAGCTATAGATTTAGACTCTGTTATGGGTGTCTCGTGTCTGACACATCAGGTTTGGAGATAGACACGATATTGGCACATCCAACAAAAGAGGGTGAGTGCGATAAAAAGACGACCTACTTGGCCATAAATAGTGGAGTATTAGTCATAGACGGTCAACATAACGTCCTGACCAACAAAGTGGACACGACATGACCAAGATTGAACCATGTACCCGAATTCATAATCTCAAACCGTTCCGGGTTGTTTCTGGGAATTAACGTCACAAAAAAAGGAACGAATGCACGTGGACGTGACACAACTCCTTTAGGGGAAAAAATATTCCCCATCATAACTTACCTACTCTCCTGTGAGAGAATTATCCGTCACTTTATTATAACGAATTAAATAATAGTATTTGACCCGTTATAACAAAATGACGGATAATTCCTGAGCGATGACAAGTTCACAACTCAGAAGCAATAAGCATATTTGCATAGCACAGTTATTATTGGTAATAATGTGTACACATGCATATAGTCAATAGTCAATGCTTCAATAACATCATATTTTCTCTAATTCCTTGATTACATGCCTAAAATAAAACAAAAGAGTATCAAAATTGCATACAAATAACAACTTTAATGGAATAATTATATGAATAATTTTTTTTAAAAACAAAACAATCATATTCACAATCCAGCTGAAATATATTTTTAAAGAAATAAATTATACGGAGTACTCAGTAATTTTTTATATAAGGGACTAAATTAAAATTTACCTTTTAGAGTAAAACCAAATTTTAAATCATGCTTCACACGAAACAGTACGTGAACAAAGTTAAAACCTTCGACAGACCTCAAATCGTTAGAAGAAAAAACACTTTTACAATTAATACAAACATTACAGTTTTATAAAACGATATTTTACCCTGAAACTGTTTCATAAATAGACTAATTTATTATCGTCATAATAATCATGTAACATCGGAATCCATGAAGATGTGGGGAACTATCAAGTATCAACAGACGAGTCGTAGACGGAGTATATTTTACATTTTTACCATGCAGGACGGGTATAATAATAACCGTATAATGTTTGGTAAATAATCCTGTGAGTATCAGGACTAGTGTATCGTAGTCTACGGTAAAACAACTTTTACCAATTACGACTCAATTACAAAAAAAAAAAAATAAAAAAAAAAAATAAAAAATACACCCAACTATTCAACAATGTCACAAATTTATGACGGATTAAGTAATACTCCCTCTAGTCACAATTTATTGTCCCATTTCATTAAAATATACCTCACATATAATCATGAAATAGGATCAAAAGGAGTACTACCTCTGGACACTATTTTTTACCTCATTATCACGGAATACAGTCAAATTGGGTAAAAAAATTCTTCGGCGTCCATTTTTCAAACACAATAAAATCAAACATTGACTTTTTTTTTTTTTTTTTTTTTTTTTTTTCAGTTTTTATACGTTCACCTAAATTCCCATAACCTATTAACTGAGAATTCAAAGATGTTTAATTCAATTCATTGAATGCCATTGTTGACCGAGTTAAAGTTACGAATAATAATCGACGAAATGAGCACAAGATTGAGACCATTATCGATTTCATGTGACTCTCTCCGTCTTTCTCAATAGTTAAGACGGAGATATCGTGGACGATAATTGAAAAAGGAGGAGAGGAGACGTGGACGTGGCTCACCTGACGAGTGTTGGCGGCCTTGGAGCGAGACTCGAGGTTAGCGCCATACCGGAACCGACGACGGCGATTGAGGATGATTGATCCCACGGCGTTACGCCACTTCTCTAGTGACTCCAATGGCGGGTGTTTCACCGGCAACTGGAAGTCTTTCAGCAATTTCTTCTCCATTTTTCAACCTTTTTTTTTTTAATTAATTAATTAATTTTTCAAATTGTAGAATACAACTAAGAATAATGGATATAGAGTAGTTAATTAGTGAAGAATGGCTGAATGCTTTACCCACGACGTTTTATTTTTTTTATTTTTTTTGGGTTTTATGAGAGGGCAGGGGAATGAGGACGAGGACGAGGACGAGGAGGCAGGAGGTGTATTTATTTGAAAAAATTCTGAGGAGAGACGGTCTCTCAATAACTTATCGAGAGACAACTCTTCAGTACCATTTTATGTCCTATTTGTACCCTTAAATGACAACTTTGTTTTGTACCTGTTTTTATAACAAGCGTAACCTCTTTATATTTGTATCAGGTTTGGTACCATTGTTACTTCTATTTGTACTTAGTCTCTCAGTAAAGGTAATGAGATAATACTCGTTTATTTGAAGGCAAGCCGCATTTTTGGGCACACATATTATGGTTTGTGACAGGGATATCAGTCATATTTGTGTAACGGATCAAATAATACTCGTTTAGGTACAAAAGATAAAAAACAATTCTCGTATTATTGGTACACAAAAAGTTATATGAGACGGTCTCACACAATAAGTTTATTGTGAGACCTTTTTATTGTGAGACCTCTCATAAGATGAGTAGTTATTTTAATTATTTTTATTTTTATTTTTTTATCAGATAAGTTTTTAGTGCATTAGAAACATGTCTCACACTATCTTAGTGTGAGACGGTCTGAAACGGATTGTTATTGGCAAATCAAATGGTTTTATGGGTCCACCAAACTTAAAGTAAGGAAAAAAATAGTGGCATTTTATGTAAATAGAGCAAGGATATAAGGATTATAAGGTAAAGTATTTTGCTAAAAAAGGAAGGTAAAAAATTGATTGGATTGTCCATTTATAGTAAAGGTAAAGAATTAAATGAATGACAGAGAGTAAATGATTATTACTTGACCCGTTATAAGAATACAATGTATACTACCAGCTTTGGGTACGTATCTATACTGGGCTACTGGCCCCCACGTTCTTGTCTCTGGTCCACTTTGTGTACCTTCCATTTTACGGTTGGTTTCTATTACGATGGTATATTTGTGACGGGTCAAGTATTATCCATGTGGTTATATAATGACAAATCATATCCTATTCGTTAGGTAAACAAAAAATTGTGTCCATCTTACTTGTATTTTTTCCCATCTAGAACGATTTTTCTAATGGGTTGTCAATGGACACATGTTAACATAAGTATGTTTGATAAATACTCGGTATGAGTTAATATTTCAATTTATTATGATAAAATGAATCAAGCACATGAATCGTGTTCTAAGTAGTACCAATGTACCATGTTAACATGTGCCCATTGACAAACAATATAAAAATAGTTTTTAGAGTAATTTTTCATGATCTTTACTCATTAATGATAGAAAATCGGTTAATAAATCATTCATAAATACACGAATCAACTCGGGGTAGATTTGGGAAGGGTTTTGGTAGACACGTGTCCTTATTTTACGTTTTGATATAATTAATTTTTAGGCTAATTTCTTTTTTGACATGTTAATCACAGTTGATAAGAGTCTCAATTCACTTTACGGAAACACCATTAAATCAATAAATTAAGTTCCAACTATCGAACCATTATCACTTAAGAATCAAAATATTAACAAAATTCTTAATATCACTAGAAACAATATTCGTCAATGACTATATAACGTAGGTTGATTTGAAAATACAGAAAAATATCATACGGAGTATAAATTAAAATTGAGGTAACATAGTTGAGACCGGACTAGATCGAAATCTTCACATAAACCTGGACTAGAATTTAATAATTTCGGACCAGAATTTGCAATTTTTTTTGAAATTCCGGTTGGGGGAGTTATATTACAAGGCGATAACCATCGAGCCAAACTAGAGGAAGGTGTCGAACGAGAGCGAGATCCGGTCCTCGAGGAACTGCAAATCTCCGAGAAATATTCGGGCAACCTGAGCGAGTTGGCTGCACACTGAATACCGTCTGGCAGACGTGACAGCAGCGGGACTCCTTTAATCGCGAGCGTATGAAGCTTTCCAACCCCACACAGACTCTCTATATCCAACTCTACGCAGTTTCCGATCAGTAATTCCTCAAGTTCGACTAGCTGTTCCATGCTGTTTGGAAGAGTCTTCAGTTTCGGGCAGTTGACGATTCTCAGGCTGCGCAGAGACGTTAGTGTTAGTCTCCCGATGAGTTTTAATAGCTTCCGCCATTAAAACTCACTGATTATCGTTATATGCAGATCGAATTGAGAGACAGTAGCGAAATCAAACACACGAATTAAAGAAATAATCAGAAGCATGAGTGACAGAAACATAGCGAGTGAACTATTAAAAAGCGATATCTCAATAACTTAATCAGAAACGCAATGTCTTTTGAAATCGACACAATAATATTATGATCGGGTAATATGAGCAACGAAAGAGTCGAATTCCATGGAAGACGAACCACCATGAGCAACCGAACCTCGAAGAGCATCACCAACTTCCAAAGCTCTCTTCCGAACCTCATCCCCTTCCTCCGACCCCATCATCCTCCTAATCACATCCTCGACACTCCTCGCCTTCACCAACTCGCCAAGGCTACCCAATTCCGTAACCACCATCCCAACCTTGAGCACCTCCGCCACCAAAAACGCGTTCTTAGGCTGTTCAGAATGCATCGGCCACGCTGCAATCGGAACGCCCATGCTTATGCTCTCGATACACGAGTTCCATCCGCAGTGACTCATGAACCCGCCTACCGATCCATGGCTCAAAATCTCCACCTGTGGAGCCCACTCTGTTATCACCATTCCCCTGTTTTTCATCCTCTCTTCCCACCCCTCCGGCACCCCTAACCCCGGGTTTCCTACTCCGTCGTCTGAGAAAACATCGGCTGTGTCCGCTTTTCGTATCACCCAGACGAACTTCGCCCCGCTTCGTTCCAACCCTTGTGCTATCTCACCGTTCTGTTCGTCGCTCAACGACGTCGTTGATCCGAATGAGATGTACAGAACAGAGTTCTCCTCTTGTTCATCCAGCCATTTCAAGCATTCATGCGATCTTTCACTTTCCGGTTTACCGGTTTTTGAATGAACCGGGTTAAAGGGTCCGATTGCAAAGTGGTTGATATCGGAATCCGGTCCGGTTAACTTCTCCAGCAACTCGACGAATCTTCCTTCCAACACCCTGGAAGTGTTATACAACCTCCCACGCTCCAAACCCAGAAACGAGAACTGCTCGAAAACGAACCGGGTGACCTCAGGCGGAATAAACCCGTCATCCCCGGGTACACGGGTCGGGTCGATATCAGTCGGGTCCAACCGAAAAGGCTTGTTATCAATACGGATACCATCCCAGAACATGTAGAACAAGCTGAAAGCAGAGATACCGAAGAAGGAATACGATTCACCATTAGAGATAATCTCCCTAACATCCTGAACCACAGACGCGACATTACAATCGTGGATAACCACAACTCGCTTGAACTCACCCCCGAGCTTTCGGATGAGCTCAGAAACGGGTTGGCGGAGGTGGGTGGTGGCTTCGAAAACAGGGAGCAGGTGGATCGGGAAGAGAGTGGTCGGATTCGAATCCGGTTCAGGTTTGGAATCGGGTTTAGGGTGGGGGATGGGGAAGCCATGGAAGTGGATGAGAGGGGAGAGGTGAGGGAGGGTGTGGCGGAGGGTGACTTGGCGGATGAGGGTGGCGGAGGCGGCGTAGTGGACGGGGATGTTGGAGGAAGCGAGGAGGTTGGAGAGTTGAAGGAGGCTGTTTAAGTGGCTTTGTTCTGGGAATGGCACCATTACTACTGCTACTTCATGAGCTTCCGCCATTGTTTTTGTTTTTTTGGATAATGATTGATTGATGAGGGAAGTGGAGAGTAGAGAGGTGGGGATTATATAATGGCGGATGTCGAAACTCGAGATTCAATCGTAACATTAAAATGGATCAAATATATCTGATCAGTAAGAAAATAACAAAAAAAATCACTACAACCTTTGCGCATGGGTTTATCTTATGCTAAATATTTGACTCATCGTAAATTTAAAACGAATATTTCTGTCACAAATAAGAATTTACGGTAAAGATTAGTAGGTATCATTAGTCAGCGGCTGAGATCCAATCAACAAAAGTTGGCAATTTTAATGATTTTATAATCCTCCTATGAGTACCGAAGATGTCTCATGTTAAAGATTAGAAGTTACGTCTCAAGTTCAAATTCTTTTCTCCTGTATTTTAACACAAAATCTTGGAAGAGAGACCATTCTTCATTATCATTTTATGTACTATTCGTATCCTTAAATGATAATTTTGTTTTGTACTTGTTTTTATAACAAGCGTATCATCTTTATATTTGTATACTATTTTATGTTAATCGTACCTACTTCTATTAGGTTTGGTACCATTGTTACTTGATCTCTCAGTTAAATTAATGAGAGACTATCCCTCAGGGGACCTTCTCTCATTGTAATGCGTCTAAGTGCGTTCTTCGTTAGAGAATGTTGGATTAATTGGTTAAATTTCAACATTATTGTAATGCGTCTAATCGCGTTCTTCGTGGAAGAATATTGGATTAATTGGGTTATATTTGAACATTATATGACGGATATCTTTGTCATATAATCCGTACAATACAAAGCATAACAAATTAATCAAAGGCAAAATTCAGATCAATAATCTCAATTTTACTATACCTTCCCAAAATAATCTCACGTCTAGATTTTTTGAACGAATAAATTATTTCAAAAAATTATACGACATCTACAACTTATTCGAAATTGAACATATACAATACTATAAAATTTGAGTAAAACAAATTTGCTCAAATGACAGTGAAATAATTCCAACTTTGGGTTAAAGTTGCTCACATTGATCCAAGTTTGACATTTTTACCCCTGCAAATTGTAATACTCCCTCCGATTTTTATCTATCTTCCCTATTTTTTTATTGGGCTGAAACACCCTTTCTTCCCTATTTCTATTTTGGGCCACAACATGTGGTCTAGAATCACCCTTACATTTCTCTCTCTTCCTTCTTTTATTTTGAAGGACACATTTCTACACCCTTATTTTCTCCCCAAAACCAAAGGGGAAGATAGATAAAAATCGGAGCGAGTAGTATTTATTTTATCTTTCTTCTTTGAACATTTTAGGTACACAATAACAGCTACTCTCCCTTATGACGGATGTATTCTAGAAAAGACAACCAATATGCTTTTATACTCCGTGATATTTTTGTCTTTTCTATGTAAACGGGTCGTACTTGACCCGTTATAAGTTTGTGACGGATAATTCCATTCCGTCACAAACAACAATTTGTGTACAACAAGATACTCAGCAGTAATAAAACATTTACTCGTACTTCCTATATAAAAAATAAAAAATAAAAAATAAAAATCTCCTTTTTCATTTGTACTGGTTAAATTGATGTTGCTCAATCTAAATTCAACCTAATGATCTTTCTCTACCAAAACTTCATGTACCATCATCGAAAGATGATTCTTTTAGCATCATCGGACAAAGATGGACTTGACTACTACGAGTATGTGGATCCTATCTTCGGTGGGCCAAAATTTCACACTTGGCCCAACCCATGTCCGGCCCAAACCCGCATATGATCACATTCACACCTCTATCTTTAGCCAATCAACAATATTTCATGGCGTTCCCATTTCACTAAGCTGTCTGAAGTAGTCACCGGATGCATAATGCTCCAATTTTGGGTCATTCGGAAAAGCTTCTTTGTATTGTTAACATGAGAGTCGACGACCCATTTTGACAATAGGTGGTGTAGTTGTTTGTAACTACACATGGCTGACTAGGTCATAATACGAGTAGCTGGTAACGAGACTTTTGTCAGTGTACCTGTTTTCCAATGGACGTCATCCTACTGAAGCTTGATAAATATTCCCGATCAATCTTCAGAATGAAGAGGCACCTTCCATGATCCGGACAGCCTTTGATGCAAAACCAGATCTCCAGAAGCTGTCAGATGACAAACAAAAAAAACACTTGATCTTAATGCTCGTTAAAAACAGAGTATTAAGAGGCAGCATTTTCATATAGGCTTACGCCCTGGAGATAGTTTACGTTTCCTTTGTGCATGTTTTGTATGATGGAGAATAAATACGAGATTTATCTAGGCAACTTATACTCATATGTGCCTGCATAACAAACTGATCCAAAAACTAGAAAGATTTGTTTTTCAGTCCAAAAAAAAACACGGAATGGAAGTACGCATTGTTATCATCTTTTCATTGAGACATGCTGCTCATCATTAGAGAATTCTTACATTGCCCATTACAAGGTGCAACTTAACTGGTTTCTTGTACGAAAGATCTTGATTAAAAATGCCACAGTAACATGATACGGAGTATTTCACCTTCATTCAAGTTTTTTTGGGTTCTCCTCTACCCTAACAATTTTTTCCGTTCCCAGTTTTCAAGACTTGTCGATTTGTAATTGGTGCATTAATAGGTCTTCGTTTCATATAACCAAATCATTTCAACCAGTTTTCCGACACTACCACATTCATCTTAAATACAATCCTTAAGGTTGTACTCGTAAAATAAAATAAAAGGATTATTTTAAGAGGGCGCTGTCACACCTGAACAGGAGAGAGGCCAAAATGCCAAATAGAATGGTGCCCTCAACTGTGGAGAGACGGAAACAATTACAGTCTGGCCTTAGCTGATATTGGATAGCAACTCCTCTAAACTTTGCTTTTCAAGCTCGTGATCTCAGCTGAAGTGATGCAAGCGCTGCATAAGCACGGAGCCAACACAACACGGAATCCATTTAACAGATTTGAGAAAAGTCCGGAAGAAAGATAAGGAATTCACCAATATCCTGCAGACATGAAACACAATAACAGCAGATGTTAAGTGGATATAGTGACAGCGTTAAGATCACGGTAGAAAGAAATTTAGAAGTTCAAGTCACAAAATTTCCCTATATTACAGAAAGAGTAGACCATCAGACCTCAGTTATCTTCACTCATCTGAGTGGGTAGCCGGCCAGATTCTGAGTAGCAAAATCCATGTCGGAGATGTGCATCAACTAATGTTACTCTGACAATTCACTATGGTGCCGTGTTTGACACAGACACGACACTTCAATACTTCAATTTAGACCATAAAATTGAAAATTTTGCCCAAAATAGCTAGCCGTGCCCAACACTCTGACACGGAGACACGACCTCGTAGAAGAGTCTGAGTAAAACAGGTATCAACTCCCTTTAAACCACCTAAAGAGCTTTGATTAACACTGAATGCGTGTGAGGGCTGGGGCTGCAACCGCTGCTCTCCATAATTTTCACCAGCTCAGAGCAACTGTCAACATGGCCCTTCTTTAACAGCCCATCAATCAGAAGTTTCCAAACAATCTCGTCATTACTATATCCACAACGAAGAAGACTAGAAAAGGAAGCTTCTGCTTGTTCCGTGTTCCCACTATCATAAAGTCCACAAATAAGCATGACAAAAGACTCAAGGTAAGGCAATTCACCCACTTCTACCATGTTATTGATCAATTTTGAAGCTTCTTCAAACCTTCCTTGCTCGCAGCAGCATTTAACAATAGAGTTACTAATACTTTCATTAGGAGGAATTCCTTCTTGTTTCATGTACTCGATCAACCCCTGAGCGACATCAACTCGTGCTTGCTTGCAAAGTTCATCAACAAGAATGGTGTAAGTGTTAGTGTTTGGCATACAGCCATTTTCAGTCATCATGTTCAGAAGTTCTACAACAGTTTCGAACTTCACGATCTTCCAGACATCATTGACATTAAAAGAGAAGGAATTTGGGTTTGAACCGGAACCACTTACTATATTTGTTCCACAGTTCACATTCAACAGATGCTTTATCAAAATAGAATAAGTAAAGCATGAAGGCTCGCAGCCAGCATCTATTATGCTTTTGACTACACCAAAAGCTCGAATAACAAGTCCTAGGCAACCAAACCCATCAATTAGAACCGTATAAGTGACGATATCTGGGGATATTCCTTCTCCTATCATCTCAGCCATCCATTTTTCAGCTTCCTCCAAATTTCCTTGCTTGCAATAAGCATGAATAAATGAAGTGTAAATACACGCATCAGGCCTATACCCTTCATGGAGCATCAGCTTGAACACCTTATGAGCACGATCAAAAGAACCGTCTTTAAGCAATGCGTTGATAAGTATAGAATATGTATAGACATCTGGCTTCAGCTGCATGTCACCAGACATATTGTTCAACAGCTTGACAGCCTCTTCTAATTTTTTGTCCTTGCACAGGCCGTCAATGAGCACATTGAAGACATACAAATTTGGAGGGCAATTGTCGTCTCTCATCTTCTCGAACAACCCAGAAGCAGCCTCCATTTTTCCCAACTTGCAATAACCGTCAATAAGCGCACAGTAAGTCACCTCATTTGCCTTAACACCTTTGCCCTGAAGAGTATTGAATAATGAATGTGCCTCTTCGACACTTCCCTTCTTGCAAAGAGCATCTATAATCGTACTGTATGTCCACTCATCAGGTTGTACCCCATTCTCCTGCATCAAAGAAACCAATCGGAACGCAATATTTACACGCCCATCACTACAGTTTCCATGAATTAACGAGTTGTACGTAATCAAGCTAGGAGTAAGCTTCCTCTGAATCATCTTATCAAGCAATGACATTGATTTAGACACCCTTTTCACTCTACAAAGGCCACAAATCAATTCATTGTAAGTTCGAACATTAGGACAACATCCACTATTCTCCTCCTCCATGGTACCCAAAATCTCAAATGCGGCCTCAACCTTCCCTTCTTTACAATACCCATCAATCAAAGCATTATAAGTAACAACACTACGAACCACCCCCTTGTCGGCCATCTCATCAAACAGCCTCCTTCCTTCCTCGACTCGTCTCTCCTTACACAAATAATCAATCAAAACAGTGTACGTATGCGCATTAGGGTCGCACCCTCTCTCAGTCATCTCCCCAAACATCCTCATCCCCTCGCCCCCTCTCCCCTGACCACACAAGGCCGAAATCAAGACCGTGTAAGTCCTGACATTGGGCAAACAATGATCCCTCTCCATCTCACCAAACAACTTCAACCCCTCATCAACCCTGCCAGCCTCACAGAAGCCATGAATCAAGTAATTATACGAAACCTCGTTCCTCATACACTTTTTCTCAGCCATCTCCTCGAAAACACGGATCGCATTCCCTAAATCCTTCTTCCTACAGTACCCTAGAATAAAGGATGAATAGGTAAACACATCAGGGCGCAACCCTGCCTGAAGAATCCTACGAAAATACAACTCCGCCGTCACCGGATCCCCTAATTTACAGTAACAATTAATCATCGTATTAAAGGTGTACAGATTAGGCGAAACCTTGTCCGCCATCATCATGGCGTACGCCGATTTCATATCATCGGCTAGACAAAACTTAGAAAGAGCCATAAGAAGAAAATTATAAGACCTGACATCCATCTTCACATAATCGTTGTCGTTATCGTTGTCGTTGACGGTGAGGGAGTGGAGGACGAAGGCGGCGGCGGCAGGAGAGGAAGGGGCGCAGAAGCGAACGAGAGAGTGGCGGACGCGGAGGGCGAGGGGGACAGCGCGGCGGCGGAGGAGGAAGGAGTAGAGTGAAACGTGGGAGGGGGCGTCGACGCGGAGGTCAGGGCGGCGGAGAGAGAGGAAGGAGAAGAAGGAGACGGCGGCGTGAGGGGAGAGGGCGGCGGGAGGAGAGAGAAGGAGGGAGGTGAGGTGGGCGGAGGAGAGGCGAAGGATGAGGCGGCGGAGGGAGGGGTGTTTCTGCCAGTTGGGGAGGGTGAGGATGTGATTCAGGTCCGCCGAGACGCCGTCGTCCGTCGGCGGTGGGGCGGCGTCTGGTAATGCGGCGGTGGATATGCGGCGGCGGAGGAGGCGGCGGAGGGGGTGTCGGATTAGGTTGACGCATTGCATCTACACGACCGTTGACGGTGGGCGAATCTGAGATGAAAGGAGGATGTCAGAGGAGGAACCGAGGAAATTCGGGCGTGTGACGTGTCATTGTCTCTTTTTCTGGTATTATGGTTATATATGTGAAAAAAAAATCGTCACGTCATTTATTATCTTTCGATTAAAAATTTATTACAAATAATATAAAAGACAATAAATGATCGAGATATAGGAAGTACTAATCATTCGGATTGGGATTCAGGTGTCAGATCGAATCATTCGGATCATATTAAGTTTTGCTGAACCTAGATATATTACTCGCAACAGAGACGGGCACGATGAAGATGGTTAAGAACAAGCGACTAAACGCGAGCAAAAGTAAACGAAAAATGCGTCAACAAAGTCGCAAAGAATTTTATAAAGCCGATGCATGAATTCGATCAAGGTATGGATGGGGGGTGTCGATTCAATCTTTCTTTCTTCTAGATCTACTAAGCACGATGACAAATCTACACAAATGTTCGTTGACTAATGTTATTTTACAAGTCGACAAAACCCCTAGAATGAGAGGATCTCGAGAAGTGTTAACGATCATCATCTTTCTCCATATCCTTGGTTTGTTCGCCTATATGTCTAGCTGCTCAAGATCGATAATGCTAGCTGCGTTTCTTATCAGCTCTTTCCTAACATCAACCTGAAATGAAATCGTTCAAGAACAAGTTGGTTTGGCAGAAACAAGTAAAGAAGATTTCACATTTTGTCTCGAGTCTTACCCGAGCTCCCATCAGTGAGGATAACACAACATTCGCTTGAGCTGCGTCTTCTACTGTCAATCGTTTCAGCATTCGCGACTCAGGGTTCAGAGTGGTCTCCCATAGTTGCAGCGGCATCATCTCACCCAACCCTGTCATAATAAAAAAAAAAAAGATGAAAACTGATTAAAAATACATGTAGCAGTAATTCCTGATTTACCTTTGAATCTTTGAATGTTGTATGAAGCATTTGAAGGGAATGTACTCCGGATCTTTTTCAGCTCAGCTTCGTTATAACAATAATAAGCATGTTTGCCTCGTTCAACCTATTATTATCAGCGGAGTAAAATGAATTCATCAGAAGATTTATAGACGAGCGAAAAAAAATATCCGTACAGCTGAGCAATGTGCCAAAAGAGCACCTTGTACAGTGGAGGAACGCCGACATATATGCAGCCCTCGTCGAACAAAGCTCTCTGCATACAAATAACCAACCAGTAAATTAAAGCTTGATACTATCATACAGAACTTCTCACATTTTTACGCCTACCATTTATTTTCGACAGTTTATACGACGATTATTCATCATGTGAAGTCTGAGATGTTTTCGGAAAAAGGTGATTCTTGTATTAGCATACTCAATCAAACCTCGTAAATGAGTCATTTTATCGCATACACAACTCTGAGATGAAATGACGGGATAATTTATCGTACTTGATATCTGTAGAAAAATGTCAGTAGCAGAGTTCTAATATGAGCACCATCAACGTCAGCATCCGTCAGGATAATAATCTTATGATAGCGCAGATCATCCTTCTTGAACTCCTCCCCCTGTCACAAAAAAAACGGTAACTTGTAAGCAGTAAACTCGCGACCAAATTATAAAGGATAAATTAATGGGATCAAAAGTTGAGTTATACCTTAACTCCGAGTCCCAAGGCAAGAATTAAATTCTGGATTTCTTCGTTTTTATACATTGCTGCATCGTCCCTCCTCTCAACATTAAGAATTTTACCTCTTAAGGGAAGGATAGCCTGCAATAGTGCAAATAATATGTTCCCCACGAAAAACATTACTTAGATTTATATTACGTTTCATGAAGTCGAAGATTCTGTCATAACTAATGAAACATACAAACCAATAAATCAATAATTACCCAAATCAAAGTACGCGAATGAATCAGTAACTCTTAAGTAAAGAATAACCTGAAACCGTCTGTCACGACCTTGTTTTGCACTTCCACCAGCTGAATCTCCCTCGACTATAAATATTTCTGAAAGCAGAATTCAATCAAGTGTAAGGTTTTAAGTTACAAAAAAACAATTGACGAATGAGTCGGACAGGATGCACTTGGTAAAGATGAAAAAAAAGGGAATAATAACTAACATGAATTGTAAAATCCGCATTATTTGTATTCAGATTGTAAAGGTACAAAAGACCATATTTTTCATACCAGCTTCCTCGGGATTAGTAGCAGAGCAATCGGCAAGTTTTCCAGGTAGAGAAGATGACCTGAGGACACTCTTCTGCCTCACTAGTTCCCGTGCCCTTTTCGCTGCCAGGGCAGCCTAACAGAAAACAAAAAAGCATTGTCAATATTTAACGCATACAGCGAAGATGCGAAATAATTTTGTTGCAGAGCTAAGTAGAACAGATTATGGAATGAAATATATTACCTTGAGAGCATTCAAAGCCTTAGAAAGGATTGAATCTAGTACATCGGGATGCAACTCTAAGTATTCCGTAATATACTCTTGTACACATTGATCAACCACCTTGCGGACCTCGGGATTCCCTAATCTTGTCTATTGTACCATTGATTATTACAAGATCACTTGTCAAAGATCAAAAACCAGATAGAAAATGGAAACTGCAGTTGGCGAAAATCACCATTAGGAAAGGAGAAATAAAGTATGTACCTTTGTTTGTCCTTCAAACTCCGGATTTGGTACTTTAACGGAAACAACACAAGTCAATCCCTCCCTAATATGCTCGCCACTTAGAGTCAAATCCTTGTCCTGAATGAAGAAATACACTCCTAAATGACTTTACATAAGATCTCTTAATTTCAAAGACACGGCTATGTGCTTGCCTCCATAATAACACGAAATAAAGAAAAAGAAAAACACAGCTGAATACGTGGGAAGAGGTCTTAAGGGGGGAGGTTATCAACAACAAGAAACAACATTACCTCAAACTCTCAAGGACTCCCATAAATGGTAGGATGCTAGGGTCGAGAGGGCAAGACGTGCGCATTCTTACCCTTATGAGGCTACTTCCCAATGACCCATTTAGACCCATTTTTTTAATTGTGTTAATAATTGCATTTAACTAATACTATTCAGAAGAAAAAAATGCGAGCAATTTGGTAAGCCATTTGAGCACCAAAACAGTTAAAGGAAACAAGCAATGAGTATCGAGTGGTAAGGGAAGAAATTCACCAGTTGCAAAATAACACTCGGCTTCCCGCCTTTACAACAGCAAAAAAAAAAAAAAAAAAAAAACAAGCAATAAATATTGATGAAGTAAAAAGAAGCTAAATACGGAGTAATTGGAGTAGTTTGCAGGTTCACCTTGTTAGCCTTTGATTTTTTTGCCATACTGTTCAATGTTCTAGTCAAAGAAGCCTTGAAACCATCAATGTGTGTACCACCGTCAACTGTGCGAATGCTATTAGCATATCCCAAGATTGTATCATTATATGCATCTGAACACCTGAAAACAGCCTAACAAGTCATACAAAACAAGTAGATGTATTTTCTCAACCATAGAAAGGTACAAAACACGTACAATCATTCCTTATTTTCCTTTATTCCAAATAACAATATTAGGTACTACCTCCGATTCTTTGGAATTACTACACTTTTTAAGATTTTTGAGAAGTATTTTAATCAAAAGATTCCCGAGGGGGTAAGATAAATAAACAGTATCACAGCTATCAACCAAGGCACACACAGATGGCTGGCTGGCTGGCTACTTTCAGAACAAACGATAATTAAACAAAATAAGAAGTCAGAGATGCCAAGTTCAGATACAATGCAGAAGAGTAACCCACCATTGCAAAGCTGCGTCAACGGTGACATTATCCATTATCTTTTGAAACCCAACAACATCATGTATTGGTTTCTGTAAAAACATTCATGTAAACTTGGCAAGTCAGATTCGGTAACCTGTGGTAATTATGGGATTCAAAAAATTAAAATCGATAAAATGATAGTTAAACTAAAAGTTGTGCCTTATCCGTGTTTAGCCACTTCACATATTCAACCAATCCACCAGCATAGTAATATTCGTTGTATAAGTTTTTCTCTGGGTCTTCAGCTTCTTTGCTAAGAGCAATGGTAAGCTGCATTCAGCAGAGAACAGAGTTAAAGCAAGCTCAATGCTTAATTCGATAGGAATACATAAAATATGGGTTGGTCTGACACGTGGGATTATCTCTTACAAGACTCAATGCCAAAGCGAGGCCAACGGCTTACCTTGGGATTCAGAAAAGCAAGCTCCCTGATCCTTCCAGCAATTGTATCATAGTCGAACTCAATATCAGTGGTAAATACTGAAAATACATTGTTAGGCCAGAAAAATAAATCAGCAACGAAAAACAGACAGCAATTGTTGAAGGCACCATACAAACTAAAGGCGACACGTGATGCAGAAACACACTGTTTGATACTTACCTTCTTTATCAGGCCAAAACATGATACATGTTCCCTGGCGATCTTCAAATTCAGGAGGGAGCACATGACATGACAACTCTGACAATGGCTTTCCACGTGCATAAAGCTGTTTGTACTCTGATCCATCTCTCCAAACAGTCACTTCCAGGGACTGCAAAATAGGGGGGACATCGAAGGAAATTGTGAATAGGGGAGATAATAAGTAGTGTTGAGATGATGACAATGAGAATCCCAAGACGTTGCATCCACAAGAGCTTAACAGCAAATCAAGTGGCAATTAATACAGATCAGACTCTTAAGAAACAAATGGACAGTCTAAGAGTCCAACCATAGAACATACTCCGTAGTAGAGAAATCATTCGAAAAACAGCCGCAATAACAAGCTACTTGTAGCATCTAAACTCTAAATAATACGCAGCCCCAGCAAGAAACAAGGCCTGAAATAAACCACATCCGGAGAAATCGCCAATTGATATATTTCTAAGTATAACTTTGCACAGTCCAATGGTCTAGACATATAAGCCATGTTGTAGAGTTTATTTCTACGGTTCAGGAAACAGATGGCGCCCTCCACTCTGCTTGCTCTTTGTGCCAAAAGCAAACGTACACAAATGACCCGGACAGAATGAACGCCTACCTCAGATAATGCATTAACAACTGATAGACCAACACCATGCAATCCTCCGGATACACTATAACCACTACTAGATCCACCAAACTTGCCCCCTGCATGTAAGACCTGCATCATCAACAGCACAATTAACATTTTACAGTTTGCCATAAAAGACATGTCCTTCTGCACCAAAATTTATATGGTGATCTGTAGGCAAGGGTAAGATAGTGCTATATATAAGTCAGGTTTTACCGTTAAGACAGTCTCTAGCGAAGATTTTTTTGTTGCAGGATGCACATCGGTAGGAATCTGCAAGATATAAATCGTTGAAAATGTGAAACATAGCTTATACCTTCAAGTTATAAAATCATTAGAAAAGACTCTAGATGATGTTATACTTCAGCTCAATGTAACAGATGCAACAATTCATTTGAGAATAAAAAAGAGCAAACTATTATCAAGATTATCAAACCAGAAAATTGAAAATAGTTGCGCAGATGATATTACTTACCCCACGTCCGTTGTCAGTAATGCTGACAGAATTATCAGCTCGCAAAACAACATCTATCTTAGTTGCAAATCCTGCTTGTGCCTCATCAACAGCATTGTCCAATATTTCATAAACCTAAAATATCCCACAAAAGTCTTGTTGAGCTTGACATGGACATACCCACCATTGTAATCATAAAACCTCGAAATCCATTTTAGAAAAGCCACTCTGAGAACAAAATAGCCACATACCAGATGATGCAAGCCGCGAGGCCCTGTGCTTCCAATATACATTCCCGGCCTTTTTCTAACAGGATCTAAGCCCTCCAACACCTGCCGCAGGAGCACATGTAAGCATAAGCCTTACTATATAAAGAATGTTACTTCGTACAGAAAGCAAGCAAAATAGTGTATCCAACTACCTATACACACAGTGGCTCAGTTATCAGCACAACTATTAGTTACCCAATATGTTTCTGTAGAAAGCAATTCTTTTGAAAGAAATTGTAAACAAAGGCGTAATATTTAGGAAATTTGACGACACCAACAAAACGATAAAGTTTAAGTACATGCATAACAATACAGTTAACACACGAACGGAAACAGCTGCTAGGGCATCACCTGAATTTGCTCAGAACCATAACCCTTGCTTCCCTGAGAAGGCTCAGCAGCGGTGCTGTACGACACAAACGCTCTTGGAGACGCTACATTCCGAATCAATGGCCCACTCGATATCCTCTTCAATATAGAATTACTATAATTTACCCTAAAACCCAAAAATTATAGCAAAAAATGAAAAAAAAAAAAAAAAAAAAAAAAAAAAAAAACAACAACAACTCACCCAATTAACCTTGTATACACAAGAATTACATCAAATCAAAATATCGCCATCATAAATTCAATTGAAAACAATCTGCAAGACCCTAGACTGTAATAATGAATTCATAATCGACAGTGAAGCATGACATTTAGGGCAAATACACAATCCATACAATACCATCAAAATGTTATAAACGTAATCTTAGAAAACTATGCCAAGCTCATAAAATCAAGCATAAATTAGAAATGTGAGCAAAAAATGTGCAAAAAATACCAGAAAAGGGAAAAGATTGAAACTTTCAATAGATATAATTATTCTAACAAATACCCACCACATAAAATCACTTCAGTAAGCATAAAACACCATCAATTTGACATTCTCTTCAACAAAAATGCAGAAAAAAAAGAGGAGAGAAAAGAAGAGAAACCTGGGAGATAAGGGGAGGAGAGAGAAAGAGGGTAGAGGAGTAGAGTAAGAGTGTAAAGAAGGAGATGAAGAGAGGAAACGCAGAGCAGAAGAAGAAGGAGAAGAAGCCATGAATAGTTTGAGAGCGAAGTAGCGAGGTTGTTTGTGAAAGAGAAGCGCCATTTTTTTTCTAACAACTCTCTTTCATTCATATGAAGTTGAATACGACTGGTTTTGCTGTTAATTTCTTAATACCTTAAGTTAAAGGATAAACCGAAGGGAAGGGTAAAAAAAGTTACTATGACGAAAATATCCGTCATTTTGTTATAACGAGTCAAATATTTCTCACTTACCGTAGAAAAGATAACTCACGTGCTTTTGAAGTATTTTGTCTTTTTTATGTAAACGGGTCATATTTGATCTGTTATAAGTTTGTGATGGATAATTCTGTCACAGACAATAATTTGCGAAAAAGGTTGAGGTTTAGACATGACACATGGGTCAATTAGCTTGGACTCGGTTTGGATTAGGGTTTGGGTCGGATTAATATGGGTCGGTTATTGTTTGGTTTATAAGAATCGAGATGATAGGGTTATTTTAGGTCGGTCCATTTTCGGATATGTTATCAACATTTTTTTAGGGACATGCTAAATCATACCCAACTTTTTACTATTTCATACCCAACTTTTTACTATTTCATACCCACGTTTCCCAAACTATCCATTCTCATTTTTTCCAATCAATTCATCATCTCTTTCTCTTTTCCCTCTTTCTCTCTTCTCCAATCAATTAGGTTTAACTAGAAAAAAATTAATAATATAAACATTCAATTTAACAACTATATTAAAAAAGTAAATTATTAATAAAAACAACACACTTGATTGTTTCAAATACAAATTATGATTTGTTAGGGCTTAATTTAATTAGGGCTTAATTAGAAATTGAATAAGAAATTAGGGCTTAATTAGAAATTGAATAAGAAATCAGGGCTTGATTAGAAATTAGGATTTTAAAGATAAATCGAATACAAAATTAATCAATAAAAACAAAATTAGGCTTAATCGAATATAAAAGTGAAATTATTAATAAAAACAACAAAAGAACTTGTTTCACGAATAGATTATGATCCATAATCGTAAAGTTGTCGAAGAATTGAGTTAGTTTTTGAAAGGGTTGAAAAAAGAAGCCAAAGGTTAGGTTGTGAGAGATGAAAGAAGGGTAGCCAAGGGAAAAATACTGAAAACTTGGGTATGAACTAGTAAAACGTGGGTATGATTTAGCAATTACGTTTTTTTATTAGGGTTGTATGTTTGTAAGCAATAATAATCATTTGGGTTGAATCGGATTAGGAAAGTTTAGTTCATATTTTTATGTAAGCTCGGGTCTTCATTTTAGATGTCGGTTTAATGTAAAATGGGTTACTCGGGTTAGATCAGTTTTGTCGAGTCTAGTTAAAACTTAAGCCATGAGCTTCCCCTTGGAAGGGGGAAACTCGTCTAAACGTTAAGAGTTTAAGACGGTTTAAGCATCTCTCATTATGGACCCATTTTCAAGATAGTCTGATTGTTATCTAAAGGCCCTATTCTTTTCGGTTAAAATGTTTTTAATCTGAAGTTAAATTAGCTTGATGGGTTGAACCGGACAAATAGGGTTTACCAAAGTTCCCAAACCGAATAGAATAGAGCTTAACTGAACAAAGCTGAACTGAACAGAATAGAACATGACTCAATTTAACATTTGGTTAGAACTTTTTGAATGGATCTGAACCTGACCCGACCCGACACACGAATTGAAGTCCCGAGTTTCACTAGTAACCCGAAGAGGAAGAGTAAATCCGTGAGGCCTTGGTCTGGTCAAAAGCGATGCCCTTTCGAGAAGAAGTTAGACCAAGAGTAAATCCGTGAAGCCTTGACCAAAAGCGTACTAACAAGTCGTTCGCAAGGCCATAAACATTATACAGATATGAGTCGAGAGTCGAGACAGACACATCAGAGGTGTACTGTATCATTTGTTGACAAATTCTTCCATTATTATTGCATAAATTATACAGTAATTAACAATGCAATTGGATGCTTATTATGACTTTAATTATATAATTATCATTTGTTAATTAATCATGACCAAGTACTTCTTCATCGTGCCATGTCTAACACGATATCAACTCTGATATTTTCATTCCGATGTAATTAATGCATGTATTATATAACGCGCAAAATAGTTACTACAATTACACATACCATCAAATCAAACCAAAACACCATGGCGGAAGCCATTATTTTACCCGTCACAAATTTAGTCCTGAGAACAATCGCTTTGTTCACGTCCGATAATCTTCTGATGCAAAAAGACGTCGAACAGAACAAAGCATTAGAGTCAGTTAATGAAGATCTCTTAGCCATTGCTGACGACCTTCGCAGCATTACTATCGCCGTACTTGAAGACGCTGCCATGAAGGTTTGGCTAACAGAACTGAAGAATGTCGTCTATGATGTCGACGATTTGTTGGATGAAGTAGCCACTGATGCTCTGCACCGCGCTCCAAAACTTCGGTACTATCTTTCCTTAAAGCATTTCGTTTCTCGCTTCGACCTCACTCGCAAAATAAAACTTCTTCGTCTTGAACTTGACCGCATTGTCGCTGAGATAAATAAACTCGGTCTGACTGATCGTCCAGTTGAACCTCCGAGTAAAGAAGTAAAGGTTTTCGACAGGAATGGAGTAGATATAGTTGGAAGAGACAAAGCTAAAAACGACATCATAAGTATTGTGTCGAGTCTAGGTGACGAGGCTGGCCTCTCTGTGTTGCCGGTCCTTGGAATGGGTGGGATAGGGAAAACGAGTCTAGCCAAGTTAGTATACAACGATATTGATGGATTCGACATCAAGTTATGGGTTTGCGTGTCTGATAAGTTCGACCTTCAGAGAATAGTCGAAGACATTCTGAACGGTGTGAACAGTGTTACACATGAACGTACAAAAAATTACAGTTTAGACGACATGGTGGAAACTGTTCAACGCGAGTTGAACGGTAGAAAGTTTTTCCTGGTGTTGGATGATCTGTGGGAGGATGACATTACATTGTTGACGAGGTTGAAGGATGTAGTCGACGTTGGTGAGAAGGGAAGTGTCGTTCTGATCACCACGAGGCTGGAAAAAGTCGCGTTGATAACCAAAACGGTTGAAGAGATTCATCATTTGGATAGGCTTTCGGATTCAGATTGTTGGCCTATGTTCGCGAGTCTGGCATTTGCAGACGCGGAGGAGCAGGAACGTTGGCCTAGACTTTGCGAGATTGGGAAGTGGATAGTCGAGAAATGTCTTGGGATTCCGCTTGTCGTGCAGTGTATGGGAAGTATGTTGCGAGGGGAAAGAGACGAAGCAGAATGGGTGCGGATCCTGAGTATGGATAGCTTCAACGTGTTACAGGGACGATACAATGCTGTCAAACAACTCTTGAAGTTGAGTTACGACAAACTTCCATCTCATTTGAAGCCGTGTTTTGCTCATCTAGCATTGTTCGCTAAGGACGTCACCTACATTCCCGATTCCAACATCTATTATTGGAGGGCCTTAGGGTTATTGCAGGAGCTAGATGATGGTTGTTATTCGGAGCAGAATATTGTCTACGATGAGCTGTTGTCAAGATCGATGATCCAAGACGAAGAATGGAACTTTAACTATAAGATCTGTACGTTTAAGGTACACGATCTTTTGCACGATCTAGCAGGAGATGTACTCGGGGAAGAACTAGCTGTTGTGGCTCCGGATAACCTCAGTGTGTCAGATTCGTCGAGGTATGTATCATGGGGATTCAGCTCCATGTCTGATACCGATTTTCCTGAGGAAACGAAGGCTAGAAAAGCGAGAGCATTCATTTTCCGATATGAGATGAAGTGTGTGAGTCGGTCGTTTCTGAAAGGGATCATATCGGGTATGCCTTATCTCCGTATCTTGGCTCTTGGGAGCGGACAGTTCGAGGAGTTGCCCATCTCGATTGGGGATTTGAAACACTTGCGAGTTCTTAACCTGTCGAACAACCAACTCATCAAATCACTCCCGGAAACAGTCTGTGAGTTGCTGAATCTGGAATGCCTATTCCTCGACCGATGCCCACAACTACAAGGATTACCTGCAGAGATATACAAGCTCGTAAATCTAAGGTTTCTTACTCTGACGAGTTCTCAAAAAAGCTTCGTTGGCACAAATTTTAGTAGATTGCCGTCTTTACAAAGTCTCTGCATTATGTCATGTCCGGAGCTGGAATCGTTATGGGAGGATGACATTGTTGGATATTTTGGGTTAACTTCTCTTTGCGACTTGAGGATCTCTGATTGCCCTAAGTTGAGAACGCTTCCGAATAGCTTGAAGCTGAGTGTCGGCCTTAAGGACTTGCGGGTTGTGAATTGTGAAGAGATGGATTTAGAGCGAGAGAGTGGAGACGCTCTGAGTGGGCTTCTGAGCGTTGAGACGGTTGCAATCTGTGGGGTTCCACGGCTATCACGTCTGCCGGATGGTATGCAATCCATGATTAGTTCGCTCAAATATATGTGGGTCCAAGACTGCGAGGGACTAGTCGAGGCCGCTCTTTGGCTGCAGTTGTGTCCCGCTCTTAAGGGTTTACGCTGGGTGAACTGCCCGGGTATAGGACGGTGAATGAAGAGCTCCTTGATGTTTTGATTCACAATCCTGGTTGATCACTATGCATGGCTTCCGCTTCGTCTTTCTACTATGTATCTGGTATTATGTTTCTACATTGTTCTTTCCTTTATTTCTTGGGAGAAGAACCGATTAGCGCACAACCTAGCTGATGAGGCGCTCCGGTCCTAGCTCTCAAAAGAACCGATTAGCGAACCGGTTAGCGCACAACCTAGCTGATGAGGCGCTCCGGTCCTAGCTCTCAACTTTACTTTCTTGCGGGCAAAAAAAAAAAAGTTTCTTTATTATTTTTCTTACATTTGGACTTGCTTTTATTTGATTGTAAGTGATCTTTCATTCATAACAGAATGCATACTTGTTTGAATGTTTTCACTCAGGCTGTTATTGTCTAAAAAAAATAATTTCCAGCCGAAGTGCGAGAAGAACGCATTTAGTCACAGATTAGAATCGAACCCCCGAGCTCTTGACAGTAATAGATCGACTTCAGGGACTGGGAAACCTCAATGGTATGCAAAACGGAGGAAAAGTAATCGTAAATGGCAATGAAAATAGTAACATAAACGTCCGCTTCTGCATCAGCAATAGCAAGTTTTTTTTCCTTAACCGATCTGAACTCCATAACGTAGTTGTACCAAAACAAACACAACTTAATTTATCTAGTCTGCAACATTCAAAGGATGACGGTTCTCCGGCTCAAGTCTACTGCACCAGAGGCCAGAGTTTCTCGGACATCAAACAAACAAACTGTTCACTCGAGTAACTCCGACACAGTTGTTTTCCTAAATGCGTCCACGAGAGCCAATTGAGCGGCCAAACCTTTGTTCGGGAACATATTATCCGCCTTCATTCTCTCCCTAATCCCATAAGCCGGAACTTTGGCATTAATGTATGTTTGAAGAAGAGCATGGAACGGTTTAGCACGAGCAACATAACCCGCTTGCCTCATCCTTTGGAAAATTTTCTCAGCATTATGAACATCACCCCTTTTAGAATACTGGTCTAAAATGACCATATAGGAACTAAACATTGGCCTGAGTTGCGGGTTAGTTTGAGAGGCCTTATGTAATACAGAGTCGGCTTTCTCAACTTCCCCAACATCGGCATAGAGCTTGACCAGTGCATCCCAAGCCACTGGTCCGATAACACAACCGGCATCTCCCATGCGTTTGAGTAGCTCCTTTCCTTTGCTTAACATCTTGTTTTCTGCATAAACTTTCAGCATCATAGAATAGTGCCTAGTGGAAAGCTTCTTAAATGTTTTCGTCATTTTCTCAAAGATGGCTTCTGCCTGGTTGATGTTCTTAAGCTTTCCAAAAGCTTCAATGCCAGCAAAGAAATCTGCTTGCCGGGGGCTTGACTCGGAAATTTTCCAAATTCTATCTACTTGCTCAGCATTCCCAAGCTTTGCGTAGATAGGGAGGACAATAGGGAAGATGGCGCGGTTTTTTTTCAAGTCGGAATCTTCCATCTCCTCTAGAACAGCCTCGGCCTTTTCTTTGAGTCCAGCGAAAGCATAATGCCTTGCCAAAGTGGCTTGAACACGGATATTAGGTTCTACTCCTTCGGCCTTCATGGTCTCAACAACTTGCTCCATACCACGGATGTCATTCGATTGGCCTTTTGTATCAATCAACACTTGGTAAGTAAAAAGAGACGGTTTGACATTCTCTTTCTCCATCATTAAAAGCACATCAGCAATCTTTTTCCTATCGGTTCTCTTGTAGAGGAGCAACATTTGGTTGCAAGTGAAAACTGAAGTCGGGAAACCTAAATCCTTCATTTTATTGAACAGTTGTTCGGCTTTATTTGTAAGCCCTGTCGACACAGCGTTTGCTAGCAAAGTTCTGTAGACTACCTCCTCTCTGAAGGATTTAGGAATACTGTCAACGTAGATCTCTGCTTTCCCAACCCCACGTAACTTAGCAATCAGATCAACCTTAGACGCATAGTCTCGCTCCGAAAAATCAAAATCCTCTCTGTTCTCAAGCCATTCTGACAGCTGGGAGACAAAAGATTCTGGTGAGTAACGATATAATGCATTAGAAACAATAAAATCAAAAGTTCCTCAGATACAACAGATCAAACATCAACGAGGAGTCAAAACAACGCAAAACTTCATCTTGTCACAAGAGAACATTTATCACGAAACACAATCATTGCAGACTGACTCAACAAAGTGAATTTTTTTGCTCCTTGTTTGAGTAGCAAACTAGCAACAGAGGTAAAAACATCACAGTAATCCTAAATCATACTATATATAATGGTATGGTTGCAGTTTGAGCTCAAAATTCAATACCCCATGAAATAAAGCCAATTGAAACAAGAGACACTATTTTAGCGTATCCATCGAACAACGGTACAAGAAACCAACAGTCCTTCAAAAAAATAATGGTCTACATTATTATAACAATTGCAAGACCATATATAAGAGTACCCGTTCCATGGTAAAGTCTGAATCTCAACCTTACAAGAGAAAAATCTCCTTACCATCTATCACCTCTCCTCCACAAGAAGCCCGGTAGATACAGAAAGAGAAAAAAAATAACATTGAATGACAAACAATAACAAACATATATCTGAGAAATCAAACATTAGAGCTACAGCAGAGTTCCCTTAACATGAAAAAATGGGTTAACATGAAAAAACGCACCTGCAATGCCTTCCCATACATCTTGCGTCTACGAAGGGTCAGCAAAGCTTTGTATATATCATTGCGACTAAGCTCCTCACTCTCAAAATACTTGTCGAGAGCAACGGAAAGAGATGGACCACCCTCCTCCAAAATAATCTTTAAGAGAGGTGAGCCTGTGTATTTCTTCGTTGATGCTGCCTTATCCGCATCCTCGTCTGCATCTCCGAGTAGATCAAGGTCTAACGTATCATCCAAACTCGCATCATCAAGACTCTCTACGTCAGATTCAGACTCAGAATCAGAAGTACTGTCACTATCCACAACTTTAGCCTTCGTTGTTTCAGAAACTTCGGGTGTTTCTAGCTCAGAAAACCCGTCTTCCAAATCATCATTTTCCTCTCCACCACTCTTAGCGCCTGCTTGAGAAGAAAGACATCGACACCCAACTGGTAGTCTGCAATTGCATGTCCTAGATGAAATCGATCTATCATTGTTCAGCAAGTAAAGCTTAGAAGCACTCGGCTTGTCTTCTTTATGACTGGTGACTGGTCCAACCCCAGCACAGGCTCGAAAAGCTGCTACATTCAAACCTCGAGGTCTGAAAGTACAATTAAAAAGCTACAGCATTAGCTAAACAACGACATCAGAGCCCAAAATAACTTGGGGTCGGCTGACATGAATCATTATCCTCGACGTGAGGATGCTGAACTTTTTTCCCTCAAAATTCACATCAACTACCAAACAGACATTAACTGTAGAATTCACAAATTTTAGCAAAAATCCCTCAAAAATGTATACAATCAAATGGAACGGAGAAAGCGATAATCAAAATATCATCACCGCAACATCAATTATCGCTGACTGAGATACAATAATCAATGATTTCAAACAATCGGCGAAAATTAGAGCAGTATATCCGCAATTTACCGATTCGACTAAACAAAACACTGCAGAACCCTAAATTCGTTTCGAAACACGAAATCGAAAGAAGAAGAAATGATAGACAGAGAGATGGAGAAATGGATGCAATACGTACCTGAGAGAAGAGGCAGAAGCTCGACGAAGAGCCCACATTTTATAGACCGGAAATTGGATGAAGAAATCGGGTTGATTAAGGATTTTCCAGAAAAACGATAAACCCTAACAAATTGAAATTGAAATTGAAATTGAAATGGGGGAAACTGATTGACTAAACCCTTAAACCCTACATATATATATATAGACGATAAACCCTAGTAAATGAGTTTAACTGTTTATGCTGTTTGAGTGTGTAAAACGATAATCTTTCCGTTTTGATTATTTATTTACTTACCCGATTCAAAGTTACAATTATTATATACGTGTCGTTCAATTCAAATTTTATACTGTGACAAGCCAACGAGACGATAGACAGATGATCTGGATAACCAAGATCCGAGCAAACTCCAACTGGAGATAATTGGTAGTACATATGTACAAGGTTCAATAAATCGTACGCTTCGGACAACCCAGAGGTTCCATCTCTAATGGCGAATAATATTACTCCGTACGTAGCAGTAAAAATAAAAACAAGGACGTCGACTAACCCATAAGGTAAATTATACCAAAACGAACACATACAGTAAAACTTAGTTACAAAAGTCTGAAGCATTCGAAGTAAGACAGTTCTCCAGCTGAAGTGTATGGACCCAATTTTCACTCAAGCAACTCCGACACAGTCGTTTTCCTAAATGCGTCCACAAGAGCCAATTGCGCAGACAAACCTTTACTCGGGAACACGTTATCAGCCTTCATTCTCTCCCTAATCCCATAAGCCGGGACTTTGGCATTAATGTATGTTTGGAGAAGAGCATTGAACGGTCTAGCACGAGCAACATAACCCGCTTGCCTCATTCTGTGGAAAATTTTCTCAGCATTATGAATATCACCCCTTTTGGAATACTGGTCTAAAATGGTCAAATAGGAACTAAACAGTGGCCTGAGTTGCGGGTTCTGTTGATAGGCTTTTTGTAGTACTGAGTCGGCTTTCTCAACTTCTCCAACATCGACATAGAGTTTGACGATTGAATCCCAAGCCGTTGGACCGATAACAACACCGGCATCTCCCATGCGTTTGAGTAGCTCCTTTCCTTTGCTTAACATCTTGTTTTCTGCATAAACCTTCAGCATCATAGTATAGTGCCTAGTGGAAAGCTTCTTGCTTATTTTTGTCATCTTCTCAAAGATGGCTTCTGCTTGTTTTATGTTCTTAAGCTTTCCGAAAGCTTCAATGGCAGCAAAGAGTTCTATCTCCCGAGGGCTTGACTCGGAAATATTCCAAATTCTTTCTACTTGCTCGACATTCCCGAGCGTTGCATAGAGAGGGAGGAGAACCGGGATCATAAAGCGGTTGGTTTTCAAGTCGGACCCTTCCATCTCATCTAGAACAGCCTTGGCCTTTTCTTTGAGTCCAGCGAAAGCATAATGTTTAGCCAAAGCAGCTTGACCATGGAAATTAGGTTCTACTCCTTCTGCCTTCATGGTCTCGACAACTTGCTCCATACCATGGATGTCATTCGATTGACCTTTTATATCAATCAACACTTGGTAAGTAAAAACAGAAGGCTTGACATCCTCTTTCTCCATCATTAAAAGCACATCAGCGATTTTTCTCCTATCGCTTCTCTTGTAGAGAAGCAACATTTGGTTGTAAGTGAAAACTGAGATCGGGAAGCCTAGATCCTTCATTTTATTGAACAGTTGTTCCGCTTTATTTGTAAGTCTTGCCGACACAATGTTTGTTAGCAAGGTTCTGTAGACTGCCTCCTCTCTGAAGGATTTAGGAATACTGTCGACGTAGCTCTCTGCTTTCTCCAACCCACGTACCTTTGCAATCAGGTTAACCCTAGATGCATAGTCTTGCTCCGAAAAATCAATATCCTCTCTGTTCTCAAGCCATTCCGACAGCTGGGAAACATAAGATTCTGGTCAGTAACGATATAATGCATGTAAAAAAAACCAGGAAAAAAACAATCAAATGTTCAAATACAACAGATCAAAGATCTATGAGGAGTTAAAACAAGGCAAAACATCATCTTGTCACAAGAGGTAAAACTCAACAAATCATTGCAGACTGACGCTCAACCAATAAAACTCGACAAATTTTGTTCCTCGTTTGAGATTAGCCAGAGGTAAAAGCATCAGCGTAAATTCCATATCATAAACTCACTCCATACACATCCAAGCACCCCCTCTCTTCCGCCACTATTTAGAGTAAAGAGAATCTTCAATATTCTCCATAATCTATAAGAGAAATTTCATCAATGTAGGATCTTGTTTAATTGATCTTTAGGAGTACATTATCAACATCAAATTTCTACAATATTTACTAACATAAAATGGAAGATAAAAACGACACAAAATGCGTGATGGCAAATGTGAAAAACGCAAAGGGGAAACTTGGATTCGAATGGAGGGAGTAAAATTGTATAATTGAAGTTTGCGCTCAAAATTAAATACCCATGAAATAAAGCCAAGTGAAGCAGTAGTCACTATTCTAGTATATCCATAGACCATAGATCAGTGCCACAGCGGTACAAAAAACCAAAAGTCTTTCAAAAAAATAATGGTCTACATTACCGTAACAACTGCAAGGGTAGTTCAGCATTCAGCAATATAAGAGTACCCGTTTTGCATGGTAAAGGCTGAATCACAACCTTGCAAGAGAAAAATCTCCTTACCATCTATCATCTCTCCTCCACAAGAAGCCCGTAAAAGACAAAAACATTGAATGCCAAACAGTAACAAACATATATCTGAGAAATCAAACATTATAGCAACAGACTCATTTATAGAGCACAGGAGAGTTATCTTAGCATGCAAAAAAGGGTTAACATGGGAAAAACGAACCAACAATGCCTTCGCATACAGCTTCCGTCTACGAAGGGTCAGCAAAATTTCATCTACTTCATCGCGACTAAACTCTTCACTCTCAAAATACTTGTCGAGAACACCGGAAAAAGATGGACCCGACTCCTCCAAAATAATCTTTAAGAGAGGTGAGGGTGTGTATTTCTTCTTCGATGCTGCCTTGTCTGCATCCTCCTCTGCATCTCCGAGTAGATCAGTATCCAATGTCTCTTCCAAACTTGCATCGTCAAGACTCTCTAAGTCAGACTCAGACTCAGAAGTACTGTCCTTATCCACAACTTTAGCCTCCGTTGTTTCAGAAATTTCCGGTGTTTCTAGCTCAGAAAACCCGTCTTCCAAATCATCGTTTTCCTCTCCACCACTCTTAGCCCCTGCTTGAGAAGAAAGACAACGACACCCAACTGGTACTGTGCAATTGCATGTCCTAGATGAAATCGATCTATCATTGTTGAGCAAGTAAAGCTTCGAAGCACTTGGCTTGTCTTCTTTATGACTGGTGACTGGTCCAAGCCCAGCACAGGCTCGAAAAGCTGCTATGTTCAAACCTCGAGGTCTGAAAGTACAATGAAAAAGCTACACCATTATCTAAATGAGACAGAGAAACACATATCATCAAGAACAACAACATCAGAGCCCGAGTCCCAAAATGACTTGGAGTCGGCTGACATGAATCATTATCCTCGACGTAATCAACTACAACACAGACTCATACTTCCTGTGGAAAATCCCCTCAAAAATGTATACAATCAAATGGAACGGAGAAAGTTATAATCAAAATATCATCACCGCAACATCAATTATCGCCGACTGAGATACAATAATCGAAGATTTCAAACAATCGGCCAAAAATAGAGCAGTATTTACGCAATTTCCCGATTCAACTAAACAAAATACTGCAGAAACTAAATTTGTTTCGGAACAAGAAATCGAAAGAACAAGAACAAGAAATGGATGCAATACGTACCTGAGAGAATAGACAGAAGCTCGACGAAGAGCCCACATTTTAGGGACCGGAAATTGGATGAAGAAATCGACGAGATTCAAGGTTTTAGGGAAAATGATAAACCCTAACAAAACGGAAATTGAAATTGAAATTGAAATGGGGGAAACTGATTCACTAAACCCTTAAACCCTACAATCCTGTTTAAACGATTTGGGGAAGATTAATTTATTATTTATGATTTATTTACATTATTACCCTCTCTCATCCAATTCAAAATTACATTTATGGTAAACAGATTATTTAATTCAAATTTTATATTTCACTATTTAATTAAAATACTTATAAATATACTCGTCTCCTGGTCTGGTCCGGCCCGGCCTCCAAAAAGTGGGTTCAGTCTCTGCCTCTCTGGTTCAGTCCGGTCGACACTTTCAAAAAATTCAAGTTAGTCTATTTTACCGATGAGTCCGGTCTAGGTCCCCTTCCAACCGATCCGGTCTCCAAATTTGTATTTTAAGGGTGACCATCTTCAGATCTATCCGGTCAAATCCGAGTTTGAACCAGTTAACACCCCGGTTGTAGGTACAAGATATATTTACATTATTAGTACGTGAGCTAATTTATTTGTATTTAAAAAATTATACTCCGTATTGATTTTTCCGTAGGTTCAATTCAAATGAACGCATGTCACGGGATAATCGAACCTCCAAACCATACTTAAAGCTAACTCTTATTCTTATACCAATCGGCAACATTGCACCCCTGTAACTTACTGAGTATACTGTATAAGACTTCTGAGTTGATTTGGCTGTGCATAGTTTACTGCAAGACATCGGAAACAATGTACTGAAATCCGTATGCAGATTTCGCACCAAACTTTGGGATTATATAGAGAGGATGAACACGACCCTCCAAATCATCATGATCTTCGTGGATTATATCGTGATTATCTGTATCACTGTATGCACAATGCAGATACAGAACTGGCACAAAAAATGGAAATACATTGCATAAACTACAGTGGTATGCAAAAGCGACTCCAAAGAGATGATCAGTACAACTGTACAATGCGCAATAAACTGTGCGCTTCGGACAACCCAGAGGTTATATCTCTAATGGCAAATAATAGTACGGAGTACTCGGTACGTGGCAGTAAAAATAAAAACATGAACGTTACCTAATCGATAAGGTAGTCTGAAGCATTCAAAGTAAGACAGTTTCTCCAGCTCAAGTCTACAGACCCAATTTTCACTCAAGCAACTCCGACACAGTCGTTTTCCTAAATGCGTCCACAAGATCCAATTGAGCAGCCAAACCTTTGGTCGGGAACACATTATCAGCCTTCATTCTCTCCCTAATCCCATAAGCAGGAACTTTGGCTTTTATATATGTTTGGAGAAGAGCATGGAACGGTCTACCACGGGCAACATAACCCGCTTGCCTCATCCTATGGAAAGTTTTCTCAGCATTATGAACATCACCCCGTACAGAATACTGGTCTAAAATGGTCAAATAGGAACTAAAGAATGGCCTGCGTTGCGGGCTCTTTTGATAGGCTTTTTGTAATACAGAGTCAGCTTTCTCAACTTCCCCAACATCAACATAGAGTTTGACAAGCGCATCCCAAGCCGGTGGTCCGATAGCTACACTGGCATCTCCCATGCGTTCCAGCAGCTCCTTTCCTTTGCTTAACATCTTGTTTTCTGCATAAACTTTCAGCATCATATTATAGTGCCTAGTGGAAAGCTTCTTGCTTATTTTTGTCATTTTCTCAAAGATGGCTTCTGCTTGTTTGATGTTCTTAAGCTTTCCAAAAGCTTCGACAGCAGCAAATAATTCTGCCTCCCGAGGGCTTGACTCGCAAAAATTCCATATTCTTTCTACTTGCTCAGCATTCCCGAGCATTGCATAGAGAGGGAGGATAATCGCGATGATAAAGCGGTTGCTTTTCAAGTCGGTCCCTTCCATTTCTTCAAGAACGGCCTCAGCCTTTTCTTTGAGTCCAGCGTAAGCATAATGTTTAGCCAAAAGAGCTTGACCATGGCTATTAAGTTCAACTCCTTCAGCCTTCATGGTCTCAACAACTTGCTCCATACCATGGATGTCATTCGATTGGCCTTTTGAATCAATCAACACCTGGTAAGTAAAAATAGAAGGCTTGGCATTCTCTTTCTCCATCATTAAAAGCACATCAGCGATTTTTCTCCTATTGCTTCTCTTGTAGAGAAGCAACATTTGGTTGTAAGTGAAAACTGAGATCGGGAAGCCTAGATCCTTCATTTTATTGAACAGTTGTTCCGCTTTATTTGTAAGTCTTGCCGACACAATGTTTGATAGCAAGGTCCTGTAGACTGCCTCCTCTCTGAAGGATTTAGGAATACTGTCGACGTAGCTTTCTGCTTTCTCCAGACCACGTAGCTTTGCAATCAGGTTAACCCTAGATGCATAGTCTCGCTCTGAAAAATCAAAATCCTCTCGCCTCTCAAGCCATTCCGACAGCTGGGAAACAAAAGATTATGGTGAGTAACGATATAATGCATTTGTAAAAAAAAAAAAAAAAAAAACAAGCACGGAAAAAAAAATCAAACGTTCAAATATGACAGATCAAAGATCAATGAGGATTCAAAAACAAGGCTAAACTTCATCTTGTCAGAAGAGTACATTTAACGACAAACACAATTATGGCTGACTGAAACTCAAGAACTCCTCTAATAAAACTCAACAAAGTGAATAATTTTGCTCCTTGTTTGAGATTAGCTACGGAAGTAAAAGCATCAGAGTAATTCCAAACAGTATAGTCACAACAGCAAAAGGGAAGGTTGTCCTAAAATGTGCGTTGACAAACGTGAAAAAGCAAAGGGGAAGGTTGGATTTGAATGGATCGGAGGGAGTATAATTGTATAAAGCCAATTGAAGCAGCAGTCACTATTTTAGTGTATCCGTAGATCGGCGCCACGGCTGTACAAAAAATCAACAGTCTTTAAAAAAAATAATGGTGTACATTATTATAACAATTGCAAGAGCAATATAAGAGTACCCGTTTTCCATGGTAAAGACTGAATCCCAACCTTGCAAGAGAAAAATCGCCTTACCATTTATCACCTCTCCTCCGCAGGAACTCAAGAAGTCCGGTAGGTACAGAAAAGGAAAAAATAACATTCATTGCCAAAACAGTAACTAACATATTTCTGCGAAATCAGACATTATAGCAACGCAGTCATCTCTTAACGTGCAAAAACGCACCTGCAATGCCTTCACATACATCTTGCGTCTAGTAAGGATCAGCAAAATTCTGCCTACTTCATCACGAGTAAGCTCCTCACTCTCAAAATACTTGTCGAGAGCACCGGAAAAAGATGCATCCGACTCATCCAAAAGAACCTGTAAGAGAGGTGAGGGCGTGTATTTCTTCTTTGATGCTGCCTTGCTGGAATCCTCCTCTGCATCTCCGAGTAGATCAATGTCTAATAAGTCAGACTCAGACTCACAATCAGTAGCGATGTCACTATCCACAACTTTATCCTCCGTTGTTTCAGAAGCTTCTGGTGTTTCTAGCTCAGAAAACCCGTTTTCCGAATCATCATTTTCCTCTCCAGCACTCTTAGCCCCTGCTTGAGAAGAAAGACAACGACACCCAACTGGTACTTTGCAATTGCACGTCTTAGATGCAATCGATCTATCAATGTTGTATAAATAAAGCTTAGAAACACTTGACTTGTCTTCTTTATGATCGGTGACTGGCCCAAATACAGCACAGGCTCGAATAGCTGCTATGTTCAATCCTCGATGTCTGAAAGAACGATGAAAAAGCTACAGCATTAGCTAAATGTCATCAACAACATTACAACAACAAACAACAGCATCGGAGCCTGAGTCCCCAAACGAATTGGGATCGGCTAACATGAATCATTATCGGCAACGTGACAAGGCTGAGTTTTTTCCCTTAAAATTCACATCAACCACCCGACAAACACTAATTCTCGAATTCATACTTCCAGTGGTCCATTGAATTGTAGAAAAATCGACTCAAGAACGTACACAATCAAATGGATCGGAGAAAATTATAACCAAAATGTCATCACTGCAACATCATTTATAGCTAACTGAGATGCAACAATCAATGATTTCAAACAGTCGGACAAAATTAGAGCAGCAAATAAGCAATTTACCGATTCAACTGAACAGAACACCGCAGAAACTAAATTAGTTTCGAAACAAGAAATCGAAAGACGAAGAAATGACAGGCAGATAGATGGAGACAATACGTACTTGAGAGAATAGGCAGAAGCTCGACGAAGAGCCAACATTTTTGGAACCGGAAATTGGATGAAGAAATCGAGCGGATTTTGCAGAAAACGATAAACCCTAACAAAATTGAAAATGAAGTGATCTTAAACCCTACAAACGATAAACCCTAACAAAATGAACTGTGGGTGCAGTAAATAAATAAATTACCGAGCAGTAAAACTCTTAAACCCCGTTACCTTGCAACACTGCAATGTAAGACGTGACTTACTCAGGACTCGTTTGGTTTACCATGGGAAGATGAAATTACTGCCTTATCGGGAACTTAAATTGGAAGTGACAATTTATGGGGAGGGCAATTCCCTTGAAATGGGCAACCAAACAACTTCCTAAAAATGCACTTCCCAGGATCTTGCACTTCCCGGTAATTAGATGAGCAACCAAACGAGCCCTTAGTTTTCCTTTCGTCCCGGTCAATAGTTCAGAAATCTTCTTTCATTCACTGCTTTCTCACCTTATCCTTTGTGCATAAAATAAATGGAAACTAAATATTGGGATGGAGGGAGTAAATGTTTTTCCTTTTCGGTTCAACGAAGAGCCTACTTAGTCACATTACAATATAGAGAAAGAGGATTCAAACTTGAAATCTACTGTCTCAGAGCACCTAGTCTTAACCACTGGGTCAACACATTTTCAGTACGGATGGAGCAAATGTAAGGATTATAATAATCAAATGAAAAATTATTTTGATACGGAATGGTTTTGGGTCGGGTTGTTGTGTGGGGTTGGGTCATGCTAACACTATAAAAACCGGTCTTATAAATCTGGTCGGTTTGGATCGGATCAAAAGTGTACGCTTATTTAGTTATCCCAAACTTGTTTCGAATGGGCTTTTGTGCTCAAATCGTGTTCTTGGCCCTGGGATTTATGACGGATATACGTCACCAGTTTACAACGGATATACTCGTAAAAAAAAAAAACGGTAATTAGATCGTTTCACAACCAAATACGTACTCCCTCCGATTCATTGGATTCTCAACGTATTCCGTGTTTGGCAAATTCATCAGCTTTGCAACATTTCCATTTTGGGCCATATTTTTCTTATGAAATGACTAACCTACCCTTCACTTTTCATTACTATATTCCAAAATATTCAATCTAATATTATTATATTATTTAATCTTACGTGACATAATGAAATTGACTTCATTCTTCTTCTTCTTCATCTATTCGAAATGTCTCTGGTGAAGAGAAAGTGATAAAGAGAGAGATTAATGGGAAGAATAAGAGTGGGATTAATAGTAGCTTCATGGATCATCCCTGTTTCACTGCTTCTCAGTCACCTTGTTCCTCATCCTTACATGGTACACTACACTACAATCTCAATTCTTCATTTTATTCTTCAATTTTACTGCTACAGTATGATTTTAATTGGAAAAAAGTTTGCAACTTTGATGGAACAGGATGAAATATTTCACATCCCACAAACTCAGCAGTATTGCAATGCCAGTTTCCGCAGCTGGGATCCCATGATCACCACTCCTCCTGGCCTGTATCTTCTCCCCCTTTACTTTATTTATTGATTTGTATTTCATTGAAAAGCCGATTTTCGAAATGGGGGAATGTAAATGCTGGGTAGGAATTAGTATGATTTCCCAATTTCGCGATTTTTATTAATTTGGGGGTGTGTATATGCCTTGCAATTGAGATCCTCCGTACCACTTTTGTGTCCCATCTCGTGTCCCATAACCTTGGAAAATAGGATTATACACTGAGTTGTAAGTTTTTGAGCTTAAACATTTATGTGATTTAACTCGACAATTTTACACCGAAGCTCAAAAAGCTTAAAACCAGTTGTACATAGAGCTATATACAATTGGTTGTATGATCTCTAATTGCATAACCTTTATGATGCGACTCATCAACTGTTAATTGATAAAAAAAGTGATTATTTCACGTGGCACAAAGGGAAATGATGGGACACGAGATGAGATACAAAAGTGGGATAGAGTTTTTTTTTTTGAAGATGTATACTCAGATATGTACGAGTAGTATACTAAACAATTGACTGAGACGCAGGAGTATGTAGTGTACATTGCCAAATATTTCTACTTTGTTCAATTTTGTACCAAATAAACAAATAAATATACTTGTTCGATTGATTTATGGTATTGAATTTCCGGACAAGTTTGGTTTATTTAGGCATATGGATAGAAGAGAACGAAACTAGTAATTGATATTATGTGATGCAAAATCTTTGCAGGTACTATATTTCACTAGCCCTTGTGGCCTCTTTGTTTCCTGGCATGCATTTGCTGCACCAGGCCTCGTCATTTTCAGACATATGTTCCACTGCAATCCTTCGGTCTGTGAATGGTGTTCTAGCCATTGTGTGCAGCATTCTTGTCTACGAAATAATCACGAAATTAAGACCAACTGTTGACAGAAAAAGGGCCACACTTTTCACTATTGTACTGTCATTGTACCCTCTTCATTGGTTCTTCACTTATCTCTTCTACACCGATGTGGCATCGTTGACTGTGTTCCTTGGCATGTACTTGGCATCCCTGAAGAGCAAGTATCTGTTCAGTGCTTTGGTAAGAACACCCTGCATTTTTTCTATTTTCTGCGATCATACCCTTGTGGATACCTATTTCCATTTCAATTTTAGTCAAAGACTCGGTATTTCGATTGGTTGCATTTTTTTTTGTTTAGTACTTCCTCGTATTATATGGAATTGTTCCATTTGTTTTGTACTCCCTTTGTCTCTCTATAAGGTTCAACCTTTCCTTCTTGAGCCATCTCTAAGCAAGGTTCACCTTTCGATGTGTTGGGGTCTTATGAGAAAGGTAGTGACATGCTTTCGATGTTGATGGTGGTGGTGGTAGTAGGAAATAGTGGCTAGCAATTACATTGTTTTTCATGACTGCTGTCAAAATGTAAATGGGTGGTTTCACCATGGGGCTGCTGGTGTGATATTCCCGTCGCAGCAAAAAGTTAACTACCTTTGTCCTGTATTTTAATGGAGCCTTGAGGAGGCATTAGGTAATGTTGTTCAGTAGTTGTAATCCATGAAGATTCTTGAAAACATCTTTTGCATTGATTATCTATAAAGCCTTTTCAATCTTCTCGCAGCTTGGAGCCTTGGCAATATGCATTCGACAAACAAATGTCATTTGGATGCTGTTTGTTGCATGTAGCAGTATAATCGAGATTCTTATGGTCAATCATAGACATATCACTGTAAAGGAACCTGTATTGTCTCATGATGAAAAGGTCTGGCAGACTCCTAAATACGACTCTTCAGTAAATCCGGGTCTAAAAAGACGAAAGAACAAAGTTGATGTTCCATCTCCTGCAATTCTAAGTGACCTTGGGGATACTGTTTCTGAATCATATTTCCCAGGTTCTCTTCCATGTCACTATTTCTATTCTTTCTGAAACAATGATTGATCACGCTTAGCCTTTTTAACGATTTTAGCATAAAAAAGGTGGCAGTGTTTATAATTGTGCCAAGCTCTTGTATCTCTTTTTACCATGTTCTTACTTCTTAGCTTGATGTGCGTGAACGACTCTTTCCATTTTTTGGATTTTTAGCTGGATTTAGATACATGGTCTACTTCAGTTTGCTAGTGTTAGTTAGCTAAGCTATCTGCATTACATCGTATCATTACTTTTTACATGTGATGTCCTATTCTCTGGTTTTACCTCTCGTTCTGCCATCATCGAGCTTTTTCTTGAATAGTTATTATACAGTGATCTTTATATGAATGCATTATAGTCAAAATGAATATACCTCAAGTTTTTGATTATTTGCAGGGTTGATTGATGAGATTCATAGCATGATCGTTAAAGCATGGCATTTGAAATGGCAGCTTTTGGTATCTTTTACCCCTTTCGTGTTGGTTCTGGTATCCTTTGTTGCTTTCGTTTACTGGAATGGAAGTGTCGTTCTAGGTGCGTACCATATTGTTCTGTTCTGCCTCCTCTTTACCCAAATTTCCCTTCACTTAACATGTTTTCTTGTGCTCTGCATATATCTTATCCAGTCTTTGTGTTTCAGGTGCAAAGGACGCCCACGTTGTATCTCCTCACGTTACACAGATACTGTATTTTGCACTTGTGTCTGTATTATTTAGTGTTCCCTTCCATGCGAATTTCCGCCATGGTTTTGGTCTACTACAAATGTTACGGAAGAGTAAGCCGCTTAGTTTTGCTTTGGTCTGCGGGGCTATTGCCGCAGGTCTGGTTTCCGTGCATTTCTTCAGGTGAGAATCTCTTTTACATTAGCCTTATACTCCGTATATAACTTTTTTGTTTCTGAACAAAGATGTTATGCATTAAACCATTGCAGTTTCGCACATCCTTATCTTCTTGCGGACAATAGACATTATACATTCTATATCTGGCGGAAGGTCATCAATGCTCACTGGTTGATGAGATACTTACTCGTCCCGCTATATGTTTACTCATGGCTATCAATATTGGCCATTTTAGGTCAGTAAACTTACCTACCCTTAATGGCTTTTATATCCCTTCCGCGCTTCCATTTTTTGGGTTCCTGATTATTCCGCTTACATCAAATGTTCGTGACCCAACAGGTCGGGTCAGGTTTCGACCCTAAATTAACATGTCATTTCGGTTCAGGTCATTTAGGGTCACGGGTCAAGATTTTCGGGTCTTGAGGGTCAAAATTTGACAGGTCTAAGTCTAATCAAGGGTCATCCATAATCCGACCTCCTTACATTGCTAAATACGGGCCTTACCATTAATCGTTTGAGATGGCGAGTATTTGCTGAAGTTCTGTTTCTTTCATTTAACAGGGAGGACTAAGAGCAAACTGTGGGTGTTGGCTTACTTCTTGGCTTGCGTCGCAGTTCTGGTGCCTACTCCATTGGTCGAGTTTAGATACTATACCATACCCTTCTTCATCTTTATGCTAAATTCTGGTATCGAAGAAACGCGTAAGTGGGTTCTCATCGGAATCCTCTATACATCGATCAATGTTTTCACCCTATACATGTTTTTGTATCGGCCATTTTACTGGACTCACGAACCGGGTGTCCAGAGGTTTATATGGTAGTTTAGCTAGCTAGCTATCATGGAATTCGTTCAACGTTTTTGTCATGTTATCGTTGCATTCTTTCCCTGTTGTTGCCTGAGTGAGTACCTTCCGACTATTTTCGTCTTAGACGTGACTTAAGTTTTGATCGTATCTAACTACCTATCAACGTCTTAATCCCAAAATGATACGGAGTACAAACTTTACACTCTGTAATATTTCACGTCTTCTTAAAACAAACCTTACGTAATGTTTCAAAGTGCGTTGATAACCCGTATTTGTCCCGAAACCCGTATAAAACCCGTATTTTTCAAACCCGAAATACACCCAACCCGTATTTAACCCGAACCTGAAATGACCGAACCTGAAACCCAACTGCCCGACCCGTTTGGCAGGTCTACGTACGACCGTGTCTCATAAAAACATAATCTTTTCGAGTCAGATTGTTCTTCCCCTCTCGATTGATGAGTTACCTTAGACGACAGGTCTCAGATTCGATCACCCTCCTCGTTACTGTAATGCGACTAGTTACGTTATTCGATGAATAAAAAATCAAATCACCCGCCTGTTAACGGTTATACAGTTACACTATCTTCCAGTCTTCCACAACACGATACTTCCAGTTCAATAAACCCTAATCACTCCTCCAAAATCCCCTCAATTTCCCCCTAAAAATGTCGTCTTTCAATCTCAACGACGACCCATCCGACGAAAACGATTCCGAAACTCAAGACCCAGAAGCCCTCTCCCTTTCATCCACCGGCGAAACCTACATGGTCGGCTTCATTATCGCCAACATCGTCGGAATTCAATACTACGCGGGTCGAATCAGCGGCCGAGAAATGGTCGGTTTAGTTCGCGAACCATTGAATGTCTACGACGAGAATGCAATCAAGGTGCTCAACACTCGAGGATACCAGGTCGGCCACATTGAGCGCAATGTGGCCAAAGTAATTGCGCCATTGTTGGACTCTCACATGGTCATTGCTGAAGGAATTGTTCCCAAACCGCAGTTTAAAAATGCCAACAGGTATAGAATTCCCTGTCAAATTCATATATTTTCCGCAGTTTACGCCATTGATGAGGTTAGATTGATCATTTCGAGAGGCGGGTTGGAGTTGATGAGTCAAGAGAGCGCAGCTTTTGCGCTCTCCGAAGCAGAGGTGGTGAAGGAGAGGAAGAATAGTGATGGTGTGAAGAGTGTGGATGAGATTTTTAAGCTGGTGGATGAGAATGTAGGGAGGAAAGACGGGTTGCTGGCGGCGAAGTTGGTTCCGCCTGTGGAGGTGGTGGTTTCGGAGTTGTTTGAGCATCAGAAGGAAGGGTTGGGGTGGTTGGTTGAGAGGGAGAGATCCGAGGATTTGCCGCCTTTTTGGGAGGAAAAAGAAGGGAGTTTTGTTAATGTCTTGACTAATTATCAGACTAGTGTTAGGCCCGAGCCATTGAAAGGTGGGATTTTTGCTGATGATATGGGGTTGGGCAAGACCTTGACCCTTCTTTCGCTTATTGCTTACGATAAATATAAGCTCAATTCCCCAAATGCTGGCGAAATTGTTGGTGAGGGTGATGATGAGAGTGAGAAAGTCAATGGTTCTAGTGACAAGAAGTCGAAGAAGAGAGGAAGAAAGCCGAAAAATGTTGCTAGTACTTCTAGGAAGAAACAGAAGGTTGTTAATAGTGGTAATACCGATAGTGTTAGTGTAGGTAGTGAGTCGAGAACGACATTGGTTGTGTGCACGCCTTCTGTGTTTTCAGTGTGGATTACTCAGCTATGTGAGCATACTAAGCGAGGGACGTTGAATATGTATATGTATTATGGTCAAGAGAGGACTAATGATGTGGAGGAACTTAAAAAGTATGATATGGTGCTCACCTCGTATAACACTTTATCAATGGAGGATGATCAAGTAGGTTCACCCATTAAGAAGATGAATTGGAGGCGGATTATATTAGATGAAGGGCATTTGATTAAGAATGCAGTTGCCAAACAAAGTAGGGCAGTCACTGCATTGGTTGGTAAGAGAAGATGGGTTGTTTCAGGAACTCCTGTACAGAACAGTTCCTATGATCTTTTCTCTCTTATGGCGTTTCTCAAGTTTGATCCTTTTTCTAATAAAAGTTACTGGAATCGGCTTGTACAGCGTCCACTAGCTCAGGGCGATCCAAAGGGGCTTGAACGTCTTCAGGTAGTACTTTTATGCCCTTTCAAAACTTCTATTACGGTAAAATACTTGAAATGTCACTATTTGTTTATCAAAGGGATCAACCCTTTAGTTCTATACTCTATAGTCAATTGAGGAGGATCTATTACAAGAGGAAGCGAGATCTTTAATCTTATAAAACTAAGGATGTAGTCTTTAATCTGGAACTACAGAAGCATAATGAATTTGTGTAGACTGGTTTTGAATCATGATGTATCACTATCTTGACATCGTCTTTGTCGTGGGCTGTTGTCGCAGGTCTTAATGGCTACTGTGACATTGAGAAGAACAAAGGATCAAAACTTAATAGGGTTGCCATCTAAGTCTATACAGATTTGCTATGTGGAACTTATGCAAGAAGAGCGTGAGCTATATGATCGTATGGAAGAGGAAGCCAAACAAGTGGTTAAGAACTATATAAATATCGGCAGTGTGACACGCAACTATACGACAGTCTTGAGTATTATATTGAGGCTTCGTCAAATCTCTACTGATGTTGCACTGTGCCCACATGATATAAAATCACTTCTCCCCGCTGAAAATATTCAAGGTTGGTTTGCTTTTATCATTCTGTTTCCTATACAGCTGAAAATATTCTGTTTCTGGGTTACATTTCACTTGTGTTTTTCTTCTGCAGATGTGTCAAACAATCCTGAATTACTAGAGAAGATGATGTTGTCGCTGCAAGACGCAGAGGACTTTGATTGTCCGATATGCATTTGTCCACCGACAGATGTAGTCATCACATGTTGTGCTCACATATTCTGCCGTTCCTGCATAATTAAAACTCTAAAACGAACTAAACCCAACTGTCCCATGTGCCGCCACCCCTTATCCGAGTCTGACCTCTACACAGCACCACCCTCAGAAAACTCTACCACCGGAACATCCTCATCTAAGCTTTCTTCCAAAGTCTCTGTTCTGTTAAAGCTTCTCTCCGAGTCCAAGGATAAAAATGGGGATGCTAAATCTGTTGTCTTTTCACAATTTCGAAAGATGTTATTACTACTTGAAGAGCCTTTGAAAGCGGCTGGTTTTAAGACATTGAGGTTGGACGGGACAATGACTGCGAAGAAGAGAGCTCAGGTTATAGAAACTTTTGGGTCTTCAGAATCCGATTCACCCACTATTTTACTGGCCAGTCTGAAAGCTTCTGGTACAGGTATATCACTTATCCTTGTACCAGTCAATCTTACCACCATGTGCATAATCCGTCATAAATGTAAAACGGGTCAAGTATCATACCATATGCATAAACAAGACAAACGTTCTGCTAGTATCAAGGCAATGTAGTTTTGTCTTTTCTACCCGTCACAAGAGAGACTAACTCAATGGTTAATGCTGTAATGAACGGGTCTTTATTTTACAGGTATAAATCTTACAGCTGCATCAGTAGTATACCTACTAGAACCATGGTGGAATCCGGCAACTGAGGAACAGGCTATGGACCGTGTTCATAGAATAGGCCAGAAGAAGGATGTGAAAATTGTGAGGATTATCGCCAAAGACACCATCGAAGAGAGAGTACTGGAGTTGCAGGAGAAAAAGAGGGCGCTAGCTAGGGGCGCTCTGGGACGAAAAGGTTCCAAAGAAAAGAGGGAAATAAATGCACAAGATCTGTGCAGTCTCATCCCGCTGTCGTCTTGATCTCTTACGTAATTACTAGCCTCTAAGTTCCGTTTTTTAGGGCACATCGCTTTTGTGAAATGATCGAATGTGTATTTTGTGAGGGGCCGTTTTTTGGTGCTGTTCCCCTCTGTAGGATGGATGTCGGAGTAGTATGTAATCGCTAATATCCGATTAGATTTTGTAAAAAGGAATACGTTTAGTTTTGAAGCGTTATGTGCTCTGTGACCGGAAATTGTTATTTCGTGCATTTTTTTCCCTTCAAATTCCGGTCCATTCTCCATTCGACCAGAATGGACCGGTTAAACCGGATTTAATCAATATTTTAAGGAAAAAAAAATCAAATAACTATAATTTCGATCTTTTGGGTCCAAAGTAGAAAACCGTTTTTGGATCCGGGTCCAAAGTTGATCCTAGTGGGTGTGGGACTGGACTGAGTATGACTTGCACGAAGTCTTTGTGATTCTGCGCTTACTGACTGCCTACTTTTCAAACCTCGTGAAACTATTCAATTACCCCTGGCTTTTATCCCTCCTGTTTTTATTTATTGTCATATTTTATCAATATGTGGGTGAAGTATTTTAATGAAATGGGACAATAAATAAAAATCAGAGATTATCTGTGTAAGTCTCTACTCTCCGGACTCCAATGTTGAGTTTTGCAACTTTTTTTTTTTTTATTTGAGTGCACTTTTGGGTGTGAAATACGGAGTATTTAAAAGAGTTTTCAAAAGAGAGTAAATTTCAATATCTATATTTACGTCATAAAATTAGACAATGACATTTACGTTATAAAATTAGGTTACTCAAATCGAAGTTGATTTTTGCAGTCTTTTTGGATGTAAAATATTAAAATTTTAATTTCTATATTTTATACTGTAAGAGAGTAATAGTTAATTTACTACTCAATCAAACTAAAGTAACCACTAACCAATTACTATGTAAGAGATCTGACGATAAACTTACTGTGAAACCAAAAAATCGAACAAATATCGGCTTTGTTGGTGGCAAGTCAAGTTGGATCAAGTGGAGAATCAATCATGCATGAATAAGTAGAGTTGCACACATAGTCATTCAAATGGGTGATAGAGTGATAGAGATAGTGATATACTCGTATGACATATCTGTCGCAAGTTTCGATAAGTCAAGTACTATCCATATGATTTAATAAAATAAAAATAAATTGCCTAGGAGATGACAATTTATTTTTTCTTTATTTATTCCGAATAATATTTACCCCGTCACAAATTTAGGATGAATGTACTCGTGAGAACGAAGACTTGCTAGTGAAAATAATCACGTCAAGGGAGTACGACGTTGATCCATGCATGGCCAAGGCCGGTCCAAGGGACCATCAATGACTTTTCTTCTGCCCCTCGAATTTAGAGCACGCTCATGGTCCATTTCTAATAATCATACGGAGAATTTTCGACATAACTTTAATACTACGTACTCTGTATATAAGATAAAATTATAGTCAGGTAAGATATTATTTAAATTGTCTGATACATTCTATTTTGAAAATTAAAATTTATATATTTTTTATAATCTCCGTACGTAAACTAAATATGTAGACAAAAAAAAAACATCGATATACCGTATACGTGCATAGAAACAGAGACACGGAGTAAACATATAGAAATGAATGGAACAAAGAGAGTATAACTTTTTCTTCGGACAATGTTGCTTCTTTTCCTTTTTTTTGTCGTAGAATGCTTGTTTGTTACCCCGTCCATCACCTTCAGTTGTTTATCTTTGACTAAAATATTCTTACAATAAATATGAAAGAAAAACAAATGAACGAGACAAAGGAAGTACCCAGTATTATTTATTGCATTTGGACAACTAATTATAGGAAAGATATTGTTTATTCATTTTAGTGGTGATAAAATGTACTGTAGTTGATGAATATTATTGATTGGAGTAATTACAATTGATAATGTGTTACAGGGGCGAATCTAGAGCGAAAATCTTGGGGTATCGAGTTTGCATGTTTTGTTCTATATTTATATTAAGGTCTCGTATTTACGAACTTTGGGGTTTCAAAAGTTGATAACTATATTATTTTTTTCGTAAATTTGGGGTAGCGAGTACTACCCATTGCTACTAGCTAGATTTCCTCTGAATGTGTACAAGACGATACTATGCTCTAAATAGTTAATTAATCACAAGAGATATGCACATTATAATTAATACTCCCCAGTTAGTAAACTTTGACTGATAATAATTCTTTGTCCCGAATTTTGAAAGTGATGATTTTTTTTTTTTTTCTAAACAGATCGTTTGTAAGAAATCTTTGGTTTGAAATGAAACTAAAATCGTCTCTTTCAAAAATCACAGCCAAGAGCTATCATAAATTAAAGATATTTGGACCAAAATGAAGAATACTACTCCATACAACGTAAAATATGAAAAAAAAAAAAAATTATACTCCCTCCGATTTTTTATTATCTTCCCTATTTCCTTATTGGGCTAAAACACTCTTTCTTCCCTATTTCCATTTTGGGCCATCAACATGTGGTTTAGAATCACCCTTACATTTCTCTCTCTTTCTTCTTTTATTTTGAACCACATATTCCTACACCCTTATTTTCTTCCCCAAAATCAAAGGGAAGATAATAAAAAATCGAAGGGAGTACATGATTATCACATAAAATATCCCTTTATTTAAGATTTCACTCGTACTCCAAATCATGTAGCCACGTCAGTCATAATACAATTTAATCCGTATAAGATAAGACGACTGTTTTTTTTTTTGGGGTAAGAATATACTGTAATAAAATTTAATTTGATTCTTAATTACGTTGATCCATCATAATTATTGGATAATCACACGTCATTTAATTTACACACCTCACATTATCCTCTTCTTACTACTATAAATAATAAGTGTATGTACCACACCTCACTACCCAACATTCTCTTCTTCTTCTTCTGATATAAGTGTAACTAAGAATGAGGGAACTCTCACATACTTCTTCTTCTTCTTCTTCACTACTTATTCTCCTAATTACGATTGCATTGGCGGCGCCATGGCTAACACTTGCGGAGAAGTTCGACACGGGTGGGCTGAGCCGGGCTAGCTTCTCAAAGAGCTTCATCTTTGGCACCGCCACCTCTGCTTACCAAGTTGAAGGCATGGCTCTCAAAGGTGGCCGCGGTCCTAGCATTTGGGATGCTTTCGTCAAAATCCCTGGTAATAACTACTCCCTCAATCTCCATCATTCGTTATCCTTTTATATTATTTGTAAATTATACTCCCTCCGTTCAAGTCAAAGCTTTCCTTTTCTCTTTTCGACACTATTCACAATCAAGGAGAACTTTCGATATTCACGACAATCAACTATAGAAAATATATTCACGTGGGATCTTGTTTGATTCGTCTTTAAAAGTACATTATTAATATCCAATTTCTATAATTTTTACTAATATGTTACGAAAGATATTAACGATACAAAATGCGCGTTGGCAAACGTGAAAAAGTAAAAGGGAAGCTTGGACTTGAACGGAGGGAGTATTTTAATTAAAGAACAACAAATAATGAACGAGACGAAAATAATCTCTTTTATTGTCTCTGTTATTCTATTTGAGTTAAGAGTTAATTATATGAGGCCATGGACAGGAATATAATTAACATAAAAATTGAGATCGTTTCACACTGTGAGAGAGTTCTCACAGTAAATTTATTGTGAGATCGTCGATTACACAAATTCTTTTTTGTGACGAAAATATTCGTTATAAACTTATGATGAGTTTTATACAAATATAAAGATTTTGTTATTTCCGATACATTCTGATTTTGTTTTATCTAGTCACATAGATACCATTTGACTCGTTGTAATTATACGACGGATATATTCATCACAAAAGAGACCAACTGATGTGATTATTAAATTGAAGTAAAACCTCTGACACAAAAGTAGGTAAATTACTGACACGTTTTTTTTGTTGGTTACTACCCTAAACAGTGGCAAGGTTCATTCTCATTTATATATACAAAATAAATCATCGTTTGCAACGGAGATATCCAAGTAGGAGTATATGTATGTGTATATGTTAAATGGGTAAAATAAAGACTAAGAGCATCCTCATCTCAGAATGATTTTTTCATTTTTTGATGGGACCCGCCTCATTACTTTTATCCTATTTTTTTATCATAAAAGAATTGCTCTATCTAAGAATGAAGTTTTTATTCTCCCGTGGGTCACAACACATTTCATTACTCCATTTATTCATTTATACATCACTTTAATTTATTTTAATATTAATATTTTTATCATGGGACCCACAATTTTCATTCTCCACTCCATTCATTTGAAAGAATGAATATCTTCTATTCTCCATGAAGAATGGTTTCTCCATGGATGGAGGAATCATTTTTCTTCATTCTCCTCCAAAAATGAAGAATGGATGATGGATGGGAATGCTCTAAGCATATGTGAAAACTGAAAACGTACAGGAAATATTGCTGGAAATGCGACGGCTGATGTTACAGTAGACCAGTATCATCGTTACAAGGTCCGTGATTTTCATTTTTTGTCTGCATTTCATTCTTTAATCTTTAATTAATCTTTAGTCACTCACTTTTCGCCGCAATTACCTTTTGTTTTGAATATATATGTAGTTAACTTAAGAAATTCATTGTTTGGTCCGCAATATCCAGTTATCCACCCATTGGTCATTACTTTTAAGTCTATAATAAACACTAATTAATTATCATTCTTTCTTTTCAAAAATATACATAATAATTAATCGTTTATGAAACATGGACAAAATTTACTCTTTCAATCTCAATAAGTATATTCTTAGTGATATGACCATGGATACGATATTTCATACTCCGTATTTGAAACCTCAAGATTTGCCATTAAAAAGACTACCATTGTATTTGTGATTTATAATGTTAGGTAGACGGGATAGCCGGATAGATAGTATTTTGTACCCTCTTGGGCAAAAATTTTGTTTAAAATGAGTATATTTGTCATAAATTTATGACGGGTTATATAATGGAAAAGATAAAAACTCATATACTCCATCCGTTACATAATATAAGTAGTTTTAGAGAATTGAAAATTTATTTTTTATAGGTTGTTTACATTTTTCAATGTACTTCCTCCATTTTTTTTTTCTTCCCAATTTTCTTTTTTGGCCACTTTTTTTTTTTATCTTCCCATTTCATTTCTTTCCATTTTAGTCCATAATTTTTACCATACTACTCTTATTATTTACAACACTTTATACCTTTATTTTTTTCCTATTTACACACATTTTACCCTTCTACTCTCAATATTTACTAAATTTATCATTTTATATTCATTACAAAAAAAATTGTGCCAAAAGTGAATGGGAAGATAAAAAGAAAATGGAGGAAGTATTAAAGCTCTTTTAGTTGGTCAATAAGGGTTTTTTCAATTTACAAAGCGACTTAATATCCACTTGAAACACTTTCTTAATAAGTGTGCAAATATTTTAAACTACCTATATTTTGTAACGGAGGGAGTACTAAGTATTAGTCCATCCGTTCACTATTTTTTGCCCCATTTCATTAAAATAGTCTTTATAAATAATCATGAAATGAGTCAAAAGATTATGAACGGAAGAAGTAATAAATAAGACTCTATTTAATGTATTTATTCATGAAACGGATAACACTGTCACAAGAGAGATACTAACCAATTACCTAAAAAGGATGGTTTTGATACACCTTTTTATATTGGGAGCAAAGTAAAGATTGGTCCAAAAGGCATGTCTATATAGGAGTAATCATGTAAAACATTATCATAAATCTCGTAAAACGTGGGCGAACATGCAAAGTCGGATATCGTCTCATCTCACCCTCTACTTTTCTTGTGTTCATGGTCCCTCAACACTTGTTTGTAATACCGAAGATGTCTTTGCCTAGTGGTTAAGGCTAGATGCTCTGAGATAATAGGTCTCAGATTTGAATCCCCTATATTGTAATGCGACCAAGTACGGTCCTTGATATGATTCATAATTTTCTCACAGTTAATTTTGCTATAGAGTAAGGTTATCCATATACTCACAATAAAATAAAATAATTTTATTTTAATAACTCGTAAAAAATAGATGAAATATTTCATAATATCTTTATTTTGATGTTTTTGTGGATTCAAATAAAATAAAAGGTTGGGCTGAAAGAGGGTTGATAAAGGTTAAAAATGTGGGTGATTCAACTGACCAGGTCCTTCACGTGATTCTTAATTTCAAATAATGCGACTAAATGCACTCTTCATCATGAAACAAACACCTCATTGTACTGGATTGCAGCGAACAATTTGTCAACAATTCCATAGTTTATAGTAATCAATCTAATCTGTTATTCTTTCTTCCTCCAGGAGGATATAGACATCATGGTCGACCTTAACACAGATGCATACCGGTTTTCCATCTCATGGTCGCGCATTTTTCCTGGTAAGCTAACACGCTTCGCAAAACAATCAAGTTGATCCATCCTCGCAAATAGTTATTCATGTATGACTAATAAGACGATCACACGGGGCCTGATAGCATAATTTTGTCAACTTCTTGTGAATGTAGAGGGTTCGGGAAAGATCAACTGGGAAGGGGTCGCCTATTATAATCGACTCATCGACTATTTGGTCAAACGAGGTAATTAACCTTCTAAATTCGGTATAAACTCAATAATATAACAGATTTAATATCATTTTTTTTGGCTTCTTGTAGGTATAACTCCATATGCAAATCTGTATCACTATGATCTACCCCTAGCCCTAGAAAAGAAGTACTTGGGTTTGCTCAGCCGAAACGTCGTGTAAGTATTAGGACGACAACACAAGCTTGACTGAATCTTCACTTTTCGCATATCGTTCTTCAAACACTTCTCCATTGTGATTGCAGGAAAGATTTTGCGGATTATGCAGAATTTTGTTTCAAGACGTACGGAGACAGGGTAAAGAATTGGATGACCTTTAACGAGCCTAGAGTTATAGCTGCACTTGGGTACGATAATGGCATTCACGCACCCGGAAGATGCTCCAAAGAATATGGTAACTGTACAGCCGGGAACTCCGGTACTGAGCCCTACATCGCTGCTCACAATTTGATCTTGTCTCATGCTACAGCTGTTCAGAGATACCGCGAAAAATACCAAGTATGTTGAAAATCCTCATTTCAATTAAGGCGCTGTTCTTTTCTGCTTACTTGAACTAAACTCAGACAAAATGAACTAAATAAGGCTGAACTGAATTGTTTTTTGGCGGGTTTCAGGAGAAACAGAAGGGAAGAATCGGAATTCTACTTGACTTTGTTTGGTACGAACCGCTTACCAGAGGAAAGGCAGACGAATATGCTGCTCAAAGAGCAAGAGACTTCCATCTTGGATGGTAATGCTCTCGATCATTCTACTCTGATACGAGAATATCATTATTACAAGAAATCGAAGTCTTAGATTATTTATGTTTGTAGGTTTCTGCATCCCATAAAGTATGGTGCATACCCAAGAACGATTCAAAACATAGTGAAAGACAGGCTACCAAAGTTCACCAAAGAAGAGGTGGCCGTAGTTCGAGGCTCCTTTGATTTTATCGGAATCAATCAGTATACATCTTTCTACATCTTTAACCCCCCACGCGAAACCAAGCCCGCAACACCTGGCTACCAACATGACTGGAACGCTGGATTCGCATGTATGATACTCACAGTTTCATCAAATTACTAACCAACAGTTACTAACCAACAGTACTAATTATCCTTTGATTTTCCGATGGTTTTGCAGATGAGAAAAATGGCGTGCCAATCGGTCCAAGGGTATGTAATACTCTCCGACATAATTAATAATTTCAAGCACAGTATGGCGTTGCAGTATAAATATATGTTGAGCCTCAACAATCAGTCTACGAGTTTGAATCATGGACTCATGGTAGTCTTTTGGTTGAGATGATTCATCTAACAGTAATAGAAACTCTGTATTGGATTGGCAGGCGAACTCATATTGGCTATATGAGGTACCATGGGGTCTATACAAGGCAATAACCTATGTAAAAGAGCATTACGGCAATCCAACGGTTATTCTATCTGAGAACGGTATGATATTTGATTCGTTTTACCCTGAAAAAATGAAAGGTGATTTAATACAGAGCACTAAGACATTAAAAAATGCAGGAATGGATGATCCTGGCAATGTGACACTTTCTCAAGGAAGAAATGATTTGAAGAGAATCGAGTACTACAAAACCTACTTGACTGCACTGAAGGAGGCCATTGACGATGGAGCGAATGTTGTAGGCTACTTCGCTTGGTCTTTGCTGGACAATTTTGAATGGAAGCTCGGTTACACTTCAAGGTTCGGTATAGTATACGTTGATTTCAAAACTCTCAAGAGGTACCCAAAGAAGTCGGCTCATTGGTTCAAGCACTTGTTTCGTAGACACCACCACTAGAGTATGTAATTTTTAACCACGCCCGGCCATGCCTGCCTATCATCTTCGATGTTGCTTGCTTTTGCTAATAAATCATTTGAAGGTCGGAAATATATGGCATGTAGTAATTACATGATTACATCTCATACGGAGTATGTAATTTGTCTGTCATGACTCGAAAATGATGTAATATGAAGGAATTTGTTCTTTGAAGTTGAATGACTTGTGTAGTGAAGTTGAGATCTTGTGTGACAGACTGACAGTCTCCCATGTCGTAACTTGTAACTGAAAACTCAAGCAACCTCCATTCATGAACCTTAACAACCTCCATCGATGATCCTACTAGTAGTGTAATAGTAACAAGCTACACGTCAGCTTGTAACAACCTCAGTAACTAACTCCAACAACCTGTCTAACAAATAATTTATGTTAACAAATAACTTGTCCGATTTTTGGCCTTTTTTTTCCGGGTCCTCAAATAGCCAAAATTCCTGAAAATCGTGTATTATACACTTTGAATTGAGCGGTTCGGAGGGCCCTACCGGAGCAGGTTTCATTTCACCCCGATTTTTTCGCCACGTGTCTGGGGTCGTTTCAGAAGGTAGCCTGATCGATTTCAGCCCCAAACAAAAACAATACGTCACCTTTTCACTATGTATCGATTTTCTACCCAGGCTCGTTTTTCACACATCGGGACCCTTGTACGGAGTATGTTCTCTATTGGTGGCTTGGTGCTCATATTTTGTATGCCCATTTTACATGACCTTTTTAGCACTTTATGCGATTTTCGACATTTTTTGTTTCGGGCCCCCAAATCACGGAAACCCGTGTATTATACACTTCAAATTGAGCCGTTCGTAGGGCCCTATCGGACCGGGTTTCATTTCATCCTGATTTTTTCGCCACGTGTCTGGGGTTTTTTCAGAAGGTAGCCTGATCGATTTAAGCTTCAAACAAAAACAATACGTCGCCTTTTAACCATTTACCGATTTTCTACCCATGCTTGTTTTTCACACATTGGGACCCTCATATGTGCTCTATAGGTGCTCAAATTTTGTGTGGTTATTTTATGTGACCTTATTAGCACCTCATGCAATTTTCGATCTTTTTTGTTTCGGGCCCCCAAATCGCGGAAAATCAGGTATTATACACTCCAAATTGAGCCATTCGGAGGGCCTTACCGGAGCAGATTTCATTTCATCCTGATTTTTTAGCCACATATCTGGCATTGTTTTAGAAAGTACCCTGTTCGATTTCAGACAAATTATTTCACTACTCCAATCATCTTAGACGTCGATTAGTTGTGGAGTTATCAAGCCAAATCGATTCATACATCACATATCTAATGCTTAATTTTCCTTGACAAATGCGTAGTTCATGTTCGAATCACATTGGAATTGGAAATGCGTATGTCATTCACGCATGTGAAACACAAATACATTACAAATTCTCATATGAGACAGTCTCAGAATAATGTTATTGTGAGTTAGACCTCTGTGTAACTTTGTGTAAGACAGTTTCAGAGGAGACTATGCAATCCTGATTACTTCACTGCAAACGTTTCTCGCATTCTGTCCAAAACTCCAAATACAAGTCGTGGTCTTATTTCCCAAGTGACAAAATCTGCTTGTATTCATTCATTCTACGCTAAAAGACGAGTACATTATGTAAGAAATATTGGACGCATCTGAAAATAATTCTCCATTTCGTCTCTCACGTGCCAAGAACATACAAACTTGCGCCTTTGACATGTTTGTAATATAGTTGTGTTCATTAAGTCAGTACAATCTCTAGATAAAATATCGAAAATGACACAGTTTAGTGGTTAAAAATGAATATATTCTCAATAATAAGGTGTATTTCGTTGGAAAAAAAATTCTCCGAAGCCAATCCATTCATGTTCAACGAACTCGGTAAAATTACAAACCTGCCACTCAATTTGATGTCGACTCAATTCTATACCATAGTCAGCCCGGAATAGGGCGTTCGGAAGATAGACTAATCCAAATGAACAGAAACCCAATATAAACTGAGTGACAATTTTTCTTATGTTCAACGAAACAGGTACGTACTTGGCTGCATTATAATATATTCCGTAGAAAAGAGAATTTCAATCTGATATCTATGAGTATTCAGTATTGTCCACAATACTTAATCTTAATCACTAAATGAAGATATGTTTACGAGACTCCCAATGTACATCTACAAAACCAAGGTAAAATCTAAATTTTTGGAGAGGACGTTTACCGAACTCCATAAAAGTCGTCCCAAAGTGCATTGGTCCAAATTTATACAGAGAGATCAAATCCAATTGCCGTGAGTGCATTAGTATTAGTCCAACAACACATCACACCAACTCAATCGTTAAAGGTGCCATTGCCACCCATTCATATTTTGTTTTTTTTTTCAACAAAGAATGCACTTAGTCGTATTACCATAACAAGAAAAATGATCGAACTTGTCAATCAATGCAACGCAGTCATCGTGATTTGAGCCAATTGTCGAGAATACCGACTCACCTATAAACCATTTCCTTTACATTTACAAAAACCAACTTACGCCATATATATATATATATATATATATATATATATATATATATATATTTTTCCACATGCGTGGCCGTGTATGTGGCTCTCTGATCTATCCATACTTCGAAAGTTTCGACAAATTCTCGGCTCTTTAATGACTTAGAGTTGCCAGTTGGCCTTTAAGATCGTTCACTTTTGTGAAAATACAACTTCATTTATTATTGATAAATGAGTGAACTTTTATTACAAAAAAAGCTGTGACACGATGTGAAATTGTCGGCCCAATAAATTAGATGGACGTACAACACGCACCAAAAGACCAAGACTTGGACTAATTCAACTCTTGGAAAGTTGTATAAATGTAAACTGACCTCAACAGAAACCACCCGAACAATAACAATGTCCTCCTTACACTTCACTACCCTTGCCATACTCGGTTCGTTCTTATTTAGTTTAGTTCAGTCAACAACCCTCGACATCACCTCCGACAAGGAGGCCTTGATCTCGTTCCGCTCGCAACTAGCCTTAGGAAGTGCACCCGCGCCCACTCCCAATAACCCATTGTCGTCATGGGACCGAGACCAATACGCGTCCTCACCTTGCAATTGGACGGGAGTCGAGTGCGACAAACTTGGGCTTAGAGTCATTGGGCTCAACTTGTCTAGCCTAAAACTTGGTGGCTCCATAAGCCCATACATAGGTAACCTCACCTCTCTCGAGTCGTTACAACTTCAAAACAATAATCTCATAGGAACAATCCCAAATGAGGTTTTGAACCTACTTCGTTTAAAACACCTCAACTTGAGTTCCAACTACTTACACGGTGTGATCCCGTCTAATATAACCAGGCTGAACCAACTCGAGATCATAGACTTGACCACAAACAATATTTCGGGACCAATCCCTAGGAATATCGGGTCCCTTAGAAAACTCCAAGTTCTAAACTTGGCTAGGAACATAATATCTGGTCCCATCCCAAAATCAATTGGTAATATATCTTCGCTGACCACCTTGGACATGGGTACGAATACTATTAGTGGTTCGATCCCAAGCGAGCTAGCCCGGCTCACGCGACTAAACCATCTAGACCTATCTATCAACAACCTAAGTGGGCTAGTCCCACCTTCAATCTACAACATGTCATCTTTGGTTGTTTTTGCATTGGCATCAAACAATTTGTGGGGGGAGATACCTTATGATGTAGGGCAAACTCTTCCGAATCTTCGAGTCTTCTACTTTTGCATCAACCAATTCAAAGGACGGATTCCCGGGTCGTTGCATAACCTCACAAACATCCAAGTCATTCGGATGGCACACAATCGTCTGACCGGACCAATACCACCTGGCCTAGAAAACTTAGCCTTCTTAACAATGTACAACATTGGATATAACCGGATTGTTTCCAATGGCCTTGATTTCATCTCGTTACTGGCGAATAGTCCTAGGCTAAATTTCCTTGCGTTCGATGGGAATCTAATAGAGGGTACTATCCCGAATTCCATAGGGAATTTGTCTAGGGTTCTTTCGAAGTTATACATGGGAAGTAATCGTATTCGTGGGGGTATACCGAGTACAATCAGCCAGCTTACAGGATTAACCTTGCTTAACATGAGCTATAATGAGATCAACGGGACAATCCCCCGTGAAATGAGCCAAATCCGAGACCTGCAGGTCTTGGATTTGGGAAATAATCAAATCTCGGGGGTTATTCCCGACACATTAGGTAGTCTAACTAAGTTGACTCAACTCGATTTGTCTAAGAATAGGCTGATGGGTGGATTACCGGACACTTTTGGAGGGTTTACGAGTTTGAACTCAATGGATTTGTCGTCGAACATGCTTAATGGAAGTATACCAGCAGGAATCTTTAGCATACCGATCAGCAGTTCGCTGAAACTCGCTAATAATCTCTTCAGCGGCGTACTGCCACAGGAAATCGGGTTCTTAGACACTGCTGTCGCTGTTGACCTTTGCGACAACAGACTGTCAGGGAGCATTCCTAGCGCGATTTCAAACTGCAAGAGTTTGGTTGTGTTGAATTTGTCTAGGAACTCATTTTCAGGGAATATACCGAGTTCTTTGGGGATGATGAACACGCTTGAGACGTTAGATCTTTCAAACAACCAACTCTCTGGCTTCATTCCTGCGGAACTCCAACGCCTAAACGAGACTCAGTCGTTGAACCTCTCGTTCAACCACCTTGAAGGAGGACTTCCCTGTGGAGGGGTGTTTCGAAATCTCTCAAGAGTTCATTTACAAGGCAACCCTGATATTTCGATGCATTTAGAGTGTCCTACGACTCATCGTACTCACAAGAGAATCAATATCATCGTCGTTGTCATGGCAGCATTGTTGATGGTATGTGTCATTGTTAGTTCAGCAATCTATGCAATGAAGAGAATAAAACCCAAGTTAGTCAGACCATCATCGGAGTCGTTCATAGGCCAACGTCAGCTCGTGAAGTACGATGAGCTTCGTCAAGCAACAGGGAATTTCAGTGAGGGAAATGTGATAGGAAGAGGAGGGTTTGGGTCAGTGTTCAAAGGGGTTCTAAGGGATAACACGGTTGTCGCAATCAAGGTTCTTGATTTGAAAATGATGGAGTCTTGGAAGAGCTTCTTAGCCGAATGTGAGGCTTTACGGAGTGTGAGGCATCGTAATCTTGTTAAGCTCATCACATCTTGTTCGAGTCTGGATTACAAGAACATGGACTTTCTGGCTCTAGTTTACGACTACATGAGTAACGGAAGCTTGGAAGATTGGATCAAGGGTAAGAAGAGGAAGGAGAATGGAGACGGTCTAAACTTGATGGAAAGATTGGATGTGATGATCGATGTTGCGAGTGCAGTAACCTATCTACACCATGAGAGTGAAGTTGTTGTGGTGCATTGTGATCTAAAGCCTAGCAACATCCTCTTAGACAATGATATGACTGCGAAAGTCGGAGACTTTGGGTTGGCAACATCATTAATGGACAAAACAAGTGAAAATAATCCACATTCTATAAGTTCAAGCCATGTTTTGAAGGGTTCTATTGGGTATATGCCCCCGGGTAAGCATTTCAATATCGTCTCTGGTTTTGGTTGAGTTGGTTCAGAGACTAAAATCCTGGCAGCTCCCAATATCTGTTGAGATAACTGCGTTGTTGTGTGTGCAGAGTATGGAGTGGGATCAAGACCGTCAGCAGCCGGAGACACGTACAGCTTTGGAGTGACATTGCTAGAGGTGTTTACAGGGAAAAGCCCCAACTATGAAAGTTTAACAGGGGAACAGAATTTGGTTGCTTGGGTTAAGGCAAGCTTCCCTGATGAGGTCATGGAATGTCTGCTTGATTCGGATCTTTGTCAAGAACTCGAGAATCACGACAATATCGTCTCCAAACAAAGTGAAATTAGGGGTTACATGGTATCGATATTTGAGGTTGGATTGATGTGCAGTGCTGAGCACCCCGACGGGCGCATTTCTATGAGGGATGCTCTGCATAAACTTAAAGCTGTTAGAAAAGGCTGCTCACAATGTTTAGGCTGTAAAAACTAATGCTCTCTTCGTACTTTTTTATGTCTCGATCATTTGTTTACCTTTTATATTATGGGAGGAATATGTTAGTTGAATATAAACAAATGACCGAGACGGAGGAAGTACTACAAATAGTCATTGTGTCGACAAAATCACAGACGAAAACATGTCTCAGGAAAATGCTGACAGTATTATAGCAGCAAATAGCAATCCACACCGTCTCTACAATCTACTGAAGCAGTATTCTAAGCCTATTTTAGAACGACAATCTGAGTCTAAATTACATCAGCCAATCTACCATTAGCAAATGGGTTCACCGAACATACTAATTCATGGCGGACTCAGATAAATGTCCAAACCATCATCTCACAGTTCCGTTCTGACTTTTGAACTCCCAAAACAAGCATTCCGATATTCCACAAGGCTGACAGTGTCCAGTAAGCTGCATTCTTAAGCCATGTTACACAGACCTCGCATCGTGTTACTAGCCACATCCAACAGCTGCAAATACTCATCCGCTCCATCCACCAGACACTGTAGTCAGTCACCCAAACACTAAATATTACTACTTCCATATGTTCGTTCCATGATTCGCGTCTAAATGAGAAATGCTCGATCAAAAGGTTTACGCAAGATTTTACCTTGTCTGCTTCACCCATCTTTTTGAAAACCCGAGCCTTCTGCTCATCTGACACACCATCAGCTCCCACGATAAGATCAAATAGCTGCAAATTCACTGTGACAAGTTAAATGCATTCTAGTATTAGATATTTAGAGATGAGCGGAATTAAAATGTAGTTGACCTGTGAAATTATCTGAGACACCGGGTAACCTTCAGAGATAACGTTATTAACTTCATTATTAGCCAAGTCAAAGTTACCACTCTTGCAAGCAGCCAACAGACTCTGAACGATCTCCGATGGGATAACCTGTCCATTAAGGAAATCATGCTTTGTGCCAGAAAAAGGATTGACGACGTGACAAAAACAATCTCCAAGAAGAGGGGGATAGAGAAATCGGAGCAAAGTCAAAATACGTGCAAATTAACATCTCAATTGAGACTTAACTAAGACATGGGCATGTGAGGTAGATAGATAGAGAGCGAGAATACAAGCTTTTTTGTAAAACTTACCCCAGAGACACTAATTAAGTCCTTGGAAGATATGGTTGATCCATATAAGCGAGCAGCACCCTGTTCATCGAACAAAAAAATAACTTCAGTCATGAAAGTGATTGCCAATGACAGTAAGCAAAGGATACGGCCCGAATATTTCCCTCATCAATTTTCTAAAAGTAGTGAATTACTCGTAGTAATTATCAATGCAGAAAAAAGGTTGTGATATTATGCTACTTCACTCTGATCTACACTACAGATATGAGAATGTCTTTACGCTCTAGATTATCTTAAATTCTAAAACAGGCAAACTTGAAGTTACCTGCAAGTATGTTATGGCCCGACGAAGATCACCTTGGGAAATGGAGCCTAAGGTTGACAGAGCCTTCACAAATCACAATACAGTTTCGTAAGAAATTGGCCAATGAGACAGGTAATGTTAGGGATGGCAATAGGATCAAAATATCCGATGAACCACCTGTGGATCCAAATTGAGGCCTTCTTCATTACATATGTGCAGAATACGACCTCTCATCACTTCTTCAGGAAGTGGATTGAATCTAAATTTGGCACACCTTGAAGCCAGTGGTTCTATGATCCTGTAAGAAAATCAGTGTAACATTACACAAGTGACACTTATCATCCTTGACTACAACTATATGAGAGACAAAGGAGTTCACATACGCATCTTTAAAGGTATAACACACTACATAGTACATACTACGCAGTATTGAAGAAACATACAATCTCATGTCTGGAATGCATGTAAATGCGAATAAAACCACGAAGTCCGACAATAAAATCAACAAAAAAAAATGTTAAACAAATGACCAACCTGCTGATATAGTTACAAATGAAGAAGAATCTTGTAACCTTAGAATAAGTTTCCATTGTTCGACGCAATGCATTCTGTAACATGAATGCTAGTTATCAGTAATCACATGTAAACTATTTCCACCTTTGTCACATTAAATCGATGAAATTTCATTACCTGAGCATCTTCAGTCATTGAATCTGCCTCATCTAAAATAATGATCTTGAAAGGTGGGCACGGATAGCCTCTGAAAATTGTTTGCTAAGAATAATCAGTATGAAAGAGAAAGAACTATATATAAACAGAAAATATTAAAAAAAATGAGATGGGAAAAAAAATCAGCGCATTCAGTTGAAAAAGAGAGATAGGAACCACTGAATACCCATATCGCTGGCCACCTACAGCTACGGCAGCAAAATTCTTTATTTTTGTACGAACAACATTGATGCCCCGGTCATCACTAGCATTCAGCTCCAGTACCCTAGACTTGTAGAGTTCCGGTCTGTAAAAACCATCATATAACTAAAGTTCAACAAAGAGACGAAGTACACTATTCATATACTCTTTGCTCGCAAAGTTAACACAAAACCGCATACCATTAACACTAAGACCTTCTTTGGATAACAAAATCGATGGGAAAGGAAAGGGATGGGAGGGAAAATGGATCGCTCAAAATCTTTCCCCCTCGATCCTTATTCTCTAACCTACCCATCCCTTCCTTTACCTCCAAATCGCGTATCAAAACAAAACTAAGTGTACTTAACGAAAACATTACTATAAATTTGATGGACAAGCCAAATGTGACCGCAGATTGTCGATATTAGCTCAACATCCACCCCGGAATCACTTCCCACAGCAGACTTGTTTAACATACCAATACCCAATTTCGATAATCAATCAAATAAATAAACGAAACGAAGATGGAAAATACCCATAAAGCTGATGAGCAATAGCAAGGGCAGTAGTAGTTTTCCCAGTACCAGGCGGGCCGTAAAACAGCATATGAGGACACTACCAAAATCCCCAAAATTGACAAGAAATTAGGGTTTGCATAACACGAGTAAAACTATAATCAATCAATAAAATTGAAGTTGAAGAATGTTAAAGAGTACTACATTGGAGGTGTCAAGAGTGTTGTTGAGGACACGAATGACTTCGTCTTGGTGGGCTACGTCCTTCACTTGCTTTGGTCGGCTGCCATTTTTCAATCGTAAATCGTTAGTATTATTCAAATCAATTTGAAGACGACATTGTTGAGAGCTTATCAAAGGAATTTTGGATAATCTTACTATTTTTCGACCCATTGTTGAGAGCTTTGAGGTAGTGACGCCATTGTTGTGAGCGAAGAACCGGCAATGGCGACTCAATTCAACCAATTCGACCGTACAATGACTACTTTGAACTGCAATTCAGAGTTCCTAAGTTTCAATGGCGGATTAGAGAGCGGATGAAGGCGTGGTGTTGATTAGGAGTGTCAATGGTGGGTTTTTGAGAGGGGAGGGTTTAGTGACTGAGAACTAGAGAAGCGGATTCTACAACTAGTGAGCGTCACTGTCACGTGAGACGGTCTCACAATACCGTTATTGGTAATCGAGTTGGTCGTCAGTTTTGGCTATCATCTCCAGTCGCCAATATTTGGCGATCAAGATCGGACTCCTGCTTCCTAAAAAATCACTAATTGGGCCGACCCAGACCTAACAGGGTCGCCAACTCCAATTAGGCGGCTGATGTCGGATGCCAGTAACAATCGCTCGACTTCTGCTTTTTTTTATAGATCGAGTCTCTTAAGTAGTATCAGTCCATTGTCTCACAATAACCGTGCGAACATATTGTAATAAAATTCTTTATTATTCTCCTTCCAAGATAAATAATACGAAGTATAAAAGATAAACAAGTGATTGAGACGAAAAGAGTAATTGTGAGAGCTTATCAATGGAATTTTCGATAATCTTACTATTTTTCGACCCATTGTTGAGAGCTTTGAGGTAGGGACGCCATTGTTGTGAGCGAAGAACCGGCAATGGCGACTCAGTTCGACTAATTCGACCCTGTAGTGACTACTTTGAACTGCAATTCAGAGTTCCGAAGTTTCAATGGCGGATGAAGACGTGGCGTTGATTAGGAGTGTCAAACTGTCAATGGTGGGTTTTTGAGAGGGGAGGGTTTAGTGACTGAGAACTAGAGAAGCCTATTCTACTGGTACTAAAGTCTGTTCTTTTGGATTGAAACTCTTAACTTAACTTAACTTTAATTTAACTGAAATTGACTGAAATATAGAGACAAAATATATCTCCAGAAGCTGAACTGAACTGAAACTTACTGAATATAAGTCCAAAAGAACAGGGTCTAAGTCTCATGTGATACGGTCTCACAATATCATTATTGGTAACTGAGTTGGTCTATAGTTTTGGTTACCATCTTCAGTCGCCTATTTCATTCGCCAATATTTGACGAACAAGATCGGGCTCCTGCTTCCTTAAAAAAACGACCAACCTGCTCGACCCAGACCTAGTGAGGGTCATCAATTCCAATCAGGTGACCGATGTTGGACATCAGTAGTGGTCACCCGCCTTCTGTTTTTTTGTAGGTCGGGGTCTCAAAACTCATAAGTAGTATCACTCCCTCTGAGACAAATAGTATATTCATAAAAGATAAACAAGGGATTGAGACGAAAAGAGTATTTAGTAATGTTGCGAAATGTGGTGCGGACATATATGGTTTTGGTCACCCACTTACCGATCCAATAATAGATTGACCGGACAAAGAAGTTGATAATTGAAGCATGAAATGAGCCCCATGCACAGTACGTGATCGAGAGTTGAGAGTGTTGAGACCAACACGACATGTGCAATGCTACTACCCATTCCGCCATTCGTGCAAGTACGTACCTTCATACACTCACCAATTACCACTAATTGATCAAACATTACTTAGCTTGTACTCGTAGTTGCGGATTTAGTGTTTCGTTCACCTTTCTGAATGTACGTTTACATTTGATCATCATGTAACTTGATCATTCATGTATGCAACCAGACTGGGGATAATCCATTGCTGAGCTATCAACGCATATATCTATCTCTTTGAATTTAGCTGAGTTTCGGCGCATATATTTCTTTGAATTTGGCCGAGTTTAATGTATGTAAAACCCGTATTATGTCTTGCTAGTTCATCGATTGTAGCAACAGAGAAATTTATCTACATACAAACATCTCAAAATTTGTATACTTTAGAATTCTTTGTTGACAAACTTTTGTTATAAGCGTCGTAAATCAAGTATATTTATTTAGACTTGACAAACGGATCAACAAGATTGGATGAGTTCAAGTCTTCTCATTTTCTAGTTTGTAAGAATCATGACCAAGTTCATGTCAAACAAAATCATTTCATACTTGACTCATTTTCTCGTTTATAAGTTTGTTATTATCAACATTTGCAAGGATATGATCAGTTTTTGTGACATACTGAGTGAGTAATAAACATCTGGACCCAGTCAAGTTAAATCAAATGAATCAAGTCATTAAGTGCGAATATTAAGTCGGATATAGATCTAATCATTCGGATCGGGTCACAAGTATTCTTTGAGAATTTGAGTCCCCACAACCACAATTGCTGCAACAAAAAAGCAAACATACTCATACTCATACTCAGAGAGAGATATAACAGGAAGACATGAATGAAGCTTTTTTCCTGTGCTTAAATTATTACAGTATTTCCCTTCCCTCTCTTTTCCTTTTGCCCCTCACTTTGGTTGCTTTCTGAAAAGCAGCAAAAAAGAAAAGAACAGAATAACATCAACCCCAAATGTAACCCCTTCCCCCTTCCACTTCTCAATTCCCATCTTCTTCTTCTTCTTCCTCCTCTTTGTCTTCTTCAAAATAATCTCAGTTACTGCAATCTCATCCTGCATTGTAATACACTTAACTGTAAGTCAATTCCCCAATTCAACCATTTTATTTGATTTTCATGCATTCATTTTTACTGGGTTGTTATTATTTTTTACCTTTCTATTTCAAGTTATCAACTTTACCTTGTTATCAGGGTTTTGTGATATTCTTACTGTTGATGCTCTGCTCTGATGTTCTTGTCTGTGACGGGCATATGCATTACAAATACGGGTACACAAAAAGAAAAACATAATGCCTAGCAAGTAGCAAAAACCTAATCATTATCTATCTATCTATCTATCTGGACACGATACTTGATTCGTTATAAGTTTGTAACAGATGTAAGCGTCACAAGGGAGGCTTACCGAATCATAAAATGCTCTTTTTTGGGGAATTTGTTGAAATATGATCAGCTAAACTGTCAATTTTACTAGTATATGATCTTCTGCAGTAATTTTAACATAAAGTTAGCATCTTTGTGTCAACTCTTATATATACAGAAGAGCTTCAATTCTTATACGAGTAAGTCTCTCCTGGGTCACAAACCGGGTCAAGTATCACCCACAAGAGTACATAATACAAAATTGAATAGTACTTAAATGATTTGTCTTTATTTATGAACATGGATCTTTATTTGATCCGTCACAAGGTTTTGACAAATATGTTCGTCATAAACAAGAATTCGTCTTTTTATCTTTCTCAACCGAAAATAATTCATTTTTTTGGGGGGGTCTTTGATGAAAGTTAACAAAAACTGCCAGTCTTCACTGACATGAATGTTTTGGTCCAAACTAGCATGTGTTTACACTCATCAATCTCTGAAAAAGGTACTCTGTAACTTATTGTAGCTCCCCATGCTTAAATGTTAAAGAATTATTGTGTCTAATGTCATGATGTTTTTTATATATATAAAAAAAAAAAAAAAGTTGCAGGAATAAAACAAGGGTATGAAATTAGAAATATGTTGTTCATGCACTTCATGCTTCAGTGAATTGAGTAGTATGATGATAAATACGTGAGACGATCTTACAATAGGATATGGCTAGGATTCAAGATAACCACAAAATGGCCTTACAAAATACTCTCCCCGTCTCTTTAGATGAGTCATCCTTCATTTTTGCTAAGTATTAAGGTGAGTAGAAATGTGTGGTGAAAAATAAAGGAATAAAGCAAAAGACGACTCTTTTAGAGAGACGACCCAAAAAGGAAAGACGGACTTTTTGGAGTCACTGTAGTAGTGGTGGTGGTGGTGGTCGTGGTGTATATCATGTCTTGCATTGTTGGCTGAAAAAATGTTGGTTGGCTAATGGTGTCTATTATCTTTTCTTTATGTAATGCAGAACTAACCTGGACCCGAAATGACAAGGGTAAGTCCTGAGCTAGAGTATGAGGTGCACAACGATGCAGCTTTGTCAGTGTCGTCTGATGTTAGTTTTCCTTCTGACGGGTTTCCAAAGTATAAGATAGGACCCAACAATGAGATTGTAGAAGAGCCTAAGCCTAACAACCCTGATTCTCCACCCCTTAAGGTGGTTGTTGCTCAAGAAACGGATCAGTTAGCCGAGCAATTCAAGCGTCTTTCTGTTAGAGATCTTGCTACCAAATTCGACAAGAATTTGTCTAATGCATCTAAGCTGGCAGACGAGGTTGGTTACATTAAATTAAACTTCCTTGAGTTGGGTTGGTCTCGATCATATGTTAAGGGCATTTCATGTTTAGACCAGTTTTCGTTCTTGATTTTAGGCAAAAATTAGAGAGACTCCATCTCTGGAGGGACATGTTCTCTTGAAAAAGCTCCGAGATGCATTGGAATATATGAAAGGGTGCATGGATGGAAGAAACAAGGAAGATGTGGAGAAAGCTATATCCATGGTCTGTCTTCTATTTCTAATTTCGTTGTCTTGTCGCAGGTCTTTCCTTTGATAATTTAGACTAAGCCCTATTATTTTCTGCTGAACGGAGGTGAACTGAATTGCTGCAGGTGGAGGCCTTGGCAGTTAAATTAACACGAAAGGAAGGGGAGCTAATTCAGGAGAAGTTTGAAGTCAAGAAGCTCGCGAACTTTCTTAAACAGGTGATGCATTTCATATTTATCCGTAGTTTGATGCGACTGGCAACAAATAATGGCTAGAAGACCAGGAGCATGTGTAGCGACGCTGATGCGTGGTCATCTTGTTATAAACTTACAGGCTTCCGAAGATGCTAAAAGACTAGTGAACCAGGAAAGATCCTTTGCTTGTGCCGAAATTGAGAGTGCTAGAGCAGTAGTCCAAAGATTTGGCGAGGCTCTTGAAGAAGAAGAAAAGCTAGCTCAAACATCGGGAAAACAGGTTTGTACTAGCTGGTTTCATGGGTAGATAACCGATATTTGTATCTTCAGATTTTATTTCAACAATCGTATTAGTCAGTCTGTACACGAGATAACGGGTTTGGGGCTTAATATCATCAGGATGTGGACAAGCTAGTTGAGGAGGTTCAAGAAGCTAGACAGATCAAAATGATGCATCAACCTGTCAAGGTATATGCAAAATCCTTACATTTTAGTAACAAGTAAATTTATGTTTTGATTCAAAGACGACATCTATTAAAAGGATATAAATATAATACTTCGACTTCAACCATCACAAGGTCGTGTGCTTGAATCGTGGCAGCCTCCGGAAAGTCGAATGGGCATTTGAGTGAGGGGGCGTAATAAGATATAAATATATTAGTTAGGCCTCAATCATTACCTTAAAGTTTTTATGACTTATATTCCGGCATGGCGGCATGTAACCATAGGTGATGGACATGGAACATGAACTTCGAGCTCTTAGACTGCAACTTCGAGAGAAATCCATATTTTCAGCCAAGCTTCAGAAAGAGGTTTTTTTTCCGCAGTCTTCCCTCTATCACCTTCGTTATATTGTACTTGCACTAAGGAATAGATCAAGGAGTCATGTCATTTTAAAAAATGGAAATACTGAATCTTACCTAGGCAATAATCTACTTTTCAGCTGGCAACGAGCAAGCGAGCAGAGGAAAGCCGGTTATGTGTGTACCAGTTAGAAGGTGCTCAAACCTTAGGTTCATGCCTGAAGATCCGACCTCGTTCTAACAGTGCCCCTGATCTTTCAAAATGTGCAATTCAATGGTATCGTCTGTCATGTGAAGGCGAGCATACAGAAATTATATCAGGTAATGCTTAACCTTTACACTCTATGCTGAATACTTTCAGAATCAATTAGAAAACATTAGTTTAAAAATTTAGTTTTCTAATGTTTTTGTAGGTGCCAACAAACCCATTTATGCACCCGAGCCCTTGGACGTGGGCAAAGTTTTGAGAGCCGATGTCATTTCTAATGACCAGTCGATTACAGTGACAAGTGTTACACCTATTGAGCCTTGTGGGTTCTTTCTTTCTTTCTCTCGAGTTTTTCCACCACCTTCAATGATCGATCTTCATACATGTAACTAAAACCGATTTACCTTATGTAACAGGTCCTGGATTGACAGGCCACGTTCAGTCACTTCTACGCAAGTCCAATACTGAATTCCATGTATGTTACATTATGGTTTCGCTTAAGAGGATTCGGAAAGTAGTCATTTTTTTTGCGTATCATTTGAAGCTATTTTCATATGTATAATCATGCAGGTAGTGATCTCGCAAATGAACGCACATGATTATCCATCACATTCTGTTCATGTGCTTCATGTCGGAAAATCAAGAATGAAGTTGTGCAGAGGATGGATGACAAAGACTCGAGAGTCCTATTCTACTACCATGCAGGTTTGCATTACAGTATTCGCTGTATTAACGAGTACTTGAACAACACCCACGTTAGGATTCTACATTTCATCATATGCATTTGCTTCTAATGTCGTGTTAATCCAGGTATGTGGCGAAAGAGGAGGTGGAGACGCTGCTTCAAAATCACTGTTTTGGCAAGTTCGGAAAGCTCTTTCCTATGTTTTAACCTTCGAGTGTGAACGAGACAGGAATGCAGCCATTACGATTGCAAGAAAACATGCCCTTGACTGCCATGTAAGTAGTAATTAATAATTCCTATACATCCAAAACAATTTGTCAATCTCCTTCGCGTATGTATAAGCTGATCGCTTTAAGATGTTCTGTTCCTTTCCCTCACAGATGGTACTTGCTGGACCAGACGACCGAGCCTGAGCCTGTGCCTAACTGTCAAAAATGGAAGGAAGGCGCTATGCGTCGACTGCCAACTTAACCCTTTTTTTTTACCTGATTGTTTGTTTTTTGGTGTGGTTTTCTTGGTGTGAGCATTCATGAGTGTGATTTTAGGATGGTATATATAGAAGAGAATGGCCTGTAATTGGTTATGCCAATCTGGTTGCAATCCTTCCTTTAGGCATCGGTTTTTATTTGCCTATTTACTGGTTTGTAACGATTCTTATTTCGATTTAGATGATCAAGGTTCCGATTTCTTTACAATGTGTTATGTGTACCCTCGCATCGTGTTTATTATCAATCTCTGAACCCACATCGTTCTTATGAACACCTTCTTTAACTTGGTCGTCTATTCTTGCGACAACAACTTTGGATCGTAATCTCATTCTTTGCTATCAGTGTTTATCCGTTGTATCTCTCTAGAGAGATCACTTCTTCGTTTTCTAGGGGTCACTATCGGTACTATGTATAAGAATGTTCACCCTATCTCTTAACTCATCCAGACGCTTCACCTTCGATCCCACCATTTGATAAAACCAGGAATGGTATTCGTACGTCAATTCAATTGAAAGTCAGACAAGGTAGATGAACTTGAACCATGCTTCCTATACACATGATTAATTTTCAATATCTCAGTGCCGTAGAGGTATCCTTGTTCAAGTCGCGATCCAACAGACTAGGAACATATTGACAAAAACCAAATTGTTTGTTAAACCGATGATGACTATAGGGTTCAACATCTCGGACAAATATCATTCCCATCATGGATCAGCTTCCGAGCCTCAGCAACATCATTTCCTTTTGACTCCGAGGAAATACATGGGTAGCGCCTTTCATGTTGAAAACTATAATCCTCATCGGTTTAGCAGACAATTCGACTTTTGTTAAGATGTTCCTAGTCTGCTGGACCAGGGCTCCAACAAGGATGCCTCTCCACGCATTGAGACAACTAATCATGTTTACATAATCATGGTTCAAGTTCATCTATCTATCCGGCCTTCAATTGGCGTACGAATGTCACCCTTATCTATGGTGGGAGGTGAAGCGTCCGAATGAGTTAAGGGACGGCGTGAACATTCTTATACATAATACCGACAATGACTCTTAGAAAACAGAGAACATATATACCTCCTCAGAAAAGATACCACATATCAACCCCGAGAGCAAAGAATGAGATTACAATACAAAGTCGTTGTCGCAAGAAAACGAAGGAGATGCAAACACAGAACACAGAGATGTTACTCCCTCCGTCATCATGTTTCTTCCCGCTTTTTAAGAGGAAGTAGTACCCTGCTTGATGTAATTGTGATGAAAGGTTTGTTGAATAAAGTGTTCGTATTGTTGAAGGTTGTGAATTGTGTTATAATAAACCCGTATTTATAGTATCCTAACGATATCAAATCTAATCAAACTAGGAAAGGATATTGATAATATAATTTCCTAATTTTATCATTATCGATTGTGTTTCCTAAACCTAGATACCGTAATAATATAGGAGTAATACTACGTAGTATTTTTTATCGTGATACCGTAATTATGAAGGTTGTGTTTCTCTTGTCTCTACGGATGGTGTACGAGATACTAATAATGAAAGAAGGAAAGCTATAATAATGATTAATGATTCCTCCTCCTCACTACAGTAATGCGACTGAGTCACTGAATATACGATTCATTTAAAAAAAAAAAAAAAAAAAAGAGGATACTCTACGTGGTATCCCTGTGTTTTTCATTTTCTATGGCGTGTATAGGTTTAAAAAATGACAATATTTTCCCTGAGCTCACTATCTTTACAAGATCTTCGATTCGAGATTTTGTTTTTTTGAAATTCCGACACTTGTACTACGAGTTATGCTCGGTCAAACTCTTTTAACTGAATAAAATTTGACCGACCATAACTCTTTGTCCCAAGTTCCAAAAGTAATAATTTTTGCCCAAACCGACCGTTCATTCGTTTGTAAGAAATCTTCGGTTTGAAATTAAAATCGTCTCTTTTGAAATTCATAGTTACTACAAGTTATCGGAAGTCAAAAGGTATTTTAACCAAAAAGACGGATACTACGTAGAAAATGAAAAAATACAGACGTATCGGTGATTAGACCATATATATATATATATATATATATATATATATATATATGTTCTAATCCAATATTCTTGTAACCCAATTTTGAACAATCCTCAGCCCAACAGTCCAAAAACGAAAGCATCCAACGGCTTCAAGTTCAAATATATGACCGTTGGAAAGATACCGCCTTTCATATCAAGTTACACAAATAGGGCAAAACCTCCATTAAAATACCTTCCTCCCTTCACCTTCACTATTCATCTCTCCCTCATACTGCTCTCTCATCTCATCATCTTCATCATCGCAATCAACGATAATAATCATCTGATCAACAAAAAAGTAATTAGATTAGATTAGATTAGATCGACTTCATTTGAGAGAAATTTAGTTTCTTTTCATACTTACTTGTTCATCAATGGCGTCAACAACAGGTTTTCCCTCTTCTCTTTCATCATTTCTTCCATTTACTGCAATTTTTTTTTTCTTTTCTGTTTGTGGGTTGTTTTGATTTCTCTGTTTTCTTGGTTTCGATTTTCTTTCTAATCAATTTCATGGGTTTTCCACAATTTTGTATTTTTGTTCGTCGTATTCTTGATCGAATTCTGGGATCGTCGTTGTTGTTTTCTTGCGCACAATTTTATGATCTGTCAAGTAATCGAATTTTTATTGGAAAAATCAATTGGGTTTTCACAAACCCGTATATGAATCTCATGATCCGATTCGTTGTTTGACACGGTCTAACGGTAATTGTATTGTGAAACCGTCTTCTGTATAAAAAAATGGTATCTTTGTGTAGTCATTACAAGAAGATAGTATTACAGCATTGAAATCTGCATTTCTGCAATGGTGTCTACTGTGTGGTTGAACTCAGTTGCTTACTGTATCTGCATTATATCAGGAGACGCTATGGCCGATAATCGCGGTGTTAAACAAAAGAATGTAGCAGTACAAGGGAGAAACAGGAAGGCCTTGAACGACATCGGAAATCTTGTAACAATTCAGGATGTCCAAGGCAAGGTGCATCGACCGATTACCAGGTTCATCATCATCTTCTTCTTCTTCTTCGATTCCCTGTATATATGTCTCCGTGCATTGCTGCAATTATCACAGTTTTTCTCAAATGAATTCGTCATTCGTCTTGCAGGAGTTTCGGTGCCAAATTACTTGCTAATAATAATAATAATAATAATAATGCTCAGGCTGCTGATAATAACAAGAACAAGGTTCGTCTAATCGTCTTGTATGAAACGGTCTCATATTCTTATCGATTCTTCAGTTAATTTTGAGGCTAATAAGTGTTTGTGTATGCAGTTGCAGGCACCAGCGCCAGCGCCTGCACGTGGTGTTAAAGTGGCTAAAAAGCCGGGACTCGTCCCAAAACCAGCAAAGAAAGTGGTGATCGCAAAGCCGGTGGAGCCTGAAGTTATTGTGATCAGCCCTGATACAATACAAGAGGCGAAAAACGAGAAATCCGGTGCAAAATTGAATAATAAGAAGAAACAGCATTCAACTATGACTGCTGTACTCACTGCTAGGAGCAAGGTATAGATAAATGGTCATAAATCGCGTGTTTCTGTATCGTTTTTGCCTGGAAAAACATATTCTGATTATCCTGGTTTGTACTGTAGGCTGCTTGTGGTGTCTCAAACAAACCGAAAACAGTTGACATTGATGCTTCTGATGCTGACAATGAGTTGGCTGTTGTCGAATACATCGAAGATCTATACCATTTCTACAAGCTAGCTGAGGTATAATCATCCAAAATTGCATTACAACTCACTGTTTTTGTACTTTTGTGTGATTTCAAGTCACTGTAAGTGAACTGAACATATGTTGTTGGTTTCAGAACGAATGTCGGCCACGTGACTACATAACATCTCAACCAGAGATCAATGAGATGATGAGGGCTATACTGGTGGACTGGCTGATAGAGGTGCATGACAGATTCGATCTAGTCCCCGAAACCCTTTATCTTACAATCAATTTGGTAGACCGATTTCTGTCACTGAAAGCAATGCCGAAGAGGGAACTGCAGCTTTTGGGCATTGGTTGTATGCTGATTGCCTGCAAATATGAGGAAATCTGGGCTCCTGAGGTTAAGGATTTTGTGGCGATATCAGATGGAGCTTACAGTAATGAACAAATCTTAAAGATGGAGAAAACCATACTCGGCAAGCTTGAATGGTACCTTACTGTTCCAACCCCCTACGTTTTCCTGAATCGCTACATCAAGGCCTCAATTCCTGATGCCGAAGTAAGTATATATCACATTTCCTACATCCTGTCATTAGTTTCTGTATGTAAAAAAGCTGTTTTTTTTTTTTAACATTTTTTCTAATTACTTGAAGAGTGAAAACATGGTGTACTTTCTGGCGGAGCTGGCGCTGATGCACTACGGATCCATATCGTTCTGCTCATCAATGATCGCGGCATCAGCAGTGTACGTTGCACGACTGACTCTGCGCAAGAGTCCAGCTTGGTCGGAGACTCTGAAGCGTTACACGGGCTACCCAGAGTCGGAACTGAGGGAATGTGGGAAGATGCTGGTGAAACTGCAGTCAGCAGCTGCAGGTAACAGGTTGCAGAAAGTATATAAGAAATACTCAAAGGCTGAGAAATATGCAGTTGCTATGTGTGAACCTGTTGCTGCTGCAACATCATCTTCTTCAGAGAACATGTTGAACTTTTCTCAGTGTTGAACTCTTTAGTAATTCAGCAATCAATTGAAGTTGAATTTGTTGATTGTGTTTAGGATATCATATGTGGTGATGAAATGGAACAAGTTGTATGTTGTTCTTTTTAGTTGTGAGTTTTTTGCAACTCATCAGTAGATATAGTATTGTACTTGAACTCTTGAAGTATGAGCAAAATCTGAAATGAGTTGCATGATTTACACAAATAAGCCATATCCACACATTAATCCGTACTACTCGACCTGACAAACGGGTCATTCAGTTCAGTTTCATATCGAGTTAAATCGGTTCAGTTATTATCAGGTTGGTTTTATTTTTGGTTTCAGTTTGATTTCGATCAGATTTATTTCGGTTAGTCACTTTTATCGATTTGTTTTATTTGCAGCTGGGTACGGTTCAATTCGGGTCAATGTTTAGGTCAGGTGAGTTTCAAGTCCACTAAGTTAAAGATTAAAAAACATGAGTTAATTTGTACGGAGTATGTTTAAAAAATGTTGAATTAAAAGTGTTTTTATAGAAAAATAAGCAGTCGTATTTATGAATCGGGTCAATCAGTTCAGTTATTGTCAGTTCAGATATATTCAGGGTCGGGTATCATTTAGTTTGATTCGGATTGAATGTGTTCGATCAGATATCGATTCAATTGTTTTCAATCAATTTTTAGGATTCGGTTTTACTTTGCAAGGTCTAATCATGTTGTGTCGGACTTGGGCGGTTGGGCTGACTGAGGGTTTAACTAGTTGAGACTTGAGATGAGAGCACCAAAACCCTTCATCCTCATCCTCCATTAGCAGACAAAAATGCCATCAAAATCAAAGAAGCAATCCAAAACACCATCTCAATCACCATCTCCATCTCCATCTCCATCTCCTTCAGCTTCATCTTCCTCTAAGCTTCAATTTACTCCCACACCAGATGATGATGATGATGGGTTTCTTCAAGATACCCTTGAACATGCTTCCTCAAAGTTTCCATCTTTCCTCTCTAAATCATCCTCCATTGTTGCACTTCTTTCTGATTCATCTTCCTCTTCCCATCAAAAGGGTTCCACTATCTGGCTTTCTCATGCTTCCATGACCTCCCTTTCCATCTCTCCTGCCTCCCTTGTCTCCGTATGTAATTCACTCATTCTTGTCTCCGTCTCGTTCATTTGTTTGCCTTTTATATTCATTGTCACGAGTATTTTAATGAACGAGACGGAGGGAGTAGAAAGTTTCATTCTTTAGCTTAATTGCTGTTCAATCTACAAATTGCATTTCTGGGGTGTTTTTATGGTTGATATTCATTGTGAGAAGTATTTTAATCAAAGACAAACAAATGAACGGAAACGAGGGAGTACAAAGTTTCATTCTTTGGCTTAATTGCTCTTCAATTTACAAATTACATTTCTGGGGTGTATTTTTGGTTGGTATTAATATTTTAATCAAAGGCAAACAAATGAACGGGATGGAGTGAGTACAAAGTTTCATTCTTTAGCTTAATTGCTGTTCAATTTACAAATTGCATTTCTGGGGTGTTTTTATGTTGGTATTCATTGCGAAGAATATTTTAATCAAAGGCGAACAAATGAACGGAAACGAGGGAGTAGAAAGTTTCATTCTTTAGCTTAATTGCTGTTCAATTTATAATTGCATTTCTGGGGTGTTTTTATGGTTGGTATTCATTAAGAGAACTATTTTAATTAATGTCAAACAAATGAACGGGACGGGGGGAGTACAAAGTTTCATTCTTTAGCGTAATTGCTGTTCAATTTACGAATTGCATTTCTGGGGTGGTTTTTTTATTGGTTTTGTACGATGCAACAGGTATCTCTTCCTCCATTAGAGCAAGGTGTGAGGAATGGTTTGTTTCTAAGCCCGTTGGCAGCCGAATGTAGTCAACAGCTTGGAATTGATTGGGATGAAAATTTGGATGATAAAGCTGGCAACTTTTTTGTTCTTGCTACTGCTTTTCCTTCGAATAAGGTTAGCTTCCAATTATATTTAGGGATTTTGGGTTTGGGTAGCGAAAAACGATAACTTTGACTCATTTTTTGAGGTTTGGGGTAGCGAGTTCTATTACGTGCACTCCTTGTTACTATGATGTAGCTTCCTGCTTCCTATTCCCTTCGTAGGACTTAGGGCTTGCTTGGTATGAGAGTTATTATTAGGAGAGTAATGAAGTAAATGTTAGGGACGGGGGATATGCATTATGTTAGTTCTTCGCAGACAAAACTATAGATATCAGGGTGTTATTGGTGAACTGGCCAAATCGTGCTTTCTCGGTCTATATGTTGTTATATGGTGCTTTCTCGGAAAAAAAGATCTTGCTAGTAACTATATGTATTTACTTATTTCTACAGCTTATAAAAAATCAAGTCAGAATATCTTCAAACTTGTCATACTCGCTAGGTTGTCCTTCTACCGGAAGAACTCTTTTTGTGCACTGTATGCGAGGTGGACCATTAGATAGCTTTGTTCATTTCAACGGGGATCATTCTTTAGTTTGCGAGGAGCTATATATAAGATTGATACCTTGTAGAAGTTTGTCAATGGATATGGAGGCGTCTACCCCATTGAAAAAATCGACAAACAAATCCATGAATGGTTATGAAAATGGGGAAGTTTCTTCTCCTAGAACACCATCACTACTTCACTCTAGGCCGTGTTCTCCGAGTCCTAGCAAGTCAAGTATGTTCTCACTAGAAGGTTCTGTATCTCGTTTGAGGGAGAGTAAGAGAAATTATTTTGATGCAGTTGAAATACAAGATGTATTGGGTGATAAAAATGCAAAGAAACTTCTGGAACATACTGCAGCTTCCTGGTTACGTTCACGCAGTTTACTTTGCGGAAATCTTGTGACTATTCCTGTGCTCTCAAGGCTATGCCTCTTTGAAGTGGTGGGTATGAAAAGCTCATCAGCTAATGTATCTAATGACGCCCCTGTCAATACTTCTCGTTTAATTCAGCATAGCAGTGATGCATATATAATAAATAGTGCAACACGGATTAATATTTGCTTAGAGTCAGATTTGCCGTTTGAAACTCCTGAAGAAAGTGTATCAAAACCTGGTCAAATGGGCGTTAATATGAAAGATGAAGTTGTGCAATTGGGTGGACTACGTAAGGAATATAGGCTCCTCAGAGATATTATTTCCTCATCTATGAAGAATGACTTGTCAAGGTTAGTTTTACGTTGTAAATCTGGAAAAGCTTCTAGAAATACTCAACATATGATTGACTACTGATATCTCATAATGTGTGTCCATGTATTTTAAAATGAGGCGTCTTCTTCCATCGTCTTTTTTTCCTGTCTTGGTCAGTTGGCGATTTTTGTCAAATTAACATGAAACTGAATCCTCAATACTCACTTCACATTTTTTGTAGATTATGATTCCTTGGTTTGCTCGCTTTGAAATAATTGCCATTGTGTCTTGATGAGCATTTAACTATTTTAGTTTAGGTTTACGAACTACAAAGGGAGTCTTGCTTTACGGCCCACCTGGGACAGGAAAGACGTCTTTGGCTCAGCTATGTGCTCGTGATGCTGGAGTTAGCCTCTTTACAGTGAATGGACCTGAAGTCGTCAGTCAATACTACGGAGAGAGTGAACAAGCCCTTCATGATGTCTTTAAGTCAGCAAGTGAAGCTGCACCTGCTGTGGTTAGATCTTTTTCCTTAAAATATCCTCTCTTTTTTTACATAAGTAGATGCGAAAAAAATGGATTTTTTTTTGAAGAAACTTAAGTTACATGAGGTTTTCATGTTAATGCATCCCGTCACCATATATGTACTCCTATCACTGGTATATTCTCCCACTTTCCATCACCATCACCATCCCATTCTTGTATTTGAGAATGCTAACTAAGGAATTATTTGCTCAGATATTCATCGATGAGTTAGATGCCATTGCGCCAGCTAGGAAGGAAGGTGGTGATGAGCTGTCTCAAAGGATGGTTGCGACTCTACTAAATTCAATGGATGGAATAAGCAGAACGGAGGGTCTCCTTATAATTGCCGCTACCAACCGAGTAGAGTGTATTGAGCCTGCTCTTAGACGGCCGGGGAGATTAGATAGAGAAATTGAAATAGGTACAGTTAATCCAGAAGGCATCATGCCTTCTTATGCGTGCATTCCTTGACATAAATTTCATTATACGTATAAGATAGTCTGTCCAAACCATGGACAACAGATGCCTTTGGATCGGTTCTTCGTGTAAGCACCTGTAAGTAAAATATTGAGTCTCACACTCATTTGCCGTGATACAAAGCATGCCTGAATAGTGAACGTAAGCCATATACCAAAATGAAATACGGGGGACAAAAGTGTATTAAAGTGGATAATTAGATGAAATACTGTTGCTATACTCGGTAACAAAAATTGACTGCATGATATCTTGATTTTACTTATACCAGAAGAGTTACATTTTTTCAGGTGTACCAACCGCTGATCAACGGCTTGATATAATGACAACTCTTCTTGGTAGAATGGAACATTCTCTTTCATTACCCCAAGTCAAGGAGATTGCTGGTGTGTCACATGGTTATGTTGGAGCCGATCTAGCTGCACTTTCAAATGAGGCTGCTATGGTTTGTTTAAGGCGTTGTATAATGTCTGGCAAAAACACATGTGTTGGATTTGCTTCTGATTCATTGCCGGATAGTTCCTCTGACCTGAGTCAGGACATGGCTTCTGACGACGATCTAGGTTCTGAGTCATCAGCTAATATGGAGTCGTCAGTCACAAGTGATTCAGCTGTAGTTCCTGTCTCTGGGGAAACCACCCTTTCACATAAAAGCCACGAAGGTGTAGAAAACGATGAGCATTCTTCAGTAACACAAGTGCATCAACTGAAGATCACCTTTGAGGATTTTGAGAGGGCAAGAATGAAAATACGTCCGAGTGCAATGCGGGAGGTATACTACACACTTTCCACGTCATCTTTATGCTTTTCGTAGGATTATCGTTTTCATGTTACGAAGCCAAATGTTGAATATTGATTCATTTGCATATTCTTTAACCTTCTCTTGTGCAGGTTGTTCTCGAGGTTCCTAAGGTTAAGTGGAAAGACATTGGTGGCCATGAGGAGGTAAAGGCACAGTTGATGGAAGCAGTTGAGTGGCCCCAAAAGCACCAAGATGCATTTAACCGTATAGGAACACGGCCACCGACAGGGGTACTGATGTTTGGTCCTCCAGGATGCAGCAAAACTCTAATGGCTCGTGCTGTCGCTTCTGAAGCAGGACTTAACTTTCTTGCCGTTAAGGGTCCGGAACTATTCAGCAAGTGGGTCGGTGAATCTGAGAAGGCTGTTAGGTCTCTATTTGCTAAAGCAAGAGCCAATGCTCCTTCTATAATATTTTTTGATGAAATAGACAGTCTTGCTGTCATCCGTGGAAGGGAAAGTGATGGAGTTTCGGTTTCAGATCGGGTCATGAGTCAACTTCTGGTAGAACTTGATGGTAAGCCCTTTACGGTTACATGTTGATGTCATGAGTCAACTGTTTGTTGAACTGGCTGTATGACCTTCGTAATCTTTTTACCTCGTCTAGGTTTGCAAGAAAGAGTTAATGTCACTGTGATTGCTGCTACAAATCGTCCGGACAAAATCGATCCTGCTCTTCTTCGACCAGGTAATCCATGATGGGTTCATGCATTTGATGCTATTTTTCACTTCCCAAACTACGATATCTTTTCCTGATAAAAACATTGTTATTTCATAGGACGGTTCGATAGACTGCTGTATGTGGGACCCCCTAATGAAAAAGACAGAATCGACGTCTTCAGCATCCATCTGAGTAAAATGCCATGCAGTTCTGATGTTGACTTGGGAGAGCTAGCTCGTCTCACTAAAGGCTGCACAGGTGCCGATATATCATTGGTTTGTAGGGAAGCAGCCATCTCGGCAATTGAAGTATGTCACTATTAAATTTTACATTTTTACGGCTTTAGTTGTATCTTCTGCAAAGTGCTATAATAGTGTTATCCTACAGGAGAGTCTTGATGCCTCGATAATACAAATGGAACACTTGGAGCGGGCAATTGTACAAGTGCGCCCCTCAGAGATTCAGCCTTACCAGCAATTGTCAGAAAAGTTCCAACGACTAGTATATTCCAAGGATCAATCAGAGGCCATTGAATGTCACCAGCATCTTAGCGAAACAAAAGCTGCATCATCCTGGTATTTTTCTTTCCTTGCCTAATTTTGCTTATCTTGTCGTCATTGCTGCATCATCTTTATTGTTTTACCAATATATAGGACGGTTGTATTTATAGGACTGACGCTGCCCAACAGTCGAGCTAATGAACACATCGAGTTTATAACATGCATTTTCATTTTCGGTAATTCCAAAAAAAAAAAATATCGATGACTTACATAATTACATATATACATATGTTTGTTATCAGACAAATATGGTGTCAAAACTAAATTTGCTTATTAACTAAATTCAAGCGTTTTCCATGTTTATATGTGGGGCTACGGTTAGGACCGCATTGTTTTTTTGGGCTTGTGTGAGTAATACTAATGAAGTAAAGAACACTCAGTGTGCTTGGATAAGAGCCCTTTGTTTGTAGTGGAATAAATCAGGGTGGCTTTTTAGTAGATAACCTCTTTTTATAGTAATCAAGGGGCCTTCGAAATGAACCCCTTTTAGCAGCAATGGTGCTAATTATAATGATGGTTGATACATTTGACGTCACCTAATCTACTTGTTAATGCATATTGTACGTTCATTCGTTTGTTCTAAACTGCTAGCTGAATCAGAAACTAATCACCCCATTTCTTTGAACTTTTGAAGTCCATTTGAGACCCGTTGTTCCTTGCATACCTTATTAAAAACGTTGTCAGGGTCATTAGGCGCAGAAGTTTTCTTAAAGGTTTTTTTTTCCTAAAAGAAAAGAACATTTGTGAACCATTGTTCATCGTATATCTTATTAAAAAAATTATCGGGGTCATTAAAATGCAGAGGTTTTACCGTGGAATTTTTTTCTTTAAAGACTTTCTCTTCATTTGTAATCTAATCTTCTACAGAATGCGAAAGTTTTCCTAAGGGTTTTGATGATGTTACTATGTACGTGGTGAGCGTTGAAAGGTATTTTCGCTTGACGAGTGATTTCCATATGTGGATTCTTTATTTCCGTGCTTGAGAAAAACAGTTTCGAGCCATCATTTGAAAAAAATCTGAGTTCATGAACATTCTATAAAGATGGTCAATTTCATTGTAGTTGGACGACTTATCAATCGATTAGTTATCTTGTCTGGTTAGCAAGTTTGAGTGGCTATTATCATGCATACTTTACTACATCTATATGTGTTCAAACCACGAACCGACATGCTTTAAAATCAACATTTAAGGTGGTACAGCATATTAGATTCCTCCTGGCAAATGGAAGTGACGGGCGATGCTCCTCTGCCCCAATTCTATGTACCCAATATCATCCACGGAGTATTTAATTTGTTTAATCGACAAGACAAATAGTTGGTCTTTGATTAAGAAATTCAACGGACGCTTCTTCTAGTGTCTAAAGGGGCACGTATGTATGTAATGTTATGATAATGAGTTTCGTAAAGTTAAGGGTTTATAGCATCTTTAGATTTATCAAAAGTTTGTGGCCGTTTTTTGACATCTTGCGTAACCACAATTTTTTTTTTTAGGAGTTATTTGTCCTATCTCGACTCCCTTTTTTAGGTAGATATTATATTTCGTAGCATACTTGTATTAAACAAATCGTACTTCACTCATGCTTTCCCCACTTCCCCATCCCCATCGCCATCTCCATCCCCCCCGCTTTGATATAGTAATACATTAGTCTTCCTTTACCCAATTGGTCATTATTCCAAATGCTAAAGTTTTGCCCCCCGTCAACATCACATTATATGGCATCTAATCTAACCTTGTTTACGATTTTTTTTCCTCCCTTGAAACAGGAACCCGTTGAACTGGTTCACTCGCCTCTTTTCTCAAACCCCCTCATCAAATGGGTAAGAAGTAAAGAACCCTTTTGGTTTCACGTCAAGATTGGATCTCGAATGAGGACCATGTATATGTTTTGAGATGAAGACGGACACTCAAACCAAGATTTGACATGATTAGATGGGATAATAATAGCAGGTACACGACAAGATTCTTGTTTGTGACGAACATATTTCATGTGGGTACTATCTGACCCGTTATAACTTTGTGACGGATATCTGTGGACCAGCAGAAATAGACACGAGGGAAAAGAGAGGAGGTAAGGTTGTAATTGGGTAGAAAAATAAACCCAAGGGAAAGTCGACAACTCAGAAAAGGAATCAGTTGAGAAAAAAAAATGTGTTGTATTATTTGTTGTGGAGCCCTTGATTTTTGGTCAGATTTGTTGCTCTCAAATTTGGCATAAACATTTGGGTGCTGATTGATCTTCATATGTACTAGAAATTTTGTTTTCTTTTGTTTTGTTTTTGTATTTGATGTGTTTCTTTTTGACAACCCCATCTCCTTGTCGGCCCCCGTCTTGCCTATTTTTTCGGCTTTCCTCCTCGTTTCCTTCCTCGTCTTTTGAATCTTCACTTCTTGCACCATCTGACCTGACCCAACTCGACTCCACTCGAGTGGCTACACGATCTAACTGGACTCGACATGGTTGATCTGTTTGCGAGGACGGGTCATTGATCAATGTATGGAAGTTGTAAAGTTTTGTACACAAAGTATGATGATGATGATGAGGTGTGATGAAAGATGTGACGACTGACTAGGAGATCACTTCAGAAACAATGGTATGACAGGATGTTGGACTTGCCAACCTTTTTTGTTTATTCCTTTGAGAATTATTATTAAAATAAATGCAAGATATGAAGAGAATATCCTTTCATTTGAGAGGGTGATATGGACACTAGATCAACTACATTCAATGAAATGGGATGGTTCCTTTACAAGTTAGAACACTTGGACTGTTCTTGCTTAGGACAGATTATTCATTTTAAATTTTAAAACGGTTAAATATTAAAACATAATTACTAAAAAGGACAATATTTAAAGTTCTTGCCTTGTGATTTGATATGTATTTGACCCGTTTTATGTTTAAGATGAATAGTGTAATCATAAACCAGAAAAGGTAAATGCATGTTGTTTCCGCTACCTCTGGTGTGCTATGAGTAAACCCTTGGGTGTACGCATAGCTTACAAATCACGCACACAAGGTAAACCGTTCATGGACGACAGACTCGAAATCTAAAAGGTATAGTCTCAAGCTGACGGTCACATGGGAATTATTAATCACTTTCTAGGAATTATGATTTATTGTCTTAACTACTCATGTAGGACGTGATTTCTGACGATAAATCCGTCACAAGAGGGACTGATATGATCTCGACACGAGTGGAAGGATGTAGATTGAGGTTCTTACAAACCTAAGGACATGATAGTTTGGTTGATTAGGAGAAATAATAATGTGTAAATGATGATGTCAAATCATCCCAATGGCCATATCATATGGGAGTTCAAAGCAAAAGACAAAACCATTTTATTTACTCTACTACTATGAGTTTCCTACTTTCATCATTGCGTCTTCTTTCATTATTGCATGTTTTTCATAATTTTTGGAGAAAATGTTGATAAAGTTTACGTTTTGCCATGCATACATCTTTCTCTTTCTCTTTGTGAAATAAATTTATTCTTACCGTCTTTAACTTTCTGTTTTCTTTTTAATAATCCTCACGTAATGTGAAAAGTAAATTTAAAAGTTGGGAAAAAAAATACATACCGAGTATTAAACAACGAAGAAAATAATAAGCTTAGGCGCTTAGCTGCTCAAAAAAATACAGAGATTATATCCCTGTGATAAAAAATATACGATTATTTTTGAATACGGAGTAACTCATATTCTAAAATATTCTTTCCGTCTCGATTATTTGTTGTTGGTTTTTAGTTAAAATATTTCTCACAAATAATATAAAAGGACATCAAATGACTGAGACGGAGGAAGTACGTCGAAAATGCATTGTCGCTCCACCGTTTCATGACACCAACAACAAAATAGCACATATATTTGACTATTTTGCTCCTAAACTAAAAAAAAGTAAGGTATAGGCAAGCTACTTTGAATTCTATAGTGTAAATAATTTTTTTTTTTGGACATTTGTACTAGCAATCAGAGCTAGAAGATGATTCGACCCGACACTCGAACTGAAGACTTGTGTGTGATCCGTAATCTGAATTGACCCAAATATTTATTATAGTAGCAAACAATAAATCCAAAACGACACGACCAGATACGAAGATGATCTGACTCTTCTGATCCGAAAAAAACTCAAATTCGAAGTTGATCCAACTTGAACTAGATCTGGTTGACCCATTTACCACGTCTACGAGCAATGCACCTAGGAGGAGTGAGTCATATATATCATTCATCACTATTGAATATTGCCTAATACAAATAGGTAGAATTAAAAAAGATGTAATCAAAAATAGAATGAAAAGATGGATAGAGTTTGAATGTTAAGTCTAATTGGTAACGTCTCATCACACACTATTCACTATTGTGCGTTCACGCTTAGAAAGAATACATCCAACATACATACAAGAGTTGACCCACAACGAACCCCGAATCTCTTGTGTTTGATGTGCCAAACCAACCACCCTTTGCTTCGCTCATGCGCCCTCCCCCACGGTCCGGCCCGGTCCTACTACTAAACGTATCATTAAAGCCAGTTTAATGTTTGATTTCGACTTCATCCTTCAATTTTTTGTTTTTAATAATCTTGTTAATTACACATACATCGGATGGGAATATACGTATTGAATAGAGTTTTGCTATAAAATACGGTTATTTTTGTAGGTAAAAGTCACATGTGAGTTATTGTCCCACATTGAACTGATAGAATATGAGATAATTATTATTATACGAGTATAAAACTAAGGGACTACTCAGTACTCCCTATATTGCATTGCCGAGTGGTTTTAGTGTGGAGCCCTCTTAGGCTTGTATTATGGACTCTCTCAATCACCTCTACCCATTGTTGAAAGTTAACATGGTATAATGCCTGCGTGCTGGGCCGCCTTCGAATGCACCCTAGTTAGGGAAAGACGTTGGGTTTAATTACCTCTTTAACCTAGTCCTGTTGAGATTAACTTCAACCGATATAAATATCATATGTACGTGAATTGTCCCACGTATCACATGTAAATATGTGGCAATGTAGATTGAGGAAATAGTGACATATATTGTTTTGAAAAGATAGGACTTGGGAAATTGATAGGATACCTAAAGAAAAAATCCAAACACATTTATTATTTAATTGAATAGCAACTTTGAAAATAGGGTTATAACCTACCTTATCAATATTGGATGTCACTAGCCAATCCAATTGGGTTGCAAATATAAGAACCTGAAACTAAAATCCGCGGTAGTTCACAAATTCTTGTTTGTGACGGATATAAACCCGTCACAAGCTTGTTAGTACAAAAAGTATATATAGTGTCAAGTGGGCAGTACATAGCTTATTATTATTCATTCAAGTGAATAATACTTGACATATTGTAATCTTGTGACGGATATATACCCGTCACAAGGAAGACTTACTCGTGTTACTTTGATTTGTTTGTTTATTTATTTATTTATTTATTTATTGGGTTGATCAAGTGGATAGTGGAGGCCTATGATTGGCTACTGAAAACCCAATCACTAATACTCTAAACAATGAAAGTGAAAGTGAAGAGAAGACTGAAGAGGAGTAGTGAAGGTTTATTGCTGTCGTTTTTGATAGTATATTTTTTAGTGTGACCAATTCTTGTAAAACTATGATTGATGTGCCTTTTTTAATCCATTCACCTTTATCTTTGTATGGTAAACTTGACGTAAGATGTCTTGACAGCTTCCTTCCCTCACTAGCTCCTATGGATCCCAACAGTAATAACCAATCATACTCTTATTAATCATACCTATAGGTGGCAATCGGGTCACTCAGATCGGGTTTTGGTCGTGTTATACTAGGTTCGGGTCAGGTCGTGTTGCTATTAGGTTGGGTCATTCTGAGTCACTTGATCTAGCAGGTCAAGTCTAGGGATGTTCAGAAAGTGACCCGGACCGTACGGTCCGGTCCGGTCTTAAGTGGTACGGACCGTAGGGTTCAAAAAGTTATTACTCTCGATTGTTAAGACTCAAACGATAGAACCACATGGGAAACATAACACTCAATCATAGAAATAAGACAACCAAGGTGAAACATTAACACGGACCACAAACTATACTGATAATAAAGACGATTGGTCGGGCTACATTTACTCTATTATGCTATTCACCCTACCAGTACCGATAAATACTTATCGGGTTACATTTCTTACCGAACTCATACTACGACAAAACTCTTAATACATTACACTACACCAGCAATACTGCTTGTAAACACGACATTGATAAATCGAGTCCTGCTCGCGCCTTAGCACTCTAATGACCAAATTGTCCATTAAGTAAGAACATAATATCATCACATAGATCATAGTGTCACACTCGATCGTCACAAGACAAACATAGCATCATACAACCCGCATAACATCACACCATATCTCTTCTTTTTCTATCCAATCTCGATCTAACACGTAGTTCCCGGGTCGAAACCAATGCAAGAGGGTCTCTGTAACCATAAAATAAGTGGCTCCAAATGGTCCATCACCGGGGTTTCAATTTTAATTCCTAAATTCATTTTATTCAGATTTTGGGATCGATTTCTCTGACACCACTTTGAACCCAAATTTTCAATGACCCTCATTTTCGCCTGCCTACTCGTCATACGTTGGTATTATGATTGTTGAATCAGTTTTTTCTTTCCATGACCCCATTTCCGTCAGACCTATCTGTCATGATTCATGAATACGACACTATTTTCGTTTCGTCCAAAGAAACACATACTTAATCATATTACGATAACACAAATTCTTGGGAGAGACGGTCTCTCAATAGATTATTGAGAGACCACTCTTCAGTACCACTTTATGTACTATTCGTACCCTTAAATGATAACTTTGTTTTGTACCTGTTTTATAACAAGCGTATCCTCTTTATATTTGTATACTCTTTTATGTTAATCGTACCTACTTCTATTAAGTTTTGTACCACTGTTACTTCCACTTGTACTTAGTTTTTCAGTAAAGTTAATGAGAGACCGTCTCTCAGGAGACCTACTCGAACGATAATCTCATACAAACCTACATGAATTGATTGGCACCAAAAGATTAGATAGCTAGAGAGATTGATACACCAAAAAAGGGAATCTTAATTTAACAAAAAGAAAGAGTTGAAACCAATAATGAGAGTCTCTCTTTGGTTTGGTGTTCATGTCATATAGATAGAGAAAGAGAAAGAGAAAGAGAAAGAGAAAGAGCACATTAAGTAGTAGTAGTAGGAGGAAGGAAGGGAGGCCCCTCATAATCTCTTATATCCCGCAAAAATATAAACACTCCCATAAAAATCAGTATCTATCCGAGTGTGAGTATAAACAAACAAACAAGTGAAAACTGAAAAGAGTGGTCTGTCATATGTTTTTGATAACTGTACTCTTCTCTGTACCCCCTTTATTATAAAGCTGTCCTAAACCCAATCACTCCCACAAGATCCACCTCGATCACCCCTCCCCCCACCGTCGTCGTCACCACCGTCATCACCACCACCGTCGTCACCACCACCGTCGGCACCACCGCCATGATTTATGATTGTGAAGGAAAAAGCATTCTTTGATTGATTTGGTTGGTACCCAGGAGCCGAATCTCGACCAAAATCAAAACTTAAGACATACCCAATTGAGAAAACCACCCCAATTGAATTGGGTATCTTTCAGATTCCTGAAAAAAATGAGGGAGGACTCGAATTGGTTCTCGAAATGGGAAGAAGACCTTCCACCACCTGAAGACCTTATGCCCCTTTCTCAAACCCTAATCACGCCTGATCTCGCTTCGGCTTTTGACATACCCAACCCCACCACCGCCGCCGGAAACCACCGTCACAACCACCACCAACACCACCAACAGCAACAGCAACAGCAACAGCACAATTACAGCTCGACTCCACAACCGGCTCCCACCCAGCTTAACTCATCAGAGTTCGACTCCTCCTCCGCCGAGCTCGGCGGCGGCGGCGGCGGTGGGGGTGGTGGGTCTGATGAACCGGCTAGGACACTGAAGCGGCCTCGGTTGGTGTGGACACCGCAGCTCCACAAGCGGTTCGTTGACGCGGTGGCCCACCTGGGGATCAAGAACGCGGTGCCGAAGACGATAATGCAGCTCATGAGCGTCGACGGGTTGACCCGGGAAAACGTCGCGAGTCACTTACAGAAGTACAGGCTCTACCTCAAGCGCATGCAGGGCGGCGGCGGCGCACACGGCGGGGGCAATTCCGCCGCCGGGTCAGGCGACTCCGCCACCGACCGGCTTTTCGCTAGCTCCCCTGTCCCGGCTCATTTCCTCCACCAGCCACCCTCCGCAGCCGCGGCCTACATGCCTGTTGCCGCGCTGCACCACCAGCACATGGCGGCCGCGGCCGTGCATTACAATCATCAACAGCAGAAGCAGTTGGGGGCCCACTTCGGCGGTCCGGCCCCCCAATTCGATTCTAATATGTTCATCACAAGGCAGACCCAATTAGTAGGCGGAGTTGGAGGTGGCCCAACTCAGACTCATCATAATGGGAATGGTGTGTTGTTGCAGAGTAATCATAATCATACTCATAATCATAATCGTAATCATAATCATAATAATTCGGCGTCTGGGTTTGTGGAGGATTTGGAGTCTGGGAATACATCAAATCATGCTAGGAAAGTTCTTACACTTTTTCCTACTGCTGATGAATGAGTGATGAATGATTGAATGATAGAGTGATTGAGTGATGATTTTTTTTTCTCTATGCTTAAATTAATGGTAAAAAAAAGTTTCTCAAGTTGTTCTAATTTGTTGGTATAACTAGTAACTTCAAGTGTAATTTGATGCCCAAAATTTGTTAATCATGGTGTTGTTGTAGTGTAAATTAAGTTATGACTGGGTTTCGGAAATGATTCGATATTGAACAAAGGCATTCATTCATTCATCTGGGTTCTAATCGAAAATGATGATCAAAGAGATACGGAAATGGTTTGTGTTCGAGCTGAACGCTTCTGCCTCCTTAGATCGAGCTGCATTGCTACATTAGTGGTTAATTGGCGGAGTATTTGGACCGTCTTCATTAGAGTTTGTTGCAGGGTAACAGTTGATTTAATTTGTTGTTGTAAAAGTCTCATGTAATTTGTAAATTATGTGATTCCAATCCAGATTTTTAATCTTATCTGATAAACTGATACCGCCATGATCTTGCTGTAATGCTGTTGATGTCGCGTTGTAATGTCGGTCTTTACTGAGAGTTCTGTTCTGATCCTCCAACATTGTAATCTTGTTTAGCCCAGATCTCTTAAATTACTTAATTAAACAATGATGATGAAATGGTTGATTAACTCAAATTGGAATTTATTAATAGCTGTACTAGTACAGTAGTAGACAACTCCATGGTGTTAGGATCTGGCAAAATGTATGTGCATTACTACTACTTGACTTAATCATGTGTTTAACAGAATCAGATTTGGACTTTAAAAGTTGTAATCATTGAGTATATTGTTGGAAAAATGGGATTCCTTCACTCGAAAAACGGGTCATTTGGGTCGGGTCAAGTCACGTCTGGTTTGGTTTGGTTTTTCAGACTCAGATTTGGTAAAGATCGATTCAAGTACAGTTATTTTCAATTCGGATCACTTCTGGTCATGTATTCTGCTGAAAAAAAGACTGTTAATCTGCTGATTTTTGTACTTGCAATTTACATGACTTAAACACTCTACTGAAGAAGCTATGACAACAATGTATCATGTCTTTTAAGTGTTGAAATTCAGTTTAATTTTGTCTTACATAAATATATTTCGAACATGATATATACTACTAAATTAATATTCCGATAATATTTAATTTTTTTGGTTGTCGTTTTATATAGGGAAAACAAAATCATTTAAACCGTTTGTAGTAAGAGGTATAAATCGATAGAACTCTTCTAAGATTCCTCTCTATTATCTTTAAAAACAATGAAACCTCTTTCTAATATCTAAACTTTTTATTGAAACTTATTCTTGTGTATCACTTTCCGTCACCACCACTTAGAATAATTATGCTAAAATCCAAACAAAAGGCACTTAATTTTGAGAGGATAAAATCTAAAATCATCGGTACCTGGTGTGAGACTGTGAGGTTAAAAATATACCACCTCACAACATAAAACTGTTTTACTTCGCAGAAAATTACTTGATAACTTACTCTGTTACTAAGTTAACAACGTAGCTACATTGTCGAAGTTAAATACAGAGTATATACTTCATTTATTTCCATCACGCTTACCTTATAATTTGGATTTCTAAAAGATATACTCCCTCCATCCCAATAAGATGTTCCCACCTATATTCCAATGTGAGAAATATAATAATCAAATGGGAACATCTTTTTGGGATGGAGGGAGTACTCCCTATTCATTAAGACGTGCCCACAAAAGAAAAGAGATCGAGTAGATCACAACCTTATTTGATAAATTCTTAATCTAGAAAATTTAACAATTTATTAATCGTCTAGAATTGCTAATTACCTAACATTTCTTTAAAAAAATCTATCAACTAATGTCGTTAGTCAAACATGTTAATTCATTACGAGTGTAAACTATTTATTGTGACAACCTGACAGAGAGTACACTTCAAATGAAAAAGTTTTCATTTCGTTACTTTTTATCCCGTTACCTGTCATTATTTTTCAGTGAACCATATTTTGTTTCGTAAGACCATCCCCAAGCAAGGTGGATGGGGAGGTCATGACCTCCAAGGTCATGCTAAACATCAATTAAGCAAATAATTATCATGACTCAAGGGAAGAAAAGGTCATGGAATGACCCAAGATCATGACCTTCACTTTTCCATGACCTTACATGTGGCACATTATTATTGGTTGGCACAATTAATAAGGTGAAAAAGTTGAGAAATGATTTGGGTGATGACACTAGGTCGTGACCTTCTGGATGGAGGGTGTAGTTGGGTCAAGATAAATAAGATAAGATTAAGAGAAAAAAAGGGTGGTGACCTAGTTAACTTGATACTTGCTTGGGGATGGTCTAATGATCGAGGGTTATCCTACAATATGAGTAGATTGAGTAATAATAAGTGAGGGGCAAGAAGAGTTAAAAGGGTAGGAAGTAGCTAGGAAAGAAGATGACAAGGGACATAGAACATGGTGGTGGGGGTGACACTGTGTCTTAAGGGAGGGCCATGGGTGTAGGGCTTGCAAATTGAACATGGGAGAAGAATAGGAGATAGTAATAGACAATGAGATATCAGATGAAGCTAGCTAATACTCTACTCCTTATTTCTTTATCCACCGATTATCGCTTGTGACCAACATATCCGTTATAAATTTTCAGATAGGTTGACCATGTGAACGATATTTTTGGACCTTGTCTTGGATTTGTTAGGGAATTATAACTACTGCTCTCTCCTAGTTTTTTTTATCATCCCTTTTTTTCTTTTTGGCACTAGTTTGATTATCTTCCATCTTTTCATTTTTGGGTTGTAGTTTAATCAATTTTTCATTCTTGCTTCAATTTTTTTATTCTTTTATTTACTCACAAACCTCACCATATATTTCTACTTTATACTTCCTCCGTCCTAATGAATTGTTTGCCTATTCCATATTGGGGCGTCTCAATGAATAATGGTTTGTCTTTCTATTTTAGGAATGTTTTTTATATGTAATTTGACCATTGGCTCTACATGTCACTTCCCCATTGGTTCTCTTTCCCTTGGTGTCAAAAGCAAAGGTAAACAATTTATTGGAACGGAGGGAGTAATAAATCAATTGTCCCTTTGGAAATATCTGATAAAATTGGAACGATACATAGAAGATTACCGCAAGTAAAGAGGGAGGGTTGTGAATGTGGTGAAGACAAGTAGATATAGAGTAGAGTATCTCCTTAAACTAGCCTTAATTATAATAGTACTACTATAAGTTCAATGGGACCAATGGAGGGTGCAAACTAGCAATAGCATCAGGGCCATGGGCATACTACATACCAGAGCATAAGGAATTTTCTGTCTTTCTGTGGGACCCACATCATTCTTCAATTTCAGAGCAGATCTCTCGTCCTATTTTTGTGTACCACTCTGTGTGTCACACCATACATCGGATGACATGTCGTCTATTAAATAAATAAAATATGCAAGATTTATCATAAGTAGTTGACGTGTGTGATGTGGTACACAGAGTGAGATACAAAATGAGACGAGAGATCCGCACTGCTTCAATTTTAATCCATCCATCGATCTAACACCAAGATCCCACTCTCCCCCTCCCCCCACACACCAATAATTATGCCTGCCTGCCTAATTTAATTGACTTTCGTTGACTTTTTAATTCATGTTTTTCATTCTTTTATTTTCACTATTTTAATATCCAAATCAAGATAAGGAGATGTTAAATAATAAATGACTAATTAAATACACAAAATCGTGTAAGAGACGGTCTCTCAATAATTTATTGAGAGACCATTTTTCAGTACCACTCTATGTCTTATTTGTATCCATAAATGACAACTTTGTTTTGTACCTGTTTTTATAACAATCGTACCCTCTTTTATATTTGTATATTTTTTTATGTTAATCGTATCTAGTTCTATTAGGTTTGGTACCACTGTTACTTCCATTTGTGCTTAGTCTCTCAGTAAAATTAATGAGAGACTGTCTCTCAGAAGACCTACTCAATTAAATAAATGAGATGACTAAATGATGCAATCTTTGTAAATTTCTGACTGCACCGATTATTATGTGATATTTCTGTCTAGATCATTTGTTTAACTTTTCTATTATTTGTGGTGAAATAATAATAATAAAAAAATAACTATTATTTTCGTTCCATTGAATTATATACATATTTCATCTTCGTGTGTTCCATTCGTTTGTATATATTTTCATTATTGTCCACCAAATTGTTTTTTTAAAAGACTAGATTACCCTTCGTTTAATATATTCACCAAAATTTGTCAAATTATTAAAAGGGCAAATGAGTAACTTTAATCTTAAAAGTCTCTTTTCTAACCTCACCTAGCAAATGTATACAATTCATTAGAACAGAATGAGTACCTTTTATGTGTAAGGTCTCACAATAAATTTGTCGTGAGATCGTTTTATACAAAAGTTGGTAAATAAATTATACACATGATGACTAACTGGTTGCAATAGGGTTATTTTCCTGTGTTTTTTTCAACCCCTTCCTTTTTTTTGCTTCGTGGATTGATCTTAACCATTGATTTCTTGTGTAAAGTTAAGATTGGGATTTAAGAACAAAAATACAAGAGACTTATTCGGTCCAATAATCACAAGTTTTAGAAAGGGATAGTTTCTTTGTCAAGGCAACATCTTTCTTTTAAGTATAAAAATGAGTTTAACATCAACTATCACATAAACATCATGTGAGAATCTTCTTTGTAACAATAATCTTCTTTGTACAATAATGTTAACAATCACATGAAAAGTTTGCCCAAATACAAAGATTAGTTGAACCAACCTAGTAAAAACTCACAAATTATGCCGCAGTATATAACACGGTTTCACGCGTGATACAGTTAACTTATATGAAAGATAATTTCATTTATTAATACATGATAAATGAGTGAACTTTTTATATAAAGGGATCATTGTATAATCTGAGACCGTTTTATCCGATAACTAACGAAAAAACAATAAAAAAAAGTTATCTTTAAACATTAGATAATTATGATGAAGTGAGGAGATGTATGTATGTATGTTGAGAAAGGTGGAATTCCAAGTAATGAACACAAAATTCCCTTTGCCTGTCAATGTGTACTAGACTGCATGTATGTATGTATGTCTATGTCCATTATTCCCCCAATCACCCACACCTTCTCATCAAAATCCCACCTACCATTATTATTATTATTATTATTACTACTCATCCATCCCATATCACCCAATTAAATTAAGGCAAATTCTTGTTTGTGACGGGAATATCCGTCACAAATATATAACGGGTCAAATAATATTCACTTGGATAGATAAAGACAAACAGACGTGTTACGTACTTACAAACCTTGTCTTTTGTAATAAGTGATACGAGTATTATTTGATCCGTCATCGATTTGTCACACATGAGACTTACTCTTAACGTACTACTGAGTATATATATGTAGTGAAGACCTATACTCCCTTCATTCAAATCCAAACTACACATTTCTTTTTTTGATATTATTCACAACTAAAGAGAATTTTCGATATTATCGACAATCTATAAGACAAAATATAGTCATATGGGATCTTGTTTGATTCATCTTTACGAGTAGGTCAAGAATATCAATTTTTTATAATTTTTGCTAATGTAAAATGAAAGATATCGTTGGTGCAAAATGTGTCTCGACAAATATGCAAAAGAGAAATGTGTAGTTTGGATTTGAACTGAGGGAGTAGTAAACTAATCAGTTAGCCACCTTAATAATACTATATATACCACCTTAAAATAAGGTTTAGATATGGTTCTTCTATAAAAACTCGTTCACTCGCTCAATCAGTTAGCGACTTCAATTTGAACTAAGGTTCTGTTCTGTTACAATTTTTTCAGTTCAGGTCCAGCCAAATGAGGTTCATTTTGTCTCAATTATTTCAGCACATTTTACTTCATTAATTAGTTGAGTTCAAATGTTCAATGTAGTTCAACTCATTTTATTTCAGTTCAGTTCAATATATATACTTTTATCATAAATGATATAGAGCTAGTATTAAATCATTTTAGAAGAATCTGGACTATATTATAAGTAATGAAAAGGAGATAATCGAGATGATATTTAATTTCCTGTAACGTAAGATATTGATTTAGGGTTAGAACAAAAGTCTCGTTATCAAAAGGGTTATTATAATAAATTTCACTTTAGAGTTTAGACAACTCATACGTACAAATGGACGAAACGTCCACTATCTTTTCAATTTAATTAATTAATTAATAAATACTAACCGGATTAGTATGGGTATTATGGAAAAATACAACCTGGCAAATCATGCCAAAAACAAATAATCAGCCCATAATCATACCTTTCACAGTGCTCCATCTTTACGTCTTTGTTTAACAATTTTTTCCTAATATGTCTTAACCCGGTAAAATCGACCTGATTCAAAATGACCTTATATCCAAAAAAAAAAAAAAAGACTCGTAACGTCCTAAACGACCCAAACTCGAAGTGGCTCGACACGACATTCAATATTAGACTCAAAACAGTAATGACCCACTTCGAAAAAAAAACGACCCAAATTAACCCGATTCAACCCAATTGACCCACAAATTTACGTAATTATAGATCTCAGGTTCAAATTCCAACTAAGGCCCGTTCTTTTGAACTAAAAATGACTGAACTTAACTTAACCGAACTTAATTTAACTGGATTGGACTGAAATATAGAGACAAAATATGTCTCATGGAGCTGAACTGAACTGAACTGAAACTGACTTAATATAAGTCCAAAAGAACCAGACCTAAATAGATAGCATAGCGCAAACCAGATGTTTTGCTATTAATAAGGTCATTAATTAATTAATTAACAAATACCTCTTTCGTCCCAATGAATTGTTTGCCTATTTCATACTGGGGCATCTCAATGAATTGTTTGTCTTTCTATTTTAGGAATATCTTTTATATGCAATTTGATCCTTCTCATGAGTTTTGCTCCACATGTCACTCACCCATTGAATCCCTTACTGTTGGTGCCAAAAGGAAAGACAAACAATTCATTGGAACGGAGGAGTAATAAAAATCGATCCCACTTTGCAGTAAGGGCACTACCCTTGAAAGTTGGTGGGCATGTGGGAAAATATATAAAGGGTTTTTGGCATGGTGTGGGAAAAGAGTAGGAAATAACAACGAAGGATATATTTTTTTTGAACAAAAAGATCATTTCATTAATAAAAAGTCATACGATATCTATAAAATATATCGAAATTGAACGGATACCATACTATAAAATTTGATTAAAATAAATTCTCGGTAAAACAAAGATCTCTCACTATGATTTTGAACTCCGCTTCTGCATATCCTCTTTCAATATATCGCTGTTTCGTATAGGATACTCCATATAATAGGGGTGTTTCGTGTTTGACCATCCCTGAACCTGAAGGCAACAATTTTGAGACCTTCAAGACAAAACAGAGAGAGATAAAGTGACCCCTAAATTCCCACTCCCATACCCACCCAATTACAATTAGCACCCTATATTAAGTATAGTCCTTAAGCCCATAACGAATCTTTGGTATCCACTATGTTGGGACTTTTAGGGTAATGCCATCATGTCCTCCTCACCAACCCACCCATCCCAAAAATTTAAATGAAATAAATTCTCGTATCAAACGGTTTCAACTTATTTACATCATCGTATAAAATTAGTTAAGTTTTTTGGTGCTATATTGACCGACTTACGAGTAGATCTGACAAAACGGGTCGAGTTCGGGTCGGAACACTTTCGAGTTATTAGAATCGGGTTGACTTCTGATCGGACCGGGTCATTTCGGGTTTGCTATTTTCAACTTTTTAGGGGGTATCGAATCGTTTTCTATAATAATACCCGGATCAGTTTCGGGTCAAGCCGGGTCAATTCGGATCACGGGTCAAATTCAGGACTTCTGTTCGGGTGTCAGGTTGTCTTATTCGGGTCGGATCAGTTTTGCCGGGTTACGAGTACTTGATTGACTTCCCTGGACTATATTGGTTGGGCTTTGTTGTCCCTCTTAGGCCCAATATCACATGTTTTGTCCAGCCCATCAGCGATGGACTCGTTTAGAAGCTTGATTATTTCATAGCCCAATTTATACGGATCAGCCCACGATTTATTTTGGTGCTAACAAATACCCTGTTTAAGAAGTCGTTTTATGTAGAAAACATCGTATTGTAGACACCCCGATTCGTACCATGTATCTAATTGAGTCGTCGCCTAACACATTCAATAATGATCGGACTGTAACCTACCACGATTTTACGTTGTTTAAGACAATTTTTCATATTTTTATTCCAAACACTACTCGAAAATATCCGTGGATAAAAAACGTACAGTAACTCATAATACAGGGTATTCAATTCTATATACTTACAGCACAATAATTCTTACATGAGCGATTTCACAATATTTCTAGTTTTCTACTGTGAGACTGATCCGCCATTGATTACGAGGATAGCATACATCACTACTTGCAGTTTCTATGTCACGCTTCAGTCGTTTAGTTGGCTGTTGATGTTCATGATCTAAATACGCATAATTAGGCAGTTTATCCATCTCCATGATTGCCGATTTCATGCCCTTCACTGCACTGAATAGAGTTTCCTTACTAGCCACCTTAACCTGCAACACAGAATAACACCCAAATCAGACAATCTCAAACTAATATTGGATTCAAAACCGATCAAAATCATTAGCGTTGTCAAGCAAAAAGACAAACATACATACCGCATCCAATAAGCGATCAATAGGCTGCTCGTCAGAATGTTGCTGGGTGGGCTGCAGGCTAGTACAGCCTGATACCACGGGCGAACCCAACACTGTCGTCTCTTCTGCTGCTCCAATAATTGGCTTTTCTTGATCTTGACAGTTGCTTGCTGCTTCCTTAATAATCTCAGCCTCACCATTTTTTCCTGAAGATGGTGTGATTGGAGTTGAAGGTGTAGACTTGTTTGAGACCTTGCGGGAGTTTGAGCGCTTTTCTGAGCGAAGGGTAGCCAAGTTAAGCAACGAATCAAAAGAGTTCACTGCTGACGATGGTTTTTTCAGCTTCGAGGAGGATGGCTTTTTGGATTTCTTCCTACTGCTGGCATTATTATTAGTTGATGGATTATTTCCCATTGTCTTTGGGGGTAACTGACTGACTGCAGACTTCAGCAGCGGATCTGAGTCAATAGGAATGTTTCTCCTCTCTGGTCCTGTAACTGACTGCAGACTTTCTGGTGACGGGATTTCAGGATCATTCTTCTTATTAAGATGCTGAATTGACTGAAACAAGAAGCAAACACATACAGATCAGATCGACTATCTCATACACGATTACTTGAAACGAGATCATATATATATATATATATATATATATATATATCTACATATACTCACAGTGTGATGATGAGCAAATCCGTAGGTAACAAAGGGCAGCATAGCATGTTGGTTCATCTGAACTGAATTGGTCTGAGCATTCTGAGTCACACTTGTTGTACAGGCGGCAAACCTCTTAGCAAGTTTGTTATAGAAGTCAGTAACAGCAGTTAACTGCTGGTGTATTTTCTGCTTGTCATATAGCATCAATTGATTTTCTGCTGTACTTAGCATCTTGATCATCTGTCGAACTAAAACGATGTATTTCTTGTAGTTTTCACGCTCATCGACATTTTGAACCTGAGGACATTTCTGCTCTATTATCTTTAACCATCTGTGAAATTCAGGCAAGCATTGGAGTCTGGCACGTCGAAACTGAATTGATACCAGAAAGTCAAAGTTTTAGTAAAATGGTGAGTGATGGTAAAGATTAAAGAACCTGATATGACAAACAGTCAGTTTCAAAACTGAAATTTCAAATTACCTGAGCAATGAGAAGCTGAAAATCATCATCTGAGTAATTTGTAGTTCCGGAATTGTTTACTGACAGCAAAGCTGGTGCACCAGTACAGTTCTGTGAGCGAACATAAGCACTTGGCATTATCTCGCCTCCCTGTAACCTACAGTCGTCCTGATAGTACTGACGCATCGGCATCATTCCTGGTTGATTCATAACAGGACGTGCGTACACTGGTTGTTGATTCTGCAGCACAAAAGGACGACTCTCCTGCCCGAACTGATGATTCTGCATAACCATAACCATATTTGTTGGTTGTGTGGCAGGAAGAATATGATGCATCTGAGACGGCTGCTGCTGCTGCTGGTACTGGTTTGAAACCACATTCGGGTTTTGAGTACAGTAGCGTTGAACTAAACTAGACTGAACAGCACTACGCCTTGGAAACATGTTTTTTTCCAGTCGATTCGATTTCCTACAAGTTAATTAGCCGTGGTTAGTTCATGTCAATCATCATCAGTAGTCAGAATTGTCGACATACTGACGCGAAAACGTAATTTGAAGAAACAATCTCGTACCATCAATCAATCAATTACTATAATAATAACTACTGTACTATATACATTCAAATACATTAAAAGCAGTCATTTTTAACACATGTTTGCAGTAATTTCGACAAAATTTAATGAAAAACCGTCTCTTTTACAAGTTTTTGGGTGAATAATGGAGGAATTTAAACAATTAACCAAGAAATTAGGTAAACAAGAAAACAAGTAATAATGAAAGGGAGATGAATAAGATCATCGTTATTTTATTTATCTACGATAATAAAAACAAATAAACAACTGGGTTCTTACCTTACTATCTGCAACAATGGAGGAGGAGGAGGAGGAGGAGGTATGTGAGCGATGAGAGCAGAGAGAGAGAGAGAGAGAGAGAGAGAGAGATTAGAGGTGATGGAGGGAGAGTAAAGGGGTGATCAACTTAACGCGTATATATAAGCGAAATAGAGTTAAGTCGGCGTTAACCGACTTAATTTCCATATTTCTGCTGAATAAGAAATTTATGGATCCAAATAGAAGCCCATCATGATTCATAACTAGACCCGGTAAAACTGGCCCAGTTCGAATAATCCGACTCAAAAAAATCAACCTGAGCATGACTCGACTCCCAAATTGAAGACTTGTAACCTTATTTGAACCAGCTTGATCCAAAATTGATCCGGATATTTTTTTTTATTTTTTTGGTGACAAGGTAGCCCGCAGTCACTACCTTTTGGTGCGCTCTGGGTAAACCCTCGGGGGTACGCAGTAGCCTGCAAAACACGCACTAAGCCACCCTTTGAGCGACAGACTCGAAGTCTAGATGATATAGCCTCAAGCCATACAACTCTCACAAGAACGCGATGTTATCATAGAAAATGAGTTGATATCTTTTACGAGTATAAAATCGAAAATAACAAATCCAGAAATGATCAGCTCCAACCCGAAATCAACCCGAAAATGATTCGACTCGTAGATGACTCAACCTAATACAATTGACCCATTTGCGAGATTTATAAATCATGGAGTAACGGATTATCGATCATGATTAGTCACTAGATCCCTAACCTTTAAAGACAAGTTACTCCGTATAAAACTTTACAAAAAGGGTCAAACCCGGACCCGAACCAGGAATGTTTGTTATACAAAAATGGATTGATTGTATATACAGTCCGATAAACAGAATTCACATACTACTCCCGAAGCTTATGCTCTCATTCAACTTCTGTGTTATACCCAATTCGCTTGCAGATCTAAACTCCCCTTCTCCATTTTCAAAATTTACGATATTTTACACTTTGAATTTGGCAAAAAGTTGAGTTCTTTCCTGCAAAAATGAACTCAAATCTATTGAATTAATCCAACACTCACATTTCCTCATCTGGGTATGTCTCACATTTCTGTTTTATTATCTCTGTTTATTTTTTCCAGAATTTTATACCCTTTTTGCACTATTATTCCAATTATGATGAACCCAATTTAATCCTTTATTGAGTTGTCAGAGTGATTTCTATGAATTATTATGATTTAATTCGCGATTAATGAAGAATTAATGAACATGGTTTTGAACTTTTGATGAATTTTTATTATTAGGGTTTGGTGTATGTGTATCGTATCTAGCATTTACTCCATTGTTAGGGTTTGGTGTTTGTTGTTATATTTCTTGAAATTGAAATGAAAAGAAATTATGGGTTTGTAACGTTTTAATTAACAGGTTTTGAAAAAAATTTGTGAAGAAGACAATAATGAGTGCTGCTAAAACAAAAAGAAGAACCGTTGCTGAAAATGGCGATACTGGGACCGGTGAGGACTTGGTTCTTGCTACATTGATTGGTAATGGTGAGGATTTGAGTCCTCTTGTCAGGCACGCCTTTGAAGCGGGCCGTCCTGAGCCTCTTCTGTATCAGCTCAAGAACGTGTCGAAGAAGAAGGAGACGGAGATTGAGGAGCTGTGTAGGCTTCACTATGAGGAATTCATTATCGCTGTTGACGAGCTTCGTGGAGTGTTGGTTGATGCCGAGGAGCTTAAAGCTGAGCTTCAAACGGATAATTTCAAGTTGCAAGAAGTGGGTGCTGCCCTTTTGTCTAAAATGGACGAGCTTCTCGAGTCTTATTCGATCAAGAAGAATATATCTGAGGCTATTAAGATGTCGAAAATGTGTTGTCAGTTGTTGGAGCATTGTGCAAAGTGTAATGTTCATGTGTCTGAGGGGAAGTTCTACCCTGCTCTCAAGACGATTGAGCTTATCGAGGGTGATTACCTGAAGAATATCCCCGTGAAGAAGATAAGGAAGGTAGTCGAGATGAAAATCCCGGCTATCAAGTTGCATATTGAGAAGAAAGTTTGTAGTGAAGTTAATGAGTGGTTGTTTCACATTCGTGGCCTGGCTAAGGAAATCGGGCAAACTGCGATTGGCCATACTGCCACGTCCCATCAGAGGGACGAGGAAATGATCGCCCGTCAAAGGGAAGTTGAGGAGCAAAGTCGTTCTGGGATGGGTGAGTCTGGATTTAGTTTAGACGTGGATGTTGAGGAGGATGATTTGAGTTTGAAGATTGATCTTACTCCTATTTACCGTGCATATCACATCCACAAATGTCTTGGGGTTGGGGAGAGGTTTCGAGAGTATTACTATAATAATCGATCAGCACAACTCAATTCCGACTTGCAGATATTTTCATCTCAGTCCTTTCTTGAATCACATCAGACGTTCTTGGGTCAGATAGCGGGATACTTTATAGTGGAAGATCGGGTGTTGAGAACTGCTGGAGGTTTGTTGGAGGATAGTCAGGTTGAGACGATGTTGGAAACCGCTGTTTCTAAGATCACTTCAGTGGCCGAGAGACAGTTTGCCCAAATGAGTAATACTAGTCATTTCCTTCTTCTGAAAGGTTATATGACGCTTTTTGGTGCCACGCTTAAGAATTATGGGTATGAAGTGAATTCGCTTCTCGAGTCTATAAATGGCACCAAAGATAAGTACAGTAAGCTTCTGTTCGAAAGATGTCGGAAACAAATATCTGATATTGTTGCTAATGATACGTACGAGCAGATGTTGCTAAGTAAGGAATCTGATTACACTGCAAATGTACTGGCTTTCCAGCTCCAAACATCGGATATCATGCCCGCTTTCCCATATGTTGCACCGTTTTCTTCCATGGTACCAGAAGCATGCCGTGTTATCAAATCGTTTATCAAGGATTTTGTGGATTACTTATCTACTGGTGGTGATATGAACCTTTTTGATGCCGTGAGGAAGTGTCTAGATTCAGTATTGATCGACGTCTTAAACGAAGTCATACTTGATAAAATTAGTGATACCTCCATTGGCGTATCCAAAGCAATGCAAATTGCAGCAAATGTGGCTTTCCTCGAAAGTGCTTGTGATTTCTTCCTCAAAACGGCTGCGCAAATATGTGGGGGTTCCAGTCGTATGTTGGACCGTCCTCAGACGGCTCTAACAGCTCAAGTCGTCCTGAAGACATCTCGAGATGCTGCCTATATTTCCCTATTGGGTCTCGTAAATGCCCAATTAAATGAATTTATGGGGCTCCCCGACAGCATCAACTGGACACCAGACGATGTACCACAGAATGGACACGAGTACATGAACGAAGTGATAATCTACCTCGACACCCTTCTTTCCACTGCGCAACAAATCCTACCCCTCGATGCAGTATACAAGGTCGGAACTGGGGCTCTTGAGCATGTCTCAAATTCCCTTACTGCTGCTTTTCTTATTGATTCAGTGAAAAGGTTCAATGGCAACGCAGTCGTGGCTATAAACAATGATCTAAAAGTTCTGGAGAATTTTGCAGACGAGAGGTTTGAGAGCACGGGGCTGAGTGAAATCTGTAAGGACGGTAATTTCAGAATGTGCCTCATCGAAGCACGACAGTTGATAAACCTTCTCCTAAGCAGCCAACCCGAAAACTTCATGAACCCTGTGATTAGGGAGAGGAATTACAATACCTTGGAGATTAAGAAGGTGGCTCTAATCTGCGATAAATTCAAGGACACCGCTGATACTTTGTTTGGAAGTCTTTCAAACCGGAATGCAAAAACTAGTACTAGGAAGAAATCCCTGGATGTGTTGAAAAGACGTTTGCGGGATTTCAGCTAAATAAACTGGTTGGTTTTTTAACTATGTGAGCCAAAAACATACTCCGTATCTAATTTTTTTTCGTTTTTGTTTATGTAGTTGGGTTCTTTCGTTTTGTAGCTCAGTTAATATAGACGCCATTTACGTACCCTGCTGTATTCTTCCTTTTATGTTCTGTATACGCAGATGTTTCTCTGTAAACCTCTCAATACAAGCGCGTAGTTCGTTGTCGTGAGTATGGAAAGCTGTATCCCGTTCTTAGCATCCTGTTCTGAAACTACAAGCATTTCATTATCAATGGAGTAACATGCTTCAAAGTTCAGACAGTGGTTTACAGTAGGTATTGTTGTGATGCCAATTTGTTTGGATTTCTAGCATTTACAGTCAAGTACTCATGTGGGTGGGGACTATAATTTAGACCGGCAAAACAGACTCAACCTAAACCCGACCCAACATCCTAACTTAAGATCCGAGTATGACCCGTAACCCAAATTGACTCGGACTAACCCGAACTTTTATACTGTAGTAGGAAACAAGCCGATATGATGATATCCATGAAAATGAAAACAACAAACCCGAATATGAGAAGTTCTTCTTCTTCTACAGTACGCAAGTTAGAACAGTGAAGTGTGAACTGCATTAATGGAATTATTATACGTGAAATTGGCATTTACTTTGTCTTCTGGTGGCAATGTAAACGTAAATCATTGGTGGAAGTTTTCTACTACTGAGTTATCATTAAAGCATGCGTAGATCTGTAAAGTGGGTGTCGACCGTTTTGGCTTGTTTCAGTGAATTTTTTTTGGTTTAATGAACCCTACACTTAATCGTATTATTATGGAGTACTCCTAAAATTTTATTAGTAATCGTATTTGATAAAAGAGTTTTTCTAAAATGTGCCGAGGAATACATGTTAAGAGTCTAAGTGAGACAATATTATATTTACAAGATTAATCCTTTTCATATGGTAATTACGAGTTTAGTTATCAAGTTATCAATATCTCATGATATATTGTTGCAAAACTTATCTAACTTAAACTCTTAATATGATGTGATACTAACCGCCTTACCTTAATCTTATTAGGCAGTTAAATTATTGGAAAATAAGTATGGAAAATATAATTTAATATTTTAATTTCTCATGATAATGTCATGGTTAAACCTGCTTTAATTAGCCTATTAATTAGCGTATATCCACTGAATATACGTTAGAAAAACCGTTATTTAATTTGATGAAAGAACTTCGTACGTATTCAAAAAAGGGTTAAGTTGCGTATATTTCGGACTTATCTTAGCTCATTGCAATAACGTTAGAATTGTAATGACTCAGATAAAGCGGATAGAATATATTTTCATTATAAACCGAAAGAAAGTCCGGTCAAAGTGTCACTCTATCAATAAACTAAAAAAAAAGGTAAGGATACATTATTCATAGACCATCAAAATGGAAAATAGAGTTTTGAGTCTTGAGTGTTGAGATTAAAGGGCAATCATGAACCATGTACCAAGTCAAGTGGTGCACCCACCACCCACTCAAACTCAAATCTATCTTCACCACTCAAATCTCTGACAATTTTTCTGAATTTATGAATCAAACGACGAATTCCCCGAAAGCAACAAGAAGATAGCGATATGAGGTCGTGAAGAATTGTCGAATAATTGTTCGAGATCATTAGTTCACAAGAGAATATTTGATTCCTTATGTATTACTCGTTACAGGAGTATTAGATTGTTTTTCAGTTATTCACATCTTTAAAAAAAGAAAATGAGTTAGCGCCACCCCCTCACGTGCATCCCTTATTATAGGGATCTCCTTTTTAATAAAGGATGCATGTGAGGGGTGGCGCCGAGTTTGGACGCTACTCAGTGACGCCCTACCATCATTCTTAAAAAAAAACTTGTTCCGTGCTTTGTTTATTCTAGGCATAAAGCGGATTCGAAATGACCTGAACTCCCACAAAGTTCAATGATGATCCTTTCAATTTTAATTTCAATTCGATATCAATCTCACAACGAGAACGATAAACCAAACCCAATACTTCACGACACAAGTACTTGAATTTTCAACCAATTCAACTTCAATTGATCAATTCAAGGTTGCTAAAAAAATCTTTAGTACTCCCTCCTATTAAGTGTTTTCCTCCCCAATTTTTTTGGGGAACCAAGGAACTAATAAAGTATAATAAATGATAGAGATAAAGTAAGAGAAATGAATAGAAAGTGGGGTATGAAGTGTAAAAGGTGGGGTATAAAGTGTGTAAAGTGAAAAGGGGTTGGGCTTAGGTGTGGAGGAAAAGAATAAAGAATTGAAGGAAGAATAAAGAATGATTAAAATTATTTCCAAAAAAGGAAAGTGGGAAAAAAATCAAACTAAGCTCAAAAAGAAAAGTGAGAGGAAAACGCTGAATAGAAGGGAGTATAATAATAGAATATAAACCGATCTCAACCATCACCTTTAACCTTTTGGTTGAATTGGTTCGTTAACATCAAGTCAGTCCTGCAATGTTAGAACCTTAATGTAATGGTTGAGATCCGTTTATATTCTATTATATTTTTGTTTGGTCCATCGAAGAGCGCACTTAGTCGCATTATAATATAGGGGAGGGGGATTCGAACCTGAGACCTACTGTCCCAGAGCACCTAGTCCTAACCACTAGGCTAAGACATCTTCGGTTATATTCTATATAAGACATGTAAGACTCCCTTAGTCTTTACCACAACAAGTCATCAGTCCCAAAAAAAATGAATGTCCTTAACAAAACAGAAGTATCAGTAGTCATAGTCCCCTTTCCAGCCCAAGGTCACCTTAACCAACTCCTCCACCTCTCTCACTTGATCTCCTCCTCCTACGCCGGTCGTCTACGTGTCCACTACGCCGGCTCCACCACCCACATCCGCCAAGCCAAACACCGTCTCCATGGCTGGCTTCTCCAAGAAGACGACACCAACTCATCTCGTAACAGAATCCATTTTCATGACTTCGAACTTCCTCCTTACGACTCACCCCCACCCGACCCTAACCCCACCTCCACCCACTTCCCTTCACACCTGCTACCTCTCTGGAACGCGTCTATGCAGCTTCGGAAGCCCGTCTATGAACTTTTACAGCAACTGTCTGCTCAGTCGAGGAGAGTCGTCGTCATTTACGACTGTCTTATGGCTTATGTTGTCCAAGACGTGAGACGACTAGTCCCTCGTGCTGAATCGTACAGCTTTGTTCCTTGTTGTGCTTTTACCGTGTTCTTGGATTTGTATGACAAAATGGGCCGTAAACTGCCGTTTGAGGTTGATTCTGATGTTATTACAGGTTTTGAGATTCCTTCCTCTGACGGGTGTATGACACCTGAAATGAAGAACTTCATAGACGAATACGTGACACAGTATTTCGGGTTGGAGGACGGGTGTGTTTATAATACGTCGAGGGTGATTGAAGGTGAATATGTTGAGTTATACGAGAGGATAACCGGTAAGAAAATATTCGCAGTTGGGCCTTTTAATCCTGTCGAAATCTCAAAAGGCGGCGAAGGTGGGATGATGATTCAGAGTCATCGGCATGAATGTCTAGAATGGTTAGACAGACAGGAGAAAGACTCAGTTCTATACGTATCATTCGGAACAATGACATCAATAAGCGACGAACAAATCGAGCAACTGGCAATCGGACTGGAAAAAAGCGGTCAGAAATTCATTTGGGTTCTCAGAGACGCAGACAAAGGAGACGTTTTTTCAGACGCAGTGATCAGACGGCCTGCGCTGGAAGAAGGGTACGAAGAAAGAGTTAAAGAGAAGGGAATTGTGATAAGAGAATGGGCGCCGCAGTTGGAAATACTTGCGCATTCGTCAACAGGAGGGTTTCTGAGTCACTGCGGGTGGAATTCCTGCATCGAAAGCATTAGCCTGGGAGTCCCAATTGGGACGTGGCCGATGCATTCAGATCAGCCTAGGAATGCTGTATTCATCACAGAAGTGCTAAAGGTTGGGACCGTGGTCAGGGACTGGGCGAGCCGTGGTCAGGTGGTTGGGTTCGAGGACGTGGAGAAGGCGGTCAGGAGGTTGGTCGGGTCGGAGGAAGGGGCAGCGATTAGGGGCAGGGCAGTTCGATTGGGTGGTGAGATTAGAAGATGCGTGGCTGAAGGTGGTTCTTCTCGGTTTGAGTTGGATTCATTCATTCATCAAATTAGCAGTTAGTGTGTTTCGACTGTTGTTTCTGCTGTTGCTATCGACTGGTCCAAAGATAATAATGTTTGGAGTTTGGACCATTTTCTTTGTGTACTTTTCCTTTGATCCTATTTGAAACACGTTGATTCTTCGACGGTTGTAAGAAAATATGGATATGGTTCAGTGCGAATATGAATCCGTTTTATTTCGGGATCCAATGGGTCGAAAAAACGTGGATAATAATCTTCAAAATCGTTCGTTTTTGGCAATTTTTCGAAAGAATTGAAAGTTGTTCGAAAATGCGAGTGTTTTTTGACGAAAACTTGTCGATAGGATTAGAATGATTAATGATGATTATTAGAGTCATCTGACGCGATATAAAATGTAGTATAGAACATGTTTCGACTGATTTCGACACGTCTCAAAACGCAATCTTATGGCTTTAAAAATTGTTCATTTAAATCCCAATGACACATTATTTTACACTGAGACATTATACTTGGTGTGGACTTTGTTCAGCGCGAATATGGATCCATTTTATTTCGGGACCCAAAAGGTCGAAAAAAACGTGGATAATAACCTTCAAAATCGATTGTTTTGGCAATTTTTCGAAAGAATTAAAAGTTGTTCGAAAATGCGAGTGTTTTTTGACGAAAACTTGTCGATAGGATTAGAATGATTAATGATGATTATTAGAGTCATCTGACGCGATATAAAATGTAGTATAGAACATGTTTCGACTGATTTCGACACGTCTCAAAACGCAATCTTATGGCTTTAAAAATTGTTCATTTAAATCCAAATGACCCATTATTTTACACTGAGACATTGTACTTGGTGTGGACTTTGTTCAGTGCGAATATGGATCCATTTTATTTCGGGACCCAAAAGGTCGAAAAAAACGTGGATAATAACCTTCAAAATCGTTTGTTTTTGGCAATTTTTCGAAAGAATTGAAAGTTGTTCGAAAATGCGAGTGTTTTTTGACGAAAACTTGTCGATAGGATTAGAATGATTAATGATGATTATTAGAGTCATCTGACGCGATATAAAATGTAGTATAGAACATGTTTCGACTGATTTCGACACGTCTCAAAACGCAATCTTATGGCTTTAAAAAGTGTTCATTTAAATCCAAATGACCCATTATTTTACACTGAGACATTGTACTTGGTGTGGACTTTGTTCAGCGCGAATATGGATCCATTTTATTTCGGGACCCAAAAGGTCGAAAAAAACGTGGATAATAGCCTTCAAAATCGATCGTTTTTGGCAATTTTTCAAAAGAATTGAAAGTTGTTCAAAAATGCGAATGTATTTTGACGAAAATTTGTCGATAGGATTAGAATGATTAATGATGATTATTAAAGTTCTCTGACGCGATATAAAATATAGTACAGAACATGTTTCGTCAGATTTCGACACGTCTCGAAACATAATATTATGGCTTTAAAAAGTGTTCATTTAAATCCAAATGACCCATTATTTTATATTGAGACATTGTACTTGGTGTGGACTTTGTTCAGCGCGAATATGGATCCATTTTATTTCGGGACCCAAAAGGTCGAAAAAAACGTGGATAATAACCTTCAAAATCGTTCGTTTTTGGCAATTTTTCGAAAGAATTGAAAGTTGTTCGAAAATGCGAGTGTTTTTTGATGAAAACTTGTCGATAGGATTTGAATGATTAATGATGATTATTAGAGTCATCTGACGCGATATAAAATGTAGTATAGAACATGTTTCGACTGATTTCGACACGTCTCAAAACGCAATCTTATGGCTTTAAAAAGTGTTCATTTAAATCCAAATGACCCATTATTTTACACTGAGACATTGTACTTGGTGTGGACTTTGTTCAGTGCGAATATGGATCCATTTTATTTCGGGACCCAAAAGGTCGAAAAAAACGTGGATAATAACCTTCAAAATCGTTTGTTTTTGGCAATTTTTCGAAAGAATTGAAAGTTGTTCGAAAATGCGAGTGTTTTTTGACGAAAACTTGTCGATAGGATTAGAATGATTAATGATGATTATTAGAGTCATCTGACGCGATATAAAATGTAGTATAGAACATGTTTCGACTGATTTCGACACGTCTCAAAACGCAATCTTATGGCTTTAAAAAGTGTTCATTTAAATCCAAATGACCCATTATTTTACACTGAGACATTGTACTTGGTGTGGACTTTGTTCAGCGCGAATATGGATCCATTTTATTTCGGGACCCAAAAGGTCGAAAAAAACTTGGATAATAACCTTCAAAATCGTTTTTTTTTTGGTAAAAGGTAAGTATAGATTAAAAAATAATGTCTCTGTACAAATAAATGGCTACATCAAATTATGCAGCCATCTCGCATCTCTAGCTTGTAAAGGGTATTTAATCTTAGCCAAAATTCTATTTCTAACATCCAACTTAATTGAATTAACAACAATACTAGGCCTTTGTACAGCTCCATCAACTCGACATAAGTTGCGATGTCTCCAGATGTGATAAATCATAGCATTGATCAGAGCCCGAATAACGTTGCATTGCAGCTTAGTACCACGAACCTTAGACGCCCAACTCAGTGCCCCCGAATACGGGATCACTTTCTTCGTCCAGTCGCGCATGCTTTCCACAATCCTGGCACTCCATTCACAATCAAAGAATAGATGCTCCAAACTTTCTTCATGTAACTCACACACAATACAGCGATCAGACTCCGCAACCCCAAATCTAGCCAGGTTAATCCTAGTGTTTAAAGCCCTCCTAAAAACTAGCCACGAAATGAAGCTATGCTTAGGAGAACTCCAACCACTCCAGACAAGACGGGCCCACGGCACTTTCGGCTTGCATGACCGAATACCATCGTAGCCCTCCGAGATCATGTAACAGGGGCGCGCCCCATGCCACAGACCATTCACATACATATGTTTAATTTTCTCCTTAGCCTGACAGATTTTCCTCCAAGCCCACGTGACATCGGTATTAGGCTGATACTCATGCCAATCCCTCCCTTTCAAATAGACTGAATTCACCCATCTCACCCACAACCTATCCGGTTGATCGAATACCCAAGAGGCTAACTTAGCGACCGCAGCCTGGTTCCAAACAGTCAGGTCACGGAGGCCCAGGCCTCCTTCCAGTTTAGGACAGGCAATCTTCTCCCAACTTACCAATGCCCTATTGTTTCCTTCAACTCCACCATTCCACAAAAAATTACGACAAACGGAGACGATACGAGACATAACATAGGACGGGATAATAAAAATCATCGCCCAATAGTTGTGGAGTTGTGATAGCACAGACTGAACCAAAGTCAGTCTACCTGCATAAGAAAGTTTCCGTGCCCCAATACTCGATATACGCGCAATGATGCGTGCAACCAAACACTCGCACTCGGATTTTCCAATTCTAGTACTTTGGATTGGGAGGCCTAAGTAACGAAAGGGAAACGTACCTTCAACACAGCCTGAAAAGAGAAGTATAGCCTCTTTCGTTCCCGCGTCTACTCCTGCGAAGTAAGCTTGGGACTTACCTGCACTAATAATCAAGCCTGAGGCCTTACTAAAAGTAGCGAAAGCCCTCCACAAAAATTCCATCGAGTTAGTATCCCCTTTGCAGAAAAGCAGGAGATCATCAGCAAACATGAGATGAGTCAGCTTCAACTGGCCACACTTCGGGTGGTATCTGAATTTCTTGTCAACCTTCCCATGTATAAGGATACGGGAAAAATACTCCATGCAAATGGTAAATAGCAAAGGAGACATGGGGTCACCCTGCCGAAGGCCTCTCTTCCCCGGAAAAAACCAAACGAATCACCATTAACACTCAGCGAATAAGACACAGTGGAGACACATTCCATAATCAGCCGACGGAAACTATCCGGGAAGTCCAAAGCCCGTAGCATTTGGTCAACAAAATCCCATTCAACACTATCATAAGCCTTGTGCAAATCAACCTTGAATAAACAACGCGGAGACACACGCCCTCTACCATACATTTTAACAAGGTCTTGACAGATCAAAATATTCTCCACAATACTCCGTCCCTCAATAAAACCACCCTGCGTTGGCGATATAATCTGAGGAAGAACTTTGGCCAGACGCGAACAAATTATCTTCGCAATACATTTATAAACAACATTGCAACACGCAATAGGCCTAAATTCTTTAACAGATTGAGGTCTACTCACTTTGGGTATTAAGGTAATGATAGCACAGTTCAGTTGTTTCAGCATCTTACCTGAGGCGAAGAAGTCTTGAATCGCGCTAACAAAATCCCCTCCAACGATCTCCCACGCGTCAATAAAAAATTGACTCGAGAATCCATCAGGACCCGGAGCCTTATCCCGATGAATACCGTGAAGAGCTTTCTTGATTTCACTTTCAGTCACATCGGCCACAAGCGAATTCTTATGCTCCTCCGAGCAAATCCTCCCCATTCTCACCGTGTCCACACAAACCGGCTCAACCGGTTTGGAGTCACCCAACAGTGACCGATAATACCTCAAAAACGCATCTTCAATCGCAGGTTTACTCGAGCATTCCAATCCCTCGGCATCTACAAGCTTGGCAACAGCATTATGAGCCCGTCGAGATCTCAGAACGCCATGAAAATACACAGAGTTAATATCTCCATCCTTAACCCATCTCTGTTTCGCTTTTTGGGCCCAAAAATCAGCACGAGCAGCTTGGAGAACCCGGACCGCCTCATTCGCGACCAGTTCAGCCTGCATTAACGCATCAGTACGGTCTGTCCTCAAACGGACCTGCAGCTCACTCAGTTCCAATTCAGCAACACAACAACGGTTCTCTATGTCGGAAAACGTAGTGGAATTCAGGCTTTTCAAGGGCCCTTTGAGCTTCCTTAAATTACTAGCCAGACGGTACATTTTTGTACCTTCAATGCCTTTGTCCCAATGTGATTCGACACAGTTAAGGAAATCAGGAGAGCGACTCCACATATTCATATACTTGAACGACCGAATCTTCCTACTCGGGGGGTTCCCAAGTTGGACAATACACGGGCAATGGTCGAAGGTCCCCTCAGGTAGGAAATTAGCAAATCCGTTCGGATATAGCCTTACCATGTCATCGTTCACAAAGCATCTATCAATTCGACTAAAAACTCTCGTCTCCACCACCTTGTGCTTGTTATTCCAAGTGAACCACGATCCACTCGCTCGAAAATCACCAATCTCACAGTTCGCAATGCAGTCTCGAAATTGATTCATCTCTTCATCCGACGTATTTCCCCCGTGTCTCTCCCGGGCATCAATAACGCAATTAAAGTCCCCCATAACCATCCAAGGGCCCTGAAATGCATAGGACTCCATCTTACGCCAAAGGGAACTCCGCTCCGATATAGAGTTATAAGCATAGACTAGTGTCAACAAATAATTCTTGCCCGAAGAAGTAGTAACCTTGACGTGGATACATTGAGCAGTGTACTCCAGGATCATCAAATTAACCTTATCATGTTTCCAAAGGAGCCAAACCCGGCCCCCTTCAACACAATGACTATTAGTAGTGATACTCCAGTCAGAGAATACATTATGATGTACCTTGGCATAAGCCTTATTCTTTATTTTAGTTTCCAGTAACCCAAAAACATCTACCTGTTGCTTCCTAACAAACTCACAAATAGTACGCTGCTTATTTATATTACACATGCCGCGTACATTCCAAAACCCAATATTATGTATCTCCATGGACAACTAATTCTAGACCCCCCCTTCATTTCTCACTGTCTCTTCTTTTCTAGGCGAACCCAACACCATATCAGCGTAGGACACTCCTTCTATTCCACGAGCAGGCTTCGACACCATATTGCCCGGACCGCTTGGTCCTGCTGTGATTTGCAGCGTACCAGCAGCAGCCGGACTGCCGACACCACCCGGACCAGCCTTAGATTTGGTCACCATAATAGTTCTCACAGGCTGCACATTCGACCCGCCTCCCCCAACAGTTTTCTTATGTTTCAGTTCATGTCTCGCCTTCCTCAACTCATCCTTCCTACAATCTACAAGCTCATGGCCTTACCCTTTGCACTTCGAGCACCACGTGGGTTTCCATTCATATTTGACACGAATTTCAATCATATTCTCCTTCTCATCGAGAATATTTAAGTTCAGTCTTAAATTTTTGGCCAACTTTTGCCATCACCATGATTCTAGCATACCCAAGCCTAGTACGTTCCTCCGTAGCCAAGTCAGCCTTGACATACGGACCCACTAGTGAAGCAATTCTAGGCAAACATCTACCCCAAAATTTCAAGGGCAATTCATGTAACTGTATCCATATTGGCACTTCAAGAACATCACTTTTATCTAGAATGGCATCCGAGGTCCATTCTTTCACAATGAGAGGTTTGTTATCAAACATGTATAGTCCATGGTCAAGAATTTTTACCTTAGCAGCTTTGTCCTTGAACCGAACTAAGAAGATACCATTCGGGAGAAAGGATATCTTGTCAATTCCAAGGTCTTTCCAAATCCGTCTCACAAACCCTTCAATCACCTCCCAAGGCGGATTAGCCCCCATGATGAAACAGTAAACAGCAGTACTCCAGTATTCAATCTCATCATCCACATCCTCCTCTGAGAATCGCAGAATGTCCTCATCATCCTCCATGTCAACCACTTGCTTCCCTTGCCTTTGCTTCCAACCCCCTGCATCCGTCGTTTTTTCGATCCCTGTTTCCGGGACATAATCAGGCGTCTCATCCTCATCGAAGTCAGAGACATAGTTAGAACCCGGAATGTCAATTACCGAGTTAGTTTGCCTGGTCGAAGGGCCGTCATCTAGGTTCGTTTGTTTCACGACCTTTCGAAGTAGGTCCTCTTTCGCCTTTTTGGTTACGGGTTTCATAGCCCTAGCTCCTCTAGGGCCAGCCTTCTGTTTCATTATCGTATCACGCAGAATGTGGCGCTTGCCTGCCTGGTCGGCGACAGGGCCGGAAAGCGTCGAATTCAGGGCCGGAGATCGCAGGTAGGGCGTCGAGAATCTCCAGGGAATTCAGAGGGGTTTGTTTTTGGCAATTTTTCGAAAGAATTGAAAGTTGTTCGGAAATGCGAGTGTTTTTTGACGAAAACTTGTCGATAGGATTAGAATGATTAATGATGATTATTAGAGTCATCTGACGCGATATAAAATGTAGTATAGAACATGTTTCGACTGATTTCGACACGTCTCAAAACGCAATCTTATGGCTTTAAAAAGTGTTCATTTAAATCCAAATGACCCATTATTTTACACTGAGACATTGTACTTGGTGTGGACTTTGTTCAGCGCGAATATGGATCCATTTTATTTCGGGACCCAAAAGGTCGAAAAAAACGTGGATAATAACCTTCAAAATCGATCGTTTTTGGCAATTTTTCGAAAGAATTGAAAGTTGTTCGAAAATACGAGTGTTTTTTGACGAAAACTTGTCGATACGATTAGATTGATTAATGATGATTATTAGAGTCATCTGATGCGATATAAAATGTAGTATAGAAAATGTTTCGACTGATTTCGACACGTCTCAAAACGCAATCTTATGGCTTTAAAAAGTGTTCATTTAAATCGAAATGACCCATTATTTTACACTGGGACATTGTACTTGGTGTGGACTTTGTTCAGCGCGAATATGGATCCATTTTATTTCGGGACCCAAAAGGTCAAAAAAAACGTGGATAATAACCTTCAAAATCGAAATAGTCCTATTCTCTTTGTGCTAATGGTGACAATTTTGGGTTTTTTCGAGGGAAAAGGGGGTTGAGACAAGGGGATCCCATGTCGCCTTTGTTATTCACGATTTGTATGGACTATTTCTCTCGAATCATGAATTTTGGAAGAATGGATAGGAATTTTAAATTCCATCGGAAATGTGGACCACTGAAGCTGACTCATTTGTTCTTTGCGGATGATCTACTCCTTTTTTGTAAGGGGGATCGAGAATCGATGGAATTCTTGTGGAGTGCGTCTGCTACCTTTAGCAGGGCCTCGGGTCTGAGTTTAAGTGTGGCTAAGTCTCATGCTTATTTCGCAGGGGTGGATGAAGACAGGAAGGCTTCGATTCTTCAGCTCTCGGGTTGTGTCGAAGGTACGTTTCCTTTTCGGTATCTTGGGTTACCTATCAAAGTACTCGTCTAGGTAAACTTGATTGTGAAAAGTTGATAGCCCGTATTATCTCGAGGATCTCTGGTATAGGAGCCCGTAAGCTGTCTTATGCTGGGAGACTAACTCTGGTTCAATCTGTTTTGTCTCAATTGCATAATTATTGGGCAATGATTTTTATTATTCCTAAGTTTGTCATGGCTCGGATTATTTCACTATGTCGTAATTTCTTATGGGAAGGTGGTGTAGAAGGAAATAATCGAGCTTTGGTTAGTTGGGAAAAAAATTGTCGGCCTAAAGAAGAAGGAGGTTTGGGAATTAGGGATCTGTATATCTGGAATGAAGCAGCTGTGGCGAAGCTAGCTTCGTGGGTGTTTGATCAGCCGGACCGGTTGTGGGTTCGGTGGGTCAATAGCATCTATCTGAAAGGGGTGGAGTGGTATGATTATCAACCTCATTCAGATGTCACGTGGGCGTGGAGGAAAATTTGTCATGCTAAAGAGAAAATTAAGAATATGATTGATAATGGTTTTTGGCATGGAGAGGATTCTTGTTTCTCGATTTCGAGGGCCTATCAGGATTTGAGACCTCGCGCCTCGCTGGTTCCTTGGGCGAGACTTGTATGGAGCGCGTGGAGTGTTCCGAGACATAGCTTCATATCGTGGCTTGTGTTTCGAGGGGCCCTTAATACGAGGAAGAAGCTTTTTAGGATCGGGGTTGCAGATTCGGATCGCTGCTTTATCTGTGAGCAGGAAGAAGAGAGTTTAGAACACCTTTTCTTTGCTTGCAGTTGGAGCTCGCGGGTGATGGGTCTTTTGAGCAATTGGGTGCGGAAACCAATCCCGTGCAACACGGGGATGGTCTGGGCTACGAAATTGCGGGGCTCGAAGTTGCAATGTAATGTGCTTCGAGCGATGATCAATGCGACTATTTACCATATTTGGAGACAGAGAAATTCGTGTAGAATTGAAGAAGTGGTGATACATCCACGGGAGATAGTCAAATTGATCGTGTCGGATGTTAAGAATAGAATCTTGTGTAAGATTAAATACCCTGTAACAGCTAAGGATGCTAAATGGCTACATAACCTGATGTAGTCATTTTCGGTTTTGTTGTTTCCTTCTTTTTATATATACTTACCCTTTACCAAAAAAAAAAAACCTTCAAAATCGTTCGTTTTTGGCAATTTTTCGAAAGAATTGAAAGTTGTTCGAAAATGCGAGTGTTTTTTGACGAAAACTTGTCGATAGGATTAGAATGATTAATGATGATTATTAGAGTCATCTGACGCGATATAAAATGTAGTATAGAACATGTTTCGACTGATTTCGACACGTCTCAAAACGCAATCTTATGGCTTTAAAAAGTGTTCATTTAAATCCAAATGACACATTATTTTACACTGAGACATTGTACTTGGTGTGGACTTTGTTCAGCGCGAATATGGATCCATTTTATTTCGGGACCCAAAAGGTCGAAAAAAACGTGGATAATAACCTTCAAAATCGATCGTTTTTGGCAATTTTTCGAAAGAATTGAAAGTTGTTCGAAAATACGAGTGTTTTTTGACGAAAACTTGTCGATAGGATTAGAATGATTAATGATGATTATTAGAGTCATCTGACGCGATATAAAATGTAGTACATAACATGTTTCGACACGTCTCGAAACGTAATCTTATAGGTTTAAAAAGTGTCCATTTAAATCCAAATGACCCTTTATATTACACCGGAACATTGTACTTGGCGTTGACTTTGTTCAACGCGAATATGGATCTATTTTATTTCGGGACCCAAATGGTCGAAAAAATGTGGATAATAACCTTCAAAACCGATCGTTTTTGCCAATTTTTCGAAAGAATTGAAAGTTGTTTGAAAATGCGAATGTTTTTTGACGAAAACTTGTCATTAGGATTAGAATGATTAATGATGATTATTTGAGTTCTCTGACATGATATAAAATGTAGTATAGAACATGTTTCGATAGATTTACCTCTAGAAGGCGTGACTATTAATTTTTCTGTTTTGAAATGACAGTAGCCTAATAAACTCATTCTTATGAGTCCGATGCCAAAATAGTGGCACACATGCCCGATATCAAATAGATGGGGGAATAATGTTGTTTAGAGAGGGGAATTGATAACTAATACTCCCTCCGACCTATGTTCTTCCCTATTTCCTTTTTGGACTGAGTTTGATTTTCTTTTCTCTTTTCATTTAAGGAAAGTTTTACCTCTTTATTAATTAATATAATATTCATCTCTCCTACTTTTCCACCACACTTTTTCTCATTTAATTAATATAATATTCTTTATCCTACTTTTTCATTCTACTTTTTCCCATTTAATTAATATAATATATTTATCTCTCTTACTTTTTCATTCACCCCCATTATTCTACTAATATAATTACTCCCTCCTTATTTTCTTCCCCAAAAAGAAAGGGGAAGAACACAGATAATCGGAAAGAGTAGTTTACAAGCGTAAGTTTTAGGTATATCTATATAAATTTATAAAACGTCATTTATGTTAGAATAATTTTTTATGGAAAGATCAAGGTCGGGGACGATATAAATGAAATGGTGGTAGTACGCAAATATTTAAACGAAATTCTTCACGCGGAGATTATATATTTTAGACATTATAATAAATGTAGTGGGTAAACTAACATAAACCAGTACAACGACAATAGCCATCCACGCAACGGCCGAAACATCTATGCGCTGCATTGCAAAACTGGCTCGAATAGCCAATACAGGTACCACCTATTGGACAAGGTGTACTGGGTCCTTCGTGTCCATCAATATCCAATGATCTTGAATCTACTCCACAAAACAAAATTGAAAAACCTGCAATAGTAAAAAAAAAAAAAATTAAGGAAATGCATATCTATATGTTACAAAGAATTTTAATTAGTACTCCCTCCGTTTCATTGAAAGATTCCACATACAAAATGACACATTTTTTAAGGACAATAATAAAATATTCAAAAGTAGAGAGGGGGTAAAGTAGGTGGGCCACCTAGGTAAGAGTAAATAGTTATACCAAAAAAGAAAGTGGAAGCTATCAAAGAAATTTACGAAAAAGGAAAAGTAGAAGCTTTCAATGAAACGGAGGGAGTAACTTTCAATAATATAAAATTAGATGAATTATTTATATATATACATGTTAAAGAGTAAAACGACTTCTTATTTTTGAAAACAAGCATGACAATAAAATGTTTTTTTTTTTTTGCATAAGTTGGATTCATGAAAAAGAGTTTTAAGAAATGGTAATATCGAGAAGAACTTTTTCTTCATGTAATCACGTATAATTATTAAAACTTTCTCCTAATACTTATGAAACTATTTAATTTACGTAATATAATGATCAGATGAAAAGAATATCAAAAACTATATTTAATAGTTTATGAAACGTTATTTAATAAATTAGTTTAAGAATAAATAATGTTGATTTTTACGTTAAACATAATGGAAAGATTAAAGGGAAGAAATAAAACATTTTGCACAAAAAATTTGAACATTTTGATAAACAACACACTAGAAAGAGACAAAAATAACGAACTTGATAGAACCAATAATGCAAGGAATAAGAATGACTTCAACGAAACTTGAGACATTGTTCTTCTTTTACTTCTGATTATTTTTTCCCTCTAAAGATATATAGGAGCTTTTGAGTTTGATATTCAATTTAGTTATATTGGACGACTATGTTGTATTGCACATATAAGTATATATAAATAAAGTATACACCACGTTATATAATAACTGTGCAGAAGAATGTTTTGTCATTAATTATGAGATACGATATACAAAATAACTCTCCAAATTAATCGATTCAGAAATATATTTATATTAATGCTAATGTTATATTTTATTGATTTATTAGAAATTAAAACAATTTGTTTCTCAAAATAGGAGATATTTAAATTGTTGTTTTCTACTTCTAGGAAAAAAGGTTCTGTATCTGTCAGATAAAACTAGTTGTACTGATTTGATTACTAATTCGGTATTCTGTAGAAATTAAAGGAATATGTCCTATGAGATTTTCGGCAATTAGTAAATACTCCCTCCGTCCCAATGAATTATTTACGTTTGCTTTTTCACACTTGACGAGGTCCATTTCATTTCGTTCATATCTTTATTTACGTGTTTTTTTTGGAGAATTATTTACGTGCTATTAAAAATTCTAAAAATTTAATAATCTTAATGTACTTATTAAGACCATTCGAAAAAGATCTCACATGACTATGATTTACGTTATATATAAGAAATTATATTCGAGATATTAAGGGATGAAAACCGTCAATATTAAGGATTTTTTTACGAAAGTAAGAGTTTGGTGTCTTGTAACAAAAAAAAAAATAATTATAGGTGCGTTATTTAGCGAAGATCTAAATGTTAGGTGTTTTCTGACAAAAAACTCTAATAAATATTCATGATTGTTTGCGAAATAATAATGATCATTAGTGCAATTCGATGAAGCTAATAACTATTAATATATCGGTAATGTTAAATACAGCCCATAGGGTTGTATTTAAACATTAAAAACCTTCTAATTGTGGTATAAACTTAGAAATTGAAGACTAGATTACAAATCCATCGATGCAATCTATACTAATATATAATACAGAAACTACACATTCGGTTTTTGGCGTCAAAAATATTTTCTTAATATATCACATTTTCCATATTAATCTAATACTCCATATTAATGAGATATTTTGCTATACACTTTCTTAGAACGACGTAGCCACAAGTTTAAAATATTCTGATAGTAATGTAATTTATTTAAACAAGTTAAAATATCTGAAAACAGGGTAGGTATACACACCAGCGGACAAAACAACTTATCACGTTTATTGCGATTGAAATTATTTTCATATGATAATCGAACATATATAGATTAAACATTGTCGAAAATATCCCTATTACACAATTTTTTAACATATAAACATAAACAAATATACATAAATTTAAACATTTTTTATACTACATATAACGTAAACTAATCAGTATAATCACTGATAAAATAACATGAAATAGATTTTTAAAAAAATTATGTCTATAAAATATATTAGTATCAATAACCAATAATAATTTCCAAAAAAATGGATACGGAGTATTAGTTATGAAAATATTAATGTAGGTAAGTTTCATCTAATGTAGTACTCCGTGTATAATACAGAGTAGTAACTAGACTTCTTTGAAATATATTGAAATTGGAGATATAATTATATAACACATTTTACATATTACACGACTCTATAGTAAGACTCCGTAATCTCTACCTGAGTAATTGTTACCTTAAATAATTTTATTTTATTATTAATTTACGAGATAACGATCACTTTTTTTTTTAATGGTACACTTTGATTTTCATGAGGTAGCTCCAATTAGATGTCTATTTTATATTCGTAATTTTCTTGAAATGTTTTGTGTTATGATTTTTATATTTAGTTAGTTATACTGAGAGTAAATTTTACCTTGCTTAAAAAAAACATTAAGTATAATATGTATGTTCAAAGATATATACCGGTCAATCCTTAGACATTGCCCAAACATTTGACTCTTGCAATTAAATTATTAATAAAATAATAAAAGAAAATTCTTTCACAAAATAATCCATCATTTTCGCTTTTCGGTTTATTAATCTGTATAAAATCATGTATCTTTGCATATGATTTCATGTGTGGATGTGTTTCATGTTGATTTTAAGCATAGACTTTTTTATTTAATTATTTTTGTTAAAGGTTTAATATTCAAATAAGATTATCTACGTTATTTTTTTATTTATACCCGTGCAACTTTGAACGGGTACTAACCTAGTTAATACATATATTAACACATTATTGCCACTTTTGGCCTCTTAAATACAACCCTAGGGGTTGTATTTATCAATTTTCTTAATATATAATCCTATAAGGTCTCACGGTTAAATTCAGTCAGCAAACTACCAATGTATATTTTGAAGTTCAGCAAGGTTAGCAATGGATTTGAACTTAATCCATAGGGTGGATGGAGTGAAAATGATGCTATATCAATGGATCCTTAATCCTTGGAGGAGGATTGAGCAAAAATCTCCACTTTGAAGAATTGAGAAAAGGGGGAAAGATAGAGAAATTAAGGTGCAAGTTGATGGATTAATTGCTTACGTTGCCTTAAATAAATTTATAAAATGAATAAAAAATAAATAAAAATTAAATATGGTGAGATGAGTGAGCCCTCTATGGAAATAAAAGTGAATCCATTGATGTACGTGTATTTTATAAGAGAGAGAAAATGTAGTAGAAAAAGTGAGGTGAAAGAGATGGGTCCTCTACGGAGAGAAATTGTATCCATGGATAACCATGGTCTAAGTTGCCCTTTGTCATTAATAATAATCAATATATATTAATAAAGCAGGAACTTTTCGAGCGATATGATTGGTCGAAATTTTTTAATATTTTTTTTATATTAATAAAGAATATGAAATTTTGTATATGAAAAAAAATCCTACTCCAACTCAGAATCAATTTTTTTGAAATTTAGATAAAAAAAACTTATGAATTTGTATAGAAAAAAACCATCCTACTCTATTTAAGATTAAAAAATTATCACTATATAAATCGGCGATTATTACCTCATAAGACCACAAAAGTTGTACCTCATAAGATTATAAATCATCTCATCGAAAAATTATAATAATTCAGGTATAGAAAAAAACAATCCTACTCCATTTAAGATTAAAAAATTATCACTATATAAACCGACGATTATCACCTCATAAGACAACAAAAGTTAGACCTTATAAGATTATAAACTTAAGTAAAAAAATCCTCTCATCAAAAAATTATAATAAGACAATAAATTCTATAGTACTTCATTATAAATAAGAGTAATAATTTTTTTTAGATATTAACAAACAATCTTTTGAATCTTGAAAAACATTCCTAAGATTATAAAGTTAAGTAAAAATTATTCACATCGAAAAATTATGATGGGTAATGAAATTCTGCACTATAAATAAGAACAATCATTCGTTCTGAGATATCAACTAAAAATCTTTTGAGTCTTAAAAAAACGATCTTATGAATATAAACTTTTAAGTTAAATTGTCTCACATTGAGAAATTATAATATAATGTGATAAAGTTTTATTATATTAATAAGAGCATTCGTTTTTAGATATTAACCAAAAATCTTTCGAGCTTAAAAAATCTATTTAGACTATAAAGTTAAATAAAATTATCTCACATCAAAAAATTATAATGAGGTCATAGATTTCTATTATATAAATAAGAGTAATAATTCGTTATTAAATATTAATAAAAAAAAGCTTTTGAGTCATAAAATGAATTTAATTTTTTTTTAAGAATATAAACCAAAAATCTTATACTCCAATTCTTTAGAAATTCTAAAAATATAAAGTTAAAATTTTAAAATAATTAATAATAAAAATAAATTATTATTATTATCCCAGATAGATATATTTTCTTTTCCTTTATTTTATTATGATAAATAGGAGTAATCGTTCGTCCTTAGATATTAACCAAAAAAATAACCCACATCGAAAAATTATAAGAAGAAAATTATAAGAAGGTGATGGAATACTATATTATAAATAAGAGTAATTGTTGGTCCATAGATATCAACAAAAAATTTAAGAAAGTAAGATTATCAACCACATCCATGGTCTCAAGACTCTATCGTGGTGAACAGAATATCTACAGGACTACAAAACCTCAACGGACTCTCTACTGTTGTAGAGTTCTACAAATTTATGCAATCATTCAACTTGGTATCCTTATCAACGTCACTAAAAAGTGGCTCGTGCATCGCACGGGCTTTACATCTAGTGTCTTTAAAATTTAAACATCAAGAGTGAAAAATAAAATATACTACTCCACTAAGCAATTTACCTACATATATCACCATGTTCAGTATATAGCAGTAGCAGATTCGTAATAGCGGATAACAATAGCATAATACGGTTAGCAGACAATTGTATCAACATGTTTAACTATCAAATTAAACTAGCAGAATTAAGAAAAAAAATAGCATAATTGTATTAGCATGTTCGGCATATAGCAGTAGCAGATTCGTAATAATAGATAACAATAGCAGAATACGGTTAGCCGACAATTGTATTAGCATGTTTAACTATCAAATTAAACTAACAGAATTAAGAAAAAAATATTTGATAAAAAACAGATTATAAGATAATCGAGTTATTTTCATGTATAAATTGAATAGACTATTTCAATGCATTTATTTAGCCTATAAATCCTCAAAGGAATTATCAACTAATCTATAAATTCAATTCTTTTATCTTATATATGCATACTTAGTTTCATTCCGTATATACTACAACAATTTTTTTTATAAATGTATTTATTTTCAAAAAAATATGTAATTTAATTTAATTTTTGTTTTCAGGTATGTACTATCTACTGTTGTTGGCGGTGATGCGGTTATTACCGCAACCACAGCGTACTCCTTGTATCCTTTGCATGGTGAACCGAAGAGCCACCACTGTAGTTGTCGATCTGCAATTATGTTTACCTTCTTAGGTTTATCTGTTTTAGTTATTATCGATCATTACATTTTTATTATTACGATACTATTATGAAGGGGCCGGGTCATGTTGCACCGGCTCCCCCCGAGATTGTTTTGGAGAATGCCATTAGCTGTTTAATTGTTTTTTTGGAGTTCTCTTAATACACAAGCGGAAGCTATTACATAAAAAAAAAAAAAGTTGTAAATGCGTTTACAACAATGTTACTCCCTCTGTTTATTTGATATCTTCCACATTTCTTTTTTCAACTATTTCTTTGATTTCTTCCACTTTCTTTTTTTCTATCACACTTCTCTCTTACCTAGGTGGCCCACTCCCTCTCTAGATATCATAGAAACGGAGGGAGTACATATCAATATGCATGGATAATAGGGGTCGAATCTCAAAAATATACGGAGTATATATTAATTATAGTGCAAAAATACATTAAACCTAACACAAAAATATACTGTACGAGTATTCAATATAAAAATATATTCATCATCCTCATTCTTAACGTTATTAATACACCCAAATTCCACATTCTCACAAAAAAGTTTGATATTATTGTCCACTTATTTACTGAAAATAATAATTATTGATATAATGTTAAATAAATAAAAGATGGGATAGAAAATGAGGATACGTATGCTTCTTATAGAGGAGTATATGAGTCGAAAGCGAGCAAATCCACTCCTCTGTGACGGGTATATCCTTGATAAGATTGTAACGGGTAAAGTATAATGGAAAAGACAAAAACACGTCGTTTTGATACTATCAACAGATTTATCTTATACAAATATGCAATACATATGATATTATATTTGACCCGTTTTACGTGTATATGTTTAACTTTGTAACCGCCCTAAGATCAAGTAGCTGGTCCGGTTGGTCACTCATCCATGATCCATGTTGCAATCGAACTGGGAAACAAACACGTTGAAGAAGACAAGAATCGTGATAATAATTGAATTATTGAAGATTTTGAAGGATGATGATGAACCAATAATACGTAACGTGAATAAAGAGTTCATAACAAAATTGAGTTGTATATATATATCATATATGAGGCCTAACAGCTACTGATCGATCGAGCACTGACAGTAGTATGAATGTATGTGGTACGTGATAATATATGTGAGGCTACGTGATACGGTTTGAATAGAGCACTAACTTCTGTCTTCTGATGAAAGTTCTCATCGCTAGCTCTAACCCAATTTAGCATTGTCGTTTTACTCTTTTAATTATTATTCCCTCCGATTCTTACGATTCGTAATTAATTTAATATAAACGGATCTCAATCATCGTCTTTAAATTATTGGTTGGATTGGTTACCTAACATGGTATTAGAGTCAGAGATCACGAGTTCGAACCCTTGACAACCCCGATAAGGCAATAATAGAATATAAACGAGTCTCAACCATCGCCTCTAGGTACTAGAGCTAGCGAATCTAGCAAGCAATCAGATTCAGGTAATAACTGCATTTTGGGTTGGGTTCGAGTTGCTTATGGTTTGATTTTGTCAGGTCAATTCGCGGCCTAGGTTCGGATGGTTAACTAGTCGAGTTATTCATATAAATTTGCGGGGTCTTTAGCCGAGTGTGGTTGTTACTCCCTCCGTCCACTATTTATCGCCTCACTCCATTAAACTACTCCTCACATATATTCATGAAGTGGACGATAAATAGTGGACGGAGGGAGTACTTGTTATAGTATTAGGTTAGGTCAAGTGTGGTTTAAGTTAGGCTTGCTTGATTTGACTCCTTAATTCATTCCATATTCGATTTTTTGTTTTCAATTAATTTGTTGATTTCAAAATTGAATTCGATCGGGTCATCACTTGGCTAATTTATAACGTTAATGTTAAATACCTGAATTAAAATTGTTCATAAGACCTGAAAATGAAACAATTATTATTGTTCAATATTCTAATAATTTCTTAATTAATTAACTTGTCAATGACTAAGCTAATTACGATTTACTGTACTATATATTTATGTCGCGCAAACAATCCAATTAAATATGTGCAAAAATTTTAAGGTTAATGTTACGTATTTTGAATAACATTAATACACGGAAAATGTCAATAATTTCTTATGAAACTATAAAACAACGCTTAGTAACTATTGAACGTTTACATTGCAGATATAACTTATGCACAATCAAATATCGAAATCACAAAATACAGTTATACATAGAGTTACGTATTCGGGTGCAAGTGGTTGTGTATAAAGATAACTTTGGTTTCTAATAATTTGTATGAAACCAACACAAGTTTAGGCAGAACAGAAAAGGTCATTGTTGATATTGTTTTAGTGGGGAAGGACCGTGATGAATAGAATGAAAATGCAAGGTTGCAAAGGTAGGTTGTCAGAATTGGTGGGTCTCCAAAAATCCATGAGATATGATATGCATACTCACCCTTCCACTTTCACGTACTACAAACATACATACATTCTCCTAACTCCCTACTTACACTTATAAATATGCATGTGATTAAGCTAGCTAAGCTCATCATAGTATAAAAATCTTAAGTAAAAAACAGAGTAAGTAAGAATAATAATGGAGTTAGAGAAGAGAGTTTCAAGTTGTGTGGAAAAAGAAGAGGAGTTGTGTCCTAAGAATAATAAGAAGAAGATGATGAAGCGTGGAGGCCTTAAAACAATGCCATTTATTCTAGGTTACACTTATTTCCCTTGTTTTTATTAGAGGATATTATTATATTAGGCAAATATATTATAGGTTAGGAAAGTATAATATAGTGAATATTATGAGTATCGTAATATTCTATAGAATATAATATATTAGGAATATTCTTGGAGTATTCTCCAAGACGGTCTACTATATAATGTAAGATAACTGAATGACTTGCTTATTATCGATAGAATAAGTTACATTATATAGTAGACCGTCTTGGAGAATACTCCAAGAATATTCCTAATATATTATATTCTATAGAATATTACGATACTCATAATATTCACTATATTATACTTTCCTAACCTATAATATATTTGCCTAATATAATAATATCCTCTAATAGTTTTTACTATCTTAAACTCTCTTCTAATCCATATTTATATATCGCTAATTACTGAGTAACACGATCTTATACCGTCCAACGATCCCTTTAATTTGTAGAAACACAAATTATAGTTATATATAGCCGTTGTACCGTGCGACGGACCTAATTTATGATATAAAAAATTGTCACTTTAGGTTATTTATCGACCATTTTAAGTTAAATAGTGACCACGTTTTGATATGAAAAAGTGGTAACTATCTATCTAAAAGGGGTAATTAACTAGCCCAAAATGATCGTTTTTTATCATAAATTGTAAATTTTTAGTATTATCGCATGGAACAACGGTTGTACATAATAATTATTGAAAAACATAAGTAGACTGACCGTGTTAGTTGTTACACGATAATTTGTGGACAATTAATTTATTTCCAAAGTTTCTTGATTTGAGTAACGTGTTATATATACATTTATTTATTTATTTATACGGAGTATATTATAGTGCAATCAAGGTATTTTACTATAGACAATATCATCTATATTTAGTAAGATTAGGCGTCGATTATGAATACCACACGCAATTGTAGAGGGTATCCATAATAATAAATTAATAATAATAATAAACCACAGGAATTAAGTACGTAAGAAACTACGATGTCTATCTTGGTTACTTATTAAAGAAAGAGATTTATCAAATTGAAATTGTGTTTATAATTTCTGTTAGGCTGATATATAAATGATTACGTTGGTCATATTGTATAAAACCGTTTTATCAAACAAATCGTATTTTCCATTTAGGACTTCTGTAACAAAACTTTTAGATAACTTTAGCCCAACTTTCGTTTGATGACGGGCCATGGTTGGCCATGTACATTTTGGTACAAGATCCGCCTCTGACAACAGTCTAGACGTGAAACCATGACGGACATACTTGACATTAAACTATTTGGATTCCGGAGTCAGATTTTTTTGTTTTGTTTAACGAAGCGCGTACTTAGTCGCAAACCTGAGACCTATTATTCATGATACCTTTGCAGGAAGCGAGATCTGCGACCGATTTGCAGCAGTAGGATTTTACGCCAACATGATAACATACTTGACTCAACAATTGAACATGCCATTAGTACAAGCTTCCAACACTCTCACCAATTTCGGCGGCACTGCCAGTTTTACCCCTCTCATCGGGGCTTTGATCGCCGACTCCTTCGCCGGCCAATTCTGGACCATCGCTTTCGGCTCCATATTCTACGAACTGGTCTCTTCTTTCCCCATTCCTTACTACTCCGCTACCTGTACTAAACCATCACCTTAAGATTCTGGTTGACAATCTTTGCAGGGGTTCATTACAATCACAATGTCGGCCATTATTCCGAAGCTCCACCCAAAGGCATGTCCAACCCAAGTGAACTGCCAGGAAGCATCAACCCAACAGTTGTGGGTCCTCTACCTGGCTCTGCTCCTCACGTCTATCGGCACAGGCGGGATTAGACCTTGCGTGGTCACATTCGCGGCTAACCAGTTTGACATGACCAAGTCCGGGGTGGCGTCGAGGAAATGGAATTACTTCAACTTGTACTACTTCTGTATGGGACTGGCAACATTGACTGCACTCACAGTTATTGTGTATATACAGGATAATGTGGGTTGGGGTTGGGGTCTCGGAATTCCGACTATGTCGATGGGGTTATCTATAGTTGCCTTTGTTGTTGGGTATCCTTTATATTATAGGCCTAAGCCTGGTGGAAGCCCTTTAGTCAGAATGTTTCAAGTTGTTGTTGCTGCTTGGAAAAACAGAAAGGTTACTATGCCTTCTGATGCTGGTCTGTTGTACCAGAATAGACAGCTTGACGCCTTGATCTCTGTCGATGGCAGACTTCTACACACCGAACAATTCAAGTAAGTCTTCGTTCTCAGTCCTGTTATATACTCCAGCGTGCGCATCCTGGAAACACCCTTATCTGCATATATTAACGTTGTGGTACCGTTGTTACATTTAGGTGGTTCGACAGAGCAGCAATACAAACAGAAGCAGAAACAAAAGAGTCGAACTCATCACCAAACCCATGGAAACTATCCACAGTCCACAGAGTAGAGGAACTAAAATCCATCATTCGGGTTTTACCAATTTGGTCAGCAGGAATCCTGCTAGTAACAGCATCATCTCATCAATCCAGTTTCGTGCTACAACAAGCCCGATCCATGGACCGACACCTCTCCCCTTCCTTCCAAATCCCTCCTGCAAGCCTGTCAATCTTCAGCATCGTCACCATGCTAACAGGACTCGCTCTCTACGAACGCTTCCTAGTCCCATTCGTCCGTAAACTCACCAAAAACCCATCTGGCCTAACCTGTTTACAGAGAATGGGCATTGGCTATGTGATCAACATATTTGCGACCCTAATCGCTGTCTTCACTGAACATAAAAGGAAAAGTGTAGCGAGTAAATACGGTTTACTAGACCAACCTGGCGCCACGATTCCAATAAGCGTATTCTGGTTGGTCCCACAGTACTGTATCCATGGACTGGCAGAGGTGTTCATGAATGTAGGGCATTTGGAGTTTTTGTACGATCAGGCGCCGGAGAGTATGAGGAGTACAGCAGCCGCGTTGTACTGTCTGACAACGTCGTTAGGGAATTACCTTGGGACTATGGTGGTGTCATTAGTACATGCTTATACCGGAAAACAAGGGGATCGGAATGATGGGAATTGGCTTCCTGATAGGAACATTAATAGGGGACATTTAGAGTATTATTACCTTCTTGTTACTGGTATACAAGTACTGAACTTTGTTTATTATGTGGTTTGTGCCATGTTATATAAACATAAGCCATTGGAGCAGGAGCAAGACTTTAACAATGAAGATCAGGAGAAAGAATTCAACAAGGAAATTAGAGTTTGATCTTTGATGTATGTATACCCTAGTTAGTACAGTATGTAAGTTGTAACAGTAATAACGGTTTTTCTAACGTGTGTCTAGTGGACACATGTTAAGATATTAATTAAAACAAATATCAAAACGATATTATCACGAGACATTGACATAATAATTCAGATTCACAAAGTACTTGGACAATATCCTTGTGATATTTGCTTTAATTAGCATCTTAATGTGTGCCCACTGGGTACACGTTTGACTCAATGTCCATCTTTTGTTTGACAAATATGTTGAGTACATACGGATTTGAACTCAAGTCATGAGTAATTGAGTATGATTACTCGATTACTGAGGATGTTATCAACTAGGTCAACTGACATCTACTCAATGCCAATATTTGTAAGACTAATACTGAATGAACCAAATAGGTAAAAATTTGTAAGTGTTACCGCTTTTACATGGTTAAATCAATGTTGATGAGATGACAATTTTATCGATATAGTTTGGAGATTATTTTGACTTTTCCGTTGGCTTATAGTGACTCTAACATGATTTAGTTTGAAAGTTTAATTGGTATCTTCCACATTACAATATTTTTTTTTATTTCTTTCACTTTTTTTTTCTATTACATATTTGTGTTACATAGGTGACTCACTTGCTTTACTCTTTTACTTTTAAATATTTTTATTGTTTTTCTTAATAAATATGTCATTTGTATGATGGAAAAATCAATGAAACCGAGAGAGTATTTGGTATAAATGCATATGGTATATACATATTAATAAATTTTTATTTTTATTTTGAATTCACATATTAATAAATTTTCGAATAACAATTATCTATGAGCTTCATGACAAAAATAAATTGCAATTAATATATATTTTTAAAAAATTATAAAATGAAATCATTCATTTGGTGGCTCTAAATTATTAGCACGGAGTAATAAGATAGAATAACTAGTATTGATCTCTGCAATGATACACGGTACATTTTTAATTTTATGATTATCTATAAATATAAAATTGATAATCTATTAACTTTTCACATTTTTAATCTTATTTATATTTTGATTTGAGAAAAAAAAAATTAAAATTCCAATGATAATAAAAATAATCGAGTAATCTCATTTAATGTACGGAATATAATTTAATATTTTAATGAACATATCTTTCTTAAATTATTATTTTAGTTGATTATTGGATTATAAGTTTATTTCTTTTATCACAAAACTAAAAGTTACGAATCAAAATACGATCTCTTATCCATTCAGACCATTCGAAATTTTATTAATAAATTAGAAGATACTCTGTAACATATAATACTCCAAATATTATTAGATAAAATAATTACGGAGTATTTTATTTATATATATTTAATTCAAAATTTAAAAGTACTCTATTCTCCGTGTATAGTTTTTCTTGTAGGGGTGCCACGTTAGGTTAATTATATTGTTTTTTTGTCGAAATGTTAACTATATTGTCACGTAGAGTGTTACCAACTTGATAACTACTTTTTTTTTTTTTATAATAATTTTGATTTATTTCGTATTAAATTGATCGACGATTATAATATATTTTTTTTATTAATGTCTATAGCTACTTTTTAATAGGTCAAGAATTTTTCTTGTAATTTTACGTAATTATTTACGTTGACTTGAATTTAGATATTATGATTATTTGAGTTTAGTAGTTTATTCGTTTCCTAATTGAAATATGAGTGTTTTGTTCTTATGAAAAAAAAAAAAATAATTACTTCGTACATGAAAGATGACACGTAACCACTTGTTATTTGTAAATTTAGGAAATCTATTATACGGAGTATAATGTTAAATAATAAAAAGCTGGAATAGCTCAGTTGGTTAGAGCGTGTGGCTGTTAACCACAAGGTCGGAGGTTCAAGCTCTCCTTCTAGCGTTTTTTGTCGAAGTCACCAACTCGACAACTATTTTTTTTTTTAATATAATTTTGATACAAGTAACGATTATAATAACATTTTTTTTTATTAATGTCTGCTTTTTAATAGCTCAAGAATTTTTCTTCCGATTTTACATAATTATTTACGTTGACTTGAATTTAGATATTATGATTATTTCAGTTTAGTAGTTTATTTGTTTCCTTATTGAAATATAGAGGTGATCATGGGCTGGGCTGGGCTGGGCCGGGCTTGGGCCGGGCTTGAAGGGAAAAAACAGCCCAAGCACATGGGCTGGGCTGGGCCGGCCCATTTGATTGGGCCTTCTTAAGGAGCCCATACCCGGCCCTATAGGGCTTTTGATGGGCCTCTGGGCCAAATGGGCTTTTTGGGCCATGTTATTTACATTGAATATTGTTAGTTTTTTTTACCAAACATACCAATTTATAATACGGTTTTTCTAACGAATGCCCACTGGACACACGTTAATAAGCTAATTAAAGCAACATTTACATGGATATTATCATGATTAATTGAAATATTAAGTTCTATTTACCATACTTAGACGATATCTATGTTAATCTTGCTTTAATTAGCTTATTAACGTGTGCCCACTGATAGAGTAGCAATTTGACTTCTCGTCTATCACTCTCGGTACCATACAAATTAATAGAGTATCAAGTATTAACCAGTTATTTGAAAAACAAACAAGTAAAGTAGCAATTTGACTTCTCCTTACCATATTTCAATACATTATAATAATATAATATAAATCTCGGATGGGCCTTAGGGCCGGGCTTTAGGGCCTTAAACACGGCCCATATCCAGCCCAATTTTTAGCATGGGCCTTTGGGGCTGGGCTTTGGGCTTTTATGGGCCTAAAATCATAGCCCAAGCCCTCTTAAATATAGGGCTGGGCCGGGTTGGGCTTAAGGGCCTGGGCTATTTGATCACCTCTATTGAAATATTAGTTTTTGCTCTTTTGGAGAAAAAAAATAAAAATACTCTGTACATGAAAGATGAAAAGAACCACTTGTTATTTGTAAATTTAGGAAATATATTACAAGGACTATAATATTAAATAATAAAATGCTGGAATAACTCAGTTGGTTAGAGCGTGTGGCGGTAGGTCGGAGGTTACAACCCTCCTTCTAGCGATATCTTATACAGTAGCTAAAAATTGTGATAATTTTGTAAAACTTGTTATCTCCGGATAGTATAGAAGAAAATATAAAACAAATAATAGAAAGCTATTAACCACAAGGTCGGAGGTTCATCAAAAGCAAAAAAAAAAAAAAAAATTGTGGCTGCTGAGATTCGAGCCCAGGTCTCCACGGCCACAACGTGGAATTCTTACCACTAAACTACAGCCACTTTATGAAAAATTATTGGATTGAATTAGTTACTTTTACAATTTTTACTCTGTCTTCATGAACCAAGAAAAATCGTACTTGATGTTATTTGCAGTATAGTTCACCTTTATAACCACGATGAGAATATCACTTTTATAGCCACGAAGCCACGGCCCGTTGTGCTAAATGTGATCTACATTAGACATAACTTAGAGAATAATTTTCATACTCATTAATATCATCAATCTCTTCGTGCTCTTATGTACCAAAAAAAATATATCATCACACCCCTGTAACAACAAATATTCTTGAAAATAGGCAAGACAACCAAATATTCTAAGATTAGAATACTATAAGGTTTATATGACCAAAATTGTTCTGGAATATTGTTGTCTAGCGACATGTCTGAAGAGGATTAATTAACGATTTTTCTAACGTGTGTCCACTAGACGTTAATTATAAAAGTAATCTCATTGATGTTATCTAAGTAAGGTAATTATTAGTTAGTATTTCAATTTCTCTTGAAAAGATCATTGTAAATTTTTACCTAATTAGCATTTTAACGTATGTCCACCTTCCACGAGGTGGGCACACGTTAGAAAAATCGTAATTATTTTGAATATCAGTCTGGTTCTCGTTTAAGGCACTCCTTAAATGTGGAAAACACTTCAATCTTCACCTGAATTTCCAGAATGAATTTCGTTATTATCGTCAAATTGTGAAACCAATTTCACCGTCAAATTTCTTAATATCAAATATAAATAGGTTTGATACGAAATGTGCGGAAGCGAATAAACCCCATATTATTGCAGAGTGGTCGAGTGGATGCATTAGAAATTTAGAAAAGAATATAATAGGACGAATGTATCATTGTCTGCGCATGGATCATCAGTGAAATTCTAATTAGAATGAGATTCAGAATAATTACTTACTTTTAACTCCCAATTATGAATCCTTTAATGAGTTTTAAATCAAATATTTTTTGATGTTAGACCTAAAGTACGTTAATGGATGTCGTCGCTTTCCAATCCCATTTCATAATTTCTTTAACCCTCAATTAATTCAAAACTTTAGATGTTAAACTTCTCCATTTTGGCCAATTAATTATAAGGATACTGTTTATTAGTTACGTACTTACGTAATACGCTTTCAGTCATCTAGCTACGTCATGTCTCAACAAACATTTGGGTGGTATTTTTTTTAATAATTAAAACGAATTAAATAAATCAAATTTACGAAGATAAAACATTTTTTTGCTTCAACGAAACACATTACAATATAGGAGGAGGGGATTCGAATTTGGAACCTATTGTCCACGATACTTAATCTTAACCATTCGGTTAACTGGTTAAGACATCTTCATTAGATGATCCATCTTACCGTGTAATTCTAATTGTATTTGCTAATGCAAATTTTTATCTATTATATTAAGTGAGTAGTACATGATCCATCGACCATCGTACCGTATTAATTTGAGCTTTTTGTTCGGTTATTTTAGTTCAGTCTATCATATTCATATACTCTGTAGGTACATTTCAGTTTAGTTCAAATAAGTTTAACCTAATCAGCTGGTTCATTTTGTTTTTATCTGTATCGTTAAACTAACTTCTGTTCAATACTTCAATTCATATTAGTTTAGTAAACAGACGAATAACACATAAGTTTAACTACATCTACACAAAAACTTGTATATTTTAAACAAAATTTTGTTAGAGGAGATGGGACGAAAGAATGTTTATTTACCGTCGTCGTTCAAATTCAAAGTGCACTTATATTTTTATTTTTTTTTGAACATTATTCACAACTAAAGATAATATTCAATATTATCGTCAAAGAAATAGTAACAACGCTAATGTTTTCTCCATCCCGTTCTCCGATTATGTCCAAGAAAAATGTCACAATCGTCTAGTAAAGGTCACAGGAAATTGGAAAAAAGTTTTACCAATCAAGATGATGAATGCCTAATTTTATTTTTGATGGGTTTCTTCTATCTGGTCCATGTAATGTAATAATATTATTAGTAAAACCAAGTTGGAGCTCTTTTGTGGGAATTTGCTTGATCAATGCCTTGTCATAAGAACTGCCTTACGTTGAGTCATTGGCTGAACAAACTCTGGAGGATTAATGAAAGTAATCCCATTTCAACTTCGAAGTTGTTCTTGTGATATGTCTAATGGCCATTACATTATATTAATCTACTTCTTAGATCCTGCTTAACGATCGATTATTAGAAAAAATGAGATTAAGCCACCCGATGGATATAATTGGGCTACTCAACCATCTATCTGTGGGTGATTTAAGTGTAAATATCGGTTCATTTTAACGTACTCGGATTTGATTTACGGATGTGTGAATTCAGTATATAATATCGATAACATTAAAAGGAGAATTAACTAGCCTACAAAATTGTTAAATGTGAGAATAAAGACAACAGGGGTGGTGGCGCAGTTGGCTAGCGCGTAGGTCTCATAGCTTCTGAGTAATCCTGAGGTCGAGAGTTCGAGCCTTTCTCACCCCATAATCTTTTCATTTTTTCTCCTATTTAAATTTTATTTTATTCACCCCATTTTCTCTTTTATTTTATTTTTTAGTTTATTTACCCCATTATTCCATTATTTCATTTTATTTACCTCATCATTCCATTATTTCATTTTATTTACCCCATTATTTCATTTTATTTACCCCATTTTCTCTTTTATTTTTATTTTTATTTTTTCCATTATTTTATTTTATTTAATTACCCCATTTTCTCTTTTAGTTTTATATAAGTTCGGGGAAGTACGGAGTGTACAGTTATATATAATTAATTGTGAATTCACGGTACCGGGTTCATACGGTACCCGAGGCGATTTTTCGGCGCCAAATCTGTTTGAACAGATTTTGGTGGAAATTTTGGAAGAATTTTATAAATAAAAAAAGAGATGAATAATGGTCAGTCGATCATACAATTTTGGAACTTTCCATCAAATAATTATCTATGAAAGCTCCGAACGAAATTGATTGATTATCGACACTAAGGATTCCCCCTCAGGATTCCTCCTAGAGACCCATAAACTACTCAAATTCCAATAGAGATCCTTCGCAAATTCTTGCTTGTGACAGAACTATCCGTCATAAACGTGTGATGGGTCGAATAATACTCACTAGCCTTGTCTTTTCTAATTCAATATTATTATTTGACCCTTTATTCCCGTATGACGGATATATCCGTCACAAGAGAGACTTACTCCAAATTCTTAACTAAATTCCATTTACCACAAACCACAACTACCATTATTATTATATTATTATAATGATCATCATTGTCCTAATTAAAGTTAACCCTAGTTGCCTATAAAACACACCATCTTTGCCTCTTCTTCCCAAGAAAAACACAAGCTCCTTTTGCTTCAACCCTTTTTCCACAAACTAGAATTAAACTCTAACCATAGTTCAAATGGAAGAAGGAAAAGCAAGTAATAATAATAATAATAATAATAATAATAATAATAATAATAATAATAATAATAATAATAATAATAATAATAATAATAATAATAAGAGTAAGGGTTTCATTATTGAACAAAGCAAACCATATATTGCGATGATATGCTTGCAGTTTGGATATGCTGGCATGAACATTGTCACTAAGGTTTCCTTAAATGGTGGGATGAGTCATTATGTTCTCGTCGTCTATCGCCACGCCTTTGCCACCGCCGTTATAGCTCCCTTTGCTCTTATTCTTGAGAGGTCGGTCCGACTTTACACTCTACACATAGTATCACTCTATGATTTCACTAGTACACAAAAACGACATTATATTAGTCACGCAACGTTACAATATACTACGTACATAATACTCTGTATGTGGTTATATATACTGACCCTAAATATTATTTACGCCCACTGTTTTATACAACAGAATAAAAGAAAAACTAATCACTTTAGTTAAATAGTTACTGTTTTAGGTTAGATAGTGACCAAGAGTGGTTGTTATTTGACTAAAGTAATCACTATATCTAACCTAAAATAACCATTTTTTATCCTTGATTATTACAGTAATTTTTTTTATCTAACGTTATTGCATGATATAACGATTATACATTTTATACAACAGGAGAGTGAGGCCGAAGATGACATTCATGATATTCATGCAAATTTTTGGACTAGGGCTTCTAGGGTAAAAATTTCATTACCCTTTCACGTAAATTACTTAACTAAGTTAAATTATTCACATAATTATTATTAGTGATATCCAGTCTCAGTTAATTAAGTGTAATTAACTACTCTAATTAATTTCTATTGGGTTTGATTGTCCAATTAATATAGGCCAGTGATTGATCAAAACTTCTACTATATGGGATTAAAATACACATCTCCCACGTTTTCATGTGCTATGAGCAACATGCTCCCTGCCATGACATTCGTTATGGCCATAATATGCAGGTACGTGATTAAGTACGTGCTTCGTTTAAAAAAAATTAATCACAAATAAAATGATCATGTAACGAGCTAATTATTAATTTTTGTGATTAGGATGGAGAAGGTCGACATAAGAAAATTAAGGTGTATAGCGAAGGTGGTGGGTACTCTAATCACCGTGTGTGGTGCTATGTTAATGACATTATACAAAGGCCATATTATCAACCTGGTGTGGTCCGGTCACATCCGGCCTTCGAGCCATGTGTCCGCAGCTGCCCTGGCTGCCGCGGACAAGGATTGGGCCAAGGGTTCCATTCTCCTCATTCTCGCTACATTAGCCTGGGCCGCCTTTTTTATCCTCCAGGTACTAATATAACACCGTATTTTTCTCTATTTATAGTATTTGTTTATGTACATAAACGGGTTCGTTTTAGATTTAAATTTTATAAATTTGACTAAATATAGTCGAGATTTGTATGTATTTTGTGGACGTAGTATAATTATTTGTGCATGCATGCATGCAGGCTGTTACGATGAGAAAATACAGCGCACACCTTTCACTAACAGCACTGGTGTGCTTGTTGGGCACCATGCAGTCCATTGTGGTCACCTTTGTTATGGAGCGTAGACCCTCGGTTTGGACCATTGGTTGGGACATGAACCTTCTGGCCGCTGCTTATGCTGTAATTAACTCATTTCTCCTTTATTTATTACTTGATATTAATCGAAGATGTCTTCGTCTAATGGTTAAGACTAGGACTAAGTGCGTTATTCGTTGAAACAAAAAAAATTATTACTCCCTACTAAAATATGACAATAAATTATATATTTATATTCCATCTGTCTCGTTCAAGTTTTGTACCCTGAAACTCGTAATATTTATGATTTGTCAGGGTATAATATCATCAGGAATCTCATACTATGTACAAGGAATTGTCATGGAGAAAAAAGGGCCTGTTTTTGTGACTTCTTTCAGCCCTTTGATGATGATCATTGTCGCCATTTTGGGATCTTTTATTCTTAATGAGAAGATTTATCTTGGAGGGTAATTTCCTATATTTTGCTATATATTTCAAATCACTTTACAATTTAAATAACATAAATTCTCTCGATCATGAGACCGTTCTGACTGATCATAATTTGTGATACCAGTTGTTAATTAAGGGTCTAACGATATAATATTATCGATCAGATCATTTCATAGAATTTAATCATATAAGTATATCACCATTTGTCCAAAAAAAAATTCTTTATTAAAATACTTAATCACACAGATAATAAGAAAACAAATGAACGAATGAGAAAAGACATGCATGCACTCGTATCCTTAATTAAATTTTCTACTTTGTAATATTTCCTGTGGTGGAAAAATGATAAAAATTAGGTTAAATTTCGTTTTATTAAAAGCGAATTCTTTCCAAATTTGCTAATAATCCGACTAGCTATTACTCCGAAATTAAGAGTGTATCCATCAGACCGTCTTATATACTACTTGTGAACTTGGTGATCATCAGTGTACTTGGGGCCGTACTTATAGTGATGGGGTTGTATTCTGTTCTATGGGGCAAGTACAAAGAGGGCAAGGAAAAGGCAGTCGAAGAAGACATCATCCCTGAAGCAATCAAAGGCGACTGTAGAAACAACAATCATACGATGTTCATCCACGATCACGACCTTCATTTGAACGACGACGACCTAGAATTACAAAAAGTTGGAGCAAATAATAATAAGCTTACAGTTGTGGCAAGTAACTTGCCTTCCATGTAATAATCCAACTAGCAGTTACGACTTACGAGTATATTATATGTATGGCTTGACGATTCAATTAGTCGTGAAGACGAAGGGGTCCTCGTCTTGTAATTTGGTATATATCCTTGGATTTTTCATGTCGGTTTTATGGTGTGACTAGCCATGGCAAGAAATGTATGTACTAATGATCGAGTGTTGATAGTTTTACTGAAGTATATATATATATATATATATATATATATATATATATATATATATATATATATATATATATATATATATATATATATATATATATATATATATATATATATATATATATATATATGAGAAGGAATGTTTGAAGAATATGGAATCGAAACCTCGGGTGAATAATGTTGTTGCTCTATGGCAGTTATATTCGATTTTTCAATAACATTATTGAAAGATTTGAGAGACGGTTTTTGAGAAGACCCACCAAACTCTATTGGGTACACAAGTGCACAATTTAAGAATGGGTAAGCTCAAGTGGTAAAAATTTCCTTACTTTGATCGAGAGGTTGAAGATTTGATTCGCACCGGTGACATAGTGCACTCTTCTCGACCAAAAAAATTATTGTCCTTTTGTGACGGGTTGTTTTCATCATATATCCAATAGTCTTTATTTCAATTTGACACTTGGGCTTGTGATTTAGTCTAAGCTAGGCCATTGTATCTTGAATATGGTTTTGGGCCCCCATCTTGTTAAAGCTAGTGAACATGCCCTAGTGGAGTTCATGTGGCCTCGAAAGAAAAAGTAACTACCGTAGATGTTTTAGTCTAGTGGTTAAGACAGTGGGTAAAGGAAAGATAAATCATGAATGAAATACACAATCTTATCCAAAACTAGTATAAATATATAGGTCATGCATGTACAATTGTAAGGTATATCATTAATGTTTATGAATTTTGGACTCAACTATTTTCGTTGCCAATAATTCCAACACTTTATTACTTGAGGTCCTTATAAACTACTCCGTATATTCTTACACACTCGAAGGACGATCCTTATTGTGGTGTACGTTTACACTGTTACAATAAGATTAGTTAAGACTAGGGATAGTAATGGTTCAGGTCTGGATCCACCACTAAGACCCTAACCCAAATCTGTTATACCTATCCGGGATCCAGACACGACCTAGACCCGGCTCATATCTTTTGGTTTCAAAAATATGACACCAATAAACCGACTCCATCAGGGTCGGATCCGATGGATCTGAATCGGGTCCTACATCCACAATCGTCCCTAGCTACGTAGTTGAGTAGTGGGTCGACTAAATCAACTAACTAGGACAACGCTAATTAATCTGACTGGCAGTAACATACCAATCAGTGCGTACCACCTACTTTGATGTGACCCAATCATGTTTCTTCCATGCCTTTTGCATTTTGACTTACTCCTCATAAAGATTAGTACATCAATTCATAAGATTATTACAATTAAGTCATCATAATTAAGATTCATAACCATTATGGAGACCAGCAAGTCTTGCTTGTGACGGGTATATCTGTCACACGCTTGCGACGAGTCAAATACTACTCAGATGGGTAGATAAGATCATAAGATAAAACATATCATCATTTTCTAGGCATTTTGTTTTTGTCTTATCTGATCTCCATACATGGATAGTATTTGACTCGTCGCACACTTACGAAGGATAAAACCGTCACAAGTAAGAATTTGTGTATTGAGAGATGCCAACCCGAATGTACGATACAGATTGAGACTTTTCACTGGCTAACATTGTTTAATTATAAATGACAATCATGCAACCTCATTATTGGGACTTATTAACCCACCACAAACTTGTCACTTCAAGACATGGTCTACCAACGACCCTCAAACTCCATCTTTAAATATCATTTTCTGCCTCAACAAAACGTATATTTAGTCACATTCAGTAGAAACGATAGAAATTAATGTAAAAAATTTAGGGAATAACCTAAACTAATTAATCTTTGACGTGTAAGTAAAAGTCGTTATGGCTCTATTCCAAAATTTCTTTGGTCGTGTTATCATCATCTTTGAATAAGCTAAGCGTCGTAACGAGGAGAGCATTATGAGGAATAACAACTCTACTCCGAACCTAAAAATAAAACACTATATTTACGTGGACCCTTGAAAATATTTTGGGAAGAACCCTGAACCCAATTTTAAATTTTTTTTTTTTTAAGCATTGGAAAAAATGTTCCAAGGAATAGTAGCTTTTTAATTGTATCAAGCTGACTAATCAAATACTACCTTATGATGGGTTATCCGTCAATTTTGTCATCTTGTTACAACGAATCAAATACTACCCAGTTAGTGAGCCGAAGACAAATTAAAGCATTCTTGCTTCCCAGGGAATAAGAACCATGTTTTACCTCCATCAGAAACAAGAACTTGGTACTAGGAGATCAAAGAGTACTAAGTCTTGTAAGATTTAGAGACTATTTTTCGTTAAGTTAATGAAAAATGCAGAAGATTAGTAGATATTAACGTTAATAAGATACCATATTTTCTAAGTTTAGTACAATCGATGACTAAAGTAACTCAGATCATGGGCAAAAGAAAACAATAATTAGTCCTTATCTCTGATTAGTAGTAGTGCATAATAAGAAACATATATACTCCTTAATAATAATGTTGCATAAAAGTAAAGACTCACCTACCACCGCCAACAATGTTCACTCATTTATCTTTGCATCATAATAAATTCTTCCTGTTACGACAATATCCGTCATCAATGTATGATGGATCAAATAAATAAAGATAAATAATTTATTATTTTCTAAATTTATCTATATATCTAACCATGTAGTACGAGTAATATTTTACCTGTTACTAATTTTTAACAGATTTATCTATTACAAGACAGACTTACGGAGTAGTATTTTTGCAGACGTCCAAAAATCTCACTTCTTACTACAAATTAAATCTCACCAACCCCCGTCCATCGTATTGTTTCGTACGACGTATATGGCAAATATAATTTCATGGATGGTATGTACTTGTATCTACTACATATTCCCTCCGATTTTTTATTATCTTTCCTATTTCTTTATTGGGCTGAAATATCTTTTCTTCCCTATTTCTATTTTGGACCATAACATGTGGTCTAGAATCACCCTCACATTTCTCTCTCTTCCTTCTTTTATTTTGAACCACACATTCAAAGGGGAAGATAATAAAAAATCGGAGGGACTACTAGTATACCTTCTTTTCACTTGCATCTACCTATATTAACGTATTTCCTTCTCGGGCATACATACGTTACTACATGTTTATGGACTTTCTTATAAGAGAAGAATTCATGAATTAAATGCCTACTAATTGATATACTTGAGACATATTTTTAACTCTCTAACCCTTCCTCCATTCACACAATGAATAGTAGTAACTCCGTATTATTTACTGTTAAGAAATAAGTGTCTAGCAATTAATTCCTCTGTCCCGATCAATTGTTTGCCTTTAATTTGATTTTGGCACAAAGACCAACGAGAGAGAGGGATCCAATAAATGGGTGACATGTGGAGCAAAAGTGATGTGGAAGATCATTTTACATATAAAAAAACTTTTCTAAAATAGAAAGACAAACAAATGATGGGGACGGCTTAAAATGAAATAGACAAACAATTGACCGGAACGGAGGGAGTATCTTTTTTTATCTCGAATTGACATGTAATCTGAATCTGTTTAATTAGGAATGTTTTCTAATTAATATCTGAATGGTTAGAGTTTTCTAGTAAATATCTGAGTAGCTGACCTAGGGTTTCTAATCTGAGGAGAAGTTACAGAATTTCATACTGATATCATAATGTCTAGGGTAAAAGTACGAGAGTTTATACTACTCAGATATTTATATTCTCAACCTAATAAGCAAAACCCTACTCATATATTTATTAGGAAACTCTAATCAACCGGATATTAATTAGTAAATCTTCCTAATTAAACAGATTCAGATCACAAGTTAATTCGAGATTTGAAAAAACAATGTTAGACACTTATTTCTAACACTTACTACCTTCATCCCAAAACGATCGTTCAATTTTCTAGTTATATTATATGTGAGGAGTAGTATTTTAATAAAACGTGACAATCTTAGTGGGACGGATATGGAGTATCTGTTTGTGGAATAATCCCTTTAAAAAAAAAGTTATATTTCACCCTGGACCACGGTAAAATAAGAGCCAGTGGTAAAAACTTGTGATCATCATCTCAAAGATCTCAGGTTCAAACTCCTACAAGATGTAAAATTTATAAGCGGAATATAAATCGAGAGAAAAGAGAGGATTCATAACTAACTTGCTCAAATAACAATCACAAAGTGAAGCTTTTAAATAGACATAATTAGTAGTAATAATGGTCTTATTAATTACTAGTAAGGCAGTCATGGATCTTGTGTGTCGAGTGCATCAAAGATATCCAATCCTCATCATATCACACAATCAATCAAAATCAATCATGATAATTAAAGATTGAGGGTTGTTTGGTTCAATTCAAATAATAGTAGTGGAATGTAATAGATTGTAACACTAAATAGATTGAAGTTGGAACTGCATGCTTCTTAATTAAAATTTGCTTGGTTTGATCATGAAATGTATCGAAAATATTATTCATGGTATCTATGGATATATAGGGACACTTTCAATCCATCTGTCTATGAATCCATTTTAATTATATCAATGACAAACCATTCTAGTTTACTATCCAAACAAATCTCAAATATACTAAAAATCAAAAAAAAAAGGAACCAACATTTGTGTTGAAAAGAACATGCTAAGCACATGATACTTGACCAATTCCTTGCTTAGCATATATATTTTCTAGTGTTAAAGATATAAAAATACCAATTTATTTTCTAGTGTTAAAGATCTAGATTCCATCTCCTAAAACACCAATTTAAAAACAATTGATCTTACTCACAATATTCATATACATTATAAGATTAAAACGGATCAAATATATTCAATTAGGAAAAAAAATGTCAAAATACTTTCTTACGCCCTAGACACATGCATTTTTCTTATCCCATATACTAGAATAATTTGACTCATCATAAACTTAAAACGAATAATATTTTCGTCAGCACTGACCAATGAAATTTGGATGCCTTGTTCCAACTATCTTAATAACTACTGCACAAATTTACCATTTTTTCTAATTTTATATAATCAATATAAATATCGAAACCTTTCACCTACTTGGACCCCGATTTCTAAAACCGAATGAATCGACTTAGGAAACAATCCCAAATAATTTGGTGATCTAAAAAAAACTTAGTGCTCCTCCACCTTTATCCCTCCACTTTTTTTTCACAAAAACATCATCATCAACCTACAAATTCACCAACCCCTTCAATTCCCACCATTTTCTTTTCCCCTTTAAATCCATCATTTCCCTCCTACTTTATCACTAGTCTCACCCTCTCCCAACCACAACCCATCTTTCTTTTTACATAAATTAAAATTTTCAAAAAAAATATAAAAAAAAATGAGTATGTTAATACTATCATTAACACTATTAATTATCCCAATATCCATCATTAGCATAATATTCCTAACACAAAACCTGGTGGCCCGGCTGCGGTACAGACTACCGCCGGGCCCGAAACCATGGCCGATAGTAGGCAACATATACGACATGAAACCGGTCCGGTTCAGGTGTTTCCACGAATGGGCCCAAACATACGGTCCGATAATATCGTACTGGTTAGGGTCGAAGCTGAACGTGGTGGTTTCGAGTGCGGAGCTGGCGAAACAGGTGTTGAAGGAGCATGATCAGAGCTTGGCCGATCGGCATAGGAGCCGGTCGACGGCTCGGTTCAGTAAGAATGGGATGGATCTGATATGGGCCGATTACGGGCCTCATTATGTTAAGGTTCGGAAAGCTTGTACTTTGGAGTTGTTTACTCAGAAGAGGCTTGAGTCTCTTAGGCCTGTTCGAGAAGATGAAGTTACTGCTATGATTGAATCCCTTTTTCTTGATTGCACCAATCCAGGTACAGTAATAATTTCACGCTAAATTCTTGTTTGTGACGGAACTATTTGTAACAGGTCAAATAATATCCACTTGGGTGAATAAGTATGATCCAATAGTATTATTTGACCCGTTATTCCCTTGTGATGGTTATATTTGTCGAGACTTACTTTAATTTCACATGGATCTATGTTATTTATGATTCTCGTCTCTTAATCATTTGTTTACATTTATTTATAATGCTTCCTATAAATAATAAGTACACCTGAAAGTATTAAATAGATGATCGAATAAGTCTATAAATAGACGATTTTTCACTAAATTTATTGAAAAAGATCAATTATAAATGAAGTTAAAAGTGGTATCAACGATAATAAAAAAATATACAAAAATAAAAGATGTATGATTGCTATAAAAACAAGTACAGTACACAATCTTTTGAAGGAATATTTGATAAGAAAGGTACGAACAACCTATAAAGTGGTACTGAAAAATGATCTCTCAATAATTTATGGAATATTTGATAAGAAAGGTACGGACAACGTATAAAGTGGTACTGAAAAATGATCTCTCAATAATTTATGGAGAGACCGACTATTCCAAAGAATTTGGGTAAATGATCGAGTCATACTGTCATAGTCAATTCATAAGAAAAATATACACAAATGAAAGATATTTATAAGAGGAAATTAAGAATATAATATAAAAAAAATTATGATATAAAATGAAAGAGTAATAAATGCTGATAAAGACTCGTACCATATACGGAGTAAATTTATATGAGGAGTAATAAATACTCCCTCTTATTCCTCTTTTTGTCTGTACACACAAAAACTTGTATGAGACTGTCTCACGGTAATTTATCGTGAGACGTCTCATACAAGAGGTGGTTACTAAATTTGTAATCAATCCTATGTGAGAGGTCTCACGATAAAATTATCGTGAGAGGGTCTTACGGGAGAGTTACTGTAGAAAAAAATTGATCAAATGTAAAAAAAAGTGGGATATAGAATTAAAAGATATTGAATGAATTTGTGTGTAAAGAAAATAATACAGTAAAAAAAAATTGATTAAAATAAAATCCAAAAAAGAAAGAGAAAAAAACCAAAAATTAGGAGGGAGGATATTAATTAGACTACATTTAAACAAAAATTCTTTCATATTATTCAAAAACAATTAATATCGTGTCACACGAACTTATTGTTAGACTTAATTATAAAGATCTCACAATAATGTTAGTATGAGACTGTAAAACCGTCTTATATGAATTTTTGTATTTTCTTTGGAGAGACTTTGAACGAATTTCTTGTAAATGGTCGTTTTAGTACGGAGTAATCTCTAGTCTAATTTTAGTTCACCATTTTAGTACGGAGTAAGTCCGACATGAAATTTCCAATGAATGTCGATAAATAATACTCATATACTCCGTACTACTTACTCCGTACCTAATTTTGTCCTAATTAATTTTAATTGATGTCTAATTAGGTAATTTCTAATTAGGCCTAGCTAATTACTACAGTAGCAATCAATTTTAGAACTAATTGGAAGATGATTAGATAGCCTAATTAGCATTCAATTAGAATTTCCAACCTATAAGATTGACAATATTTCACGAATATATCTAACCAAATGAATAGTATTCGATCAATCGCCCATGTAGAGTAGATATGCTCATCACCCAAGCTAATAAGTACTCGTATAGTCGTATATGACTAAGCTCTATTCTTTTGGGCTGAAACTAACTGAACTTAACATAATTGAAACTGACTGAAATATAGAGACAAAGTATGTCTCCTTGAGCTAAACTGAATTGAACTGAAATTGAAACTGACTAAATATAAGTCCAAAAGAACCGGGACTAAATCCACCATACTTAAGTCTCACGCCAATAGACCACTCAACAACCAAGCTTGAAGCAAACATGTTGAACATACAAGTAACGTCGACAACTAGCGGCCGGACGACTAGTCTGCCACCCGACACCTCGTTCTCACGTACCTAAACTGAAAACGACTCGACTATGACGAATCATATTATTATAATGTTCGTTCATCTTGACTTGGACGGTCACATTATGTTTCGTAGTTGTAAAAAATAATGTTAAGCCTATATGTCAAGATGATCGATCACAAAGTGACATAATATAAGGAGTAATTATTTTGTATCCGTACATACGCTAAATAATCGTTGTTTCAATAGCAACTTATTGGTAAGTGTCTTCGTCATATAAAAGATCTTCAATTTTGCCCACATACATACCAGTCGATGTATCCTCCTATATACTCCGTATGCAACTTCTGTAATAACGTCATCTGCCAAACATAACAAAATGGTCGAATTGTTTTCTTAATGAATTAGACTAAATGTGCTCTTAATAAATCATTAATAAACTTTTTTAGTGTAACCGAATCATAAATTAGGCCAAATGTACATTATGGATATGAACCTTTCCGTTCTTTTTTCACGTGAAATAAGAAATTGGATAAAAAAAATTGTAAAGAAATAGACGACGGGTCTAATGAAATCATTTGTGTCGAATAAGATTGGTCCAACGAGGATAAAAAGGTACAGAAGTAATTGAAAAAAAAATACAAGAAGAAACATACAAAACGTGAGAAAATACAAGTAGACATACTTGTACTTAGATTCCTCTGTTTACGGGTCCATTAAAATTTATATTTTGGACCAGAACATGAAAGAGGTGAACGTGGTTCTGTAAATGTATGGTACAGAAATAATAAATGTGTTGTTCAAAAACAAAATATAGGTATGGAGAATAATGTTATTAAAAGTTTTTTTAAAAAAACGGTTTTTTAATAACGTTATTGATACCTCTCACAATCTCGAGTAGTACTGTAGTAACATGATGGAGTAAGTAAGCAAAAATAATGTTTTGAGAAATTAATTGTGGGGAAATATGGAAAATAGAATTATACACCTCGTTGTACAATGTAAAGTTGTTGAGCTTTTGTGTATCTTTATTGAGCTTATAAAAGTTTCTGAATTGAGTTATAAGTTTTTTGAGCTTAAACATTTATGTGATTTAACCCAACAACTTTACACTAAGGGCTCGCTTGGGATGGGGTAATAATTATGGGGTAATAGATCAAAAATGAACTAGAAATGGATGAACTTGTTGCTTGATTGTAACATTTTATAGTGTAAAAAGATATAAGGGGGAATAATTACCCCCATTGGGGGTTAATGCATTACTTGGGGGGAGAGAGAAGTAATAATTCCCCCAAAAGCTATATTTCCTTAATTTTCTCCATTTCCGATTAACATTATCACTATTTCTGTCATTTTCTAGTTCATTTTAGCTCTATTATCCCCGGAATAATAACTTCATCCCAAGCGAGCCCTAAATCTCAAAAAGTTTACAGCAAAACTCGAAATCCTTGTGATAAAGCTCAAAATCTTAAAATCAGTTGTGCATAGAGCTATGTACAACTGGTTGTATAATTCTCTAATTGGGGAAATATGGTTTTAACTAATCGTAGTTACTAGAGTTTTTGTGAAACACAATATTTAATAAAAATGTTTTGCTAAACACTTTTATAGTTCTGTGTATACTTTTAATCTACTGTTTTCTTCATTTTTGTGCCAAAAGAGAGAAGAAAACCGAAACAGGGAAGCGATTTTTTTTTCAATTCTTAAAAATATATGGAAAAATTAGTCGTGCTCAGTAATAATACTCGAATGGGTGTAACACAAAAACTTGTACGAGTAAGAGACAAAATCTTACGGAGTACAATAGATATAGCACGTGATGGAGGTAGTTAATTTTGGTTGTAATGTACGAGTATTTAGTTAGTTTTACGTCTCACACTAACTTAGTGGACGGTTTTGTGTAAGCAGAGAACAAAGGCAAGGCACTGAAAGCAAGGAGGTACATTGGGACAGTGTCCTTCAACAACATCACAAGACTAACATTTGGGAAGAGATTTATAAACTCAAAGGGTGAACTTGATCCTTTAGGAAAGGAGTTCAAGGGCATCTTATCTAGCGGAGTTAAATCGACTAAGACCAACTTCTTGGCCGAGCACCTCCCGTGGCTTCGTTGGTTGCTGGTTCCCCTTGATAGGGAGAAGGACGAGGCTGCGATTCATAACGCCCGCTTGGACCGGTTCACCCGTGAAATCATGGAGGAGCATGCTAAAGCCAAGTCTAACGGTATCAGCGTCGCCAAGCAGCACTTTGTTGATGCCTTGCTTAGCCTTAAGGATCAGTATGAGCTCAGTGACGACACTTCGATAGGCCTTCTTTGGGTAAGTTCGTATTATAATCCGTATCATAGATTAGTTCAAATCAATTCAGATTAGTTCGTATTCCCGGACCTAGCCCATTTCATTCATACTCGATCAACAAAAGTGAAACTACTTTTCTAATATATCAAAGTTGATGGGTTGGTGCAGGATATGGTTATTGCGGGTATGGACACGGTATCAATCTCGGTCGAATGGGCGTTGGCGGAATTAATTAGAAACCCCAGAGTGCAAAAGAAGGCTCAAGAAGAGTTGGACCGGGTTATCGGACAAGAACGGATCATGACCGAATTAGACTTTTCAAGGCTGCCCTACTTACAAGCACTAGCCAAGGAGTCCTTAAGGCTCCACCCTCCTACACCTCTAATGTTGCCCCATAAGGCTAAGGCCCATGTCAAAGTTGGTGGATATGATATACCCAAGGGCTCTATCGTCTACGTAAATGTCTGGGCTTTGGGACGTGACCCGGAGGTTTGGCGTGATCCAAATGAGTTTCGACCTGAACGGTTTTTCGAGGAGGATGTCGACATGAAGGGTCATGATTTTCGGTTACTTCCATTTGGAGCGGGTAGACGGATCTGTCCAGGAGCACAGCTTGGCATAAACTTGGTCACCTCGATGTTGGGTCATCTACTCCATCATTTTGATTGGAACCCGGCTAATGGAGTTAAGCCCGAAGATATAGATATGACGGAGAACCCGGGACTTGTTACATATATGACCACTCCATTGCAAGCAGTGGCGAATCCAAGGTTACCAGAAGGTTTGTATAAACGTGTACCAGTCGACATGTAAATAAAGCAACTCCAAGGTTTACCTATTTCGGAGTTGAACGATTTACGAAACACTTGAGATAATGTGATGCTCTTATATTGACTTCAAATATGTACTATGATGTTAAGCAATACAGTACTTGTTAGAATCCCTTGGTCTAATCGTTTGGTTACCTTAATTTTGATACAAGGACAATAAGATAGAGTTTTCGAAGGCAGGGAAGCTTTTTTTTGAAGTGGAGTATAACACGACTCGAAAGAAAAACGCATACCCAACAAAAGATAAATTAGAAAGACGTAAAGATAACGAATACAACAACATTTCAAACCTCCAACGCAGCTAAAATAGAATATACAACGAAAGATAAATTAGAAAGACGTCAAAGATAACGAATGCAGCGGGCATTTCAAAGCTCCAAATGCTGTTAAAATAGGATACATCAAATGAATCGACGAGACCTACTCTTTCGTGATAAATCAAGAAGTACCCCAATTCAAAAGGGCTCGCACTTGCTGAGACAAGTACCAAGTCCAATGTATGCGAAAAATCAGAAGCTGACGAACATGCAGAATATTTACAATAGCTATAAATCAGAAGCCGATGAACACGCAGAATATTTACAATAGCTACACAACGATAGAATCATGTTACAGTTACCAGGTTCAAGTGTTCAACCGTAGAAACAACAAACGGTTAACATGTCTACACCACATTACAGTACATATATGGCATCAGCGTCATGTGAGTGAACTTATTATCGAAGCTAATTACTTACAAGCCAGGCTGCTCAATCAATTTTAAAACGAAATCTCCATTACCGTTCTTTTCCACATTCACCTTGAACTTCTCATCCTTGCTACCCATCCTCAGCTTCAGAAGTAGATTGTAGTTCACGGTGTCCTTGATGACCTGCAAATACCCAAAAAAGCAGCTAATAACTACGAGTACTACCGAGTATTTCACAATAAGGATAGGTAGCTAACACATTGGGCCGTGTTGGAAGTATTTAACAGTAAACGTATAGAAGGAAAAGAGTGAATGAAAATCCAAAACGAACTGAGAGAATTCAACCTCTGCCTCAGCTTGTAGGATCTCAAGAAGTTTGTAAGGAAGCAGAGAGTTAGACCTTTGCTGGATAGCAATTACAGCGTGATTAGCAGCATCTTGAACTTCAGGATCGTGAACTGGTACTTTATGCCAACCAAAACCATCTGCAAAACAATAACGCCTTTCATTCAGTGTCTTTACCAAAATCAAGAATTTTCTACCGATCAGACATGAAAAGACAGATCACAATTAGTTAACAGAGAATGCAAGACTCTGAGGCTGTATAACTGTATTCTAAAGACCTGTTCTGAACTCTCTTTTTCCTGCATCTAAATACGACTTCAAAAAGTTTCAGCAGTAATAGTACCAATCAATGTTCATACGTTGTTTGATATCAAATTTCAAGTTTTCAATGATCTAGGAATTCAGCAAGCATCAATCAGGAGCAGGCTGAATAGTCTCATAGAAGAAGACACCAAGAAATAACTCACCCTTTTGCATTACATAGTATAAAAGGTCATACCTCATATCATAGAAATGCACAAAAACTATTATGATTTGAACCATCCAAACCATGTGAATATCCGGATCAGTAAGCACACACCCAAAAGTTTCTTACCTCGGACAAATCCAAGGTCGGAAGTAGTAAAATGAGCATCTTTCATAACGCGCGTAAATTCCTGTAGCTGCTTAAAGTTCATCCAAGGCTTGACCCAAACCTTCGCTTCATACAATGTTTTCTTACCAGCTTCAACAACTTCCAAAGTAAGATCGTATATTTTACCAGCAACCACCTGCTCTTTTGCCTTCACCACCCTCCCAAACTCAAGCATGGAATTCTAAAAAATCATCAAACAAACGAAGATAAATATTAAAATCACACCAAAGTTAAACGAGATATAGTGCTCCACAATATGAAGAGAAAGAGTAAGCAACTCCAAAACCATTAACAACAACATCGACAGTCCGAAATAGATACCATCGAGATGATTCAAGAAAACTTCTCTTCCAAGAAACCAACATAAGAATTCGGTATATCATCCGTCTCACAAAAGTCTCCCTCTTCATTTCTCTTTTAGCATATAGTACCTCCAAATCTCACCAAACATCAAAGTTCCAATTTTGAATTTCACAAATTGATTACCAGAGTTCGACGCCTCAAATTGTCACCATACATAACCTTCCTATGAAATTCATTCTCCTACAATAATTCAGTCTAACAAAGCCTTGACGAAATCCCCAAATTACAACCAGAGACTATAGTATGAGTATCAACAGTATTGTCGATTTTTGTGTCCAACCCGTGTGGCACACCATACACCAGAATGAGACGGGGGATCCGCACCGTAAAAACACAGTACAAGATCAAATTTTGACTATCACGATTACGGTAATCCAACGAACAAACCCTAATTACTTACAGTACCTCAATCACATACACATAATGTCGATTATCCAACAATATTCGATGAATCAATGATCGACAAAAGAAAAAAAGAGAAGAAAATCATACAGTTCTTTTGTTGTGTTCCTGAACAGCGAAACGGGCTATAGATTCGACATCATCGGAATCGCCGAAATCATCGGATTTGCCACCGAGATTCTTCAATCGAACGACTCCGAACTCTCTGCAAAACCCTAATTCGGAAATTGATGCGATCGAGAGCACAATTAGGAGCAAAGCAGTAGTAAGAATCGAAGACGATGATTTCGGATTCATGATCAAGTGACGAATTTTTCTGGGTTTGATAATTTCGCGGGTTTCGGCGATTGTGCGGGTATGGTTGATTAATATTAATACTCGTAAGCGGTTGCTTGTAGTGTTGGACTGACGGTAGATGAATTAATCATGCCACATCCGTGATCTGCTCTCCCAAGATATGTGGACTCTACCGAAAATATCTTAGTCTAGTGGGTAAGACTAGGTATTCTGGGATAATAGGTCTCAGGTTCGAATCCCCTCCCTTATATTGTAATGCGATTAATTGTGCTCTTCGTTGAACCAAAAAAAAAAAAAAATTTGGCCTCTTCTATCTTCTATGAAACCGTCTTATAATAATGGTTCCAAAATTAATAAAAATAGGTAGGTCACTACGTTTATATCCAAATGGTATGTTTCTATTTTGCGCAAAGATTAAGAAGAAATTAAAATAATATTAAAAGTACAATAATTAGAGACAAATTAACACTTAATTAACCGAAATGTACTTCAATGAGGGTATCATAGTGGCATATGGTAATATGCAAGTAGAATAAGCATAATTAGTTCCAAAAATGGACTAAAAAGTAAGAGTGAGTCTCTCTTACGATGGGTCTATCCGTCATAATAATAAAATGGGTCACATACATACCACATGTATGAATAAGACAATTGGTTTACTATATTCCACTCCCACTTTATTTTTATCTTTAGTTTAGTACTTGATCCGTTAGAAGTTTGTGAGGGATACTTCCGTCACAAACAAGAATTTGTGAAAAAGTAAAAGAGTCAATTGGATCTGAATGACCCAAAAAGATAGATGTATTCTTTGGATATGGATGGAGAGAATACCATGAAAAGGTACGCTTATTATAAAAACAGGTACGAGTGGGGGTGTAAACAAGTCGAGCACGAGCACGAGCTTGACCTTGCTCGACTCGTGCTCGTTAAGCAAAATCAAATATATCCCAATTAGGAAGGAAATGCCAAAACTTTTGCTACAACTTAGAAACATGAAATTTGTCTTATCCTACCTATTTGACATGTCATAAGCTTAAGACAGATATACCCGTCTTGTACAAGAATTTGCAAAATATAAAGTCAATATTTATTATGTATCAACTATCAAGTAAAGATGGTTAGATGGGTGACCAAACAATATCATAGCTATAATTAATAGAGTTAATGAGAATTATGAGATGATGGTGATGATGATGATGGGGGGTTTAAATGGATATAAATCAAAATCAGAGTACACCTTGAACTCGAGCAGATCTCGAGCTTACCCGAACTTGAAAAAATTGAGCTCGAAACCAAGTTCGCGAGCTAAAATGCGAGTTCGAGCCTAATTCAAACCTATATTTAATTATTAAAATTTATAAAAAAAATTGCACCGATGTGTTTTAATAAATTGGGATCCAAAAAACATATACGTACAAACGTATTAGACAAATCAATAAGAACATTTTATATGGTGAAAAAACTATGTAACTATTATTAGTATTTTTTTTAATAAATAAAAATAAAATATTAACTAATCACATCAAATCGAGTTGCGCGCGAGCTTTTCGAACCGAGTCACACCTTGCTCAGCTCGACTCGTTAAGTTGTCGAGTCGAGCCTCGCACGAGCCGGGTTTTGACCAAGTCGAGCTTGAGCTGCTTGCGAGCTGTCTCGTCTCATTAACACCCCTAAGTACGAGTATAAAAGAAATGATTATTTAGAGAGTCATTAATAATAAAATATATACTAATCAATATATATATATAAAGGAGGAAGTTTTCGAGCGATATGATTGGTCCGTTACATCAAAACTCAATTTAGGAAAATATCATTAATGATAAAAAAAATCAAGTAGAGAATCTTTTAATTATTACAATCAATTTATTTAATCTATCATATTAATGTGATGTTTTATAATTTTTCATCTAAACATTTAACAAAAAGTTATCGTAAATAAAATTATAAAAATAAATTAATTAGATTCGTGGTAAAAAATGCTTTCAATAGAGTATAAATTTCATATTATTTGCTCGAAAAAGTGATGAATTTATTACCTATAAAGATATTAAAGTTATCCCACATCGACAAATGATAATAAGGTGATGAAATTCTATATTATAAATAATAGTAATCATCCGACCTTAGATATCTATAATGATTCAATTTTTTTTGATCGCACATCGAAAAATTATAACAATGTGATGAAATATATTATAAATAAGAAATAAGAGTAATTAATTCTACAATAAGCCGATGAAATGTTATTATACAAATAAAAGTAATCATTCCTCCAAATTATGACTAATCATTCGTTATTGACTAATCACTCATTATGAAATACCTTCCAAAACTCAATTAAGTCTTAAAAAACCTCTTAAGACTATGAACTCAAGTAAAATTATTACACAAGTTCTTAAAACTATATCTAAACTTAAGTCAAAACTATTCTATATATACCGAAAAATTATGAGGTGATGGAATTTGATATTATAAATAAGTTAAATCATTCGTTCGTAGATATAAAAAAAAAATTGAGTCTTACAAAAGCACTTAAGACTATAAATTAAATTAAGATTATCCCACATCGAAAAATTATAATAAGGTAATCGAATTTTATTATATAAATAAGAGTAATCGCTCATTCTTAAGTTAGATATAAAAATAAACTCTTTTATTATTATAATTATCCTAACGTTGTATCACATCAAAAAATTATGATGACGGGATGAATTCTATATTATAAATAATAATCATTTGTCCTTGGATATCAGCTAAAAAAATTTTGAGTCTTAAAAATGCTCTTAGTACCGTAAGCTGATGGTAAAGAGAAATCATTTGTGTTTAGATATTAACCAAAATTTGAATTCTAAAAAGAGTTTTTAAGACTATAAAAAATTATGATGAGAGATGAAATTCTATATCACAAATAAGAGACCTCATTTGTTTTTAGATATTAATCAAAAAGATTTGTCTTATAAAAGAAGTTATAAATTTAAGTAAAATTAATAAGGTGATAGAATTCTACTATATAAATACGGCGTAAAAGCAATCATTCGTCTTTAGATATCAACGGGGAATCTTTTGAATCCTAAAAGAAATTTTTAATACTATAAACTTAAATTATGATCTGATGAAATTATCATGAGCTGATGAAATTCTACATCATCAATAAGAGAAATTATTCGTTTTTAGATATTAATAAAAAATCTTTTGAATCTTATAATACTCCTCTTAATGCTATAAATTGAAGTAAAAATTATCCCACATCGAAATATTACAAAAAAGTGATAAAATTTTATTATATAAATAAAAGTTATCATCGTCTTTGGATATCAAACAGAAATCTTTTGAGTTCTAAAATGAGTTCTAAAAACTGTGACGATATCAAACAGAACTCCGTATAGAATCTTTTGAGTCCTAAAAATAGTTCTTAAAACTATAAATTTAAGTGAAATATAAAAATTATGATGAGATATTATAAATAAGAGAAATCATTCGTTTTAGATAATCATTTGTCCAAAAGTATAATTCGTAATAAGGTGATCGAATTCTATTATATAAATACGTAATAAGGTGATCGAATTCTATTATATAAATACGTAATAAGGTGTTCGAATTCTATTATATAAATAATAGTTATCGTTCGTCCTTAATAACTTAGATGAAAAACAAAATCTTTTGGATCTTAAAAAAAAGTTTTAAGACCATAAACTTAATTAAGTAATATATCCCACAGTTTTGAGTCTTAATATAAACTCTTAAAAATATAAACTTGAGTAAAATTCTCACATCGAAAAATTATTACAAAGTCATGAATTTCATAAATACAAAACAAACATCTTTGGAGTTTTAGAAAAGCTCTTAGGACTATAATAAACTTAAGTAAAAATTTCTCTTTTGAGTCTTAAAAAGCTCTTAAGACTATAATCGTGTGTGAAATTCTACATCATCGATAAGAAAAATTATTCATTTTTAGATATTAATAAAAAATCTTTTGAGTATTATAATAGCTCTTAAGGCTATAGATTGAATTAAAATTATCCACATCGAAAAATTGCATTAAGGTGATGAAATTCTACTCCCTCCGAGTTCCTAACATTGACACCTTTGGATTTTGGGTGTAAAATAAGAAGGGGCAAATGAGTGACTCAAAAAAGAAAGAGAAGAAAGAGAACTGTGTGGCTAAGTGTGAACCACACATTTATGGCCAAAAATTGAAAATGGATAAAAGATCAAACTCGACCCAAAAAGAAATACGTGTCAATGACAGAAACTCGGAGGGAGTATTATATAAATAAAAGTAATCATCGTCTTTAGATATCAATTAAAAATCTTTTGAGTAGAACTATCCTACATCGAAAAATTATGATGAGCTGACAAAATTTTATACTACGAAGTATATCATAAATAAGATAAATTATTCATTTTAGATATTAACCAGAAAAATCTTTTGAGTATTATAACAACTCTTAAGGCTATAAATTGAAGTAAAAATATTTCACATCAAGAAATTATAATAAGACGATAAAATTTTATTATATAAATAAAAGTCTGTCAACCAATAGTTTAACAAATTAAATTAATACAATCCTCTAACCTGTGTCATTATCATTTTCACTGAAAATAGGCTCGTGCATCGCACGGGCTTTCCAACTAGTAACACATAAAAGAGATATAGAGAAATGGTCTATAAATCCATGAATTGCATTTTCAGGGAGTTGTTTGGTTGCCCATTTCATTGGAATTGCCACTTCCCGGAAATTGTCACTTCCTCCATAATGAGAAAGTTACTCACCAAGCCCCCTGGTGTGTAGAACTTCCCGTATGAAGTCATTTCCTACCTGACAACCAAACACTATTTTTGTAATTCCCATGAAATACAAATTCACGTGAATTTAAGTTCTCAGTAACTTCATCTTCCCATGGTGAACCAAACGAGCCCTTGATATGTGGACATAGATGGACATCCGGTGAATACAATATATTACGTATAACCATATAGGTTTTTTTTTTATCGATAACAACTGAGAAAACCTAATCACGAGGTAGATCGGTTTCATCCCGCCTCAAGCACCGTAAAAGTAAGCAAAAGAATTGTTCAATTTCTTATGTTTATTCTACTTCGTACGAAGTACTCCGTATATGTTTATAGCGTTGTTTATGTATCAAGTAACCGCTATAAACACTCAATTTAAGACTAAGCAATTAATAAATTACGGAGTATATTATAGTATAACTATATGAATTTTTAAGATTTAATTTTAACTTTGAGTTTATAAGACTTTAATTTTTATTTTATTATTTTATGATAATTGCGATAATTTAAGTAACCAAACCTATATTTTAGGCACAAAATCTTGGAAGAGACGGTCTCTCAATAAGTTTGTTTTAAAATTCTGTCGAATATACATTGAACTCTTCAGTACCACTCTATGTTCTATTCGTAGCCTTAAATAACAACTTTGTTTTGTACCTATTTTTATAAGAAGCGTACCCTCTTTATATTTGTATACTCTTTTATGTTAATCGTACCTACTTCTATTAGGTTTGGTACCACTGTTACTTCCATTTGTACTTAGTCTCTCAGTAAAGTTAATGAGAGACCGTCTCTCAGGAGACCTACTCCCGTATCCGATAGACCGATACGTTTCCGTATCCGTATTTGTACAACCTATAATGGTGATGGAAATGCCTTTTCAAATAGTCAAACATGACAACCACACACATTCCTTTTACATAATTGTTGAATTGAAGTTTTAATTGTACTATCAAGCAATGAAATCATGGATATTATGGGATGTGACACTATACTACTTCATTTTAAATCATAATTCAGTACCTTTTCTTAACATAATGAAGTGAAGATTGGATTAAGATCAAAGATGAGTTGAATATTTGTATAGTGTGAAATACATCCATCCCATAAAAACAATCTCATCATATCAAACTTTCAATGTATTTGTGAATAATATTTGTATCTTAGCTATCCTTTACCATATAAACCTACAAACCTCTAAAGATTTTGCAAATCCATACAATTCTAGTGTATTATACCATATATATGCTAACTAGTTCGACATATAAATTCACTCTCGGACGACTCCTTCATCTCACCCGTCATAAAGTGATTCAAACCCTGAAAAAAAAAAACAATGGAAAAACCAAACCTTGAAGCAGAATTACCCCCTAAAAAACGCACATCCGACAGAGAAAATGATGAGGGCCAGAAAAACTTCAAATTTGAAAACGAAACCCAAAATATTGATTCTTTTGACAAGGGCAAAACACTACTCCTTGATGAAGAAACCAGGCCAGTAAAGGTAAAGGGTGAAGCTGAGCCATCTGCTTTTGATATACCCTTACATTTCACGAGTACTAAGAAAGAAAAGTGTAATCATAATCTCGCAACTCCTCCAGTTGCTCCTTCGTCATCCCGACGACGTCCCATAACGTGTAAGTTCTGCAATCAAACGTTCTCGACTACTCAAGCGCTTGGAGGACACCAAAATGCACACAAGAAAGAGAGGGAACTTCTAAAGGCAATTAAAGCAACAAATAAGTTTGGACGTATCAACCCTTTTACGTACGATCTACCAACAACAACATTAGCCGAGCCAATGTTCCATGGGCTCTCGTATGGTAGACATTGCTACCAATATCAGCCGTATCCTGTTTACTCTCAGTACTCTTCTTCATCACTAGCTCGACCTCGACAACCAGCACCAAGTCACGGACGTGCTCTAGACAGGTTCATAGGATCATCTGTATCCCGTCTACCCGCACACTTTAATCAACTTGTAGGTTCTTCGAGCTTGACCGCTTTTGAATCATCGAGCCTGAATTCATCCTTTCTCGGAACAGATAATGAATCTTCTGAGCTTGATTTGAACCTTAAACTTTAATACTTATTAGGGATACTCTACATGGTACCCACTGTGTCTTTTCATGTTTTATGTTGTAATAATCCTCACTTTGGTTTAAAATTTCTTTGACTTGCAGTAACTCTCGGTTATGAATTCCGAAAGCGATAATTTTAATTTCAAACCGAAGTCTATTACAAACGATCAGTTTGGAAAAAAAATCCTCACTTTCGGAACCTATAACAATGTTTATGGTTGGTCAAAGTGTGTTCGGTTAAAAATGTTTGATTGGGCATATATAAGTCTCCGTACAAGTTTCGAAATTGCAAAAAATAAAATCCCAAATTGCAAATCTTGTAAAGACAATGATTCAAGTATAATATTTTCATTTTCGTAACTCGTGCCCATAAGTTATCACAAGTCATAGTTTTTTTTGACTAAAATGAAGGGTACGTCATAGAAAACGAAAAAAATACGAGTGCTGTTTTTCGTCGTCGGCATTTCAGCCACGTCGTCGGCGCTTTATATATGATTTTACTTTTTTGTCCTTCTTTAATTATGATTAATAATATTAATTATTTTACTTAATTAATCTAATTAATATTTCCCGACTACTTTAAGATTACGGTTTCGATAATTTTTGACGGTTTTTGAGACACGTGTCTCAATAAAGCTCGGGAATTTTTATATTATGTAAAAATCCAGAAATTTGCAATTGTCAAGGCTCGAACCCACAATCTCTCGAACACAAATGAACATCTTCACCACTGAACCAATTGAACATTACTAATAAATTTTACTAAAGTATTATCTATATTTAATTCTAAAACCCTCTAAAATCGCCTATTAACACAATTTTAATATTATTAATAATATTAGTGTTGTTGTGGGTGAGGGAGGATATATAATACTCCGTATAACATAATCCGTAACATAATAAAATGACGGTTTTCAAAAAAAAAAACCGTTTTATTATCGAGTTTCATTAACACGATTAAACTTTTGAACATATTTCCGGGTTACATTGAGACACGTGTCTCAAAAACCGTTCAAAAGTTCAAAAAACCGTAATTTCAAATTAGTCGGGAATATAATAGTTACGTTAATTAATAAACTTAATTAAATTCATTAATCACAATTACACAAGGGTAAAAGAGTTACATTGAGACACGTGCCTCAAAAACCGTTCAAAATTACAAAAATCGTAATTTTAATTTACTCGGAAATATTAATTAGATTAATTAAGAAACTTAATTAATATCATTAATCACAATTATGGAAGTGTAAAAGAGTAAATTCACGTATAAAGCGCCGACGACGTGGCTGAAATGCCGACGACGAAATGTAGTAGGGAAAAATACAAGGATAACATGTAAAATATCTCAAATTATTATATTCTGTTTTATCATTTGTCATGTAAGCCATATCTGGATAATCTTTTATTTATCGGTTGCTTTTGTATGTTAAAAAACCATGTACTATTAAAAGCAAATTTCAATACCATCGAAGCTTTTAAATAATACTCCGTATTCTGTATGAGTACTCCGTAACATTTTCCAATTTACCATGACTAAGCTAGTTAGCTAAAATAGGTCTAACGTTTATTAATCCCTCCTGTTTTATTTATTTTCTCATTTCAATAAAATGTTTGTAACATATATATATATTCATGAAATGAGACGATGGGAGTAATATGTTCTCTTGCGCCTTAACTTCCTATTTTTGAATTATAATCCCTTCTTTAGTGAAATAAAATCATTAAAAACCTTTCTATTTATTTCAATGAAAACTTTGACGACATTTTTGAAGTTTAAAATTTTGATTTGAAAGTAACTAAATGTAGTCACTAAAAAAATTAGGGATATTTTACCTGGTATCCCTATATTTTTTTTTATTCGATGTTCTATCTCTTATTTTGGTTAAAATATCCTTAAGTTACGATAACTCTTAGTTATGAATTCCAAATGAGACGATTTTGATTTCAAACCGAAGATCTTTTACAAACGATCAGTTTGGACAAAAATCATCACTTTCGAAACTCAGAAAAAAGAGTTATGCTCGGTCAAAGCTTATTCGGTTAAATGATATATAGACAAAAGAAAAGGAGCATCGACATACGTGCATAAAGCAAATGTATACAAATGGTCGGAACAGAATGAGTATAAAATACTCCCTCCGAGTTCCTATCCTTGACACGTATTTCTTTTTGGGTTGAGTTTGATCTTTTAACCACTTTCTATTTTACGCCATAAATGTGTGGTTCACAATTACCCACTCATCATTTCTCTCTCTTTCTCATTCTTTTTGAACCACTCATTTTCTTTCCTTATTTTTCACCTCAAATACAAATGGGTCAATCATAGAAACTCGGACTCAAATACAAATGGGTCAATTATAGGAACTCGGAAGGAGTACAAATAAAAAAAAACTTAACACAAACCCAAAACAAATTAAAAACCGTTCATCACACGAGTATCATCCTAGTCTCTTTAGATATACCAAAGAATTTAAATCCTTCACAAATAAGGCAAGCAAGCAACAAATCATCTTTAATCTCTTCCCAAAAATACACACTATATCCACATTGCCTTCTCTTTTTTTTTTTTTCCTTGATTTCTTAAATTCTTACCCTCTCTTATTATATCAACGTTGATGAAACAGAAATATGGAAATATAAGTTATGAAACCCGACTTTATTTACTCTACGTATTTAACCTGTCCTTATATATACAAAGTATATAGGAGATTCGAACCTGAGACCTACTGTCTTAGAGCACCTAATCTCAACCACTGGGCTGAGACATCTTCGATCCCCACCCTTATATATACGAGTAGTTCACTAAACAAATCCCTTTACTCTCCTCTAATCTTCCTATCTGTGCTCTCATCCATTGCTACAAATAATACCTACTCCGTATAAGGTAACGTAACTTAACATAGATTTAACTAAATTATACTTCGTCCGTTTCAATTATTTATTTATTTATTTATTTATTTTTACGGGTTTTTACTTTCTCTTTTTATTTTTTATTATCGTAGAGTTCTCTTACTCCAACCGACAGATTGACTGATTGGGGATTCGATTCCATTCACAAAATTCAGTCACAAAAAGGTAGAAGAGATGGTGTTGATGTAATAAAAGACGATCTTTCACAAAACTTATTCATAAATCAGAAGTAAATATTTAAACTTGTAAAGCCCAATTAATTATTTGCTTAGTTGGGTGTAATTTAGATTCTTTGTATAGTGTATATATTTGAGTTTAGGTAAGTACACCAGTTCTAAAAAAATTATTTCCGTTAAACCCTAACGTACGAATTTTATTGTTAGCAGATATCGAGAAGAATCAATGAACGGCGGTGATCCTCGGGGTTTGGACGTCTCCTTCCGTCAATGTGGGTTAGATATGTAAGTACTACTGCCTCCGTCCCACTAAGATGGTCACATTTCATTAAAATACTCCTCACAAATAATAAGGAAATGAGATAATCATTTAGAAACGGAGCGAGTATAATTTCCCCTCCCTATTTTAAATATTTTATTTCACGAGTAATAAATTCAGAGTATGATTTTCATCGACTCTAAATTATTTTGGGATTATAAAAAAAAAAAAAAAAAAAGGACGATGATATATAGCGTTTCTAAGTTATTACGGAGTATGAGTGATCTTTTGTGTCGTGGAATATTAATTAGTTTTTGTAACGAGACTCTGTTTGACGTGCGCTTTCAGCTAACTTATTTGATCAAAATAGTTTATCCGATCAAAATTATTCCGGCCAACTTATTTTTGTTTCGATGAATTGACAAATTTTTTATTTCAAAAAAAAAGTTACCCCTCAGTAACATGATATGTGAAAATAATCTACCTAAGAAGTTTTTCGATTTTTTTTCCAGTCCTTCCATTACCCCCTCTGTTCCAATGAATGGTTTGTCTTTGCTTTTAGCACCGAGAGGGAGATATCCAATTAAGAGGTGACACGTGGACAATAGAAAGGCAAACAATTCATTGAGACGGCCAATATGGAATATCCAAATAATTCATTGGAACAGAAGGAGTATACGATAACAATAGTACAACGATGTCTGTTTACATTATTTTCAGTCATTTTACTAAACACTTTTAATGATTTCAGTTAGTTTATCGATTCTATCTGATAGATTCTCATGGTCGGGTGAATTTGGTAATGCTAATAATTGTTTAACCATGAGACCGTCTTTCAAATCACGATACAATAAAATAATATTTGAATTTAAATACTCCGTAATTAATTAACATACTCGTATTAATCACGATGAATTAATCATATCTAGGGCTGGGAGTATTTGGTAGGGCAAAGCCAAGGTTACGTGTATATATATATATATATACTCGTATGTTTTGTTAATAAAATTGTTTGGATTGTGAATGCAGAATCAAGAGTAGAGTCAAAGAATATGCCAAAAACCGTAACGATCCTACGCCCCTTCGTTCACTTGATGAAGTAACGAGGAAGTTGGAGGCGCAGGTGTTTGTAAAAGCGACCAGCCGGGACGACTACCTCTTTAAAATCGAACAACAGATTGCGCAGCTGATCATGACTTATAATAACGCGCCTCGTCTACCTTCAGGTACGTATTACATCCACTAAGTTAGCGTGACTGCGTGAGAGTTGAGACAGAATACTACGAGTACTTAGGAAGAATGACATGAACCACGCGGCTAACTTGTAGGAAATCGACTGGAAAGAAACGTGTTTCCAAGGCGTAGTACAGTTCATTCTAGTTCAGTTCAACAGAACCCGAATGTGGTTTCAAACCAGTACCAGCAGCAGCAGCCGTCTCAGATGCATAGTCTTCCTGCAACGCAACCAAGAAATATGGTCGTGCAGCAGAATCATCAGTTCAGGCAGCAGAATCCTCCTCACTTTGAGCATCAGAATCATCTCATTGAGCAGCAGAATCGTACTTTTGTGCAGCAGAATCAACAACCAGTGTACGCACGTCCTGTTATGAATCGACCAGGAACGATGCGTCAGTATCAGGATGGTAGGTTACAGGGAGGCGAAATGATGCCAAGTGCTTATGTTCGCTCACAGAACTGTACTGGTGCACCAGCTTTAAATTTGCCGTCAGTAAACAATTCCGGAACTACAAATAATTCAGATGATTTTCAGCTTCTCATTGCTCTGGTAATTAAATTTTCAATCTCAGTTTCGAAACTGGCTGTATCTTTCAAACCCAAGTCTCACCATTTTACTAAAATTTTCCGGTATCAAATCAGTTTCGACGTGCCAGACTGCAATGCTTGCCTGAATTTCACAAATGGTTAAAGACGATAGAGCAGAGATTTCCTCAGGTATATATTATATCACTAGTATTTTTTCCCATTACGAATACGCCCTTCTTGAAGGTATAACTAATGGAATTATCTCCTTCAGGTTCATGTCGATGAGCATGAAAACTATAAGGCACACATCGGTGCAGTTCGACAGATGATCAAATTGCTAAGCACAGCAGAAAATCAATTGATGCAATATGACAAGCAGAAAATACGCCAGCACTTAATTGGTGCTATTAACTACTATAATAAAGTTGCTAAGAATAGTAATGTTTTTATCACGAACCACGCGTACCAGTTGCCGCCTTTACATCAGAGGTTGGCCAATCCAGTTCCGGTGAACCAACATGCTGTGCTGCCCTATCACACTGTGAGTATATATATCTCGTTTCAAGTAATCGTGTATGAGATAATATATAGTCAATCATGATCTGTAATTCTGTATGTGTTTGTTGTTGTTGTTGTTTCAGTCAGTTCAGCATCTGAATAAGAAGAATGATCCTGAAATCCCGTCACCAGAAAGTCTGCAGTCAGTTACAGGACCGGAGAGGAGGAACATTCCTACTGACTCAGATCCGCTGCCAAATACGTGTAATAATAGCAGTCCCCTCAAACCCCCAGAGACGATGGGAAATAATAGTCCGTCAACTAATAATGCAAGCGGTAGGAAATCCAATAAGAAGCCGTCCCCCTCAAAGCTGAAAAAATCATCATCAGCAGGGAACTCTCTTGATTCGTTGCTTAACTTGGCTACCCTCCGCTCAAACAAGCGCTCAAACTCCCGTAATGTCTCAAACAACTCTACACCTTCAACTCCAATCACACCATCTTCGGGAAACAACGCTGAGGCTGAGATTATTAAGGAAGCAGCAATCAACTGTCGAGATCAAGAAAAGCCAATTATTGTAGCAGCAGAGACGACAGTGTTGGGTTCGCCCGTGGTATCAGGCTTTACTAGCCTGCAGCCCACCCAGCAGCATTCTGAGAAGCAGCCTTTTGATCGCTTATTGGATGCGGTATGCAGTAATGATTTTGATCTATTTTGAATCCAATACAATCAATCGATCAATGACTTCACATCTGCGACTAGCTAGTTTTCTCGTTTCCAACTGATTTGGGGTGCTATTCTGTGTTTCAGGTTAAGGTGGCTAGTAAGGAAACTCTAACCAGTTCAGTGAAGGACATGAAGTCAGCATTCACAGAGATGAATGAACTGCCTGATTACGCGTATTTAGATCATAGTCAGTCACCGTATGATGTCTACCTAACAGATTTTATAGAAAGCATCGATGATGAAGATCAGCAACCAACTACTAAACGACTGAAGCGTGACATAGAAACCGCAAGCAGGCATGTATGTTATCCAGATGTACAACAGTCTTCCAAACTGCAGGTATGTACATGCTTTGAAACTTGTTTTACAAGTGGGTTTAATTTCCTCCTCAAATTAACAGTTTCATGCTTTGAATTGTGTTTAGCTAAACAAAAATCATGTCATCTTGCGGCCGTACCAAATGCTGTTGGAAGAAATAAAAACTGCGAATCAGAATCTCTCGAGCACTGTGGTAGAAGTCGTGGATGAATCGAACCATCAGAGTAATGGCGCCATAGTCAGGTGTACCTACAGCCATGCTGACGAGATTGCAGATAATCTTAAGGTGATGGTCGAAACCCAACTATTATATTTATCTCATCTGATATGCCAGTATTTCGAGTCTGATGCCAATTCATTTGTCTTGCAGTCGATAAATATCTCCGTTGAGTTCTTGGTTCCTTTCGAATATCCCGCTTTGCCACCCAAGATCCTAGACTGCAAGTCGGCTGATCTGTACGTGATCGATCCCTCAGTCATCTCATTTCCTTTGTAATACAGTCTTATGCCTTTTTATATGATTGTTTTTTTGGAGACGACTTGACAATTCTATTAATCTTTGATTGTTTTGACAGTGGAATCGGCGCAGAAATGGGAGAGATGGCGAAAGCAATGTTGGACAGTCAAGTTCGATGTGTTTATATGTTACGAGTAAACGAGATGGCACGAATGTGGGATCGTTGTGCACAGTCAGTTTTCCTAGCCTATGAAAAGCTCTTTGGATCCGAGATAAGCTCCAAAGGTTACGGTTGGGATCCTGTTTGACTCGACTCGATCTCTCACAATTCTCCATTATTGACAGTCCTTCATTGTTGTGATTATTGTAGGCTTGTAGCTAAACATAGTTGAGCAGGAGGTCTTGGATACTAAATACCGCCCCTAGTTCTTCTTATTAGACGCATTCTTTTTTCCTACCCTCGTTTTCATGCGTGTGTCCAAATTACCTCGTCTTAACTACTGAACTAGAAGTATACAACGTTTTCAGTTAACTCATGTCATCCTAGTTACGTCGTGTCGATCTACGACTGCCACCACCTTTGGCTTAGCTTGATCAGTCATCCACTCAACTAGCTTGGTGCATGACACGCAACAACGCTGCGTCTATAACACGTGGCACACCTCTTGCGTCGACACATGCAACAGTACTCTCTACGTACATGCATGTGTATATATATATATATGATAATATCGATGAGTAAATAAAAGATATATGTGTGTATGTATGTATGGAGACGACCAAAAAAGGAAAGGGTGAGGTAATGCCGAAAGAAGCAAATCGTGAAGTTATAGGAGGCTCGTCATCATCGTCGTTGGATCCTACGGTTAAGCAGGTTATTCGTGAGGCGGTCGTAGGTAGTGACGATGATAAGGCCGGTGGTCATACTCATATTGCTCAAAATCCCGATGATCTTATCGTCTTCTCTCGTACGGTTCTCAACAAAGATTCTTCCCTCGAATGAACTTCGTATGTTTATATCATGTTCGTCCACTTTGTTTAATATATATATATATATATATATATATATATATATATATATATATATATATATATATATATATATGAAGAGCGTATATTAAAAGTGGACGGCAGACATATAAATACAGAGGGAGTATTCCGTGTAGTCAAAGTTCACTTTACTCGGGCGACAGCGTGACCATCTTGACTTGAATAAGATACTTTAGAAGTACGTCGTACAATTAATATTTCTGAGCAACGCTATTCAAAATCAAACTTTAGAAAAATCATCCATCAGTATGTAAAATCGTAATATGTTACGGTCCGATAGTCAATGGTAGACAGGTCGAATGAATACTCAAAATTGGGTGTATATAGGTAGATTGTAAATGAAAGAGTAAAAGTTTATCAACAAAAAGTAACAATGTGTTTTCCTCAATTCCCAAGGAAATGTGTAATTTTTTATTTACCCAAATATTATTTGACCTGTCACCAATTTGTGTATCCGATAAGAGGTATTAACAATCCTAGTTGAGCAGGAGGTTGGTCTTGCTCGACTCGTCGTGCTCATCAAGCAAAATTCAAACTCGAGTTTACCCGAGCTTGAAGAAATTTGAGTTCGAGCCCAACTTGGGTCTATATATAACTACGAGTATTAAATGTACGTTTTTTTCCTCGATACATTTTAATAACTCGAGAACTAAAAAAAATTAATAAAATGTACTACCTACTAGGCAAATCCATAGGAACATTGTTATACAGTGAAAAAATTACTCCGTATATAATTATTGATGTAACTAATTACATTAATTCGAGCTGTTCGTGAGCTTTTTGAGTCGATTCCTAACCTGAATCAAGTCGAGCTTTGACCGAACCTAGCTCGAGTTGATCACAAACTGTCTCGTCTCATTATCATCCCAGTCCGTATTGAAGCGAAATAAAAATGGAAAAATAAATAAATTGAAAACACACATTAATGTTTGCTCACTCTCCTACTCACTCTAGAGCTCACAAAACCCCCTTTTTGTCACTTGTTCTTCCCATTTCACATTTTCACAGTCTTCTCTCACTTCTCCCAAATTTCCATCCAATTTCTTCATTTTCTCCCAAAATTCCCAGGTTTTCTCTTCCTCCACTACCGCCATTGCAAGATGGTGCGTAGAGCTGTGATTTCCGATGACGAAGGTATAACTTATTCCCGCATTTCCCCTCTGATTTTCGCTTTTTTTTTGCATTTTTTTTCGATTGTCGAAACCCTAGTTCACTGCATTGTTCGATTATACGTGTTGACTGCGATTACCTTTTCTTTTCTCAAATTTACAGGGGATTTTGATGCTCAAGATGATGAGCGAGAAGACGACGATGAAGGTATTTTTCTTAGTTTTTTCTAGGGTTTTTGTTCGTTCCGATTGATTCCAAGTTCTCGCCTTTTCGTTTTATTCCAATTTTTGATGTGTTTGTTTGGAAAATATGATGTAATATGTCGATATTCTGTGATTTTGAAAGAATTAGTTGGCAACGGATTGTATAGGGAAGTAGGAAATGCATGCAGGTAGTATCCTTAGTGCCGCATTTTTCGGAGACGGTGTAGTTGTAAGCTTGGTTGTGACAATGATAGTGTATGAGAATGATTTGTGGCCTCGTTGATTGTATATGGTGGCGGTGGAAAGGCGATAGATGTTTTGGTAATGCATGTAAGGGGCCATTGAAAGTTACACATTTCTCAAAACCTTTTAAAATGATTCGTCTTTGACGTATTTGTCTTCATATGTTGTCGACTCCAAGCTGTTTGTGTTGACGAAGTGTAACTGTTCTGGCAGGACTGGATGAGTATGAGAAGGATGGTTTTATTGTTGACGAGTTAGATGATGAAGATGAAGAAGACCCTGGAGATCGTGATGGTGATGGAGCAAGGCGCAAAAAGAAGAAGAGAAAGTAGTTGCTGGTTCTCTGAGAATGTTTACTTGCCAAATTTTATTGAATCTTATCTTACTCAACAGCTGTTTTGACTTATTTCAGGGATTTTCAACTTGACGATGATGATCTATTGCTGCTCCGAGAAGCCAATATTCCTAGTTCACGTGATGCTGTGAGTGTAATTGTTAATATGCTGTACTTTACCATTTTAATGGGTAATGCAGTAGGTATTTTTTACACCTCTCTGTGTTTCTTTTCTTTCGCTGGATGAGATTTCGGGTTTTAACAGGATACCACATTTAAGAGACTGAAGAAAGTCAAAGGAGAAGCCGAGGTGGGGCATTCAGGTTTTTCTGATGATGATGGTCTTGATATAGATGACAAGGATGATATGGCAGATTTTATCGTGGAAGACGATACTTATGAAACAAAGCCCCTTATGAGGTATGGGATTATTATCTACATTTTAAGTGCCTGTATATCTCTTTGGCCTTGTTGTCTTTGACTTCTGCTGATTGACATTTAGGCGCCAAAGTGCTGAGAAGTATGGAGAACCTACTGGAGATTCGTCAACTGGTATTCAGGAAGCCCATGCAATCTTTGGAGATGTTGAGGATCTTCTTAGTCAGCACCGAGAAAAGCGTGATAGAAGTAGGAAAAACGATGAAACTGGTAAAAGAAGGCTTGAGGATGAGTTTGAGCCGTCACTTATCGCAAAGAAATATATGACAGAGACTGATGATCAAATCAAGGAAAATGATGTACCAGAGAGAATCCAGGTTATTCAGATACTTACATGCATGAAATTGTTATAATCGTATCCGAGATTCGTTTTCAAGCGCTAACCTGTATGTCACTTGTTCTTTGTTATTTGACAGACATATGAAAGGATTACTGGTCCTCCTTCTGCGGATGCTGATGATATTAAAGCAGAGGCCACATGGATCAGGAAGAAGCTTGAATCTGCTGTACATGTTAAGATGCCTGTCTTGGCGGATCAAGAGATTGAAGAGTTGGAGGATCATATTATAAATTTTTTGAACTTCTTCCATGTTCAGAAGCTTGACGTGAGTAGTGGCTTTGCTTCGTACTCCAGTACTTTCTTGTATCAGTCACATGGCTTACCATCGTCGTTTTGGTCTTGTAGCTCCCTTTTGTTGCTATGTATCGTAAGGAGGACATTTCCAGTTTGTTGAAGGATCCTGAGGCAGGTTACGTTGATCGTGATAAACCTTCTTTGAAGTGGCACAAGGTAATGCGAGATTCGTGAATGTACCCTTTATCTCTAGTTCATGCACATATTTAGCGCAAGATTAAATTGTAAAGTTCGTTCTGCAGGTGCTTTGGGCTGTCCAAGAGTTAGATACAAAATGGCTGCTTCTTCAAAAGCGAAAGAACGCTCTTTTGGCTTACTACAATAAAAGGTTTGAGGAAGAAACTCGTCGAATATATGACGAAACTAGACTCAGTTTGAACAAGCAGCGTTTTGTGTCAATTATTGATATGCTGGAACAAGCAGAATCTGAAGGAGAAGTTGATGATGTTGACTCAAAGTTTAATTTACATTTTTCTCCTGGAGATGCTGGAGTGGATGACGGAAAGTTTAAAGCACCGAAGCGAAAATCCCAGTATGGTGTATGTAATCAAGCTGGTTTATGGGAAGTTGCCAACAAATTCGGCTGTAGTTCTGAGCAGCTTGGGTTGCAGTTTTCTTTGGCTATAGTGAGTTTCAGTTTTGGTTTTATGTTCTTTGAATTTTGCATTTTGATTACACTGTATTTGATTTTATTTTTTTCAACTTACAGAGTCAGGAGAAATCAGAGGATTTAAAGGAGACACCAGAAGAAGTGGCTTCGAATTTTACCTGTCCCGAGTTTGATTCCCCTGAAAGTGTGTTAAAAGGTGCAAGACACATGGTATGTATTTATAAACTTTGTAGAAGTTTGACTGAATTTCTCTTTTTGTTGTATTTTAATTAGGTTGTGAATTTCAGGTCGAGGTTGAGATAAGCTTTGAACCTCGTGTGAAAAAGCATTTTCGAAGTGTATACTTTGACAATGCAGTGGTGTCAACATGTCCTACAACTGAAGGGAATATCGTCATAGATAATTTCCATCAGTTTGCAAGCGTGAAATGGTTACGCAACAAACCATTGAACAAATTTGAGGATGCTCAATGGTTACTTATTCAGAAGGCAGAAGCGGAGAAACTTCTGCAAGTCAGTATAAAATTGCCAGATGAAATCCGTAGTAAAATGATGAGCGATTCTCAGGAGAAGTACCTTAGCACTTGTGTGAGCAGCTCTGCTCAGCTGTGGAATGAGCAAAGGAAACTAATTTTAGAGAATGCTATTTCAAAAATTATGGTGCCTGCACTTGAAAAGGAAGCGAGATTGCTGTTGTCCAGCAGGGCCAAGAACTGGCTGCTTATGGAATATGGCAAACGATTGTGGGATAAAGTGTCTGTGGCTCCATATAAGTGCAAGGAGAGTGAGAATAGGTCAGAAGATGAGGTGGCTCCAAGGGTCATGGCTTGTTGTTGGGGCCAGGGAAGACCTGCAACCACCTTTGTGATGTTGGATTCATTTGGAGAGCTTGTTGATGTACTAGAGGCTGGATCAATAAGCTTAAAGGCTCAGAATGTCACTGACCAGCAGCGTAAAAGACATGACCAGCAAAATCTTTTGAGGTTTATGGCAGAGCACCAACCTGAGGTTGTTGTCTTGGGGGCTACGAATTTTTTCTGCACCAGACTGAAGGAAAGTATATATGAGGTATGTTCTGCTTGATCACTTGTAACCTAGTTTAAGAGTATGTAGATCGAGAAGATTAGTTTTCGCTTCTCCTTGTCATGTATGCCTCGTTGTCTTAAACTCTTAACGTGATTCCAATGTCTCTTTGAATGTTAAAACTCCATAGCTGTAGATATACATTGTTTGATGTTCGGGCCAATCTTATATATTTGTTTTCTTTTGTACTATGTCCATTTTTGGTGCTTTTAGAACTAATAATATACGAATTCCGCATATTAACACTCTTAAAAATTCAAGTATTAAGAAGGCTCCAGTAATTTTTTTTTGGTCTCCACCATAGATGGCCGCATGGAACAATCAAATGGTTGGATATATATTTTACTTTCATCCGACACAATGGCCTAACCACAAATGGTTAGGATATTTCAATGTGGTCGTCTAGGCTTTCGAATGATGATTTTCCCCCTAACATATTGTGTGTTTGGCGGTTATCAAAATCGAAATGTGAACTCCCTACTCAAGGTGCCTTAGGGAAGCATTTATTTTGGTTTTGGTTTTGGGAAGGAAAAGCAAGCACAAAATGGCGCCCTAAATTTTGCACCGGCATGTGGCTTTGGCACCATTCACATCATCTTTCTTTAACAAGGAGTGGCTATGTGAAAGAGCTTCAAGGATAACAAGGTGATCCCCAGTGAGAGTAACATATATATCTATAAGAATTGACCTCCTGGTGGGTTATTTTCAAGGTAGAGAAGGCCACGACTATTTTTTATGAACAAATGGTGAGAGTACAAGGGGAAATTCAACACAAATTCTTAGCTAGTATGGCCATTACCTGGATTTAGCTTGTTAGTAGGGATATTGATATAATTGCAACTTAGACCAGGACATGTGCTTATCATAAAAAACGCAAAGAAAGAAAATCTAGGAGAATTTGAAGGAAGTATGCCACTATTGGTACCGTTGGAATAAGTAGGTGATGTTATCAACTACCTGCGAAATGTAGGAGCAATAAGTATTATAAGCTGTATATACAGGCTAGACCTCCTATAAGAGATGCAAAAGGCACCACATTGAAAAGAAGGGAAAGGATATTTGTTGGCTTGCTCTATGTGTGACAAGAAGGCACTTGATATAGGTTGGGTTATGTATGTGAAGTTGAAACTAAAGGTTATGGTCCTTGTTTTTTCCCTGCACACTTGGTTGATAGGTTCTTCTCGTTATTGGTCTTCTTTCTCTGTTCACTATCATTTTGTCAGTCTATCTTGCTTTGATTTACTGATGTGCTTTCTGTATCTCAACTTTTTCATCGTGTTACCACCTCACATTTGTGATGTCCTACCTCAAATCATTTTAGAAGGCTTTGCTGTTTATATTGTTGCTCGCGGTCATGCTGAGGATATTTAGTTTTTCTCTGTAAACTTCATGCTTTTGTAAGCCGTGAAATATGAAGTTTTCTGCCATGTCTTCTAATGGAAATATTACTATCAATTGATTTTTTCTGTTTCCGTTAATTGGGTAATGTTTACTCACTTGTAGCATATTTTTCTTCCCTTTAGATGGTTTTTAAGATGGTTGAAGAAAATCCTCGAGATATGGGTCATAGCATGGATGGACTGAGTGTTATCTATGGAGATGAATCTTTGCCTCGTCTTTATGAAAATTCTCATATATCATCTGAACAGATCCCTGGACGGCAAGGTAAATGCATCAGATCTCTAAACTGAATTACTGTTTGTTATACCCTTCATAGGTCAGACTCACACTATTTATTATTTGTCTCAGGCATTGTCAAACGAGCTGTTGCTTTGGGTCGCTATATCCAGAATCCATTAGCTATGGTTGCTGCACTTTGTGGTCCAGAAAAGGAAATTTTGGCATGGAATCTTAATCCTCTCGAGAGCTTTCTGAATGACGATGAGAGATATGGCATGGTTGAACAGATAATGATTGATCTTACCAATCAGGTGGGCGTTGATCTCAATTTGGCTGCGAATTATGAATGGTTGTTTGCCCCATTGAAATTTATCTCTGGTCTTGGGCCCAGGAAAGCAACTTCCTTACATAGGTCATTGGTAAGGGCTGGGGCAATTGTCTCACGAAAAAACTTGCTGACTAATCATGGACTTGGAAGAAAGGTATTCATTAGTGCCGCTGGTTTCTTGCGTATTAGACGCAGTGGTTTAGCTGTTAATGCCAACCAATCTTTTGATATCTTGGATGGTACAAGAATACATCCAGAGTCCTATACTCTTGCACAAGAAATGGCAAAATATATATACAAGGCAATTGTTGGCGATGATATTCTGGAAGATGATGATGATGATGATGCATTTGAGATGAGGATTGAGAATCTTAGGGACAGGCTAAGTGATCTAAGATCTTTTTGTGTTGATGAATATGCGAAAGATACAGATCACATATCTAAGATCGAGACCTTGCACGCCATAAAACTGGAATTGATTCAAGGGTTTCAAGACTGGCGTAAGCCATATGAAGAGCTTAGCCAGGATGATGAGTTTCATTTGATCTCTGGTGAAAATGATAATAGTCTTCGTGAAGGACGAATTGTCAAAGCTATTGTTCGCAGGGTGCAAGCTCAGAGAGCAATTTGTTCTATAGAATCAGGATTATCTGGTATGCTCACCGGGGAAGATTATTCAGATGATTGCGGAGATGCTGATTTGACTGAGAAGTTGCGCGAAGGGGATGTTCTTACTTGTAAAATCAAGTCAATTGTTAAAGACAGATATCAGGTGTTTCTAACCTGCAAAGAAAAGGATATGAGAAATAAGTGGCAAGAGAATACCGAAACTCCGGATCCTTACTATCATGAAGATCAGAGCAGCTTACGAAATGAGCAAGAAAAGGCTCGTAAAGAGAAGGAGCTTGCTAGAAAACATTTCAAGCCAAGGATGATTGTTCATCCCTGCTTTCGAAATATCACAGCTGATGAAGCAATGGAGGTATGTGTGTAACATAAACAAAGTTTCTCGGGTTTCACTCTTTTTTTTTGTGGTTTACAGTTTCTGGTTTTCGATTTATAAACTAAAGTGTTTGCCATTCAATCAGCAACTTGCCAATTTTTTTAGTTCTTCTGAAGATGTTCAACTGTAAGATGCACCTTCAAATATGGTTGTTAAGTTGTCCAGTTTGCATGTTATTTGATTGTGGGACAGTAACTTTGCTTATGAACATGCATTTCTGTTTTGATTCATTGCTCTTGCTTATTGTCTTTTACTTGGTGTACAGTTTTTAGCCAGCAAGGATCATGGTGAGAGCCTAATCCGCCCAAGTTCTCGTGGAGCATCTTATTTGACTCTGACTCTTAAGATCCATGATGGTGTGTATGCTCACAAGGATATACTTGAGGGCGGGAAAGACCACAAAGATATCGCAAGCTTGCTTCGCATTGGGAAATCTCTTAAAATTGGGGAGGACACTTTTCACGATTTGGATGAGGTTAGTAATGATGTTATGTGTTTAGAAATTAATTCTCCTCAGTCTCACTTTCCCCTGTGGTGATAGATGCCTTTGCTTTGATGGCGCGTCATGTTTTGGTTAGTGGTGTGGTCTTGTTACATTTGCTTCTGGGTCCTGCAGGTTATGAGTCGTTATGTCAATCCATTAGTTGGACATCTGAAGGCAATTCTGAATTATAAGAAATTCAAGACGGGGACAAAAGCAGAAATTGATGAGATCCTTAGGGCTGAGAAATTGGAAAAGCCAACGCGGATAGCTTATTGCTTTGGCATTTCTCATGAGCATCCTGGCGCTATTATTCTCACATACATACGAAGCTCCAATCCCCATCATGAGTATATTGGTCTATATCCGAAGGGGTTCAAATTCCGAAAGAAGATGTTCGAAGATGTCACCAGGCTCATTGCATATTTTCAGCAGCACATTAATGATCCAATCCATGAGTCACAATCTATCCAGCCAGCATCTGGTGGGTGGGGTGGCTCTGGTGGTAACGATGGTGGCGGTAGGTCAGGTAATCACTTGAATCTAGTATGACTATGACGATGTCTGGATTTCTTTCATAATTATTGTGGGTAGATGCATCACTTGCATAGAGTATTTGTTGGAATTAATCTTTTACTTTGTTAGGGATTTAATGCTATGCTATTCATCTTCTCACCACCAATGGAATAAGTCAGCAGATGTCGGGTTTTCCAAATATTGAGGGACTGTTTTGTGAGGTTTACATGGGGAAGACATGTTTTGACAAATTGTGCCGATATTTGCTTATCTTCATTATCTAAGACACGGTTTTGGCTAAATAATGTTTTGAATTGCTTTGAACATTGGATTTCCTTGTACTTTCATATGCACTAGATCCGGAAATCAGTTCAGAATATGGATTTCAGAAATTTGTTAGATATTTGAAATTTAATTAACCATAGTTCAGGTCTTAGGCCTCAGCCCTCGGGGACAAAAGCAGTCTCAGTACTTGTCTACCTGTAATCTCTTATTTTTAGATGAAACATTTATTCAGTTGATGCTTCATGCTTCCATAATGATTGTTCAATCTTGTGTTTCATACACATCTGATATCTCTTGTTTTCTCAAAGGTCAATATGAAGGTGGCCGAGGGCGCGGACGCGGGCGTGGGCGTGGGCGCGGCCGCGGACGTGGAAGAGATTCATTTGGTGGTGACGGAGATAATAATTTTTCTGATCAGCAGGATTCTGGCTTTGGTGGTTCGACGTGGAGCTCTGATAACAAAGATGGGAATACCAGTTGGGGAGGTGGAACTAGTGGTGGCGGTGGGAGTTGGGGAGTTGGCACCAGCGAAGGAGGTAATGGTGGTGGTGGTGGTGACAGTTGGGGTAATAAAAACGATGCAGAAAGAGGTGGTGGAACTGGCAGTGCTAGTGGGGGCTGGGGAGCTAGTAGCAGCGGAGGAGGCATTGGTGATGGTGGTGGCAGTTGGGGCAATAAAAACAGTGGAGGAGGTGGCAGTGGAGCCGGTGGCGGAGGTTGGGGAGATGGAGGCAAAACTGGAGGTAGTGATGGTGGCAGTTGGGGTAATAACAACAATTCTGAAGGTGGGGTAATAACAACACTGGTTTTCCCTTTTACTTTCAGACACATTTGATCTAGATATCATCTCATACTGTGAATTTCAGAACTTTTTAATTGTTGAAATACTGGCTGAAATGCAGTCTCAGTTATTCTTTACCCATAGTCTCTATTTGTTGTAGATGAAACCTATATCCACTTAATGCTTCCATAGTGATTGGTTTGGTATTCAGTATAGTGTTTGATACCCATCTAACATCTTTTTTCTTTAATGTCAATATGAAGGAGGACGTGGGCGTGGACGCGGGCGGGGACGCGGACGTGGAAGAGAAGGTGGTGATAGAGATAGTGGCTATTCTGACCAGCAAGATTCTGGCTTTGGTGGTTCTAAGTGGAGCTCTGATAGCAAAGATGGGAAAACCAGTTGGGGAGGTGGAACTAGTGGTGGCGGTGGGGATTGGGGAGCTGGTAGTACAAGTAGTGGCGGCGGTGGTGACACCTGGGGTAATAAAAGCAATACAGAAGGTGGAGGTGGTGGAACTGGTACGGCTAGTGGGGGTTGGGGAGCTAAAAGCAGCGAAGGCTTTGGTAGTGGTGGTGGCAGTTGGGGCAATAAAAATAGTGGAGCCGATGGAGGTGAAACTGGTGGCAGCAGTGGAGGTTGGGGAGGTGGTAGTACAAGTAGTGGCGGCGGTGGTGACACCTGGGGTAATAAAAACAATACAGAAGGTGGAGGTGGTGGAACTGGTACGGCTAGTGGGGGTTGGGGAGCTAAAAGCAGTGGAGGCTTTGGTAGTGGTGGTGGCAGTTGGGGCAATAAAAACAGTGGAGCCGATGGAGGTGAAACTGGTGGCAGCAGTGGGGGTTGGGGAGGTAGTGGTGGTGGCAGTTGGGGTACTAACAACAATGCTGAAGGTGGGGGTAATAACAACATTGACTTTCCTTTTACTTTCAGACCAATTTGATCGAGATATCACTGCTGTGGATTTCAGAACTTTTTTAAATGTTGGAAGTACTGACTGATCATATTTCTGGGACGAATGCAGTCTCAGTTATTCTTTATCAGTTTATCCAAGTATCTATTTGTAGCAGATGAAACCTATATTCAGTCAATGCTTCCATAATGATTGGTGTTGTTCAGTCTCCTGTTTGATACTCAACTGACATCTCTTTTCTTTGACGTCAACAGAAGGCGGACGCGGACGTGGCCGTGGACGTGGGCGGGGACGCGGACGTGGAAGAGACGGTGGTGACAGAGGCAGTGGCTATTCAGACCAGCAAGATTCTGGCTATGGTGGTTCAAAGTGGAGCTCTGATAACAAAGATGGGAATACCAGTTGGGGAGGCGGAACTAGTGGTAGCGGTGGAGGTTGGGGAGCTGGTAGCAGCGAAGGAGGTAGTGGTGGTGGCAGTTGGGGCAACAACAGTGGAGGAGGTGGAGGTGGTGGAGGTTGGGGAGGTAGTGGTGGTGGTGGCAGTTGGGGTAACAACAATGCCGAAGATGGGGGTAATAACATCGTTTTCCTTTTTCTTTCAGACGCATGTGATCTAGATATCAGTTCATATTGTGGATTTCATAACTCTTTTAAATATTGGAAATACTGTGATCATAGTTCAGGGACAAATGCAGTGTCAACTATTCTTTAGCCATAGTCTCTTATATCCACTTGATGCTTCCATAGTGATTGGTTTGGTCTTAACCTATATCCACTAACATCTCTTTTCTTTAATGTCAATATGAAGGAGGACGTGGGCGTGGACGCGGGCGGGGACGCGGACGTGGAAGAGACGGTGGTAATAGAGATAGTGACCAGCAAGATTCTGGCTATGGTGGTTCAAAGTGGAGTTCCGATACCAAAGAAGGGAATACTAGCTGGAGAAGCGGCGGAGGTGGAACTACTGGTGGCAGTTGGGGAGCTGGTAAAAGTGGAGGAGATAGTGGTGGCGGTGGTGGTGGTGACAGTTGGGGTAATAAAAACAACGGAGAAGGTGGAAGTGGTAAGACCGGTAGTGGCGGCGGGGGTTGGGGAACTGGTGGAAGTGGAGGAGGTAATACTGGTGGTGGTGGTAGTAGTTGGGGTAATAAGAAAAGTATAGGTGGAGATGAAACTGGTAGTGGTGGCGGGGGTTGGGGAGCTGGTAACGGTGGGGGTAGTGGCGGTGGTGACAGTTGGGGTAATAAAAAAACTGCAGAAGGTGGAGGTAGTAAAACCAATAGTGGTGGCGGGGGTTGGGGAACTGATGGAAGTGGAGGAGGTAATACTGGTGGTGGAGGTGGTGGTTGGGGTAATAATAAAAGTGTAGGTGGAGATGAAACTGGTAGTGGCAGCGGAGGTTGGGGAGCTGGCAACGGTGGGGGTAGCGGCGGTGGCAGTTGGGCTAGTAAAAACAATGCAGAAGGTGGAGGTGGTAAAACCGGTAGTAGCGGTGGTGGTTGGGGAACTGGTGGAAGGGGAAGAGGTAGTTCTGATGGTGGTGGTGGTAGTTGGGGTGATAAGAAAAGTGTAGGTGGAGATGAAACTGGTAAAGGCGGCGGGGGTTGGGGAGCTGGTAACAGTGGAGGAGGTAGTGGCGGTGGCAGTTGGGGTAATAAAAACAATGCAGAAGGCGGAGGTGGTAGAACTGGTGGTGGCGGTGGAGGTTGGGGAACTGGTGGAAGGGGAGGTGGTAGTGCTGGTGGTGGTGGTAGTTGGGGGAATAACAGCAGTGGAAGTGGAGGAGATGCTGGTAGTGGTAGCGGGGGTTTGTTAGGTAGTGGGCCTAGTGGCGGAGGTGGGAATGGAGGCGGTGGCCATAGTTGGGGTAATAACAAGAGTGGGACTGAAGGTGGATCCGGTAGTGGTGGCAAGGGCTGGGGAGGCAGTGGCAGTGGTGGTGGAGGAAATTGGGGAGCTAGTGGGAGCGGAGATAAAGGTGGTGGTGGTGGTGGTGGTGGAAATGGCTGGGGTGGTAACAACAGTGCAGGAAGTGGGGCTGAAACGGGTGGTAGTGGTAGTGGTAGTGGTAGTGGCAGTGGCAGTGGTGGCGGCTGGGGGGCTGATAAGAACAATTCGGGAGGTGGTGAGGCCGCTAGTGGCGGTGGAGGTTGGGGTGACAAAAAGAATGAAACAGGCGGCACTGGAGGTGGCAGTGGAAGTGGCGATGCTGGTAAATCTGGATGGGGCTCTACGTCTAAGAATAGTGGCTGGTAGTGATAGATACTTCAAAAGCGAGCATGCTGCTTGCTGCTTGCTGCCGAATAATGAGCAACTGTGTTGGTATTTGCAGTACTTTTCTACTCTCACAGATCTCCGAAAGTATATTGGTTTTTGCAGCACTTTTCTGCGCTCACAGATCTCCGAAATTGGTTTCTGCAGCACTTTTCTGCGCTCACAGATCTTCGAAAGTAAGTACTTCTTAGTTAAGTTGTTCAATCGTAGGTTGCAGTAGTGCGATCCCTAACTATGCCCTCTATCAAGGCTAATGAAAATAGGAGTGCAGGTAATAGTAAGATCTCACTGACGTGTTGTAGGATCGTCTAATCCTTTTGATGAAAACTTGTCATGGATTACGTTTGGTTGGTTTAGAATGGTAATTATTCGATTAGTATTGAAATTTCTGCCCTAACAGATCTTCGAAGTAGCACTGATTTCTGTTCCTCATTTTTCCGATGATAAAGTCAGGAGTTGCAAAAAACCTTGAAATTGCAAAGGAAAACCTGTAGCATTCTTATTAAGTGAAAGTTATAGTAAGTCGGAATCAGATGTCCGTGTAGTTTTAGTAGTTGAAGAACTAACCAGGAACTGGAGCGGCACAAAGGGTATGTGTACGCCTTCCCGGCAAGCCAAGGTTCAGTATAACTATACAAAGTATGATGAAACGTATGATCACAACAAAACGCTTGGGACTTGTATGGTTTTCTTCAGCATTCTCGACATATTGTGCAGTCCATCCGCGTCTCTTCTCAAGTGACTATTCTTGATTGCGACTGCTTAGCGTGTCTAACCGAAGGCTTTTGTGCGTTCGGACATCTCGTAGCATAGGTGACTGATTTTGTAGAATATCGTGTAATCGTCTACAACATTGGGCAATTGCATTGGAAACAGTTTGGTGGTTGCCTTCATTCAAAAATCCTGATATTACACGAGACTTCTTCCGTCTCGATGATTTGTTTGTCTTCGATTAAAATACTAAAATCATCTTACAAATAATATAAAAAGTAAATAAATGATCGCGATGGAAAGAGTAACTCGTAACGAGTACTCTGTATCACATTAAATTTATCGAAGAAATAAAGACCCATTATTTATTGCCATGGTCTGTGTTAGTTCAATTGTTAAGATAAACAGACAATGTTTATAATATTACTCACTAAGTAACCCGGTGTTGTGTGGTAAGTCGGGATCGTATCCAACTATCCAAGAGACAAACCATCGTAATGGAGTTAAGGTCTAACTAGGTATTTGAGGTCTTTAAGGGGGTTGAGAATCGAGATTGAAGGATTAGCTTAGACGACTAGTCTAGAAAACAGTGAACCAAGGACAAGGAAGGCGCTAAGGAGAGTCGAAGAATTAGGATTAATTCGATTCTATGGTCGACTAAGTGTACGTTTTCTAGATGTACGCTTTTGTTGGCAAAAATAATTCATTCTCTAATTTAGAGCGCGCAATAGTTCAAATGAACGCATCTCAAATTATAAAGTGGATTCAAATATATCCAAACTCCCACAAAATTCAAAGTCGGCGACTTCAATAATCATTACTCGTATTTCTTTATAACAACGGTTTCATCCTCAAAAGACCCCATAACAAAATAATCCTCTAGAAATTTCCGTCAGACCAAACACACCGATCAACGGTCTCATAGTACGAGTACAATTTACGTATTGGGATGAATGAATGGAACATAGATAGATATACATTGGTTGATTGGTAGCGTAAAATCCGGAATATAAATTGATACACATACATGATACACCCGCCCTTGTCCAGCCTATTATGCCTACGGCTACGTCCAAATATTCACAAAATATACAAATTATATTAATTACAAAAAAAAAAAAAAAAAACAAATATACACGAAGAACTAGAGAAATGTGGACATCGTCAAATGTCAATATTATTACTCTATTATTATTTACACACGACAACAAGTAAGACAATTTGGTGTTCATTCATTCCACAAACAAACAAAAAAAAAAAAAAAAAAAAAAAGGAAAGGAATATACTTTTCATACAAAAATTTCACTTCTTTTTTCAGAAAGAAGAATTTGCTGAGCAAACTGTGAAAAAAAATATAACACAACTCCACGAAATTTCAGATTATAATCTGTAATTCATCTTCATCACAAATTCAAAAGATCAACTGGGTTTGTTTTCTTCATACATTTCTGGGTTGATTTGACTTTTTGAGATGAGAAAAAATTGTTGGGAAGGAGATGTGATTGATTGAGAAATTTGGAATTCTGGGTTTTTGTGGGTTTGATCTCATCATTGTCTGTCAACTCATGGCAACCAATCAACCACAGAAGCTTTATCAAGTTTGGAAGGGCAATAATGTAATTTCCCTCACTTTTCTTCTTCTTCTTCTTCTTCTTCTTCTTCTTCTGATGAACCTAAAAGACTAAAACTTTTCACTATTGTTGCAATTGTTATGGTTAAAGGGTGGGAATCTGAGGATATTGTCGCTTGAAAAATCGCGCTAGTATGTAGGTCATGAAGAGGGGTTGAAATCGCGGTAGTATGATGATTAAGCCCGAATTAATCTGTTTTTTTTTTGAGGGGTTGAGTTGAAACTAGTATTTGCTGATGAGCAAGTCTTTTGTTGTTGTGTCTGCTAGAAATTTTTCTGTCACGGAAGACTCGTGTTTGGACCTGATGTGGGATCGCTCTTTCTGTCAACGTTCTTGATTGCTGTGCCTGCAATGACGTTTTGTATAAAGATATTTCTGAAGGCAAAAGACGACAGTTTTTTTTATCCTGTAGCGGGAGTGGGATTCGTTCTCACCATCGTGGTAAGTTCTGATATTCTCGTCTTGTCACAATGCCAGTCGGTTATGTAGGATAGCATAAAAGCTTTCTCATGCAATGTTGTTTTTTCTCTTCGGTTTAAATCAAAAAAATTGGGATGAAACATGAGATTGAGTATTTCAGACGTAGCAATCGATATCTCAAAATGTTGGCATTGCTTGACAGAAATTGTCGATCTTATGAAGATAGCAGATCAACTCAAATTGTCGATCTTATGAAGGAGCAGAAGTTAACTAAATGTTTCTGAAATTACATCCGCAGTCTTCAACCCGTAACATTGCCTGTCTAAAACCATGCGCTGTGTTTAGACTGTAGAAGCCATAGGCGATAGGCAATAGGCGGTCTTACAGCAGCGTGCTACTTAATTGCTGGGTTCAATATTTGAAGTTTCTAACGCAAATGCTGCATCTAATTTTCAGTTGACTTAATTACAGGATTTGATCTTTCTGCATATGACTTCTGCGAGAGATCCAGGAGTAGTTCCTAGAAGTTCAAAGCCACCTGAACCAGACGAGGCATTAGATTTTACAAACCCCTCAATGGAATGGGTCCATGGAAGACACCCACAGTTAAAGATACCCAGAGTGAAAAATGTATACGTAAATGGTTATACAGTTAAAGTGAAGTTTTGTGATACATGTTTGCTTTATCGTCCCCCCCGGGCTTCCCATTGCTCCATCTGCAACAACTGCGTACAAAAATTTGACCATCATTGCCCCTGGGTCGGTCAGTGCATTGGGCTTGTAAGTTATCTGCTCTACTGCTCAAAATTCTTCATACTCGTTTTTATTTTTTGGTTGAATAAGTACTGGTAGTCTATAGATGATCTTTATCTTATGCTACTATCCTCAGATCTCCACTCCCCTAGCCGGTGATCATTTTCAGATGCAAATGTGTCATTATCAAAGGATGCAATGCGTGCTTTTTAAAATTTGTGTTATGAAATTTGGTTTTTGAGTAAAAGTGTTTTGCTCTTCGATACTACATGAACTGTGGAGGTGACTGCATGGAAGCGAAATTCAAAAAGACAATTATTCAAATGATACTCTCTTTGTCCATGTGATTATGTGATTGGATTTTGCAATTTGAAGGCTCCATTCGAAGATCAAATGGATTACTTGATAGGAATTTTCTTGTTCATTATTGAGAGTTTGAGATCGTTTACTTTCTGCAGATGTTGAACATGGTCTTTAACTTGGGACATCTTCCTTCTTTGTTTTGTTGCAGCGGAACTACCGTTTCTTCTACTTTTTCATCCTTACGGCAACAATGCTGTGTTTATATGTTCACGTATTTTCTTGGATTAGCCTCCTTCACGAACGTAAGGGCATTTGGAAAGCGATGTCACATGATGTGCTCTCGGTTATCCTGATAGTGTACTGCTTTGTAGCTGTCTGGTTTGTCGGAGGGCTAACTGCTTTCCATTTCTACCTTATCAGCACCAATCAGGTAACGTCCTAAAGTAACTAAATCTGACACGTACTTTAGAGTTTTCACGAACATTATAATTTTCAGGACGATGTCTTTTTAAGAGGATTTTTTTATGCATGCAGACAACTTACGAGAATTTTCGCTACCGGTATGATAAAAAGGAGAATCCATACAACAAGGGAATGCTACGGAACTTCACTGAAGTCTTCTTTTCCAAGATCCCTCCTTCATTGAATGATTTCCAAGCAATCGTGTCCGAACAAGTTGAGATACCAGTTGAATCTATTCGTCAATCATTTGGAGAAAATAAGAGCTCAAAGGAGAAAATCGACATGGGGAATAGTAGGGACAATGAAGAGTATCCACTTCCTAAAATCCTGCAGGATTTAGACTATGACTACGAGGAAGATAGTTTGAAAACAGAAGGTGAGAAAGAATCAATGTTAGATCCATTCTCGGTGACTGAAGAGTCACGACAACTCTTGCACAACTCCTTAGCTGGAGACGATTTCATCGATGAAAAGGTTTATCAAAGAAGCAGCTCACATGGAGTCGCTTTGCAACTTGTCGAAGAAAAGACTTCAACTCCAAGGTACCTCCTACTCCCCTCTTTTATGTATATCATCGACATTTTCAATTTCCAACACGACATTTGACTTTTAGTCTATCAAAAATATATTGTTGAGGAGATCAAAAACTTTGACATTGTCTGAGGATTGGTTGTCATAGACTTGCAGCGTCCTCTCAGTCGTGACACCACCTCAAAATACCTTTGCAATGCGCTTTAGTCTGTACTGTCACGACCCAAAATGAAAATGAAGCATTATGAACAGAATGCTTATTGTTATCAGTCAACGACGAGTGTAGTATGCTTTGTTATACAGTATAGTATGATTCATTGATTCAATAATTGTGGTATTGCAGGCTTAATCATTCAGCATCGACATAACGTGCTGTTAATCTTGTTCTGGACATAGAGAAAGAGAGATTTACTTGACGGTGTTGTCGCTGAAACTTAGAACCGCAATGCACATAGACCAAACCTGAACACCAACCACTACCTGACCTTGGTTGGGTCATTCTTCAAATTTACCTTCTTTCTTGCAACTGTAAATTATTTTTTTTACCAGAGTGATGCTACATTTTTGGATCTCATGCTTTTTTTTTTCTAACCCTAGACACGGTTTTGCGTCCTTGTGTTATCTAACCGACATCTCTATGCACCAAAATACTGTACTTGGCAAGGAATGTCGGATTACTTCTTACATCATGCTTGCACCCGACTTAGCTTGGGTCATTTCGCGTTCAGTTATGTACCAAACACGTTATACAGTATAACATTCATATGAGCATATTACTCTTTCAATTAAGTCCTCTAAAGATGTCCCTTTTCCTCTATCTCCCGGGATTTTTAGTCTTATTCCAAGCGAACCCTAAGATAACGAGAATCGAAGAAAAACCAATCACCCTCCAAAGGCCAAAGCCAAACAATGAAATTACAGGACCATATGCAGCCACATACAATCACATTAGAATTAGAATGAGACCAAGATCACATATTCTTGTTTGCGACAGTTTAAATAATATTCACCTGGTTAGATAGAGACAAACCGTTTGGCGTTTGCTACTCCCTAGATTTCTCTTATCTATTTTGTTCAACGAAGAGCACGCTTAATCGCATTACAATATAGGGGAGAGAGAGGATTCGAATCTGAGAAATACTGTCTCAGAACACATAGTCTTTAACACCATGGCTAAGTCATCTTCGGTCATGTGATATTATTTGATCCATGTAACGACTATATCCGTCATAAGAAAGACCAAACCCGACCCAAGGTAGGGAGAGCATCCCATAACAATGAAATCAAAGACAACCAATCATAATCCAACACGTGTCAAACACCCACTTCCACCCCTAGATTTCCTTGGATTAGATTCATTACCCAAAACCAACTCAATTTCTCACATTATATACACTCCACTCCACTCCACTCCTCCCACTTCTACTGCTAAGTGTGTACAACAATGGCAGCAGAAATGGCACTCCTAAAACCCATCACAAAATTCAACCCAAAACTGACCCCACCCACCAACCCAAGAACCCGACCCGTCAAGTTCAACCGGGTCAGCATGACAGCCACAAAACCCGCATCGAAGAAGGGGACGAAGAAGGAAATCCAGGAGAGTCTCCTGACGCCGAGGTTCTACACGACGGACTTCGAGGAAATGGAGCAGTTGTTCAATGTGGAGATAAACAAGAACTTGAATGAGTCGGAATTCGAGGCGCTGTTGCAGGAGTTCAAGACGGATTATAATCAGACCCATTTCGTGAGGAATAAGGAGTTTAAGGAAGCTGCTGATAAGCTTGAAGGTCCATTGAGGCAGATTTTTGTTGAGTTTTTGGAGAGGTCTTGTACTGCTGAGTTTTCTGGCTTCTTGCTTTACAAGGAGCTTGGTCGCAGGCTTAAGGTAATTCACTCGATCACTCCCAATTGTTTTACGATACCGTCTTGCTCTATAATTTGTGTTAAATGGGCGGTTTCATGTTAGACAGTCTCACACGATTAATACTGTACTACCAAAGATGTCTTGGCCTAGTGGGTAAGACCAGGTGCTATGTCATGGCCTAGTGGATAAGACCAGGTGCTCTGGGACAGTAGTCTTAGGTTCGAATCACCTCTCCCCCTGTACTGTAATGCGACTACTAATTATATCAATGATACCGTCTTGCTTATAATTTGTGTTAAATGGGCGGTTTCATGTTAGACAATCTCACAAAGACCAGTGCTCTGGGACAGTCAGGTTCGAATCTCTCCTCTACCTATGTTGTAATGCGACTAAGTACGCTTTTGTTGAACAAAAAAAACGATTAGTACTATACTCTATACTGGTTTATTGAGTTTAAGGTAATCGAGGTAGTAGAAAAAATTGGTTAGATTATCGACTTTTTGGTGCCCCAAAAGTTCATAAAAATGACAGCTTTTTTTAAGGGTAAGAAGGAACTCGCTACCCAAAATTTTAATTCGATCAATTGATTGGAAAAGTATGATGTTAATAGCTGATAATCAATTCGAGTTTTGAATTTTGATGAAGATTGTGGGTGGAGTAAAATGTATTAAAAAAAAAAGAGGGCCCAACCGGGTTCGAACCGGTGACCTCTTGATCTGCAGTCAAATGCTCTACCACTGAGCTATGGACCCTTGATGCTGTGTAAATGGATGATTCTGCATGTTGAGTGTGTTCATGGACTCATAGTGTAGCACAATTAATATAGAGTTCTCACAAAAAAAAAAAAAAAAAAATCATTTTGCATTGCATTTTTACCTTTATTTTTTGTTATTAAACATGGATCATTTGATCACCGTAAAAGATTGCAAAAATGAAATCTTGAACATTGAATGAAAATGGACCATCCACTTCTTTTTTAGGATTACGGAGACGATCCCAATTGGTTTGGTGAAGGACTTGGAAACATTGTTGGTGGTGGTAGTTTGTTTTGTGACTTTCTGGTAGTTTATTGGATTGAAACGAGCATGGTCTCTTACAAAACGATTTTACCTGTGAAATCGCCTTCCACGAGCACTCGTGGCCTGTTGGTAAGGCAATTGCATGCAGGAATGGCTATAAATATGATGTTTCCCATAATCCAGTTGAAGGATGGAACTTTGTATAGGCTGATTGTGGATGAACAAATCTTTTGTATAGAGAAAGTGAAAAAAAAAGGGCCCAACCGGGTTCGAACCGGTGACCTCTTGATCTGCAGTCAAATGCTCTACCACTGAGCTATGGACCCTTGATATTCTAATGTTCTAATTTTATCTGAATTAAAATTTACAGTATATTTATGTCTGTGTCTTTGTGCAATTGTACATGCTTTTTTTTTTTAGGTAAAAAAATGTCATGAAGCTACATTGTGACTTGTTTCATGTGAATATGATATCTTGAAGTGGTTGAATCAAGCTTACTCGACCACTTGTTTCCCGTACATGTTAGTTTTGCATGGTACAAGGGCGAAATCTGATGATGTAGTTTAATTTGCAGAAAACAAATCCTGTGGTGGCTGAGATTTTCTCCCTCATGTCCCGAGATGAAGCTAGGCATGCTGGGTATGTTCCACCAACTCTTTGCACAACCGTGTCCTTTCGTTCAGTTTACATGAATCCATCTTGACCACTTATATTTTTACTCGTAATAGTCAAAGAAGCTGCAAGGGTATATTGCGGTTTTGAATCTAGGTCATGACTCATGAGTCGTTTGTAAATGATGCAGATTTCTGAACAAAGGGTTATCGGATTTCAACCTGGCCTTGGACTTGGGGTTCTTGACAAAGGCGAGAAAATACACATTTTTCAAGCCAAAGTTCATCTTCTATGCGACTTACCTGTCGGAGAAGATCGGGTACTGGAGGTACATTACCATATACAGGCACCTCATGGAAAACCCAGAGTACCAGTGTTACCCTATCTTCAAGTACTTTGAGAACTGGTGCCAAGATGAGAACAGACATGGAGATTTCTTTTCCGCTCTCATGAAGGCACAGCCCCAGTTTCTCAACGACTGGAAGGCCAAACTTTGGTCCCGTTTCTTCTGCCTCTCGGTACTCTCCCCCTCTTCTCAATGATTATTTATCATATACGAGTATTTCTTTTATCATATGCTTAACAAGCGGCTAACTTGGTACGAGTATTTATTTTCACAGGTTTATGTAACAATGTACCTGAATGACTGTCAGAGAACAGCTTTCTATGAAGGCATTGGCCTCAACACCAAAGAATTCGACATGCATGTTATCATTGAGGTGAGCTCATTATAATCTCGCCAGCCTTTATACACCCGTTTTTATTTCTAATTGTAGTAAATTATAATCGTGTGGATTAATGATGATGTCTTTGGATTTGGCAGACAAATCGCACCACAGCCAGGATTTTCCCTGCAGTATTAGATGTGGAAAACCCGGAGTTCAAGAGGAAGCTTGATCGGATGGTGGTAATCAGCGAGAAGCTGCAAGCCGTTGGTGAGAGCAACGACATGGGTTTGGTTAAGAACTTGAAGAGGGTCCCACTTGTCGCGGCCTTTGCCTCAGAGCTATTGGCTGCTTATCTCATGCCACCCATTGAATCAGGATCAGTGGATTTTGCAGAATTTGAGCCACAGCTTGTATATTAGGGAGTCATATATTGAAGTTCTGTAGCAGAGATTTAAGAAACTGCAGCATTGTAATTTGTAAACTTATGTATTCTACATTTATTTGATCTTGCAGTTGTTCTGCCGAAAATCCAAATTGTAGAAGGCCGGTCACCCAGTAAAAAAGAAAAAAAAATGAAATTATTAGACGATAATTAGTATATCGCGGATGAGCTTCCCTACAAGTTATCCTGCCAAAACCGGAAAAGAGAAAAATCCGAAATACACCTGAGCTCGAAGTGAACCAATGAGTGTCATCCTAGCCTGAAACTGACCAATTTCGAATAAAAACGTGAGGAGTTTCGACCCTAAAATGGCTTGGTTGACCTAACCGGTAACACTAACCTGGTAAACTCGAACCACAGCTGACCCATGTTTGATGCATTATGAGTTATAACGATCATAGATATGACCCGTTTGTTTCTAGACAGAGCCAAGATATCTTTCATGTACGATGTCTCATTCTTAACCGAATATAACCATTGTACAACGATCTCACAAAATAACCATACAGCTTGTTCCAGAGGAAGTGAATACAATAGGAAAAATGTTTCCCTCCTAATTCCTAATGCTACGATACTAACTTGTTGTAACTACTGGAGTATCGATCAGCATGAATCCAAATACACATTGTGCCTGTACACGCGTCAAAAGGTGGTCTTAGCCCTCCCCTTCGTGATGCTAAAGAATACAGAGTATTATTCAGTCTTAGATTTCGTGTCTGCCTTCTCTCTAGATTTTTGAAACAATCCGAAGATCAATACAGCCAACAAGGTCCCCTTGACCGGAGCAAGCCAGTAGACCAATATGTGCTCCTTAGTTATGTGATCACCTCTTGCATACGCCCATCCCATCACCTAGTATATCAATACATCAGTGCTCAGCCGTTAGCAAATACCATGATTTAAACGGGGAAAAAAACGAAACATTGTTCAGTGACTGGTCGAGGTACATACAGAAGCAGGATTCATGCATCCACCAGTTAAGTCAGAGCCAAGAATATGAAGGGTGAGTTTGGAAAGGCTAGAAATCCATGTCTTCGTCACAAAACTTCCCGGAATGTTTTTTGATAGAAACAGTGAAATAAGGACGATCATGAATGTTAAAGAGCCTTCAGTCAATGCACCGTGGTGGATTTCGACGTTTAGCTTAGGTCCACTCCCAATTTCAGGAAATGTATGAATGAGGAACCTAACCCCATATATGGCTCCAAGTACCTGAAAAGATGTAAAGTCAGGCATGCCGACATCCAAAGGCCCTAACCCCATACGTGATAAGAAGTTAGTACTCTATGGAGGTCAAGTCATCTGATTTACGCGCCCTAAGGCCTAACCCTTGACTCGTGAGCGCAACTAGAAAGATTTGTTCAGGATGTAATACTCGCAGGAAACTATAATTAATCAGAATGTATTTGAATAAAAACTACAAACAGAAATCATACAAGCTCCATGTTCAACAATAAAGGTTCATCATACTTCCATCTTAATCACATCTTCGGTCACAATAGTAGCCATTATAATATTGCGGTCACATTTATCAAAATTGTGGAGGAGAAGAAAGGAGAAGGAAGAATATTATGCAGTGGGCGGCGATATTGATTATTTTTCCAATCATCAGACCATGTAATGTAATGTTCATAGTTCAAGTCAAACATGTGTCATGGGCATCACTAAGCACTTGCAGTCAATTACATTACCTTCTTAATCGTCTACTCGTATTTCCTTTCCATTTCTACCCCCAATTGAGCCAATATACAATGAATACTCGGAGTATTTGTTTTCATGAAGAAGCACCAACAAGAAAGCTTCAGCTTCAAGCATAACAGTCTGAGACTACTCCATTTGGACACAATTTTCCAATCACAAATTCTCGTTCAAGCTTATAACGGGTCATGTAGTCAAGATAAGACAAACCCATGTCCCTAGGTTGTACGTTTGACCCATTTCCAAGCATATTTGACCCATTTTATTGTTAAGACGGATATGTCGATCATAAGCAAGACAGACTGTTTTCCAATTTAACAGACATCAGCCTACACAGGGGGAATCTAGCTAGTAGCAAACGGTAGCACTCACTACCCCAAGCATATAAAAAACGGTTAAAATTATCGAGTTTTGCTACCCAGAACTCGTAAAAATGTGACCTTTTTTCATACATAACAACCAAATATAATGAACTCGCTACCCAAAAACTTCGATTCTGACAGGGGCAGGAATCAAATAGGGACAGCATTCTGAGACAAACCCATGAAAATTAATCAAATTCAATGAGAACAGAAGCAAGATAAGTGAAACCTGAGCAGGAATTCTGAGAGCAAGAGTGAAGAAGAAGTTGGAGAAGGAACCAGAGAAGGCAGCAGAGAGAAGAGAGAGAGGATTGTAAGCTGCACCTTTAGCAAAATGAATCAAAAGAGCAAAGAAGAAGATGTTAAGGAGGGAAACACAGAGTTTGACAATTTCAGCAGTGACATCATGTTGCTGAAATCCCAGAAAATGGAAGACAAAGATCTTGAGAAGAACACCAGACCATACCCACATGAAGGACAGCACAAAATCCGAGATTACCAAACCAATTCTACCCATATTTTATCTCTCTTCGGACTTTCTGCAAACCCAGAAAGAGAGGAGTAACTGATAATGGTTGGAATATGGTATCTTTGTCATGTTGTCTGGTTTGTACATGTTCTTAACTTCTTATTGGTGGCACTGCAGCTAATCGTCTCGTCTCACTTGTGACGGGTCAAATATTACTTTATTCATTTGATTTACGAAAAGGGAATAAATTGTTTGTTTCTCTATCGAAACAAGTTAATATTTGACACCCGTTCCGATAAATATTATACTTCCTCCGTCTTTTCCATTTCCCATTTTTGTCCGTCTTTCTATTTTCTTCCCATTTCAATGAGTATTCCCTTTGTTTTTGGAGTATGAGTCATTATCATTTTTCGAGACATCTCTTTCTCTCTCTAATATCATTCGGAATATAAGAAAAAATATTATGGAAATTATACTCATTTGAAAGTTGAAAGCTGTTTTCGTAAAAAAAAATTATGGTGTAATTTTTAAAAATTTTGAACTAATATATTTACATAAAAATTAAAGTCGAAGACTCATCCCGAAAAACCAAAACGTAATATATACTGATACGGAAAGAGTATTTCCTTATTTATAATTACAACACTTTAATTTTTTTCTTCATTTATTTTACTATACTACCCTCACAACCAAAAAATAATGTGCCAAAAGAAATGGGTCGAACAATAAAAGATGAAGCACTAATTAACTTACTCGATTATCCTCTGAAGGTAACTCGAGCTTTAGTACATTTAAAACCGTTTTGACGATTTAGAAGAATAATTTTGCGCTTGTGAGTTGTGATATCAGTATTGTGCTTGTGTGCAAAGTGAACACAAATACATACTGTCCATTTTCATGTATTGGCATATAACTCAAATGAATTTGGAAATCAATATATAGAAAAGATGTTTATACTACACATCATATTTTTTCACAGACTAGAGTGTAGAACCCTAAGACGAAGACGATATACTCCGTATATGACTATCTTTCCGTTCAATTGGAGACCATCTCTTTCGTGATTTCATCAAAGAAACAAAATTGGAGGCCGCATTATAACTTGGACAAGTTCTGTATTCAAGCTAATACGATGGCATGACTGTCATCAGTCAAAGATAGCGAGCGACAAGGGTGAAGGGCCTTTCACTTCCATACAATGTCACCCATAAATCTAAGAGCTGGGACTCCCCTTATCTCAACATCAACTAACGGCGCTTGGATCACCGTCAAAGATGCCAGCTCAGGGTCACTCTGGATTATTTCAAGTGCGCGCGTCTGGTCCTGTAAACATACAGTTTCAGGAAATGTTCTGATTAAAGTCCAAACTACAAACATTTAAGCGAGTCATTTGCTTTATTCTGTCATAATCAGCATTTTAAGGTCTCATGAAATGCGCATGTAATCAGGGAACATAGCATATATACGGATATACCTTCCTCTTCATTGCACAGAATTTGCAATCTGACGTTGATGGTGGTAAAAGTTGATTCACAATCAGCCTCCTGACAGGGACATTTTCCTTCTTCAGCGACGCACAGAGTCTTGATGATTCATTTATCGCCATCACCTGGGTCGGAACGAGAATATTTACATGGAAACTGCTGATAAATAAGTTACTAGGCATTCTATAGTAGGATGTATTTGTTACCGTTGGGATTGTAACTATAACGAACTCTGTCGATTCTGTATCTCGAAACAGTTCCCGTACTTTCACCATTCTCTCTTGTAGCTTCTTCAACTTCCCGGCCTGAGCACAAAGCAAACTACCTCGGTAAATTTTAGAAACAAAAAATAAAGAACAGAAGATGATGGCAATTGGAGCATAGGTCAGCTTACGGCATCTTGTTCCTGATTTGGCTTCTCTGACCCAAACACAGACTTAAGGGCTGATGTTGCTGAAGCAATTTTCTGCCTGAGCTGCACATGTCGGGCATACAGCGTCAACAACCACAAAGAAAAAAAAAAGAAACAGGAGAGGTGATAAATCTAAATGAAAAAGGGCAAAGGAAAGCCGTCTGGCAGCAGACTGAAGGCGTGATATTAGATCAAACTCGCCTACTAACCTTTCAAAGTAGAATGGTGTGTATATGAAATCGTGAATATTACAGAAATGTATCACTCTAATGATACAAATTGATGTTTTGTGCTAGAAAGATACCTTTAAGATCTTCCCTATAGACGCTTCAAGAAAATCAGGCAACGACAAGAGTCGCAGCGTATGACCCTGTTGACAAAACCCATTGAAGATTGGTTAAAAGGCAATGTGCAATAAAAACATTACTTCTATTCATATTTAAAACTGAAGATTGATTTTCCAGTACTTCTTTTCAATACTTCTGCCCTACAACTTAAATGATGATCAGTTTTCTCACCGTTGGTGCAGTATCGAATATGATTCTAGTGAACATGCGGTATTGATCTGACTCCAAAAATTGCATCACCTGTTAAGAACTAAGCATTTAGTACAAGCACAGCATCAATCATTAAGGAGTCAAGAATCTTATGCAAGCAAACGCAAAGACTCAAACGGAAAAAGATGGACAGCAAAGACTTAAAAAGGTTTAACCTTAGCAATTGCAATAGCTTCATCTAACCCAGGTGGCGGTGAGTCCAAAAGCTCTCCAAGCTTTAAATCTCCGAGCTTTTTTACAAACAAAAGGCAGAATTAGATGACAAAACCTGAGCACAATATACCATTAACCTTACAAACTAAAAGGTTGTGCCGTTGCCTCGCGCCTCATTGCCATGGACCTTTGTCGCTTCAGTGCTCTTGCACCTTTCAAATTAATACTTCGTATAACAAAAGGTAAAAGATTTACCTGGTCTGCTAGCATTCCAAGGCCCATGCCATCCATAAAATCTTTCACCCCGCTGCCCCCATTGGTGGTAGTCCGGTATTCTTCCCTGGCCTTTTCGGGGTTTATCTGTCACAATTCTACCATTTGAATTTCAAGGATAATACAGTGCCGTAATTTGGCTAAGTTTAATAAAACATTCATATCTTAACGTAATACCTCGAGAGCAAATAATGGAGTGTCCAGCCCTTCCACAGCCACTAAACTTCCTCCAGTCAAATCCTAAATTCGAATACACAAGCACATTTTCAACTGAAAAGATTTGCAAACACAAAGCATAAAACTTGTTGAACAATATGTATTCAAGAAACCTGTGAAAAGGAGTCACTGAGTGAATGGGCCGGATCGGTTGAAACCACTAATGTGGGATGACCACTGTTTGCAAATTTGACAGCCAACGATGCAGCACAGCTTGTTTTCCCGACACCCCCCTTCCCTCCAAGCATATAGTACTTCCTTTTGGTCCCGACCACCATATTATCGAAGCCATCCACAACTTCAACCGGAGTAACTGCTGACCTCACTGCCAATATAAGTATACCAATAAAACACTGTATGCATGTCCACAAATTTCATACGCTTCCTAAGTTCCTACACTTCCTAATCACGCTGCTCAGACTCGTCTACAATAAAAACGAAAAATTAAGTGTCTTTGGACTGCAATGAAGTGTCAGGTGTGCCTCCGACAAGGGTACTTGCAGAATAGTGCGAAAGGGAACCTCAACGAAATTGAGCATTACTTCAGGTTTCGAAATCCTTCAAATACGGTCATACATACTATCCATTTGACTCAAATCCAAATTGGTGTCCGAAGAAGGAGTTCCCCCCGCCATAATCATTCAAATAGAGAGTTCGTCGCCTTGAATACCGTCTCATACATACATACATACATACATACTAATATCAGGCGCGAACAACCCAATTCAACGAGTTCTTCATACTTGTTAGCGCATCATCATACGGCAAGGTGTGCGCGCGTTGATACAAGTGGGGAATCTAGCTACTAGCAAAGGCCAAAGGGTAGCACTCGCTGCCCCAAACTTACGAAAAGTAGATAAAGTTATCATCTTTGCTACCCCAAAGTTCTAAATAGGAGACCTTAACCTAAATATAAAAACAAAACAAGGAAACTGGCTACCCAGAATCTTCGTTCTAGATTCGCCCCTAAATACAACAAGCAATTAACACAATCACTCTCTTTTCACCCGATAAACAACAAAATCATAGAATTGAACAAGAGGGTGAGAGAATTCTGACCTCGAGAGGAAAAATGGCGAGAAGAATTGGAAATAGGGGTTTGAAGTGGGGAGAGGTGGTGGTTGTTGTTGAAGACAAGGGTAGAGTTGAATTTGAGAAGAGGGATAGGGAGTGAGAGACTACGTGGTTTAGGGGGGAAGTGATGAAGTCCAACGAACGACATGGATGAAGTTATCGAGCGTACTACAGTTGCTGCCATTTCTGTGGAAATTCCCGAAATCAAGCGAGATGTTCAACACTCCAACAATTAATGAATGAATGGGCGAGAGATATACGAATTTCTCTTTAAGTGTAACACCTTCTTTTGTTTTTTTCGACTTTTAAATCCCGTTCTTTTCAACTTCTTCTCGACTCACTTCACTTCTTCCTGTTTTTTGCAGTTCAGTTTAGTTATGCTCCAGAAGACTCATTTTATCTTATAAATTCAGTTCAACATACTTTATTTCAAAAGAACATGACCTTACTCGATTCATTTTAGCAAGTTTGGATCATCCAATTTGATTTGATTAATGACAAGAACATATTCTTTTTGACTGGATTAGGCCGAAATGAAACTGAACTGACTGAAATAGCTTAGAAAAAATGAATCTTGAAGTGAGTTGAAAAGGATCTCAAAAGAACCGGACCCAAGTTTAATTCCATTGAGTTCAATTTATCTTCATCAACTTAGCTTTGTTTAACTTAATTTTGTTCACTTTAGTTTAGTTCAGGTTGGTTCATTTCGGTTAGACCTATCCGAGCTAAAAAGAATGTAACCTAGAGCTAACTTGACTAAAAGAATCCAACTTAATCATTCCAAATTTGATTAGCACTTCGTAGGATGGAATCTGAAAATAAGGTGAAACTAAACTAAAGTTGACCGGCAAAAGTGTGGACCAAGCCGACCCGGCCGATGCTTTTTTATCGATCCCGGTTGCGTGCCACCCTGACGCCCTCGAGCCAACGGTTGAGAGAGTCTTTTTAACTCTCTCTCGCCCCAATTTATAATTATTTCATAACAATATAAAATTAGAAAATGAGTTGGCATTATCGGGTGGTGCCCAATCTCAACACCACCTCAATAAAGTTTTATACTCACTCCGATTTTTTATTATCTTCCCTATTTCCTTATTGGACTGAAACACCCTTTCTTCCCTATTTCTATTTTGGGCCATCAACATGTGGTCTAGAATCACCCTCACATTTCTCTCTCTTCCTTCTTTTATTTTGAACCACACATTCCTACGCCCTTATTTTCTGCCCAAAAACCAAAAGGGAAGATAATAAAAAATCGGAGGGTGTACTTCATTTAGATAATTATGGTAAAAATTTCCCAACAAATTCTTGTTTGTGACAGATAAGTATTAGGGATAAGACAAAAAAATATAATTACTATAGTAGATAGGATATGTATCATTATATATCCACACGTGAATAATATTTTATCCGTTGTAAACTTGCCGTGTTAACTAATTGAGTGAAAAGAAAGTAGGAAGATGAATTAAGTAGAGGAGTTCAATGTGCATCATAAAAGCAGTACACGCAGAGCACTTGATGGTCACACATTCCAGTCTTAGACTTGCCTACCATTCTAGATTGACTCTCTTTCACTCACCCAAGTCAACTACCACCATTTCAAATAGGGTAAGTCTCACGTCTATCACAAATCAATAACGGGTTAAATAATATTCGTATCATACAATTAACTCATAAATTGCTTGTCTAATCGCTTTATTGTATCGTGTGCTGAGATTCCACTTGAACTCGTGACCTCTGACTCTTATACCATCTTAACGAACCATCTCAGCCAAAACCTTAACGCGATGGTTAAACCCCGTTTATTTATCTATCTAAATAGATAGGAGTATTATTAAACTTATTGAGTACTACGTACAAATTTATTACGAATATGTCAGTTGCAAACCCGAATTTTCCTTTCCAATATGACTTCTGTACTACGACAAAGTTAGTAGTTAGCTTGGTATTCTTTTAATTTTGCATTCACTTTTGCGGTGGTAGGTACGCATTTGTGACACATTCACTACAGTATTTAGGAGCAACCATATGTCCATACACAACAATACTTCATTTCATATCATTTTTTCATCAGAAAAATGGAGTGTGGTGATGGAAGTAAGATGAAGATACTGTGTCTCCATGGATTCAGAACTAGTGGAGCATTTCTCAAGAAGCAAATCAGTAAATGGGATCCTTCTATTTTCGCCCATTTTCACTTGGTATTACTCGTAAACTTATAACACGTCAAATACTATCATGTCAGATCAAATGCCGTAAAACAATCAACTTTCGTTTATTCCTTCATATTTAACTGACTCGTTATAATATTATGACAGGAATTCCCAGATGGTTTATTTCCTGCAGGAGGCAAATCAGACATTGAGGGCATTTTCCCACCTCCCTACTTTGAATGGTTCCAATTCAACAAGGTATGTTCGACTTCAACCTTATCATCTAACGTGGTATCAGATCCAGCACGACCAAATCTCGTCTGCTGAACAAAATCCTCGTCTGATGAAAACAGGAGTTCACTGAGTATGCAAACTTGGAAGAATGCATATCGTATCTGTCTGAATACATGACTACAAAGGGACCATTCGACGGTCTCCTTGGCTTCTCCCAGGGAGCTACACTGTGTGGCCTTTTGGCTGGATACCAAATGCAGGGGAAAGTGTTGCAGGATCATCCTGCTATCAAGTTCATAATCGCGGTGTCGGGTTCTAAGTTCAAGGCACCTCAGATTCGTAATGTTGCATTCAAAGACCCGATTGTAGCGAAATCAGTTCATTTCATTGGGGAAAAGGATTGGTTGAAACTTCCTTCTGAGGATCTTGCTGCTGCTTTTGTTGATCCTCTTGTTATTCGACATCCCCAAGGCCACACCGTTCCCAGATTAGGTATCTAATCCCTCCCTCCTGTGTCATTCATTTGTTTACTTTTGATTAAAATATCGCTGAAATCTTACTGGATTGGACAAAGGGTCTTCTACTTACTGAATGATTTGAACAGATGACGCAGCGATTCAGCAGATGGTGAATTGGACAAAGGGTCTTCTTGCTGTAACGACTGCTAATGCTAACGTTGATATGGCAGCAGCAGCAGCAGCTAAGGTAGACGAAAAGGAGGCGGACACTACTACTGTAATAAGTGAAGATTCAAAAGTCGAGGGAAGTTCGACTGAGACGAAAATGGAGATGCCTGAAGTTGAGGCTGTACAAGCTTGAGGACTATGTCATCAGAAACCATTAGTTCATCATAAGTAGTAATCTTAGTTGTTATATATATGCTAATAATTAATCAATTATGCTGAATTTAATGTTGGAATTTTGGGATTATATGAACTTTGAGATCGACTTTGGATTCAGATTCGAGTACCACGATTCAGTGATTATACAGATTAAGGTAATAGCATGATCGGGGTTCAATTTTGTCAACATTAAAATCGGAATTAAATCAAATAAACGAACAGACATCATTTAAACGACAAATATTTGATCAGGTTGGGTTCGTTGCAGATGATATCGACAATAATGCCACAAGAAACCCTAATTACATACAAAATCAAAATCAAAATCAAAATCAAAATCAAAAGTACAGTAATTCTGTATAATAATAGTTGATCATCACCTAGCTAATTAGGTACAATTCAAAAGGGGATAAAAGAATGTTCTAATTATTAAGAATGAATTTGAATCAATCAATCAATCTTTGATCGAGAGACCCGTCCTATGCATTCGTTCTCGACCAACGATACTGATACGAGAAATAGGGCACCGTGCCAAAACTTCAAGCTCCTTCATCACTGCAAAGTTATCATCAACACGAACAGATCGCTCTAGCTTCTCCAACGCCAGTCGAGCCGCCTTTCTCTCTTCTTCGCGACTACCACACTGTTTCTTCTTCTTCTTCATCATCATCGTCTTTCTACTCTTCATCATCTTCGTAATCTCAACCTTCTTCTTCGACTCTTCACGTATTCTTAGCTTTCGCCTCTCTTCTTCTTCTGCCATGGCAGCCAACCTCTTGATTTCATCAGCGAGTAGATTCTCTTCTGCCTCACGCTTTCTCTTCATAATCTCAAGCTTCTTCGACTCTTCATATGTCTTGGAGATGATGTATGCAAACCGAGTTTTCAACATTGAAGCACGGAGTAACTTCCGCTTCTCTTCGTCTGCTTCTCTTCCTTGAAGATGAAGAAGACCACCATGACAACTCTCGCTTCTCGCCATGGCCAACATCTTCACTGATCTCAAGTTTTTTTTTTTTGTTGTTGTTAGAGAGAGAAAGAAGGATAATGATGGGATTTGCTGGGAATTGTGGGCGTTTGTATATATAGGTTAACATAATGGCTTAGTGTTGACGCGGGTGTAAATAAATTTCGAAATTTTTTTAGTCGGTGCAATTCTTAATTTCTTACCTGTGGTGAGGCTTCTCGAGTACGAGTATTGGATTTGAAAAGATAAGGTCAGCAGATAGTCTATGGCTTTGTCTTATTCGTTCAAGTGGATATTATTTGACCCGTTGTAAATAAGAATTTGTCGTATTACGAGCAATTAATTGATATTCACTTTTCCATCGTAATTAAAATAATAATAATAATAATAATAATAATACTTACAATAATAAAACTTAGGGATATTCTACCTGGTATCACTGTGTTTTTTTATATTTTACGTGGTATCTCTTATTTTGGTGGAAATATCTTTGACTTAAAATGACTCTCATCTATGAATTCTGAAAGATGCAATTTTAATTTCAAACCGAAGATCTCTCACAAATGATCGGTTTGAGAAATAAATCATCACTTTCCGAACTCGGACAATGAGTTATCGTCGGTCAAAATTTTTTCGGTTAAAAACATTTGACTGAGCATAATAACTCTTGGTACCAGTTTCAAAATCGCAAAAAAAATCCCGAGATAAAGTGCTTGTAAAGACGATGAATTCTGTGAAAATATTATCATTTTCGGAACTCATGTCCATAAATTATCGCGAGGCAAAATTATTTTGACTAAAAGGAGGGGTACCCCATAGAAAATGAAAAAAAAAAAAAAAAACGGGTATCGAGTAGCCACGCAGAATATCCCAAATCTATTAATATGATTTCCAAGTTTTATTTATGTCAAAGTTTAAATCTCATGGTAATTTTATTGTAAGATTATCACTCACATAAGACATGATTACCAATTTAGTAACCGAATGTGAAGAGTAAGAATGTTAAATTATCGTGAGATTGTCTCATATGAATTTTTGTGTTCGTTTACTTGGATGAATACAGTCTATAAAATTGAATGAAATCCTTAATTTTTATGGATACATAACACCGCTAATTTCTTATATAATTTAACAACTTTACTCAAAGGAATATCGAAGGCTCGTCGGACCTCGTCCGAAGTTAGAAGCTCAAGAAGGCGGTCGAGATTCCAAGAATTATTCCGACAATCAATAAGGTCCGCCACCACAATAGAAATATCAGCTTCCAAACTTTAATTAGTTGTGACCATGGGCCATGCCAATACGAGTTTGGGTCGGGCCGGGCCCAAAGAATGAGTCTATTTTGTAAGCCCAAGCTCAACCCTAACGGGTTAAATACGATTGAAGATCTGGACCCGACTCTTATCTCAAATTCATCGACTCAATTACTCAAACATAAAGTAAGGACTACTGGACTAAGGAGTAGGGTGAGCAAAACCGGATATCCGATCCGGTTTTGTAAACCATATCGGATATCCGGTTTTAAAAATCAAAAAAATTTCGATCCGTATCCGATCCGGTTTTTTCCAGATATCCGCTATCCGGTTTTATATTTTTCTTCTATTTTTCCTTTTTTAAAAATATTTTTTTCATTTTTAATTAAGAGTAATTAATTGATTTTTAAGCAACGTTACGTTTCATATAAAGTGATATAATAAAATACATAAAAAAAACCTCAAAAAAATGGTATATATGTCTTACGGTACAATTATTCTAACAAAATATTACGTTTTAATACATAATATCATAAATTTACTACTCCCCCGATTCACAAAGATCTTCCCCTTTGATTAAAATATACCTCACATATATTAAACAAAGGGGAAGATCTTTCTGAATCACACCAAGTAATAATTTTGTTTTTTACCTTTGAAAATAATTGGTGAGTTTTGAATTCTTTACTGTATAATTCATATTAGGATTATATTTTTCATATTTTTTATTGTTTTTAAAAAATCGGATCGGAAATCGGATATCCGGTTTCTATTTTCCCCGATACGTATCCGCTACGGTTTCAAGGAAAACCGTATCGTATATCCGGTTATTCGTATCGAATATCCGGAAATTCGTATAATTGAAAGCGTATACTGTATCGTATACGTATAATAAAACCGTATCGTATATTTTTGCTCACCCCTACTAAGGAGAAACACTAAACAAATTTCAAATAAGATTTTTTTTATTAAAAAACAAATCAAATCAAATCTTCCAACGTCTATATCTTCATGATACAATTTCAAAAAAAAACCAAAAGAAATTCTCTAACGTCTATAAATCAGAAAAACCTTTATATTACAACAACAACACAATCCAACACGGCAACACGTCCTTCCAATTAATTTAATCCCTTTTTTCTTTTATTACTACTCGTATAATTATACATGTGGGCCATATAAGTATTTATATATTATTAATAATATTAATGTTAATTCATCCACAATTATTTTTTTTTTTCCTATCAATTCCAAAATTTCACACAATTTTTTTTTTATTTTTTTAATTGTAATATTGAAATTTATCCAATTATTTCTGGGTGCCCCCCCTTTTCTCTCTCTATTAATCACAATCAATCAAAACTAATCAATTATATATATATATATAAACATAATATACCAGTACTCTTCTCTGCCTCTCTTCATACAGTTCACTTCAGATAAGGTGATTTTTAATTTTAATTATTATAAGTAATTTATCATCTGGGTTTTCATGCATATTTTTCTTTGGTTGATTATTATTCATTCTTGTATGGAAAGATTCAGTCTTTTTGATGTAATGAAGGAATTGAAGTAATTTCTACCCCCTTTTTGTATCTGGGTTTTTGTAATTTCTTAAAATAAATTAGGGTTTGTTGTACCTAATCTTGTTTGGTGAAATTAGGGTTTTGGGGATTGATTTAGTTTTTTCGATCTAGGGTTCCTTTAGTTGTTTGATTTTTTTTCTTTAATTGAGTCATAAATTCAATAAAGTCAGTGGGGAATATTGATTTGGGTAAGAAAGTTGTAATCTTTTGTTGTTGTTGTTGTTGTTGTTGTTGTTGTTGTTGACTTACCCAGGTGGAGTAGTCATGTTACCCTTTTGTCTTTTCAAGATTGTATCTTGATTCTTGAGGGATAAAGTTTTGATACTCTTTTCTTCAGTGATGGGTTTTTCTTAAAATCTGGGTATCAATGCATCATTTGTTTGATTATGGTGTTTATGCAATTGTTTGTTGGTGCATGCTTTGTCATGTTGATGTTTAAAGTTAACGGTCCGAAATTTCATCATGCTTAATTTCCTGGTGTCATGTTGATGTTTAAAGTTAATGGGTGCGAAATTTATCATGTTAAGCATGCTTAATTCCTGGTGTCATGTTGATTTTTTAAAAGTTAACGGCGCGAAATTTCATCATGTTAGCATGCTTAATTGCCTATGGGTGCGAAATTTCATCATGTTAGCATGCTTAATTGTTTGGTGTCAAGTTGATGTTTAAAGTTAATAGTGTGAAATTCATCATGTTAGCATGCTTAATTGTCTGGTGTCACTTTGATGTTTAAAGACTAAAGTTAACCGTGCGAAATTTCATCATGTTAGCATGCTTAATTGCCTGGTGTCATGTTGATGTTTAAAGTTAATGGGTGTGAAATTTCATCATGTTAGCATGCTTAATTGCTTGGTGTCATGTTGATGTTTAAAGTTATTGGTTCAAAATTTTCTCATGTTAGCATGCTTAATTGCCTGGTGTTCGTATGATAACGAGTCTAATGAGAAATGTTGTCCGCTATGAAAGCCTGCATTGGGTACCTAGTGCGGGTTAAATGCAATGGCTACGCTACATAAGGAGCTCTCTCTGACTTTTCAACTTGCGATAGAAAAAACGTGCTATTGTATTTTGTAGATGAACCGAACCCTAAACAGTGTTATAGGTTGTTGATTAAGTTGGCGTTCCTGTGTAGGCGACCCTGCGAAGCCATTTATCAAGTGGTGGTTGTAGCCTTGAAGGAAGGTGCTTTAGCGCAGTACTAGGAGAGAGCAAGTTCTTTTCGTGAAGTTATTTGCGCATATGGTAATGCTCTTCTTTCATCATGTACGAGTTTTTTCAAAACATTTATACTGATTGAATGATACCCTATATTGCTCAAAATCAGTTAATAGTTTGGTAATATTCGGCTCGGTTATTCTTTGAAAATCTTCCTCTTTGGAAATGTTTTGCCTCGTAACAGGAAATGATAGTCGAATGTTGAGTAATCTACATGGTCGCTTACACTGTCTACAATTCTACATATGTTTCACATTTATGGAATTTAACGAGAAAAATATCGTTCTAATGTAGTTCAGATTTTGTTTGTGGATTGATTTTTCCAATCATGGTAGTATTAATTATCGCCGTCAAGATTTGGTTGATTTGATTGTTGTGGTCTTGTTTTGGTATAGTATCATGTGGCTGTAGTATGAGTATCCTTCAAAACTTGATAAATCGACTCTGATGCTATGTCGCTGTTTATATCATGGCCAGAAATCCAGAATTAATACACTGTCAAATCGTAGATTGCGAACAAATTAGCTTTATGTATGTGTGTGCTAGTTATAATTTCCGAATCCTAATGATAAAGATAGAGATTGTTGTTGAATGGATACAACTTACTTGTCATTAATCTCTGTATTTATCTTATACACGACCCTTTTTCATGTCTGCGTGAGATTGTTCATTTTACACCGACTGCTTTGAACCAATGCCATGATGTTGCATCTTTCGCCAAATGCCATAGGCTCACGAATTAAGCGTAACTGAAAACGAGTGAATTCTTAATTTTCCAGGCTACCAATGAAAATCTTCCGCCAAATGTCATCAAGCAGCTCGCAAAAGAGTTGAAGAATCTTGATGAAACGCCTCCAGAAGGAATTAAAGTGGGTGTTAATGACGATGACTTCACAACCATATTCGCCGATATTGATGGACCAGGTATGTTACCAGCAACTTGATGTGGCATTAGGTTGGACCTTTACTTTCAAGATAGAGTTTCCATGTCTGCTGTAGTTATTAGAGATCTACTGATAATCTGTCCCTTTTTTTTTTTTTTTGGTACAGTCATTCTTTTTTTTTGAAACGAGGAAAAGAAAGTAGGATAATTTGTAGAATATATTTTATTCGATGGATTGTAACTTTACAAAATAGAGTTTCCAATGCCGGTGCATATATCGTAGACAACTTTTTGTTTTTTTAATGAGAAAAAGAAATGAGGATAATCTCTAGAATATGACCAACTTATCTCATTCTTTCCGATGTGCTGATATGGGCACAGACATATAACCTAAAAAGAAACTTTTGACGTCCTGACTCGTAGAAATTTGAAGCAAAACTTCTGCAAACTAACGTTTGATCTTGAATTCTGCAGCTGGGACGCCTTATGAAAACGGTGTCTTTCGCATGAAGTTGATATTGTCAAGTGATTTTCCCTATTCGCCACCTAAAGGTAACTTTTTTGTTTGGATCCGGTTTGTGAAACATGATGGCGGTTATATGGAGTGTGATCTTTTTATTTGATTGTTCATTTGATGCTTCTTCCGATTCTGATTGCAGGTTACTTCCTTACAAAGATTTTTCATCCAAATATATCAAACACGGGTGAAATTTGTGTAAACACTTTAAAAAAGGATTGGAATCCTACCTTGGGTTTACGCCATGTTCTTTTGGTATGTTGAATCGACTGAGCTTCCTTTGTTGCACGCATGTCATATTGTCATGCCTTTCAATCAAGTCACGCTTAACTAATCTTTTTAAAACAGGTCATAAGATGTTTACTCATCGAACCCTTTCCGGAGTCAGCCTTGAACGAGCAAGCTGGCAAGATGTTGCTCGAAGATTACGAAGAGTATGCTCGTCTTGCTAGGTGATTCCCCATTCTCTTCATCAACGTGAACATATACTACGTATTAGTAGGTCAGAAAACGTAGTAATTTGATTTGTTTTGTGTTCTCGCAGGTTATACACTGGAATTCACGCAAAGCCAAAGTCCAAACCGAAACAAGGAGCCATATCCGAGTCAACAACCGCTTTGAACGTGGACCAGAGAAATACCTCGACTCAGAAGGCCGAGGTAAAGAATTCAGTATCAAGCGCTGGTGGGGCCCTAACGTCAACAACCAGCAAAGGAAGTAGTGACCCATCAAATGGGAGTGGGGTCGGCGTGGGGCCGGACACTGCGCAACCTGCGGCAATAAAAAAGGAAGGGGCTTTGAAGGAGAAGAAGAAGATAGATGCTAGGAAGAAAAGCCTGAAAAGATTGTGATATAATACAACTGATAATACTACCGACACAATAATATATCGTGATTGTCTGTCTTACAAAACTCCCCCCTTCCGTGCAGTGATTGATCCCTTCTGGGTGGCGGTCGTAAGAGATGAGAGGGGGAGTCGATGGCAGTAACGATATGGACTTGTTTGCCTTAATGTGTACTGTATGAATATTGCTGTTAGTCGAATGGGAACGAACAATCTTTCATTTTACTTGCCTCCTTCGCAATTCTTGCATTCCGTTTATTGAAGTCATGCGATTCTTCAAGGATTTGAATTCGTTTTGCAAAGTCTATGTCCCATCGACCATGGACTTGATGTATACCTTCCACGTCTAACCCACGGTCTAAATGTGGATCTTTAAAGTTTGGACCATAGGTCGAACGTGGGTGGTCCACGTATGGTCTTTACGTGGGATTTGCTAATTCCATACCCTGAAGTGAAGATGTTCGTCGTTTGACTTAGTTGCAAAAACTCAAAGAACGTAAGACTGGTACTTAGTTAACGTAAAAGTATCGGTTTACTGTTTGTTTTCAGTTGGAGTCGAAACAGTAAAATCAAAGTAAAAACCATTAGATGGCTCGAGAGAATGAGTGCGATGGAGATATCACGTACACGCTTGTCATTTTCTTATAAAAGTGTCGACGATTTGAAGTAATTGCATCAACACGATAAAAGATACGAGTAATATTCTCCTCATTCCCATCTATGGCATTATATTACCTTCTTCACCTCAAATTCTAACCCATTACATACAATTCACAAAGAAGAAATAATAGACATTTCCATTATTACTACCATTCTATTATCTAAGTGGGTCAGTTACATTATTCCCATGTATATTAGGCTATTAGCTACCTAGTGCGTTACAGTAACAATCTTAGTGGCACGGAGGTAGTATTACTTACGTAAAGACATCATTATGTGTGTATATATAGGGCCTCAAGCTAAGAAATTAATAACCAAGAGCAAGAACACAAGTACTTATTTGTAGAAGCTAAGCTAGCCATGGAAGGAGGAGGGAAAAGAATGGCCGTCTTGGCCGGGTGCAACTACCATGGCACCGTTAAGGAGTTACATGGGTGCATCAACGACGTGGTCGCCATGAAACAAGTCCTCATTTCAAAATTCGGGTTCAAAGAAGACCACATTCAAGTCCTAATCGACGAACCAAACTCTGTACTCCAGCCTACAGGAGCTCACATTAAGAACGCTATCAAGCGCATGATTGAGCGCGCTCAAGAGGGTGATGTCCTCTTCTTTTCGTTTAGTGGCCATGGGACTCTGACCCCCGGCGGCTCTTCAACGACTCCTGATCCTCATCCTCATCCTCCTAAGATGCATGAAGCCATTGTTCCTTGTGATTTCAATCTTATCGCAGGTTAACTCACTCATTTTTTTCAGTGCAGGTTTGCATAATTTGCGTTTAAACTATCTATTACTCGCGTTTTAAATTATTTTGCAGATGTGGACTTTAGGGAGCTAGTGAACAAGATCTCATCGAAAGTAACCCTAACAATGCTGTCGGACTCATGTCACAGCGGAGGGCTAATCGACCAGGAAAAAGAGCAAGTCGGACCGTCCACATACCCACCAAACCCCAAACCCGACCCCTCCCTCAGGCCCAAATTCATCCCGGTCGAGACAATCCTAGACAATTTGAGACAGTTGACAGGACTGGATTCACCCAACATCGGCGACCACATGGTGGAACACTTCAAGGACGAAGCGAGCCTTAGTTTCCGCCTCAGCGAAGAAGAGCAGGACAGAATCAAGAAGGGTGATCATGGAATCCTACTCAGTGGGTGTCAAAGTGATGAGAAGTCGGAGGAGGATCCGTTAAGTAAGCCGCCTCACGGGGTGTTCAGTTACGCGATTCAGACCGTGTTGGACAGGTGTTCGGGTCAGGTCGTCAGTAATAAGGAGCTGGTGATAATGGCTAGAGAGTTCCTGCATGAACAGAGGAAATATAATCAGCATCCCTGTTTGTATTGCAGTGATCAGAATGTTGATGCTGCATTCTTGATGAAATCTGTCACAGGTTGAGCATTATATATCCTGAATAATTGGGTGCAAAATAATAAGTAATTCGGGTTGTATTTACGGTATATTACAAATACGAATTAATGCCATGACACGTGAGTCGAAAGTCGAAATATTATTATTATAAATAAATAAATAAATAAACGATTTTTCTGACAAATCTGATCCATAATTATAGTATCAATCTCGAATGTTTCACTTCTGCAGCTAAAGTTCTATGGGAGTATATTGTATCACCCAAATAAAAAAAAAAAAACACCCCAAAAAATTTCCAGCCATTTTTGTATCTCATTTTCGAACAACTTTTAGAATTGTCGAAAAATAGCAAAAAAACGACTGATTTTAAAGGTTATTATCCACGTTTTTTCGACATTTTGGGTCCCGAAATAAAAATAGTCAATTTTCGCGCTAAATAAAGTTGACACGAGTAAAATGTGCTGGTGTAATGTTAGAGTTGTTTGGAATACAAAAGATACTTTTAAAAGGCATAACATTGCGTTATGACACGTGTCGGAGAATCAATCGAAACAAGTTCTATACTCCTCTTTATATGTTATTAGGTACTCCCTCCCCACCACTAAGATTTTTCCACTTGCCTTAAAAGGAAACTCCACTAAGATTTTCCCACTTCAAAACTTTCTTTATTCATCCATTATACTCTCTTTCTATTAGTTACTTTTTGTGATTTGACATCTTGAACCCACCCAACCATTTACCACCTTTCATTACCCATTTCTTAATCCATGAGCCATTTATAAATGGGAACATCAATGTGGTGGGGAGGGAGTAGTATTCTATCCCTATCGACAAGTTTCGTGAAAAAATTGGACTTTCGAGCAACTTTCACCATTTTCGAAAAATAGCAAAAAAACAACCGAATTTGAAGGTTATTATCCACGTTTTCTCGACATTTTAGGTCCCAAAATAAAAATTGTCAATATTCGCGCTGAATAAAGTAGACATCTAGTAAAATGTCCCGGTGTAGTATTAGAGTCATTTGGAATTCAAAAGATACTTTTAAAAGCTATAACATTCCGTTATGACACGCGTCGGAATCAATCGAAACAAGTTATATACTCCATTTATATCGTCCTGAAAGTTCTAATTAGAGTTATTAGGTAGTATTTTATCCCTATCGACAAGTTTCGTAAAAAAAATTGGACTTTCGAGCAACTTTCATCATTGTCGAAAAATAGCCAAAAACAACCGATTTTGAAGGTTATTATTCACGTTTTCTCGACATTTTGGGTCCCGAAATAAAAATAGTCAATCTTCGCGCTGAATAAAATAGACACCTAGTAAAATGTCCCGTTATAATATTAGAGTTATTTGGAATTCAAAAGATACTTTTAAGAACCATAACATTGCGTGATGACACGTGTCGAAATCAATCGAAACAAGTTCTATACTCCTCTTTATATCGTCTCGAAGGTTCTAATTATTGTTATTAGATAGTATTCTATCCCTATCGACAAGTTTCGTGAAAAAATTTTTGGCTTTCGAGCAACTTTAATCATTGTCGAAAAATAGCTAAAAACGACGATTTTAAAGGTTATTATCCACGTTTTTTCGACATTTTGGGTCCCGAAATAAAAATAGTCAATATTCGTGCTGAATAAAGTAGACACCTAGTAAAATATCCTGGTATATTATTAGAGCCATTTGGAATTCAAAAGATAATTTTAAAAGCAATAACATTGCGTGATGACACGTGTCGAAATCAATCGAAACAAGTTCCATACTCCTCTTTATATCCTCTCGAAGGTTCTAATTATTGTTATTAGGTAGTATTCTATCCCTATCGACAAGTTTCGTGAACAAATTTTGGGCTTTCGAGCAACTTTCACATTGTCGAAAAATAGCCAAAAACGACCGATTTTGAAGGTTTTTTTTTTTTGGTAAAATGTAAGTATATATATATATATATGAAAGAGTCAATTTACAAACTAATGACTACAACACAGTTTGTAGCCATCTAGCATCTTTAGCATGAATGGGAAATTTGATCTTACACAGTATTCGATTTTTCATCTCCATCTTAATAATCTTAGCCGTAAGCTGGGGCCGAGAAACATATCCATCAATCCTACACGCATTTCTCTGCTTCCAAATATGATATATCAGCGCATTGACCACAGCTCGAACAAAGTTACACTGTAGTTTCGAACCTCGAACATTCATAGCCCATTTCAGACTCTCATTCACCGGGATCCTCCTCCTCATCCACTCGCCCACAAGCCCTACAACCCTCGAGCTCCAGACACACCCAAAAAATAAGTGATCCAAACTCTCCGGATGTAGCTCACGCCACGTTTTTTCGACATTTTGGGTCCCGAAATAAAAACAACCAATTTTCGCGCTGAATAAAGCAGACACTTAGTAAAATATCCCGGTGTAATATTAGAGTTATTTGGAATTCGAAAGATACTTTTAAAAGCCATAACATTGCGTTATGACACGTGTCGGAATCAATCGAAACAAGTTCTATACTCCTCTTTATATCGTCTCGAAGGTTCTAATTATTGTTATTAGGTAGTATTCTATCCCTATCAACAAGTTTCGTGAACAAATTTTGGGCTTTCGAGCAACTTTCACCATTGTCGAAAAATAGCCAAAAACGACCGATTTTGAAGATTATTATCCACGTTTTTTTGACATTTTCGGTCCCGAAATAAAAATAGTCAATATTCGCTCTGAATAAGGTAGACACCTAGTAAAATGTCCCGGTGTATTATTAGAGTCGTTCGAAATTCAAAAGATATTTTTAAAAGCCATAACATTGCGTTATGACACGTGTCAGAATCAATCGAAACAAATTCTATACTCCTCTTTATATCGTCTTGTAGGTTCTAATTATTGTTATTAGGTAGTATTCTATCCATATCAACAAGTTTCGTGAAAAAAATTGGACTTTCGAGCAATTTTCACCATTGTCGAAAAATAGCTAAAAACGACGATTTTAAAGGTTATTATCCACGTTTTTTCGATAATTTGGGTCCCGAAATAAAAATAGTCAATATTCGCGCTGAATAAAGTAGACACCTAGTAAAATGTCCCGGTGTAATAATAGAGTCATTTGGAATTCAAAAGATACCTTTAAAAGCAATAACATTGCGTTATGATACGTGTCGGAATCAATCGAAATAAGTTCTATACTCCATTTTTTATCGTCTCGAAGGTTCTAATTATTGTTATTAGGTAGTATTCTATCCCTATCGACAAGTTTCATGAAAAAAATTTGGGCTTTCGAGCAACTTTCACCATTGTCGAAAAATAGCCAAAAACGACCTATTTTAAAGGTTTTTTTTGACATTTTGTGTCCCAAAATAAAAATTGTCAATATTTACGTTGAATAAAGTAGACATCTAGTAAAATGTCCTGCTGTAGTATTAGAGTCATTTGAAATTCAAAAGATACTTTTAAAAGCTATAACATTCCGTTATGACACGCGTCGGAACCAATCGAAACAAGTTCTATACTCCATTTTATATTGTTTCGAAAGTTCTAATTAGAGTTATTAGGTAGTATTTTATCCTTATCGACAAGTTTCGTGAAAAAAATGGACTCTCGAGCAACTTTCACCATTGTTGAAAAATAGCTAAAAACGACCGATTTTAAAGATTATTATCCACGTTTTTTTGACATTTTGGGTCCCAAAATAAAAACCGCGCTGAATAAAGTACACACTAAGTAAAATGTCCTGGTGTAATATTAGAGTCATTTGGAATTCAAAAGATACTTTTAAAAGCTATAACATTGCGTTATGACACGTGTTGGAATCAATCGAAACAAGTTCGATACTCCTCTTTATATCGTCTCGTAGGTTCTAATTATTGTTATTAGGTAATATTCTATCCCTATCAACAAGTTTCGTGTCAAAAAATTGGGCTTTTGAGAAATTTTCACCATTGTCGAAAAATAGCCAAAAACGACCGATTTTGAAGGTTTTTTTTTTTTTTTTTTGGTAAAGGGTAAGTATATATATATGTATGAATGTCCAATTTACAGAATTTGACTACAACAGATTATGTAGCCATAAGCTATCTCTAGCACTGAGAGGGTATTTGATCTTACACATAATGCGGTTTCTAACATCAACTTTAACCAAATTAGCCACACACACTGGTTGCTGAACAAAGCCCTCTAATCTGCATGTATTCCGCTGCCTCCATATATGATATATCGTTGCGTTAATCATAGCACTGAGAATATTGCATTGAAGTTTAGTCCCTCTTTTCTTGGTAGCCCACTCTAAACCCCCATGACAAGGGATTCGTTTTCTCACCCAATCACCCAGGATGCTGATAACTCTTGAGCTCCAAGAACACCCAAAGAAAAGATGTTCAAAAGTTTCAGCCTGTGAGTCACAGAAATAACAAAGGTCAGAGTCAGAGACCCCAATCCTCATAAGTTTCACTCTAGTGTTTAAAGCCCCTTTGAACACAAGCCACGAAATGAAACTGTGTCTCGGGAAACTCCAAACATTCCAGACGAGCCCTCCCCATGATACTTTCGGATGGTGTGGCCGCAAGGCTTCATAAGCCTTCGAAATAGAATATACCATCGAAGTCCCATGCCATAGCCCGTTAACATATAAATGTTTAATCTTCTCTTTAGCCTGACAGATTTTCTTCCACGCCCACGTAACATCAGCATGAGGCTGATAATCACGCCAAGGCGCGCCTCTCAAATAGATGCTATTGATCCATCGCACCCAAAGACGGTCCGGTTGATCAAACACCCAAGATGCCAATTTCGCAACCGCGACCTCATTCCACAAATATAGGTCTCGCAACCCCAGTCCACCCTCCCCTTTAGGCCTGCATATATAATCCCAACTTACTAAAGCTCGTTTCGTACCCTCCACTCCACCATCCCATAGAAAGTTTCGACAAAGGGATACAATCCGAGCCATAATATATTTCGGAATAATAAACACCATGGCCCAGTAATTGTGCAACTGAGATAGTACAGACTGTACCAAAGTCAGTCGACCTGCATAAGAAAGTTTTCGAGCACCAATGCTAGAAATCCTAGACACAATCCGGCTCAAGAGCCTCTCACAATCAGTCTTACCTAAATGGGTACTCTGGATAGGTAATCCAAGATATCTGAATGGCAAAGAGCCCTCCACACAGCCTGAAAACCGCAGAATGGCTTCTTTTCGGTCATTGTCTACTCCCGCAAAGTAAGCATGCGACTTACCCACACTGATGCTCAGCCCCGAGGCTCTACTAAAGGTAGCGAACGCCTTCCAAATCAGCTCCATGGACTCAGTTTCTCCCTTACAGAAGAGGAGCAAATCATCCGCAAACAGTAGATGACTTAGCTTAAGAGGGCCACATTTAGGGTGATACTTAAAATTCCTCTCCATCATCCCAAAGGTCATTATGCGAGAGAAATATTCCATACAGATAGTGAAAAGTAGAGGAGACATCGGATCTCCCTGCCTCAATCCTCTCTTTCCACGAAAAAATCCAAAGCTATCCCCATTAGCACAAATAGAATATGTGACCGATTGAACACACTCCATTATCAACGCTCTGAAATGAGTGGGAAAATCCAAAGCATACAGCATCTGATCCACAAACTTCCACTCCACACTGTCATAAGCTTTATGTATATCCACTTTAAAGAGGCATCTAGGAGAAACACGTCCCCTCCCATACATCCGAACCAAATCCTGGCAAATCAGAACATTTTCTACTATACTCCTCCCTTCAATGAAACCCCCTTGAACCGGGGATATTATCTGAGTTAAGACTCGTGCAAGCCTCGTACAAATAATTTTAGAAATACATTTGTATAAGACATTGCAGCAAGCAATCGGCCTGAAATCTTTCACAGACTGAGGCCTATTCAGCTTAGGGATAAGGACAACATTAGTACAGTTCAGCTGTTTCAGAAGCTTACCTGTGACGAAGAAATCCTTCACTGCTCGAATAATCTCATCCCCCACAATATCCCACGAGTCAATGAAGAACTGACTCGTGAACCCATCCGGGCCCGGAGCTTTATCACGTGAAATAGAAAACATAGCACGCTTGACTTCTTCCTCAGAGACATTCGTCGACAGATAGTGCTTGTGTTCTTCCGAACATATCACACCCCGCCTCACTAAACCAACATTAACCGGTTCTGTATCGAGTGACTCGCCCAGGAGCTTGGAATAATAGCTCAGGAATGCATTTTCGATGTCCTCTTTGCTGTCACAGAAATTGCCAGCATCATCACAAATGCCCACAATAGCATTACGGGCTCGACGCGCCCTAAGAAATCCATGGAAGAAAGCTGAATTTACATCACCATCCCGAACCCATCTCTGTTTCGATTTCTGAGCCTAGAAATCAGCCCGCGCTGCCTGCAGGACACGGACCTGTTCATTCTGGATCGACTCCAGCTGTAGGTTCGAATCAGAGGGGTCCGTGCGTATGGAAACCTGCAGCAATTCGAGCTTCTTCTCCGCCTGTCCACACCGATTCTCGATATCCGAGAAGCACTCCGAGTTCAGGTTCTTCAGAGGTCGTTTCAGCTCTCGCAATTTAGTCACAACTCGGAACATAAGAGTGCCCCTGACCGGTAATCCCCAAGATTCACTAACACACTTTTTAAAATTCGGAGCCCGACTCCACATATTCATGTATTTGAAGCTTCGATTCCTCCTTACCGGAGGGTGTTCTAATTGAACAATGCAAGGACAATGATCAAAGGTACCCTCCGGCATGAAATTAGCGAAACCATTAGGAAAAAGGGCCATCATATCCGCATTCACCAAGCATCTATCAATTCGGCTATACACCCTAGTCTCAGCCACCTTATGTTTATTATTCCAAGTGAACCAAGACCCGCTCGCCTTAAGGTCACTCACATCACAATTTGCTAAGCAATCACGGAATTGAGCCATCTCCTCGTCCGACGAAATACCCCCTAGCCGCTCACTAGCATCAATAACGCAATTAAAGTCACCCAGAATCATCCAAGGACCTCCAAATGCATACGTCTCAAGTCTCCGCCACAGTTCGAGCCTGTCAGCAGTTGAGTTAAAGGCATATACAAAAGTGAGTAAGTATTCCTTACCAGAGCTGAGAGACACTCTAGCATGGATACTCTGATTACTGTAGCCCAATATCGATAGGTTGACCTTCTCATGTTTCCACAAGAGCCAAACCCGTCCCCCATCGTAACAGTGATTATTCGTGGTTATGCTCCATTCATTGAAAACATTTCTCTGAACTTTCGCATAAGCTTTATTCTTTACTTTAGTCTCTAGTAAACCAAAAACATCTACTTGTTGCTTCCTAATAAACTCACATATGGTGCGCTGCTTATTTATATTACACATGCCTCGCACGTTCCAAAAACCAATATTATGTGTCACCATGGATAACCAACTCAAGACCGACCCCTTCCTTTTCCAACCCTCTCCCTTTCTCGGCGAGCCTCTGACAATCTCTGCAAATGAAATGCTCGGATTCAGAACCGGGTCATTCCTCGATAAGACACGAACCGGCTGCACAATGTGGTTAGGCGGAACAGGCTTCGACAAAGGCGCGAACTTCGATACCTGTACAGCAGACTTCACAGGCTGCTTACGGGCTACCTCAGTTTCCTTCTTCTTCTTAGCCTCCATCCTCTCCTTCCTTAGTTCCTCTTTCCTACACTCACTCATTTCATGTCCGTACCCTTTACATTTAGCGCACCATATTGGTTTCCATTCATACTTAACTGTCACTTCAACAACATATCCATGTTCATCCATGAATTGAACTGAGGACTTAAATTTTTGTCCCAATTTAACAAGGACCATAGTTCTAGCATACCCTAGCCTAGTACGCTCCTCTGTAGCTAAGTCAGATTTAAGATATGACCCAACTAGAGAAGCAATCCTAGGTAGGCATCGGCCCCAAAATTTCAAAGGAAGATCATGTAATTGTACCCACACCGGTACTTCTTGCACATCCTCCTTATCTAGTTTAGCATCCGCAGTCCACTCCTTAACGATTAATGGTTTATTATCAAACATGTAAAAACCATGATTAAGGACTTGTACCTTAGCGTCTTTCTCCTTGAACCTCACGATGAAGATACCGTTTGGGAGGAAAGAAATCTTGTCAATCTCGTGAGCCTTCCAAATGCGTTTCACAAACCCCTCCACCACCTCCCATGGTGGATTTTGAAGGTTATTATCCACGTTTTTTCGATATTTTGGGTCCCAAAATAAAAATAGTCAATATTCGCGCGGATTAAATTACACACTTAGTAAAATGTCCCGGTGTAATATTAGAGTCATTTGGAATTCAAAAGATACTCTCAAAAGTCATAACATTGCGTTATGACACGTATCGGAATCAATCGAAACAAGTTTTATACTCATCTTTATATCGTCTCGAAGGTTATAATTATTGTTATTAGGTAGTATTCTATCCCTATCAACAAGTTTCGTGTAAAAAAATTGGGCTTTCGAGCAACTTTCACCATTGTCGAAAAATAGCCAAAAATGACCGATTTTTAAGGTTATTATCCACGTTTTTTCGATAATTTGGGTCCCGAAATAAAAATAGTCAAAATTCGCGCTGAATAAAGTAGACACCTAATAAAATGTCCCGGTGTAATATTACAGTCATTTGGAATTCAAAAGATACTTTTAAAAGCTATAACATTGCGTTATGACACGTGTCGGAATCAATCGAAACAAGTTCGATACTTCATTTTATATCGTCTCGAAGGTTCTAATTAAAGTTATTAGGTAGTACTTTATCCCTATCGACAAGTTTTGTGAAAAAAAATTGGACTTTCGAGCAACTTTCACCATTGTCGAAAAATAGCAAAAAATGACCGATTTTGAAGGTTTTTTTTTTTTTTTTTTTTTTTTGGTAAAGGGTAAGTATATATATATGTGAGGTTGATGCGCGCGGATTGTCGCCTATCCAACGCGGTCAAACAATATTTATAACCCCGGAATACTACTACTACTACGTAGTAGCGGTAAGTCAGGGATCGATCCACAGGGACGGTCGAGAGGGGTAGTCGTTTAAGTCAGAGTCTATGAGTAATTGAGTCGAGAAGGGGGGTTTTTGGTCGAGTCGGGTGAAGTTTGCTAAATGAGCTTATGTGATTAAGGTGGGAAACTATTGATGGGAAAGGCGTTAGGGAGAGTCGGGGGATCGGAAATAAAGATAAGAATCTAATAATGCAAGAATCATCACAAGGTGTATAAGGGAGGTTCAACCTTTCGGTTTCCCTACCAACCAAGTCTAAGCCCGCTTTCGCGACGAATGGACTACGGTCTCTAGATAGAATTACCCAAACCCCGAGTTTTCCCATATTGGTCCGGGTGAGTTAAGTTAACCTAGGTGATCAAGCTAAGTCAAACATAACACAACAATCCCATAAAGACAATATCACCCTCAAATGCAATAATCTCACAAAGATTAAATCTTTACCTATAAATCGTCCTCCCCTAACCCCCTAACAAAAAGATCTACTCACTAATCATGGTGATTAACAACAAAGCATTCATTGAGAAGAAAATTTATAAAGCATGCATAAAAACTACACAAACAAATATATTAATGGAGAAAAGGGAGAGGAGAGAATTCTACCAACAATGGAGGAAATATAAAATGGAAGAAGAAGATTAATAATAATAAAGATTGAATATTGAGAGAAATACACAAGAATTTGTCACTAATCCATGCATAAATCTTCAATCTTCAATAATATAAATAAGAATCTTCAAGAAATAAAGCAAGGATTTTGTCGCATAAACCCTTGTAAAACCCTTGAATCTTCAATAATAACACCAAATCTTCAATAATAAAACCAATTCTTCAATAAAGATTGTAACTTTACTATTAATAATTGAGTAATTGTATTAATATTTAGTAGATCTATAATTGTTTTTGAGAATTTTCTAAGAGTGTTTTACTACAATCTACTACTACTTACTACAATATGGAGGTTTTCTATCCTACTCCTAAGAGGCACAATCAAGGCTCACTTAAGGCACACTTTGGCTCAAAACCCTAGGTTTTGTATTTATACTTTATAGAGTTGCTTAATGGGTTGCACAAACTTCAAGGCCCAAATCCGATTTCTCTTCATTTTGCAAGATGCATCTTCATGAGGTGGAATTTCGCCCCGCGGCTCGACGTAATAATCCCACCGGGTGAAATTTCACCCGGTGAGATTTTCTTCGTTTTTCGTGTTTTCGACCCGTCTTCACCATCGGGCGAAATTTCACCCGGTGGGCGAAATTTCGCCCGGTCAAGTTGCCCGGTCGTGCATGCCGTGAAAATCTTCGGGGGATGAAAAAAATGTCGTCGGGCGAAACTTCGCCCGGTGATGCTCACCGGGCGAAACTTCACCCGGTGGTCCATTGACTCTTTTCCGGTCTTTTTCTTCGTTGATCACTTGGATTACTCGGACTTTCGGTTGTGTGCTTTGATCTTGGACCGTATCTCTTTCTTGCTCGTAGAAGCTCAAACACGTTTTCGGTCGAAAATCCTATCAAAATAGACAGAAAACTACCAAAAACACGTAAAATGCAAAAGATAGATACTAATGTGAGAATTACGCAAAATATGGCGATAATCGCACTCAAGTCTCACAAAACAGAGGAAAAACGGGTCTAAATGGGAGGAAAAACGGTCCAAATTTGGCACACAACAGAGGTCAATATACAAATGTGTGACTACATCAAATTATGTAGCCACCTAGCGTTTCTGACAGGAATAGGATATTTGATCATACACCTTATTCGATTCTTAACATCCGATTTAATCAAATTAGCTATATCCTGCGGCTGATGAACCACACCGTCTACTATGCAAGTATTCCGATGCCTCCATATATGGTATATAGTCGCATTGATCGTAGCTCGTAAAATGTTACACTGAAGTTTCGAGCCTCTCACCTTCTTCGCCCATTCCAGCCCTCTATTACTCGGAATTCGTTTCCTCACCCAATCACTCAGCAACCCAATGACACGAGAGCTCCAACAACATCCAAAGAAAAGATGCTCTAAACTCTCCTCCTCAGCTTTACAGATATAGCAACGGTCAGAATCAGCAACCCCAACCCTGAACAGCTTCATCCTCGTATTCAGAGCCCCCCTAAACACTAGCCACGAAATGAAGTTGTGTCTCGGGACACTCTAAGCACTCCACACTAATCTCGACCACTGAACTTTCGGATTTTGAAGCCGTAACTCCTGATAAGCTCGCGCAATCGAGTAATGTGAGTACGAGCCATGCCAAGCGTCATTCACAAACATATTCTAAATTTTCTCCTTAGCTTGACATATTTTCCTCCAAGCCCACGTTACATCTGCATGTGGTTGATAATCTCGCCACTCTACCCCCTTCAGATAGATGTCATTAACCCATCGAACCCATAACCGGTCCGGTTGATCAAACACCCACGAGGCCAGCTTCGCCACAGCTGCTTCATTCCAAATATAGAGATCCCTGATTCCTAAACCTCCTTCTTCCTTTGGCCGACAAATTTTCTCCCAACTCACTAAGGCTCGATTATTCCCTTCTACGCCTCCTTCCCAAAGGAAATTACGACATAAAGAAACAATACGAGCCATAACAAATTTAGGAATGATAAAAACCATGGCCCAATAATTATGAAGTTGAGATAACACAGATTGAACCAATGTCAGCCTTCCAGCATAGGACAGCTTACGGGTTCCAATACTAGAAATTCTCGAAATAATACGAGCAATCAATTTTTCACAATCAATCTTCCCAAGCCGAGTACTCTGGATAGGTAATCCAAGATATCGAAAAGGAAACGTACCTTCGACACAACCCGAGAATTGAAGAATCGAAGCCTTTCGGTCATCATCCACCCCCGCAAAGTATGCATGAGACTTGCCCACACTTATACTCAAACCCGAGGCTCTACTAAACATCGCAAAAGCGTGCCACAAATACTCCATCGATTCCGTCTCCCCTTTACAAAAGAGGAGAAGATCATCCGCAAAAAGTAAATGAGACAACTTCATCGCTCCATACTTCGGGTGAAATTTAAAATTTCTATCCAACCTGCCATGAGTCATAATTCGAGAAAAATATTCCATAATCGAGATTTTGAAGGTTATTATACACGTTTTTTCGATAATTTCGGTCCCGAAATAAAAATAGTCAATATTCGCGCTGAATAAAAAAGACACCCAGTTAAATGTCCCGGTGTAATATTAGAGTCATTTGAAATTCAAAAGATACTTTTAAAAGCTATAACATTACGTTATGACACGTGTCGGAATCAATCAAAACAAGTTCGATACTCCTCCTTATATCGTCTCGTAGGTTCTAATTATTGTTAATAGGTAGTATTCTATCCCTATCAACAAGTTTCGTGTAAAAAAATTGGGCTTTCGAGCAACTTTCACCATTGTCGAAAAATAGCTAAAAACGACCGATTTTGAAGGTTTTTATCCACGTTTTTTTGATAATTTGGGTCCGAAATAAAAATAGTCAATATTCGCGCTGAATAAAGTAGACACGCAATAAAATGTCCCGGTGTAATATTATCATTTGGAATTCAAAGATTCTTTTAAAAGCTATAACATTGCGTTATGACACGTGTCGGAATCAATCGAAACAAGTTCGATACTCCTCCTTATATTGTCTCGAAGGTTCTAATTATTGTTATTAGGTAGTATTTTATCCCTATCGACAAGTTTCGTGAAATTTTTTTGGGCTTTCTAGCAACTTTCACCATTGTAAAAAAATAGCCAAAAACGATCGATTTTGAAGGTTTTTTTTTTGGTAAAGGGTAAGTATGTATTAAAAAATATGGATCAATGTACAATGTGAATGACTACATCAAATTATGTAACCATCTAGCGTCTCTTGTGCGTAATGGATATTTAATCTTACACATAATTCTCTCCCGTACATCCATTTTGATCAATTTAACGATACTATGAGGCCGCTGCACCGATCCTTTAATTCTACACAAGTTCCGCTGCCTCCAAACATGATAAATCATGGCATTGAACATAGCACGAATGATGTTGCATTGCAACTTCGATCCCCGCATCTTGCTCGCCCAAACCAGAGCATTAGTACTCGGTAAATGCTTCTTCACCCAAACACTCAACATACCCACAATCTGGGAACTCCACCCACACGCAAAGAACAGGTGCTCCAAGCTCTCTTCCTGAGCTTCGCATAAATAACAACGGTCTGATTCAGCCACCCCGAACCTCAACAATTTTATTCTAGTGTTTAAGGCCCCCCTAAACACAAGCCAAGAAATAAAGCTGTGTTTAGGGACACTCCAACCACTCCACACAAGGCGAGCCCAAGGAACCTTCGGCTTGTGTGTCCGAATGTCCTCGTAACCCCCCGAGATCGCATAGTGGGTCCACGATCCATGCCAAAGTCCATTCACATACAAATGCTTAATTTTGTCCTTAGCCTGACAGATCTTCCGCCATGCCCAAGTGACATCAGTGTTGGGTTGGTAGCCATGCCAATCATGACCCTTCAGATATATGCTATTCACCCACCGAACCCATAGTCGATCAGGCTGATCAAACACCCAAGAAGCCAGTTTTGCCACAGGAGCCTGATTCCAAGCATACAGGTCTCTCAGCTCCAACCCCCCTTCCAATTTAGGACAACAAATTTTCTCCCAACTCACTAAAGCCCGGTTATTCCCATCCACTCCACCATTCCAAAGGAAATTGCGGCATAAAGAAATAATTCTGGTTATAACATAGGTCGGGATGATAAAAACCATTGCCCAATAATTATGCAGCTGAGACAGCACAGCCTGGACCAAGGTCAGTCTACCCGCATAGGATAGTTTCCGAGCACCAATACTAGAAATTCTCGAGCTAATTCGGGCAATTAAACACTCACAATCAACTTTACCTAGACGAGTACTCTGGATAGGTAGTCCAAGGTAACGAAAAGGCATCGTACCTTCCACACAGCCTGAAAATTGGAGTATAGCAGCTTTCTTATCATCATCGACCCCAGCAAAATAAGCATGAGATTTACCAATGCTTATATTCAGTCCCGAGGCCCTGCTAAACATAGCAAAAGCCCTCCACAAGAATTCCATCGACTCAGTCTCCCCTTTACAAAAGAGCAGCAGATCGTCAGCGAACATCAAATGTGTGAGCTTCATCAGACCACATTTAGGGTGATATTTAAAATTCTTATCAATCTTGCCATGGGTCAGAATACGAGAAAAATACTACATACAAATTGTAAAGCGCAACGGCGACATCGGATCACCCTGCCTCAAACCTCTCTTCCTACGGAAGAAACCGAAGTTATCACCATTAGCACACAGAGAATACGAAACTGAAGTAACACACTCCATGATTAGGCGACGGAAATGGACAGGGAAATCTAATGCTCTCAACATTTGCTCTACAAAATTCCACTCCACACTATCATAGGCCTTGTGAATATCAACCTTGAAGAGGCACCGAGGAGAAACACGCCCCTCCTGTACATCTTTACTAGATCTTGGCATATCAGTACATTTTCCACAATACTACGGCCCTCAATAAATCCACCTTGGGTTGGCGAAATTACCTGTGGAAGGACCTTGGCCAATCTCGAACAAATTATTTTAGCAAATTTTGAAGGTTATTATCCACATTTTTTCGAGAATTTGGGTCCCGAAATAAAAATAGACAATATTCGCGCTGAATAAAGTAGACACGTAGTAAAATGTCCCGGTTTAATATTAGAGTCATTTGGAATTCAAAAGATTCTTTTAAAAGCTATAACATTGCGTTGTGACACGTGTCGGAATCAATCGAAACAAGTTCTATACTCCTCGAAGGTTCTAATTATTGTTATTAGGTAGTATTCTATCCCTATCGACAAATTTCGTGAAAAAAAATTGGGCTTTCGAGCAAATTTAACCATTGTCGAAAAATAGCCAAAAACGACCGATTTTGAAGGTTATTATCCACGTTTTTCGACATTTTGGTTCCCGAAATAAAAATAGTGAATATTCGCGCTGAATAAAGTAGACACCTAGTAAAATGTCCCGGTGTAATAGAGTCATTTGGAATCCGAAAGATACTTTTAAAAGCGATAACATTGCGTTATGACACGTGTCGGAATCAATCGAAACAAGTTCGATACTCCTCTTTATATCGTCTCGTAGGTTCTAATTATTGTAATTTGGTAGTATTCTATCCCTATCAACAAGTTCCGTGTAAAAAAATTGGGCTTTCGAGCAACTTTCACCATTGTTGAAAAATAGCCAAAAATGACCGATTTTGAAGGTTATTATCCAAGTTTTTTCGATAATTTGGGTCCTGAAATAAAAATAGTCAATATTAGCGTTGAATAAAGTAGACACCTAGTAAAATGTCCCAGTGTAATATTAGAGTCATTTGCAATTCAAAAGATACTTTTAAAAGGTATAACATTGCGTTATGACACGTGTCGTAATCATTCGAAACAAGTTCTATACCCCATTTTATATCGTCTCGAAGGTTCTAATTATTGTTATTAGGTAGTATTCTATCTCTATCAACAAGTTTCGTGTAGAAAAATTGGGCTTTCGAGCAACTTTCACCATTGTCGAAAAATAGCCAAAAATGACCGATTTTTAAGGTTATTATCCACGTTTTTTCGATAATTTGGGTCCCGAAATAAAAATAGTCAAAATTCGCGCTGAATAAAGTAGACACCTAATAAAATGTCCCGGTGTAATATTAGAGTCATTTGGAATTCGAAAGATACTTTTAAAAGCGATAACATTGCGTTATGACACGTGTCGGAATCAATCGAAACAAGTTCTATACTCCATTTTTTATCGTCTCGAACGTTGTAATTATTGTTATTAGGTTGTATTCTATCCCTATCGGCATGTCTCGTGAAAAAATTTTGGGCTTTCGAGCAACTTTCACCATTGTCGAAAAATTGCCAAAAATGACCGATTTTGAAGGTTATTATCCACGTTTTTTTCGACATTTTGGGTCCTGAAATAAAAATAGTCAATATTCGCGATGAATAAAGCAGACACCTAGTAAAATATGTCGGTGTAATATTAGAGTCATTTGGAATTCAAAAGATAGCAAAAAAAGTTGGCTTTCGAGGAACTTTCACCAATGTCGAAAAATAGGAAAAAACGACCGATTTTGAAGGTTATTATCCATGTATTTTCACCCTTCTTGATTCCGGAATAAAATGAATCCATATTTGCGCTGAACAAACTCCACACCAAATAAAATGAATCATTTCCGTTTGTGACGTGTCGGAAACTCGGAATCACTAAAAACACACTTTACTCCATCTTATATTGTGTTTAAGGTGACTAATAATAATTATTAGGCATTCTATTTCTAACGACACGTTTCATTAAAAAAAATATTCGTGCTTAATAAACAATTTTTTGCCGCTTTTGAAAATAGCAAAAACGACCGATTTTGAAGGTTTTTTTTTTTTTTTTTTTTTTGGTAAAGTGTAAGTATATATTAATGTGAAATAATTACATACAAATGACTACAACAGCGTTTGTAGCCATCTAGCGTCTTTTTCTCCTATAGGATATTTAATCTTACACAATACTCTATTTTTAACCTCGTTTTTAATTAAATTGACAATATAAATGGGATGCCGCGAAACACCATCAATTCTGCAAATATTCCGCTGCCTCCAGATATAATAAATAGTCGCATTAATCAACACTCTTATCACATTGCATTGAAGCTTCGAACCGCGTACCTTCATCGCCCAATCGAGAGCCTGTCTAGTCGGAATCCTCTTGTTCACCCACTCCCCAAGCATCCCAATGATTCTAGCACTCCAAGGCACATCCAAAGAATAGATGTTCTAAACTCTCCTCCTCCTCTTCACAAATATAACACCGATCATTGTCCGCAACTCCAATTCGCCGCAACTTTTTCCGCGTGTATAGAGCACCCCAAAACACAAGCCAAGAAATAAACCTGTGTTTCGGAACACTCCACGCACTCCACACAAGTCTTGCCCAAGGAACTTTCGGCTTCGGAGCCCTCAGTTCCTGGTAAGCCTTCGAAATAGAGTAATTTGGACTAGAACCGTGCCATATACCATTAGCATACATAAGTTTGATTCTCTCTTTAGCCTGACAAATCTTCTTCCAGGCCCAAGTAACATCAGAATTAGGAAGATAATCTCGCCACACCTTACCTTTCAAATAAATGCCATTAACCCACCGAACCCAGAGACGATCCGGTTAGTCAAAAACCCAAGAAGCTAATTTCCCCACTGCCATCTCATTCCACAGATACAAATCCCTCAAGCCCAAACCGCCTTCCGCATAAGGACAGCAAATCCTTTCCCAACTCACCATAGCCCGACTATTGCCTTCCACCCCACCCTCCCACAAAATTATTGCGGCAGAGCGAAATAATACGCGCCATGACCGACTTCGGTATAATATAAACCATAGCCCAGTAATTATGTAACTGAGATAACACAGACTGGACTAAAGTCAACCTCCCCGCATAAGACAGCTTACGGGCTCCAATACTATTGATCCTCGCTATGACCCGATTCACTAGATTCTCACAATCAACTTTCCCGAGATGTGTACATTGAATAGGTAATCCAAGATAACGAAAAGGAAACGTACCTTCCACACACCCTGAGAATTCTAATATAGCCGCCTTACGGTCACCATCGACGCCAGCAAAATATGCATGAGACTTGCCCACACTAATATTCAACCCCGAAGCTCTAGAAAACGTTGCAAACGCTCGCCACATAAATTCCATAGACTCCGAGTCCCCTTTACAAAAGAGGAGCAGATCATCCGCAAATAATAAGTGGGTGAGCTTCATCGGTCCACATTTCGGGTGATATCTAAAATTCCCCTCCACTTTAGCATGATTCATAATCCGAGAGAAATATTCCATGCACACCGTAAAAATCAATGGGGACATGGGATCCCCTTGCCTCAAACCCCGTTTCCCCTTAAAAAATCCAAAATTATCGCCATTCGCACAGATAGAGTATGAGACGGTCTCAATGCACTCCATAATCAAGCCTCGGAAATGATCAGGAAAATCCAACGCTCGAAGCATTTGATCAACAAAACTCCATTCAACACTATCATAAGCCTTGTGTATATCTACCTTAAAAAGGCAGCGAGGAGACACGCACCCCCTCTGATACAGCCGGACTAAATCTTGGCAAATTAGAACATTCTCCACTATACTCCGCCCCTCTATAAAACCCCCTTGAACAGGAGAAATTATGTGAGGAAGCACTTTAGCAAGTCTTGTACAAATTATTTTCGCAATACATTTATACAAAACATTGCAACACGCAATGGGCCTGAACTCCTTCACCGACTTAGGGCGAGGAACCTTCGGAATAAGCACAATATTAGCACATTTATACAAAACATTGCAACACGCAATGGGCCTGAACTCCTTCACCGACTTAGGGCGAGGAACCTTCGGAATAAGCACAATATTAGCACAATTCAATTGTTTTAGGAGTTTACCTGAGGCAAAGACATCCTGGATAGCTTTCACAATATCATCTCCAACAATGTCCCACGAATCAATAAAAAATTGACTCGAGAACCCATCCGGGCCAGGAGCCTTATTTCGGGGAATACTGAACATGGCCTTCTTAATTTCCTCAGGAGAAACACTCTCCTCAAGCAACTGCTTATGCGCCTGTGAGCAGGTTTTACCCCGACGAACCAACCCAACCTTCACCGGCTCCACCACACTCGACTCCCCAAGCAACGAGCTATAGAATCGAATAAAGGCATCCTCAATCTCGTCTTTAGTCTTGCACTCAGTCCCGTCAGCATCAACCACGTTGACAATGGCGTTATGTGACCGTCTAGCCCGAAGAAGTCCATGAAAGAACGCCGAATTGACATCCCCATCCTCCACCCAACGTTGTTTCGATTTCTGGTTCCAAAAATCAGAACGCGCGGATTGCAGGACCCTCACTTGTTCATTCAGCACGCTCTCCTCATTCATTGCACTAGCCGAGCTGTCAGCGCGCAGCCTAATCTGAAGTTGTCGCAGCTTAAGTTCAGCCTGCTCGCACCTGTTTTCGATATCAGCGAAGCAGGACGAGTTCAGCAGCTTCAGCGGCTTCTTCAGGCCGCGCAACTTCATGACAACCCTGTACATCGCAGTCCCACGAATCGAGACATTCCATGCCGCAGCAACACAAGGCTTGAACTCCGAAGCCCTACTCCACATATTCATATATTTGAAACTCCTATTCTTCCTCATCGGCGGCTGGTTCAACTGTAAAATACAAGGACAATGGTCGAACGTTCCTTCCGGCAGAAAGTTGGCAAAGCCATTAGGGAATAACCCCATCAACTCATCATTAACCAAACAACGGTCAATGCGACTAAACACCCTCGTCTCAGCCACTCTGTGCTTGTTATTCCAAGTGAACCAAGACCCAACCGCCTTACAATCACTTACACCACAATTAGCCACACACTCACGAAATTGGCACATCGCCTCTTCCGGATTCCCACCACCAAGCCTCTCCCTAGCATCCAAAACACAATTAAAATCACCCATAATAACCCACGGCCCTCGATGAGCGTAAGACTCCAAGTGCCGCCATAGATCCAACCTCTCCGAAGCCGAATTAAAGGCATACACAAATGTAAGCCAATAATCCTTACCCGAATCCGTCGTCACTTTAACATGAATACTTTGACTACTATACTCCACAATCATCAAATTCACCCTTTCGTGTTTCCACAAAAGCCAAACTCGACCTCCTTTATGACAATGACTATTAGTTGTAATACTCCACTCATAGAACACATTCTGGTGAACTTTGGCATACGCCTTATTTTTTATTTTTGTCTCAAGTAGCCCGACAACGTCTACCTGTTGTTTCCTAATAAATTCACATACTGCTCTTTGCTTATTTATATTACACATCCCCCTCACATTCCAACACCCGATATTATGTACCTCCATGAATAACCAGTTCCATCCCGACCTCATTGTTTCCCTTCACCACCTCTTCTCGCGTCACCCCCAATACAACATCACTGAAGGTAATGTCTTTGTTCACAATCGGACTGTTCCTCGGACCCAAGGGACCAGGAACAACAGGCTTACCCCGCGTCGATTGTACACCCCCACCATTCGGCCTAGGCCCTAAAATGACTACACCAGCCTGAACCGGGGCAGACTAACGAACCACAGCCCCCCCTTCGGCCTTCTGCTGTTTACCATCACGCCTAGCCTTCCTCAATTCATCCCTCCTACACTCCTTCACCTCATGACCAAAACCCCTACATTTGGAACACCATGTTGGTTTCCAATCATATTTCACAAGAATTTCAACCATATTTCCGCGCTCATGATTTTGAAGGTTATTATCAACATTTTTTCGCTTTCTGGATTCCGGAATAAAATGAGTTCATATTAGCGTAGAACGAACTGCACACCAAATAAAATGTACCATTGTATTATGGCAGTGAATTTGGTTTTCAACGGAAACTTTTAAAAGTCATAAGATTGTCTTTCGAGACGTGTTAGATTCACTCGAAACAAGACTTGTACTCCATCTAATATCGTGTTTAAGAGTTCTAATAATCAAATCATTACTAGGCATTCTATTCCTAACCACAAGTTTTTGTTAAAAAACATCCACGCTTAATAACAACTTTTATCGTGTTTTCTTTATATTCATAAGTTTTCCTTCGCAAACATTTACGATATCACACAAAGCTGCTTAGTGGCTCAGCGACTTTGTTGTAAAGCCGTTGAGTGATTCAGCGCCCTAACTTCAGTTCTACATTGACCCATTTTCGATAATGTCAATACAGACTTACAGAGGTAAGGTTGCATATACATCAGAAGTGTGTAATTATTTCTAGCTAATGAAATGCTACACCACATAACAGTCATAACTCAAAAAATAAATCAAATATTTATATTTGAAAAAGAAAAAAAAAAACTAAAATCAGAATGCACAATAAAATGACATACTTCAAAGATCATTCCATATGTTAAAGGCGGTGCCGGAACTGTTATAGTTAGGAATACCATCTTGACATCCCAAAAGAAATGCTGTCCTTACAGGATCTACATTCACCATAGCATGGGCTGTCCCGCTTGGGCTAGCAGCAACAGCCACCTCGTCTTCTCCGATAATCACTTCAGCATAACCCTTATCAGCTACTCGACTGTTCTCCAGCTGTAACAATGTAACATACAGACGACTCAGTGCAAATACAATTATTAGACCCAACAGGCCAAGAAACACAGCTTCAAGGGTTATCAGTAATGCATTTTGGGGGCAATATCGGCTGCATTTATATACTGCTAAACAACAGAGATCATCAGATCATAAAGTTCGATTCTCTGAAATCAGAAGAATCGAGAAAAGCATTGAACTTTACCCTGAATTTGATACGTGCGCCCCAAAGGACGAAAGTCTCGTTGCAGGTGTAGTGCCTGTGATTTCCCCTGAGTGCACCCGGCCGAATTTCGCCAACATGAGCTGATGCACAATTCACAGCCCCACCTTTGCATTTAAACAAGAATCTCATCAGTTACGACTTACGAACTGTCACCTTCTAAAGTTTTAAGCTTCTAAAAATGTCAGAACAGTAACATTGCCCAAATTACACCATGGTTAAGTACCCAGCGAATCGCGAACCATTAAAAGCGAATTCTACCATGTCGCTTACTAAAAATACACCTAACACGTACTCGATAAGTACGAATCATGAATCAATAAGGGCGTATTCATAGCGAATCCAGAAAACAATTAATTAATTAATTAATAAAAAAAGGGGTAAAATTACCAGAAAGACGGGCAAGAAGGGCAGCAGAAACAGGATCAAGAAGCCAACCCCTTTTATCTTTAGACAACCGTGACGATGAATACCTAACCAAATTAGCCATTAAATCAGCATCTCTACTCCATTTTTGATGGTTTTGAAGGATTGAAGAAGAAGATGAAGAAAGAGGAGGAGGATGCTGAAATCTGAGAGAAACCCAGGTAAGAAGGATGAAGATGGTAAGTAAAAGTGGGAAAGCTTGAGGCTTTTTCAACAGATTCAGGAATGAGTAAATGGAAATTGATTGGTTTTCTGGGTTCTGGTTATTGCTGCTAATACTACTGCCATATGATGATATTCTTCTTGGATTCACCATTTTTGCATCTCATCTATCCATGCTTTTCTGCGGAACATCATCTGATTGATTGATTATCTTCAGTGATTCAACATCGATCGTTTTGGATATGTAACGTTCGAAATGATAATCGTCAATTGCCTGCGATTTACCGATTTACCAGTTTAGTAGAGGTAAACTGGCAACAAGAGGTGGTAATTACGTTACGTGGCAAACGGGTCAAACAGGTTGAGTTTGGGTCGGTCAACTTCGGATCTTTTTGCGTTATAGAATTCGGGTTGGGCCGGTCATTCCGGGTACGGGTCATTTTCGGATTTACTATTTTTCAACTTTTTTTAGAGATATCGACTCGTTTTTTATAATAATAGTCGAGTCAGATTCGGATTAGCCCGGATTAATTCGGATAACAGGTCAACCTCAGATCCTCAGCTCGAGTGTCAGGTCAGTTTTGCCAAGTCTAAATCGGCCCAAGTTCAGGTCACATTTTTTTCCGGGTTGATCGTATATATTGTTTCGCTCAAGTTGTGGTCGGATCATTTTGGAATTCAGATATTGACTAGTGTCAAATCATCTCGGATTTGTCACTTCTGCATTTTGAGTATTTTTTTTTATTCAACGAAGAACGCACCTAATCACGTTACAAATACCTAGTTTTTAACCATCAGCCAATCAAGGTTCTAACTTCTAATCATCAAAATGTGATACTATGTAGATTAGTTCTAAACAATGAAGATTCAAGTTTGAGCAGAAGTCCCTCCTTCCCCAGCTGCTACATCATTCACTCCTGCTTTTCCATCCTATGTTCCGGTTGACCTGTACTGGACTATGGAGAATGCTCCCATAATACCCGCTGTCGTAAATGAGGCCCAAATATGACTGATTGATGTCGTTTAAGCACCTGCCTCGAGCTATTTGGGGAGAAACAGCTTTTAGTCTCGGATGAATTGAATTCCACGCCAAGTTAATAGAACTCGTGATCAGGTTCAGCAAGGAAAGGCTTGAAAGTCATCAGAAACCCGATGAGTTCAATTATATTTAGTATGAAGAAAACCATGTGACTCCCTGTAACAAACATTATGCGACATCTGATCAGAACGTTATATTACAGACGTATCACATGAAAGCTTGATTTTTTTTCTGCGGAAAATACCTGGAAGAAAACTGGCATTCTGGCGCGATTGAGACCAAGACAGACTGAAAACAGAAGTAGTGCAAAACTAGAATCAGAACTACTGTAATCTTTTCGGAATGGAAACCACTGAAATTTATAGAGCAATGGACTTACAGGGTGCCGGCTGCAGCAGGGCCAGCGGCTTTGCAAAGAGACATCAGACACAGAGCGAGTCCATTGGCAGCTCCTCTTTGTCGTTGACCCTGGTATAAGTATCCAATGTAAATTATTTCAAGTAGCTCATCGATGACAAAAAACTGAGATTAATGCAGAAAAGAGTAATTAGTTACCACAGCTCTATTTTGTAGGAGAAAAAGTCCGGTCGTGATTGATATCTGTTGCCGATGAAAGCAAGAGATTATAAATCTATCATTGTATGCAAATGAAATTTGTACGATGCCAAAAACTCGACTGTTTTGAACATACATACCGCAAGCACATTTTTCAGAGCAGAAGCAAGATCGATCACAAGTGAGAGACTTCTGCCTGATAGATTACCAATGAAAGGGTAGCATGACAGCAATACGATGCTAAGAACCTTCATATATTAAAGAATCAGTAATCAGTCGACGTCACAGATTGATATCCAGTCTTCTTGAATATAATATCATTAAGAAAAGAGTCTAGACATACTGCTCCAGTACGTGAAACTGTGATAGGGCCGAAAGCTCTTTCCAAAACTGGGTACAGAAGCAGTTGGCAGACCAACAGACCAACACCTGCTACTGCAAGAGCTTGACCAACATCTTCGGTGGCCAAACTCAAACCTCCAAATGTTTTGGGACTAACAGCCCACAAAGAGAATACCTCGATATATGCCATATCATGTAGTTGGAAGACACAGTATAATATGACAACTGACATCAACGGCCAGTTTTTCAGAAGGCTGAGCCAGGTATTATTTGACGACGTTGGTCCTTTGGTATCTACTGAATTCTCGAGATCATCTGAAGCAATCAAAGCAGCATCTTCTACATCATGTGAATGCAAGGTTTCCTGCATCAACCATTTATTATCAGTCGGCGTATGAGAAACACACTGAATGCAACGGCTGATGTAATATGGGGGACATACCGGGAGCCAAAAGCATAAGACAAACACAATGAGCGCAAAGACTGATATCACCAAAGATACCAAAAAGTAAGGAAACCTGCCATTTATCATCCAAATCAAACCTCAATTGACAAATATCGGTAAAATGCAGGCTGACAGCAAGGAAAACATCAAGTAGTTCCCGTGATTACCTTCCGAAAACTGATTCCTGTGAAAATATGTGCGGAAACTTCTCTGCAGGCTGTGGAAATTGACAACAGAAGAGTCAAAATATAACCTTAAGGTACCAGTACCATTAGATGATGCTAAAACAGAAGATTAAACAAACCTGCGCGAGATAGCCACCAAGTGCTGGGCCTACGACCAAACCAATACCCCAAGCCGAGCTCAACTGAAATGATCAAATACAAGATGCTTCTGAACACATAATATTAACCCTCATATAAGAAAGCTTTACTAAGATAAAGGCTGTAAACGACTAAGCGTACCATTGCAACTCCTAATGCTTGATGTTCCCTACGACTAACTTCAGTGGCATAAGCCTGGTCGACAGAAAGTAAGAGGCGAGATAGTCATGTAACAGAAAACGCGAAAAACCACTGCATAAGTGTAGCATAAACTGTGACTTAAAACTGACCCTCATCGGTCCTAATACTCCACAAAAAGCTCCAAGAAGAAATCTCATAGTAAGCGCCATCCAGTAGCTTGTGCTCAGGCCGAACAATGTATTGAATATAACTCTAAAGTGATCAAAGGAGGAAACTCAGAGATGAAACCTTATAGAAGTGAAAAGAACAACAGAGGAAGAAGTTTGAGGTACTGACACAGCCATTGTGCTTAATATCATGACAGTCTTTCGACCATAGCGATCAGCCACGATTCCCCACAGAAGAGCAGTCATAAATCTTCCAACCATAAACGCAGACCCTTCAATATAGATCGAGCTATCACAAGTCAGAACAATGCAATTTCTTACATCATTGTACTGTGTTCCAACAAGCTAAGGAACAACAGCTTATAGCTCTACTTACCCTCGAAGCCAGCATAGTAACTAATATCTTCTTCCCGTTTTGCAATATGGAAATCTCTGACCTAAACACAACAATAAAAAAAATATTGACTGCATAAACATGGAGAAAGACCAGACGACCTCTTCTGAATGAATCGCGTGTACAAGAACGTACGTACCATGTAATAAAGAAACGGAAAGATGGATGATATAGGCAAACCTGTTACAAGTAATCACAGGAAAGAGACCTCAGAATCGACATAGAAAGTGCACATTGTTAAAAGAAAATTCGAACTTGAAACTTATGATCCATATAATTTGAATTTAAAATTTCCGTCTGCCCCTAATGCCACATTGAACTTGTGACTGAGATGTCCGCGAGGTTTTGGGCCTAGGATCCACTCATCCACCCCATTACCTACTACTAACTATTAAGGGTCTCGATGTTATTCTGGAACGATCCAACGGTTTGTATGTATCAATCATATAAAGTGAATGAATATTAACTAGACTTCCATAGAGATGATGATGATGATGATGAGTGAAATCTGCATATGTAGGTTAGTTTTGTTTGGATGTGTGGACCATTCCAACAAGACATTGCATATGGATGTTAGTTTTGTTTAGACTATGTGGATCCTACCAACAAGCTAAAGCTAAGGAGACATTGCAAAACAGAACTTTACCTCTTATACAGTCTTACTTGAACCAAACATCTTTCAAACATACATACATACAAGAAATTCTAATTTCTGACACTGTCTCACGATATACTAATTCTCAAAAGAGACCGTCTCTCAAGAAAGTTTTTCCATCACCGAGATTCATTTAACTTTCATGATCAACCCCAAAACGAAAATTTGATTCTAGACAAAAAAAATAAATAAATATGCAAACTTTTACATTACTAGTTTACTACTACTATCTCCAATTACAAACAGTAAACACCATGATAAATTTGAAGATAAACAATGATCGATTACACGAGAATAATCAAGGGAGTTTGATTCTCATCTACGACTAATACAATAATTACACCCTTTAACAGCAAAAACAACATTGTGAATTTTGTGATCTGTACTGCTCTATTAAAAACTTCATAAAAACAAAAGCAAGACGCAAAAATCACAGGGAATCTAGCTAGTAGCAAGGGGCAGCACTTGCAACCCCAAACTTCAAAAAAAAAATCGTAAAATGAGAATTTTTTTGAGTTTTTCAAGAAAGCATCAAACTTTCAGCAGGAAAAGATCAACACTTTTAAAGATTGACGACAACCCATGATCAAATATTCAAATACGGAATATCTCTCTGTCTCGATCATTTGTTTACGCGTGATTGAAAAAGGAGGGAGGGAGAAATGAAAGACATACAAGAACAGAGGGTGATAATCCAGATGAAGAAGAAGTGAAGCCATGGAATATTAGGATCTTCTGCTTTTCTTTTATCAACTTTGCAACCTGGACAATTCTCAACGTAGTATACTTCTTCTTGCTTCAACAACAATAACGCTTCCTTCTTTTCTGCCATTATTCTCTCTTTTTCAAAATAATAATAATAAAATATTTATTTATTTAATTATTTATTGTACCTATAATTTCTGAAAATATTTATGCTATATTATCAGGTTTTGAGGAATTAAATGCAAAGGTTAACAATGTATGGGTGGCATTCGCATCGCCATTTAATTTGACAGCAAGCAATCAACAATCAAAAATCAAAAATCAAAAATCAAAATCCCAGATTTTTCTAATTATACAGTAATTTAATTTAAAGAGATAGTAACAAAGGAAAAGCAAAAATCAAGAAAATATCGTCAATTTTATTTTTTATTTAACCTTGTTTCTGAAAAGGTAAAAGGCCATATTGTATATTTATATGTGTAAGACTGATCAAGGATGTGGATTTGATTTATTACTCACTCCTTATCTATATGTTCGTCCACTTTTAATATATTACTCCACCCATATACTCCATCCGTCCCACTAAGATTGTCCCGTATTCCTTTTTGGGTAGGTTCTTAATGATTGTCCCATTTCTCAACTTTCCTTTTTAGTCTATCCTTTTTTACAACTTCGTCCCTACTAAGACAAAGTATTAACCATTTTGCCATTCAATTAACCCACCCCACCTCACACATCACCCTATAAAGTAGGCATGATTGCCTATATACTCAATCATCACACCATTTTCTTAGTTATCGTGCAAAAGCAAACGGGACAAACATTTTGGGACGGAGGGAGTATTAAACTTTGTGGACGAATATATAGATACAGAGGTAGTATTATTTATATATACACAAATTCTTCTTCGTGAAGGAGATATCCGTCACAAACGTATGACGGGTCAGGTAGATATCATCTGAGAGGAAATGACAAAAATGAGGTTGGTGGGACCTTTGTACTTTTCCCTTATATGGTACTCCTTCCGATTTTTATCTATCTTCCTTGTTTCTTTATTGGGCTGAAACACCCTTTCTTCCCTATTTCTGTTTTGGGCCATCAACATGTGGTCTAGAATCACCCTTACATTTTTCTCTCTTCCTTCTTTCATTTTGAACCACACATTCCTACACTCTTATTTTCTTCGCCAAAACCAAAGGAGAAAATAAAAAATCGGAGGGGTATTTACTTGACCCGTCTTAAACTTGCGACGGATATATCCGTCTTAAGTTTTATATCCGTCGCAAGAGAGACCAACTGTTATATGTGTACATATATTTCGTATAATCACTTTTTTTTGATACGAGGTAGCCCGTAGGCTGCAGTCGCTATGCGCTCTGGCTAAGCTCTCAGGTGGACTTCCTCCCATTCATTCCATCTTTACGCTTACTTTTTGGGAATTACAAGTAGTATTAACTATTAAACATTGAGATTGTTTTATATAGTAATGTGAAATCTACTTTAAATTGTTCAACTAACTGCATAATAAATACTCCGTATTAGATTTTATACTTCGTAATCAAGATTAATTCAATAATAAGTACTCTCTTCGTATTTATATGTTCGTTCACTTTGTTTAATACTCCGTATATGTGAAAGTGGACGAATATATATATACAGGCTGACGACTACTAAATACTTCATCTGTTCCATTTGGTTGTTTGCGTTTGTTTTTTCACCCAAATGGAACGGAGGAAGTAGAATAATAGATATCATCATCATTAATTCAAAGTCAATTAACTCAAAATTGATCTAGTAAAAATCACTTAATCTTGAACTTAATTAATTAGTTACTCCTTCGTTCCAACCATTTGTATACATTTACTTTATGCACATACGTCGATACTCGTTTTCTTTTGTTTATATCTTTAGTACGTATTAGTAAAAGTTATAAAAATTTGATATTCATAATTTATTTGATTAGATGATTTAAACATGACCCCACATGAATATATTTTATCTTATATTTTAGAATTTATATCAAAAATTCATCCTACTTATAAATAGTGTCAAAAAAGTAAATATATATAATTCGTTGAAATAGAGGGAGTATTATTTTCAATACTCGAAATAATGTTCCATGTAAATTTAACAACTTATAACGAAATATTCCGTAGATGTAGAGTATAAAGTAAATCTAAAGAATCAAAATGGAATCGGTGAAGCATATAAAAAGGAGGTAGAGATCTCTGTCGCTTTTGTTTTTTTGGAAGGAGTTAGGACTTACCGACGTAGGAACTAGGAAGTGGTCGTCATAGTGGTGTCGCTATCGTAATTTTACACGGTTTTGTCATGAGATTCATGACGAACCAAACGATGAGGCCTACTCGGCTACTCCCTCTACAACAACTCGGGAGTTTCACAAATTCTTGTTTGTGATGGAGATATCCGTTACAAATAAATGATGGGTCAAGTAGATACCATTTGAGGGAAAAAGACAAAAGTGAGGTTGGTGGAACCTTTGTCATTTTCCCCTCAAATGGTATCTATTTGACCCGTCTTAAACTTGCGACAAATATATCCGTCGCAAGAGATATCAACCGGTGGAGTTTGGACGTGCCGTTTCTTACTTCTCTACGCTCACTTCCCCTATGTGTTCGCTACATACTGCTCCTATCCTATCCTATTTGTTGTTCACCCATGTATGGTCGTAATAGTACAATTGATATGAATATGTATTCGTTATAATATTAAAATGTATCAAATATATCCAACTAGAAGGAAAATTATAAAAAAAAAATACAACCTAGGTACATGGATTTATTAAAATGGATATTATTTTGATAAGACGTCTTAATTGGTATTATTGTCATTAAATAAAATTAAAGATGAAAATGGAGGGTGGAGGGTTCTACCGGTAACCGGTCATCGATACTATCCTGATTTAACCACTCCAATAATATATACTCCGTATTATTATCATACGGAGTATTTATTAAAATACGTATTATTATTATCATATTAAAGTTAACATGCGTCCAATGATCACAAGTATGGAGTATCATAGTTAATCTTTCTATGTTTAAGTTCTTTCTGTGTGCCTAGTGGATACATGTTAGAAAAGTCGATAAAATTTCCGTAAGAAATAAAAGGTGATGATAATAATTTTAGGAAGAAATTTGTTACTTAAAAATATAAAAAGTTTTAGGGGATGTTTGATAAATGGTGGATCCGTAAAAAAAACAACATATTCAGATAAAATAACATGTTTGACCAAGAAATATGTCGTTGACAATGTTTGGTAAATGGCAGTTTGTAATGTCCCAATGTGTTTTTTTGCAGTTTTGCAATATGCAGCATATTGAGTTAGCGGATTGAAATATTTACGAGTGGGACACGACAAGTATGGTTGCCTTTGAGAATAAACTTGAACGGTGAAGGGTCGAAGATTGGGCATTATGTACCTTGGTTGGGCTTTGCTTGCATTTGGCATGAGCGAAGACATAGTCGAATTAGGTGAAAAAAGGGAGTACGCTTCATCTATAACTAGTGTAGATCCCATGCACTAATTAATGCGCGGTATATCTAAGATTTTTTATTTAGTTACTGTATCATTTATTTATTATTCCGTATCATTTGGCATGAGCGAAGACATAGTCGAATTAGGTGGAAAAAGGGAGTACGCTTCATCTATAATTATTGTCGGGAGGTGGATAATAAAATACTTTGTAGTACTACGGTATCAACTATTAGTGGATCCGAAGATTATTATAATAATGAATTCTAGCTCACTATAAGTCTATGTATAACATATAAATTCTAAAACAAATAGTAAAGATATAACGTACCTCCTCATTGATCATGGTTATCAATGCAATGTGACTATATGAGATTGTTATTATGTGTATGTTGTAACTTGCAAGTAAAAACCTTGAAATTTAGCTCTAAATGAAGACAAATCTAAGTCATTCATCATCCTTACGATGTAATTAGGGTAGTAATCGAGCTGAATCCTATCGAATAATAGCATTAGTTGATTCGATTTTGGATTTGAATGAATTCTACTTTCAAGCAAAATTTATTATTTTATACTATTACTAATAATAATCAATATACTCAGTATAATGATAATCATATTCACGTATTACATAATAATCAATCAATTTTAAGCTCATGCATTATTGTTATTGTTATACACAGTATATAATATGACATATTATCTGTGATGTGTATAGTAATTATCGTAATGTAATTAGTAATTAGTAGAATTGGGTTGTTTATAAAAAGAATTCTACTTTCACTCAAAATCCGTCTTAGGTTAGACTCAAGAAGCGTACTTCTAATCTCATATTTATTCAAAACCCGAAAATAAAATAATAATATAGCTAATATTGATTGTAAAATAAAACAAATATATATTGATTATCAGATTTATTAAAATTGATATTATTTTGGGAAAACGTCATATAATTAGTATTATTGTCGTTAAATAACTCAAAAATATTAGGGTAATATAAGTTGTTCCTTTTTTGGGTAAATATTCTTTGTAATATGAGTTTTAGATAATGAATAATATAGTGGTATTGAGGTATTCCCTTTCTTAATTCCTGGAAAAATGAAAATCATGATTAGTTAAACGATTTTTCTAATCTCTATCCATTAAACACACGTTAATAACAGTCAAATGCGGAGTAGTCAAATATGTACGAGAAAAAAAAAAGTAGCACCAATATTACGGATTGGTAAAATCATGAATGCTCCCAGCAGGGGCGAGTCCAGGATTTAGTTTTTGGTGTAGCACAACATAAAAGGCGACGATATGATCAAAAATTACTTTGCACAAAATCTGTAGTACAACACAATTTTACGACAACATTAACTTAAACTATTCGACGAGTTCTCATATTCATGAATTCTTTTACAATTTCGTCGATTGTTACTTTAGGTTGCGTTTGGGTACTCGGAATTGATTTGAAAAATTCAAATCCTATATTTGAATTTCTAGAATTCAAATTTGGATTTGGCTTTGGATTTCAGACAGGTAAAGTCGGGTCAAGGTCACCAATTTTTATTTTTAAAATTTTTCATTAGAAAAATGTAAATGTTCAATTACGGAAAAAAAAAAAAAAAAACCACAACAAGATTACGTGAAAAAACAAAGAAACGACAAGTGACGGAATTGAAATGACTACCCCATGCCAGGAATTTGAGAAAATCAAATTTGAACTAGGTTGGATTTGGTCAAAATTTCAAATCCAAATTCCAAGGTTTCCATAATTATTTTTGATGAATGTCATTGCAATTGATCGACTATAGTAAAATAGGAAATCATCTTAGCTAGGAATAAAGAGATTGAGAAAATTAAGAAAGATTTTTTTGGAATTGATTGAAAAATTGTAAACGTTTGGTATGATTTAGGAGAAAGAGGGACTAAGGGAGTATTAGTAGCAATAATGTGCAAATTGAAATTAAGGGGAAGAGAGAGTGTGAGATTAATTTAGGGGATTAATAAGGATAGTATGGTAATTAAGAATGAGAGGGAGATTGATTGAGAGAGAGGTTAATTAGAGAAGTAAATAGTTTAAGAAGATATTTGATATATATTTTTTTTGGTCCATCGAAGAGCGCACTTAGTCGCATTACAATATAGGGGTAGGGGGATTCGAACCTGACACCTATTGTCCCAGAGCACCTAGTCCTAATCACTAGGCTAAGACATCTTCGATGAAAATATTTGATATATTAAAGATATAGTTTTGTTATTAATACCATGGATGTACTTGGACTCGCCCCTGGCTCCTAGGTGAATAAGATTAATTTAATACTAAGAGAATATTTTGGTTACCTTTAACTAGATATATTAGCTCAATCGATAATATGGTCGAAATCCAAAAAATCCTCCCCCTGTGTGACACAAGTTCAAAAGTACAAAATAAACAAGTTACTCCCTCTATTTTTTTTATAAATCATTCTCACTTTTCGAGACACGTATATTCATTTGAAAGCTTATTTCATAAAGAATTTTATGGTGTAATTTTTAAAAGATTTGAAGTAATATATTTATATAAAAAATAAAGTCAAAAGCTCACATCGAAAAACAAAAACGTCATATATTATGAAACCGAGGAAATATTTATAACAACACGTTTATTGGTTTTGATGATTACAAGTGTCAAGGGTGCATGTAACAATTTGTTTGTCTAGAGTTAATGTGCTTATTAGATTAGATTAAATGTGACATAATGGTTTATGTTTTGTTATATACTACCCCGTTTATTTATTTGTTTGATTTTATGTTCATTATAGTGAATATTTTAATCAAAGACAAACAAATGAACGAGATGGGGGAGTAGTATATATAGTACTGTATTAGATTAGATTAGATATTAGTAGTAGATTAATATGAAAATTGTGATGTTTTAGAAAAGTGTATTTTGACGTCAAAAAATTCAAAAGGTTGCAGTAAGACAGGTAAAGGTGTTACTATTACGTGGAAGCTAAGTACACGCTCTAAGAACCCACGAGTGCGACACGACCAGTATGGTTGCCTTTGGGAATAAAGTTGAACGGCGAAGGGTCGAAGATTGGGCATTACGTACCTTGGTCGGGCTTTGCTTGCATTTGGCACGAGCGAAGACATAATCGAATTAGGTGGAAAAAGGGAGTTTCGACGCTTCATTATCTATAATTGTCGAGAGGTGGATGATAAAATACTCTGTACTACAGTATCAACTATTAGTGGATCCGAAGATTATTAGTTATTATAATACCGAATTCTAACTCACTATAAGTCCATATATAACATATAACTTCAAAAAACAAATACTCCCTCCGTTTCATTGATTTCTTCCACCTTAAAAGTGACACATTTCTTAAGAAAAACAATAAAATAAGTAAAAAGTAGAGAGGGGTAACCTAAGTGGACCACCTAGGAGGAGAAGTGTGATAGAAAAAAGGAAATGGAAGAAATCAAAGAAATGGTTGGAAAAAAAAATGTGGAAGATATCAATGAAACAGAGGGAGTAGTCAATATATAACGTATCTCCCCATTAATCATGGTTATCAATGCAATATGAGAATGTATAAGTAAAGCTTACCTTGACATTTAGCTCTAAATGCAGACAAATCTACGTCATTCATCATCCTCACGTCTTATTCTTATTGTATTATTTTCAATGAGTGATCAATAAAGTTCATATTGATACTCTAACGAGGATGTAATTAGGGCGGTCATCAAGTTGAATCCTATCGAATAATAACATTAGTTGATTTGACTTTGAATTTGAACAGAACAAATATAAAAAAAAATAAACTTAACCTTTGAATTGAACAGAGGAATATATAAATATATAATTTTGAGGACCTTGAGGCAATTTGAGGTCAAACTAGGTTTTTGTATGAATATTTTACTTCATAATTTTACGTTAAATTTTACGAGTATCAACTCATGATGAAAATATCATTTGGGAAAGTTTTATTAGTCTACATGAAAATAAAAATATGAACGAAATAAAATATGCATTGACAAATGTAAAAAAATAAACGTAAAGAATTTACTGGGACGGAAAGAGTATTAAAATTATACTGCAAGCAGTAATTTCATTCAACAGTACATAACTCAGTCACACAGTACAAACTTTGATTGCATAATCATAAAGTAGGAACGCATTGCACTACTTAATTTTTCCTCAGATCATTTGGTGTGAATATAAGAATATTCGACAACTTATTTAAACAAGTTAAACCTAGCTCGATCGAGGCCATATAACTTTTAATGTCGTTCAGAGTTTGTGTCATTCGCACCAAGCCCAATCACATGCGGAATCTCCAGTCCTGGGTTGTTCTGAAAGCTGCATGCCCAACAAAAACAAAGTCGTACGTGGTCTCAAAATGATTAGGAGTCGACTTACAATCTCAAAATGCAGATGTCGAAAGTACTGGAAATGAAGTGTATAATACAGAGCAGAGATTACCACGCGCGAGGAATGTTCACGAAAGGGCCGGTTGTAGGAATCTTTCCAGACAAATTGTTGTCAGCAACATTCCTACACAAAAACAATTACAGTACAGAGAAAAAGAATCATTAGAAGTAATAATCAATAGAGAAATGAATCAATCAATCAATGATATCATATCCCTCACTTACAAAATTTTCAGCTTGGAAAGGTTAGTCAGCTCGTTTGGAATTGGACCGCTTAATTTGTTGTTGTTCAGTCGCCTGCAAAATCAACAATAATCTCAGACGAGCACGACTGCTGGCTGTCACTGTACTTTTTTTTTTTTTTGACAGCGAAGAAAAAACATCGGATTACCTGCATGCTGTTTGTACTGTGTGTACTAAAATGATGTTTTGCTGTAAAATTAAATTTGCAGACAGACTACTTACACAAATCTGACAGTAGTTAACTTTGCGAACTCAGGTGGAATGATTCCTGATATATTGTTGTGGGATAAATCCATGCTAAAAAGGTTGTTCAGATTTCCTAGCTCGGGCGGGATAGACCCCTGAATATTGTTCTTGTTCAACATCCTGTACAAAAATCCAGCATCGTTAATTAATCACCTAAATTGGGAAACCAGCCTAGTGGTTAAAACCAGGTATCCTGTACTACTTACAAATACTGAAGGCGTTGGAGGTTTTGAAGATCAGGTACGATTTGTCCAGACAAGTTGAATTGCATCAAATTTCTGTATATACAGTTAGTTAGCTTTTTAGTTGCAGAAAATCGTGTTAGGAAGAATTAAGGAATGTCGAGAGAGGGAGGAAGAGAATGGGTAAAGGGTACGTACAGTAGGACGACATGACTTTCGGAGTCACAGATGAGGTTAGCGTAGGTGCAGGGATCGACAACATTAGGATCCCAACTGCCCATGACACCAGTAGGGTCAGTTAAACTGGCCTTAAGAGCAAGAAGTGCATCTATTTCAGGATTTCCTTCACACTTGACTGAAACAACTAGCATTAGAATCACACACACCCATTGAATTACCATGATGCACCCTCCTCCTCCTCCTCCTCCTCTTCCTCCTCCTTTCATCATCTTACTCATTTTTGCAAGTGTTTTGAATTCTCAAGAAGAAGTTGTAATGTAATGTACTGTAAGTATATGTTGGAACTTGGGGGATATTTATACTGTCAAAGGGTGGAATATGAGGAGTACAAACTACAAACAACTAAACAAGAATGTATTATCAGGCAAATTCTTGTTTGTGACGGAAATATTCACGTGTCTAGGTTGTAGGAAAAGATTTTTGGCATTTAGTTGCTAGTTGAGTATATTTGATCTGTTTTAAAGTTATGATGGACAAGTCTGTCGCAAGCAAGTGATACAGTCACCAAAGACTTTGTGACATAATAAGATCTCGACCATGATCCATCGATAGATAATGTACGTGACACACGACACGACACGACGCACCTTAATGTGAGATGGATTTTGATAAGTTCACTACAAAGGTGTTAATAATGATAACGACAAAAAAATTAAGTGTGAATCAAAACATCTCGTCGTGTTTAAGTAAATGAAGAGTAAATATAGACTAGCTAGTCGCTCACAGACTCATGAGTCATGATCCATTTTCAAGTTTCAACTACCAAACTCAGCTAAATTAAATTTACCTCGTATTTTTGTCGATAGATTTGAGTCAGTGGTGGGTGGTGTTTTTACTTAACAAGGTATTTATTTGTCCTTCTCCTCTGCACAAATTAAATGAACATACTACTTCTGCATTTACGTCTACGCTGTGCCTATTCTATTATTGTTCTACTCTTTTTGTTTGGTCTCACAAGTGTGCACATTTTTTTGTAAACATAATTCTCACATGAGACATCTCGTATTATAATTATTGTAAGACTTTTCATATAGTAAGACGTAGTTACATACCAATTTGATAGCCTCCTTGTATGTGAGACATTGATTGTATGTATTGTAATGACTATTTCACTTGAGATCGATCTTGTCGTAAAGAATTCTGCTTAGGAAAGTTAAGGAGGACAACGGTAAGGGTGGAGTGTAGGTGAAGATGAGGTGTGAACGAAGGCTTGAAAACGATATTTAGATGCGAGTTAACGGATGCTGGTGGAGACCAATACCGCGAACAATAATGAATTAAGTTGGAATTGTCGAGGGATGAGCAACTCCTTTATGGTTAGCTCCCTCCAGGATAGGTGTAGAAGGGAGGACCCAAACATTGTTTTCATCATGGAATAAACACCGAACTTGGAATCTATTACAGAGGCTACTATGTGAGGGATGCGACTACCCGACTATTTTCTTTTGGAGATTTCAACGAGATCCTTAGCTCTAATGAGAAGGAAGGAAGAAGTGTTAAGGAGAAGGGCCAAATGGATGCGTTCCGAGCGACTTTAGATGATTTCGCGTTAAGGGACCTTAGTATCGAGAAAATATATTCACTTGGCAAAAGCGTGTTCAAAAAGAGTAAATTCCGTGTATGATATAACACGTCCATTAAAAAAAAACAGTTGATCTAGTTGTAAACTTGTGACGGATATGTTCATCTTAACAATAAAAATAGGTTAAATTTATCCAATTATAATAGGTACTCGGCTAACAAATACAGAGTATATTGCTTTAAGTAAACTTGGCAAAACTGATCCGACCCGAATAAGTCCCTGAACCCGATCCTGACATCCAAAACTAAATACCCGAGTTTGACCCATAACTCGAATTGACACGGGCTGACCTGAAGCTGAAATGAACTGGACCAACCCGATTTTATAACCCGAAAACGGTTCAATCCAAAACCGACCCGACCCAAACCCGATCTGATTGACCCATTTGCTAGAAGTTGATTTATCTTATCTAACTATTTGACCGGTATGGCCCTGGTATCAGCTGAACAGAATTGGGAGTTCTTGTAGGAAGAGAATAATGCCTAAATCATGGAGTATAACAAGAATCCTGAAATCTATAGACACCAGCAAAATCATCCCAACTTGCAGAACCCAGAAATCAACCCAGAAATTCATCAGCAATTGGGAATCAAATTCAACACCAAAGGAGAAGGTTGATTGTGTAGTAATTGGAGCTGGAATAGTGGGAATCGCAATTGCAAGAGAGTTATGTTTGAAAGGTAGACAAGTTTTGGTACTTGATTCTGCTCCTACTTTCGGCACTGTCACAAGTTCTCGTAACAGTGAGGTCATTCATGGCGGAATTTACCATCCTCCTAATTCCTTCAAGGTCTGTCTTCCTCGCTTTTCGTTTTGTAAATGTCGAGTAATTCGAGTAATGTAACCGTATTTAAGGGCCTGTTGTTTCCGTCTGAACGGAGCTAAAACGAAAGGGGATGAACATTATTGGTCGGAGCTGAAAATAAGCTGGAAAGAACGTGGCCTAAGTTATCTGACTGTTTATATGGGTTTGATGTGGATTATTGTTTGAGCCGAAGGCGAGAAGATTGAGGCATTGTCTATTGTGATTACTGATGACATTCTATTAGTTGCTGTATTTTCGAAGTTTGATTATGTTAGTTAACTTGATAAGGGGTTGAGGCGAGTTTTCAAATAGAATGTCGGATTGGTCTGAAGAGATTTTAGCTTATAATGTACTGTAATTTGCTTTTTGCAGTCGAAGTTTTGTGTCGAGGGAAGAAAATTGTTGTACAGGTATTGTTCTGAGAGAGGTGTCCCTCACAAGCAGGTTGGTAAACTTGTTGTTGCTACCAGCGAGTCAGAAGTTCCGAAACTGAATGAAATATTGGCACGTGGAATTGAGAATGGGGTTGATAGTCTGAGGATGATGGAGGCTTCTGAAGCAATGGGTATGGAACCCGAACTGTATTGTGTTAAAGCACTATTTTCACCTGTCTCCGGCATTGTTGATAGCCATGCTCTGATGCTCTCGTTACTGGTAATATAATAACTGTAGACTTGAACCTTTCCACCTCGTCTGCACTACATTATTCGAAAGTAATAAATTGAAGTGACAGGCTTTGAGTTCAGGGAGAAGCGGAAAACAATGGAGCTACATTTTCTTACAACACGACAGTCCTTGGAGGTCAAGTGCATGGAAACCAAATCACACTTGGTGTGACCGACAGTCGAAATCTAGAAAGCATGAATGAGGACCCTTTGCATACTGAGCTTATACTTCTCCCCAAGGTTGTGATAAACTCGACTGGTCTGGCTGCAATAACACTTGCAAAGCGATTCATTGGCCTCAATCATGCTTTCATTCCGAAGGCCTATTATGCCCGTGGTCATTACTTTTCTCTATCAAACACTAAAAAGGCACCTTTTAAGCGTTTGATATATCCGTTACCAGAAGAGGGTGGAGTTGGGGTGCATGTAACTCTGGACTTAGATGGCCACGTCAAATTCGGGCCTGATGTTGAATGGATTAACGGTGTTCCTGATGTTGCAAGCTTCTTAAATAGGTATCTCTTCTTTCTTTTCTTGCCTTAAACCCTTCTTTTATATTTCTACCAAATTCGTCTATGACAACGACACCAAAGTGAGTTTTTCTGTTTTAAACAAAAGAAGTCACCTTCATCGGCGAACATGAGACTCATTGCATTTCCTTTGTTACAGATTTGAGTACAGTGTACGGCCTGAACGTGCAGAAAGATTTTATGGAGAAATAAGAAAGTATTATCCTACGCTGAAGGAAGGATCTCTGGAGGCAGGTTACTCTGGCATACGACCCAAAGTCTCTGGCGCCGGGATGACCCCTTGTGATTTTGTAATACAGGTCAGTCTCAGTTGATGTTTTTTAGTCTTTTTTTGGTTGTTAATTTCCCGTTTTATGTTTAGGGCTAATCCCGCTAGTAATATGGTTAACCAGGGGGAAGATGTTCATGGAGTGGCCGGACTTGTCAACCTTTTTGGCATTGAATCACCAGGCTTGACTTCGAGCTTGGCCATTGCTGAACACGTGTCTTCGAGGGTGCTCCATTCTATTTAAAATTTTTAGGCAAGTCTCGGGATGATGGGACGAGATTGTGATTGCGTATATGATTTATCTCGCATTTAAGAGAGAGCATTTCCCTTGGTGTGCATCTGTTCCTTTACACTGAATAATTGATACGAGAACGAGAGATGAACAAATATGAATCACGTTCAACTGAAAAAGTTTTTTCTTCGAGTATCAGCCCAGTGTCTAAGTAGAATTATCAGTGAAAGAATAATCTTCAGATTATTGAGGTAATTACATTTACATACTGTAGAAACTAGTAAAATATAAATATCACGAGCCAGCGTAACATAGTATCGGCAGCCTCGAATATCCCTGAACTCTGAAGTCGAAACTTGGCATTGCGATGGTTCATCTAACAGAAACACTGACATGGGGAACAGAATCACCAGATTTAACCATTACGAAATCCACTGAATTTTCAGAAACTGTGAGCTTCAAGCTGGTGGAAGAACGAGTGTTGGGGTGCCTTACACTGACTTCATAATCCCCATGAAACAAAACTACTTCCGAAGAACCCTGTACATCCACCCACACCTCCAGCGATTCTGATCTCCAAAGTTTAATCAGTTTGTCGACAATGTCTCCGGTTGGGGTGTTTTTGTCGAACCTTTGATCTGTGAAGCACATCTTACAGTCTTCACTGAACGGCGAAGTTGGCCATATCACAATCCCTTTAACTGCAGGGTGTGAGTATCCTTCCATCAGTACTTCTTCTAAGTACTTCTCCTGATCCACCCCTTTGTCGACAAAAACCTCGGTCAGCCAGGTTGGATACCCCATCGATGATAAGTAATCAATCCCCGCTCTCATGTAAACCAAGTTGGGCTGACCAGGAGCAAACCGCGACTCCAACCCTACTGCCATTGGCAATATGTTAGTAGTACCGTACATTTGCCTGTAATATGACACAATGCTCTTCAACTTTCTTGCGTACTTTGCTGGTATCGACAGATTATCCTCACTGACTTCAATAGTGTTGTACTCGTTCATGAACAAAAGTGGTCTGTCGTCGATCTCATGTGTCTTAGCATAATACTCAGCTGATGCATTTTCACCGAGTTTATCCTCGTAGAATCTGAAATGTAGATTCTCATTCATGACATCCCAAGCGATCAGTCTTCCCTTGTACCTCGACACCACTGATTTGGTCCTCTTCAAAGACGCTTCTTTCAATTCCTGTGGGGTCGTTTGGTTGGTTATCCAATCTGGCTGGTATTTTGGGTCGTCCCAAACCACGTTATGGCCACGAACAGAGATGTTGTTCTGCTCACAGAAGTGTAACATAGCATCCGGGATGGTGTAGTTTTCTTTGCCTCGTGTCTTTTCAGTGAAGTACCATTTCATTTCGTTGCCAAATGCTGCGACTGTAAATCTCGTGGCAAACCAGTTCTGGTAAGACGTGTGGTTCAGGATGTTGGCATTAATCTCACATCCTATTGGAAATCCTGGCTTGATTTGCTTTACAGAAATCTTCGCTCCTTCAAGCACTTCATTGTCTGCATTTTTCACTTGGAACTTTACCTTTCTCTTCCGCACCTGCACAAATTAGAACTCAACTGAAGCGGGGCTTAACTCAACTCAACTGAACTGAACGAGACGTCAGTATATTTGATTACCTTTGAAATGGTTTCCTGGTGGTGCGACCTCCACTGCGCCCTGGTAAATGGCCACAGCGCGACACTGTCAAGCCACACTTCAGCTGATGTGTTTTCAGTCTGCAGCGATGTAATCAGAGACTCTCACGAGTTTCAGAAATACGTGTCAAACTCATAACTACAGCATGCTATTATTCACAACTGTTCGAAATTTTACCTCGAAAGTGAGACTAGCTGAACCAGTAAAATTAGAGATGATTCCGCCTTTCAGCATGCTCCAGCATCCTTTCCGAGCGATGGCCGTCCCACCATAGAGGGTCTCAGTTTTAGCATTACCACCTCTGAAGACAACCGACACAATTTCACTACCTTTACTCACTCGAATCCACGCTGAAAAGGCATAATACATTCCCTGTACTAAATCAATTTGTTGACAAGGACTGTCAGTATGTTTAGTTCTATTCAAAGCTACAATGAACTTGTTCCCATTCTTAGATACTCGCTCTTCGATCCTCCCTCGTCCAAACACTGTCCACCCTTGAGTACCGTGATCAAATTCAGAGTTATGCACGACTCCTCCTCCGCCATACTGAGCTTTCCATGACTCCTCCAAGCACTTCAACGAAACAAAACTCGCCTTTATCAAAGATTACGTCCATTATTATTATTATTCGCATTTTCATAGTTTGAGTACGAGTATATATTACCTCAGTGGTGGCGGAATAGTCGTAGGGGAGATCTCGAGTAGCATGCCCATGCCCTGCACAAGTAAGTAGTAGTAGAATGAATGATGGAAGCCATAAGAAGAAGAAGGCGGTCTTCATTTTCATGCTCGAGAAACTCGACTCAGGTTTTCGACTAGATGCTAGAAGCATGATGTTATATACAACTACAAGTAGGAAGCAAGGAACATATAGTTGGAGTCTGCAAATCAGTATTGAAAGCGTATAAGCAAATAAAATGTACTGAAATGAGATCAAAGTGAAGTGTGAAAATTTAGAACAACTAAATATAATCAACATTACAGTTATATGTAAATGATCACGAGATGCTGAAAATCAAGGCCAAGCTAAAGGTGTCTTTTACGTACCGTCTCAATTAAGTCACGAGATTTCATAATAATAATAATAGTAAAAAGAGTATTGGTGGACTGTGGAGGAGTTATGACAGTTTTGGCTTGTCTTCTGTAATTACTCAAGTCCCGAGTTTTTTAAATCACTGTTCAATCTCAACTCGTACATTTTTTTCTCACAAATTCTTGAGACAGACGGTATCTGAATAAATTATTGAGAGACCATTCCTCAGTACCACTCTATGTCCTATTCGTACCCTTAGATAACAACTTTGTTTTGTACATGTTTTTATAAGAAACGTACCCTCTTTATATTTGTATACTCTTTTATGTTAATCGTACCTACTTCTATTAGATTTGGTACCACGGTTACTTCCATTTGTACTTAGTCTTTCAGTAAAGTTAATGACAGACCGTCTCTCAGAAGACCTACTCTTTTTTTCTCGAGCTGGAGCGTTTCTATAGTTTTTTTTTTTTTTTTTGCTTCGAACATGATTTGTGGTGTACTAACCTCAACGATCATAAATGACAGTCTCACGACTCAGAATTTTTGTATTTTTTAAAATTTTCAGAAAAGCGATTGAGCACAAGTAGAAGAAATGCCACGGTGATTCGTCTAGCTAGGGGGAACGGCGTTGAATGCTATATATTGCGCAGATGATAGTCAGCGTAGAGTGAAACGCGACTAATAAGCAAACGTCGAGAAATGGCCAGACACTACTCAAGAAAAAACACCTGGGAATGCTTAATCTTAATGCTACACCATTGTAAAATTGTCCTAGATTGTCAAGACAACGACTTTACGTTTCATTGGAAGCCAAGGCTTCTTGTTTTACTCCATATCTTGAGTAGACGTCTGCTAATTTCGCCTTCTCATGCACTTTTAACCTGCATCATTGTCAAAAACAAAAAATGGGTCATCGATTCATCATAATGGAGCCAAAGAATCAATATATTTTGTATCTGGAAAAAAGGACTGTAAAAGAAGTTGAGGTGTGCCTTCGGATCTTACCTCTTTGCAGATCCTGGAATTTTAAGTTTCGTGGCACTGTCGGATTTTTTCTGAAGGACTGGTTTCTTTTTACGCACCCTCTTTTCTTTTGGCTTGGCAGGTAGACGTGGTAGTGGATCAGGGGCCTGTTTTAGAAGCCTTGACTCAATACTTTCGATATCACTCTTTTCCTTGATATTCAATGATTTAACATTCGCAACAATTTCCTCGTCATCAGAGTCTTCCTCAAGTTCATCAGCGTCTTCTTCGTCCTCCCAGGACTCCAATTGAGGATCATATTCTGCAATATTATTACCAACTTGATCTCCTTCCTTTTCTTCTAAGACGGTGCTTCTTGATTCAGAAACATCATTGTATCCATCATGAACGGATCCTCCAATACTGGCATCCATCGGCTTCAAAATTTCACACTTTATACGCTTCTCTGTCTTACCAAAAGCAATGTTTTGTCCCGAGAAGAGCTGAACAAATCTGCATCGCAGAAGACACCCGTCAACTTTTGACAAAATTATACTAACATTGAGGGACTCGAGAAACGAAAATTTAAAATAAGCTGAGATACCTGTTAGCATCCTCCAGAGACTTGAAATCCACGAAAGAAAATCCTTTGCAGACAGGATCCCGTGTCTTTTTGGTCCCAGAAACCACGGGTAGTATGTTAGTTATTCCTTGGACTCCTTCAAAGGCAGATTTAAGATCGCGCTGGATATTCTTCTTCTTTGGTAAGTTATTAATACGGACACGAACACATCCAGGAGCAACTTCAGAAGCTGCAAGTATGGGCAACGAAACAACCGTACTATTCAGTGTTAACTTTCATCAGCAATTTGCAAGTATGCAACACGATCTATAAGAAAATGAGAGACAGTAGAAGTTCTATAAACACGTCCTATCACTGTTGTCCCGCCATTTTTCCTCCCTTACTCAGGTCATCGGTTTTTAGATCCACAGGAGAAACAAAATCTCGCATGCAGCATCTAAGGTACATATAAAAGAGAATGGCGAAAGCACAACAGTAAAAGAGAACCTAAGTCGATAACTCAACACCGTAATTCCCCTTACAGAAATAACACTACACCACACAAACTCGAAGAATCTATTGGATAATTTACATGAGTAGCAAGTCCACAACATGTTCAACACAATACGAAAACTGAATTTGCATTAGTCCACAGTTTAAGGGCAGGATATATCGTAAAACAAGAAGCTTTCCAAGCAATTTCAACGCCACGCCATACAAAATACAGAATATTCTAAGTTCTAAACTTCTAATAGAGAAATGCAACATAATACACAAGAATGAAGTTAAGAATGGAGTATTCGGAAATTACAGACCTTTGACTTCATTAAGCTCCTTTTTGAGCTCCGGCACTTTAGGTTCGTTTTTCAGCTTATTAACGTTAGCAACTTGGGCTTCTCTAATCTTTTCGAGTTCTTCAAGTAGCTTATCTTCAATTGAAGTATCATAAACTTTCCCTTCACCAAAACCCTTTGGCTTCCTCCTAAGCCATTCATCCATTTTGTGAAACGGCACCATCAATTCATCATCATCATCATCACCGTCATTGTCGGTTTCATCATCAACATCATCCAAATCCTCATCAAATTCATCATAAACATCCTCATCCTCATCCTCATCAACTTCCAACCCAACATCATCATCAAAATCCTTTCTTTCTAGCCTAATACTACTCAAGCTCGAATTTTTCTGCTTCTTTCGAGCAAATAAACAAAACCCACTTCTTTTCTAGGAAGATAAAGCAAGAAAGTTAATGAGGGTACCGCCTCAAAGTACTTGAGCTTGTATGTATACTTTCCGAGCTTATACAAGTTTCGTAAGTGTTTGAGCAAAACATTTACGTAATTTAGCTCGAAAACTTTACATTAATGCTCAAAAAATTTACAACAAAACTCGAAATCAAAAATTGTACATAGAGCTATGAACAAGGGGACTTATTGCAACAAAAAAAGATAATTAAATCAAATTAAATTCAACAGAAATTCGAAAAAAACCAAACAAAGTTGGAATTTTGAGCAAAACCCAGTTCGATTCTGAGTAAATAAATAACAATGAAATTGACAATTCTACAAAATTCAAACAATGAAATGAGAAGAATGAGGAAATGAGACTTACAAGAATGAAGGGATTGTAATGTAATTCAGGAGAAATAAAGGAGTGATTGTTGAAGGGTTGACAGAAAAAGGTGGTTGGTGGTTTAAGACATAGAGGCGGTGGCAGTGGCGGTGGTGATAGGCCTCCAACGCCGAGCATCGTCGGAAAACAGGGAGATGATTTTTAATGGATTAAGCAAAGGAAAGTGTTGGTAATGGAAATGGTGTTGTTTCTTTTGCTATATCTACAAACTCCTGCAACTTGGGTTTTGGTTTTTGGACTCGAGTCAACCGGGCCAGGTTCAGATGGGTCACTTTCGAGCAAGGAGAATCGGGTTGGTTCGGGTTAGACTAGAGCTGACAAACCGGACGTGTCGGGCCGTGCTTCGTGCTGACCCAGTCGTACTTCGTGTCCGTCCAGCCCGGCTCAGTCGTGCCTGGCAGGCGCACCGTTCCCTGTTGGGCCGTGCGTAACTCTAAGAACATGCGCCGAGGCACAGTTCCTAGCCCAGGTTCGGTCGTGCCCGACCAAATTTTCAGGGTTTGTCATTTTTTTGGGATTTAGAGTCGTGCCGGTCCAACTGTGCCCCATGTCGAGCCGTGCCTAGGCACGTATTTTTCTTCAAATTGGCGTCGTGGTCCGACTTGGGATTGGTCGTGTCGTTCCCGTGCTTTTCACTACGTCATCACTGTGCCAGTCGGGTCGTGCTTATTTTCGTGCCGGACCGGGCCACCGAGATGAGCCCGACCCGGTTTGCCAGCTCTAGTTAGGCTGGTTCAATTCGAGTTTGGATCATTTTCGGTTTGATTATTTTCAGGTTAGCTCGAGTCAATTTGAGTTACGGATCAAACAATAGGATTGAGTTCAGTAGAGGAGTCCGAGTAATTGGCAATGGCAGCATCAAGAAGATGAGTGATATAAAACCTGTTAACAGAAACAGGCGTATAGAGGTACTTGCATCACACCTTTTCTCTTCTTCACCAAACTCTCCCTCAACTTCTTCAATGGCTTCCGAGAAGGAAGCTGCTCTTGCTGCTGCCTCCACTCCTTCTGATGCTCCCACCATGTTCGTCTTTCTTCCCCTATTTACTCTCCCTTATCATCTCTACTCTCTCACCTCCACTGTATACTTGTTATTTCTGCGATTCATTGCTCCACTGATTTTGATTGATTGAATTGCTCCATTGATTTTGATTGATTGATTTTCCATGGTTAGGGTTTTGTTGGGTCAATTGGGGTTTTCTCATTTTGAACCCCTTTCTTTTGTGACGACATTATCCGTTGTAAATTTTAAAACGGGTCAAATACGTACCAAATCATATGAAAGTGACAATGAAATTCCGAATATTTCGTCTTTATTAACATCATGCGCTAGTTGACCCGTTGCAAGGTTTATGACGGATACAGGATACAGCCATTCTTTTATTCATTCCGATTATTATAGTATTGGTTTTGTGATATGTTCAGTGTAAATGTTTTGTTGTAGATTTGACAAGATTATTAACAAGGAAATTCCTGCCAATGTTGTTTACGAAGATGATCAGGTATTGATCCTACTGTCACTCGATTCATATCAAAACCTCGGATTAAGGATTTACATTAGCATTGATTGAGTTCTGAGATTGGCAAGACAAAATGGTTTTGTGCCGGGTTGTCGGACCTTTTGAGCTTTGAACCCTGTAGACAGTTTTAAGGACTGTCAAACGCGTGTATTACATTCATTTGACGCTGTATTGAATTAGGTTGTTATCGTCTCATTTGTTCTAGTATCACATATTGATTTGATTTGCGCATCTTTGCATCATGAAGTTTGATCAAAACTTATGTTACGTATCAAATATTATGTATTGATGCAACCCGATATTGATGCACTTGGGAGATCGTGTCGCTTGGTCCCAACTTACCCTTATCAAAAGTAGATTAAGGCGTTGTTTGGATGAAGGGATTTGAAGGGAATGGGAGGGATTCATTTTCCCTACTCCGAGCATAGGAAACATTTGTACATCGGTTCAAGTAAACATTAGCTTGCGAGCAAATTATACCTGCGACCATCGTACGGTGCTATGGAGGAAAAAAATGGTCACTTTTACTGTCGAACGGTCGCCCACAAGACCTACTGAGTTATCGTTTTACTTTAGTGATCCTAGTATGCGCTAACCCCGTGTCATATTTATATACGAGTAATATTTTCTTGATTCTGACTTATTGAGCGTGTCGTTTAGGTCCTTGCTTTCAGGGACATTAATCCCCAAGCTCCTGTACACATCTTGATTATACCCAAAGTTAAGGACGGTTTAAGTGGACTCTCCAAGGTACTTATTTGTTACTGAAATTGTTCCTTGCACTATGCACTACTTTATGATATCCGTCTCTTCACTGCGATGTATCAATGTATGTTATTCCCTTGGGAGTAGGACGTGGTTTTTGTCTGATCAGAGACAGCGTTTGCCTGATTAGATGTTAGTAAAAGGGGTTTAGCTGTGGATGTCCGACCCCTAATAGGGCTATACTCGGCATGTTCCAGAGACTTATTGTGGTAAAGTTGTTGATGTTGGGCCGACTTGTGAAAGTAGTTCTCCTGGAAGTCGGTTTTAAACATGGTTTGCCAAATTTGAAGTACAATCTGTTACGAGTTTTAGTACGGGTAGACAAGTTTGAGTCTTGTAGGAAGGGTGTACTTTGACGTGGCTTGCGAAACTATGTATCATCTGCGATTTCCAAACTTTATCATTGTTGAATCTGAGCAGGCTGAAGAACGACACTTTGAGACCCTGGGCCGCCTTCTGTACACTGCCAAGGTTGTAGCAAAGCAGGAAGGTCTAGACGATGGCTATAGGATTGTCATCAATGATGGTCCACTCGGATGTAAGCTAAATCCATTTTTATGAATCTTTGTATGCATTCATTTTTGTTTATAAGAGTGCAGCATCCCTTTGCTAGCTCTAACTAGCGGTATTGCCTCGTTTATCAGGTCAATCTGTTTATCACATCCACATCCATCTACTTGGAGGACGCCAAATGAACTGGCCTGCTGGCTAAGGCGATTACAATCAAACTAAATGGAGTAAAAGACGGAGGGCAATCGCAAAATAAAACACTCCATAACTGTGCAAGTCTTCAGTCTTTGTTATCGTTGTTGGTTTGTGGACATGAATTGAATGTGAATCAAAACCTGGTCTTCTGATTTAGTCTTAGTGCCCTACCCCAACTATGCTCCAAACTTTCTTATGCAGTTATGCCAATCAATCGACTACTTGTTTTCTCAAGAAGCTATCGCTCAAGGCAGTTATCGTTGATATGTGAAACTGCCTCTTGATATGTTTTTGGCATTATCGTTCGTTGTGAAGGCCAATTTGATCAAGTTTGGCCAGGTGGATTTGGTGAAAAATGTGATACTCCGTATTTGATAAAGATCTCTACTTGTACTAAATTTAGATCAGGAGTAAGGACACCATATTTATTAGCAGAAAGCTCTAAGAAAAACCGGGTCATCAGAATCAAAAGCCTAACATGATGTTCACTTGAAGTAACAGTCACAGATGATAGAATGAATGAAAGGCTAATCTTCACGCCATTGATGTCCACAGGCATTGTTCAGACATTGGTAGAATATAGTCATCGGTTCATCAGCTGATCTCGTCTGCCTTTGGTCGTACGATGCTTTCCCGTGTTGGCACTTTGGACATGCAACTGAGAAACAAGACTCAGTCATTAGTTTGTGAACCGACGACACTAAATTATCACTATGCTACATCAAAATATGAAAATACAGGTATCATATCTCAGCGAAATAATCATATGCTGCGCGTATCAGACGGAGTAAAATAGGATGAGAGCATACCATCAGTAGTAGGCCCGACATTCTTGTCAGCGACACGGGCAACATCCATTGGTGTCGACTCTTTCTTTTCAAGTTTGACCCCTCTCCTTATGCTCACCTGAAAGCACAGCAACAGACGTAATAGCTAGTCAGTAAGTGAAGCTGACATATAAGAATGGTAAAGAACTACCGGAAAAAGCTTTGTTACAAAGAACGTACCCTTGGTGGTATGGGACACACATATGGGCATGTTCGACAGAAAAACCTTGCAGGGATACGCGGTTCATACTGCAACAAATTTGCACATGTGGGGCAAAATTCCATTGTAAAACAAGTACCAAATTTTCGATGAGAAAACACCCTGCATAATCAAAGAAACATAACTCTCATATTACTACTGTTACTACTGCAATTGGACGTTCATAATCGGTTCAGTTTCTGTTTTCTTTCCTCTTGACCAAACAAGTTGCTTTGTATCAATATTTGACCCGTTTTATCCTTAAGACGGATAAATCCGTCTAAGAAGATTAGAAATGATGAGACTGGAGTTTGATAAGTCAGTTGGTATAACTACTGGCAATTCATTTTTACTCCACGTTTTCTGCTGCAAGTGTTATCGCGATACAAAGGCTGTCAAAGTATGCATCACCAGGCCATATACTGATTTTCTTACACCATCTTCCACCCATTCCATTATACCAACTTCTACTTTACTGTCTTGATCATCAAGATACTAATACTGCGAACACTATTGTAAAATATAGCAACAGTTAGCAGTCAGCACATACAGCAGGTAAAAACAGAAGCAACGTCAAATGTCGAGTCGAAATTCAACCGTAAAATCTAATTGAAATAGGATGGGGTCTGATTCAGAAGCATATTATATTCTGAAAGCGAAAACAACAACAAAAAAGAAAAAAAACACAAATCTCTCTCAAAATCATCAAAACCCTAAAACCAACCAACAAAAATCGAACCCACATCATCAATCGAATCAGTACCAAATTGAATAATATAATCATTAAATTGAAAGAATCGAATTCAAGAACAAAAACTTACGTACCTAATTGAAAGGTAAATTCTGGAATAATGGAGTGAAATTGATGATTTTTGGGGGTTTAGGGTTTTACTGCAAGGTCCGAGCTTTTATAGATACGAGATCACCTAAATCAACAGAAATATTTAACCAAGGATTTTTTACTCGTAATTTTTTATGAAATCTTTTAACGAAAGATTTTTGGTTTAATTCTCTTTACCATTAATATTCTTTCAAGTTTCGATCATTTATTTTAGTTTTACAAATGACTTTACTCCTTTTAAAAACACAAATTATAGTATACAACCGTGATACTGTATGACGGATCTAATTTATGGTAAAAAGTCATCACTTTTATGTTATTTAGTGACCACTCTAAGTTAAATAGTGATCACATTTTAATATGAAAAAGTGGTAACTATTTATCCGAAAGTGATAACTAACTAACCTAAAATGGTCACTTTTTATCATAAGTTGCAAACTTTTATTACTGTCGCATGGTACAACGGTTGTACACAATAATTACTGTTTTAAAAAATGGATCAGGTTAGGTCCGATTCTTTTCAGTTCAATTCAACATCAGGGGTAGAATATTCATTTTGTGTCAGTAATTCAGCTACTTCATTTCAGTTCAGTTCAATTCATTTCAACCTATTTCAGTTCAAAAGAGTAAAGTTTTACCCACCAAACAAACTTTATGTATATTTCATCGAATTCGTTGCTAAACTACCCCACGTAAAATTAAATCAACGTCATGATGTGATATTTGAAAACAAATTGATAAAATGATGTCAAAAAATGAAGTTCAAATGATCAAAGCAGGTCAACATGAACTGGAACACGCACCAAACGATATTTAATTTTAGTTGGGTTTAGGTCGATGACTCAAAACACAAACCCGACACAATTATCCTACGAATTATTTATGAAATTATTTTAATCATTTCTCACATAAAAATGTTTATAGTTTCCAAATACAATCCCAACACGAAAACACAGCACGAATCTAAACGAGTTTACGCTGAGACGACACAAACACGACATTAAACATAGGCATAATTGTGTTGGATTTTGATTGACACAAATTCTTGTTTGTGATAGAGATATCCGTCACAAACGTATGACGGATAAGTAAATAACATTTGAGAGGAAAAGACAAAAGTGAGATTGGTGGGACCTTTGTCCTTTTCCCCTCAAATGGTATCTACTTGATACGTCTTAAGCTTGCGCAAGAGAGACCAACTGTTTGATTGAAGCACGGATGACCTATTTACTTGTGACACGATTACAGGAACCCAAATCCAACGCGACCCGATCGGTTAGCCGGGTCTAATTTTTCGCAATCCGAATGGGGAATTTTAAACAAAATTACTTTTTTTCTAACGAACCTTTACTCAATTCTAACGAAAATAACGACACTTTTCCAATTTTACCCTCTCCATAATTTAACCTAACTTGTAATTTTTCTCTCTTCTTCTTTGTCTCTTTACCTTCCCAATTTCTTTAATCAACTAAACTCTTTTGAATTCGATTATAAATTTTAATTCAATTATCAATGAATTAATATCATTTCAATTAATTATTTAATTAATTGATTTATATTTTGTTCAGGATTTAATTAATTTTTTAAATTAGGGTTAGAGATTTAGGGTGCATTTTTCTTTTAATGTAATTTTTTTAATTCGATTTTTTACTATCTTATTTTTCTTTTATTATGTCAAATTAAACTTAATTATTTGTGTTTTGGCTGGTGTTTGTTGGTGTTGATAAGTTTAATTGTGTTTTGGGTGGTGGTTGAATTTAGTTTTTTTTTTTTTAAAGAAAATCAATTTGGGTGAAATGACACGGACAAATTGATAAAATGTCGTTAGAATAGAGTAAAAACTCGTTAGGAAAAAGACCCTAAACCCTAAAAAGAACGACCCAATTTTAAAACTGTGAATGAAGCAGTTCCTTTCACTCTCTAGTTTCTACTCCAGCTTCTACTACTGATAAAAGTGATCACCCCAAATTTCTCTCTGGTACTTCCATTTTCTTCTTTTTTGAAGAACTTCCATCTTTATTTCTGAGACTCTGCTGTAATTGTATATTTTCTGGGTTATTTTACCATTTACGATTAACTGTAATTCATTTATGATGTGTTGTTAGCTGTAATTTCTAAGATGGGGATATTTGAAAAGTTTAGTTAATTTCTGTGATATGGGTTTGTTCATGCCAGATTGATTAATGTCTGCAATTCTGTTTCCTATGCGATTATGTCAAAATCCAATCACAGCTGGGTTCTTCTCAGCTCGTTGTTTAGGGTTTTCCATTGTTCCTCGTATTTTGCCCAATTCCACTTGGTTTCCTAATGATCGACCTCCGACTTCAACTCGATTCGCTTCGTGGACAACTTCATCAAATGCAAAGGCTGTTCATTATGTCCATTGCTTGCGTTCTGAAAAAGACGCCGCCTTTGCTGCTGCTTCCACACCTCCTGATTCTCTTACCATGTACGCATCGCATTCTGTCTGAGCAATTCAGTTTACATGATTGATTTGTTGAAATTGGCGATTCTTGATTGTTTCGTAAGGACTAAGAGCATCCCCAAGCAAGGTCGTGAGGAAAGTCATGACCTTGATGGGTCAAGTTAAATAAATACGGAGTAATTATATAGCCAATTAACATGACCATTTGCAAAAAAAAGGGTCATTTACTTGTCACGTGGGTCTGAATTTCATATTTTCGCATGTGAAAAGAAGTACTCCCTCATCTTTTTTTGATTTAGCCCCGTTCGTATGAAGGTTTTCTTTCTCTTGTGTAGATTTGACAAGATTATCAATAAGGAAATCCCGGCAAATGTGGTTTATGAGGATGACAAGGTACTGACCAATAATGCACTTTCGGCTTCATTCATATACTTGCAGTTTTCATTGTTCGTAGCAACCTCATATGGTTCAAACTTCGTATGGCCCGAGGCATTGGGGTAATGTTGTGGGTGACATTGATAACGCTGAGTTATAGGATGATGTGTTAGTAGCCATGGACAGTTGATGTTTGGCTGTTGTTGTTCTTGAGTACCCTGACTAATGGATGATCAACTTAGGTACTTGCTTTTAGGGACATAAATCCACAAGCTCCTATACACATCTTGATCATTCCCAAGGTTAAGGATGGGTTAAGTGGACTCTCCAAGGTATGTATCGTCTCATAGTCGACAATGGCAAGCCCTTGGTGGAAGTAACCCACAAGCCTTGATTTGGGGTATTTAATCAGCTTCCTTAGAACTTGTTGATGTCTATACGCAGGCTGAAGAAAGGCACTTTGAGATTCTCGGCCGCCTTTTATACACTGCAAAGGTTATTGCAAAACAGGAAGGCCTTGAAGATGGCTTCAGGGTTGTGATTAACGATGGACCTAAAGGATGTAAGCATTTTGGATTGAAACTTGTGATAAATCACGAACACAAATTCCTTATTTTAAGTTATGAAATGGTCTCGCATCAATGTATTGTAAGGCTGTCTATTAAGGAGCTCAATAATTGCACTACCTATTCCTGCTCGCTAACTGCCTGAACTACTGTGTTTCTATCAGGCCAATCTGTTTATCACATCCACGTGCACCTGCTCGGAGGACGCCAAATGGAATGGCCTGCTGGGTAGAGGAATTTCACTTCAACTTCAACATCGTCTTGGTAGGAATTTTCCTTAATTAATCGCTATTTTTGTTAAGTACTTCATATTGACGATGCTAGATGAAATTTCACATTTATCTCCGATGCAGAAATCAAAGTTTACTTTGAACCACTCCTGGATTTGAATACCATTTACTCTGTCCGTATATTATACTTACAAAAAAATGAAAATTCCAACCTTTCTTTAAGAAATGTGTACCCCAAAACAACTTTAAGTCGATACCTCAAAGCGACAAGGTAAGGAGTGTCAGAACTCAGAAGTACTCATGTACTTACCTCAAAGAGTTCAGGTTCAGACAAGGTAAAGAGTGTCAGAAGTACTCATGTACATAGCTTTAGGCCCTGTTGTTCTTCTGGCTGACGACTGAAGTGAACTGAAAGTGTCTCAATGCCTCAGTGGGCAGTGTTACCCAGGTTTTAGAATGACCTATTTGAACACGTTTTGTACCGGGTGATTTGAATGTGAGATTGGCCCAGACACGACCGGAATCTTGCGAGGCTAGCATCGTCTTTTCTTGAACATAATTCAACCTGTTTAACCTATTTAACCTCTTTAACCCGTTCCACTCGTTAACCCGACTTTTACAATACATTTTCTTTGGTACATAACTTGTACAGTATAATTCATTAATACCCATTAAGTCATTAACCCACAAAATTGAATGAAAAAAAAAACACACAGAAACAGGTTAGGTGGGTTATCAATATTGAATCCATCCAACCTAATTATGAGTATGACTAATTTAATAAATGGATTACTTGTTGTGTCGGAATATTTCAACCTAATTTGATCCAAATAAATTTCATTTTATATTCACGACAACCCGATTATTTAAATGGTTACCGCTCATTTCATGTTGGATTTGGATCGTGTTTTGGGTTTGATCATTGATCGTGTTTCTTCTCAACTCCTTTTCGGTCCACTTCAGCTCAGCTCTAGGATGTTCATTTTGTTTTAGAACTTCAGTCCACTTTAGTTCCGTTCATCCTACTATAGTCCAAAGGAACAAGACTCTAGATCATCAAACACAATTCTTGAAAGAGTTGGTCTACAATGAGACGGTTGCATAACTTGCATTTGTATTTAACCAGCCTTGTTTAGCAAACAAAAAACTTTTGTATGAGTAATTGCTTTATTTGGTTTTGTTCCACAATTCACATTAGATGACCTTTTCATCCCGCTACTGTGATGGAAGTATCCGTCATTTTGTTATAATGAGTCAAATATTTTTCGTTTATGTAGAAAAGACAATTCATTTGCTTTTATAATATTTTGTCTTTTCTATATAAACGGGTTGTATTCGACCCGTTATAAATTTGTGATGGATTTCCGTCACAAACAATAACGTGTGCTTTTGATGTGGATCCAACTGTCGCAAATTGCAAAACGAGAAGACACTGAATAGTGAATAGCAATGATCTGTCAATCGCCTCATATAAAGAAAGTGTTTCGTAATGATATAAGTGGATAAAAAGTGATGAACCACAGAACACACGCTCATAGATAATTCTCCTCCCGTGAAAGTGGCCAAATTCTGGTTTGTGATGGATATTGGATGGAATATCCGGGTCAAGTAATACTGATTTGGATAGATAAAGACAAATTTATGTGATCTTTCTAGGCTCATCTCCAATTGCAGGTCTAAGTGTCTAACATTCTAAGACCATGTTTATCCCTTACTTACTCACTTTCACCAAGGTCCAACCGTCCAACTTATATAATATTCTTCTTTATTTCCAACCTACTTTATCAAACTCACACTAATTTTTTTACCTTTATCTACGCCTTCTATCACCATATCCTACACATTTATCAAAACCACTTAACTTTTTTTATTTTTACTTTGTCACCAATTAAAAACGGACATGTGCCAAGGTGAAGGAAAGGTGGGAGAGGTCCTCTTCCCACCTAGTTAAGCCAAAACAAGGTTTGGATCTACATTTTTTATTATTATTTTGCCTTTCACCCTCCTCTTTCACCTCATTTCCAACCTCCAATAAACCTAGTCTAAGTAGTCTCAAATGCGAACTACTCGTATATAGTTAACTTCTTCATTCCCAAGAAACCTCATACGGAGTAAAACATATTCGTTCTCAATCACTCTCATCTAAGTCTGTTTAGGTCGTCTTTCTCTACTTTTCACCAACGTTGTAACGGATATGCTCGTCACATGAAAGACTAGGTGAAATAGAATTAAGTTAGCAAGAATATTGCAATTAGAGGATTATATCACCAGTTGTACATAGCTCTATGTACAACTAGTTTTAAGAATTTGAGCTTTATCACAAAGATTTCGAGTTTTGCTGTAAACATTCTGAGCTTTAGTGTAAAGTTGTCGATTTAAATAACATAAATATTTAAGCTCAAAAACTTACAACTCAGCTCAGAAACTTTTATAAGCTCAACAAATATACACAAAAGCTCAGAAACTTTGCCTTGATTGTACAGTGCTATTGTACAACCAGGTGTATAATCCTATTTTCCAGAATATTGTACTAGTAACTACTAAGTGAAGATAATAGAAGGTTAATGATAAAGGGGTTAATATGGCCTACCTGTTAACCATAATTTCTCTTGAACTTTTGGACACATTAGGCCCCCTTTCATTTGTTGATGTAATTAAAGAAAAAGCATACATACTCCATCCCTAGTCCCTACACTCTTCAACAACTCTCTCCCCACTGTCTCCATGATTATTGTGCGTACGTCAAACGCCCTTTTTACTTGTAATTGTAGCCTATTTGTGATGGTTATATCCATCACAATTCTTTAACGTGTTAAATATTGTACTCCTTTCGTTTCAATGAATTGTTTGCCTTTTCTTTTGGCACCAAGGGTAAGAGATCCAATGAGGAAGCGACATGTGGAACAAAACTCATTAAAAAGTCAAATTGTATATAAAAAACATTCTTAAAATAGAAAGACAAACAATTCATTGAGACGTCTCAATATGGAATAGGCAAACAATTCACTGGGACGGAGGGAGTATCACTTTTATTATACTCCCTCCGTTTCAATGAATTGTTTGCCTTTGCTTTTGGCACCAAGGGCAAGAGATCCAATTAGAAGGTGACATGTGGAGTCAAGAGTCAAATTATACATAAAAAGCATTTCTAAAATAGAAAGGCAAACAATTCATTGAGACGCCCCAATATGGAATAGGCAAACAATTCATTGGAACGGAGGGAGTATATATCCAACTTGTTATAAATAAAAATGTGTGCTTTATTTGATCCATTATTATTAATTTATCGTCATGTAAATATTTAATTTTCTCTGTAAGCAAATACTCGTCACTATGAGTATAAGCTAATGTGAGAAGTGGAAGCGAGAGAAAAAATGAATGAATAATTGAAACGGAGAGATTAATAACGGGAATTGGGTGGTAAGATAACTCTAGTTAATTCGAAGCCTCCTTCTGTGGCTAGACATAAAGTAGAGTGCTTTAGTACTCCGTACTACTTACGTCTCACAGTAATTTACTGTGACACTTTTCATATATATATATATATATATAAAGTGATTACTAAATTTGTAACCAATTCATACTTTCTTCCATCCATTCAATCCTTTAAAATCCTTTGGTGCACTCTGGGTAAACCCCGGGTGTACGCAATAGCCTGCAAATCACGCACACCATGTAAATCGCCCGGTTTGAACCTGAGACTGATGGAGTTGTAGCCACATGTTTTCTCCACCTTGCAGGCAATTCACCAAACTTAAACTAATGAAAAAGTAATATTTTGTCAAAAGAAGAATGTAAAAATTTGACTGAATTATCCATTTATAGTAAGTACAAAGAATTGAATAGATGAGAGGAAGTACTTATGTAAAATTATCGTGAGACGGTGTCATACAAATTTTTGTGGTTATTGTAAGCCTATAATGATATCCTCGTTCTGTTGCGATACAGTCTGCTATATAATTGCTACCATCCCGAGTTACTCTCCTCTCTCTGTCATCAACTCATCATTATATTTTTTTTTTCCCTTTTTTAGTTTTACTAAATTATTCAAATATTTACTGATCTGGTATATTCCTTGAATCTGCTAGTAGTAGTAAAATCTAACAACTTGAGTCGTTCATCATTCAATAATTTTCCTTTATTTTGAGGTTAGTTTGTTTTCTTGTGTGACGGGTAATTGTCGTTTTCATATGATCCTTGGATGTTGAAATACGCCATTTTTCTATTATTCCTCTGAAAACTATACTTCATCTGACACCATAGACCATACCAGATGCAGATCAATTAAGTGGTTTTTTAGTCAACATTTGACACATACTACAGGCCGAGGTTATGTACGTACGTTCATCAGTTGATCCTGCTCATACATACATACATAACATTTGCTTTCTTAATTAAGTTCCCTTCCCATGGAGATGGAGTTGTGGGTAAGTACAACTACTCAACTCTTTCTTCTCTTTAATTCTCTTACTTTACCATAACCAACTACCAACTACTCGTCATCGTTATTAGGTTCCAAGTTCGATCCCACTTCCGTAGTAGATGACTTATATGTTTTTTTTTTAACCAAGCGTGAATTCAGTCTCATTACATTCGAATGAATCTAGGAGCAGTAGATGACTTATTTGTGTTAGACCGTTTTCGTATAAGTAACTTATATTGAAAAATTCATGAACCAGCTGATTTTTCATAGCTTAGCAATTTTGCTACCTGTAGGAACTAGGGAGTTAGTATTCTAAAGTCAAAGATTAGTGAGCCACTATAAGGTAGGACTATAAACTAGATTTTAGAGAGTTAGAATAATTTAGAATATTATTTTTCCGTATTACTGGTTCAATTATTTTTACATTAGGTAATGTAGTTATATATTATTAATTAGAATCTTAAGTTAGCTAGTTACAGTATATTATACTCGTATAATAAGGCAAAATCTTTCATGGTATCAGAGCATTAAGCATAGATTATCTAATCGGTCTATATTTTTGAGGTCTTCATCTTTATCCTACCTTTTAGTTTCTTATGTTGAGTAAGCAATTTTATATATACATAACCTTTGTCGTTTTAGCTTCTGAGATATAAAGTGCCTAGTATGTAGCTTTCATATGTGATTTGTTCATCATGCTTATAGTATGTTAGTATGCTAGTTCACAGATTCAGCTAATCGAGCTTTTTTGATATCCTCGTTTAAGTAAGAGTCTAGAAAAATCGAGTTACGTTGTGGTTAGTCCGACACTTGAATATGTGTGCCTGTGTATCTTACTCGTGTGCATAGGGTTTCACATGGTATCAGAGCTAATATGATAAAAGGTCACGGGTTCGACTCAGCTATTAGCAAGTTTATGAATGTTGATGTACTGTATTTACACTCACCGTTATTTGCTTGTCTATCATTGTAGGGCCATTCGACATCAAAAAACCCGATTAGCTGAATCCGATAGATAATTAAGTAAGTATCTAATGATGAAAAAGATATTCTTTCCCAAATCTTCTTCATCACTTGGACGCGAACACCATGAAAACTCTACAGCTAGAGGAGGGAAGAAGCCTCAGCCTGCGCCTACTCGACAGAAGACAGTGGGTACTCAGACAGCCGAGAATCACCCACGAAATTCTGAAAACTTCTTCCCTGTTTGTGACCGAAAAGTTACTGAAACAAAGACTATATCAAGGCACTCGGTTCTTATGAGAAGCCGAACTCTGTCAATGTCGTCATCATCAGCAGCAGCAGCAGCAGCCAATGATAGTAGTAGATTCTGTGAAGAAGATTTAGCCAGATTAAGGAATCGCCAAAGATTTCCATCACGCCATGGTGAATGCGATTCTTCTGACTGGTAATCTCTTTCTGAATGCTGTAACAAGTCACCAAATTTACGATTTTCTTGCTTACTTCTGAGTTCTGACTGGTTTTTTTTTCATTCTGTTCTCTGATTTGCAGCCAGTTTCAGTTCAGGGATTCAAAACCTGAAAATCGAGGCTATAATGCTTCCTCAAGCCCATCAAACCCAAGTTCGCCACGAACTTCCTTTGGTTCAACTTCAGTAACAGGACAGGTAGTATTAGACCTATATATGGATGGCGATCGTCCTCAGGAGAATTTCAGGAAGAATGAACATCGTCGAAGACGTGCACACAACCGGGGGTTTTCTGAGAGTAATCTACTAAACCCATCTGATAGTACATCCATAGACTCTTTGAGGTCTGAACACCAGCATGGGTCTCCAAGAAAACTCGCGAAACATGTAGTTGAAAAGCTTCTTAGGTTAGAACAGTTTCGAGATTTGAACCCTAATGATCTCTGCCCTAATTGGCCACCGATGCCTACAAATGTTTCTGATAAGCACCTAGACACTCAGAGTTATCCTGCGGAAGATGATAGGCCTAGAAAATGCTGCACCCTGAAGGATGTTCTTGATGAAGATATGTTTGCTGTTTTCCCTGATAGAAAGTCGGATGAGTGGGAATGTAAGTTCAGAGAGTTTGAATCGGAAGAGAAAAGGCTAAAGGATCGATCTAAAGAGCTCGCAGAACATAATGTATCTCTTCAGAAGGAAGTTTCGGCTTTCTACGACAAAGAACGAGATTACAGAGATAGGTTATCACAAAAGGAGGCAAATATCAAGGAATTGATGGACCAACTGGATGAAAAAAGATCAGAAAATGATAACCTGCAGAAACTACTGTCTGATGTTAGAGGTAAGTTGGAACATTCCGATGAAATTCAATCCTGTATGGAAAAAAACTTCAAAGAGAAGGATAAAGAAAATACTGAACTAATGAAGACGACTTCAAGGCTTCGAGGGCTTTGTAATGAACAAGAAAGGACAATAGACGGGTTGCGTCAATGCTTGAATTCTGAGATTGAAGTACGACAAATTTCAGGAAAAGTACAGAATGTTACAAATAGATTGCAGGTGGAGCAACTGCGGTTAACAGAAGTTGAACAGGTTCTGAGGAGAAAGTTGGAGAGTTGTATGATAGAAGTTGAGTCTCTTCGAAATGAAAACATATATTTACTGAAACGGTTAAAAAGCACTGGGGAGGTGCGTGGACGGTCAGGACTGAAACTCGATCAGGAGCTGGTATCTTGTGTTCATTGCCTGCAGACGACAGGTTTATCAATACTGAATGAGAGTGTTGAGGCATGTGAAGAGTTGCTTAGGATTATTGGTAGAGAAAATAATTCCAAGAGTCTACAAAAAGAACATACTGTCATTCAATACAGCATGAAGGTTCAGAGATTTAAGCAGGGTTTGGAGGAACTAAGCAGAAGTCTAGGAAAAGCTGGTTCTGTTTTGAAGGAGAAAGACAAGGTACATGATAATGAGGTCAAAGTTTGTGAAACCGACAACCAGGGATCGAAGAATGTGCATCAAGTGGTGATCATGAAGGTAAGCAGGATACAGTTTTTTCCTGGTAGATTTTTGGTAATTTAGGTCATATAACTCACACTCTTCTTTCGTTTCTCTCGTGAATGTTCGATCTCTCTCTAAAGGGTGATCTGATATCCGAGCTCAGGGCAGAGAGTTTGCTGACAAGTATACTCAAGGAGAGGCTGTACTCTAAGGATAAAGAAGTCGAGCGAGTACAGGCGGAGTTAACACGAGCTTTGCAAAGTCGCGATGCTCTCAAAAGCGAGATACAAAATGCATTCGACACAGTTTCTTGCTTGAATCACGAGATGAAAAATTTCGAGCTACAGGTAATTAAGCACAGCACACCATACACTGTTTCATGAACTTTTGATCAATTACCAAAGTTATCTTTGTTTTGTATACAGATGATTGAAAAGGATGGGAGGATAAGTGAGTTAGAAGGCGAGGTACGGTCACATGAGGAGGAAATAGGCATTAGTAGAAGGACACTGTCAAAAGTGAGTCAAGAAAGAGACTTGATGTGGGAGGAAGTGAAGCGGTACAGCGAAAAGAACATGTTGCTGAACCATGAACTCAGTTCTTTAAAGAAGAAGGTAGATGTCCTTGAAGAAGATACACTGCTTAAAGATGGGCAGATATCGATCTTGAAAGATAGTCTTAGTAATGATGCTAGACCCTTTGATGTTCTCTTTGGAGATGATCGAGCGGAGTTGTTCAAGCTACGATGATCATCCTCTTGCATCTGTAAAGAAGAAGAGCTGAAATTGCATGCTGTAAGGCTTGCCATTTTGGAGGGTACAGACAGTACAGTACAGTAGTAGTTCTGGAATGTCGAAAGTGTCGTGTTGGTATCAGGGTGTCCGAGAATCAGACACGGGTACATAAGGTAATCAGAGTACGAGTAACATAATTGATTTTAATTTAATTTGTGGAGTTGTTATGTGATTTGTCATTAGAAAGATACTATAAATGTTGGACCAAGTCTAATGTTTTGCACTTCAAAAACTAGTTTAGTTTCCTGATTTGTTCATCCTCTTTTTCCTTAATGCTTCTCTTGTTTATGTGATTGAAATATCTGAACTACCTGCTGTACGAGGCATCTAAAACCGAAACCGAAAAAAAATGTTAAAAAACAATTGAATCGATAACATTTGAAACCCGGTTCAATCAAACCAAGTAATACCCGAACCACCTGAATATATTTGAACTGATTATAATCGAACTGATCGACCTGATTTGTCAGGCCCGTCAAATAATATTTAGTGCCCCTGTTCTAAAATTTTTTGGAGGCCCTTCAATCACCGTATCCAGTTGTTTTAGGTTATTTTGATAAATAATACTATAATAGACCCATAAATTGAAGTTAGCTTTCAAATTATTAGATATAATTTAATCCATAGACGGTGCATTATTAAGGGTCATATAATAAATTAAGGGTCGTGCTTTTTCCTAACGAGCCTTTACTCAATCCTAACGAATTTTTCCAAAAAATTCCCATCATACCCCTGTATAAATATTACTCTATATTGATATTGAGATTCAACAAGAATTCTTTCATTTTATGCTATCAATTTAGATAATCAATCGCTCCGATATTAAATTATGACATCTAATTCAATTAATGATAATATGTAAAAATTGATTATTTATTTATGAAATTATTTTTTTAAATTGTATTTATTTACGACCAATTGAATTTAAAAGTTTAAACTAAAATAAAATAATCAATATATACAACAAAGAAAAAAAGAAAAATTTAAAATAGCAAAAAAAAATTAAAACAGCAATTAAAAAAACGAAATTTGAATAAATAGTTTAATTTTATAAAAAAACAAAAAACCCTACTCCCAGCAGCAACGTTACCCACCCAACCACCCTCATCCACCGTCGACCACCCTCACCCACCCGACCACCGGCCACCACCCAGGCCACCCGACCACCGACCACCACCCAGCCCGCCCGCCCACCGGCCACCACCTAGCCTGCCCGCCCACCATCCCACAACCCGACCCACATCGGCTTCGATCCGACCCCACCAACCCAGACCCGCCGACCCCAGCCCTGCCGACCCGATCGCATCCATCTCAGCCACCGACTCCCGCCATCGACCTTGGACGGTCTCGATATTTGTGGTGGTTCATGATGAGTCTACGAGTGCTTGAGAGATTGATTTAGAGAGAAAACCAAACACTCCACTTTTTGATGAAATGAAATGAGAGGGATAAAACGGTAAAATGTCGTTAGGATTGAGTAAATGCTCGTTAGGAAAAAGTAATTTCGTAAATTAATAGGCAAGTACACAATTCAAATCCAAACCCAACCCCAAAAATAATACAAGAGCACAAAAACTTGCAGGCCAAGGGATTCGAACCTATGCCCTCACAGCAGGAAGGAAACCCTTACGTTTCTATCTACAGTATACCACTACTCCTCTATCACCCTTAATACCCTTTTGGTACTTATAATATATTTATATGTTGTTTTGACCTGATGAGGTCCTCTAACAAGTTGGGCCCCTGTTCTTGGAACAGGCTCAACAGGCTCTTGGACGGGCCTGTGATTTGTAATATTACAAGTATTTTCTTATAAAAGAAACTTAAATTTAGAAGTTTTTTCGTTGATTCATTATTTACTCGTATTAATTATGCTTTGAAGTGTTACCTACTCTCTCCGTCTCAATGAATTGTTTATCTATTCCATATTAGGGCGTCTCAATGAATTGTTTGACTTTCTATTTTAGGAATGTTTTTATATACCATTTGACCATTCTTATGAGTTTTGCTCCACATGTCACTTTCTCATTGAATCCCTTACCCCTGATACGAAACGGAAGGAGTATGTAACAAACATTAAATCTAGTTTTTAATGTTTAAAACAAGAAAATTATGATCCGAAATTCACCTCAACTAATATTAACCTATACCAGACTCATAAAAGTGACTGACTAAAATGAGCTCAATCAAAATCAAATTGAAACCAAATGTAAGTTTAACCCCATTATAATCAAACCAAAATGAATGACCCGTTTGCCATGTCTAGGTCCGTCCGTCCAACTACTCTTTCTTTCTAACTCTGTTCCTGTTAGACCATCTCCGTCCCCATTCATTCTTCAAAAATGGGGGAGAATGAATAAAAATGAGGGTCTCCATCCATGAAGAATTAAAAAAATGGTGAAATGGAAGAAGAATGATTCTTCTCCAAGAACAGGACGAAGAATGAAAAATTGAGGATCCCACAATCATTAGCACAGTAATTTTTTTAAAAAATTTTGGTCCATTGAATTGGTACAAAATTTGTAGTTTTCTTTGCCCCACCTCCAATTCTACCCCCAATCACAATATGATAATTGTAATATACAATGGAAAATATGCAACAGATATGTGTACTATACTAGATTTAATTAAAAAAAAAAATTTACAACAACTCTATTATATTTATATTGTTTAAATTTGCATGGTTAATTCAATATTTTTAATTTATTGCATCTTTAAAGGTTACAAAAAATAATAAAATTGTTGATGTTAAAATAAAATGGTTGGGTTGGATGATATAATAAATAAGGTGGAAATTGCCAGAGAATAGAAAAATTATTCTTGGATGAAGTAACTTTTTTAGGATAGAAAAATTGGAGAGATATAATAAAGTGAATGGGGTGGGTCATCCAAGAATGAAATGGGGATGCTCCCTCCTCCCCACGATGATGTTCCCATTTGTAAATGGCACAAAGAATAAGTAATGGGTAATAAAAGATGGTAAATTGTTTGGTGGGGTTAAAGATGTCAAATCAGAAAAAGTAACAAATAGAAAGAGAGTATAATGAATGAATAAGGAAATTTTTGAAGTGAAAAAATCTTAGTGGAGTTTCCTTTTAAGGAAAGTGGGAAAATCTTAAGGGTGGAGAGAGAGTAGTAAAATGGCTATATTTCCCGATTCGCAGGTCTCAAGGGGTCCAAGTTGATCCAAGTGATCATGAATTGGGTTAAATTACTGTCGAAATAATTACACTAATCCAGCGGTAGGAGTACAGTAGAGTAGAGTACATACAAATAAATCTGTCTACTCTTCTTACAATACTTTTTAATCTAAGGCCAAATTAGCTCAGAATCAAGACACAAATGGAACAATTCTTCATCTTCTTCTTTTCCTTCTTCTTCTATGATCGAATCAGTCTCCCTTTTCCCCTTATTTCCTCCTGCTTCTGCTCCTGCTCCACCATTCTTGAGTTCTTCATTGTTTTTCTCATCCTTCAAATTTTCAGGAGGGAAATTAGTATTGTAAGTGTAAGCAATGTGGTGCATGTTATGAGGATGTAAGAACTCAGACGCCAACAATACAAGAGAAGCCATTAATTAAATTGTATGTTTGATTGATTTCTGGGTAATGGATTATATATATATATATATATATAAATAAAGTGTAACAATGACCTAATCAGTGATGATGGGGGGTTAAACCACCTTGTTAATTGGTGGGGGTTGGCAATAAAAGAGGAGTATTCAGTATTTGCTGCTGGTTTTATTACCTGTTCGGTGGGCAGCCATGAGTATCATAATTCATAAAACAGTTGTCTGCCAAATGTTATTGTGGGTTTGTTTCTCCAATTATTACGTGGGCTATCTATTCCTGGTATTCACCATCCACTTTCTTTCTCATTTTAGACCACTCCCAAGCTGAACAAGAGGTTATGGACTCATGGCTACCCCTACTAAATGGGTCAACCCGATAAGATTCGGGTTGGATTATACAATTTAGTTTGATTTTAGGTCAGACTAGGTCATTTTTGAGTTTGCTGTATTTTCAAAAAAAATTAAGAATATCGACTCGTTTCTATAATAATAGTAGGGTCAGTTTTGGGTTCGCACGAGTCAATTCGGGTTACGATCAACCTCAGATCTTCAGTTCGGGTCCTTTGAGTCAGGTTAAACATCAATTAATTAATCGTAGCAAATGAGCATACCTTTGAGTAGAAGGGGTTAGGGGTGACCTTTTTTGCTCTTTCATGACCTCTTGCTTGACCCTTATGTGTCCAATTTTAATTGGTTGGACCACAAAAATGGTTGTCTCTCACAAACCGGTTTTAATTTGATAATTCCTCCACCTCAATTAGTAATAAACGTAAATGATTGTCTCTCACAAAATAAAGTAAACATAAAAAGTTATCAACTAAGATATGAAAAATAAAGTAAACGGAAATTATTGAATGAATATTAATATATTTTTACTATTCACGAGCCTTGGAAATTAAAGACTGACTCAAAGATTTTTGATGATACTCGTTTCTTTTAACTTGACCTAAACCTCGATCAGACTATACAAACTTTCGCTCAGAATCATCTAGATCCGGACAAACTTAGTCAAATATAATGTCTCAGTTTTGCTCTATATCTTTATCAACATATTTGTACCATTATACATTAATTATTATGTGTATATATATCATCCATATTTCTTTGCTATATGTATTTTTTTTTTTGCATATATTACTTCCCATATGTATATGTTAAAGTATGTATTCCCTCCGTTTCAATTGATTGTTTGCATTTGTATTTTGGACACTATTTACATGTGAATGAAATCGTTAATGTAACTTCTAATATATAAGATAAAATATAGTTATGTGAGATTTTGTTTAAATTGTCTAATAGAGTATATTATAAATATCAAATTTTTATAATTTTTAGAAACACGTAACTATAAATATATAGAGAGAAAAAACGTGCATTGACAAGTGTGAAAAAGCAAATGTATGTAAACAGTCAAATGGAACGGAGTGTATTATGTATTTGCATTATCTAACCTTGTGTGATCAATTAAGATATGGAAAAATAATGTTTACTCCCTAAATTGTTTATTATGACAGCACACTTGGAGCTAATGTACATCCTCTTTTTCCTATTATATCTTTAATATTTTTAAGATAATAATTCGATATTTTTACAGTAAGTTTTCTTTGTGACTGGTATATTCATTACAAGTTTATAACGGGTCAAATATAATCACATAGGTGAGAAAAGACAACTCATCATATGTTATCCTCCAAGCATCATATTTTTTGTCTTTTATCTCTCTTATTTGATCCGTCACAGGTTTATGACAGATATGATCGTCACAAATAAGAATTTGTGGAAAGGTTGCTTTAATAATATCTTTAGTGAATGTTGTAATAAGCTTTAGGGCTCGTTTGGTTCATCATGGGAAGATGAAGTTATCGGAAACTTTAAATTCACGTGAATTTGTATTTCATGGGAATTACAAAAATATTGTTTGGTTGTCATGTGGGAATGACTTCATGCGGTAAGTTCTACCCACTAGGGGGCTTGGTGAATAAACTCCTCCATTATGGAGGAAGTGGCAATTTCAATGAAGTGGACAACCAAACAACTCCCTAAAAATGTACTTCCCGGGATCTTGCACTTCTCGATAATTAGATGGATAACCAAACGATCCCTTAACATGCATTATTAAATAATGAAACGGTGAAACGGACAATCAAATTAAGTTAAACTTATAATAGAAAAAGAAACAAAGAAAACGATTAAGAGTTTCTAAGTATGAAGTATGAACTATATACGCTCACTATTTTATACACGTAAGTAATTTTTGAAGTGAACGTAATTCTAAAAATGCACCCGAAAATGAATGAAGTTAATAATTACGCGCCGCACAAAATATAATGAACTACGCACTGAGTAACGCAAAAATCTATCATCGATCACTACTTTAAATGCACAAATTATTTTTCGAGTATGCACATTTACAGAAAGGTGCAATGATCGATAAATATGTCATATTGTCAATAATGCTATGAATCAACAATCCAAACTGGAGAATAGATCAGACATCACACATATTTATCGAGAAGCTAATAGTTACGTTATCCAGATTCGCTAGCAACATATTTATCGAGAAGCTAATAGTTACGTTATCCAGATTCGCTAGCAAATTGTGGAGTGACACAGAGCTTCCAACTGCATGCGTTTGAACTGCACCGCAGGATTTAGGTGGGACGAGGAGTTGACCAAGACGTATACCTTTCTATGCTTTTTAAGTTCGCTAAGTGTGTGTATCAGACTAGTCCCGGCCTCTTTATCTTTAACCAAAAAAATCATCCACATACGGTGTACTTTTTTTTGATTCCATCCATCCCTTTGTATGTGTATAGTTTTACAAAAGGTATAAAATTGTGCCTATGCTCAATTTCACATAAAACCCTAGGGAGACTTGTACTATATAATGAGACATATCAATCACTAATTCTCTTGCAATATTCATAAACAATAATATTATAATATATATACCAAATCAAAATTTCTCCACAATTATCAATATGAATTCTTGTCTTCCTAACATTGATCTTGAAAATGCTATTGCACAAGTAAGTTTTCTCTTTAACAAAAACTCGTTTCGTCTTAGTTATTTATTTGCATGTTAGTCCTCCGATTCTTATGATTTGCAACATTTGCTTACAGTAATAATTATCAAAAATCTTAAAAAATGCTGCAATCCTAAAAAATCAGACGGAGTATATAATTTCTGAATATTAATTTAACTAAAAATAAATAAAATATTAATAAGTACTCCCTCTCATTCATTCAATTCTTTAAATGGGGATCGTTTTTGCGAGGAGAAATGATGGACTATGTAAAGAATTAAATGGATGGAAGGACATATGATCGATTAACTTTTGTTTACATCTTGTTTTAACATTATTATTGTTACAACTAAACTTAATTTGCAGACTGAAGAGAAATCAAAGGAACATGCTAATATCATAGCAACACACAAACTCGAGGATGAAGAACTTGATAATAAAAGACAAGAATTCGAGGAGAAAATTATAAAGAAATTTCAGGCGGACGAAGACATCCCCGATATTGGGATGTTATATGCAGGCAAGCCATTGAAGGAGCTTAGCGACGATGAATTGTTGATACTTAGTGACAATTTGAATGCGCTCGAGCAAAAGATCTCCAAAGCCATTGAACAAATAATCACTAAGTAACTAGTAATCGTAATAAGTAATGAATAATGATAGTAGTATTGTTTTGAGTAATTCATGCAATCATATGGAAATTCCATATATAAGGAGTATATCTCTTGGATTTGTTTGTTTAAGAATATCAATATGTAATGGTGGATTATAATAATAATATCGTGACTTTATTGTTCTTCCTATTTTCTGCGCGTATCTTATTAACTAAAATGAAAATAACGACTAACGATATTTTTTATTAGCAAATAAAACATATACTAAGGGCTCGTTTGGTTCACCATAAGAAGATGAAGTCACCGGAAACTTAAATTCACGTGAATTTTTATTTCATTGGAATTACAAAAATATTGTTTGGTTGCCATGCGGGAAATAACTTCATGCAGGAAGTTCTACGCACCGGAGGGCTTGGTGAGTAACTCCCCATTATGGAGGAAGTGACAATTTCCGGGAAGTGGGCAACCAAACAGCATCTCCCAATTTATCAATTCATGAGAGATTCTACTTGATTTAAGAGAGCAATCAAACGACCCCTAATAACTCCCTTTATTTCTGTCATTTGGTTCTTATTTGCACAATGGATGAACTCAAAAAAAAAGTTCTTCCAATGAACATCTTTTTTCACCATTTTCTAAGAACTTTTTATCGATCCACATATAATTTTTCTTCATCTCTATCAATATATTTACACTTATTATTTTAAACTAAGAACTTACGGAGTAGTTCTTAAATAAGAACCAAATTCTTATTTTCTCAACACCAATATTAATGTAATGCACAGTGGGAGCACTTTACCGTATGAAGTTCTTAGTGACAAATTCAAAACTAAGAATCACCGTTGTGGTTGCTCTAAACAAACAACACGGTCCAGTATAGAGCATTGAGCTGGCCACCAATCATGCTTATAAGTCCAGCCCAGCTCCAATCCATGAAAAACATGCTAGGCATTCAAGAATAATGGTCATTTAATTTAAGGCATTCAATGATGAGGAGCCTATTTCTCAATCAATGATTTAACAAAAATTCTTTGGTACGTCGGATGCACCAAGTCATTGTAATCGTTACCCAATGAAAAGTTTTGATTGGTGCAAGTGGGACCACAATTACTTTTAAATAAGTTATGAAAATCAAAAATTGAAGCTTCTCATTGATTAGGGGTACGATGACGTGGTACACCAGTGTACCTAAGAATTTCTCGTCAGTTGAAGAGCAGAAAAGATAGCATTGAAGAAAAAGATTTATATAGGCGAATAATCGAACTGAAGGGAAGGATAGAAAAAACCACGATAATATTCCCCACAAATTTTTGGGAGAGACGGTCTCTCAATAATTTACTGAGAGACCACTCTTCAGTACCACTTTATGTTCTATTCGTACCCTTAAATGACAACTTTGTTTTGTACCTGTTTTTATAAGAAGCGTACCATCTTTATATTTGTATACTCTTTTAGGTTAATCGTACCTACTTCTATTAGGTTTGTTACCACTGTTACTTTCATTTGTACTTAGTCTCTTAGTAAAATTAATGAGACACCGTCTCTCAGAAGACCTACACAATATTCCCATTCCCATACTCTTTGTGTAGTCATATTCCAAGCAAGATGCATAATGGAAATTAAATCAGTTATGTTTTGAGGCTCGTGATATTTTCCCTTTTAGAGGGTTTTCCACGTATAATTCTGTTGTCTTCTTCGTCCATTATTTTTCACATTTACCATCGCTCAATTACAAACTTTCAAGCTAACAGTATCTCGTTGAAAGACATGCAAAACACATGCATTATATATCCTTACACCTCACTCAAGAGTCAAGCAAAGCAAGACATAGTTCACAAGAAAGCAACTCAAGAACAAAGTTACAAACCCAAACGTACAGTAGAAACAGGACCCAGAACTTACCTAAACAATAATGTCCCAAATTTCCTACAATATGGTATATGGTTATAATCATAGTACATGAGAGAAGACAACAACAACTCCAAAACATGTAAGAAATAGACTAATAACAACCCAAGGCCATTATTTGTAACACTTTCATTTCATGTTGCAAAAGGCATAAACAGTAAGGCCTGTCTTACTCTTACCACTGCCATTCACATCTATGGTTTCCTCTAACACCTTCAATTCAGGCCTACCAGCAAGCCATTCACATGCCTCGTCTCGACTGCCCCGACCCTCTTCACCCAATCTCATTCAGTTTTGGCCCACACCAACAACAGTTTTTCTATTCACCTTACGACTAATACTATTGTTCCACCCCTTCCCTTAGCTTGCATTCTCATTCTCCTCCACAAAAAGTATCCCTCGTTATTCCAAACGTACAAAAAAAACTGATTAAAATTATCGACTTTTGTTGCCCTCCCCAAGAATTCGTATATAATGAACTCGTTATCCCAAAATTTTGATTCTAGATTCGCTCATGCTGGCTGGCTCCACTATTATCGACATTATCATCACCACCGATACCATATTGCTCCCCTTCACCTACCTTCTTACTATTGATATTGTTATTGTTATTGTTATTGTTATTGTTATCGCTTCTATCTTGATTATTGTACCCGGAACATTTTATCCCAACTTTGTTCACCGGGCTACAAGAATTCGAACTAGGACCTATGACAACGATCTCTTCGATTGAATCCCCATGATGGGGATAGGAAATCGTTGAAAAGCTTTCAATCTCGAACAAATCAGAGCTTCCATCATCACTCACATTCTCATCCTCGTAACTCGTCCTACGTGACTTAGGACTTTGTTGGCTTTTGGATCGAACCACCTCTAACAAATCACGATGCTGCTCGTCCTCATTGCTCGGTTGACTACCACCAGATGACGGTATCATCAACCCATTATTATTGAACATTATTTCCTTCAACCCATTTGATTGATTTTCGAGTATAGGGAATGTAAACCCATTGCTAGTTCTAGTCGGAACCACATTCGTAGCATTATTATTATTATTATTATCCGATTCATTATTATTATTATTATTGCTAGCCATGATCAAACTCGAGTTTGAATTATTATTAGGAAGAAGTGATGGCAATAATGTTGAAAAGAGTGCATTATTATTATTATTATTATTAGTACCTAAATGATTGGGACTAGTTTGCCTAGAAGAGTAGAAAGAATTAGTAGCAGTCGACGAAGAAGTACTCATCTTTCTTCGATTAATAACCATCCTGTCCTCGACTTGGACCGCCTTTTTACATGAACAAGGACATTTTCTGCCTTTAATCAGCCACCTTGGGCTAATAATCCTAGCCCATTTTGAACCCACTCGACTATTATTATTATTTGGAAGGATCTTAGTCTTGTTAACTACTGTGTCTGAGCCAAGCGGGTTTGCTGGCAGCAAACCCGCCTGGCTATTCCAACTAGCTTCTGAAGAAGCTGTTGGTGTGGCACGGAACGACCTCGTTCTATAGCTGCTTTGGCTAGTTCGAGCACCATAGTTACTGGTTGTTTCGACTGAGGATGAGACAGTGACAGACGATAACCTAGGAGGAGTCAGCGAAATGACGTCGGCCCCTTCGCCTCTTTGTTGTTGTTGTTGTTGATGTTGTTGATGATGATGATAATGATCAGTGTGAGGTTTAAGGAAAGAAGAGAAGGAAATGTCTTGTTGTGAAACAAAGTGAGCTTCCATTGCTGAAGGTTGGTTCTATAATGACATCAAATTTTGTGTATATGAGTTTTTTTTTGTTTCAAATGTCGTAAATTTTGGTGTATATAAGGTGTGGTTTTGGACAAGAGAATTGAGTTAGGTTTTGTACTATTTTGAGGGGAAGTGTTTTTAAGAGTGATTAAAAGTGGTTGATGCACAAAGGGTTAAGAGCAAGTACATCATGCAAATAGTGGAGTACATTCTTATACTATTAGGCGAGGCGACTTTCGTCGGATATCCAATCCGGTTTTGTGATTTTATTTTTTTTGGTCAAACACAATTTTTTTTTTTGTCAAGCGTTATCAAAATCACTATTTACACATTAAAAGGCAAAAATTTGCAATTTTAACTTAGGGTGTTGATGAAACATATTATTCACTTCGTCTCGTTCATTTGTTTGCTTTTATATTTATTATTATGAGCAGTATCTTAACAATCAAATGAAGATTTTTGTTGAAAATGGTTCATGTAACATGTCCAATTTGCATAAAATGAGCTAACAAAACAACTTTACTTTTTGTAATCTATGAGAATGTTCGTATGTACACTTCCCATCTTTTGAATGTGACAAACAAACAATCTCTAAAACCTTCGAGTAATATATACGGAGTACAAAGTTACATACTATGGGATTTTTCAAAGACAAATGAGACGATTTTTTACCCCAAGTCTAATCAAACATTATTTTTTTGGGTGAAACTCATTCGATATAGCTAGTCTGGATTCTAGTCATATTGAACCTCGTAGACGGTACAACTCTCATGAATTTTAACATTATTGTGTTCCTAGATCTCAAAACTTGAGACAGCTGGTTAAGTTAAACCGACATCTTATTAGTTAATTTGAGTGTTCATAAACTAATCAAACGTTAGACGAAGACTCGTGAATAATATATCTAAAAAAATTCGAGAATGAAATTAATATCTTATAAGACTAATAAATGGCTTAATATTCATGAGTCATGACAATTATAATTAAAGTTATGGCTGCATGGGCATCCATTTTCTACAATGATCATTAGGAATAAATAAAAAAGGCATGTTGAATATATATAAAAATAAATAAAAAGTCTAAGGAGACAATCAATCTTGAAACACTACAAGAGAACATAAAAAATAAAAGGAATGAAGAAAAACAATGATCATCAGATCATATTATTGTTAATCAAATAAATGTAATTGACATTCGTGGGTGTCGACTGTCGACTGTCGAGTAAAATTATTTGATCTGATCAATAATTGAAAAATCCATCACGACTGCAGCTCGATCGGCTAGCTAGCTTAGGCTACACATTCCTTATGTAACAACTTAATAATGCCTAATTATTTGTCAACTCAAGCCTAATTATTGAATGATTACCCAAATTAAAGTACTCAAATGTTTGCAGGGAAGGTCTCCTGAGAGACGGTCTATCATTAACTTTACTGAGAGACTAAGTACAAATGAAAGTAACAATGATACCAAACCTAACAGAAGTATGTACGATTAACCTAAAAGAGTATACAAATATAAAGATGGTACGCTTGTTATAAAAACAGGTAAAAAAACAAAGTTGTCAGGTACGAATAGTAGATAGAGTGGTACTGAAGAATGATTTCTCAATAAGTTATTGAGAAACCGTTTCTCCCAAGATTTTGTGATGTTGAGTGTATACTGTCACAAATTTACGACTGATTCAATATTTGAGTCAAATCATTTGTTATTTTTGAGACATTTTGATTTTATCTTATCTAGACATGTGAATAATATTTGAACCGTTATAATTATGTGACAGATAGACCAGGCGATTAAAGTAATTGATGTAAATGGGTAGATCGAGTGTGAATAAGTTAGGGGACAAAGTGTTTTGCAGTGAAGTTACGTTGATAGACAATACGCGGTTCCTGGAGAATATATTATGGTGAAGGAATGAACATGGTATTACATGCGGTACGGTCTCAGGTCTCAGGTCTCAGCTACCAACAACTAGTCGCAGCTACCAATCTACCATGGATTCCACCTACTTTTTTGAACATACACCACGAGGACAACTTTAAGCTCATCTACGAAAACTTCATTCCAATTCCAATATTCATCTCTTTTAATTAGATCAGACGGTTTAAAGTAGGTATCGATCCATTATATTTTATGTTGGAGATATTCTACGTGGTGCCCTCGTATTTTTTCATATTCTACGTGGTACCCTCTTTTTGCTCAAAATATCTTTGACTTACGATAACTCTTAACTATGAATTCTAAAAGAGACGATTTTAATTTTAAACTGAAGATCTCTTAAAAACGATCCGTTTGGAAAAAAAAATCATCGCTTTCGGAACTCGGGAAAGAGAGTTATGGTCGGTCAAAGTTTATTCGTTTAAAATCATTTGACTGAGTATAACTCGTACTACAAGTTTCGAAATTGCAAAAAATCAAATCTCAAATCAAGGATCTTGTAAAGACAATGATTTTAGCGAAAATATCATTATTTTTCGAACCCGTGTCCATAACTTATCGCGAGTCAAAGTTATTTTGACTAAAAGAAGGGGTACCGCATAGAAAATGAAAAAATACACAAGTACCATGTAGAATACACTACTACATTTCGTCGTCGACGTTTCAGCCACGTCGTCGACGCTTTATACGTGAATTTACTCTTTTACCCTTCCATAATTATGATTAATGATATTAATTAAGTTTCTTAATTAATCTAATTAATATTTCCGAGTAAATTAAAATTACGATTTTTGTACTTTTGAACGGTTTTTGAGGCACGTGTCTCAACGACGTAACTCTTTTACCCATCTTTAATATTGATTAATGAATTTAATTAAGTTTCGGGATTAATGTAATTATTATTTTCCCGACTAATTTAGAATGACGGTTTTTGAAATTTTGAACGGTTTTTGACCCGGGAATCAATGTGACCCGGGAATATGTTATTTTGTATTACTTTTGAGTTTTTATTTGATTATTTTAGGTTGATTAGTTTGATTATAATTCGTATTAGGTTGGTAGTTTAGGTTCCCCGCAACTATTATATGCTTAAATAATCCATGTAATACCCGATTTGAGTAGTTATGGTATGCTATGTTCGATGTTGGTGTCGGTTTTTGTGATTTATTGATTGAAAATCGCGAAGAAGGGGGCGATTTCTGGGTTTTTTTCGCTGAAAACCAGGGCGGACGTCCAAATTTGGCGCCTGAGAGGCCTCCTTCCGTCCCAATAAATAGTACAGAGTACGAGTATATTGCATGGAGTAACTATTGTACGGATTTAAAGACATTTGATTTCGAGACCTAGTTTGCCAATAAAAAACGTGGATAAACCTTTAAAATTTGCAGTTTTTAAAGAATTCAGAAACAACCGATATGCGTTAAAATAGTTATCAATCATTAACTAATGATCTAAGGCATCTTAATATCGAGTACATAACTTGTTTCGTCAAACATCATCACGCCTCGAAATTAACTTATGCGTAAGACTTTTAAATATCTTTAATTTAAACCATATTATTCCCCATTTATTACCCCAAGCATGATGCATATTGTATGGAGTAATTATTGTGCGAATTTACGGACATTTGATTTCGGAACCTAGCTAATTGACCAAAATACATGGATAATAACCTTCGAAATCTGTAGTTTCGTTGATTTATCTGATTCTGCAATATTGGATGCTTAAAAGATTCAGAAACAAAAAATATGTGTTACAATGAATATAAGTAATGATCTAAGACATCTTAATATCGAGTACGGAGTATATAACTTGTTTCATCAAATTTATTTCATCCCGCCTTGAAAATTACACGTAAGGCCTCTAATTGTCTTTATTTAAAACCATATTCCCCTTTTATTACCCCAGACGTGATATATACTGATATTAACCTTCAAAATTTGCAATTTTTGATGATTTATCTGAATCTACAATATTGGGTGCTTAAAGCATTTACAAAAAACCGATATGCATTAAAATGATATCAATCATTAACTAATTATCTAAGACATCTTAGAAACGATTATATAACTTGTTTCGTCAATATCACCACGCCTCTAAGGCCACTCGTAAGGCATCAAAATATTTTTTATTTTAAATCATATTCCCCTTTTATTACCCGAAGCGTGATGTATATTGTATAGAGTCATTATTGTACGAAGTTGATGACATTTGATTTCGAGATCTAGTTGGACAAAAAACGTGGATAATAACCTTCAAAATCGACAGTTTTCGATGATTTATCGTAATCAGCTATATTTGATGTTAAAAGCATTTAGAAACAACCGATATGCATTGAAATGACAATCAATCATTAACTAATGATCTAAGACATCTTAGAATTGAAACGAGTATATATATAACTTGTTTTGTCAAATATCATCACGCCTCGAAGCCTACACGTAAGGCCTCTAAATGTTTTTATTTTAAGCCATATTCCCTTTTTTTACCCCGGACATGAATTATATTGTATGAAATAATTAATGTGTGAATTTGAAAACATTTTATTTCGGCACCTGATTTGCCAAAAAAACGTGGATAATAAATAACCTTCAAAATCTACAGTTTTCATTGATTTATTTGAATCTGCGATATTGGATGCTTAAAGCATTTTGAAACAACATATATGCGATGAAAATGGTTATCAAGCATTAAGTAATGGTCTCAGACATCTTAATATCGAGTATATAATAACTTATTCGTCAAATATCATCACGCCTCGAAGCCCACACGTGAGACGTCTAAATGTGTTTATTTTAAGCCATATTCCCCCTCTTTTTACCCTAGGCGTGATGTGTATATTGTATGTAGTAATTATTGTACGAATTTGAAGACATTTGATTTCGGGACCTAGTTGACTAAAAAATGTGGATAATAACCTTCAAAATCTACAGTTTTCAATTCGTTGATTTATTTGAATTTGTGATATTCGATGCTAAAAGCATTTTGAAACAACAAATATGCGTTAAAATGATTATCAATCATTAAGTAATGATCTTAGACATCTTAATATCGAGTATATAACTTGTTTTGTCAAATATCATCACATCTCAAAGGCCACTCGTAAGGCCTCTAAATGTCTTTATTTTAAACCATATCTCTCTTTTGTTACCCAAAGCGTGATGTATGTTGTATGAAGTAATTATTGTACGAATTGAAGTTAAAGGCATTTGTTTTCGGGACCTAATTGGACCAAAAAAACGTGAATAATAACCTTCAAAACGACATTTTCCGATGATTTATCGCAATCAGCGATTTTGAATGATGAAAGCATTTAGAAACAATTGATATGCGTTAAAATGACTATCAATCATTAACTAATGAACTAAGACATCTTAGAAACGATTATATAACTTGTTTCATCAAGTATCATCACGCCTCGAATCCTACGTGTAAGACCTCTAATGTTTTTATTTTAAGCCATATTCCTATTTTTTTACTTCAGACGTGATGTATATTGTAGGGAGTAATTATTGTACGAATTTCAAGACTTTCGATTTTGGGACCTAGTTTGCCAAAAAAATGAAGATAATAACCTTCAAAATCTGCATTCTTCATTGTTTTATTTGAATCTACGATATTGGATGCTTAAAGCATTTAAAAACAACTGATTTGCGTTAAAATAATGACTATTCATCTTACATAGGTTTATTTTTATAATCTTTGTATGAGATATTTTATTCTCTATTTCTCTTACTCTTTATGATTAGACACGGGTGGTAAACATATTAATTTCTTCCGCTATATACTTTTTTGTTTGTAATGTACTCCGCTCGTCCCACTGTTATGTTCCCATTTATTTTTTGGGGGTCAAAGTTCGTAAATTTTGACCATGAAATCCGTAAAAAGTATACAATTTTATAATACGATTTTCACATATTACATTTGTTATCAAAATATCTTTGTAGAATTATAACTCCAACAAAAAATAATGACGTATAGTGATGATAAAAATACGGTCAAAGTACCGTCTCGAAGACCGTGAAAAAATAAATGGGAACATCTCTTTGGAATGGAGAGATTAATTAAGTTTTAATTAATCCGTGCACTACTTTCAACCTAGTAGATTAAAAAGTGAAGTTTAGTAGCCAAACTATTTTATATCCACAGATTCGTTACAAAAAGTGATGAAAATATCCGTTATAAGGGAGAATTACTCTTTTATATGAGTGCTATTTTTCGTCGTCGGCATTTCAGCCACGTCGTCGGCGCTTTTTAGTGTAAAAGACGATCTTGCCCTTGCCTTAATTAGATTAGTTAACTAATATTTTGTAATTTTAGAAGTTAGATTAGTTATTGAAACTCGTTAATGAAGCGGTTTTTAATTTTTCAAACCGTTCCGTTATTATCTTGTCCTTATTATATATCCACTCAAACTTCACTCACCATATTTAATTTTATTTTCTCTCATTTAAAAAAAAGCGTCTTTTCTTTAGAGAAACCCGACTTTTCTAGAAATTAGGTTGTCGGCGGTTTTTAATGTGAAAAGACAACAACGTCCTTCCCTAATTACATTCACTAACTTTGTTAATAAAATTAAAAAGTTTAATCATGTTAATGAAACTCGATAATAAAACGTTTTTTTTTTTTGAAAACCGTCATTTTATTATATTACGGATTATGTTATATTATATATCCTCCTCCACCCACAACAACACTAATATTATTAATAATATTAAAATTGTATTAATAGGCGATTTTAGGGGGTTTTAAAATCAAATATAGATAATATTTTAGTGAGGATAATCAACCATGTTCAATTGGTTCAATGGTAAAGGTGCTCATTTGTGTTCGAGAGGTTGTGAGTTTGAGTCTTGGTAATTACAATTTTTTGTAATTTTGCATCTGGGCGTGGGTTTTGGGCGTCCAGGGGACCCCCCCAGGCGCCGATTTTGGGCGTCCAGGGGACCCATCAGGCGCCGATTTTGGGCGTCCAGGGGACCCATCAGGCGCCGATTTTGGGCGTCCAGGGGACCCTCCATGCGCTGGTTTTGGGTGTCCAGGTCGATTTCCAGCGGCCCCAAACCCAGAAAACGCGCCCCTATTCGCACAAATCGATCCCAATCTCACCCAAACCGATATTAAAATCGAATATAGAAAAACATATTCCCGAGTTACATTGAGACACGTGTCTCAAAAACCGTTCAAAAGTTCAAAAAACCATAATTTCAAATTAGTCGAGAATATAATAGTTACATTAATTAAGAAACTTAATTAATTTCATTAATCACAATTACAGAAGGGTAAAAGAGTTACGTTGAGACACGTGCCTCAAAAATCGTTCAAAAGTACAAAAACCGTAATTTTAATTTACTCAGAAATATTAATTAAATTAATTGAGAAACTTAATTAATATCCTTAATCACAATTAGGAAAGGGTAAAAGAGTAAATTCACGTATAAAGCGCCGACGACGTGGCTGAAATGTCGACGACGAAATGTAGTAGGGTCTCCCCTCCTTCATAATACTCGGTACTACTTATTTTCTAAACTAAATTTAAATATCTTGGGCTCATTTCTTAAATCAGTTTTGGTTATCGGTTCGAATGAAAGTCATGCCGTAAAATATACTCCCTCCATCCCTTCATATCCAAACACACCATTTGCTTTTTCACATTTGCCGAGACACGTTTTACACCTTCAATATCTTTTATTTTGCATTACTAAGAATTCTAAAAATATGATATTCTTACTCTACTCATAAAGATGAGTAAAATAAGATCCCACATGACTATATTTTACTTTGTAGATTGTCGAGAATATCGAAAATTCTCTTGACTTGTGAATAGTGGCAAAATGAGAAGTGGTGTGTTTGGTTTTGAAGGAAGAGAGTACTCCGTAAAAGATATCGATGGAGTGATAAAAATGAGTAAGTCCCCCTTAACTTACGATGGGTCAAATATCAGTCACATCTGTATTCTGTAGTTAAAGACAACTCATTTGATATTCCTCATACATTCTACTTTTGGTTTTATCTCACTTATTTGAATAATCGTAAACTTGAAACGAATATGACCTTAAAAAAAAGGAGGGTAAAAGGGAATCAAATCAGAAAACGAGATCAAATAATGATACGGGAGAGCAAAGTACGTAACCCAACCTGTATGAAGTCTGACACTCTCTTCCTTCTCTTCCTTGTGAACTTGACTCTCCTCCTCTCCTCTCACGCATCCTGCGCCCACGCCACCTGCCACCCCGGGTCCCCCACCCCCCACCAAAACGACGTCACTCCCCCTTCTTTCCTTCCTTCCTTCACTTCTCTACTAGTCCCATTATTTATTCCTCGCACCCTCGCTTCTCTTTCTGTTTAACTCAGATATTTTCACACATTCTTCACCCTCCCCTCCCCTCCCCGCCTCCATTCTTGTACGTTACTCTACTCTTCTCACTCATTCTCCTCAACTATACTTTCACTTCTTTTTTTGGATTTATTCTGCATTTAGAATGTACACTAGCAGTAGTAGGAGTAATCGATTTGTTTAATCGGTTTTTTTTAACGTGGATTCACTGCACACATTAGGTTAAGTTGTTAATTAAAGAAAAAATCACAGGTTATTTAAGTACGGTGATTATGAGTTAATATTTATCACGATTTCTTCTTTAATTAGCATCTTAGTGTGACACACGTTTGAAAAATCGTTAATTAATTAGGAGTATATATTAATGGAAGTTGTTGTAGGTGTGGAGTTCATTTATTATCGTTTTGTTTGAGTAACCACACTACACTACTACTGCTGCTTTCAATTTCAATTTCAATGCTTTGATTTATTTGATTTGATTGGATTGTTGCGTGTGCCTATCTCCATAACCTAGAAATAATCCATAATCTTGCATCAATTTACGATAAAATGTGACCATTCTAAAATAAACGTCTTCTTTATACACGTGTTTATTCCATTGTACAGTGCAACGGTCGTACACGATTATACAAATTCAAACATCTTTCTTGAGCCCCCCTTAATTATGGGGTAGTGTTGTCGTGTAGGAGTGGAAATGCAGAAGAAAGAAATTAAAAAAACTGAGTCGCTTTTTCTGGATTCTTATTTGTCTTTTTCTTTCTACTTTTTTCCACTATACTGCAGACTTGAATACTCACTAGTTTTTCTGGAGTACTATTATTCCATTATTGTATCCTTTTCTGTTCAAAGGTGACCTAAACGATGCATTTAATCCCTACTTAAATTTGTTTTCTTAATTATTTATGTATGTTTTTTTTTGGGGGGTAGAATTTGAAATGGGTAAATTAGAGTTCGAAACCCTAGAATTTTATAGAATCGGAGCCAAGTGGGTCAGGGTCAGGGTCAGGTCAGGGTCTCAGGGGAAGATCTGGTGGTCTCTTTGTTTTTTTCGAGGATTGCGGTCTACCTTCTTCCTTTCCTTTCCCCTCTCACAATCGAGACTAATCTGGTAGCCTAAAAAGGAAAGAGGGAAGATGATCAAACTCAGTACATAGGAACTCGGGGGGAGTATATATCATGTGGGGTCGGAAGGATGGGGTGGATGAGGCTAAATAAACGGCTTTTTTAAGCGAATGTAGGGAGGAGAAGACGGAAGAGAAGGTAGATAGCAATTTTCTCGTAAGGGGGAATTCCACCCCTTGTGAGTTGTAATATGATATGATATGATATGATACCATTTACACTCAAGAATCTGGTTTCTACAATTTACTTCCATGTTGGTAGTAGTAGTTAATAGAGTGGGTATTGAATGCTGGTACACATCTTTGGACTGGAAGTGGGGTTTCATGTGATGGAAGGTAGAGTTAATATTGTGAAGTGGGGGTCCATGTGAGATTTCTTACCTTTCTCATGATTTTGGATAGAGGAGAGGAGAGGAAAGCATCAACTTTACATGTAGGGTTCATAACAACAAGCCAAGAACAAAACAATGATACTACTTTTCAAAGTTTGGGGCCTTTCTAGACTTGCTGTTTTTTTTTGCATTTTCACTTTTGCTTCTTCTTCATTATGGTGCGGTGCCTCTACTTTTTACTTAAATTACAGTTGATGAATCCTGATGGTTTCGTTGGGTTCTTAACTTCTTAGTCTGGGTTTGTTTTAATTTGCAGGTATCGTGTCGTGTAGCTTTCTAGCCCTCTCTATGATTTGTGTTTTTTGCGACTGTTTGACTCTCAATCTCGACGTTTCCATATGTTTCTAGTTTGAGGTAACCATTCTTTGCCTTACCTTCGGAATTATGCAGGTGTCCCAAATCTTATTCATGAATTGTTTAGAAGTTTATCGTACTTGTAGGGCATCACATTGGAATGACGTTTTACGTTACACATTACCTTCCTGTTAACGTATTTTTCCATAGCCTGTGTAAATATGCTAATTCTTGTATGATTTATGTGGATTGCATAATGGGTTTTAATGATTGTGCTCTTTACCTAATTACCTTAGTTTTGGTTCTAGAGGTTGAACATTGCTCTTCACTTTTTATGCTAAGACGTGCCAATGTGCCATGAGTCTTCCAAAGAACCGCGACATTCAAATATGTTTGTGCGGTGTGTTGCTTGTCAGACACGACTTATGACACGTGTCTGACATGACAGGTTTACACGTCCAACGGGAGAGGGAGAAAAAGTTAAAAAGATGCCCCCACATTGGCCTAGTTAGTGGTTAAGTACTTCAGTGTTAGGCATAGAAGATGCAAAAGTGTTGCTACTTCGCAGGAATTATGTACAATGCTTTTTAGAATCTCTTGATAAAGAATATCAGTGGACATAAATATTCATTTTTTTTCCGTCTTAATATGCAGGGGCACAATTCTACGGTAAGATTGTGCAGAATGTCAATTCGAAGAATATTCTCATGGGTTCCGTGCTTGATCTTTTTGAACATGCTTTGCACATCTTTTGTTGGTGCTTCAACTGATTTGGAAATACTCAAAGCTCTAAGAAAAGGTTTGATCCAGCACAAAGATATGATTCCTAGTTGGTTCTACCCTGAAATTTCTGCATGTTCCTGGACTGGTGTTGAATGCAAGGATTCTGTAGTTCATGGCCTAAGTTTACCATGTAAATCATCACAACTGGGGCTTCCTTTTCCGAAAAACATAGCAGAGTTGAAGAATCTTAGGCATCTTAATCTCAGTCAGTGTGGACTCACTGGATCAATTCCTGAAAATATCTGGAATCTTGAGAAACTCGAGATCTTGGACTTGAGCAGCAACGAACTGTCAGGAGCTCTCTCCCCGGCTGTGTCCAACCTAAAATCTTTGAGACGACTTGTTCTTGATGGCAATGGCTTGTCTGGGCACCTGCCTTCGAGTATCGGTCTTCTTCCTAACCTTGTGGAGCTTTCATTGCATGGAAATTCTTTTTTTGGGAATCTACCTCAAGAAATCGGTAACCTGTCTAGATTACAATCTCTTGACCTGTCTGGAAACTTTTTTTCTGGTGTTCTCCCTTCAAGTTTGGGAGACCTCAGTGGTCTCTTGTACTTTGACAGTAGTAAGAACCAACTTAGTGGTCCTATCTTTAATGGAATTGGAAAATTATCAAACCTTCGAAGCATCGATCTCTCAGACAACTCCTTTAGTGGACCTCTACCATCTGAAATTGGGAAATTGACCGCCCTTCTCTCAATGAATATGGCAAACAACATTATAGAGGGACCAATACCGCCATCCTTTGGTAATCTGAAGGAGCTTCAGGTGCTCAATATCCAAAACTGCGCACTTACTGGCTCAATTCCTGAAGATTTGTCTAACCTGTCCAGTTTGACATACCTGAATATAGCACAGAACTCTTTCAAGGGAGAATTGCCTGCAAGCTTTGGTAAATTGTCCAGTTTAGGCTACCTTCTAGCTTCACATGCTGGATTGAGTGGGAGTATTCCTGGAGAGCTTGGTTACTGCAAGAACCTAAAGACTCTAGATCTCTCTTTCAATTATTTCTCGGGCCCCTTATCCGACGGTCTTTCTGGGTTAGTCTCGGTCGAATCTGTAATGCTGTCTTCGAACTCTTTGTCTGGGACAATCCCAAGTTGGATATCTAACTGGAAGAACGTGGCTTCTATTTTGATGTCAATGAATAGTTTCACAGGGTCCATACCTTCATTCGATCTGCAGAATCTAAGTGGCCTTGACTTAAGCAATAACATGCTTTCTGGTGAACTGTCCTCAGAACTATGCTCAGCAAAGGCGCTAACCAGTCTAGTATTGTCTGACAATAACTTCACGGGAACCATCGACAATACTTTCGGACATTGTCATAATCTGACTACTTTAATATTGTCTCGCAACTCGCTTTCTGGTGAGATACCTGGTTATGTAGGCGATCTCTCTCTGATAACACTGGAATTGTCAGAGAACAGTTTTCATGGGAAGCTTCCAGATCAGCTATGGGATTCCAAAACTCTCTTGGAGTTATTCCTTGGCAATAATTTGCTTTCCGGGGAGATTCCAGAAACTATTGCGAAAGTCAAGACATTGCTGAGACTGCAACTAGGATATAATTTTTTTGAGGGTTCCATCCCAGCTTCCATTGGAGAATTAAGAAACCTCACTAACCTCTCTCTGCGAGGCAACCAGCTGACTGGAGAGATCCCTGCAGAGCTTTTCAATTGCACGAATCTTGTGTCATTGGATCTGGGCTCAAATAGACTTTCAGGCTCAATTCCGAAGTCCATTTCAAAATTAAAGCTTCTGGATAACTTGGTGTTATCTTCAAACATCTTCTCTGGTGAAATTCCTGAAGAGATATGCTCTGGGTTCCAGAAAGTGCCGTTGCCAGATTCCGAGTACAGTCAACATTATGGCATGCTTGACCTGTCCTACAACCGGTTTGTGGGTCCAATTCCTGCTTCGATTGGCGATTGTATTGTGGTTATGGAGCTGTTATTGCAGAACAACCATTTAAATGGCAGCATTCCTCCTGAAATATCTGGTTTGTCAAATTTAACCTCACTAAATATGTCTTCCAATCATTTAACTGGGCCTATTATACCCGAATCTTTCACATTGAAGAAACTGCAGGGCCTTTTCCTTTCCCATAACAAACTCATGGGCTCTATCCCTGATGACATTGACTCTCTGTTGCCTAGCTTAACCAAGCTCGATATTTCACGCAATCGGGTCAGTGGTTCTTTACCGTTGTCTGTGCTTCATATCGAGAGCTTGGCGTACCTCGACACCAGTGCCAATTCCCTTTCGGGACCCATCCCCTGCCAATTTGCTAGCAGTAGTTCTCTTGTTTATCTAAATGCTAGCAATAACCGATTCTATGGTTCCCTTTGTAATTCCCTTATAAACCTGAGCAGACTTGCCTTTCTAGACCTTCACAACAATGCGTTGACCGGGAGCTTACCCGGCTCTTTAGCAAACCTAGCTACTTTGACATATCTTGACCTTTCCGGAAATAATTTTGAGAGTTATGTTCCATGCAATATTTGTACCATTGAAGGTCTCGCTTTTGTCAATCTATCAGCCAACAAATTTGTGGGTTTTGTGCCCAAGACATGTACTTGGCATAGGCCGTGCTTAGCTGGTAGCCATCCACGAGTTCCCCTGGCACACCCACCTGTTTGGGGTGGTATTATTGGTGTCATGTTGGTTGTCCTTATTGTGGTTATCTATCTGATTTGTCGCTCGAGGCACAAAGCTGCAATTTTGGGCGCACGAGAGGGTAAATATGTTAATTCAGTTGGGCAGTCCAAGGAGCTGATGATAGCTAATAAATCAAAGGAGCCATTAAGCATCAACATCGCGACATTTGAACATTCTCTAACTCGCTGGAGCGCTTCAGAAATTTTCTCAGCCACGGATAATTTCAGTAAAACATTCATAATTGGTGACGGTGGATTTGGGACAGTTTATAAAGCATCCCTTTCTGAGGGCCGAATCATAGCTGTGAAACGTCTTAATGGTGGACACCATCATGGTGACCGAGAATTTCTTGCTGAGATGGAGACTATCGGAAAAGTCCAACATGAAAACTTGGTTCCATTATATGGCTATTGTGTCTTTGCTGAAGAAAGATTGTTGGTTTATGAGTACATGGAGAATGGGAGCCTTGATGTGTGGCTTAGAAATCGAGCTGATGCTGTTGAAGCTCTCAATTGGCCCACCCGTCTCAAAATCTGTTTGGGCGCTGCACGGGGTATTGCCTTTCTGCATCATGGGTTCGTGCCTCACATCATTCACCGTGATATCAAGTCCAGCAACATCTTACTGGATCGAAACTTTGATCCCAAAGTGTCTGACTTTGGGTTGGCAAGGATAATCAGTGCCTACGAGAGCCACGTGAGCACGATTCTGGCTGGCACATTCGGGTATATACCACCTGAGTATGGTCAGTCGATGGTGGCAACGACAAAGGGTGATGTATACAGCTACGGAGTGGTGATGTTGGAGCTGGTGACGGGGCGGGCCCCAACCGGACAAGCTGATATCGATGGGGGGAATTTGGTGGGGTGGGTCCGGGTGATGGCTGCCCACGGGAGAGAAGACGAGGTGCTTGATTCTTTTATACCTGCAGTCTCAGGATGGCGGCATCAGATGTTGCAGGTTCTGGTGATTGCCCGAATGTGCACGAATGATAATCCGGCTAAGCGGCCCCACATGCTTGAGGTAGTAAAACTGTTGAAGGAAATAAAACTAGGGAGTTAAGGAAGTGTCCCTTTCCTTGGAGGGTCTAAGACTTTAAGGTTGTGTGTTGTTAACTTGCTTAGGTGCAAGATGAAGTATTAATTCTGTAGTAGTACTGCAGTAGTTGTAGTAGCTAGAAAGCTGTAAATAAGTAAGATTAGAAGGTACGTAGAAGAATCAAAGAACCCAAATTTGTAGGGCATTTGATGGATTTCAATGCCCCTTTCCCCTCATCAATCAATCTAATTGCTTCCACTTTGAGCCTTTGTCCTTTGAGGCCGTCCTTAAGACTTGAAGATTTCAACTCCAAAGGTTATAACATCATTTGCATGTTAATCTATTCCTTCTTTCTCAAACATCCGTTTAACGTTTCATTAAAATACGACTAATATTTATTTACTGGTAATATAAAAATAAATAAATTAAAATACTTTCAACAAGTAATAAAAAGTAAATAAAAATTTTTGACGGAAAGAATACATATCCCTTATTACTCCTTGTTATGACGTGGTGCCGGCCATTATGTGTGCAAGTGTAACCGCTCTAAATTGGTTAAAAATGACCTCAATTTTCTCTTTTCTTGAAATTAAGGGCCCTCAATTGCCACTAACTTCCACCACCTCCCTTCATTTATGTAACTCTCACTAAAGTGGTGAGGAGTTTATTTTGGTTAGTAGGAGAAGTTTATTACTCTCATATATAATTCCCTTCATTTTATTACTTAAAGTTGGAACACATTCATTCATAGTTACTTCCGATCCCCAGTTCCCTTCATCACTAATCAGTTGAAAATATACAAAATCAGAAATATGTCATTTCAATTCAAACATGTTTCGATTTCTTTTGTTGACATAGGGTTAAACAATTCAAGCATCGGTTAAGCAAAAATTGGTGAAGACATTCAACAATGGATTCAAGGAAGATCATATCTACACCATATCGAAGTTTAGTAATTTCAACGAATGTTGCAACAAGCAACAACACACATTTGTCGAATATGGCTAGAATTCAGCACAAAAGTCTTGGAAGTTCGTACAAATCCAAGCATCCCAAGATGTGTGTACAACTTAAAAGAATATGACAACATTGTTGCGGGAAATGTGCATAACAACTTATATTTTGGTGAGTCGAACACAACACAATCTGTGAAGTAAATAATATTGTCAGTAACTATTTTTTAACATCTAATATTCTGGAAATACAGATGTCGTAGGCAAGTTCGTGGACTATAACTCTATCCACGTTTCAGCGAGAGGTTTTAACTGGACTAATACGGTTCTTCTCGAAAGCACAAAGTTCACAAAACACCGCCCAAACCTTTTTCGGGCTGATTTGCTCCCGAAATTAAATGTCTCCAAATTCTCACGGTAACTACTCCACACAATGTAAAAATGTCTCGGTGAAACAGAAGGTACGATGTGTTCAAAATAAACACATTTAAAAGACATTCGACCACGTACCTTTCTGATAACGTCGGATAAAGGTGAAATTTTCGATATATATATATATATATATACACACACTCGAAGCCGAACTATTTTATATTTTTTTAATAACGTCAGTCATTTCATCCTATATGGGTCCTATTTAGTTGTCTAACAAAATATCTCACATTTTTTCAAAAAATCACTTGAAATGTGCGAATTTGAAGGTTATTATTCACGTTTTTCGGGATTTGGTCCCGAAATAAAATGTCTCAAAATTCACACGGTAACTACTTCGTACAATGTACAAGTAACAGAAGGTACGTATGTTTACAAATAAACATTTT